>CM061062.1:113085592-114535592 GCA_030762895.1 Sophora flavescens
GAATAAGCTTTCCAACAAGGGATCATATGCGCCAAATTGGGCTTAAGATGAGTAAATTAGACCACGTTAAATAAAGGAACATCATGAATTACTTGCATGGCGTGCCGGGCGGGAAGGCTGTTGACCCGATTTAGCCTTGATTTTGGCTAATTTGACAATTCTTTTGAAACCTGGAAATTGTAGGTCTCTCCTTTTTATCTTTCTAGGGAGAGCAAGATCACCAAAATCCGATATATGTAGCTCTAGTTATGCTCGTGACAAGGCAACAAGGTCGGGGGAAGAGTGAAAAATACGAAAAATTAACAATGTTTAGCAATTAAGCCCAATAATGTAAAAAAAAAACAATGATTGTAAAAGTTGTCTAATTTCCGTCTCTCTCTGGTCAGATACCGTAAACCGTTTTTATGCTTAATAATCTGACCCAACCCTAGACCAAATTTAAATGCCTCCAATAAGCATTCCAAAACGTATCATAAGCCTTAATTCTTAAATGAGTGTTAGCCCATTTAAGTGAAGGAACATCATGGATGTGAACCGATCCGCGCGTGAGGAACTCGTGACCCAATTTAGCCTTGATTTTGGCCTAATTTGACAATTCTTGTGAAACCCAAATTGTAGGTCTCTTCCTTATCTTTCAGGGAGCGGCAAGATCACCAAAATCCGATATCTATAGCTCTAGTTATGCTCTGCGCAAGGCAACAAGGTCGAATGAGTGAAAAAATCGGAAAATTAACAAAGTTTAGGAATTAAGCCCAATAATGTAAAAGCAAAACAATGATTGTAAAAGTTGTCTAATTTCCGCCTCTCTGGCTTGTACAGAATCGCTATTTATGCTTATTAACTCGACCTAACCCAGACCAAATTAAGGGCCTCGAATAAGTTTTCCAACAAAGTATCATATGCCTTAATTGGGCTTAAGATGAGTATGTTAGACCCATTTAAGTAAAGGAACATCATGGACGGGATTAATCGATCCGTGCTAGAGAACTCTGGACCCAATTTAGCCTTGATTTTGGCCTCAATTTGACAATTCTTTTGAAACATGAAATTGTAGGTCTCTTCCTTATCTTTCTAGGACAACAAGATCACCAAAATCCGACATCTCGGTTAGTATGCACAAGGCAACAAGGTCAGGATGAGTGAAAAATTCGAAAATAAACAATTTTTAGCAATTAAGCCCAATAATGTAAAAGCAAAAACAATGATTGCAAAAGTTGTCTAATTTCCGTCTCTCTCTGGCTTGTGCGGCTGTAAACTGCTATTTATGCTTATTAATCCCGACCAAACCCTAGACCAAATTAAGGGCCTCTGAACAAGCTTTCCAACAAGGTATCATATGCCTTAATTGGACTTAAGATGAGTAAGTTAGGCCCATTTAAGTGCAAGAACATCATGGACTGCGCACTGATCCGTGCCAGAGAACTCGGGACCCAATTTAGCCTTGATTTTGGCCTAATTTGACAATTCTTGAGAAAACTGAAATTGTAGGTCTCTTCCTTATCTTTCTAGGGACAGCAAGATCACCAAAATCCGATATCTGTAGCTCTAGTTATTCTCTACGCAAGGCAACAAGGTCAGCATGAGTGAAAAATCCGAAAATTAACAATGTTTAACAATTAAGCCAAATAATGTAAAAGCAAAAATAATGATTGTATAAGTTGTCTAATTTTCGTCTCTCTCATGCTTGTGCGGTCAAACTGCTACTTATGCTTATTAATCCCGACCTAACCCTAGACCAAATTAGGGGCCTCTCGAATAAGCTTTCCAACAAGGTATCATATGCCTTAATTGGGCTTAAGATGAGTATGTTAGACTCATTTAAGTAAAGAACATCATGGAGGGCACACACGATCCGTGCAGAGAACTCTGACCCAATTTAGTTTTGATTTTGGCCTAATTTGACAATTCTTTTGAAACCTGAAATTGTAGGTCTCTTCCTTATCTTTCTAGAACAAAGAAGATCACCAAAATCCGATATCCGTAGCTCTAGTTATTCTCTCCGCAAGGCAACAAGGTCGATGATTGAAAATCCGAAAATTAACAATGTTTAGCAATTAAGCCCAATAATGTAAAAGCAAAAACAATGATTGTAAAAGTTGTCTAATTTCCATCTCTCTCTCGGCTTGGCGGCAAGAACTCGCTATTTATGCTTATTAATCCCGACCTAACCTAGACCATTTTAAGGACCTCTCAATAAGCTTTCCATCAAGGTATCATATGCATTAATCGGGCTTAATTATGTGAAGGAACATCATGGATCACAGACCGATCCGCGCAGAGAACTCTGGACCCAATTTAGCCTTGATTTTGGCCTAATTTGATAATTCTTGTGTACACCAAATCAGAGGGTCTCTTAATTATCTTTCTAGGACAAAGAAGATCACCAAAATCCGATATCTGTAGCTCTAGTTATTCTCTACGCAAGGCAACAAGGTCAGGATGAGTGATAAATCCGAAAATTAACAATATTTAGCAATTAAGCCCAATAATGTAAAAGCAAAAATAATGATTGTAAAAGTTGTATAATTTCCTTCTCTCCCAGGCTTGTGCGGCTGTAAACTGCTACTTATGCATATTAATCCTGACCTAACCCTAGACCAAATTAAGGGCCTCCCCAATAGCTTTCCAACAAGGTATCATATGCCTTAATCGGGGCTTAAGACAGTAAGTTAGGCCCATTTAAGTGAAGGAACATCATGGAAATAAGATTGTCCAGGCCTCGCCAAAAGAGTTGAGAGACTTCCAAATTGGTCAAAGCAAATTTCATCAGAGAGGTGAAATACACTACTTGGCTAGCCAACGTGGTATAATTTAAAAATAATGATTGTAAAAGTTGTATAATTTCCATCTCTCTCAGGCCAGGCGGGCAGAACCGCTACTTATGCATATTAATCCCGACCTAACCCTAGACCAAATTAAGGACCTCTCAATAAGCTTTCCAACAAGGTATCATATGCCTTAATTGGGCTTAGATGAGTAAGTTAGACCCATTTATGTAAGGAACATCATGGGATAAAGATCGATCCGTGCCTCAAAGCAGAGTAGAGAGACTTCCAAACTCGGTCAAAGCAAATTTCATCGAGAGGTGAAATACACTACTTGGCTAGCCAACATGGTGTTAGTTAGAAAGGCCAACGGAAATGGCGAATCCATGTATATGGAAAAACATTCTTAGGAAGGGTCACCCGCTTAGACGTCACAACATCGCTGAAGATTGGTCTCTCATCTATCGGGGTGAGGACACTCTAGGAAACCAAAAAACTAAAATATCTTCTTGCCTCATTTTATATACTTTCCCCTGTTATGAGATTCAAAATTCACCTCCTCCGTGAGTCTGGACCGGGTCCTCTTGTCTATCTTATTGTAGTCACAGAAAATTACAAATCTTATAATAGAACAATTCATCGAGAGGTGAAATACACTACTTTGGCTAGCCAACGTGGTATAATTTAAAAATAATGATTGTAAAAGTTGTATAATTTCCATCTCTCTCTCAGTCTTCGGCGGCTGTACCGCTACTTATGCATATTAATCCTGACCTAACCCTAGACCAAATTAAGGACCTCTGAATAAGCTTTCCAACAAGGTATCATATGCCTTAATTGGGCTTAAGATGAGTAAGTTAGACCCATTTATGTGAAGGAACATCATGGACAGCGCACTGATCCGTGCCTCGCCAAGCAGTAGCCGAGGAGACTTCCAAACTGGTCAAAGAAAATTTCATCAGAGAGGTGAAATACACTACTTGGCTAGCCAACATGGTGTTAGTTAGAAAGGCCAACGGTAAATGGCGAATCCATGTATATGGAAAAACATTCTTGGGAAGGGTCACCCGCTTAGACGTGTCACAATATCACGGAAGATTGGTCTCTCATCTATCGGGTGTGAGGACACTCTAGGAAACCAAAACAACTAAACTCAAAATATCTTCGGTTCATTTTATATACTTTCCCCTGTTATGAGATTCAAAATTCACCTCCTCTGTGAGTCTGTGACCAAGGGTCCCTTGTCTATCTTATTGTATTCACAGTAAAAATTACAAATCTTATAATAGAACAATTCATCAGAGAGGTGAAATACACTACTTGGCTAGCCAACGTGGTATAATTTAAAAATAATGATTGTAAAAGTTGTATAATTTCCATCTCTCTCAAGCTTGTGCGGCTGTAAACTGCTACTTATGCATATTAATCCTGACCTAACCCTAGACCAAATTAAGGACCTCTGAATAAGCTTTCCAACAAGGTATCATATGCCTTAATTGGGCTTAAGATGAGTAAGTTAGACCCATTTATGTGAAGGAACATCATGGACAATAAGATCGATCCGGCCTCGCCAAGCAAAAGAGTCGAGAGACTTCAAACGGGTCAAAGCAAATTTCATCAGAGAGGTTAAATACACTACTTGGCTAGCCAACATGGTGTTAGTTAGAAAGGCCAACTAAAATGGCGAATCCATGTATATGGAAAAACATTCTTGGGAAGGGTCACCCGCTTAGATATGTCACAATATCGCGGAAGATTGGTCTCTCATCTATCGGGTGTGAGGACACTCTAGGAAACCAAAACAACTAAACTCAAAATATCTTCGGTTCATTTTATATACTTTCCCCTGTTATGAGATTTAAAATTCACCTCCTCTGTGAGTCTGTGACCAAGGGTCCCTTGTCTATCTTATTGTAGTCACAAGAAAAATTACAAATCTTATAATAGAACAATTCGTATTACAAATTTTATTACTGAAGTAAACTTTATCTCTTCAACAAAGCTACAACTACATACACGATATGAATCATATCTTTGATACCATACTTCAAAAATCCACTATTTATCAGCTATGTTGAATCTTCTTGGTGTTGCTGCTGTTATTTGAAAGCATGGGAGTTTGTCATTTTCATTCAATTGTACCCAAAACTCTCTCTCTCTCTCTCTCTCTCTCTCTCTATATATATATATATATATATATATATATATATATATATATATATATATATATAATTTACACTATAGAAAATGGTACAACGTAAAGGGAAATTAAATGTGATCTCGAAGCACAAATTACTAACAGGTAATATTTGTAACGAATAAACTTATAGGCGCATGAAACAATAAATTATTTCTACATGATCCCTAAACACCTAGTTCAAGTGCTTTTTTTAACTAAACAAGTAGTTTTTTTAGAAACAATTTACCAATTTGAGGTACTTTTAAACCTATTTACCAAAATGGATTTTTTTTGTCAAGTCACATTTTTCTTTTTGCCTTGCTACATGGATGGCATCGATAGGAAAAAAAAAAAAAGCAAAGGCTAGTAACTTCTACATCAGCCCACCCACATGAGACCAGTTGGATTAGTAACTTCTACATCAGCAAGGCAAAAAAAAAAAAAGGTGATTTGACAAAAAAACCTTATTTTGATAATAGTTTTAAAAATGCTCCAAAATGATAAATTATTTCTAGAAGAGCACCAGTTTGGTGCATAGGCGCATAGGCTCAACAAAATGAAGAGCACATTTGTAGAGCAAGACTTAGCGTTGGCATTTTCAGGATGGTCTCTTCCTCTTACTTGTGCCATTGTCAGCACTTCTCATGTTACTAGCGGTTATAAGCTTATAGTCAGAACGATGCATTTCATTCATCTTCCCAAATCCTCTTTCATAGAAGTCCCATATTTCAGACCTGGTCAATCAAAGAACCCACTAAGGAAATTTAGAGGAAAGGTCAATAAGAACATAAATGTTTGTTGTAGGCTTGGTTATCTTGTTATTTACCAGTATGCCAGGAACTGATAAGGCTCATACTTTCCATACATTTCTTCAACATCTCTCTGAATTGTTCGAGAAGTGGATTCTCTTGAATGAACCTGCGTTAACATACACATTCTCATGTATATCAAGAGGATTTAGGATGGACAAAATGAAATATGAAAAGCAAGAACACAATACCTGATTTAAATGTCTAATGGTTTCGGAATCAGTTGGGATGACATGGTAATATCCCATGCACATTAGTACATTGGCACAAGTAAAAGGGCCAAATCCCTCAATTTGCTTCAGCTGGTCCTCAAGCTGCTTATAGCTGGATAAGCTTGCATCTTTGGAAAGTTCTTCAAGTTGTCTCAACTGAATTTTTTCTTCAACAATAGCTTGAGCAAGTTTTATTATACGACTTGCTCTATACCCAAGTTTGCATCGCTTTGCCAGAAAATTCTTATCAAGATTTGCTAGCTCATTTGGTGATGGGAAATTTCCAACATGGTTAAAATACTCTTTGCCATTAGGGAACTGTAGAAATGATTCCTCTGAACATAGCTTTTTTGTAGTTTGACAAGATTTGCAAACATCACATGCATTACCGTCTATATCTGTTGAAAGCAAGGTCATATTGGAACTTGATGCAAGAACGTGGTCCATTTGCAAATTTCCAGTTTCTTCCAACTCTAATTTCTTCTTATGAACACTACCCTTTCTCCTGGGCTCTTTTGCAGCTGGTGTCTTTGGAATGAAGCTCTCAGTTTCAACATTAACATTTGGATTACCTGAGACTGCAACGGCACTGGGAGATCCATTTTGCAGTTCCAACTGAAGCTCACAAAGCGCCTGAGCCATGCTCAAAGTCCTTGACCATCTTAAAAAAGTTGAATAAACAACTATTTCAGTCTCTGAATTACAACTACCCGTCATATTAGTCTCTAATTCTAAAAAGTATCATTTTATAGTTCCTGAAATTATAAGTACCAATTATATTAGTTTCAGAAATCATGATTCATCGATCAAATAGGTTCCTAAATTCATGGACTAATAAGACCGATGTTTATATTTTAGGGACTAATTTCTTTTCCCGATGTTTATATTTTAGGGACTAATTTCTTTTAAGTCAAGAACTAATGTGATTGATACATACAAATCCAACCATTGAAATAATAGTTTTGTCCAGAAAAAAAAACTATTTCACAAGGTACTCACTTCAAAATGAAATAAAAGGCATGTTTAGATGGATAAACGGAGTGGTTACTAACGAAGTGAAGTAATAAAAAGACATTAACTCATTATCCGGGAGTTCCCAAAATAATGGAGTGAAAAATGGTTAAAGATGTAACCCAAACCATTCCATCTTAATCATACCCTCCAATTTGGAGGTTTAGGATCTCCCTCAATTTCCTTGTTAAACTTCCAAACAATCGACCTTTTCACTCCACTCTATTACTATCCACTCCAATCCATCTCCTTCGAAAGTCAGTAACATAGCCTTATACAATGAAGACGAAGGCACGTTAGGATCAACAAAAAGAAACAAAGTAGGAGCCATTTGCAGATGAGTGCACTAAAAAAGAAAAAGTTTTGCATATTCAGGCCTTTTCTCAAACACATGGTGGACAATGTTAAAATGTACTCACTGGCAGTTGCAAAGGAGAATGCACTTCACCATATCCTCAAACAACGTAGGAGACCTAAACACCCTCCCAGAAAAGCTTCTATTTTGATGATCATCGCCACAGCCGTGCATGTTTTTGAACTCTGTCACAGCTTTCTCTTCGGCTTCGGACAATCGCAGCATTCTGGACACCTGATCCTGAAAAGAAACAGAACAGAGCCAAATCAATTTTTGGTTGAGACCCATGAATTGATAGAGGGAAGGAAGGTGTTTGATACCATCAAGGAGGTTTTTTGTTGAGGAGAGAGGGAGTGGGTGGCGTGAACCCTAACGGAGAGGGAATGGGTGCGTTGAGAAATTGAAACGAGGAATGAGGAAGAGGAAGATGAATGATGGGGGAGGCGGAGTGGGCGGGTAAGGGTGTTGGAGAGAGGGTCCCAGTGATTAGGTGGCATCATGAACAATCCATGGCTGCACACTGCTTTCTCCAATTGAAATGAGTCTGCTGCTGTTCCTAGTGGAAGTTCCAGTTCCACAACACAATTACCATTACGAGGGTATTTTCCTACCTCCTCCATTTTCCTTCTTTCGCTCACTATCTTTGCTTGCTTTTACTATTATTATGCTCTGTTTCTCCGCAAGATTATGCATTCCTCGTTCCTCTAAAAAAATGGCCGTTAGTTTTTCTTCTTCTTTTCTGTTGTACAAGGGCAGGTTGGGCCTTAAAGAGGGCTGTGGGGTTTGAGCCAGCATATTCACGATTCATGTCCCCCGGCTTTAACCATCAAAGTTAGCTATTATATGGTCTCATGAGTGTTACATGTTATATTTTTATAATTTAATTGATAAACTGTTAGACATCTATTGGATCATCTTAAGTTCCTACTACCTATACTACAGCACCTAGGTTCTATCCTTTTTCTTTTTGTGATGCTTGTGTAATCCATCTTTTTGTGTAAATATATTTTTGTACTTTTGTTTGTGTGCATAAAAATGCTGACACGGTTGAAAGTAAGTTTGAGTGTAGGTAGAAGAAGTATTTAGTTGCTCTTATCTTATACTACTTCATGTCACCTTTTTTTATATATAGAATGTATTTCCACATGGTTTGTTTTGTTGCTTCACCTGGCAGTCAATCCATATGAAAACCCAGTAAGATTTTTCATTTTCAATTTTTTTTTTCTGTTTCCTAGTATTTCCTTTTAAATTTTGTTTTGTTTTGTTGCTTCTTTCCACAAATATAAAAGCATAAGGATGCGTTTGGTTTGGGAGGGGAGGGATTTTAATGGAAGGGAGGGATTTTAATTTGACGTTGTGTTTGGTTAGAGGAGGAAGGAAAATAACACTTTTATGTTCGGCTTCGTAAAGAGGATGGTGATTTTAAAAACAACTTTACTTTTTAACCCTTATATTATTTATTTAAAAATAGACAAATATGGATATTTTAGTCAACGTATATAAAATAATTTAAAATTCCCTTCCAATCCCCCAATATTGGAGGGGAGCTAAAACTCACTTAAGGAGGGATTTTACTCCCCAACCTCCCCTCCAAAAATTGAAGCAAACATGATAGATTTAAAAAAAAAACCTCCCCTCCCCTCCCCTCCAAATCCTTCCAACCAAACACTACTAAGTAAAGTGTTATCCTTAAATTTAACCTCCTATACAAGTAGCCCCCTACAAGTTATTATTGTCCCTGTTGTTGTTATTGCTCAATATTCTATTGAGACAAGACTTAAGGAAAGGGCAAGTCAACTATGAGGAAAGTAGACTTCTCGGGTGCTTGTTGTGGCCTGATAATGACATACAACTACAAGATTGTCTACTGGAGGGAGATTATTGTTAAGTTGGCGTAGAAACATTCAAAACCTGAAACAGTCAAATTGCATTGATGCAAATATACGGGTATGAGTATCGGATACAACACAAGTATTTTTCTCAAAAGAAATTAAGATAAGGGTAAGTAAAATTGGACTACTTCATAATTGAGGGAAAAGTAAGAAAAAAAGTTTTATTTTCAGCTTAGTCATTGCAAATACAATGTAAACTGACATTTATCATGTATCCATGGCAGATATTATAAAGTACTCATCCTTCATAGTCTATTGGCCATTCTGTTAGACTTTTGTTCAAATGATGTAGGAATATGCCATCATTGTTAGCTAGTGGTAATTCTTAATAGTATTACCTTGTAAGTTGTTTAATCACACAATTTTTACCAAGTGAGATGGAAAGTGGACAAAAGAAAGAACTTTCAGTTTGTTGAAATTTTCTTCAATGATGTAATGAAGTGATGGGTGGATAGGCATTGAATGCTGTCAATAGAGGATCTTTATATTCAGCATTAGACAGTTGTAAGAGAAGTGAAGTTTTGTGTCCTCCTTAAGTTGATCATGGGTGAAAGAATTCTAGTATTCCTACTACTCATTTTCAGTTTTTTGTTGATTGTAGTTGCAAGAACAGCAACCGAGGATTGTAAGTTGAGTTTTAATGCTATGCATGTTTTTCCCATCATCCAAATGACATTTTTGGTATACATATTCTTACATTAAAAGCTTATAATCTACAGAATTCTTCTGCCTTTAACATCTCCAAATCAGAAATATTCGACCTGTTTTTCGGTTGCTGAAAGTTCTGAACACTTGATATGCAAAATTTCATCCTCAATTTTTGTAAAGGCACCTTCAGCCTTCACCCTTAGATTCTATAGTAGTTTTTGTATTAAGATTCAGTGATTGAAATATGTCTTTGATTGTCTTTTGAATTTCTGATGCAGACACTGCTCTGCAGATTATAAAGCAAGAGTGGCAGAACACGCCACCTAATTGGGTGACCCCAGATCCTTGCGATGATGGTTGGGTTGGCATCAAGTGCACCAATTCACGTGTTATTACCATGTACTTTTCTTTCAAATTCTTATTCCAAGTTGCTTCCTTCTCCTGAATTGTCTTTTGTGAGATTAACTTGGATGCTAGTATTTCAGATCATTAGCAAGCATAGGTTTGACCGCACGTTTTCTTCAGGACTTGTATTACTATCTGAATTGCAAATTTTGTACGTGTCCTACTTTGATATTTTCTTGTAATGAATTATATTCAAGTCACTGATAAATTGTAGACAATGATTTAATATCTTAAGATCAACTTGTGTGCTGAGTGTGTGGATGATACATCCAAATAATGTTGAGGAGTTGTATGTCCTGGAAGAAAGTAATTATGTTTGGTTACAACTATAGAGTTGCATGAAGACTTTCATTTCATTTTTATTTATGACCTCCATGATTTGAGTATTATAAACCATTTTTCATGAAGTGGTCTCTCTGTGTTTTGTTCTTGATTTTTCCTTTGCAGGGATCTGTCTTACAATAACAAATTAACGGGACCGCTTCCCGCTGAAATTGGAAATTTGAAAAAGCTGACTCAACTGTAAGACAGTATTGAATGTTGTCAAGATTATGATCAAGTTTGATCAATTGACTCTAACAATGCACTTTCTTATTTTATCTTCCATAATTCTTATTAGTTGTGGTTTCAATGGTCCAATACCAGATACAATGGGAAATCTTCAATGGCTTCGCTTCCTGTAAGGATTGTTAGCTTTATTTTTACAGGATACATACAAAAAAGGGCTCTTCATTTGGCTTAACTATGTGACCCTTTATGTTTTTAGTATATCATATCTCCACTTCTTGTTTTTGAAGTCTCAATATATATTTTGCTGCTACTGATATCTTGTGCATGAACTAAATCAATTTCAATTGCAGAGCTTTAAATAATAATAGCTTCACTGGGAAAATTCCACCTACTATTGGTAAGCTCTCAAATATGACTTGGCTAGATTTAGCTGAAAATCAGCTTGAAGGGCCCATCCCTGTCTCTAATGGAGCTACTCCTGGTCTTGATATGCTACACAAAACACAGCACTTGTATGTCAAATCGCTTCTGTAAAGTTTGCATATATTTTTTTCTGCATACAAAATTTTGCTTTATATCTATCAAAATCCTTCTAATATGTTTTCATTATCAACAGTCATTTTGGGAAGAATAAACTTTCAGGAAATATTCATCCTCAACTTTTTAGTTCAGAAATGTCTCTGATACATGTGTAAGATCCATCCCAATATTTTTCATCTGTAATCTATAATATGTATATATTTGGTAGAATATGTGGGTTTGAGTGTTGAAGATAGAATTGTCAGGATCTTGTCTGGTATTTGGTGAAAGGGGGAGAATGGGTTTTGCCCTCGTTTCTTTTTCTGTTCCTTACACTCTCCTTTGTTTTGCATCATTACAATATCAATCTAATATCTTTCTAAACAGAATCATGCAGTTGTGAGTCCCTCCAATTGTGCTCTTCTTTCTTCTGTTTAGAGTCATTATTAATTACTATTTTCCATTGTACTTCACTTACTTAACATTAAGGGCTTGTTTGTGAGTTTGGGAGGGGAAGGGAGGGGAAGACTTTAGAAAAAAGAAGGGGGAAAGGGATGAAGGAAGGGAAGATAGCCCTCCAAAACCCTCATCTAGTTCAATTTTTTAGTTCCCCCAAATTGAAGGATTTTGGAGGATTTTGATTCTTTTATTAAAAAATAAACCTTATGTAAGGTGGGGGGAGTATCCTTATCTTCTCCCATCCTTTTCTCCCTTCTTCCTCCCAAAGCCTTCCCCTCTCTTCCCCTCCAAAACTCACAGACAGACCCTTAGTTGCCAAACTCTGGTTGCCTCTCTTTGTACAATGAAGGAAAAAGAAACAAATTAGAACTAAAGGAAAAATAAGAGAGGCTAGGAAGTGCAGGGTGGGGAGGCATTATGGAAATCATGAATTTAAATTTATAATAATATCTTTTTGGCAGGCTTTTTGATAACAACCAACTTAATGGCACCATTCCATCTACCCTTGGACTTGTCCAGAGTCTCAAGACTGTGTGAGTGTCCATTTCTTGTACTTTAAATTAGTAACTAGAATTCTTGTTTCTTTTTGTCTTCAAACATATTTTTGTGGCTGCAGGCGCTTTGATTATAACTAT
Organism: Sophora flavescens; assembly: GCA_030762895.1. Lineage (NCBI taxonomy): Eukaryota > Viridiplantae > Streptophyta > Magnoliopsida > Fabales > Fabaceae > Sophora > Sophora flavescens. The sequence continues at coordinate 113,097,992 of CM061062.1, forward strand.
TTAAGTGGATCTGTGCCTCTAAACATCAACAATCTTACAGAAGTTATGGAATTGTAAGTAGAGAAATATGATGTTTGAAACAAATTTTCATTATTCCTTTAGGTATAGTATGTAGCTATCCACTATTAAAGTTTTTTACTTTGTTGATGGAGGTTTCGATTTTATGTCTGTCAGGTACCTGTCCAACAATCGCCTATCTGGTCCCCTACCAAACCTTACAGGAATGAACGTCCTAAGCTACCTGTAATAACTAAAGCATTTAACAAAGATCATTTTATATATACATTTTTATAAGGAAAAAAAATCTAAATAACCTGTCTTTCAAAGTGAATACTAGTTATGCAACAATGGTTAATTTGGTTATTTAAATTATTCCGAAGGGATATGAGCAATAGTAGTTTTGCTCCATCAGACTTTCTACCATGGTTACCGACTTCTCAGTCTCTGACAACAATGTATGTCTTTCTTTTCTTTCTGCTATGTTTCAGCTGTTAGCTTTTGCAATCTGCTCATACTTTCTTTTGCATGCCAGAAAGATGGAGAATACAAACCTTCAAGGAAAGATCCCTGCTTCATTCTTCAGCCTGGCCCAGTTACAGACAGTGTGAGTACCTGCTTGTATTGAATGTTGATAGTTCTATTTTATGATGAGAATTAATGCTGATATATCTTACAATGCTCTCAAGTTTAAATATAGTTGCAAGTAATTAATCCTGTTCATCTTGGTTATATTAGTACATAAGCTAATTTTTATGATGTGATTCATAGGGTGCTGAAAGACAACGTGCTGAATGGCACCTTAGATATTGGCACCACCATCAGCAACCAACTGGAACTCATTGATTTGGAGCATAATTCAATCGATGAATTTAATCCACTAATTAATGTCTCCGAAGTGAAAATAATGTAAGTCATAATTATAGTGATAAGTTCCTTACAGAAGATGGTTTCATCACAAATAAAATAAACATACATTTTCTCTGATGTATAGGTTTCAATATTTCCATCTTGTCTTTGTTTTCCCTCTTAAAAGGCTGATTTTTAATAACACATTCATCTGCAGACTTGTGGATAACCCCGTATGTCGACAAACAGGAGTTGGAAAGAATTATTGCTCCATTCCACAACAGCCACAACCCAATGACTCATATACACCACCACCAAATAACTGTGTGCCTATTACCTGCAATTCAGATCAGATATTAAGCCCCAAGTGCCAATGTAAATACCCATATTCAGGAACTTTAACTTTCAGAGCACCTCCCTTCTCCGGCTTCGGTAACAAGTCTGCCTTGGAGACATATCTGAATAAGTTTTTTTCAATCTTATGATCTACCTGTGGATTCATTTATTATAAGCAATCCAAGAAATGAATTTCAGTATATTAAGTGGAGTTTACAGATGTTTCCATTAGACCAAGATCGTTTCAATCGAACAGGGATTTCCAGTATAGGCTTTCTGTTTAGCAGCCATACATTTAGTTCTCCTCCTAATTACGGACCATATCAGTTTTATGCTATTGGCTATGAACAGTATATGGATGACCTAGGTAAATCTGATTCTACATATAGTAACAAAATTAATTACAGGAGTACTCCATTTTAAGAATGTACTTTTCTCTTGGCACTTAGTATTACAAAGTCCTGTGGCGTCCAGTAAATCTTCAAACACTGGCATCATAGCTGGAGCTGCAGCTGGTGGTTCTATCCTGCTGGTGTTATTACTCCTTGCAAGTGTTTATGCTTTCCGCCATAAGAAAAAGGCAAAAGGAGCAACTAGAAAAAGCAATTCTTTTGGTAAGATAACTGCATGCTTAGCTCCTGTTTTATAGTCAACAAGGGAACATTGTGGGAGTTGAGTTTATTTATATATTTGATTTCATAAAATGCAGAAGAATGGGATCCTGATGAGAGAGATAGTAGTGTCCCACATTTGAAAGGAGCTAGGCGCTTCACTTTTGAAGAGATTCAGAACTACACCAAAAATTTTGCACAAGTCAATAGTATTGGATCTGGGGGTTATGGGAAGGTATTGATTGCCTCTTGTTTACTTTTTATTTCTCTATCATACTTTTGTCAAACTCAAAAGGTTAGGCCAAAACTGTGTCTTCTCCTCATGGAGATTTCTCATATAAATACATTTTAATTACAACCTGTCAAGCTGATTTTCAGCTCAATAAAATAATTAAACTGTCATATATTCATTTACAGCTAATTATCCTAATTAAGAGAGTAATTGTTACAAATAAATATGTAATCCCATACAATTTGCTGTGCCATTAATTCCGTTGACAACTTTAGCCATAGTCAATGGATTAATGCTAGTTACACATGACTTGCAATCATGTCTGTACACAACTGCACAGTTGGTAGCATTGGCCCATCAGAAAGGATTGTAGTTTGTTGGTAAAGCGGGTAAGGATTAACATGAACTTATGTGGGTAATGTGTTGGAAGTTTCATGTTTAATACTGAAAATGCTAAATTTTAAGAACTATAACCAAGATGACACATTTTCATAGTGTCATATGTAGTGAATCCACCTTATATTCATGCATTCTGTGCATAGGTTTTTCCATTAATACTACCACAGAGACATAGTTATGGTACTCTTTTTATGAAGAGAAATTTTGTAGCTATAACACTACTTAACCTCAGTTAATATACATTTACCAACGTCTTAAAAGGTAATGTTGATAGGTTTATCGTGGAACTCTTCCAAACGGGGAACTAATTGCTGTGAAACGAGCACAAAAGGAATCCATGCAGGGAGGGCTGGAGTTTAAAACTGAGATAGAACTTCTATCAAGAGTCCACCATAAAAATCTCGTTAGCCTTGTGGGTTTCTGCTTTGAGCAAGGAGAACAAATGCTGATTTATGAGTATGTTGTAAATGGTACCTTGAAGGAGACTATTTCAGGTACATATTTTTTCACCTTATTAGCATTGGATAATTTGGTTTTAGCCTCCATCAGGTGTAAATTCAAACAGAGGGCCATCAATTACACTCCCCAATCCCCATCCCCTATTCCCCTCCACCCTCCCGGCCCCATTAACGGGCACCTGGGGCTATTCCTAGGCCCAACTAGAGAGGGGGAGGGGAGATCCCCTGAAAAAAATGTTTAGGGACTCTTGTTGTTGTCTAAAGTAGTTCTTTTTTTTTTTTATCTGGTGAATATAGTCTAAACTCTTAAAGTATTTGAGCCTATTTGAGCAAGCTCAAAAGCTTCCTTTACTCTCCAATATTTGGCTGAGCTGGGAGGAAGAAGATACGGTGGTGGGTGTGAAATTACCAAATAGGTAATTGAGGACAGGATGAGGATGGGGTTGGGACTTGGCATCCGGCTATTTTAGTCAGTCATTGGCCTTGGCATTATGACATTGCCCTTTGGCCATTAGCAAAGTAGAAAAGAAATATTTTTTTCTCAATGGGAGTTTTTTTTTTTTTTTTTTTCCGGGTCATTTTGCATTTAGATATTTATTTACTTAGTAAATGCTTATTCCAGTGGGAAGGCCTATGACAAATTTGTAACTTTTTTTCACTACTATTTTTTGTTTACCAAATAAGATGCATATGGTCTCTGCAGGTAGATCAGGAATTAGATTGGATTGGATTAGAAGGCTAAAAGTAGCCCTTGGTGCTGCCAGGGGACTGGATTATCTCCATGAACATGCCAATCCTCCTATCATACACAGGGACATCAAATCCACCAACATTTTACTTGATGAGCGCTTGAATGCTAAAGTATCTGATTTTGGTCTCTCCAAGCCACTGAGTGATGGTGCAAAAGGTTATATTACCACCCAAGTCAAAGGAACAATGGTTGGTATATTATCTTCTAATCCTTTACACTGTAAATGGCTATGGCAACATAATTACTTATTGGAAGATGACATCTTAATAGATGGGGATAGGATGTGATTTGTTTAATAAATAATTAGTAAAACATTATTCTTTCTAAACTTTTTCTACCTTCTCGAATGATTCTAACAATATTATGTAGAAAAAGAAACTCATTTAAAGTAGGTTTGTCTGTAAAGTGAGCAAATAAATTGTATCTACTCTTGATTTAATTTTAAGTGCACTGTGGATTTAGAATCATCTAATCTTAAGTGACACTCTATCTCCAACATCTACAGTAACATCTAATATTCCAAATTTTTTTGGATCATTCCAAACATAAGTGATGGTAATGGATTTTGTTCTTGATGTAGGGCTACTTGGACCCAGAGTATTATATGACTCAACAGCTGACTGAGAAGAGTGATGTATATAGCTATGGAGTGCTAATGTTGGAGATGATAACTGCAAGAAAGCCAATAGAACGAGGGAAATATATTGTGAAAGTGGTTAAGCATGCTATGGACAAGGAAAAAGACTTATATGGTCTTAAGGAAATTCTTGATCCAACCATTGGTTTGGGGACACCACTGATCGGTTTTGAAAAGTTTGTGGATGTTGCATTGCAATGTGTTGAAGAGACAAGTTCTAAGAGGCCTTCAATGAATCATGTGTTGAAAGAAATTGAGAACATGTTGCAACTAGCTGGTGCAAACCCCAATGCTGAATCAGCAACCACTTCATCTAGTTATGATTTAAGTAAGGGAGTTCCCGCCATCCTTATGACAATGAGTTCTTTGATTCAAGTGTGGTACTTCCACGTCCTTAAAACCTATGCAGGCCTTCTTTTTTAATTAGTATCTTTTTTTATTTTCAATTTCTTTTAACTGGTATTGTGCAACATGTATTACTTTTGTACATAGTGTAGAAATGGTTTCTCTTCAAGTTGGCAATATAATGGCAAATTGTGTAATATATATTACTTTTGAATATTTTTCAGCATACCTTTTTTTTCTCCTTCTGCTGCCCTTTTCCTGTCACTTATAGCCATAAAATTTGAATGTTTGGCATTCAACATTTTAAGGTTGTACTAACCGAAAATATAAGACCGGATCGACCAAGCTTACTCCACGAAATGGGCCTTGACCCAAGCTCCTCCAAAGCCGAGGACTTGTTAATACACTTGTTAGCCGAGATAAATACTCGACCTATCCCATCATAGACTGCGGATGAAGACATCTCGTCCCTGCAATCCAGTCACAACTGACTTGGTCAAACATCTTACTCGATTATTCAAATATCTCTCCGTATAACTCGGAGCCTTATCCTTATCTAGTTATGATAACAACATAATCTTATCAGATAGATACGATATCAATAACAGTCCAACTAAAATTGTTATACCTAAAAATCTCTATAAATAGGGATCAACCCCCTCACTTAGAACTACGTTGCTTTGATTCCCACTTGGGATACGTAAGAGCGGAATATCAATTCTGTCAAGCTATTCCATAAATACTCTCACAGAGTTTCATCGGACGAGTATCTCTTGCTTGAGATATTTGGACGGAACATTGGCGCCGTTTGTGGGAATCGAAGCAAAATTTTCCCATACCACATGCAATGGTGAGGACAAGGAGCGGGAATGGCAGGAGAGAGGGGCTGGAGAATGCCAACAATGAGGATAATGGAGAACGATCCATAAACCCAACGACGATGACTGACAATCCCATTATTCAAGAACTTCTCTCACAAGTGGCAATGCTGAGAAGGGAGAATGAAGAGATTCGTCGGCAGAACAGCCGTCGTGAACGAGAACAAAGCAGAGAAAGATATGCCTCTTCTCCTCATGAGAAAGAGCGCCAGACAGCTGGGAATGAAGGATCTAAGAACACGCGCAGAGAAGAAGGAATCTCACAACCCCGTGTTTCTCATCATGTTGACCGAAGAGACGAGGAGGAATTTCCTAGATAGGTCGCTGAACTTTCACTTCAGGTAAATAGGCCTAATGAAGGGCTGGCGCACGGAAGCCGAGACATCCCTTCATTGATGCCATCATGGAAGTTCCTCTACCAGTCAATTACAAATCAATAAACATTGACAGGTATGATGGCACCACGGATCCGGAACGTCATTTAGATGCTTTTACCACCCAAATATATCTCTTTACCAATGATGATGCTGTTCTGTGTAAAGTCTTCCCTACTACTCTGAAAGACGCTGCGTTAAGCTGGTATACCCAGCTATCGCCAGTGTCAATGCTCAGTTTGCCACGAGCCGAGCTCATCAAAAAACCTCGGCCTCGTTGGTAAATTTTAAGCAAGAAAAAAACGAGTCTCTGCGTGATTTTATGGCCAGGTTCAGTAAAGAGACTGGCCCTGATCCGGAATCTCAAGTGCCGATGTCGCACCGCACACTATCTTGACCGGATACAACCCTGCCCCTTTCGCGACATCTAGCTTGGAAGCCTCCATCCAGTGCATGAGTTGAGGAGCAAAGTCGCGGATTCATTAATATGGAAGAAATAGAAGAGTCTAAGAAGAGAGAAAGAATCGATGATTCCCGATAAAACGAGAGGAAAGAGAAAGAGGAGAGCTGGAGGTGACAAACATAAATTCAAAAAAGACATCCGAGCATTTATATAGGGGGCCAAAGTATGAGCACTATACCCCCTCAACACCAATCGAGCTCGGGTGTTTGAGGAAGCCCTCAACGCAGTACCTTTGCCACTCCCCAACCGGTGGTCACACGCCCGAGAATGCCGACGACGTAAGCATTGTCTGTACCATCGCAACTATGGGCATACCACCGAGGAGTGTTGGGTATTGCGTGACAAGATTGAAGAGCTAGTGCAAGCTGGTCATCCGAATAATTTCTGCCGAGAAGTCACAACAATGGTGAAGAGAGGGCAGAGGTAGAAGAAGAGAGGCGGCCAAAACCCTAAGGGGTGGTGGTGGCAAAATAATGAAAGAAGAGAAAATAGGGGAAGAGCAAAAGAAAAGGAGGGCGGAGGATAATACTGATCTCGAGGTGTAATAAATACTATTTCGTGGATTTATGGAGGGGGCACAACGAGGTTCAGCCGGATAAAACCCCCAAGGGCTATTCGGCCAGAACTCGGTGAGTTGGCAAACCCCCGAGAATTTCCCCGCCGATTATTTTCTCCGATGAAGACTTCTTGGGTGTGGATCCTAATCGGACGACCCAATGGTAATCACCGTGCAATGGCAACTTCTCCGCCAAGAGAACTCTCGTCGACCGGGGAAGCTCACTGAAATTCTATATTATTCAACATTTCGAAGCTCGGATCCTTAAAAATCTATTCAGCCATACGACAAGAACTGCCGATTTTGCTAGAGAGCGGGTGGATACCCGAGGATACATAGACCTCCTAACTACTTTTGGAGATAGCAAAACGTCCAAAACTATTCTGGTCAGGTACGTGTTGGCTAATGCAGTAACATCGTACAAAATCTTGATTGGGAGACCATCCTTGAACGAGTTGGGAGCCGTGGTCTCTACTCCCCAACTTACTATGAAGTTCCCTACCAACTCGAGAGACATAGTTACTATCCGGGCTGGTCAAAAATGGCCGGAGCAAGTGCTATGCAGATAGCTTGCGTGTGAGCAAACTCAAACCTACACCTGAAGAAACACTAGAAAGAGGAAAAGACGAGTCCGTAAACTCGGTTAGTTCTGTTGAACTAGACCCGAGGATTGACATGCAAGAACAACGGCCACAACCCATCGAGGAATTGGAAAAATTCCAGTTTAGATTACAGCCCGATCGATCACACTAAACTAGGAGGTCAACTCGGGCCGAATTTAAAAAAAAAATAATGGAAGTATCTGAGCAACGCCGATTTGTTCGCTTGGGTAACATCGACATGCCGGGGATTGACCCCAATTTCTTATGTCACAAACTGACAATCTGCCCGAGGCAAAATCGGTAGCTCAGTGGAAAAGGAGACTTGGTGAGGAAAGAAGAAAAGTGGTAGAAGAAGAAACAGCAAGATTGGTTAAAGCCAACTTTATTCGAGAAATAGAATACACTACTTGGCTGGCCAACGTGGTTCTGGTTAAAAAAGAAAACGGCAAGTGGCGAATGTGCACTGATTATACAGACTTAAACAAAGCTTGTCCAAAGGATTCTTATCCTTTACCAAGTATTGACAGGTTGGTGGATGGTGCTTCCGGTGCAAAGTTTTGAGCTTCTTGGATGCATACTCGAGGTACAATCGATACGAATGTATTCCCCCAGACGAGGAAAAAAACAGCTTTTATAACCGAAGGCTCAAACTATTGTTACCGGTAATGCCATTCGGATTAAAAAAAAATGCTGGAGCAACCTATCAAAGGCTCATGGACAAAGTGTTTGAAAAACAGATCGGGAAGAACATGGAGGTTTACGTTGATGATATGGTTGTAAAATCTGATGACCACAACAATCATCCGAGGGGTTTGGAAGAAATTTTTCAGCAATTATGAAAGTACAATATGAGTCTAAATCCAGAAAAATGTGTTTTTGGTGTCCAACGCGGAAAATTCCTCGGTTTTATGTTGACACACCGGGAATCAAGTCAATCCTGATAAATTCCAAACTGTGATTGAGATGCGAAGTCCACAAAATGTTAAAGAAGTGCAACGGCTTGCGGGGCGACTAGCATCATTATCTCGGTTTCTCCCAGATCTGCAGAGAAAGCTCGGCCTTTCTTTAAATTATTGAAGAAACCTCAAACTTTCAAGTGGGACCGAGGAATGCGAGAAGGCCTTTGTTGACTTTAAGACCTTTCTGTCTTCACCGCCAATATTAACTCGGGACCTATCCCAAGGAAAGAGTTGTATTTATACTTGTCACCCACCGAGTATGCCATCGGTGACGGTCATTGTGCAAGAAGTAGAGAAAACGCAAATGCTCGGGTGTATTTCATCAGCAGTTCTTCATGACGCTTGAAACCCTAGGTATCAAGTTATAGAAAAGCTAGTTTTTAGCTCTTATAACTACTGACTCGGCGATGCGTCCATATTTCCGAGAGTCACGGTGATTGTCAAACTCGATCACCCTATTAAGCAAATTACTCAAAAGCCTGAGTTGGCAGGCCGCATGATTGCTTGGTCGGTGGAATTATCCGAGCTTAGCCTCAAGTACGAGCTGAGAGGGTCCCCGAAAGCTCAATGTATCTCGACTTCGTAGCCGAGCTCAACTCCGTCCGACATCAAGATTTATGGTGGAATTTATATGTGGATGGATCCTCGAATGTCAAAGGTGGAGCCGGGTAATACTGGAGGTCCTGGAGAACTCGATCCTAGAGCAAGTCATTAAAGTTTGAGTTCAAAACCTCAAACAACCAAGCTGAATACTTCTAAGCCTGATAACTAGGGTTAATGTTGGCTAGGGAAATGGGAGCGAAAGTCGTTAGATGCCGAAGTGATTCACGACTTGTCACAGTCAAATCTCCGGAGAATACCAAACAAAAGAACCTCAACTTACTGTATTTATGTAAAGTAAATCAGTTAATTTCCAATTTTGAGAAATTTACTATTGAACACATTCCCGTGGGAAGAAAATACCGGGCGATCTCCTTGTCGAAATTGGCAAGCACGAAGAGGCCAGGCCAACATAAGACAGTTATTCAGGAAACTATTAATGAACCGAGTATTACACTTGGAGAGGTGATGGCTAATGAACCAGCTGACCGAGAATGGATGACACCCATATGAGAATATTTATCCTCGTACTTTGCCCACGATCACGCTGAGGCTTAAAAATCGGGCTTAGAGCGAATCATTTTGCTATTATATCCAGGAGTTGGATAAAAGGGGATTCTCGGTACCAATGTTGAAGTGTCTAACTAAAGCCCGGTCAAAATATGTAATGGAGGAGGTTCACAAAGGAATCTGTGGTTTTAATCATGCGGGCGGATCGATGGCCTCCAAGGTAGTCCGAGCAGGATATTATTGGCCTACCATCCGAGCGCATTGTATCGAGTGGACGAAACAATGTGATGAATGTCAAAGATTTGCATTATAAGTCGCACCCGCCCAAGAACTTCACACATTGAACTCGCCTTGGCCCTTTACTATGTGGGGATGGATATGCTTGGACCATTCCCAGCCAAAGGTCAAGTCAAATTTCTTTTGGTAGGGGTAGACTACTTTACAAAATGGATTGACAGCAACCTTTGGCAAAAATTATTGCCCAAGGTACAAAAGTTCGTTTGGAAAAAATATCATCTGCCAGGCATGGAATTCCCTTCCGCAATTGTCACCGATAATGGAAGGCGCTTTATAGATAAATCATTGCGAGAATTCTATGTCAATCTCTAGATTAAACATCATGTCACATCGGTGGAACATCCCCAAACCAATGGACAAGCCGAGACAACCAACAAAGTCATTCTCGGAGTCAAGAAGAGAGTGGGAAAAGCTAAAGGAGCTTGGCGTAAGAATTGCCAAGTATTCTTTGGGCCTACCATCGCACGCCACAATCCACTACTCAAGAAAAACCCTTCAGTCGACATACCTGAACGGATGCCACGATCCCGATTGAGTCTCAGAACACCCGGATGCCGACGAGGCGGGAGTGGTCGCGTGCAAGAAGGCATGGACAAGGAGCGCTCCCGCAAAGCTTCTAGGCGGAGGGACACATGAATGAACCGATAACACACCCGAATGAGAGGGGATCCTGTGGCTGTGTAGGTATGGGACTATACAATTGAGGAAGGCTTATATGAATTAATTGGTACTACCTATACTAATAAGATGCATCTTCTTTTTGAGCCCATCACTTAAGAACTCCACACTAAGCGTGGGCTTGGAGCAATTATGGGATGGGTGACCTCCTGAGAAATTTTCCTAGGATGCGTGTGAGTGAGGACAAAGCACGTTGAAAAGACCTGTGTTGGTTTGTTGGGACAGTCGTCAATCCATAAAGCAGCCAGGGATGTTACAAATGGTATCGTGAGCGGCACCTCTCCCGGTCACGGTGTGGTTTGGGGACCGAACCAAGCGGAAGGCCGTGGGCATGTAACACCCGGTGTGCTGGAGGCGAGGGAGTGGTTGCCGGTGCAAGAAGGCACGGACAAGGAGCGACTCCTGGCAGGCTTCTAGGTGGAGGGACACATGAATGAACCGATAACACACCCGAATGAGAGGGATCCTGTGACTGTGTAGGTATAGGACTATACAGTTGAGGAAGGCTTATATGAATTAATTGGTACTACTCTATACTAATAAGATGCGTCTTCTTTTCTGGAGCCCATCACTTAAGAACTCCACGGTTATGCATGCTTGGCTTGGAGCAATTATGGGATGGGTGACCTCTGGGAAATTTTCCTCACGATGCGTGTAGTGAGGACAAAAACACGCCGAAAAGACTCGTGTTGGTTTGTGGGGATCTGCCAATCCATAAAGCGCCCAGGGGATGTTACAAGGTCGGTGAGCCGCCTTTTTTCGACGAATGCAATATGAGCAGAATGAGAATGAAAGCAACCTAAGGGTCTAACTTGACTTGGTGGAGGAGATCGAGAGAAGAGGCTAAAATCGGAGGAAGCCCCGCAAACGAAGAGCTACTCGGAGGTATAATTCAAAGCTAAAACCGAGGAGTTTCGTGCACGGGGACTTGGTGCTAAGAATGCAAGGAGGAAGCAAGAAGAGATCATACCGAGGGCAAGCTAGCAGGAATTGGGGAGGACCATTCCAAGTAGTAGAAAACTTAGGAAAGCAGAGCATACATATTAGAAGAATTGTCAAGAAATATATTCGAGAACTTGGAATGCTTCCCATTTGAAATTTTATTACAGCTTGATGCCTGGTGATGTACTCTTTTCCTACCTCGGTATTTTATCCCAAAAAGGGTTTTGATCGAGAAGGTTTTAACGAGGCACACCGGAAACTTTTCTTATATTCAATAAAGAATTTATTATGAACATTGGTCCATTTCATTATTTTGCCGATGTATTTACTATTATTCCACCAAACCATTAAATTATTAAGGTCAAGTTTGAGCCTAAAGGCCGAGTTCGAGCCATTTAAATTGTTTAAGGCCAAGTTTGAGCCTAAATGTCGAAGTAATGGCCATTTAAATTATTAAGGCCAAGTTTGAGCCTAAAAGGCCGAGTTCGAGCCCATTTAAATTGTTTAAGACCAAGTTTGAGCCTAAAGGCCGAGTACGAGTCATTTAAATTGTTAAGGCCAAGTTTGAGCCTAAGGCGCGAGTACGAGCCATTAAATTGTTTAAGGCCGGTTTGAGCCTAAAGTCGAAGTTCGAGCCATTTAAATTGTTAAGGCAAGTTTGAGCCTAAAGACCGAGTAATCGAGCCATTAAATTGTTTAAGCCAAGTTTGAGCCAAAAGGGCGAGTACAAGCCATTAAATTGTTAGAGGCCAAGTTTGAGCCTACAAGCCGAGTTCGAGCTATTAAATTATTAAGTCGAGTTCGAGCCTTGAAATTGTTAAGAGAAATCGAATTCGGGCATCAATTAAAGAAGAACAAAGTTTGAATCCAAAGGCCAAATATGAGCCATGAAATTATTAAGGAAACCGAGTACAATCTTAAAGTGAAAACAAGGCGAGTTCAAGTATTAGAAAGTACTACAACTTAGTTACAAAGCTGAGATCGAAAATAAGGCCGAGCCGACCTCAAAATCCTCGGAATCGAGCAAGACCAAATGGCCGCAACATTCTGGGTCTGGGAGTAGGAACCCGTGTGACGATGAGTTCGCCGACCTTCCTTTGGTGGAGGAAGTAATCACTTCCCCCACGAAAGCCGGATGATGAGACGCTCGGCCAGCTTCGGGAGAAGATGGTTGCTACCCCATTCTCCACTCCTAAAACTTTATTCTCCCAATTAACATCCTTTTTAAAAGGATTAAATCACGAAAGGGGATTCGGATCCCATCTCCCAATTACATCCTTTTTGGCAGCTATAAAGCTTAAAAAGGACATTAACTCGGGAGAGAGGAACGTAAACCCCTAGCAATATTATGAAGAGAATTACTCGGGCCAAAAGAGGACGAACTTTGCTGGTCGAAAAGATGAAGAATGAAGAAAGCTAAGCAAACAATGACTCTATTTATAAGGGGGAAGAGGCGTTGGAAAGAGGAGATATGCACTGGGAAAAGGTTTATTGAAAAATAAATCTCAAACTTAGCAAAAAAGCAGTAATTGCATGAACCCACGGAATTTCCAAGGCACATAACGTGTGAACGCATATATGAAACGTGAATCATGCACTTAGCGTTTGATAACAACCACTGTTTTTTATACGAATGACAAAATATCTCGGCCTTAGTCGAAGTCTGGTTTAAACAGTGAGCACACAATACAAACAACGTCAGAATATAAAAATATTTCGGTCTTACTCGAAGTATTCGAAGAATATCTCGGTCGAACAAACGCTATAAGAGGAAGAGGAAGTCATCAAAATGCTGGAAGAGTTTTCATTAAATCAACGAGGATTACAAAGGGAAAACCCATTACAAGGGTATGAAAAACAAAAATACGCTTACTCATCCCTATGGCTATCTTCAGCAAGCGTGGTCCTCTGGGAGAATCTTCTCCCCCTTCCTCCTCTTCGGGAATAATAGAACAAGTTCCCATTTTGTACCTCTCTTATTTACATCGTGCTCGGAAGTCAATCCCCGAGGCGAGGAATTTGAATCGAGCGATGGCCTTTAGAAAACTCGTCCGATGCTCCTCAAGGATGCAATTGGTGGCCTCTTTCAAATCTTCTCGAACCTCCATCTTGGCCTTAGTCTCGGCATTCAAGTCGGCTCTAAGTTATTCAATTACAACTTGAGCCTCCTTGAGCTCCTCCTCAGCACGAGCTTTATCCTCTTCAGCACGAGCTTTATCCTCCTCAGCTAATTTTGCTTGGGAGTTCAACTCGGAGTGTTGACCATTAAGCTCGGCGATGGTAGTATTCGAGAGATTATTGGCTTGGGCATCATCGCGCTCCGAGGAAATGCAGGCGAGATCCCCTTCAGCTCGATCAAGAAAACTCAGTCTCAGGTGATGGGACTTTCTCTTAGTCTCTGTCAATTCTACCGGCTACACAAACGGCCGAGCAGCGGCTCGGATATGATGGCCGAGAGGGCCTCCATACTAGACTGAGCCCCATGCTGCTTAATTAAGCGGAGATCGGCAGCCTTCAGGAAATGCGAGTCAAAAGAAGGGAAGGGGTTGAAGTCGTCGCTCCAGAGAGGCGAGGTTCCTGCCTTCAAAGAAGTGTTATACCACTTCAAGTCGGCAGGAAGAGGAAGTTGCTCCTCTCGCTCTTTAGCACCCGTCTCATGTGTGGTAGGACGTTTGGGACTCGGGCGAGGAGGGGAAGAATCTTCGGCATCAATTACCATCTCCTCCCTTTTTCTTTTTTTGAGGGGCGACGATGAAGTCCCTTTAGCAAGGCCTTAGCGGCGTCCGAAGAAACTCCTTTTTCTTCTTCTCGCTTCTGCGAAGGACCCTCCTTCGGGACAGATTTCAAAAGCTTTGAAAGTTGAATTTCCCATAATAATCGCCTAAAAGGAAAGTCATTAGTACAGGAACACGTACAAAAAGATTTAAAAACTAAAAAGCCGAACACTTACTTTTAAAATCGGCTCCGGAGTGGATGAAAAGGGAGTTTCGTAAGACGTCCACAATGGAGAGGCGAGGAAGTTTTTCTAAGATATCTATATCCCATTTATCCTCGTCAGGGAAGGGATTCGTGATTCAAAACCAACAAATTTGGTAGGGATGATTGCCAGTACAAAGGGAACTCTGCACATCCGTTGTCATCAAAAAAAGAAAGATGAGAATCCCAGGGCTGAACTCGGAAGAAGTCAACTTTGAAGTTTTTATACGATGGTTTATACAAACTAATCAACCCTCTTCGTACTCAGCCCATTGAGGGAGATCCACCCAGTTTTCTCACCGAACCTTGTTTGGTAAAAGTACAAAAATTTGGGGGGTGGTAGGCTCCATCCCGATGTATTGGACAGAGAATTTGAAAGGCTTTTTAAGAAGCCCAATCGTTAGGATGAAGCTTAGTAGGTGCGACATTCATGGTTCTCGAAATGTCACACTGAAACTTCTGGGGAAAGGGGAGAGACACACGTAGATGGGAAAAAGTGTTTTATACATATATGAAAAAGAAGGCTCGGAAGGACGAGCGCGAGGAAAACATACTGTTACCCGAGCAGGAGAACAGATGAACTCGGACTCGTCTCCAGCATGCTGAGATAGTAATCTGGGACCGAAGACGAGCGAGAATCCGAAGATTGATAGCTAGAAAAATAAACCCCAACTTCGCCCTAACCGGGTATACCCAGAAGGGTAATATCTGGAATAGTGGTCTTTAGGAACCCCTTTGGCGTCGTTTGCGTGCTTTGGGTTTGGAAATTTGGGGGGGACCGGGGCCAAAAAGAAGACGACCTGGAAGAGGACCGGCTGACCGACGTTTAGTTCTCGTGAAGGAACAAGAATTGGAAGGAGAACCCCTAATGGGAGAAATCTCGCGTTCCACCGTAGGCGAGTGTTCGACTCAATGAGACTCGAGATGAACTCATATCCGGAAGCAAGAAATAAAACTTAGAAACACGAAAGAAGGAAGAAGGCTGGGCGTGCATGAAGAACGAAAGGCGGAAAAACGATCGCAAAACTCAAAAACGGAATTGAAGAGCGAAAGAAGGTAATGGACAAGGAAGAACAATGTGGAATTAAAAGAGATATTTATAAAAAGAAAGATGCCAGCTGATGAAGAGACACAATCAACACTCACATTCCTTTAAATAAAAGAAGAAAAAGGATGCGACTTTTAATTTTCCTCCCCTCATTAAATGAGTGCGGAGCTCTAGGGTTACTCACCTATAACGCATAATGTCTGAAGGTGAAGGGGGAATGATTGCCTTCTCGACAAAAAAAAGGGAGAAGGAAAATTCGGTTGAAATGACGCGGTTTGAAAACGGAAGGAAGAAAGTCTACGTGGCCGAAGTATAAGCTCGATTTGATACTTGTCGGCTCTTTCGCTTATTTAAGCTCCGAGGCTCGGGGATTGTGTCTTGACCGAAAATATAAGGCCGGATCGACCAAGCTTACTCCTGTAAATGGGCCTTGACCCAAGCTCCTCCAAAGCCGAGGACTTGTTAATACACTTGTTAGCCGAGGATAAATACTCGGACCTATCCCATCATAGACCGCGGATGAAGACATCTCGGTCCGTGCAATCCTGGTCACAAGCGACTTGGTCAAACATCTTACTCGATTATTTAAATATCTCTCTGTATAACTTGGAGCCTTATCCTTATCTAGTTATGATAACAACATAATCTTATCAGATAGATACGATCTCAATAACAGTCCAACTAAAACTGTTATACCTAAAAATCTCTATAAATAGGGATCAACCCTCACTTAAACTACGTTGCTTTGACTCCCACTTGGGATACGTAGGAGCGAGAATATCAATTCCCTCAAGCTATTCTATAAATACTCCCAAAGAGTTTCACCTGACGAGTATCTCTTGCATGAGATATTTGGAGCGGAACAAAGGTGAATATAGAATTATATTTATTTATGTTCCATACCTGATATCTGATATCATGATGGAAGATTCTATCATTGAACAACATGACATAAAAGTTATTGGAGTAAAACTGTAAAAAGCGTGTTATTTTAGGATCAAACGTTCAAATTTGTCCTTAAAAAATATACACTCAATTTTGTCCTTTATGTGAGATGGAGATCTCCATAAACTTACGCTTCCCCAGGGAAATAGCTGTATGCAATATATAGAAAGTAGTTTAATTAGGTGATGTCACTAATTACTCATTGTAAATTTTCTGCCTCAGTTTTATTGTTTTTTTTCTCCTGAATCCTGGTGGCTTAGCTCCTCTTAATTTGGTTGGCAGATTGAGAGAAACCCACCACCACCAATACAAGAAAGCTTGAGGAATAAAATACCATGTATCTTAATATTAGAAGAGTTTCTGGCTTAGAATAAAGAGATTATTAACATCTAAATTGGTTAAGATCTTTCACTTTTTTCACAAGATAATTTTGCAACAAAGAAAAACAAAACTTTGTTCATTAATTTATCTTGTGCAACTGCATCCATATGCCTACCTCAGATGATTGGTTTCTCCAACAGGGCTGAGATGTACCATTCATTCTTCTGAACCCCACGATCAAGCTTCATTGCAGCATGCCATCTCAATCTATTGAATCCAATTCGATCTAGCATTGGCACATAAGTTGTGTTAAGCTGTGATCCAAAGCAGAAGAAATGGTCAAGCCAGAAAACACCCCTGGCCTCAACACCCTATATATGTCATACAGCAGAAACTCAAGCATTGTGTCAGGTATCCAGTTGCTCATGACTTATAAGGAGTGCACAATATCCAGTGTGTTTTCAAAAGAATGGAAACCTTTGAGAGATGCTAAGATGCATTGGTATCAACCCTTGATGCAATGAAGTTGTTGAATGGACCATCCAAATTCAATGTGGTTGTGAGGATTGTCACATTCTTTTCCCTCATTCTTGCAGCAAATGTTCCAGTCCCACCACCAATGTCAAGTCCAATTCGAATTGTCCCTGCAGTTTTGGTTGCAAGAACTTGGTCTATTCCAAAATCAAGTCCACCATCATCAAATATCCACCTACTGTTCTCCATGCCTTGTAAATCAAAGCAACTTTTGCAGTACCTTAGCTTGTTTTTCATGTCAACGAGGCACTGGTAGCTTTTACAAGTGTAGGGATCCCAGACAACACTGGTGTCTGGTGGGGTTGTCCAAAGGCATTGGCTCTACAAAATTTGTAGGAGACTTGGGGTGGCATCTCCTACGAGGGAGTGGCTCACACCCTTTGAGAATGAGCCTTGCTGCAAGTACATCATCTATAGGGCATTCCCCTCCAATGTCATATGTCAAATATTGATGTAACTCCTCATGGAACCTCAAGCAAGCTACCCCAACAGGTGTTTGAGTCTCATCTGATCCTATCATTTGTGAGTACCCAAAAGGGGAGCTTGTAAGGGCAAAGTGCAAGAGTGAGCTCATCAGATGTAACAAGTGTTGTGGAATCTTCTTTAGCAAGCTTTACAGTTATGGGGTTATTCTGATCAGGACTATTAGACTGCTTGTCTTGTTGGCGGGTAAGATCAATAAGGAGGGCTTGGACAATTAAGTTAGTGGAATTGAGTCTGTGGTGCAACTCAGACAAGAGTGGAGTGAGTGAGTGGCAGCAAGTTGAGCTTTGGTAGTGTTGAGTTCCTGCAAGATAGAGTTTGAGTTACTAGGACTAAGAGAGGAGTGATACAAAAAATCTAAATGGGCCAGTGAAGATGTAGATAGTGACAAGGTTGGTGAGGATGACTAGTATAAGAGGCTTCAGCTTGTACATTTGGCTGATAAGCCTGCAGCTTTTCTGAGTAGTATTGGTCATGAGCTTCATTTCCCATGTCTCTCTTCAAAGTCAAAGGCTTATTAGAAGAGAGAGAGACAAGAGGGGGGTAGAAGAGCAGAAAGGGGAGGGTATGTTTATGCAATTGGAAAGGTTACTGATGAGGGAATTAATGATGCTCTAATATGCAGATCCAATTAAGGAACATGATTCCACATTATGTGCATGTTTCTACTCCCTCTTGTCCACGATATAAGAAATAAATGAGTCCTTTTTTTCCAAAATATAAGAGACATGCATCAATTTTCACACATATTAAATACTAATTTTCAATATTGCTCTTATTAATTACTGTCATTAATTATAGACCATTAGAATATTAATTAAAATTAAAAGGGTGTTTTTGAAAATTTATATGAGTATTAATTACAATTATCTCATTCCAATACATTTCGTGTGTTTTAGGGTTTTGTTTATTATATTGTGAATCGGGAGGGGAGTATTTTCTAATGGAACATAATTCCTTGGGATTTGCCCCTATTAAATGGTTGCACATTGAAGGTTGCAAATTCCCTTCATTCATAGCTGGCTTGCGGTTAGTTTAGCACTACCTCCCGGATCTCAAGGACTCGGATTACGCTCCTGCTCCAAGTCCCGTCCCAGCGCCCTGTAGTGAAATCCAACAATGCAACTGCTGTGTGGAGGAGGATCAACGATGTGATGTGTGGAGAGACGATTACGTCGATACAAGTGGTAGTAGCGATGGGGCGTCCAACGAGCGAGGCGAATCCGGTTTGGGATCTCAACCACTAGCTCACTCACATAGTTCAATAGTGTTTATACAAGTATTTATGGACAATCCACCAATAACAACACCTGATAGGTTCAAACTCTCTGACCAACTTAATTAACTCATCAGTTGTGCTGATTGTTGATGTTGAAGTCATCAATTATTCTTGGATTTTCACAAGATCGCCCCAACAATTGTTGTCATTTTTTTAGTAATATTTGTGTTGGTAATGGAGCACTTGGAAATGGGAGGTTCGAATAAAGTGTTTCTTAAACCGTCTGTTTGCAAAAACAAACTTCCAAGAAAACAACAAGTAATAAAAGGCAGACATCTGATAATTAAAAGAACTTAGCAACAAAAACAGGTACTCCTCCTCGGTTCTTTTTCTATGGTAATTTAAGATTTCTACACACAGATTAAGAAATCATTGATTTGTTTATATTTGTACCAAAATATCCTTATTTATAGTATCGTTAATTATTTACAAATTCTAACCACATTTACTCCACACTCCACTAGGAAGGTACATATTTTATTTGGTCAAATGCAAGGTGCATTGATATATGCTACTTTTGTTTTGGAACATCCAACATTTATGATTGAATTTAAGTTGGGAAGATTTAGTGTATTTTCAAGACATTTTAATTTAATTTTATGATAAGGGTATATATGGAAACAAATTGTCAGATATATCTTGGATTTATAAAAGATTCATTGTTTTGGAAAAAAAACAAATAGCTAAAATTACCATAGAAAAAGAACAAAGGAAGTAATATGTATCTAAAAGATTTATTATATTACTGACAAGATTAAATTTTCAAAAACCTTAAACTGATGAATGATTGATGACAATAAAATTATTAGATAGCTTAAAACAAGTAATAATAAAATCAATATCAAATATCATTCAAGTAAAGAATAGAGCTTAGGATAGTTTGTTCTCCCCGATCATTGATATTGAAAAATGTTTGCATGCTCTTTGTGATCAGCAACACTGATGAGGTTTGTTCTTTGATCTTGAATTGCTTTCAATGATTTGTTCTTGAGCTAATTTAGAGGTTTCTAAAGTCTTCAAGTCTCTATAATATTGCACATTTAAGATTTCTCAATCTACCATAACATCATTTTCAACATACTTATCTTCTGCAATATAGTTTTGTTGAAAGATGACTCAAAATCGGCAAAGTTGAGTTTTCAGCAGGATAATCGATTATGGTGTCTGAATAATCGATTATGGGACTGGCAGAAGACTTGTAATCGATTACATCGTTTGCGAAATATGGAACTCCGAGGCGGAGAAGGCATAATCGATTAGCATAACCGATTACAGGTTTTCCGAAAATAACGAGAGAAGGTGTAATCGATTAGCATAATCGATTATGGGATTTTCAAAATCAGGCAGAGGAGGTGTAATCGATTAGCATAATCGATTATGGGAAATTCCAGAAACGCGGAAGTGCAATCAGTGAAGGTATAATCGATTATGGCATTAACATAATCGATTATGGTGCGACTACAAAAGCTGTTATGATCAATTTCTGCAAAAGAATGCAAACGTATTAGTTGAGTGATTTTGTGCAAGATTCTAGGGTTCTTAGAGCTCTGATTGTCATCCAGATACATTGAGTGTACTCATTGTAATTGATTCATAGAGATTAAGAGAAAATCAAGTGAGAATAGATTGATCTTGGGTTTGTGTGAAAATAGAGAGATAAGCTTGGGGTTTGTTCATGTTCTTGTGAACAGGGGAAGTGACAAATTCAAGGAGTTCTCTATCAGAATCTGTGATCATTGATTCTTAGTGGTGTTGATCTCTCCTGTGATGTATATCACATTGATCGAACCACGTCAATCTTGTGTGTGTGCTTTCTTCTATCCCTTTCTAGTTTAATTTTCTGAATTTTACTTTGCTTACAAAGTGTTTGTAGTATTTCTGTGTGGCCATTGCTTTCTTTGTGTGTTTGTATTGTGTTCGAGGGCTTTTTGGTCTTCATCCCGAGTCATTGGGACCAACAAGTGGTGCCGTCTGGTGGGAACTTCGGAAGAAGAACGAAGAGGCTGAGTCATGGGTACCAAATACGACATTGAAAAGTTCTCGGGAAATAGTGATTTCGGGTTATGGAGAATCAAGATGGAAGCAATCTTGATACAGCTAGGATGTGCAGACGCTTTGAAGGGTGTGGCGAAAATGCCCTCCACGCTTTCTCAAAGGAGAAGGATGACATGATAGACAAGGCAAGAAGTGCTATCATATTATGTCTTGGTGATAAGGCACTTAAGGGAGGTTGCAAGGAGAAGGCAGATTGCGGCAATGTGGGTCAAATTGGAGTCCTTGTACATGACTAAGTCTCTAGAAAATAGGCTATTGTTGAAGCAACAACTATATTCTTTCAAGATGGCCAATCAAGAACAATATCGGAGAAACTTCATGGAGTTCAACAAGATTCTTGATGATTTGGAGAACATTGAGGTGAAACTTGATGATGAGGACAAGGCTTTGCTCTTAATCAATTCTCTACCAAAGTCTTTTGAGAATTTCAAAGATGTCATACTTTATGGCAATGACCAAACCATTACTTTAGATGAGGTTCAAACTTCGGTTAGAACCAAGAAGCTTCAAAAACAGCAGGAGCTTAGATCCGAAGATAATGGAGAGGGTTTGAATGTCTCAAAGGGTAGAAATGAGAAGAAAGGATCGAAGGGGAAGAAGTCCAAGGTGAAGTCAAGGTTTCAACCAAAGTCGAAGTCCAAATGTCACAATTGTGGCAAGGTCGGTCATTGGAGGAAGCATTGTCCTGACAACAAGGGCAATGAGTCACGAAAGACTCATGACTCAGCGGATGTAGCGGTTGTTTTAGATGTCTATGAGAGTGCAAGAGTGTTGGTGGCATCTACCTCGAAAACGCAGAGGAATTGGGTTATGGATTCCAGATGTACATATCACATGTGTCCTTTGAAAGACTACTTCGAGTCTTTGGAAATCAAAGAAGGTGGAGTGGTGCTTCTAGGAAACAACAAATCGTGCAAAGTGCAAGACATGGGTACTATCCGGCAGAAAATGTATGATAACCGCGAAATCCTTTTGCAAGACGTGAGGTATGTTCCTGAACTTAAGAGAAATCTGTCATCTATAAGCATGTTTGATGTGTTAGGATATTCAACTAAAATTGAACATGGCATGATAAAGATTTATAATGGTTCATTAATAGTTACTAAGGGAACTAAGAGGAATGAATTGTATAGTCTTGATGGTTCTACTGTTATTGCTCATGCATCTATTGCTAGTCAAACTCTACATGATAAGAAAATGTTATGGCACTTGAGGCTAGGGCATGTTAGTGAAAAATGTTTAGTTGAGCTAAGTAAATTTTGCTAAATGGTGATAAATTGGATAAGCTGGAATTTTGTGATCATTGCATACTAGGTAAATCACATAGAGTGAAATTTGGTTCGGGTATGCATGTTTCTAGTAGACCTTTTGAGTATGTTCACTCAGATCTTTGGGGTCCTTCAAGACTAAAAACTCATGGAGGGGGTTCCTATTTTCTCACCATTATTGATGACTTTTCTAGAAGAGTGTGGATTTATATTTTGAAAAATAAATCTGAAACATTTGAAAAGTTTTAGGAATGACACACTCTTGTAGAAAATCAGCAAAGTTGAGTTTTCGGCGGGATAATCGATTATGGTGTCCTGAATAATCGATTATGGGACTTATTTGAAGACTTGTAATCGATTAGCATAATCAATTATGTACATTTGCAGAAATATGGAACTCAAGCGGAGAAAGGCATAATCGATTAGCATAATACTGTAACACCCTAGTTTTTTTACACCTATGATTAATTATTTTATTTAGATGTTTAAGTTTATTTTGTTATGTGGTTTAGTTTGAGTAATTAAATTACTCTCTTCAAATTATTTTATTAGGTGCGTTAGTGACTTATTCGATGAATACACGTTTACTAGACAATAATTTACGTTATTGTCACTTTGTTATACAAGATCTGAGAAAATATTTTAAATAATGTGAATAAGAGAAAAGCATTTTCATATTCTCATTCTATTTAATTTTAGAGCTAAAAATATTTTGGTTTGACCTTTATCGGAGATTAAATTTTGGGATGAGTATTTTCTTAGTTGATCGGTTCAACTATTAATCTTTACTCTAATTTGAATTTGAAAACATATCCTTATCAATCTTTATTTTTAGATTCTAAAAAGTAAAAACATGTTTATTTTAGACTTAATATTTATCACTCATTTTGTACCCACTAGTACAAAAATATGAAATTCTCTCTCCTCTCCCTTTTATACTGACGTCTCCCACTCTCTCTCTTTCCTTTTCTATTTATTTTCTTTCTTTCCTCTTGCACACGTTCAGACCTGTTGGGGCAAGAAGCTCACAATGCTTCACACACTCACACTAACACAATAGAGAAATTGAGAAGGAATAGAGAAAGAATATAGAGAGAAGAAAGAGATAAGAGAATGAACACTTAGTGAAATTCTTTATTCACTTTACACACTTCTAACACTTCTACTCTTGCACACTTGCACTATGCACACTTGCACTTTTTCTACACATTTACACAATAGCACTAAGTCCATTTATAGACTTACACATACACTAACTAACTCACATAATAGCTCTCTAACTAATCACTCTAGTTACAACAAACTAATCACATTTTAACAAACTCCTAACAACTAACTAATTTGGATTATCTCCAACACACCACCTTAATTCAAATTAGCCAAAAATACACAAAACACAATAGCTAATACATCTCTAAACACAATTTTTCAGGATCCCATACTTTGAAGCATAATGATCCAACCTCCATTGAAATGCTTTCATATCCTTGAGATCCCAAATTTCAACAAGAATTCATCCTTGCCACACAAAATTCCTTTTGTAATTCTGTCTTCCCAGAAGACCAGAAACATTAAGTAACTGTAAAAACAAGAATTTAACAAATCTGTCATGCTAGCTTGGTGGTCACCACCCTGGCCACTCTTCATTGAGACCCTGGTTCGAATCCCATCAGTGGACACTTTCTTGATTTTTAAATCGTCAATCAAAAATAAAACGATCAAGACGTAGGTGGCCAGTATCGAACCCGCAACACGATGCAAGCACCTCCGAAGCCTTACCACTAGGCTGCAGCAAGCACTGATGAAAATGGCCCATCGCAAAATGTAGTTACCTTGTGCTAAATGCTTCTTTTGCCAGAAACAGAACCCTTCATCTTCTCCTTTATGTCGATCTGCGTTTTCTTCATTCTTGGGCAACCATGTTGGCAGATCTGAAGACGACCCCCCTCTTTTCACATCTAGGCTCGCGGTCTCCATCTCCGGTGGTGGTTGGGACATGGGCCGAACTCCATGGAACCCTAGGCTTCTTGGACATTTCAGTCCACCCATCTTCTTCTTCCGGACTGCTTTGCTGTTTCGATCGCCACCGTCGTCCGACGATGAGGTTCGGTGGTCCAGTCCTCTTGTCTCCTTCTTCACACCCACTATCTCCTCATCGCTGCTCTTCTTGCAAAGTTTCTCTCACATCTCCTTCTCCATTTTCTCTCGACGGCAAACTCAATGACCTGCAGACGGTGGCGGATTCAAGAGCTCGCCGAGCTGGTAATGTGGTGGCATCTCAGGAGACACTCGACAGACAACTCCTCTATAGGCTCCTCATTATCCATTTCTGAAAATTTGAATCTTGACCACTTTCTTCCTTGCAGGAGCTTTGGATTGAGACGAGAATGCTCACAAAGTGTTGATGGAATGACCCACTAAACATAACATCATATTCTTCACTTGCTCTGTCTCGATCTTGTTTGTCTCAAGATCATCATCGATTTCTCTTCTTGCTTTTGAGCCTCTTCATTGAGAGGATAACTTCTCCATCTTGAAACAACTCATATTGCCTCCTCAATGTGCAGTTTCACTTTCTTGATTTGCCCCCACCTGACTGACACTTCTCAAGAGTTGCCCAGGCATCCTTTGCAGATTTGGCCATGGAGATCTTCTCAAAATGCGCATCATCCACACACCGATGCAGGAAGAACATGGCTTTGTGGTGCTTTCCTTGTGGCCTCCTTATGTGCATTCCTCTCGAGCATCCGAGGGGTTTTCACCCAACGTCATTTGGATACCCATTTTGCACCACTTCAAGCACATCTTGAAAGCCAAAGATTGAACGCATCTGATGAGTGTGATTTCACCTCATTTTCCATGTACATTTCTGCGTGCATTTGCATATAAGTTAGGCCATTTTAGTTTGATTTTGGTTAGTTTTTCCTTTGGAGCAGGATAAGGTGGTTTTGGTGTTGTTTTGCAGGAATTCAATGGAAAAATGCTCAGGATTAGCCTTGATGGATGCTTGGATGAAATAGAGCACGAAAAAGAGAAGAAATTGAGCCAAGCGGAGTTCGGTGATTAGCCCCGCGAGCCTAGATCGCCCCGCGACCACGGAAGCTGATTTTGGAGAAAATGCAAGCCTTTGCGGTTCGCCTCGCGAACCCATGTCTCGCCTCGCGAGTCTCGAAACGGCCATCACGCCCAGGCCCCGATGCTCCTCACGGGCGTATTAAAGAAAAACCTTTCGGTCTCGTGTCGCGCAAGCAACTCGCCTCGCGAGGTTCAATTCTCTGAATGCAGATTTTTAACATTCGCCTCGCGAGACATGTCTCGCCTGCAACGACGCAGATCTGATTGGTATAAGTTCTTGTTTTAGGGCGAAAAAGGAGAGCTTTTTGTGGAGAGATCTCTTGGGGACTTGGAGGCTGAGCCTGAGCAAGGGTTTCGACACAATACGGGACTTGCTGAGAGGGGTTGCTGTGAACAAGAAGGAAAGCTCCCATGGAGTCTCTCCTCTCCTTTTCTCCTATTTACCTGGTTTGGTTTTCTGTAAATATGAGTAACTGATCCCCCATTGTTGGGGTTAGATGTAGCTTTTCTCTGAACTTGTTTGTATTTGATTTGGTGTTTTAATGCAAGTCTCTATTTCTTTATGAGTATGTGATTACGTGCTTAATGCTTTCCTTGGATTAGCTACCCATAGGAATGATATGTTGCTTTGATAGATGATTGGAAGGTTGGTGTTAAGGCATGCTCATGAATCATATGCCAAGTAGTTCAAGAATCTAGACATAGGTGTTGAATGCTTGCAATCTTATAAGTCTTGACTTAATGCAAAATCTCAGGTTATTCCACCTAAGGAATTAGGGTTTAATTTGGGGTTTTAGGCTCAATGCACCTAAGACATTAG
Organism: Sophora flavescens; assembly: GCA_030762895.1. NCBI lineage: Eukaryota > Viridiplantae > Streptophyta > Magnoliopsida > Fabales > Fabaceae > Sophora > Sophora flavescens. Next base: position 113,124,270 of record CM061062.1, read on the forward strand.
GCTTGAGTATTTTAGAAAAGGCTTGATTGTCATAATTGAAGTAGTGCTTGTGTTGATAATCATTTCATTGCAATTAAGGGAGGATTAGTGTAGTCTAACCCTAACAATCTTAGCCACATCTCTGTTTGCATACCAAGTGTTCGATAAAATTCCCAAAAGACCAAAAATATTTTATTTCTTTATTTTCTGTTTAATCTCTCATACTTTAGTTTAGTCTAGATAGTTGTTGAGTTTGCGGGTGGTAATTGACATCCGATCCTCGTGGATACGATAACCGGGTCTCACCACCTATATTACTTTATTGCAACGAGGTGCACTTGCCTTTATATCTTAAAAATCACGCATCAAGTTTTTGGCGCCGTTGCCGGGGATTGGTTTTGTCAATATCATTAGTAACAAATGAGGCAACTAATTTAGACATTTTCTTAATTTTTATTTCCCGTGTATATTTGGTTTTTTTTTTGTATATATTTGATCTTTTTGTTTTGAGTTCTGTTTTGTAAGGTGGACAAAAGTCATGGAAAATTTTTATTATCCACCTGATGAGGAAGCTTCCAGTCATGTTTTGGAGGACAACTTATGTTGGGAAGACGATATAAATTTGGGAGAATTCTTCGAGGAGTTTTCTCTATCTCATAATATCCCATCACGAGTTGATCCTAGGACTGGTGAGCTTATATATATATACTCCGAGGAGGATTGGGAAACCTTTTGGGCATATTTACCACCTCCACCACCATGCATGATTCCCATAGAGCCACATGAAGAAGAATTTGTGAAAAATCTGGTTGTGGGAATGGATCAAATTGAAGATGAAGTGGTGGTGGTGAGTAAACCACAACAAGAGGAATTACCTTCCACAAATCCTTGGGAAAAAGGGACCTTCTAAAGTATTACAAAAGGGTAAAAAGGTAGTCGAAAAGTTTGGGAAAAGAATCAAAAAAAAAACTCTTGATTTGAAAAAATCTCCCCTTCTCCAAATAAAAGAAAAACAAAAGAAAAAGAAAAATAAATAGAGAAGGGGATGACAAAAGAAGAAATTGAGAAATGAAAAGAAAAAGAAAGAGAAGAAAGGTGGAAAAATGAATTGAAAACCCAAGAAGGTATTTTAGAAGGTCATGTGTTTGCAATGTTTGATACTTGGTGTAGCCTTTTGGAATGTCCTTTTCTTGTTATCCCCACCTAACGATTAATCACATGGCCATGTTACAACCAAAGAAAAGACCTCTTGATTCTAATTTGTTTTCATTAATAAAGTAGAGATGTGGTTGATAGTCAAGCCTATGGTAGGATTCATTCCTTGAGGAAAATTGAGCGAATTGTCTTATTCCCCCAAACACTTGAGTGAGGGAGAAAAGAGAGCCAAGCAAATGAACAAGCTTGGGGTGAGCTTCATGTGAGAAAGAGTGCCCAAATCAATGAGAATATGAGTCTAAGGAACCTAAGCCTCTAATTGGACTTGAATTGATTGTCTCTTCTTGAATTGTTTGAATTGCCTATTACTTGGATTAATATTTACTCGGGTTCTTGGTTCCCTATCCATGCTTTGACTGGTTATCTCTTGGCCTTAGTTTTTGCTTGAGGACAAGCAAAGTCTTAAGCTTGGGGTGATTTGATGAGTGTGATTTCACCTCATTTTCCATGTACATTCTGCGTGCATTTGCATATAAGTTAGGCCATTTTAGTTTGATTTTGGTTAGTTTTTCCTTTGGAGCAGGATAAGGTGGTTTTGGTGTTGTTTTGCAGGAATTCAATGGAAAAATGCTCGAATTAGCCTTGATGGATGCTTGGATGAAATAGAGCTGAAAAGAGAAGAAATTGAGCCAAGCGAGTGCAGTGATTCGCCCATGAGCTTGGGATTCGCCCGCGACCACTGAAAGCTGACTGTTGGAGAAAATGCAAGCCTTTCTGGTTCGCCTCGCGAACCCATGTCTCGCCTCGCGAAGTCTGAAAGCCATCACGCCCAGGCCCCGATGCTTCTCACGGGCGTATAAAGAAAAACCTTTCGGTCTCGCATCGCGAAGCAACTCTCGCCTCGTGAGAGTTCAATTCTCTGAATGCAGATTTTTAACATTCGCCTCGCGAGACATGTCTCGCCGCCCGAACGCGCTGCAGATCCGATTGGTATAAGTTGCTTTGTTTTAGGGGGAAAAGGAGAGCTTTTGGTGGAGAGAGTTCTTGGGGACTTGGAGGTGCGCTGAGCTAGGGTTTTGACCCTATAGGGGAGTTCTTGAGAGGGGTTCTTTGTGAAGAAGAAGGAAAGCTCCCATGGAGTCTCTCCTCTCCTTTTCTCCTATTTCCCTGGTTTGGTTTTTCGTAGAATATGAGTAACTAATCCCCCATTGTTGGGGTTAGATGTAGCTTTTCTGAACTTGTTTGTATTTGATTTGGTGTTTTTAATGCAAGTCTCTATTTCTTTATGAGTATGTGATTACGTGCTTAATGCTTTCCTTGGATTAGCTACCCATAGGAATGATATGTTGCTTTGATAGATGACTTCGGAAGGTTGGTGTTAAGGCATGCTCGTGAATCAAATGCCAAGTAGTTCAAGAAAATATACATAGGTGTTGAATGCTTGCAATCTTATAAGTCTTGACTTAATGCAAAATCTCAGGTTATTCCACCTAAGGAATTAGGGTTTAATTTGGGGTTTTAGGCTCAATGCACCTAAGACATTAGGCTTGAGTATTTTAGAAAAGGCTTGATTGTCATAATTGAAGTAGTGCTTGTGTTGATAATCATTTCATTACAATTAAGGGAGGATTAGTGTAGTCTAACCCTAACAATCTTAGCCACATCTCTGTTTGCATACCAAGTGTTCGATAAAATTCCCAAAAGACCAAAAATATTTTATTTCTTTATTTTCTGTTTAATCTCTCATACTTTAGTTTAGTCTAGATAGTTGTTGAGTTTGCGGATGGTAATTGACATCCGATCCCTGTGGATACGATAACCGGTCTCACCACCGTATTACTTGATTGCGAAGAGGTGCACTTGCCTTTATATCTTAAAAATCACGCATCAGCATCTGCACACACCACTTTTCCCAATTCTTGCCATCAAGAACAGGTAGGGGATTGAAAAATCCCCACCCATAATCTCTTCAATCTCTGCAGCCATGGATAGACCCTCACAAGTCCCTAATCTTGTAGCTCTAGATACCATTTGTTGGGGCAAGAAGCTCACAATGCTTCACACACTCACACTAACACAATAGAGAAATTGAGTAGGAATAGAGAAAGAATATAGAGAGAAGAAAGAGATAAAGAGAATGAACACTTAGTGAAATTCTTTATTCACTTTACACACTTCTAACACTTCTACTCTTGCACACTTGCACACTTACACTTATGCACACTTGCACTTTTTCTACACATTTACACTATAGCACTAAGTCTATTTATAGACTTACACATACACTAACAAACTCACATAATAGCTCTCTAACTAATCACTCTAGTTACAACAAACTAATCACATTTTAACAAACTCCTAACAACTAACTAATTTGGATTATCTCCAACAAGACCCATCTTCTGTCCTTCTTTCTTCTTCTTTCTCTTCTTCTTCTTCCTCCTAACTCCATCTCCTTCTTCCTCCTCCTTCTCAACCAACCGGTCGCGCCGCCTAGGATCCGTCCGTCGCTGTCCCGGCCAGCGCTCCGCCAAGGAGGTCGTCGTCCGTTCGCCGCAGACAAAGGGAAAGAACAGCACACGCGTTCTTGCCGCCATGGCGAGCGTCTTCTAGCCGCCATCCATGGTGGATCTGCCATTTTTGGTGGGGTTCGAGCTCTCCTTTTCCTTCCCATGAAGCTTAGTCTTGTTTTTTGAACCATGCCTGCTACAAGACTCTCCACCGCCACTGCGATCTAGAAACCGCCGTGATGCCGCGCACCCATGGCTGGCCAGTCGCAAACCTCTTTCTTCCACCTTGGGTGAGTTGTTTCCCCATGTTTTACTCCTCTTTCAAAACCCCCAAATGGATTTTTAAAACCCTAACCCTAACCCTTTGATTTCGCATTTTAATCTTGAAATTTAAGGTTGTTTTATGAGATTGGGACTGTGAATTTGTGTTTCCCTAAACCAATTTTATTATTCGGAGTTTTCCCTAAATTTTAATAAGGAGCCCTAAACCCCCAATTTGATTTTATTTGAATTTGGGTATGTTTTTGTGAAATTAATTATGATTTAGTGCAATTAGGACTCTAAATGGATGATTTCCAAAGTTCTTTTCATGATCTTTTAATCAAAACAAAGTTTCCTTAAAGGGTATTGGAAGCGTGAGCTTCAAACATGATTTTCTTTAAAAATAACCTTGTTTGGTAATCGGATTAAGTGTTTAGATAAAGTTAGAATGTGGGTTTGATCATGTGAAATTGATTTCTTGATTTTTGGTTGTTGCACGTTGTTGGATTCCCTCTCGAGACGTTTGACACGGCTATGCTTGCTTGATGGAGTAGATAGTTACACTCTTGGAGCTAATATGAGTATTAAGACGAGGATCATTTACTTGTCTTCAAAGGTAAGGGAGTTTGCCTAGGGATATTCAATAAGCGTATGCATGTGTGTATGTGTTTAATTGGATATTTACATGTTGATTGAGCTTACTTGATTATCTAATGTACTTGAACCTGTTATGCTATTATCCGATGTTGAAACTGTACTTGTTCTAAATGTTATAATGCATATATGTGATGAATCTGCTTTCAACCGTGATATTAGCATTGAACCGATAATATATCTCATTGATTGAAAGTTTGCTAAGCCAGACTTGTGTTTGTGCTCAACCGTTATAAGGATTAAAAACCTTAATAAGCTTTGAAGATGAAGGGATTGGTGTTCTTTTCCAAAAGCTCTTTAAACTTAAAGTACTTGTTTTAAATGTTGAAATGGTTTTGGTGAACTATTGTTATACAAGAAAAAAATCATTTTCGAACTATATGTCTTCAAGTGAAAACTTTCAAGATTATTTGGCAATATCCTCATTGGGGAAATATTTCAAAGATAAAAGAATTTCAAAGATGCTTTATAAAAAGATTTTCAAAGAAAAAGGTTTTCCTAAATATTTTAGAAACTTTCCGATGACCTGGATAGGTTATCGAGGATTCGGTTTTGAATTTGTTTTTCACTGAACGAAAAATAAGTACTTAAGAAAGAGAATCTAGTACGCGAGACGTCGCCTCTAGTATTCGGGGATGCGCACGTGATCTTGGATCAAGCATAATTCGGGACTACGAGTCCTCGCTATGATGTTATGGATTGAGAGTCCAATCCTGAAATTGAGGACGCTTCGTTTCGATTTCGTTGTGATGGACTTAGGTCCTAATCACGTTGTGTTGGACTGTGTATTCTAACCGCATGTGATGAACATGATTAAAGGTGAAGGTTGTTTTCTCGACCACAACCCTTGACCGCGGCCCGGTCTTGGGCATCGTGGATTGAGCATTCTGACTATGAGTCCTATGCTTCTGAGTTTTCAAGTGATGGGAAATGATGATTTAAGTCGTTAGCTTGAGCAAAATGACAATGAAAGAATGAACACAAAGAAATCCTTTTAAATAAAATATTTTCTCATGTGCATTTCCTGCAAAGGACGTGCCTTATTATCGTTGGGCTTAGCTAGCCAATGAGACGGTGTATTATCGTTGTGCTTAGCTAGCCAATGAGACGGTGTATCGAGACCGATCAACTCATTTGAAGGTTGTTGGGATCTCCGGAGATTAAGTTAGAGCCCGATGATTGAAGTGTCATGCATATTTTCAAAAAGATTGACCGGGTTTGAGACCCTTTGATATAACATTGTTATGTTATGGATATGCATGATTTAACCGCTTATATGATTATGTGATGTATGTATCATGTATATGGTTGTTGTGTGATATATCCATTTGTCGATATCTCACCCTTACAAACATATCGGGTTTCTTCCGGGTTTGCTATTGTACCACGGGTATTTTAGTACAGGATGTGCAGAGGAGTCTTCCTAAGTCACTCGGACTTAGATCTAGTTGCTTGATGAAGTATTTGATTGTGGAACAATCACGTGAGTTCTTCTCGGAATAACTTTTAGAATGACCACTTAGGGTTTGAGACTTGGATTTTTGATAAGTATGTATGAGTATGACTCAGAGAGTCTATATTTTAAAACGAAATGTTTATGGATCGGAGAGCGTCTCTTTTGAATGAAAACTTAAACTTTTCCTTTTGGTCATGTATAGCTAATTGATATAACTATCTTTAGCATATTAATGCCTGGTTGTATTTGGTGTAATCGAATTCCGGAATGAAAATGTAATTATTTTAGCAGGTGTTCTTTTACCTGGGATGTCCGAATTACAGAGGAGACTCATTTAAATTTTCGTAAAATACTAGCTTTTATTCAAGTATATTCTTTAAATTAAATAGGCTTGCCATACTATGATAGTAAGTCTCGATGCTAATCAAGGCTTAGGAGTCGTGACAAAATTTTTATACCCAATTTTATTACTTGTACACTTAAATAAATTATTTTCCGAAAGCACCAAAGAAATTATCTTTTAATTTAAATTCCGCACGTGTTACGTAAGTAATGCCCCAAGGGGGGGGCTAAAGGTGGTATCGTAGCTGGTCGAGTCTTTCGAGATCTTTGGGGAATAGGTCTCATAAGTTTTGTTGTGTGATCTCTGGTTTGGCTCTTGTTTGAATTGTTTCCTGTTGAAGCAATGTGTGTTGACGCACAAGTATATGTTTCTTGATGGTTTTCCAAGGGCTTTATGTCCTGGGGAGACCTTAGATCTTGAATGTTACTTGGGTTCGAATATGACATTCGATTATCCTTGCGAATCGTGGTCGATATTCAAAACAAGGTGCTTGTGTAAAGGGTTTTTCCGGAGTGTTCCCTGAAATATTCTAGGTTTATGGTTAGCAAAGGACATTGATTTTTGATTGATCTTGTTTCCGGATTCTGTCGGATCTCTGCCGCTTTGTGTAGGATGTTGCCTACGGTTAAAAGCAAGTTAGATGACTCATTCAATCGAAAGATCGGTGGTCTGAACCGTTTGTTAGACCGAGTGTTTTCCTTGTGAAGCACCAATGTTGTGTGAAGGCTTGTGTCACCGTCTGGATTCCTGACAACTAAGTAAAGGACGAATTATGAACAAGTATTTTCTGACCTTAATTTGAAATCTGTCAGGACTCCTGAATTAGTTATGCTAATTCATTAATTTCCAGTTATTCATTTCTTTGTTTGTGAGGAGTCGTACTCACACTTCTAAATAATCCTCGATGTATTAGACATTTGAGTGAATTGATTTATTGGAATTCATTGGTCTGGATACTTTCACATTTTGTGGAGAGAAGTGGTTATGACTATTTCTTGAGTTATAACACAGATAATTTCGTGATAGCAGAAGTTTCTTGGTGAAACTTAGTTTGGTCAATTCTATTTTTGGACGAGGTGAAAGTAATCTTTTTGTTTATTCTTTGTATTAAGAATAAGAATTAATCCTCTTGGGATTAAACATTATTCACTTCTTGATTATTTGAATCCGTTGGAAGATTCTTGTGGAAGAATGAACTTTATTAGATTCATGTTTGTAAATGTGTATTGATCATGCATTTTTACACTCACGAACTCGATGGAATGATCTTTTTCCATATTGGATGTTCCTGTGTCCTTCTATTAATGAAGTTCTTTCTATGCTTATGTGAAAGTGAAATCAAGAAAAAATTTCTTTTCTTGAGAAATTCTTTTATGATCACCAAGGTCTTGTCTTATTGCGGTTCGAAAGTACTTGTCGTCGTTGATCATCTTAGTTCTACGTATTCTCCAAATGTCGTCGATGTGTGACCTATCTCATCAGTCATGACTCATGAGTTGGATATCTCCGCATCAAGATGTACAATTGAAACCTTCCTTGTTAAGATGTTGACATTCCTTCAATTCTTGTTATGAGTTTGCTGAAGACTTACAAGAGTTTTGTTTGAATTCAAGTGATCGTTGATCGACTGGTGAAGTCTACACCCTTCTTACGAGTTAAGATCCACTATGCAGTGTTAGTGAACCGAATAATGTATCAGAGGATTGTTTATACTTCATGGAGTATCTTCAAGTGTTGTTTCAGATGAAAAATGGAAGTTTATCAACGTGTGTCGGTTAAGTTTACTTTAAGTGCTGAGGACTAAGTTGAGGCTAAGTCCAACTGATCGTCCTCAGTGGGATGGATGAGTAATGAGATTACCTATCCTTAGCAGGTTAGTTGGGAGATAGTGTGGTACCTAAATTTTTTGTCATCTCTATGGTAGGATAAACCAGAATTGATAGGAGCTTTGTTAATGTATAGATGTGAATGGTATTATGAGAACCCTTAAGTTCAACATTATTGAGTGAGATGAGTACAATGGATCTTATCGTGATCGAGGCAGATATATCATTAAAGGAATTTAGAGTAGTGATCAATGTTTATGGTTAATGTTGACTTCGTGAGTCCGAGGATTAACGGAAAAATATATGTGGTAGTTTTCCTTAAGCTGAACGGAAATAGTAAAGAGGAGTTCTTGAGTGAAACTAAGTTGTTAGAAAAGTTTAAGAATTGTGATTTTGGATAATTTAAACCGAAGTGATTCCTTTTGGTTGTAGTTGCATGGAGGAATGTAATCGTATTCTTTAAGATTGAAATAAATGACTAATATAATTGGGAGTGGTGAAATATGTCCAACACTATAATTGTATACTTTGGGTTGAAAGTTGATATACGTGGTTAAGTTAGTGTTGAACTTGATGTTAATTGTGAGGATAAGGTGTTAGAAAAAGTTTTGCTAGCAGACCAATTTTGAGGCAAAAAGTGATTAAGTTTTGATTGTGTCTTTCGAGTGTGATAAGCTATGGCGAAATGTTTATAATCTTTGAGGTCTTATTCTGGTAAATGTGGTTGATGATCCATACTGAAATCGGATATTTTAAATCCAAGATTGTCATTGGGGAGTGCCCACCTGGATTTCTTGGCTTTGTTTTGGTGCAACTCTTAGGGATTATGGCCTTAGAGAAATCATATTTTATAATTTCTTTTCTCTGGCTGCAAATATATAAGATAAGGTTAGATATGATACAAGCACTTCCTTGCATAAGTGATAGAGCTATGTCTTTAGATGGAGGAATTGTTAGGAGTTGTGTATTTTCCTTGGACAATAGGGTAGATGTGCATGGGAAATTTCTTAAACCAAGGATACTAACTGGGCTTGAGAACTAAATTGAAAATGAGAGGCAAATGAAGGATATGAAATCAAGTAGGCAAAAGATTCGAGAGGAATTAAGAAGAGAACGGACTATGTTGGATGTGGTAAGATTCAATTTCAATAAGATTGAATTTCTTAGGTTCTTGGAGCAAAGTTTATCATGTGCAACTCCAGGAATGTTATGACGTTTTGATTGGAGACTTGAAAAGTGTGAATTTGATATGACTAGAAGAGTAGACTAAGCTCAATTGGACTAAGACTATGATTGCATCTCTTGAGTAGAAGGTTAATTGATGTTATGTAAAGTTAGTGTTGGTTTTGATGTTAGTTGTGAAAGTTAGCTATTGGAGAAAGTTTTTCCTAATGGATTTGTATTGAGAAAGTTAAATGAAGAGATTAAGCGTTGATTTTGTTCTTTGAAGTGTAATAGACTAAGATGAAATATCAAAGGTAGTGGAGCTAATGCGGTAGTGAAAAAGTTTCAAGGATAAATAGAATGGCATAGGAATTGATCCTGTTATAGTGTTATAGATGAAAGGAATGAAGCGATGAGAATACAAAGCAAGATTTTAGGGTTAAGGTGTGATTACAAAATCCTGTGTAGTTTTGAGCTACGAAATTTCGAGAACGAATTTTTTTTTAAGAGGGGTAGTAATGTAACACCCTGGTTTTTTTACACCTATGATTAATTATTTTATTTAGATGTTTAAGTTTATTTTGTTATGTGGTTTAGTTTGAGTAATTAAATTACTCTCTTCAAATTATTTTATTAGGTGCGTTAGCACTGACTTATTTCAGTGAATGCACGTTTACTAGACAATAATTTACGTTATTGTCACTATTATACCAGTACAGAAAAATATTTTAAATAATGTGAATAAGAGAAAAGCATTTTCATATTCTCATTCTATTTAATTTTAGAGTTAAAAATATTTTGGTTTGACCTTTATCTGAGATTAAATTTTGGATCGAGTATTTCCTTAGTTGATCGCTTCAACTATTAATCTTTACTCTAATTTGAATTTCGAAAACATATCCTTATCAATCTTTATTTTTAGATTCTAAAAAGTAAAAACATGTTTATTTTAGGCTTAATATTTATCACTCATTTTATACCCACTAGTACAAAAATATGAAATTCTCTCTCCTCTCCCTTTTATACTCGACGTCTCCCACTCTCTCTCTTTCCTTTGCTATTTATTTTCTTTCTTTCCTCTTGAACACGTTCAGACCCTTCTTCTTTCCTTCTTTCTTCTTTCTCTTTTCTTCTTCTTCTTCCTCCTAACTCCATCTCCTTCTTCCTCCTCCTTCTCAACCAACCAATCGCGCGCCCTAGGATCCGTCTGTCGCTGTCCGATCCACGCTCCGCCAAGGATGTCGTCATCCGTTCACCGCATTGGAAAGAAGACAGCAACACGCGTTGCTGCTTGCCGCTGGACGTCTTCTAGCCGTCATCCATGGTGGATCTGCCATTTTTGGTGGGGTTCGAGCTCTCCTTTTCCTTCCCATGAAGCTTAGTCTTGTTTTTGAACCATGGCTGCTACAAGACTCTCCACCGCCACCGCGATCCGTCGGAGCCACCGTGACGCCGCCGCACCCATGGCTGGCCGTCGCAACCTCTTTCTTCCACCTTGGGTGAGTTGTTTCCCCTATGTTTTACTCCTCTTTCAAAACCCCCAAATGGATTTTTAAAACCCTAACCCTAACCCTTTGATTTCGATTTTAATCTTGAAATTTAAGGTTGTTTTATGAGATTGGGATGTGAATTTGTGTTTCCGAAACCAATTTTATTATTCTGAGTTTTCCCTAAATTTTAATAAGGAGCCCTAAACCCTCAATTTGATTTTATTTGAATTTGGGTATGTTTTTGTGAAATTAATTATGATTTAGTGCAATTAGGACTCTAAATGGATGATTTCCAAAGTTCTTTTCATGATCTTTTAATCAAAACAAAGTTTCCTTAAAGGGTATTGGGAAGCATGAGCTTCAAACATGATTTTCTTTAATAATAACCTTGTTTGGTAATCGGATTAAGTGTTTAGATAAAGTTAGAATGTGGGTTTGATCATGTGAAATTGATTTCTTGATTTTTTGTTGTTGCGCATTGTTGGATTCCCTCTCTGAGACGTTTGACACGGCTATGCTTGCTTGATGGAGTAGATAGTTACACTCTTGGAGCTAATGTGAGTATTAAGACGAGGATCCTTTACTTGTCTTCAAAGGTAAGGGGAGTTTGCCTAGGGATATTCAATAACTGTATGCATGTGTGTATGTGTTTAATTGGATATTTACATGTTGATTGAGCTTACTTGATTATCTAATGTACTTGAACTGTTATGCTATTATCTGATGTTGAACTGTACTTGTTCTAAATGTTATAATGCATATATGTGATGAACTGCTTTCAACTGTGATATTAGCATTGAACTGATAATATTAACTGCTGTTGATTGAAAGTTTGCTAAGCCAGACTTGTGTCTGTGCTCAACCGTTATAAGGATTAAAAACCTTAATAAGCTTTGAAGATGAAGGGATTGGTGTTCTTTTCCAAAAGCTCTTTAAACTTAAGGTACTTGTTTTAAATGTTGAAATGGTTTTGGTGAACTATTGTTATACAAGAAAAAAATCATTTTCGAACTATATGTCTTCAAGTGAAAACTTTCAAGATTATTTGGCAATATCCTACTGGGGGAAATATTTCAAAGATAAAAGAATTTCAAAGATGCTTTATAAAAGATTTTCAAAGAAAAGGTTTTCCTAAATATTTTAGAAACTTTCCGATGACCTGGATAGGTTATCGAGGATTCGGTTTTGAATTTGTTTTTCATTGAACGAAAAATAAGTACTTAAGAAAGAGAATCTAGTACGCGAGACGTCGCCTCTAGTATTCAGTGATGCGCACGTGATCTTGGATCAGTGTTAATTCGGGACTACGAGTCCTGGTTATGATGTTATGGACTGAGAGTCCAATTCTCGAAATTGAGGACAGTTCGTTCTGATTTCGTTGTGATGGACTTAGGTCCTAATCACGTTGTGTTGGACTGTGTATTCTAACCGCATGTGATGAACATGATTAAAGGTGAAGGTTGTTTTCTACGACCACAACCCTTGACTGCGGCCACGGTCTTGGGCATTGTGATTGAGCATTCGGACTATGAGTCCTATGCTTCGAGTTTTTCAAGTGATGGGAAATGATGATTTAAGTCGTTAGCTTTGAGCAATGATGATGAAAAGAATGAACACAAAGAAATCCTTTTAAATAAAATATTTTCTCATGTGCATTTCCCCAGGCAGACGTGCCTTATTATCGTTGTGCTTAGCTAGCCAATGAGACGGTGTATTATCGTTGTGCTTAGCTAGCCAATGAGACAGTGTATCGAGACTGATCAACTCATTTGAAGGTTGTTAGGATCTCCGGAGATTAAGTTAGAGCCTGATGATTGAAGTGTCATGCATATTTTCAAAAGATTGACTGTGCGGGTTTGAGACCCTTTGATATAACACTGTTATGTTATGTATATGCATGATTTAACTGCTTATATGATTATGTGATGTATGTATCATGTATATGGTTGTTGTGTGATATATCCATTTGTAGGTATCTCACCCTTACAAACATATCAGGTTTCTTCTGGTTTGCTATTGTACCCTGGGTATTTTAGTACAGATGTGCAGAGGAGTCTTCCTAAGTCACTCAGAGACTTAGATCTAGTTGCTTGGTGAAGTATTTGATTGTGGAACGATCACGTGAGTTCTTCTCAGGAATAACTTTTAGAATGACCAGCTTAGGGTTTGAGACTTGGATTTTTGATAAGTATGTATGAGTATGACTCAGAGAGTCTATATTTTAAAACGGAATGTTTATGGCTCGGAGAGCGTCTCTTTTGAATGAACACTTAAACTTTTCCTTTTGGTCATGTATAGCTAATTGATATAACTATCTTTAGCATATTAATGCCTGGTTGTATTTGGTGTAACTGGAATTCTGGAATGAAAATGTAATTATTTTAGCAGGTGTTCTTTTACCTGGGATGTCCGAATTACAGAGGAGACTCTGTCGAAATTTTCGTAAAATACTAGCTTTTATTCAAGTATATTCTTTAAATTAAATAGGCTTGCCATACTATGATAGTAAGTCTGTGTGCCAATCAAGGCTTAGGAGTCGTGACAAAATTTTTATACCCAATTTCAGACACTTGTATACTTATATAAATTATTTTTCGAAAGCACCAGCAAATTATCTTTTAATTTAAATTCCGCACGTGTTACGTAAGTAATGCCCCAAGGGGGGGTTACATAATCGATTATGAGGTTTTCCAGAAATAACAGAGAAGGCGTAATCGATTAGCATAATCGATTATGAGATTTCCAGAATCAGGTAGAGGAGGTGTAATCGATTAGTATAATCGATTACGAGAAATTCCAGACACGTGGAAGTGCAATCAGTGAAAGCATAATCATTTATGGCATTAACATAATCGATTATGGTGCAACTACAAAAGTTGTTATGATCAATTTCTGCAAAAGAATGCAAATGTATTAGTTGAGTGATTTTTTGCAAGATTCTAGGGTTCTTGGAGCTCTGATTTTCGTCCAGATACGTTGAGTGTACTCATTGTAATTGATTCATAGAGATTGAGAGAAAATCAAGTGAGAATAGATTGATCTTGGGTTTGTGTAAAAATAGAGAGATAAGCTTGAGATTTGTTCATGTTCTTGTGAACATGGAAGTGACAAATTCAAGGAGTTCTCTATTGGAACTGTGATCATTGATTTTTAATGGTGCTGCTCTCTTCCGTGGATGTAGGTCATATTGATCGAACCACATAAATCTTGTGTGTGCTTTCTTCTATCCCTTTCTAGTTTAATTTTCTGAAGTTTACTTTGTCTACTGATGAGCCTCTGTTTGACTGGTTTTATAACTCGTCAAGACCTTGGCTTTGTGCTTATTTTATATCATTTTCAACCAAATTAGACTTGATTGTCCTTAAGTAAGATTTTGAGTCTGTAAAGTGTTTTTAGGTTAATTTAGTTGATTTAAAGTTAAATAAAATACTTACTGTTATTTCTTATTTTCAAATAATAAAAATGAATAAAACTGGTTCGCCCCGCGAAGAAGCTCTCGCCCCGCGAGTATTGCAACTCTGAAAAGTCAGAGACGATCACGGCTTGCCCGTGTTGAAGATCACGGCTGTGGCAGTTTTGAAGTTGAAGCGTTCGCCTCGCGAGCATCCATTCGCCTCGCGAGTCCGGGAAGTCGAAATATAATTGTCGCACTGGAACCTGAACTGGTCATGAAGATTGGGCCATAACATGGGCTGTAGATGTCGGTTGGAACTGAAACCGGTGGCAAATGAAAGATCAAACAAAGAGCTTTAACTCTCATGAAGACCATTATTCCAAACAGAGCCGTTTTGAAGGGCTTTAATCCATGTGAAGTCAGAGGCGTTTCAGCTGCCCTATGAATTGAATGTGGACATAACTCTCTCATCTTAATTCATAATTAAGCAAATTAAGTGGCTTTGGAAAGCTAAGAGGCAGAGGTTGAAGTGAATTAAAGGAGTATTCAGATATTGAGAGGAGGTCTTGAGAGAATTTGTATAAATAGGAGTCAGAGTAGTAGTGAGATAGGGGGCTAGTCGGTTTTGGCTAGTCTTAGCTAGTCAATAGTTGTAGTTGTTTTGTTTCCTTTTCGCTTATGTTTGTTATGGAGAACTAGTCTCCTAGATTAATCTACTGTGATTGGTTTTAATTACACTTGAGGTTCTTGTATTTCCTGTTTTCATTTCCTTTTCTCTTTTCAATACTATGTTATGCATTTCTGTTTGTTTAATTCAGGAATGTATAGTATTGTATTGATTCGTTCCGGTGATGTTATGTTCCTGTACTTAATCGCGTTTGTTTAATTCGCGTGTGTTTCATTCATGTTCGTTTAGTTCATGAGAGCTTAACCCCGTTTGTTTAATTCGGGAATAGGAACATATATCCGTAGTAGCGGTTTCATTTGTTAATTGTTGCTACAACCGGGAGGGGATTAGAATCTGCTTAGGGCTTGGATTTATTTGAACCAATGATAGTGGGAAACCAAGAACAGTAGGTTAATCGTTCTTTAGTTTAATTGATAATATTTTAACTGCTTGTTTTCTTACTCTGTTTTTATTTTGTTTTCTTTATTTTATCTCAATCCAAAACCCCCAAAACTAACTTTTGATTTTCTGTTAATAATAACAACAACTAAAGAGTCCTTGAGAGACGATATCCGAGTTGTCGCTCCCTATCTGCATTATTTTGTAAACGCTCGTTCTTTTTGGCGCGTGGCGACAGCGCGTTCAAAAATTGGCGCCATGTCGGGACTCTGGTTTGTTGTTATTAGCAGAAAATATTTAAAAAAAAAAATGCTTTGCTAATTAGTTTTGTCTGCATTGTCTGGTTGTGAATTTTGCCCCATGGATAATTATATGCGAAATTATGTGCCTAATGTTTATTATGAGCAACCATGCATGTATTATCCTAATTTTAGTGAGCCACCACCATACTATCCTAGCCAAGTGACCACCTCTGCACCTTCCGAACCTTCCCTAGAGGACTCGTGCAAACAGATGACTGCACGTATAAATGCACAAATGGAAGCAAACTTTCTCGAATTCCAACAAATGATGGAGGCGAGCAATCTTGAATTCCAAAGAAGATGGAGGTGGAATACCGAGGGACCAAGCTGAATCTCGGAAGTTGTGGGCTCTAATTGATCAAGTTACCGCCAACTCCGGCTGCAATGCTAATTCCACAGCCCCTTGAAGAACCTACAGAGGCACAAGTTATTCTTGAAAATACCTCCGATGATGATTGTGATAATATTTCTGTGATGATGAATTGTGTGTTGAATCCCATGATTCTAATGATTGTTATTGTGATGGCAGTGCTGCTTTGTGTATATTCTGTTATGCAGCTTTATACTGTTCAGGAAACATAGAGAAGGAGGATCAGGAGGATCAGGAGGACATCCGCTCCACCGTTCCCGAGGATGATGAAAAACCTGTGGAAGTAGATGATTCAATTAAATCAGATGAATGTGTTGAGAGTAATGGGGTGGATGCACTGTGTGAAGAATTTCCAGACATTCTAACTTTTTCTGATTCATTTTCTTGTAATATATGTACTAACTCTAACCTTTGTGTGGTGTGTGCTGAAATTTCTGCATGTATAGCAGGTGATAACTTTGTTAGTGCAGTGGATGAAAACCTTGCAGAAGTTGAAGCAGCACCATTAACCCCAACTAACTGTTTGCCACCTCCCCCTGTGGAACCAAAAGTTCTGGACTTTGTACCCTTGGATTCTGCACCATGGCCAGTCCAAGAGGTTGAAACCCACTTCTATTGGGGAGATTTTGTTGAGAAAGCGGTCATCCTGTGACCCGGCGGAGAGTGAGAAGTCCGCCGCACTCTGCGAAGTCATCATAATTGTCAAGTGCTCACCCCCACATCAAGGCTGCAAGTCATGGAAGCATGGAATGAACTTCTACTCTTTGTCCATCACGTGGGCCTTATGCTACAAGCAATGGGATCCTGGTGGAACCGCCCTTAATGAGTTTTCTTAACCCTTTCTTCCTTTTAATTTTCTTTGCTTTACTTTATTTCTGTTTGGCTTTGAATAAAGCTCCTGAATAATTTGAGAAGCTCAGGAGTTGTGTGAGTCTGGTATTGGCAAGTTTATTGAATTTTATTAATTTTTGCATAGATGATGGCATGATATGTTTTGACTGTTTTCCCCCTAGGATTTGAAAAAAAATATATATTTTTTTTGAAAAATGATCCCCATATGATTGAAAACTGAACTTTGAGATTTTGTTATGATGGCATGATTTATGATAAGTTTGGGGTGATAGGAAGCACACACTAGGGATAGAATCTCTGTCAAATAATTTGCAAAAAATGTCCAGGTGAGGTTTTGAGCCTCCAACATGTTTTAAACTGTGTGAAAATCACTTTTTAAGTTGCACTTTCCTGAATTTGATTGAATCTCTTTTTGGTTTGCATGATTATGTGTTTGCTTCATATGATTTAGGCATGTTCTTTGTAAATAGCTACTTAGCCTAAAAATAACCAATTCCTAATGCATGTTCCCTAGTTAGCCCCATTGAGCCTATTAGCCTCGTTAATTCTTGATAACCTAATGTTATAAGCCCAAAATATGGAAAACCATGTTAACCCGATCTTAGGATTAGGAGAGCATGTAATCTTAGAATGGGTGCAAGAAACTAAGTTTGGGGTGGCTGCAAGGTGTAACATGTTGTTTGGGATTGAGAAAAAAATTTATGTAAAAAAATTGTGAAAAAAAAAAAAATAAAAAAAAAATAAAAGTGCAAAAATGCCAAAAAGAAATAAAAGGTTGTAGTCACCCGAAGCATAAAGAAAAAATTAAGAAAGGAACTTGAGTGAATTTCAAAGTGTAAATAATGTTCATGCTCTCTTAGTTCCTAGGGTCTTGACCTAGTTCCTTTGTATGTCCTACCCTTAGCCAGGCCCCATTACAACCCATAAAAGACCTTTTGATGTTGCTTGCATATTTTCTGTGGGAATCATTTTGAGATGAAAACCAAATTTATGGGAAGTGCTCTTAAAAGTGAAATTGAGTGAATGTTGTTAGCCTGACAAACTGAGCGATTGAGTGAACACAAAATTCCCTTGTGAGGAAGGCAGTTGTTTGAAATTGGTGATCTCCCTTTTGTGTGTAACTTAGATCCCCTGCTTAGATTGATGATTGTTTGAATGATGAATTTCTCAATTGTTTAGAATAAATGCATGTGGGGATTACTTTGCTTGAAAGGGGGGAACATTGAAAGAAAAATTGTTTTGTTAAATTGCTTGAAATTTGTGTGAAAGTTAATTGAGTCCTTAAGCTTGCCATGTTTTGCCAGATCTTGAGTCTTTTTAAGTTTTTAAGTTTTAGTTTGCTTGGGGACAAGCAAAGTTTAAGTTTGGGGTATTTTGATGAGCCTCTGTTTGACTGGTTTTATAACTCGTCAAGACCTTGGCTTTGTGCTTATTTTATATCATTTTCAACCAAATTAGACTTGATTGTCCTTAAGTAAGATTTTGAGTCTGTAAAGTGTTTTTAGGTTAATTTAGTTGATTTAAAGTTAAATAAAATACTTACTGTTATTTCTTATTTTCAGGTAATAAAAATGAATAAAACTGGTTCGCCCCGCGAAGAAGCTCTCGCCCCGCGAGTATTGCAACTCTGAAAAGTCAGAGACGATCACGGCTTGCCCGTGTTGAAGATCACGGCTGTGGCAGTTTTGAAGTTGAAGCGTTCGCCTCGCGAGCATCCATTCGCCTCGCGAGTCTGGAAGTCATAATATAATTGCTGTCACTGGAACATGAACGGGTCATGAATATTGGGCCATAACTTGGGCTGTAGATGTCGGTTGGAACTGAAACCGGTGGCAAATGAAAGATCAAACAAAGAGCTTTAACTCTCATGAAGACCATTATTCCAAACAGACCCGTTTTGAAGGGCTTTAATCCATGTGAAGTCAGAGGCGTTTCAGCTGCCCTATGAATTGAATGTGGACATAACTCTCTCATCTTAATTCATAATTAAGCAAATTAAGTGGCTTTGGAAAGCTAAGAGGCAGAGGTTGAAGTGAATTAAAGGAGTATTCAGATATTGAGAGGAGGTCTTGAGAGAATTTGTATAAATAGGAGTCAGAGTAGTAGAGAGGTAAGGGGCTAGTCAGTTTTGGCTAGTCTTAGCTAGTCAATAGTTGTAGTTGTTTTGTTTCCTTTTCTGCTTATGTTTGTTATGGAGAACTAGTCTCCTAGATTAATCTACTGTGATTGGTTTTAATTACACTTGAGGTTCTTGTATTTCCTGTTTTCATTTCCTTTTCTCTTTTCAATACTATGTTATGCATTTCTTTGTTTAATTCAGGAATGTATAGTATTGTATTGATTCGTTCCGTGATGTTATGTTCCCGTACTTAATCGCGTTTGTTTAATTCGCGTGTGTTCATTCATGTTCGTTTAGTTCATGAGAGCTTAACCCCGTTTGTTTAATTCGGGAATAGGAACATATATCCGTAGTAAGCGGTTTCATTTGTTAATTGTTGCTACAACCGGGAGGGAGGATTAGAATCTCGCTTAGGGCTTGGATTTATTTGAACCAATGATAGTGGGAAACCAAGAACAATGGGTTAATCGTTCTTTAGTTTAATTGATAATATTTTAATCGCTTGTTTTCTTACTTTGTTTTTATTTTGTTTTCTTTATTTTATCTCAATCCAAAACCCCCAAAACTAACATTTGATTTTCTGTTAATAATAACAACTAAAGAGTCCTTGAGAGACGATATCCGAGTTGTCGCTCCCTATCTGCATTATTTTGCAAACGCTCGTTTCTTTTGGCGCGTGGTGACAGGCGTGTTCTTCTACCAAGTGTTTTTAGTATTTCTGAATGACTGTTTGCTTTCTTTGTGTGTTTCTATTGTGTTCGGGGACTTTGTGATCTTCATCCGAGTCATTAGGACCAACAAGTTTTTAATCAACACCAAATATAATTATCACAATCATATATCAAACAAAAACCTTGTACTAACAAATTGGATTCCATGAGAGATTTGATCGGTAATGAAAGATTTATATTCTATTTTTATCTTCAATTCTTTCTTGTAAAATAACTGATGTGAGTATAATATTTCTTTACACAAAGGTTAGAATTATATTAGTGGAATTATAGGTGCAGAATGATATACAGCACAGCAGAACAGAAATGATATACAAGTGCAACAATAGTAAGAGGCTAAGAGCTCTACTAGATAAATGTTATAGGCATGCGTTTGGGTAAACAACTTAATTAAGAGCTTATCACATAAGACCTTATCGTATGAGAGTTTATGCCATAAGCACTTAAAGAAAGAAAAAGAAAGAAAGGGACATGAGAGGATTCAATAGTGAAAAACACAGAGACGGCGTTTGAGTGCATAAGCTCTTATGATAATTCCATAAGCTTCTCACAATGACTTATGAAAATAAATTAAAAACTTCTTATGGGATGACATAAGTTATTTTTATAAGCTCATCAAACACACTCGCATAAGAGCTTATGTCATCGATAAGTCAAAAGGAGTTTAAATAAGCTCTTCCAAACACCACCATAGTTACATTCATTGTTACTTCCAACTTATCAAATAAAAGAAATAAAGCAATGATTGCTTCGCCTGAAAAGAAAAATAAAATGAAACATAAATACTAAATACTAATTCTGAGAGGGTGTTCTCTGCAAGAAGCCTTTAGCCATAAGGCTCTCCGCTGCTTCTCTCACAGCATCTTCAACTGGAGTAAAGACAAGTCCCAAATCTATCAGCCTCTTTGATGCATCTTTGCATGGTGTCAGGCCAGGTTGAGTTTCCTCAGGGAACCTGCATATTGTTCTTTTTCAGAGAACTAGCATACTATGCACTTTGTTCTGTTTCCTACATGACATACATTGCCAACTGATCTATGTCTAACCCTCAATTGCTTAGAAATATTGAAGATTTGTGATAAAGCATCTCAAAGGATTAGTTTTCTCTAAACCAATCTTTCCCTTGCCCATATACCAATTTGATGGCAAAAACACATAATCTCACCAAATAATTTTTCTCTCATACATTCAAAGAATCTCATGTAGCAGAGGAACAGAATACTGCACATTCTTTACTTCATTCCCTTGTTTCTATGCTCGGAACATGAAGAAGCTTTTTATAAGCAAAGTTACATAATAAGATAATATAAACCAAACCTTTCAAGGAAAATATTAAGAGTAAATACCCAAATTTGTTATAATAAAAAACACGAGCTCACTAATTTAGTATTTTAGTCCCTATGAAATGAACCAATATAAAAAATGTTGATTGTCAAGAATCTTAAATGATGGTCAAATTAGGTTTTTTTTTTTTTTTGGAAGAATCATGAATACACATTAATCCCTGTTAGTATTAGGGACTATCATAACCATTTGAAATTCTTAGGAACCAATTTGGGATAAGCTGTGCTCTGCCTACAGGTTGTACTGAAAAATTGAGTATTACATCTTAAATGGTGGACAAAATTGAGTATTTACTGCAAAATTAATGCTGACTTGGATAAGTTGTGCTCTGCCTACAGGTTTTACCAAATGGTACAAAAATAAAATAGTTAAGGTGATTGGTTTACTTTTCTTACACTTATGTCTGTGTTTCTCAAACAAAAATGTTACATGTACATCTAGACACCAAACAACACAAATCATGGTTAATAGTATCTAGGTATATAATTGATAAGTTGGTTAACGTTGTTGAATTTATGGTTAATGAAGTACAAACCTTGGTTAATGTTATCAAAATATCAGGTGTTGATATATCTCTAAAATGGTGCAAAGGTAGAGAAAAAAGAATAGATAGAAGGAAGCAAGGTGAGTTAATTTCTCTTGTGAAGGAGTGAAAAGTAGAGAGAAATAAACAAATTAAACAAGAAAAATAGTAACAACAAACCTGTGAATAGGAAAATCAGGATACAACTCAGACACAGTCCTTGCAAAACTGGAAAACTGGTAGATACCGTTGGTACATAGATACCTCCCAGCAGCATGGGGAGTTTCATATAGTAACACGTGAGCTTTTGCAACATCCTTAACATGCACCGCACCCAACCAGTAACACTCTTGCGTCTCCCTCAACCCCATCATCAACCTCTGCAGCACCTCACAGCTGGCATTCAACCACGGCTGAAGCAGCGTCCCCGGACACGTCGCCGGCAGAATCGCCACCACATCGACGCCGCCACCGTTATTCTGCATGAACTCCCACGCCGCCTTCTCCGCCTCCGTCTTCGACACCGGGTACCACTTCCCCCCCGACCTGCAGCACTCCACGTCCGTCCACGACGACTCGTCGAACGGCTTCCCCGGAGGCCACGTGGGGTTTGGGACCATGGCGGAGATGGAGGAGGTGAGGACCACGCGCTTCACGTTGAAGCGCTTCGCGGCTTGTAGGACGTTGAGCGTGCCTTGGATTGCGGGGCGGAGGAGATCGTTGTGGGGGTCTTCGGGGTCGTCGAGGGTGCATGGGGATGCCACGTGGAAGACGCCGGAGCAGCCCTGTACGGCGAGGGAGATGGTGGCGGGGTCGAGGAGGTTGGCCTCGAAGATGTGGAGGCGGGAGGTGGCGTCAGGGTGGAGGGTGAGGAGGTGGGAGGGGTCGGAGGAGGGGAAGATGGTGGCGTGGATGGTGTAGCGTGGGTTGTCTAAGAGGGTTCGGACCAGCCAGGAACCGATGAAACCGTTGGCTCCGGTCACGCACACCGTCTCGTTCTTCGTCGTTTCCTTAGCCATTATCGATGGATGGGTCTGTTCATGTTGGATGAGAATCTTGTCATTTTGTGAAAGATGTTGCGTGAGCTTAATAAACTAATCTTCAGCTCTCAGATTGCGACATCCACTGATGTGATGTTAAGAAAATATTAGGTACGACGCAAATGCACAACAGTCGCACTGTCCCTGTCTGCTTTGTAAGGTAGTGTTGAATTGTTGGTGAAGGCACAACCCATCATCAAAATTATGCATTACCCACGTGTCACCATATTATTGGTTTTGGCTATCAGCTCAACATTTATTTTTTCATTAGTGTTTATTATCGCAATGTATTTTTATATTTCCAACACAAATTATTATCTCATTGTATCAATCTGGGTCTCATGCCAACCTTCAGCTACAACCTTGCATTCAACTTTCATCTGGACAGCAGAGGAAGGGCAGAAAACCACCACCCGCCGTGCTTCTTCGCCCCACCGTCATCTCCTTTATCTTCACCGAAACATCGTGGTAATCAGATCTAGCTCCTCCGGTTGCCATCATCTCCACTCCGTCGGAACCTCATCATACCCGAAGCAACACTGCCCAGTGCCGTCGTTCGATGGTGAACGTTGCACGACCCACACACCTAGCTAGCGTCGGTGGCAACCAGCCTTTGCGTCGCCGGATCTGGTCTTGACTGACGAGATCTGGTCTAGACGGATCTTGAAGAACCACCATTCACCGACCTGATTCCGCCATCGAAGGCGCCGACCACGGGAAGAGTTACAATTATGGGTGGTCTGGGCTTGTTCCTGGAACCAGGAGGGCGGCGATCGGTGGAAGATGCTGCGGCGTCTCCAGCAATGTCGGTGGTGTGTTTTGTTGGGTTGTTCGCGGCATGAAGAAGAAGATGATATTCAAGTAAAAGTTGTTGAGTGATGAGAGTGAGGATGTTTTTGTTTGGATTTTGGATTCGATGGTGGTGTGGGGGCATTGAGGTGAGGTGGAGCTGACAACGGCTGTCGTCGGAGAAGGGTGGCGACGCCAGAGAAGAGTCCACAAGATTTGTCTCTATTTTAATTAATTAAAATGGGATCAACAAAAATACATGTATTTGAATTTATTGTATTTGCATCCAAAATATAACCAAATAAACCTTTGTATACAAGAAAAATGTTGAAAAGTCAAAGTACACTAACCTATGTGGCAAAATAATTGGATAACAAAGTGTTATTTGGGTGGTGCACCACTGCACCATTTTGGTGGGTGGTGCACCTTAGATGAAACCTAAATTGTTAACACAAATATCTTTAGGCTAAAATATCTTTTTACTCTTTTATCTTTTGGGTAAATTCATTTTGGTCTTTTATTTTTAAAAAAATTCATTTTAATCCTTTATATTTTAAAAGTGACTCAAAATGATCCTTTCCGTTAGCTCTGTTACCTAAGCCGTTAATCATAGCCCACGTGGCACTCTTCTTCTTCTTCCCTAGGATGAAACCCTAGTCTTCTTCCTCCAAGCTTTAATGGCACCCTTGGTTGCATACCTCCACCACCACTCAAGAACCAGTCAACCAGTGATCCGATTCAAACCAACAATTGAACAACACAAATCAAAATATAAAGATCCGATTCAAACTTTAATCGTTATACAAATAAAGGCGAATAATCAATCAAAAACTAAATCAATTTCTAACATGAAATGTTAAAAATTAAACATTATCCCCATCAAATAACATTACCAGTGGTTAACAGTAGAAGGCATATACATATTTACCTCCCTCACTACTTAAATAACAACCCCATCGGAGCCTTCTCCAACACCCCCACCTCCCAAAGCTCACTCACCCTCTTCAAATTCCTCCAAAGCTCCAACCTTTACAGAGCCGCGACCCATTTGATCCAAACCCAGTTTCCAGGCCCCACGATTGCCTCCATAACCAAAATCGACCTCGGCTGACGATGTCATCTCACTAGATGGTCACAAGATCTCACTTTAAACCGAATCGGAAACCGACAACAACGACCACATTCACGTTCGAATCCGTCGATCCATTTCCTCAACTCCAGATCAATCAGCATTATCAAACTACTCATCAATTGGAATCACTCCAAGACCATGAAACCTTTCCAACGCTGACATATTCTCCATCGACACGCCGCTCGAGTACGGTGGTGAATTGGTGTTAGGGTACCCGTCGGCGATGAGTCCTCAGATTTCGGGATACGCTTCTTCTGGTTCGTACTCGCTGCAACCTACGTCATGGTTTCAGATTAGGGTTTCATTTTGGGGAAGAAGAAGAGTGCCACGTGGGCTATGTTTAAAGTCGTAGGTAACGGAGCTAACGGAAAATGCCATTTTGAGTCACTTTTGAAACATAAAGGACTAAAATGAATATTTTTAAAGATAAATGATCAGACTGAATTTTACCCAAAAGATAAAGGATCAAAAAGATATTTTAACCATATCTTTATTATTAAAAAGAAGGTGGTGATTGAAACATATATGTGAAATCACTTGGGTTAAAAAAAAAATCCGCCATGATGGGTTGGGTTAGTGCGTTTAGTTATTGCTCCTTGTATATTAATTAATACACATATATAAATGGATTTTTCTCCTGAACCCATCAACTTCAAAGGGTTTGGATACCCTTCCACTCATTTGCCGACACCAGTTTAAAGAAGCCATGTCACTACTCTGGTTGTTTTTTGGTGTTGAATTTAAAAAAATTGCAGAATAGTCCTTACCAAATATTTGTTTGCATTATGAGTAATCCATTGATTCCATTCTATTCCTCGTTCCATTCTGTTCCTCGCCCTTCCTGGAGACGCACATAAGTTCCAGCTTCGTCGCCGTCTTCTCCCATATTTGATTCGCATCTTATTCAGGTAATTTACAGATTCTGTTTTAAATTTATAGATTCTGTTTGATTCTTCTTTGGATGTTTCCTGCTTTTTCTTCGGTTTCAGTGTATTTGTTCTAGTCTCGGGTGGGTTTTCTTCATTCTCCATTGGTTAGCACGATTTTTAGTTTGGTGGCTCTGTATTTGCGCAGGTATGCCTTCTGTGCAAATGTGTTTTTTTCGAGCAGCTGATGAATTATAGTGCAGCTGTGGTTTTCTGGGTCCTCGGGCGGTTTTCTTGTCACTCTGGGAAATTGTTGTTTTGGGACTTTCTTATGGTGCAGGGGCTGGTCCTTTATAGCCTGTATAGGAAAAGTTGTGGGGATTCTGATGTGTATAGTTTGGGTATGTAAATGTGTGAGTACTCCTTTCATTATATATATACTTTTATTTTGCTGATAAAAAAAATATTGTTAGCCACTAACTACTTGCCAATGCAATATAGGACTACATAATAAATTATGCAGTGCTAACAACCACAAAATCTGTGTGAGATTGTTGAGGTCAGCATCTCATATGAATGTTTCGAGATAAATGATCCATGAAGATTCGACTACCAATAAATCTCAGTCCCGATCTGGTTTTTCTCTTGCTAACAATACTTGTCCCTAATTGTAATGGCATGGTCCTAATTAACAACTCCACCTATCAACTCAATTTGTGTCTCTTGTGACTTCCTCGATGTAAAGAAAGCACGCTTCCTCAATGTAGAGTTACCATCAGCATGGACTTGATATTTGATAATATACTTTTCAGTTTTCAACCTTAATGTCATACTAATAAAACCCCTAGTAGCATAAGACTTGTTGAAGTAATAGATATAGCAACAACAATTTTGCTCGGCCATTTTCATTCCACCAAGTACTTTGTCACGTGGCTCAACTGCTCAAGATTATTTTCCTTTTGATTCCATGCTTAGTTTTCTCAATTTTAGTTCTAGTTCTATATCTAATAGTAGTCCATAGAGTACTGTGAGATCATGAATGGATTATAGTTGTAATGGTATCTCTATTTTCTTTTTCTTCTAAAGAAACTTATAATCATGACCATTTTCAAATACACAATTTGTATATAGCCTGGAAATAAAATAATTAATATTCACATTTTGGGATTCTTGGCAGGTGGACCTGCCTTGTTGATTTGCAGGGTGTGTAATCTGTAAAGGGTAAACTAAATTTCGTGGTTTCTGCTTAAAGATTTACTGCTGCACTATTTTTCTGCATTCTAGTTATTTGTCAAATTCTTGTTGCGGTTGTAATCTGGTTTTTTGGCTTGTTTCGGTTTTGTTATGATGTGAGGGGTTTATGGGTTACATAGGTGGTATTCAGTATTGGATTTTATGTGTTTTGTGGGATGTTTCTGCTGCTGTGATTTTCTTTTTAGCAGCATTTTGTGTATTTTTGGCCAGCTTGCTTCAGTACACCTTGTTCTGTGCTTCTTGTTTCTTTGTGCAATAAATTTTTTAGCTTATCAAAAAAAATTTGAATGCATAATTTAGCAAGTATTTACATCAAGTGATATCTTAGGTTCCCCTCCCCTCCACACATCTATTATTTGGAACATTGTTTGGTATTTATTTGATGGTCAATTTGAAGTAGTCTGATTGTAAATAGTGTTTGTATTGCAGATGAATAGCCACGGTGATAATTCATTTGTTAATTTGGATGATGATGGAGATGTCAAGTATAACACTCCGATTTCTTGATTAGTGTTTAAGGAAGAGATTAAGGATAATTAAAGACTTAATCATGTTCTTTAGGTGTTAGTTAGATTGCGTTTAAAGTTTGAGGAAAATCAGAGCTGAAACGGGTCCGGAATGCAAACAAATGCAAATCGGGTAATTTATTGGGCAATTAATTAATTAATTGAGAGTTGAAATATTGAAATTAGGTCGGGTATGAGTACAATAAGCTTTTAGGAGTATCCTAAAAATAATTAAGAAAAATATGCCAACTGTAGGTTATGCAGGAAGATATAGACGAAAACATCCGGTTGTGCCAACGGAGTAACACGTAGTGACACGTGACGTGACCAGGAGGAAGGTGGTCATGGTGGCGCCACCTCACATCTCACTACCCTTGCATGTATGCCATCTCACTACCCTTGCATGTATGCCACCTCACACTCCATTAGCCTTGCATGTATGCCACCTCACACTCCACTAGTCTTGTGATAGGGTGGATTTCGGCAAGTGTACCGGATTCGTCGCCAAGTAATAAAAAGATATCGATCCCACAGGGGCCGTGATCTCAAATTACAACTAATTATCAAATCAATTAAACTGGACTGTATAAAAAGGATTTTGAAAAGGTTTTGGTTTTTGAAATAAGAATCAAGTAGCAATCAAATTTAAAATTGCAATCAATTAAAACAGAAAAGTAAATCAATTTGGGATTTTTTCAAATCTAAAGGGATTCCTAGGAATTGGGTTACCAACAAGATTGTTTATGTTACTAAATTGACTACCCCTTGTTAATTATCGACATTACTTTGAAGGTGAATTTATCCTAAATAAGTTAATGCTCCATCTTGGGTTACAAAAACCGTGCCCAATTAAAACAACCCCTACTCTCGTGGTAGTTGAATTTAGATCGAACCCTTTAAGTTTTGTGACAATTCGTTAATCCTCGAAGGACCGCTTCTAACTCTCGTGATTTAAGTCCTAAGTTTGATTCTATAGATCCGATACCTAAGTTCACCGCCAGGTTCCTCCTTAGAATATCTACAACACGCAAATAAGTGGCCACCGAATTCACGAGTAATTAAAACAATAGAAATCAGATCTAAAGCAAAATCAAAATTAACGAAGGTAAAACATCAATTCACAACATAAAAACAGATCTTGGGCATAGCCCCAATCCCTAGAAATAAAGCTACTACTCAAGCATTGCCATGGTGATGACAAGCTTGATTAACAACAACATAAAATAAAGCCTAAGAGAAAAGAAGAAGGAGGAGAAGAGAATCCTAATTTTGCCTAAGTGTGGCAGCCCCAAAAAGCCTCCTTAGGCCGTGATGGGCTCTGTTTGACTTAGTTTCTTCACTTTTCAAGCCATATCTTCATGCAAGCTCCATCATGGCTAATCTCGAGCATTTTAATCCTTAATTCCTGCAAAACAACACCACAAAATCACCTTATCCGTTCCAAGGTAAAAACTAACAAAAATCAAATTAAATATGCCTAAGCTATATGAAAATCCATGCAAAATGTCAATGAAATATGAGGTGAAATCACACACTCATCAAACCACCCCAAGCTTAAGACTTTGCTTGTCCTCAAGCAATAACTAAGGCCAGAAAAGACAATCAATCAAAGCATGGACAGTGAATTCTAGAACCCGACTAATTAATCCAAGCAATAGGCATATTCAATAAATACCCAAGGGACAATCAATTTCAAGTCCAATTAGAAGCTTAGGTTTTCTAGATTCATGTCTCTCACTAATTCGGGCACTCTTCTCACCTCACTCAAGTGTTTAAGGGTATATGACAATTCGCTCAATTTCCTCAAAGAAAGTATCCTACCATAAGCTTGACTATTAACCAAATCTCTAATTTATTAATGAAAACACATAAGAATCAAGAGGTCTTTTATTTTGGTTGTAATGGGGCCATGGGATTAATCGTTAGGTGGGGAAATCAAGAAAAGGGAAATTCAAGAAGGCTAAACAAAATATCAATCATTGTAAAGCATGACAACCTTCTAAAATACCTTTTTGGGCCTTTTAGGTCACTTTTCCACCTTTCTTTCTTTCTTTTTATTTTATTTCTCACTTTCTTTTTGTCATCATCTTCTCCATTTTTTTTGTTTATTTTATTTAATTTATTTGGAGAATGGGAGATTTTCAATTCAAGAGAAATAATTTTCTAACTTTCTCATCCCACAATTCATTTTTCAAACTACCTTTTTACCCTTTTTTACAATACTTTAGAATGTGTCATACCAACCATCATTCATCAAATTATTTCAAGGTACAAGAAAAGTATTTTATTTTTTTAGGCTCAAAATTGGGCAACTAAGGGGTAGCATTTAATCAATCGAAGCTCAAGGCCAGAAAAATACATAGTGCCTCAATCGTTTTCAAAAATATTTTCAAAAATTTTTAAGTTTCAAAACGGTTTCAAGTCAAGTTCTAGAGAATATAATCCAAGAGGAATAAAACACTCAATCACAAAGAATGGGGTAGAATTAGTGAGTACCCCTTTTAGGCTCAAAAATCTCTCATTTAGTAGTTTAAAATCAATGAGAAACACAAATCTAAGGAACCATATGCTAATTATCAACTATCAAAAGATCATCTCAAGCATTTTTATTTTTAGTCTTATCACAAGAATAAAAAATTGGGTTCAAAAATTCACTGTCTCAATTTATTTGACACCAAGTTCTTACATTTGGATGCATAGTCTAAGCAAGGAGGCAATCTAATCATGTGATTATGCAAAATTATGCCTATATGAATGCAATATGAAAAATACAAAAATGCAAAAAATTGCAAAAATACCCCTACCCCAAGCTTAAAAACTTACATTGTCCCCAATGTAAATAATCAAGTCAGAGAGAGGAGAAAAATGGAACAACTCACCGAGGTGGTAGTGGGTGCTGGCTCACATGCCTAGTCAGAGAGATGCTAGAAAATGTGTCACGGCCGTGATGCTCATCACGGCTAGGCCGTGATCAATTTTGGTCTATAGGAGCTGGCCTGTCACGGCCGTGACCACCATCACGACTAGGCCGTGATGTATTCTGATCTTCAGGATCCTTCTCATCACGCCCGTGATGGATATCACGGATGGGCCGTGATCCTTTTTGATCTTATGGGTTAGCTAATCACGGCCGTGACCACCGTCACGACCCGGGCGTGATGACTTATGACTTTATTTTTCCCTGGTCTTTTTGCTTTTCCTTCCTTCATAACCTGAAAACACTTGGCAAAACCATCAATCAGTGATCTTTCTTCTCTTAATCTACTCAGATTATTCAAAAACAAAATTCAAAAACAAATAGAAAAGGGAAAGAAAACTTGGGTTGCCTCCCAAGAAGCGCTTATTTACGGTCCTAAGCTTGACCATAGTTCTTTCAATCAACCGGGGTCGGCTGGGCCTAGAAGTGCAAGATCTTCCAAGGAAGTCCTTCAAAGAGCCGATTTTGTTCATATGGCCAATTGCGCTTTCGCTTTGCTCTTTTCACTCTGAGTTTAATGGCCCTACTCCCTCCCGGTGGGGGTTTTATCTCCACATGATGAGCAACTCCAACTTCATCACCCTTGGGTGCATCATTCGTCATGCAAATCTTCGGAGTTGCTTCCATGTTAAGCTCTTCCTTCACCTCTGGAGACATTATATCGATCATGCACACATGACTCTCAAAAAGAGGGTTGTTATATGAGTTAGTCAAATCAAAATCTACCCTACCTTCTTCTACATTTAAAGAGAGCTTGCCATTTTTTACGTCTATTATTGCTCCAGCTGTGGCCAAGAATGGCCTTCCAAGAATGATAGGGAATTTAGAATTCCCGTTCATATCCAATACCATGAAGTCGGTAGGAATGAAAATTTTTCCTACTTTTACGGGGATATTCTCTAGTATGCCTAGAGGAGTTTTAGTTGAGTCATCCGCAAATTGTAAAGAGAATTTGGATGGACTCAATTTCTCGGCTCTTAACCTCTCAAAGATAGTAAGCGGCATCAAACTCGCACTAGCCCCTAAGTCACATAAGGCTTGATTTATTTTCACTTCTCCGATTAAGCAAGCAATAGAGAAACTACCTGGATCTTTTAGTTTAGGAGGCATATTAGTTTTTATCATGGCATTATGCTCCTCAATTAAGCTCTTAGTTTCTATTTCTACTTGCTTTTTCTTGACCAACCTTTGTGGAAATGGTATTGGGGGTTGGTACGGTGGTGGAGGGACATACTTTGGCTCTATCTCTTCATCTTCGCTAATGTCCTCCTCACATTCCACATCCTTTTCAGCTACCCCAAGCTTATCATCCATCAAGTATATAGCATTACAGTGTTCATTGGGATTAACTTCGGGTTGTCCCGGAAACGTACCCTTAGGTCTAGAGTATGTACTAGCTTGTTGGGCAATTTGAGTTTCTAACATCTTATTATGGATGGCTAAGTTATCTACCTTAGATACTAACTCTTTTATTGCCTCATTGACTGCCCTACCTTGTTGCCTAAACTCTTCATTTTGTTTTGTTTGAGTTTCAACAAAGTTTTCCAAAAGAGACTCAAGTTTAGACTTTTGTACCTGAGAATACCCCGATGCGGGTTTCCTGTTACCTTGGCCTTCTTGGAACTCGTGGTTCAACGTGTTGTTGTAGTTCCCGTAGGAGAGGTAAGGGTTATTCTTCCTTCCTTGGTTGTAAGGATTTGGGGGAGCATAGTTTGGCAACTTCGGGTTCGTGTCATAGAAGTTGTGACAAGAGTTCACTTGTTCCCCCGAAGCACCGGATCCATGGGCAATACCTCGTGGGCACTCCATTATGTCATGTCCCTGCATTCCACAAATCTCACAAACAATGTTAGTAGCACCTATTGAACTCACATTAGCCCTTTCAAGCTGATCAAAGCGTTTATTCAGTGAGTCAATTTTAGACATAATGAGATCAGTGCTATTCATTTCAAACTTACCCCCCGAAATCTTTTTCGGGTTAATACCTCTTTCCGAGCCCCATTGGTGGTAGTTGGCGGCTACGTTTTCAATGATATTGAATGCTTCGGTCAGAGGTCTGTTCATAAAGGCTCCGCCAGCTGCTGAGTCAAGTGACACCTTCGAAGAGTAGTCCAATCCGTTGTAGAAGGTGTGCACTAATAACCACCTCTCGAGTCCATGATGTCGGCATGACTCTAGCAATCCCTTGTAGCGATCCCAAGCTTCGGATAAGCATTCTCCATCCTTTTGGAAGAAGTCGGTGATCTGAGTTCGCAGGTATGCCGTCTTGGATGGAGGGAAGAATTTCTCCAAGAATGCCTGCTCCAGTTGGTCCCAAGTCGACAAGGTATTAGCAGGCACTTGCTTCAGCCAAGCTTTTGCCTTGCCAGTAAGAGAGGAGGGGAACAACCTCAAGCGTATAGCATCGACTGGGGCACCATGAATCCTAATTGCATCGGTGAACTCCAAGAATGTCTCCACGTGATCGGTCGGGTCCTACGAGGTCAATCCTCCGAATTGATGTTGCCTAATCATGCTAATTAGCATAGGCGGTATAGTGTAGTTCTCCGCCTCGATCTCTGGCCTAGCAATCCCAGTTCGCAAACCCCTCGCATTCAGGGCTGCGTAATCCTTCAGTGGCTTCGTATCCGGTATATTCGCCATGAGTGGAATGGGAATCAACCTTTCTCTCTCTCTTTGTAGTCGCCTACGTCTATGAAAAGTTCTTTCGATTTCGGGGTCAACCTCAATAAGGCTTCCAAGACTTAGGGATCTTTGCATAAAAGAGAAAAACACAGAGAGATAGATACTCTAGAGAGAAAAAGAGATAAAATATTTTTTTTAACAAAAACAAAATTAAATAAAAAGAAAAAGTCCAGAAAAATTAATTTAAAAATTAAATTGAGATTCGAGAAAGCACAGTCTCCGGCAACAGCGCCAAAAACTTGATAGGGTGGATTCCGGCAAGTGTACCGGATTCGTCGCCAAGTAATAAAAAGATATCGATCCCACAAAGACCGTGATCTCAAATTACAACTAATTATCAAATTGATTAAACTGGACTGTATAAAAAGGATTTTGAAAATGTTTTGGTTTTTGAAATAAGAATTAAGTAGCAATCAAATTCAAAATTGCAATCAATTAAAACAAAAAAGTAAATCAATTTGGGGTTTTTTCAAATCTAAAAGGATTCCTAGGAATTGGGTTACCAACAAGATTGTTTATGTTACTAAATTGACTACCCCTTGTTAATTATCGACATTACTTTGAAGGCAAATTTATCCTAAATAAGTTAATGCTCCCTCTCGGGTTACAAAAACCATGCCCAATTAAATCAACCCCTACTCTCGTGGTAGTTGAATTTAGATCGAACCCTTTAAGTTTTGTGACAATTCGTTAATCCTCGAAGGACCGCTTCTAACTCTCGTGATTTAAGTTCTAAGTCTGATTCTATAGATCCGATAGCTAAGTTCACCGTTAGGTTCCTCCTTAGAATATCTACGACACGCAAATAAGTGGCCACCGAATTCACGAGTAATTAAAACAATAGAAATCAGATCTAAAGCAAAATCGAAATTAACGAAGGTAAAACATCAATTCACAACATAAAAACAGATCTTGGGCATAGCCTCAATCCCTAGAAATAAAGGTACTACTCAAGCATTGCCATGGTGATGACAAGCTTGATTAACAACAACATAAAATAAAGCCTAAGAGAAGAGAAGAAGAAGGAGAAGAGAATCATAATTTTGCCTAAGTGTGGCAGCCCCAAAAAGCCTCCTTAGTCTCTGCCTAATTGCCCTATTTATAGATTAGGGTAATTTGGATCCCAATCAAATACAAATTCAGATGAAATCAGTTTATTCAGATCCAAATATTGCACGTCACGACCGTGATGGCCATCACGACCAGGCCGTGATGGATTCTGCCTTGGGCGTTGCTTCACTGATTAGTCTGTCACGGTCGTGATGCTCATCACGGCTAGGCTGTGATCGGTTCTGCCTGTGAGGGTCTGGTTCAGCTGACATGTCACGGTCGTGATGGGCATCACGGGCAGGCCGTGACCAATTCTAACTTTAGCCTTCTTTCTTTTCAGTTTTGCTCGATCATGGCCGTGATGGCTGTCACGGCTAGGCCGTGATGGCTATCACGGCTAAGCCGTGATGGGCTCTGTTTGGCTCAGTTTCTTCACTTTTCAAGCCATATCTTCATGCAAGCTCCATCATGGCTAATCTCGAGCATTTTAATCCTTAATTCCTGCAAAATAACACCACAAAACCACCTTACCCGTTCCAAGGTAAAAACTAACAAAAATCAAATTAAATATGCCTAAGCTATATGAAAATGCATGCAAAATGTCAATGAAATATGAGATGAAATCACACTCATTATCTTGCATGTATGGCACCTAAAGCGTCTAAAAGGATGACACCTAGCTCACTATGTTATCTAAATTAACCATGTAAGGACACTTGTCTTCCACTAAGCCTAAGGTAATAATATAATAATCCTAAATCTATGTATATAAAGCAAGTGTAATGCAAGGCCATCATCTTCTAATCTTCCTTT
Source organism: Sophora flavescens (assembly GCA_030762895.1). Classification (NCBI taxonomy): domain Eukaryota; kingdom Viridiplantae; phylum Streptophyta; class Magnoliopsida; order Fabales; family Fabaceae; genus Sophora; species Sophora flavescens. The sequence goes on from CM061062.1 coordinate 113,158,921, forward strand.
GAGTGCATGATCAAAGAACAAAAGTGAAGAAAATCACTTTTATGGCAGCCATTTTCGTGCATCGAAATTCCTTGGAGTAGTTTCGGACATTGAAATTTCAAAACCGATCGCGTATTCGTGCTCGTGGCTTCAACATCTTCGAGGTCATGTCCTTGCATGTTGACCATTTCTTCACGGCAGCTTGAGAGAAATTTTCACAGTGAAGAAAAATGGAAGCTTGGTCAGCCATGGTTATGGCACTTTGAAGTTTGGTTGGGGGTTGTAGCACTTTGAAGCTTGGTTGAAACAGTCGCAATGAAATCAACACTATATATTCTTTAACCGTTGGATCGTTCTTAGATTTGATAAGGAGGTTTGAGACTTGTGGTTTTTAATATCCAACGGTTTAAACTTCTGATTAATCCCCAGAGTGTGAGTTATTTAACTCAGAAGAAGGAGAGAAACTCAACCCGTGTAGCTCCTGACCAGTCATCTTGGAAGGTACATAGGCTCTTTCACCGTTGGATCGAGCTAAAAATTTTGGAGGAGGTCAAGGACAGTTAGTTCTTTATTCTCACCGTTCAGATTTTTAAACAAATGTCCGGACTGTGAGATATAAAGTCGAAACAGTGGTGGATCTTGTGGTGTTTACTGCAGATTTTGAGTTTCTTATTTTGTGTCTTTCAAAATGTGATGTTTAGGTGGGATATCGGATATTCGGGGACCTTGTTCGGTGTGAGGCAGATTCAAGAGGAGTCGAGTATGAGTGATCTCGTAGCGTTTCCGAGGTCGTACGTTCTTCAGGTGGGGGAAAGAACCGCTGCCGTCAGGGAGGCAAGAGTAGTTTAGAATACAATGATAAGCATAGGGGATCCTAAACCCTACTAGAGGTTGTGTAACTAACAACACTTAAGTCGCAATGGTGGCTACAGTGGAGTAGTACCACCGAGGGGTTAAGCATTGTGGGTTTAGCAACAGTAGGTTGATTTACCGTTGGTTTGAGGTTGTATGTTTAGTATGATTATGTTTGTTGTTATAATATGTTTGATAATATGCTTGACGTTGCTGGTATGCTTGATATGTTGTATGCTAACATGCTTAGTATTGATGTATATATGTTTATGATATTATATGATTGTATGCTTGAGATGATAACATGCTCTTTCTATTTTCGTATGATAACTAATATGAGTAAGAAATTCCATGAGATTGATGACATGTACTGTGATGGTATTTTAAGATGCTAGTATGATTATAGTTAGGTGACGATTACTGTTGATTGGGCGATGTATGATATGAGTGGAATTGATAGTACGCGCGTTAGTACCTCATTGGATGAATTAGCTAATGTTGTTGTTCTGAGTAATGAAACCTTAGGATATGATGTTGAGGTACTAAGCCGTAAGTTAGCATTGAGATGAGTTTGTAAGATTCACGATGTGTTTTGTTGTATTTCACCATCGCATGGATTGGAATGGACGATCATCCTGAAATGCTGGGGATAGATCAGAATAGAGGACGAGTATCTTGAAATGCTGGGGATACGTCGTGACAGCGGGCGATCATCCTGAAATTCTGGGGATGGATCGAGATAGTAAACGAGCATCCTAATTTGCTGGGGATGTGTCGTGTCGAGAATCCTGAAATGTTGGGGATGGATCGAGATAATGGACGAGCATCCTAATCTGCTGGGGATGTGTCGTGTCGAGTATCCTGAAATGCTGGGGATACGTCGTGATAGTGGACGATCATCCTAAAATGCTGGGGATGGATCGAGATAATAGACGAGCATCCCGATCTGCTGGGGATGTGTCACGACGAGTATCCTGATCTGCTGGGGATATGTCGTGGTAGTGAGAGAATACCTAATGTGCTGGGGATGTGCGGCACGGTGGTGAATGATACAACTTGATCTTGTCAAGGATGCATCGTGGTGATTGCATCTTCTTGCACATTTAGCTGTATGAACATGAGTGAGCCTGATTGGCATGAGAGCTTGGGGATGATTGTTACGTGTGACTCGAATGATGGTTGTGCGTGCCATGTTTGTCTATGTGCTGTCATTGTATTTTATTCTTCTTCTATATCCCATTTTATGATGACTAGTGTAGACTCTTATCCCCTATTTGTGTTATTGTATTTAATATTTTTGGACGATAAGACTCCGACAAAGATTTCTTTTTTGGAAAGAGAGACGCGTCATAGAAGCGAGCATACTTGGTAGCAGCAGAGAACACTCAACGAAGGTAGTCTGAGCAGTAGTGGAGTCCTCGTTCCTACTACTGGTGTAGGTGGGAATGTTAAACTAGTCCTTTAGTATATGGCCATTGATTCTTTTATATTTTAATTCATTTTGATGAGAGGTTCCAGCTAGGCCAAGTCGTTGTATTTTGTATGTACCTTCGCTACCTTTCGTACTCTGATGTTTTGTATTTACTGTTATGAATGTAAATATATGTTTTAAAGTAATCGAAGTTTTTACGCATGATTTATATTATTAAGGTTAAGTGTTCTGTTCCATGTGACACTAAGAAGGGTGTTACATCAAGTGTGGTGATAATGTTATATCGGATGAAAGTGGTCACAGTGATCATAATGAAGAGCAAAATGGAGAAGATTTCAACGAAACAGATACGCACTATAGAAACATTATAGATTTGACAAGTGATGAAATTCGAGGGGTAGAGTTTGGCAGTGAAGAGGGAGGTTGTCAATTTTATAAGACATATGCAAAGTTCCACGGTTTTGTTGTGAGCAGAGACGATGTAAAGCGGGATTTCAATGGGAAGGTTATCATGCGTCAACTTGTATGCAACAAAGAGGGATTGAGGAACAAAAAATACTTCACGAGGGTAGATAGAACTAGAGAGCCTCAACCATTAACTCGTACAAAGTGTTAAGCCAAGATTCGGATTTACTTAGATTACAGGTCATCTAAATGGAAAGTTGCATCATTTGAGGAGTCACATAATCATGAATTGACCCCTGCCCAATATGTGACCTTAATTCCTGCCTATCGTGTCATAACCAATGCAGACAAAGCTCAAGTGGATAACTTGCATTCCTTTGGGGTGATAACCTGTCACATTATGGGATATTTGGTGTCTCAGAAAGGGGGTTATGTTGGCGTTGGTTTTTCGAAAAAGGGTTTATACAACTATCTTAACCGCCAGAAGCGAGGTAAGATTAAAGATGGAGATGCGAGTGCTGCATTGAGTTATCTACAAGGCAAGGCAGATAGCGATCCCATGTTATTTTCAAAGTACACAACTACGTCTAATGGTAGATTGGAGCATCTATTTTGGGCAGATGGAACCAGCAGAGCCGATTTTTAATGCTTTGGTGATGTGCTCGCATTTGACACCACATACAAGAAGAACAAATATAATCACCCTTTGGTTATTTTCTCTGGTTGTAATCATCATTCACAGACTGTTTTATTTGGTTGTGCTTTGGTGACTGATGAAACGGTGCAGACTTACAAGTGGGTTTTGGAAACATTTTTGGAAGCCATGTGCAATAAACATCCAAAAGCAGTAGTGGCAGATGGTGATGGTGCTATGAGGGAAGCTATAAAGACTGTTTTTCCGGATGCATCTCATCGACTGGGTGCATGGCACTTGCATAACAATGCCTGTGATAACATTAAGAACTCACCATGGTGGAATTCATGCATAACTTTGAACAAGCTTTGCGTGAATACAGGAACAACGAGCTTATTGCCGACTTTAAGTCATTTTTTTCTGACCCTGTGTTGACTACATCTCTCTACAAGATCGAGCATCACGCTTCGAAAGTTTACACCCATGAGATATTTAAGGAAGTGAAACATGAGATTGAAGAATGTGGGGCTTTAAATGTTATTGAGCGTTTAGACAGTGGTGACAAGTTGAAGTTCAGGCTAAACAAATATTGCAATCCCGAGAGTGAGGTTAATGTTGCTTACGATACGAGGGCTTGTAAATTTAGTTGTGATTGTTTGCTTTTTGAATCCCGTGGCATTCCTTGTGCTCATATTTTTTGTGCCATGAGACTTGAGCATATGGATTGTATTCCAGCAAGCTTGATATGCAAACGCTGGTCGAAGGATGCTAAGAATGATTTCATTACGTCAGTGCAGCAAGATGAGTTGGATACTGATATAGTGATGGTTACCCGTTTTGGAAGTTTATCTGCTGCATGTAATAGGCTCTGTCATGTTGCTTCCAAAAATATTGAGTCATTCAATGAGGTTAGAGATGAAATACTTAAACTTACAAAGAAGTTAGAGGAAGAGGGGGATAGGCGCAGCACACGTAACTCGTCTGCCAAGGATATAGGTGATCCTATTGTGGTCAAGACTAAAGGCGCTCCAGTTAAGAAAAAGAATGGTAGGAAGCAGAGGCATTGTTCTAACTGTAATATAACTAGACACATCATTAGAACATGCCCAAGGCTTCTAAACAAGGATGAGCCAGGTATTCAGAATGATGAGTTATTAGCTTCTTCGGAGTCTCTTGGCATCAGCGGAGAAGTTGATAGTGTAAGTTTTTTTTTTAATTATGTTAGCTTTTATTTGTTATCTTTGTAACCATCATAAATAAATTCAATTGTGTTTCACTAATTAAATCACTAATTAAATTGCGCCCCATGCAGGATAAAGAAGGAACTATGTTTGATGAAACCCTTGGAGTCCAAACTGTGTTTACTAACCAGAATACAATGGTTTTTATAATGTTCTTGTTGAATATGGAAAGTTATATTGATTTGTATGTCACCTTCATGTTCTAATTTACGGTTATTGATATTTATTATGGCAGGCTAACAAAGTGAAAGATGATGCCGATCGTAAAAGGAAGGGTAAAAATATTAAATCCTCTACTCAATGATCAGTTAACGATTTTGTGAGTATGAATTTGTGTATGGTATACATTCGATTCATTACCTATTAGCTGTTTGTTTTTGTTACATTTAACTGCTAATGGAATTTCTTTGATCTCTTATATATGATTAGAAAAATGGATCCATTCCCCCCTTTAGTGGAAGAAATCAAGAATTTTCCCAAGGACCTTCAATCGTACCCCCACCTCCACCCAGAACATGTCATTTGGTTATGGCTCATTTAGCCAAGCTGTCAATATGCTACCCATGTATGGTGGAGTTCCCGGATACCCCCAAATGCCGCAAGTTCCAATGTACCCTCAATATCCACATGTATGTCATTGTTGATAAACTGATTTTTGTTTTGTTGAGATTAGCCTGCATTTGTTTTGAGTGTGTTAAATAATTCATGCTGCAGCATTTTAGTGGTATGAATGATGGTAATAGGACAATGGGTGCGTTTGGGTAAACAACTTAATTAAGGTCCCGTTTGGGTAAATAACTTAACTAAGCACTTATAGCATAAGGCCTTATTGTACAAGAGCTTATGCCATAAGAGCTTGAATTCAATAAGTCATGTGCGTTTGGATGCATATTTCCAAAAGCACTTATACAAAATTAAGGCGTTTGGATATATTACTATATAAGTGTTTATGGACATTTTTTTTATAAAATTACAATAAAAATGTAATTTTAACAAACAATTTGATTGCTTCAACAAAAAAAACCAAATAATTTGATTTATTGGTTTTTTTTTTTTTAAACAAAGATGAAAAACGCTTAATTTTTTCACCAGCGCTGGGCGCTGGCTTCTGGTTTCCACACTCGCGAGGCGAGCCAATGTTCGCGGGGCGAATCTCCAAAGATGAAAACGCTCAGCGCTAGCTTGGTAATCACTTCCCGCAGAGGACCCGGGCCACTGGCGCTGCTCGTCACGGCCGCTCGTCTGCCCGCTCTGGCGCTGCCCCATTGGCGGCGGGTCCTCTCAGGCGAAGTGATTACCAAGCGGCGGAAGGCGGAGCTCGGAGATCGAAAGTCGCACTGGTTAAACGAAGGAGCAGAAGGAGACTGATCGAAGGAGCAGAAGAAACGAAGGAGCAGAAGAAAAGGAAAAAAGAAAGAAAAACGAAGGAGGAGCAGGCAGCAGGAATCGAAGACTGAAATCTTCGGTAAGTTGGTCCGCATAAGAGCTTTTGCAATTTCCATAAGCTAGTTTTCCTAACTTATGAGAATAAGTTAAAAGCAACTTATGAAATGCCATAAGTTCTTTTCATAAGTTGTGGCAAACATGTGGAATAAGAACTTATGACATCAGATAAGTCATAAGGAGCTTATTTAAGCTCTCACAAACGGGGCCTAAGAGCTTATCACATAAGACCTTATCGCATGAGAGCTTATGCCATAAGCGCTTAAAGAAAGAAAAAGAAATAAAAGGGACATGAGAGGATTCGAATAGTGAAAAACACGGAGAGGGTGTTTAGTGCATAAGCTCTTATGATAATTCCATAAGCTTCTCCCAGTGACTTATGAAAATAAGTCAAAAACTCCTTATGGGATGACATAAGTTATTTTTATAAGCTCTGCCAAACACACTGCATAAGAGCTTATGTCATCAGATAAGTCAAAAGGAGCTTAAATAAGCTCTTCCAAACGTTACCAATGTCTTATAATGCTTTGCTGCAAGAAGTAATTAAAAATGGAGGTACACCACTAAACTTTTTTCCATAATACATTTTATTAACGTGAAACACCAAATATGTTGATAAATATACAATTGATCATTTGTTTTAGGTTGCAAGCGTTAGCAACCCAAGCTGTAACATCACTGGGAGCATTTTTGTCCTATATATTCCTTGGGTGTTGCTGGATGTATCCACCTATATTTTTCCTCAGCTAGTTTATCCTCACACGGTCTGGTGGTTTTTGGTTTGGATTAACAAATGCACTGTGGCTCTATCAAGTACCACTAGGATCTACCCTTTGATGGATGTTATTTCGCCAATCTTGGTCTCTAAAAGGTGATAAGGTGGTGCAGACTATTTTTTTGGGTGTTACATTTGGTTTTGGTGTTGATTTATGGCAGCTACGGTTTTTGTGGAACATGAGGACTCATGAGGCTTGTTTTGGAGTATATGAGTTATTGGCTCATGTATCTAATTGGTGGATGTTCCTATAGGTGTCATTTTTTTTAGGGGCAATTATCCTTTCTGGTATGTTTTATATCAACAGTAGGTGCTTTGGTTTCTAACAATGTTACGCTTTTGAGGGCTGTTACTCAACTTCTGGTTGTTTTTTGGAGCCTTAATTTGGTTTGATTAGTGTAATGCTCATATTAACTCGCTGATTCGGTCAGTATGTAAATTACATGTTATCTTCATTCTATTAGGTACTATTAATATTGATTTATCAATACTTCGCAGTGAAAACAATTTGATCAAATTGAGTACCCATGAGGGTGTAAATTCGCAGTGAAAACAATGTTGATTTATCAATGCTTCCTGTGAGGGTGTGCATTTGTGTGAGGTTTTGGGCTTTTATAATGCCACTATGGAAAAATCAGTTTGTATTGGTGTAAATACTGATGCAGGTTTTTAATTCTTTGGAAGCATGGCATCAGCATGCGTTGGTATAAAAGGAACCATCCCCCAGTTCAAAGAAAGTCAATTGCAACAGCCACACTTGGTAGTTGAACCAAAAAATCAGTTTCACACCAACCTTGAAAATCATATGTATCTAGTCAACCATAGTATAACCCATTAGTTGTACCCACAGAATCACCCATAAGTCACCTTTATAACAACTATCACAGGCTTCCACTCAACAACCATTACATCAATTCCACCCCCATATAAGAATTCCACCTGTTACGGCAGCATAGTGACCAGACTCCAACTTGTTAGGGAAGAAATCACACACTTATCTACTCAAGCTTGTATTGCTGGAGTTTTGCGTTGCAATTTGGACAAGTGGTGTTTTTCATATCACACTTTTTGGGCCTCGGTTTCTTGTCTTGCAGGGTGTGGTATATAAATTTTCTGCTATATGTCAAGTATTATCTCAAGCTGTAGCATCTCTTTGCTGTCAGCTGTTTTATTTGGGCAGCAAAGCTGCACTGGGTTGGGACGCCCCACTTTGTAGGTTTCTCGGGGTGGTTTTTTTGGTTGGCAAGTTAGGCACTCAACCTTGTTGTTAGTTAATTACTCTTGATTGAATGAATTACAGTAGAAAAGAGGCCTAGCTATATTTGATAAGATATCAAAAAATAACTGGGCATGAGAATTTAAGTATCAATCTGAACTCAGCTTGAAACAAAGAGAACCCAACATTAGTCCCTTTAATTATGTAATAACACAGAAGGTGTAGATAAGAAGATATTCTAATAACTTTTCCTAGCCTTAAGATGCTGAACCCCTCAACCCAGACATAATAAAAACAACGACGACACAAGTAACAGAGAGTTATATTTCTCTTATCAACTTCATTAAGATTCTTAAATCATATTTTTCTAATATAAAGATGATAGTTAATAGATAACTCATCAACATGATCCACAAATTATTTTCTTATTCACATTTCACATATAATATGAGCCAAGTGATCTAGATTGTCATAACCCTTGCACTGTGATAATCTACCAATCCGAACTCAAAAAAGTTTGACCTCCGAAATCATAGCTTTAGGAAATTACTTAAATTGGAGATTTATTAGCTTTTTATCATTTGTCTTCTTGTTACACGTCTTGATTGAAGTATGTCATGGGAAGCATTGCTGCCTAAATAATCCAAATAACTTATAGACAGAAAAGAAACCTATAATGATTTGAACATGGACAAAAGTTGCTAATTCATGGAATATGTTGGTGATCATCACAATCATGTCTACAAGTTTAACAAGTGTAGTAGTTAAGATCAGGCAGTGTCTTGCACATTATCTGAGATGTTCACACAGTTACTAACAAGCTACGATGCCAAAGAAACAACACCACCGAAACAGTTGAAAGACAGAGGAGAAAACCCAGCAGTAAATATGCTACAATGCCAAAATATGCTATGATTTCATTTCAGACCTTCTATCAAACAACATATATGAAAATAATTATCATAATACGAAAATCCCTAATTTTAATTTCACAGCACTTGAAAAAAAAAGGCAGGAAAATCACGAAAACCATTGAAAACGAACCAAACGATAAGCAGGCGATGATCAAAAACCCAAACGATTAACAGGAAAATAACGAAAACGAACCAGAAGATAAGCCAGATGCGAGAGGTATGATCTTTAAATAAGCCAGATCACGAAAACGTTTAGGGGAAGAAATCACCGAAATGTCTCGTTGGCTCTCAGGGGTGTGATCTGTAAATAAGTTGAATAATTTCGGATACCCATTTGCCCCAATTGCGTATTCGGACCGTGGTAAACCGGGTGCTTGCTGCTGCAATTTCTGGGTCTGTCAGGCATGCTCTGTTTTTTGGTCTCTGTTTTCTTGGGTTTGGAATTGGAAGAGTTTTTTTTGAAGCAGTTGTGAGGGAGTTTCTGGTGGTTGAAGATTCAGAAGAGGTGGTTGTTTCTATCATTGTAACTTCGAATTGTAATGTTTGTGGAGCACAATATAGGGAGAACGCGATATAGAGGAGTGAAAAGAGGAGAGGGATATAGATAGGTGGGGGGAGTTGAGCAGAAACGGAGCATATGGGTAGGCTTTTTTTGTAGAGAAGGATACGAAGCCGGAAGCCGGAAGCCGGAAGCCGTTCACCAGTTCTCTCACAAAGAGAATGAATGGGGAAGAAGAACGTGAAATAACACTTATGTTGATTTATTTGAGGCTGAAGAACTGATTGTAAAATTATCTAACTTATAAGGACTACATTGCAAAACTTAAAATAACTTGCCAATAGACATGATGTGGATTAAGGGTGCGTTTGTGTAAACAACTTAATTAAGAAATTTATCACATAAGACCTTATCACATGAGAGTTTGGGTGTGTTTGGGTAAAACAACTTAATTAAGAGTTTATCACATAAGACCTTATCGCATGAGAGCTTATGCCATAAGTCTTAAAGAAAGAAAAAAAGAAATAAAGGGGCATGAAAGGATTAGAATAGTGAAAAACACTGGAGAGGGTGTTTAGTGCATAAGCTCTTATGATAATTCCATGTTTTCTCCTAGTGACTTATGAAAATAAGTCAAAAACTCCTTATGGGATGTCATAAGTTATTTTTATAAGCTCTGTCAAACACACTGCATAAGAGCTTATGTCATCAGATAAGTCAAAAGGAGCTTAAATAAGCTCTTCCAAACGCCACCTAAGTAGAACATGTGGCATTCACTTATTGACGGTGTGGGAGCAATGCCCAATATAAAAATGTAAGAATATGTAAAAACAAGACAGATTAATAAATAGACACTAAGAATGTACAATGGATGTTATATAGATTCGATTTTTTATTTGTTAGTGAGACTTCTGAAATGTTTCTTCCTTCACCTGGAGCGGTGGTTTATTATCAAATAGTGGAAGAATGTGGGAATTTGTATACAACGGTAATTACTGATTAATTCATAACCATCCCTCCACCACTCTAATTTTTTATTGTTCTTACATTTCTTAGTGTTGTCTATTATTGCAACTGCACGAATCTTTTGAGAGGTTACTGCTTCAAATGGTGTCCTAGAAGTTCCATATAGTTGTCAAAAGGTATCAAATTGTCTTTTGTGTTTTGTTATTCAACAGTTTTATATATTATGAAATTTATTTACATTTATCTATGTTTGAATTATTGGCTTTATTAAAATTATTACAATGTGATTTCTATTTGAATTTCTTGGCACTATTATGGATCATGTTGCAAAACTTCTTGGCGTTGAGATCCAACCAAGAGATGGTGTCCTATTAGCATGTATAATTATTTATCTCTATCTATCATTTCCTTTTCTTTTGACTATAGTAATCAATTCCAGTGACCTTTGTTTTTGGCAAGGATCTAGTTACCCTCACCTGTTCTTTCCCTACGAGCAAAAGCTCTGATAGGGGTTTTTTTCCATCCAACGCCTTGGAGATCTCCCTTCCCCTGTGGAGGTTTTTCTTCCCCATCTATTAGGGTTTCTCTCCTCTCTCACTCGACACCTCTATCATCTCTCTTTCTTGTGCCACCACCACCATGGATTCCCTTCCATCCACCATCAATCACCATGGCTTCCTTGCCCAAATCAAGCCTCATGTGGCGGTCTCGAACTTCAACCAGATTCCTCCAACCCGCGGCTTGGATCTTTGCAACCATGAGAAACGACCACCGCTAGAGCCACCACCCCTAGACACAAGGAAAACTATCAAGGTACCCTCTGCCCCCACCCCACCCCCACCGTCAGATCTCGTCCTCGCTTCGCCGTCCGGCCAAGCCACCGAATGTAGGTAAAAATTTCTATTTTGTTAGTGTTGTTGCTTGGTGTTGATGTGGGCTCTCTTTTTGTATGGGGTGTTTTTCTGGGTAGTTTGTGTTGGGAATGCACTTCAGGTGTTTGATGAAATGCCCCATAAGAGCCTAGCATTTTGGAATAACATAGAGTGTGAAAATACAAATGTGGCTAACACCAATGTCAGCATCCTCTCCACCTATCATTTGGCCTCCAGACATCTGGTCTATTTGGACAAACTCGAGGCCACTTATAGTCGAAATGAGCTTGCAGAAGTCAAAGAAATGATCCGTAACTGGATATGGTTAAAGACTGTGGCTTCTCTTTTCTCCTTTGTCATGGACCGTGTATAGAACAATTTGATAGATGGTCTATTAGGATTTGTTGTATGACTTGGAAATGCCCCTTTGACTTCCGATCAACCTATGTATCTTGTTATTTGGTTTATCTAATGAAATATGTCTTTTACCGTAAAAAAAAAAACTATAGCTTGAACAAAAACAGTTTTAGTATGTTAGATATATTTCCAAGAACTTCGTTTGAAAGGATCCATCCTTACCTTTGCTTAGTAAGTGATGATGGCACGATCACCTGTATGTTTGATGCCTGAAAAGGTTTTCCCCAAGTATTCCATGTCAATGATGCCTGCATTCTTGAACTAACAATATTTCGAGGATACTTGGCTTGGAATTTTTCTAATATAAAGATGATAGTTAATAGATAACTCATCAACATGATCCACAAATTATTTTCTTATTCACATTTCACATATAATATGAGCCAAGTGATCTAGATTGTCATAACCCTTGCACTGTGATAATCTACCAATCCGAACTCAAAAAGTTTGACCTCCGAAATCATAGCTTTAGGAAATTACTTAAATTGGAGATTTATTAGCTTTTTATCATTTGTCTTCTTGTTACACGTCTTGATTGAAGTATGTCATGGGAAGCATTGCTGCCTAAATAATCCAAATAACTTATAGACAGAAAAGAAACCTATAATGATTTGAACATGGACAAAAGTTGCTAATTCATGGAATATGTTGGTGATCATCACAATCATGTCTACAAGTTTAACAAGTGTAGTAGTTAAGATCAGGCAGTGTCTTGCACATTATCTGAGATGTTCACACAGTTACTAACAAGCTACGATGCCAAAGAAACAACACCACCGAAACAGTTGAAAGACAGAGGAGAAAACCCAGCAGTAAATATGCTACAATGCCAAAATATGCTATGATTTCATTTCAGACCTTCTATCAAACAACATATATGAAAATAATTATCATAATACGAAAATCCCTAATTTTAATTTCACAGCACTTGAAAAAAAAAAGGCAGGAAAATCACGAAAACCATTGAAAACGAACCAAACGATAAGCAGGCGATGATCAAAAACCCAAACGATTAACAGGAAAATAACGAAAACGAACCAGAAGATAAGCCAGATGCGAGAGGTATGATCTTTAAATAAGCCAGATCACGAAAACGTTTAGGGGAAGAAATCACCGAAATGTCTCGTTGGCTCTCAGGGGTGTGATCTGTAAATAAGTTGAATAATTTCGGATACCCATTTGCCCCAATTGCGTATTCGGACCGTGGTAAACCGGGTGCTTGCTGCTGCAATTTCTGGGTCTGTCAGGCATGCTCTGTTTTTTGGTCTCTGTTTTCTTGGGTTTGGAATTGGAAGAGTTTTTTTTGAAGCAGTTGTGAGGGAGTTTCTGGTGGTTGAAGATTCAGAAGAGGTGGTTGTTTCTATCATTGTAACTTCGATTGTAATGTTTGTGGAGCACAATATAGGGAGAACGCGATATAGAGGAGTGAAAAGAGGAGAGGGATATAGATAGGTGGGGGAGTTGAGCGAGAAACGGAGCATATGGGTAGGCTTTTTTTGTAGAGAAGGATCTGGCCGGAGGCCGGAAGCCGGAAGCCGTTCACCAGTTCTCTCACAAAGAGAATGAATGGGGAAGAAGAACGTGAAATAACACTTATGTTGATTTATTTGAGGCTGAAGAACTGATTGTAAAATTATCTAACTTATAAGGACTACATTGCAAAACTTAAAATAACTTGCCAATAGACATGATGTGGATTAAGGGTGCGTTTGTGTAAACAACTTAATTAAGAGCTTATCACATAAGACCTTATCACATGAGAGTTTGGGTGTGTTTGGGTAAACAACTTAATTAAGAGTTTATCACATAAGACCTTATCGCATGAGAGCTTATGCCATAAGTGCTTAAAGAAAGAAAAAGAAATAAAGGGGCATGAAAGGATTAGAATAGTGAAAAACACGGAGAGGGTGTTTAGTGCATAAGCTCTTATGATAATTCCATAAGCTTCTCCTAGTGACTTATGAAAATAAGTCAAAAACTCCTTATGGGATGTCATAAGTTATTTTTATAAGCTCTGTCAAACACACTGCATAAGAGCTTATGTCATCAGATAAGTCAAAAGGAGCTTAAATAAGCTCTTCCAAACGCCACCTAAGTAGAACATGTGGCATTCACTTATTGACGGTGTGGGAGCAATGCCCAATATAAAAATGTAAGAATATGTAAAAACAAGACAGATTAATAAATAGACACTAAGAATGTACAATGGATGTTATATAGATTCGATTTTTTATTTGTTAGTGAGACTTCTGAAATGTTTCTTCCTTCACCTGGAGCGGTGGTTTATTATCAAATAGTGGAAGAATGTGGGAATTTGTATACAACGGTAATTACTGATTAATTCATAACCATCCCTCCACCACTCTAATTTTTTATTGTTCTTACATTTCTTAGTGTTGTCTATTATTGCAACTGCACGAATCTTTTGAGAGGTTACTACTTCAAATGGTGTCCTAGAAGTTCCATATAGTTGTCAAAAGGTATCAAATTGTCTTTTGTGTTTTGTTATTCAACAGTTTTATATATTATGAAATTTATTTACATTTATCTATGTTTGAATTATTGGCTTTATTAAAATTATTACAATGTGATTTCTATTTGAATTTCTTGGCACTATTATGGATCATGTTGCAAAACTTCTTGGCGTTGAGATCCAACCAAGAGATGGTGTCCTATTAGCATGTATAATTATTTATCTCTATCTATCATTTCCTTTTCTTTTGACTATAGTAATCAATTCTGTCGACCTTTGTTTTTGGCAAGGATCTAGTTACCCTCAACTGTTCTTTCCCTACGAGCAAAAGCTCTGATAGTGGTTTTTTTCCATCAAACGCCTTGGAGATCTCCCTTCCCCTGTGGAGGTTTTTCTTCCCCATCTATTAGGGTTTCTCTCCTCTCTCACTCGACACCTCTATCATCTCTCTTTCTTGTGCCACCACCACCATGGATTCCCTTCCATCCACCATCAATCACCATGGCTTCCTTGCCCAAATCAAGCCTCATGTGGCGGTCTCGAACTTCAACTGATTCCTCCAACCCGCGGCTTGTATCTTTGCAACCATGAGAAACGACCACCGCTAGAGCCACCACCCCTAGACACAAGGAAAACTATCAAGGTACCCTCTCGCCCCCACCCCACCCCCCACCTTCGGATCTCGTCCTCGCCGCCGTCCGCTGAAGCCACCGAATGTAGGTAAAAATTTCTATTTTGTTAGTGTTGTTGCTGGTGTTGATGTGGGCTCTCTTTTGTATGGGGTGTTTTTCTGGGTAGTTTGTGTTGGGAATGCACTTCAGGTGTTTGATGAAATGCCCCATAAGAGCCTAGCATTTTGGAATAACATAGAGTGTGAAAATACAAATGTGGCTAACACCAATGTCAGCATCCTCTCCACCTATCATTTGGCCTCCAGACATCTGGTCTATTTGGACAAACTCGAGGCCACTTATAGTCGAAATGAGCTTGCAGAAGTCAAAGAAATGATCCGTAACTGGATATGGTTAAAGACTGTGGCTTCTCTTTTCTCCTTTGTCATGGACCGTGTATAGAACAATTTGATAGATGGTCTATTAGGATTTGTTGTATGACTTGGAAATGCCCCTTTGACTTCCGATCAACCTATGTATCTTGTTATTTGGTTTATCTAATGAAATATGTCTTTTACCGTAAAAAAAAAAAACTATAGCTTGAACAAAAACAGTTTTAGTATGTTAGATATATTTCCAAGAACTTCGTTTGAAAGGATCCATCCTTACCTTTGCTTAGTAAGTGATGATGGCACGATCACCTGTATGTTTGATGCCTGAAAAGGTTTTCCCCAAGTATTCCATGTCAATGATGCCTGCATTCTTGAACTAACAATATTTCGAGGATACTTGGCTTGGAATTTTTTCTAATATAAAGATGATAGTTAATAGATAACTCATCAACATGATCCACAAATTATTTTCTTATTCACATTTCACATATAATATGAGCCAAGTGATCTAGATTGTCATAACCCTTGCACTGTGATAATCTACCAATCCGAACTCAAAAAAGTTTGACCTCCGAAATCATAGCTTTAGGAAATTACTTAAATTGGAGATTTATTAGCTTTTTATCATTTGTCTTCTTGTTACACGTCTTGATTGAAGTATGTCATGGGAAGCATTGCTGCCTAAATAATCCAAATAACTTATAGACAGAAAAGAAACCTATAATGATTTGAACATGGACAAAAGTTGCTAATTCATGGAATATGTTGGTGATCATCACAATCATGTCTACAAGTTTAACAAGTGTAGTAGTTAAGATCAGGCAGTGTCTTGCACATTATCTGAGATGTTCACACAGTTACTAACAAGCTACGATGCCAAAGAAACAACACCACCGAAACAGTTGAAAGACAGAGGAGAAAACCCAGCAGTAAATATGCTACAATGCCAAAATATGCTATGATTTCATTTCAGACCTTCTATCAAACAACATATATGAAAATAATTATCATAATACGAAAATCCCTAATTTTAATTTCACAGCACTTGAAAAAAAAAGGCAGGAAAATCACGAAAACCATTGAAAACGAACCAAACGATAAGCAGGCGATGATCAAAAACCCAAACGATTAACAGGAAAATAACGAAAACGAACCAGAAGATAAGCCAGATGCGAGAGGTATGATCTTTAAATAAGCCAGATCACGAAAACGTTTAGGGGAAGAAATCACCGAAATGTCTCGTTGGCTCTCAGGGGTGTGATCTGTAAATAAGTTGAATAATTTCGGATACCCATTTGCCCCAATTGCGTATTCGGACCGTGGTAAACCGGGTGCTTGCTGCTGCAATTTCTGGGTCTGTCAGGCATGCTCTGTTTTTTGGTCTCTGTTTTCTTGGGTTTGGAATTGGAAGAGTTTTTTTTGAAGCAGTTGTGAGGGAGTTTCTGGTGGTTGAAGATTCAGAAGAGGTGGTTGTTTCTATCATTGTAACTTCGAATTGTAATCTTTGTGGAGCACAATATAGGGAGAACGCGATATAGAGGAGTGAAAAGAGGAGAGGGATATAGATAGGTGGGGGGAGTTGAGCAGAAACGGAGCATATGGGTAGGCTTTTTTTGTAGAGAAGGATACGAAGCCGGAAGCCGGAAGCCGGAAGCCGTTCACCAGTTCTCTCACAAAGAGAATGAATGGGGAAGAAGAACGTGAAATAACACTTATGTTGATTTATTTGAGGCTGAAGAACTGATTGTAAAATTATCTAACTTATAAGGACTACATTGCAAAACTTAAAATAACTTGCCAATAGACATGATGTGGATTAAGGGTGCGTTTGTGTAAACAACTTAATTAAGAGCTTATCACATAAGACCTTATCACATGAGAGTTTGGGTGTGTTTGGGTAAACAACTTAATTAAGAGTTTATCACATAAGACCTTATCGCATGAGAGCTTATGCCATAAGTGCTTAAAGAAAGAAAAAGAAATAAAGGGGCATGAAAGGATTAGAATAGTGAAAAACACGGAGAGGGTGTTTAGTGCATAAGCTCTTATGATAATTCCATAAGCTTCTCCTAGTGACTTATGAAAATAAGTCAAAAACTCCTTATGGGATGTCATAAGTTATTTTTATAAGCTCTGTCAAACACACTGCATAAGAGCTTATGTCATCAGATAAGTCAAAAGGAGCTTAAATAAGCTCTTCCAAACGCCACCTAAGTAGAACATGTGGCATTCACTTATTGACGGTGTGGGAGCAATGCCCAATATAAAAATGTAAGAATATGTAAAAACAAGACAGATTAATAAATAGACACTAAGAATGTACAATGGATGTTATATAGATTCGATTTTTTATTTGTTAGTGAGACTTCTGAAATGTTTCTTCCTTCACCTGGAGCGGTGGTTTATTATCAAATAGTGGAAGAATATGGGAATTTGTATACAACGGTAATTACTGATTAATTCATAACCATCCCTCCACCACTCTAATTTTTTATTGTTCTTACATTTCTTAGTGTTGTCTATTATTGCAACTGCACGAATCTTTTGAGAGGTTACTGCTTCAAATGGTGTCCTAGAAGTTCCATATAGTTGTCAAAAGGTATCAAATTGTCTTTTGTGTTTTGTTATTCAACAGTTTTATATATTATGAAATTTATTTACATTTATCTATGTTTGAATTATTGGCTTTATTAAAATTATTACAATGTGATTTCTATTTGAATTTCTTGGCACTATTATGGATCATGTTGCAAAACTTCTTGGCGTTGAGATCCAACCAAGAGATGGTGTCCTATTAGCATGTATAATTATTTATCTCTATCTATCATTTCCTTTTCTTTTGACTATAGTAATCAATTCTGTCGACCTTTGTTTTTGGCAAGGATCTAGTTACCCTCACCTGTTCTTTCCCTACGAGCAAAAGCTCTGATAGGGGTTTTTTTCCATCCAACGCCTTGGAGATCTCCCTTCCCCTGTGGAGGTTTTTCTTCCCCATCTATTAGGGTTTCTCTCCTCTCTCACTCGACACCTCTATCATCTCTCTTTCTTGTGCCACCACCACCATGGATTCCCTTCCATCCACCATCAATCACCATGGCTTCCTTGCCCAAATCAAGCCTCATGTGGCGGTCTCGAACTTCAACCAGATTCCTCCAACCCGCGGCTTGGATCTTTGCAACCATGAGAAACGACCACCGCTAGAGCCACCACCCCTAGACACAAGGAAAACTATCAAGGTACCCTCTGCCCCCACCCCACCCCCACCTTCAGATCTCGTCCCTGCTCGCCGTCCGCTGAAGCCACCGAATGTAGGTAAAAATTTCTATTTTGTTAGTGTTGTTGCTGGTGTTGATGTGGGCTCTCTTTTGTATGGGGTGTTTTTCTGGGTAGTTTGTGTTGGGAATGCACTTCAGGTGTTTGATGAAATGCCCCATAAGAGCCTAGCATTTTGGAATAACATAGAGTGTGAAAATACAAATGTGGCTAACACCAATGTCAGCATCCTCTCCACCTATCATTTGGCCTCCAGACATCTGGTCTATTTGGACAAACTCGAGGCCACTTATAGTCGAAATGAGCTTGCAGAAGTCAAAGAAATGATCCGTAACTGGATATGGTTAAAGACTGTGGCTTCTCTTTTTCTCCTTTGTCATGGACCGTGTATAGAACAATTTGATAGATGGTCTATTAGGATTTGTTGTATGACTTGGAAATGCCCCTTTGACTTCCGATCAACCTATGTATCTTGTTATTTGGTTTATCTAATGAAATATGTCTTTTACCGTAAAAAAAAAAAACTATAGCTTGAACAAAAACAGTTTTAGTATGTTAGATATATTTCCAAGAACTTCGTTTGAAAGGATCCATCCTTACCTTTGCTTAGTAAGTGATGATGGCACGATCACCTGTATGTTTGATGCCCGAAAAGGTTTTCCCCAAGTATTCCATGTCAATGATGCCTGCATTCTTGAACTAACAATATTTCGAGGATACTTGGCTTGGAATTTTTTCTAATATAAAGATGATAGTTAATAGATAACTCATCAACATGATCCACAAATTATTTTCTTATTCACATTTCACATATAATATGAGCCAAGTGATCTAGATTGTCATAACCCTTGCACTGTGATAATCTACCAATCCGAACTCAAAAAAGTTTGACCTCCGAAATCATAGCTTTAGGAAATTACTTAAATTGGAGATTTATTAGCTTTTTATCATTTGTCTTCTTGTTACACGTCTTGATTGAAGTATGTCATGGGAAGCATTGCTGCCTAAATAATCCAAATAACTTATAGACAGAAAAGAAACCTATAATGATTTGAACATGGACAAAAGTTGCTAATTCATGGAATATGTTGGTGATCATCACAATCATGTCTACAAGTTTAACAAGTGTAGTAGTTAAGATCAGGCAGTGTCTTGCACATTATCTGAGATGTTCACACAGTTACTAACAAGCTACGATGCCAAAGAAACAACACCACCGAAACAGTTGAAAGACAGAGGAGAAAACCCAGCAGTAAATATGCTACAATGCCAAAATATGCTATGATTTCATTTCAGACCTTCTATCAAACAACATATATGAAAATAATTATCATAATACGAAAATCCCTAATTTTAATTTCACAGCACTTGAAAAAAAAGGCAGGAAAATCACGAAAACCATTGAAAACGAACCAAACGATAAGCAGGCGATGATCAAAAACCCAAACGATTAACAGGAAAATAACGAAAACGAACCAGAAGATAAGCCAGATGCGAGAGGTATGATCTTTAAATAAGCCAGATCACGAAAACGTTTAGGGGAAGAAATCACCGAAATGTCTCGTTGGCTCTCAGGGGTGTGATCTGTAAATAAGTTGAATAATTTCGGATACCCATTTGCCCCAATTGCGTATTCGGACCGTGGTAAACCGGGTGCTTGCTGCTGCAATTTCTGGGTCTGTCAGGCATGCTCTGTTTTTTGGTCTCTGTTTTCTTGGGTTTGGAATTGGAAGAGTTTTTTTTGAAGCAGTTGTGAGGGAGTTTCTGGTGGTTGAAGATTCAGAAGAGGTGGTTGTTTCTATCATTGTAACTTCGAATTGTAATGTTTGTGGAGCACAATATAGGGAGAACGCGATATAGAGGAGTGAAAAGAGGAGAGGGATATAGATAGGTGGGGGGAGTTGAGCAGAAACGGAGCATATGGGTAGGCTTTTTTTGTAGAGAAGGATACGAAGCCGGAAGCCGGAAGCCGGAAGCCGGAAGCCGTTCACCAGTTCTCTCACAAAGAGAATGAATGGGGAAGAAGAACGTGAAATAACACTTATGTTGATTTATTTGAGGCTGAAGAACTGATTGTAAAATTATCTAACTTATAAGGACTACATTGCAAAACTTAAAATAACTTGCCAATAGACATGATGTGGATTAAGGGTGCGTTTGTGTAAACAACTTAATTAAGAGCTTATCACATAAGACCTTATCACATGAGAGTTTGGGTGTGTTTGGGTAAACAACTTAATTAAGAGTTTATCACATAAGACCTTATCGCATGAGAGCTTATGCCATAAGTGCTTAAAGAAAGAAAAAGAAATAAAGGGGCATGAAAGGATTAGAATAGTGAAAAACACGGAGAGGGTGTTTAGTGCATAAGCTCTTATGATAATTCCATAAGTTTTCCCTAGTGACTTATGAAAATAAGTCAAAAACTCCTTATGGGATGTCATAAGTTATTTTTATAAGCTCTCACAAACACACCGCATGCGAGAGCATGTCATCGAGATAAGTCAAAGGAGGCTAAATAAAATTTCTTCCAAACGCCACCTAAGTAGAACATGTGGCATTCACTTATTGACGGTGTGGGAGCAATGCCCAATATAAAAATGTAAGAATATGTAAAAACAAGACAGATTAATAAATAGACACTAAGAATGTACAATGGATGTTATATAGATTCGATTTTTTATTTGTTAGTGAGACTTCTGAAATGTTTCTTCCTTCACCTGGAGCGGTGGTTTATTATCAAATAGTGGAAGAATGTGGGAATTTGTATACAACGGTAATTACTGATTAATTCATAACCATCCCTCCCCCACTCTAATTTTTTATTGTTCTTACATTTCTTAGTGTTGTCTATTATTGCAACTGCACGAATCTTTTGAGAGGTTACTGCTTCAAATGGTGTCCTAGAAGTTCCATATAGTTGTCAAAAGGTATCAAATTGTCTTTTGTGTTTTGTTATTCAACAGTTTTATATATTATGAAATTTATTTACATTTATCTATGTTTGAATTATTGGCTTTATTAAAATTATTACAATGTGATTTCTATTTGAATTTCTTGGCACTATTATGGATCATGTTGCAAAACTTCTTGGCGTTGAGATCCAACCAAGAGATGGTGTCCTATTAGCATGTATAATTATTTATCTCTATCTATCATTTCCTTTTCTTTTGACTATAGTAATCAATTCTGTCGACCTTTGTTTTTGGCAAGGATCTAGTTACCCTCACCTGTTCTTTCCCTACGAGCAAAAGCTCTGATAGGGGTTTTTTTCCATCCAACGCCTTGGAGATCTCCCTTCCCCTGTGGAGGTTTTTCTTCCCCATCTATTAGGGTTTCTCTCCTCTCTCACTCGACACCTCTATCATCTCTCTTTCTTGTGCCACCACCACCATGGATTCCCTTCCATCCACCATCAATCACCATGGCTTCCTTGCCCAAATCAAGCCTCATGCGGCGGTCTCGAACTTCAACCAGATTCCTCCAACCCGCGGCTTGGATCTTTGCAACCATGAGAAACGACCACCGCTAGAGCCACCACCCCTAGACACAAGGAAAACTATCAAGGTACCCTCTGCCCCCACCCCACCCCCACCTTCAGATCTCGTCCCTGCTCGCCGTCCGCTGAAGCCACCGAATGTAGGTAAAAATTTCTATTTTGTTAGTGTTGTTGCTGGTGTTGATGTGGGCTCTCTTTTGTATGGGGTGTTTTTCTGGGTAGTTTGTGTTGGGAATGCACTTCAGGTGTTTGATGAAATGCCCCATAAGAGCCTAGCATTTTGGAATAACATAGAGTGTGAAAATACAAATGTGGCTAACACCAATGTCAGCATCCTCTCCACCTATCATTTGGCCTCCAGACATCTGGTCTATTTGGACAAACTCGAGGCCACTTATAGTCGAAATGAGCTTGCAGAAGTCAAAGAAATGATCCGTAACTGGATATGGTTAAAGACTGTGGCTTCTCTTTTCTCCTTTGTCATGGACCGTGTATAGAACAATTTGATAGATGGTCTATTAGGATTTGTTGTATGACTTGGAAATGCCCCTTTGACTTCCGATCAACCTATGTATCTTGTTATTTGGTTTATCTAATGAAATATGTCTTTTACCGTAAAAAAAAAAAACTATAGCTTGAACAAAAACAGTTTTAGTATGTTAGATATATTTCCAAGAACTTCGTTTGAAAGGATCCATCCTTACCTTTGCTTAGTAAGTGATGATGGCACGATCACCTGTATGTTTGATGCCTGAAAAGGTTTTCCCCAAGTATTCCATGTCAATGATGCCTGCATTCTTGAACTAACAATATTTCGAGGATACTTGGCTTGGAATTTTTTCTGGAATCGATTTTTCACAACATTGATTCTTCATTTTAGTGGGTATAGTGCAGGGAAATTCTCTCCTCTCATCTCCCCTGCCGCCACTTTTGTTTGGTTGGAAGTCATATAATACTTTCTATATTATATTTTTATATGACGGTTTTTATTTTGTTCTATTTTTACATTTTAATATTTAACTACGGGCAAAAAATAGAGTGGAAAAATAAAGCCTACACTGAAGAATGTCTTAAGGTGGGATCTCTTTCATGACAACCATGGTCTAACAACAAAAAAAAACTGGGACACTCTTTTAGAGTGTGTACATCCTATCACAGAGGAAAGGGACAAGAAGAAAGGGACAAAAGTGAGAAAAAAGAGAAACGAAATATAAAAAGGTTTATGTAGAAAAGATGTAAGAATATTGTTATTATGTGAATGGTTAGTACGTTCCATCACAAAGCTGCTAAATTATAAAGAATTGTTTTGTCCGTACGAGGAAAAGGCGTACGGACATATTTGAGAAAGATAGATTATTTAGGGCTTGTTTGTTTATATTTTCATTTTCTAAAATTTGTATTGATTTCAAATTGATTATTTAGGCCCTAAAATGCAAATCAAATAGGATGTTTCAGTGGTTTTTTCTCCTAAAACGCTCTTTTGTAATTAATCTATATGTTTGGTAATTAAATTAATTTTTTAAAAAACTTTTTTTAAAAAGAAAAACATGTTTAGCATCTTGTGGGTTGGGCTGTTTTCCTAAATATCTAGATGTCTTTGAAGAAAAAGCTGTTTTTGTACAATCTTGTGAAGAATAAGCTACTTTTTGTACCATCTAAACGAAATAGGTTATCTTATAATCATTTTTTCAACAAACATACCCAAACAAAAATATTTTTGATTATAATCGATTTTTACAATATATTTAAATAGAACCATGATTTGACTCATTATATAATAAGCTTCATTGAAAATTGCTGTGAGATTTCATTCTAGCATTTTCTCTATTTTAAATATTTAAACTTCATTCACTTTTAGTTATTCAAACACAAGTATAGCTGATAGTTTAAATATTTTATAGTAGACGATCAACATACACCAAACTTAAGGTTATATAAATCTTGGTTTATCAACACTTAGCAAAAGTATAATTTTTCAATTGGACATGATCTTTGTTAGTTTCGGTTGTTAGATTTCATCATCGAAATTCTGTTTAATGCTTAATTTGGTTTTATTGGCATAATTTTTTTTTTCTAACACAAATTTCGATCTTACACTATCCTTATCTTGAGGTTAAAAAAAAAAAACTAAATTTTCTTTGGCTGCCTGGGTCACAGGGGAATTGTGAGCACGATTGATGTGCTAAGAATTCATAAACACAAACCACGTTTCATTGAATTGTGAGCTAAGAATTCATTTGAAAGTTTTATAGCTTTTTTTCCTCCACAAATGAAACTACAAGCTATGAAATCACTATTTATATGCTAAACTTTGAATGCTCTAATCTTGAGGCTAATTCTAGGGTGAGAAACCCTAGCATATCTCTCATCATGAGAGAGCATTTTTTACCATTGATTGGTCTGACCCTCATGATATTTATAAATATCATGCATCTTCTACATCAAATTATTTCTCCCTCAACTTCCTCCACTGTCGCTCAAGAATCCGAGTTTATTGTTCACCATCATCTTCCTCTCCTTCCTCTCATTCTCCGTCCAGCCTCAAGCAGATTTTGATATTGGCACATTAACACTAGCAATAACAGACCCCTCCAACTCCCCAGTAAGAGGTGAAATTTTATTCAAATGGCATGAACATTAAGCAAAAACAAATCAAAGAGCAAACCCCAAATAGAGTTCAGATTTAACATTATAGGGTCAAAGAACAAATTACTCACAAATCAAAGGGTAAAATTACAGGAAAAATTATAAAAAATGAGAATGAAATTACAAGAAAGAGTAAAACAAATGAACTTGAAATAGTTAAAAAGAAACCAAAGTCAAGACTTGACAGAGGGAACAAGTAGAGAGACGGAGGACCCGATTGCTTCCAATTCGTGGCGGAGATGGAGTTGCACCGTCGTGCGCCACCGTGTCGCCACCTCATCAGAAACCACCAGATCTGGCCTTCCCGGCAACCATAGTCAGCCGCTCCCTTGGTTCCGGTCACTATCGCGACCTAAGGCACCACCATTCTTGTGCGTTCTGTGCAAACCCGCGAGTAACAGAAGATCTGGCCTCCTGGAGTCCACGCCTTTGACACCTCGCAGCCCTCTCTGTGACCGTTGCCATTCTTGCCGGCGATGGAAGCTCGGGCGGGGGACGACGATTGGAATGATGGAGAGAGAGGGGAAGTGGGTCAATTTGCAGAAGGGATACCGGCGTCGGAGAAAGGACGACGCTTGGTGTGTGGCACGGCTGGCGGAGATCGGTGTCGGAGAAGGAGATACTGGAGGGACTGGGGTAGGGGTGTGAGGGGAGTTGAGGAGAGTGATTATCTGGTGTGGAGTGTTCATGACATGAATATGAGGTAAAGATTAATCCAAGGGTAATCAACGATGTTGCATGGTGAGAGACTTGTTATGGTCTCTCATCCTATAATCAGCCCTAATCTTGAATAGCTATCAAAGCTATTAATACATCATTGATTGACTTAATTAATTGACACACAATTGATCGTTAGGTGATAATTTTTGTAACTGAAATATTGCACCAAAGTGTCTATAAATCTTGCATGTTATTTTTTTGAAAGGAAATATTGCATGTTATGACAAAAATAAAATAGGTAGTTTTAATTTATTTATTTATTTTACAATACACCATGAATGCCCTAATCTTGATTAGATATTAAAACTATTATTCTATCCTCCAAGTTAGAAACCTCCCAAATAGCTCAATAGTAATAATAAAATAGAAGATTGATACTATTATTTAAAAAAAATATAATGGTAAATTAAATATGTGATTTAAAAATAGTTTATGTGCCATGATTAATCACATAATAGTTTATGCATTAATATGACCTTAAAAGATATAGTGTGCATTTGAAAGAGCTTATAAAGAGTTTATGGGAATAACTTATGATAATAAATCTAAACAAATAATTTATTAAAATAGTTTATAATCTTTTCAAAAGCTCTTTTTAGCTTATTTCTATAAGCTTCCCAGAGAAACTTATAAAAATATTATTTTTTAGCTTTTTTGAAAAAGCTTATTACATAAACGCTTAAAATGAGGTAGATGTTTATTTGACTTATGTTTTCTGTGAACCCTTTTACAAGTATCCATTTCTATTTGGAAAGGATGATTAGGCTATTAAAATTTTGATAGTATGTTTTTCTGATGTGCATATTTTTTTGGTACGAATTTGTAGAATGACACTGAATAGTTGGGCCTGGCAAGTTGTAGTAACCCAATTCTAAATGGCCCAAAATGATGTTAGTCCGTAAGCCCAAAATGCGAATATTATCAGCCCAAGTAGAAGTGAGTCAGGAGAGAAAGGCAAGACAGGTGGCACCGCCCATTGGGCTATTTGACAAAAGCTCTTTTTAGCTTATTTCTATAAGCTTCCCAGAGAAACTTATAAAAATATTATTTTTTAGCTTTTTTGAAAAAGCTTATTACATAAACGCTTAAAATGAGGTAGATGTTTATTTGACTTATGTTTTCTGTGAACCCTTTTACAAGTATCCATTTCTATTTGGAAAGGATGATTAGGCTATTAAAATTTTGATAGTATGTTTTTCTGATGTGCATATTTTTTTGGTACGAATTTGTAGAATGACACTGAATAGTTGGGCCTGGCAAGTTGTAGTAACCCAATTCTAAATGGCCCAAAATGATGTTAGTCCGTAAGCCCAAAATGCGAATATTATCAGCCCAAGTAGAAGTGAGTCAGGAGAGAAAGGCAAGACAGGTGGCACCGCCCATTGGGCTATTTGACAAAAGCTCTTTTTAGCTTATTTCTATAAGCTTCCCAGAGAAACTTATAAAAATATTATTTTTTAGCTTTTTTGAAAAAGCTTATTACATAAACGCTTAAAATGAGGTAGATGTTTATTTGACTTATGTTTTCTGTGAACCCTTTTACAAGTATCCATTTCTATTTGGAAAGGATGATTAGGCTATTAAAATTTTGATAGTATGTTTTTCTGATGTGCATATTTTTTTGGTACGAATTTGTAGAATGACACTGAATAGTTGGGCCTGGCAAGTTGTAGTAACCCAATTCTAAATGGCCCAAAATGATGTTAGTCCGTAAGCCCAAAATGCGAATATTATCAGCCCAAGTAGAAGTGAGTCAGGAGAGAAAGGCAAGACAGGTGGCACCGCCCATTGGGCTATTTGACAAAAGGGGATTTTATTTAATAATAAATTGTAACGCTCCACCACACACCTTTCCCAATTCTCATTCTCTTTCTGCGTACAAATTATTATTCCTATATCTTCTCCACCACAATCGCTCCCTACTACTCTCCAACATCAACAATCAAACAACATGGTCAGTGTTTCTTCTCCACCTCTTTTCTTTCTTACACATCAAATTTGTAATTTCACTATCTTCCATTTTTTTCTAGAAATTTAGTGGCCTTTCAAATTTCGTCAGCTCTTACTCTTGAGCTGATTCCGAGCTGGATTCATACTCGATCTGATCCTTGAAAGTTGAATTCTGTATTTCAAATTTATTTTCTTTTAGTTTTTATTTTTAAATCTGTTGTTTTATTTGCATCCAGATCTGATTTCTATTCCCATTTCAGTGTTTTTTCAATCCAATTATTCCCAAGTTGATCCCTTAGGTTTGATAATTTTATTGCGGGTTACGACGATATCTGATGTGTTCGATCGATAGAGATCGATGGGTTTGGTGATCTGAGTTATCTGATTGTGGGTTCATTTTTTATTTTTTGGGGTATGCATTCTGGATTCAATTTCTTTTATGCGGTAATTATGGGGGGATTTTTTAATTCAGGGGTATTCTTTTTTTCGACTTATTTTGGTAAAGTCTTTTTTTTTTTTTAATTAATATTAGATTTAACTAATGAATGAAAATGATGTTTTTTTAGCTAGAAGAAGACGCATCAAACATAACACGGTCTTTTATTGATGTTTGCTTATTTTGGCTATAATCACTATTTGTCTCTATCACTACGATTTAGAATATACTATGCTTGTATAAGACTAAGTATTGTTCACTTTGTTGGCTGGCCACATATTTCTATAACACTTCATTGTTCATCATATATTAATTAAATTACTCTTTGTGTGTTAACCTCTTTAAGCTAGAGTTTGAGTTTTTCCTCCTTTTTTCTTACTAAGCAACCCTTCTATATTAACAA
Source organism: Sophora flavescens (assembly GCA_030762895.1). NCBI lineage: Eukaryota > Viridiplantae > Streptophyta > Magnoliopsida > Fabales > Fabaceae > Sophora > Sophora flavescens. The sequence goes on from CM061062.1 coordinate 113,186,969, forward strand.
TCCTTTGTTTTCCTCTTTCATTGAGTATGAATTAAATCATATTTTAGTCCCTGAAAGATACACCTGTTATCAGTTTATTCATTTACAAATTAATTTTATTAATCCAACATTTTAGTCTCTCCATCAAGTCTAATCCGCACATTATCCTCCTTCATTATTTGGATGGTGGGACTAAAATATTGAGAATTCAAACTTCGGGGGATCTAATTAATAAAATTAATCCGTAAGGGACCAAATTGATATTGATTGTATCTTTGAGGGACTACAACGGGGTTTTACTTCAAATGTCATAAAAGATTAACTTATTTGTGTAAATCACATGGGATTCGTCCTGTTGTCTTTGTCACCATTGATGATTATGATGTGTTTGCAACTGCAATTTTATAGGCAAATGCAGCATCAGGTATGGCAGTCCATGATGACTGCAAGTTAAGGTTTATGGAGCTCAAGGCAAAAAGGACATACCGCTTCATAGTTTATAAAATTGAGGAAAATCAGAAACAAGTCATCGTGGAGAAGCTTGGCGAGCCAACCCAAGGCTATGAAGATTTCTCTGCTAGCCTTCCTGCTGACGAGTGTCGTTATGCTGTTTATGACTTTGAGTTTCTGACAGAAGGGAATGTCCCAAAAAGCAGAATATTTTTCATTGCCTGGTAATGTTTGGTTTTAAGTCTGCTGATTGTTTTTCAAGCTTTGTTATAAAGTTTTAGTTGCATTAATTTTGATGATTTTGTTTGAAGGTCCCCTGATACATCAAGGGTCAGAAGCAAGATGATTTATGCAAGCTCCAAAGACAGGTTCAAGAGGGAGCTGGATGGGATTCAAGTAGAGTTGCAAGCAACTGATCCTACTGAGATGGGTCTTGATGTGTTCCAAAGCCGTGCCAACTAAATGATTATGAATAGTAAGTAAGCTCTCTGATGGGGAGCTTTCCTTAAGCCTTTTACGCATATGGAAATGTCCATAGTCTGTGGGATGGTCAACTTGGCTAGTTATGAACTCAAACTCTCAATTTTCCAAGTTGTTGCATAAAATCTATTGCACATTTGACAAGCTTCGCTTATTTCAGTGTATTTTATAATTTGTGGTTTATACAGCCTTTGCGTTTGAGTGGTATTTTACTCGTCCTATCCTTACTAGTTGAATTTGTAACTGTTTTGTGTGATCAGACAAAAAATGGGGTTCGCTTATTTCATATTGGCACTTGTCATTTCACTAATGCCGTTTGACTTCGTTAGGCTGATATATGTTTTTTTTCTTTTTGTATGGAATGTATATGCAAAGAAGGCCTCCTTCTGTTTCATGCAAACTCCATTCTGCTTTATTGGTGTGGTGGGATGAGATGCTGTTTTGTTAGTGGAGTGTTCTTGCTTGAAACTAGATTTACTTCATTCGTTGATTTTAAATGTTTTTTATGGCCATACTTTATGAGATTAGATTGAGCTTGTGGGAATGTTTTTTCAGTTATTTGTTCATCGTTTCGTTTGCGTATAGCAAACAATTCTCTTTATCTTTTTGAAACTAAACATGAACTTTTTGTTCGAAACAAAAACCTTGAAACGGTAACGTCCTTGTGCCAAAAAGGAATAAAAATTGAAGTCACAATCTTAATTATGGTTAGGTTAAAATAATTTTTGGTCTCTATACGTGTCCCTGATTGTCAATTTGGTCTCCATACGTAAAAAACTTGCAGATCAGTCCTCATACGTGATTACTGTTATCACTTCAGTCCCTACCGTAATCCACCGTTAGTAATCGTTATCACTTTGGTCCTTATATGTGTCCCTGATTGTCAACTTGGTCCATATATGTGTCCCTGATTGTCAACTTGGTCCCTATACGTAAAAAATTTGCAAATCAGTCCCCATACGTGACTACCGTTGTCACTTTAGTCTCTCTTGCACTCGGCTCACGCCGCCCACCGCTGTCGACGATGCTCCGACAACGTAAGGTGGAGAACTCAAAAATCCAGATTTGCTTACGTTGGTCTCTTCTTTTCAACTTCATTTGATCCATGTAATTATGTCTTTGAATTCATATCATTTGATAATGCTAGTAATTGTATATTATTTTTTAAATTGTAATGATGACATTAATATCTATAGTTTGCACACCCAAGACTAAGGATGACATTGCGTGATGTTGCGGGGCATAACTGGGTTATTGGAGAAGATGGGTCAATTCCTGAATACCTTTATTGGTGCAAAAGAAAGAGCTTGAAAGGGAAGACATTGATGAGAGCAATATCCTTGCTTGACCTATACTGACTAAAGCTATCACAAAATTTTTTGTAACATAGAGGATTATTTAAAGGAAAGTCAAGGAAAGAATGACACCTCGCTCAATTGAAGTTTTTGCTCAAATTACTTTAGTTCTAGAACCTAAGGTGGTTACTTTTTCTTCTAATATTTACCTTTTCAGTTATGTTTTTTGGACAAAAAAAATGGGACAACAATTCGATAATGGTTAATGACATTCAAAATTATGCTTAATGGTATGTTGAACTTAGTTAATGGATACACCAAGATGGTTAACTCATTAACCATCAACTGAGCGAGTTGCACTAACCATCAACTGAGTGAGGTATCATTCTTTCCTTGACTTTCCTTTGAATAATCGTCAATGTTTCAAAAAAATTTGTGATAACTTTAGTCATTATAGGTCAAGCAAGCATATTGCTCCCATCAATGTCTTTCAATTCAAGCTCTTCCTTTTGCACCAATACAGGTACTCAGGAATTGACTCATCTTCTCCGATAACCCAGTTATGCTCCGCAACATCACCCAATGTTATCCTTAGTCTTGGGTGTGCAGATTATAGATTCTAAATGTCATCATTACAATTAAAAAAATAATATACAGTCACCGGCACTATCAAAGGATATGAATTCAAATACATAATTACATGGATTAAATGAGGTTGAAAGGAAGATGCCAACATAAGCAAATATGGGTTTTTCTGAGTTCTCCGCCTTACGTTGTCGGAGCATCGTCGACGGCGGCGAGCGGCGTGAGCCAAGAGCAAGAGGGACTAAAGTGATAACGGTAGTCACGTATGGGGACTGATTTGCAAATTTTCTACGTATAGGGACCAAATTGACAATCAGGGACACATATAGGGATCAAGTTGACAATTAGGGACACATATAGGGACCAAAGTGATAACGGCAGTCACGTATGGGGACTTATTTGCAAGTTTTTTACGTATAGAGACCAAATTGACACTCGGACACATATAGGGACCAAAAAATTATTTTAACCTTGTGGTTAATTAGTCTAAAACAGGAGCTACATTATAAATTATAGGATATACTTTTGGTTCCTTATCTTTATTTTAGGTATCGATTTTGTCCCTCATTTAATTTTTGTTTTGATTTGATTCCTTATGTTGTCAATGTTACACTAATTTGGTCCTTTTTGTTAGATTTGTGCCAATGGTGTTAGGTTTTCATTAGATTTGTACTAACGGTGTTAGGTTTTTGTTGCCAGTCGTCAAAAACCACCATCCTTCGCTGGAATCTCGTCGGAATATGAGTTTAGAGAGAGAAAACTCATTTTCTCTTTCTCTCTCTTCTTCCTTCTCTTCATTCCTTCTTCATTCCTCATTCTCCTTCCTCCCATTCTCTTTGATAGTTCTTAGAGCTGTTGTTGTTTCTCTGTTGCACTAATCGAGGACCATCAAGCTTACCCAACGCGCTCAAATCCACACCCAATTTCTCCAACTCAGTGCTCCCAAATTTCCTTTTCTTTATCAACCTCCTCTCATAATCTCTGTTTTTTGAAACCCTTGAATTGAACTCAACCCGATCCATGATGGACTCATGAAACGACGCCGTTTTTGGTAAATGTTGTTGATTACTCTTGCAGCGACGAGAGTAGACATGAATAACAGGTTGCTTGGTAGTGTTAAACAGTGTCGTCGTAGTCGTTGGTGTCTTTTTCTCATTGTTGGTGTTGTTGTTGGGGTGATCGAATAAAGGTACGGCGACGACGACATTATTTTCAATTTGAGGGAGTGGGTTGTTGAGCAGCTTGAGCTTATGAGCCTTGACCTTCTTTGACATAATGTTGGAGGAACCACCGGTGATGACGCTACAGTGTGGCATGGCGAAATAGAGGTGATCGAGTGGGAGGTACTGAATTGGTGTGCCTCCTATGGTGTGAACGTCGATGTTGGAGTCTTCTTCCGTTGCTGCTTCGCTGGCAATACCACCACCTTCTTGTTGTTGGGGTTGTGGATGGAATGCAAATTGAAGAATGAGAGAGTAGGGGGAAAGATAGAGAGATTGTGTGTGTTGGTGCTCTCTCTCTCTAGAATTGTGTGAAGGAAGGAGGAAGGGAGGAATAGAAGGAAGAAGAGAGAGAAAGAGAAATGAGGATTTTCTCTCTAAATCCAGATTCCGGTGATTGATGGTGGTTTACGGCGACTGAAGGTGGAAACCTAACGCTGACAGTACAAATATAATGGAAAGGACCCAATTGGTGTAACATCAATAACATAATGGACCAAATCGGAACAAAAATTTAAAGAGGGGTCAAATTGAAATCTAAAATAAAAATAATGGACTAAAAGTATAATCTAGCCTAAATTATATTTTACTAATTTTTTGCACTTGAAAACCGCTTTGGTTTGGTCAATGTCAAAAAGGTAGTTTTGTCAAGTGATAGTAAATAATCATGCCTCGTATGCGAGTTATACTTAATGTCCCTAAGCCAAGAAAAAATATGAATAGCCACGATTTTAATCGTGGTTAATTAGCTTAAAACCACAGCTATACAAATTATACTTTGCAACTTTGTGCAATTGAATAGTTGAATTTCTATTTGGTTCAGTCAATGTTGTGACGGTAGTTTATAAGCAGATAACAAATTGTGTTTTTTCATCATTTACATGTATCGTAGCAAGTAGTTTTTACACAGGTCACAACCGTGAGATGCTGTGCCAGCTGTGGGATGATAAAAAGTCATAATTTATATAAAAAAATTATATAAATTTTACTTTATAAGTGAGGGGACAAATAAGTAAGGTAATCAAATAAGTTAAAAACAGACTATTTTATCAACCGTAAAATTATTTATCAAACTTTTGTATTTTAATCAAATAAATTTATACGCTAATCAAATAAATAAAAAACAGAATATTTTTAAAGGTTTAGAAATGTTAGTTTCTTGTTTTCATACTCTAGAAGTGGCGGAACAGTGAGATCTTTGATGATGATTTTTTGCATCCCTCAAGTCCGTGTCATTTCGTTTTATTTATGGTCGATAGTATTTAAAACCTGGGTCTCACTTTGAGTAGATTGATGGAAGGGAGTCGTAAACAGATTATTTATGTGAGTTGGACGATCCCTCCAAATGGTTGGTGGAAACTCAATACGGATGAAGCTTCTAAAGGTAATCCGGGTTTGGCTGGCTGTGACGGTCTTGTTCGGGATGATAGGGATCGCTGGACAGTGGGGTTTACTATGCACCTTGGTATATGTTCTACTTTTTGGTATGAGCTGTGGGGGATTCTTATTTGTTTACTGTATTATCTGTTTCATGTTATCATTTCTTATTTTTATTAATAATTATAAAAGTATCATTTTATTTTCTGTTTTAAAGATTTGTATGTGAAAAAAATGAAAACAACAAAATGTTTTTATCACGTATTTTATATACTCTTTTTTTAAAAAATAAAATGACATTTTTGTAGTTATCAATAAAAAGAAATAAAACTTTGTGGTGAAACTGCATCTGCAATTCTAGAGAATGAATGGAACTTTGTGGTGGCTTCCTACACGGTTGATAGTGCTTGGAATTGGACTCGGTTCTAACATGTAATTCCGGAGCATGTCATTCCGGCTCAAGCCTCCTAGCGCAGGTTTTGAGGACTTTCCGGTTTGGACCCATTCAAATGATGTGTTCTTTTCCATCAAGTCCGCCTACCTCTTTTTGTATAAGGATATCATGAGGGGATCCCATTCTTTCCAATATGATCTTATCTGGAAATGGAAGGGTCCCCCTAGGTATCAAACTTTCCTTTGGAAAGTAGGTTGCTGACGAACGACGATAGATTGAAGAGAGGTAGTGTTGCTTCAGATATTTGCCCTGTGTGTCATCAGCATTCAGAGTCAGTGATGCATGTCTTGAGAGACTGTTTGGAGGCTTCAAATATCTGGAACAGATTGGTCAATCATGAAGGTTGGAGTAGATTCTTCAGTTTGGGGTGTGATCAATGGCTTATGGCAAACTTGAAAAATGGTGACTTGGGGACTGGTGAGTGGGAGTGGCCCTTACTTTTCGGTATAGTCTGCTACTATCTTTGGAAAAATCGAAACCAAAGGGTCTTCTCTCCAAATTCTACACCCCAGGGTGCTTTGTTTGATAGGATCTTTTTTCATATCAAAATGGTGTAGGCGCAAATTAGCAAGCCGGTTCATTCTGACTTACCTCATTCAAGGCAGGATATTCAGGTTGGGTGGAAGTAGCCGCCACCATCTTCTTTTAAACTCAACACGGATGGATCTCACTTGCATAGCTCTGGTTCATCTGCGTGCGGTGGTATTATTAGAGATGCAGAAGGCAAATTGGTGGTTGCATTCCATTGTAATATGGGGATTGCAACTTCTGTGCTTGCGGAGTTACAGGGACTTGTTCATGTACTTCGGATTGCTAGTGACCTTGCTCTTCCTCGAGTTTTTGTGGAGCTGGATATTGGACTTTATTTTTAATTTTTAAAATAAAGATAAAATGGTCCTAATATCTCTCACACATTCCACCACTAACTTGATCAAGTCTTAGTTACGTTACTCTTTCAGTTTTTAAGAGATAATGGTTGATTAAGTTGTTAAGGTGATAGTGGGATATCTGTTTCCTGAAAAGAAGGGATCGGTTTCTTGATGGACAAAATCTGATCTCAATAAATAACAGAATAGAGTCCCTAGTCTAAACACAGTCAATAATATTCAATACCCGTTTCCATCATCTGGGATAGTGTTTATAGACCGGAAGTATTTTGTGCTTGCTGCAATATTAGAAACGCAGAAGTTCATCTTGTGCGTGACGAGGTGCTCTGGAGATATAGGAAAAGTGTTGGTTGCTTGACGTGGTCTAAGAAGAAGGAGCTGCAACACTTGTTCTGTCAAGAAGTCTTCCTAGTGTGGTGTAACAAAGTTATGGCTGGAGGTTAGTGATCCTAATCCACTAATGTGTGTTCATGTGTAAATGAGAATACATGAAAACTATTTTCGGAAAAACTAACATTTGGTATCAGAGCCGTTCTTAACCCCTGTCTTGCTTGCTCTTATCTGTTGTTTGAATCTGTCATGGAGTTTGGATTTTTCAGAAAAATGGGTATTGCGTTTTGACCCTTTAAATCCAAACTAAAATTTGAAATATGAATGAAATCAAGTTTCTGACTTTTCTATGATTTTAAATGGTAATTTTGGTGCTGAAAAAGGATGGAAACCGTCGGGTTTCCACTCGGGTCCGCAGGTTCGCAACCGGGTCAAAATGACCCGGCTCAAGGTTGAAGACGATACCTCTCGGGAAGGACAATTTGTTGCCTTATTCACATTTATAATTTATTTGACCAAAAGTTAAAACTCAGCGTCGCCATAGTGTCTACACGATTTCATTTCTTGATTTTTATGTGTTGCTATTATCATTAACCGTACTTGACATTTCAATTGTTTAGTGAATTGTTTTGAATATTATATTATATTATATTATATTATATTCTTTCTTTACTTGAAAGGAACATGTTTGCAATCTATCTGACCCTGTACATGCTAGCTGTGCGTGTACTTTTCAGTTTCAATTAACATTGTTTTATTAATTGAATAAGACAAAACATGATGATATTGAAAGATGGTTCCTTGACTTTTTGAATAGCATGTATTGCCATTGTTTTAAATATTATTATATTTGTGATACTGTTAAGTAAAGTGACGTGATGAACTCTTAACAATGGCACATAGATGCTATATTTTATTAATATGAATAAAGACAAACATGTTTGACCGTTTGACCTCACATGACCATACATGAACCGTAACGTTCCAGCATGTTTATAGTTACTGCTCGTGAATCATTTGTTTATTCACTGTATATGCAAAATTTTTACGAAGAAGCAGTGTTTTCGTTTTGTACATACAAGTTATATTGAATTATATGATGCTGATTTGTTGAAGCATGTTTAATACTGTATGTGATTTTATTATTCCGTTGCGTATCATATTTGTGATGATGTATTAAATTTTATGGAGTAGTCGCAGCATCCATATTCAAGATAATACTTAAGAAAATCACATAATAGTTAAATATGATAACTTGTAATTAATTGTGATTGATATAATAAATCTTCCCACAGGGGTTTATTATATTTATCATAATTGATTAGGATGAAATAATTAAATTATAATCTCTTAAGTAGCCTACAAGTATTAGGAGATGATGATAGTTTATTAGTTTCATCATAAAGTAATTAAAGTGGATCTAATTTGTGTTAAAATCTTAGCCCACAGGTAGATTTTGATGACATATTGATTTCATATGTGCCTTGAATTTTAATATAAGCATTTATTTAATTTGTCTGTTTCTCTGCTACAGTTCAATCTTTGATTATCACTTATGACAAAAATGAAGTTCCCATGCTGACTGGTGACAACTATAAGGAATGGAAGGAGAAAGTTCTCCTTCATTTGGGGGTGACTAACCTGGATTATGCTCTTCGTAGGGATGAGCCAGTTGAGCTCACTGCTGCTAGTACTCCGGATGAGATTGCGTTGTATGAGCGATGGGAAATATCAAATCGTCTTTCCATTATGTTCATTAAGACACGTATCTCTGCTAGTATCCGTGGCTCAATTCCTGAATGTCAGAAAATCCAGGACCTTTTAAAGGCCATTGGTGAACAGTATGAAACTTCTGATAAGGCATTGGCTAGCACCCTAATGGTAAAGTTGTCATCCATGAAACTCATTGGAGTCAAGGGTGTGAGGAAACACATTATGGAATTGAGGGATCTAATGGCTCAACTTGAGTCACTTGAAGTTGAAATTTCAGACTCTTTCCTTGTGCACTTAATTCCGAACTCGCTCCCATCACAGTATGGTCCTTTCAAGATATCCTACAATACACATAAGGAAAAATGGTCTATCAATGAACTCTTGACCATGTGTGTTCAAGAGGAAGGGAGACTTGCTCAAGAAATTGTTGAAGGTGCACTTACAGTGACTCGTGATAAAGGGAAAAAGGACAAGAAGGAAAGGAAACACATACCTCCTATTGCCAAAATTAAGAAGGAGTCCAGGTACTTTTTCTGTAAAAAGAAGGGTCACATGAAGAAGGACTGCTATAAGCATAAGGCTTGGGTGGGAAAGAAGGGTAATGTTTTTTCCTTTGTATGTTTTGAATCTAACATGACTGATATTTGTCATGATACATGGTGGATTGACTCGGGTTCTACTATCCATGTTGCTAATACCATGCAGGGTTCTCAAGCCAGAGGGAGCCAAATGAAGGTGAACGATTCATCTATTCCGAAAACCGGATGCGTTCGCATGTGGAAGCTATTGGCTCATGTAGACTTAATTTAGAACCTGGATTTGTTTTTGAATTGAATAATGTCTTTTTTATTCCTGGGTTTTCTAGGAATTTAATTTCGGTTTCAAGACTTATTCCTTTGGGCTATTCAATAAATTTTAACGCATCCGGATTTGATTTATTGTTTAATTCTACTATTGTTGGAAATGGTGTGTTGAATGACGGTTTGTTCAAAATTAATTTATCCAACACGATTCCATATAGTTTAATGGCTACACAAGAAAAGGCTAGTATTAAACGTTGTATCATGAATGAAAAATCCTCAATGTTATGGCATAGGAGACTATGACATATCTCCATAGAAAGAATTAAAAGGTTGGTGAATGATGGAGTACTTGAGACTCTTGACTTTACTGATGTTGACACTTGTGTAGACTGTGCATAAAGGGAAAGCAGACTAACAAGACAAAGAAAAATGCCAAGAGGAGTTTAGAAATATTAGAAATCATACATACTGATATATGTTGTCTCGATATGGACTCACAAGGTCAAAAATACTTCATCTCTTTTATAGATGATTACTCACGATACATGTATCTTTACTTACTTCATAACAAATATGAAGCATTAGATGCTTTTAATGTTTTCAAAGCAGAAGTAGAGAAACAATACGGAAAGTAAATAAAGATTGTGAGATCATATAGAGGTGGAGAATTTTATGGAAAATACACTGAGAGTGGACAAGCGCTTGGTCCATTTGCAAAGTTTCTTCAAGAGCATGGTATTATGGCCCAATACACCATGCCTAGCTCGTCGGATCAAAACGGTGTGGCTGAAAGAAGGAACCGAACCTTGATGGACATGGTGAGGAGTATGCTTAGCAACTCCAAACTTCCTCGCTCACTATGGAGTGAAGCTCTTAAGACAGCAGCGTACATATTGAATCGGGTTCCAACAAAAGCGGTTCCTAAAACCCTTTTGAATTGTTCAAAGGTTGGAAACCAAGTTTAAAGCATGTGCACGTTTGGGGTTGCCCAGCTGAAGTTAGGATTTACAATCCAAATGAAAGGAAGTTAGACCCAAGGACCATTAGTGCATATTTCATTGGTTATGCTGAAAGGTCCAAAGGGTACAAGTTTTATTGTCCAACTCATAGCACTAGAATTGTTGAATCAAGAAATACAAAGTTCATTGAGAATGACGTGGCTAGTGGGAGTGATCCAACTCAAAACATTGGATTTGAGAAAGATCGATATGAAAACACGATTCCCACGTCAAGTTATAAACTAGTAGTTTTTGGTGATGCACACCAAAATCAAGTGACTCAAGCTCCACGTCAAGTTGAACCTATTCTAGAAGATCAAATTGTTCAAGAACAAATACAAAAAGTCGAGCAAATTGTTGAACAACAGCCTCCTCAAGAGGTTGTGGAAGCAGCATTAAGAAGGTCGACTAGAATGAGGAAATCAGTGATTCCTAGTGATTTTCAAGTGTATTTACAAGAGTCTGAATATGACTTTGGAGCTGAAAATGATCCTGAAACGTTTTCACAAGCAATCAACTGTAGTGATTCTAAGTTGTGGTATGATGCTATGAAGGATGAAATGGATTCTATGGCAAATAATGGAGTGTGGGATCTTGTTGAGTTGCCTAATGGGGTAAAACCCGTTGGATGTAAATGGGTCTTTAAAACCAAGAAGGACTCATTGGGCAACATTGAGCGATACAAGGCCCCATTGGTTGCCAAAGGATTCACTCAAAAGGAAGGAGTTGATTATAGAGAAACTTTTTCTCCTGTGTCCATGAAAGACTCCTTACGCATTATAATGGCATTGGTTGCTCATTTTGACTTAGAATTACATCAAATGGATGTGAAGACGGCTTTCCTTAATGGTGACCTAGAGGAAGAGGTTTATATGACACAAACTGAAGGTTTTTCCTCTGGTGATAAGGCTCACTTGGTTTGCAAGCTCAAGAAATCTATATATGGACTAAAGCAGGCATCCTGTCAATGGTATTTGAAATTCCATAGTGTCATTTAAACATTTGGTTTTGTTGAGAACAATATGGATCAATGCATATACCACAAGGTTAGTGGGAGCAAAATAATCTTTTTGGTCTTATATGTGGATGACATACTTCTTGCAACTAATGACTTTGGGGCGTTACATGAGGTTAAACAATTTCTTTCTAAGAATTTTGACATGAAAGATATGGGTGAGGCATCATATGTCATTGGCATTGAGATCCATAGAATCCGATCTCAAGGAATTCTCGATTTGTTTCAAAAGACCTATATTAACAAAATTCTAGAAAGATTTAGAATGTAAGATTGTTCACCAAGTGTGGCACCTATTGTGAAGGGTGATAGATTCAATTTGAATCAATGCCCTAAAAATGAGCTTGAAAGGGAACAAATGAAAAACATTCCATATGCTTCTGTTGTCGGAAGCCTTATGTATGCTCAGGTTTGTACAAGACCTGACATTGCTTTTGCGGTTGGAATGCTTGGGAGATATCAAAGTAATCCAGGAATGGAACATTGGAAAGGTGCAAAGAAAGTGTTAAGGTATCTTCAAGGAACCAAGGACTACATGCTTATGTACCGAAGATCTGACATTTTGGAAGTATTTGGTTTCTCGGACTCAGATTTTGCTGGTTGTGTTGACTCTCGTAAGTCAACATCTGGATACATCTTCATGATGGCTAACAGAGCAATATCTTAGAGAAGTGCAAAACAGACAATAGTTGCTACTTCTACCATGGAAGCCGAGTTTGTTTCTTTATTCGAGGCAACATCACAGGGTATTTGGTTGAAAAGTTTCATTGCTGGTCTACAAGTGGTTGATTCCATTTCAAGACCATTGAAGATATATTGTGATAATTCAGCTGCTGTTTTTATGGCTAAAAACAATAAAAGTGGAAGTCGAAGCAAGCATATCGACATAAAGTATTTAGCCATGAAGGAACGTGTCAAATCAAAAGAAATTGTTGTTGAACACATTAGCACTGAATTAATGGTTGCAGATCCGTTGACAAAAAGCATGCCAACTAAGTTGTTCACGGATCATGTAACGTCTATGGGACTCAATTCAGTTATGAGCTCTATTTAGATTATAATGAAACTTTTGTTATTGTTTGTCTTCTCTTTTGATGTATACATTTGGTTGAGAAAGACATGTATTTTGGACTCAAGAATAAATTACATTGTGATACATGGAAGGTAATAATCATTTTACTTAGAGAACCTACTGCCATGATTCATGTGATTAACTTTTGGATGTGAGCATAAAGTTATCAGTGTTATAGATATTAGAAAGTGTGAGAAATATTGGACCAAGTGGGAGAATGTTGGACTTTATTTTTAATTTTTAAAATAAAGATAAAATGGTCATAATATCTCTGACACATTCCACCACTAACTGACGTTACTCTTTCAGTTTTTAAGAGATAATGGTTGGTTAAGTTGTTAAGGTGATAGTGGGATATCTGTTTCCTGAAAAGAAGGGACCAGTTTCTTGATGGACAAAATATGATCTCTATAAATAACAACATAGAGTCCCTAGTCTAAACACAATCAATAATATTCAATACCTGTTTCCATCATCTGGGATAATTTTTATAGACTGAAAGTACTTTGTGCTTGCTGCAATATCAGAACGCGGGAGATCATCTTGTGCGTGACGAGGTGCTCTGGAGATATAGGAAAACTGTTGGTTGCTTGACGTGGTCTAAGAAGAAGGAGCTGCAAGAGTTGTTTTGTCAAGAATTCTTCCTAGTGTGGTGTAACAAAGTTATGGCTGGAGGTTAGTGATCCTAATCCACTAATGTGTGTTCATGTGTAAATGAGAATACATGAAAACTATTTTCGGAAAAACTAACACCGGATTCGGAGGTCATAGTTAATATGATCACGAAAAGGAAGTCTGATTGCTTGTACATCAAGCCCCTTCTTGATGAAGCCATTTCTTTGATTTTATCCAGCAATGGGAGGTTCACTATTAATCATACCTTTCATAAAGCAAACAATGCGTTGATTACTTGGCTAACATTGGTCACTTTGGGTCCTTTTCCTGTGCTATTTTGTGCTTGTTTGTTTTATAGTTGGACAACTGCAAAACTCCGTTCCAACTGTGTTCAACAAAAGCTAGTATTTTGAGCTCTCACAAAAAGTGTATGGGGACGCTACAAAGTTCCGTTGACGTTTGCTCCTGTTGTTCTTTATCCTCTGCTTGTAGAGGATGCCAGAGGAGTTTCTTTCTTACGTTCTATTAGTTTGTTTGTTCTTTCCTTTATATAAAAAGACAAAAAAGAAATAAAAAAGAGCAACTGAAAACAAAATAAAGAGCCTCTAAATATTTTCCTCATTAAAAAAATAATATTTTTTATGCTTTTTTCTCCTATTGTTTTGTACTTTTGTCGAATAATTTGATCCACTATTCAAAGTAAGAATATATATATATATATATATATATATATATATATATATATTTTAAAAAGCTATTACATTTCATTGTATCTTTTTTCAAAGAATATTGAATATCATATTAATAAGCTTGTAGCAATTATAAATTATACAAACAAACATAAGATCCAAGAAGAAAAATAAATAAACACAATTTGCAGTATGAATTAAAAGACTACTTGCTCCTTACCAAGAATCATTATTAGTTTTGAGAGAAATTTTATTTAACAATCATTTGATTCATTTTGACCCAGCAATAAAAATACATTGATCCCAGACCAAAAGAAATTATTATTAGTTAAAATTATTAAAACTATGCAATGCACAAATACACACGCTATAATATAAAAAGTCCTGCTCTAAAAAAATAAAAATAAAAAGTCCTATTATATCTTTATAATTTTTTTTAATATTAAATAAATATTTTTTTGACTGAATATTTAATAAATATTAAATCGAAAAAAAAACTATATTATATATATTGATAATATGAAAACATTGAATACTTTTTTATTTAACGATTAAAGAATTATTAAAGAGTATTTTAAAATGATTAAATTAAAATAGTGCATTTATTATTGATTCGTTTTAGGATTATTGCCTTATTAAAATTGATATTCCAATCGAATCCACACAAGAGAAAGTATTACTATTTATAGAGGGAATGTGAATGTGAGAATCTGAGGCAGAGCAGAGTCTCATGAGCGGAGAAGATAGCACATCATATGTTGTCGGAGTCGGAGGTTGTCATCAACTCTGAACCTTCACATCGAGGTATCCACTACTCATCCTCTAATCAAACCATACCAATTCATATTAATTTTACTTTCTCTCTCTTTGTATTAATTAATTAATACTCTCTATATTCAATATTAATTTTACTACAATCCCAAAGGAGAAGAAGAAGATGAAGAAGAAGATTATGGATTTTTACTTTTTAAGCTCTGAATTTTGCTGTGGAAATTTCATGCTGTCTTTGCTCACTCTTCCTCTTTTCAAAAACCCTTCTTAGATATTTGAGTTTGAGACTCTCCATTTTTGTTAGTCAATTATCCAATTTCAAAGGGTTCATCCCAGTTTTGACAAAATGCTTGCTTTATGCACTTCTTTACTGTATTTGGTTGAAGCAAAATGCCCTTGTTCTTAACTGTTTCCCCTGTTGCCCTTGGAATTGTTAATTGATGGCATGCTTGCTCTCAGGGAATCTCCATTACTGATAGTCTGATATGCAAAAAGAATGGACTGCTTGTTGCTTCTTCTTTTTTCTTCCTGTTTTCACTTTTGGATGTTTCTCATCATCCACTCGATTTTCTCCCCCCTATGTTCCCTTCTTTAACTGATCAAAATGGTAATCATTCTTATGAAATTTATTTTTATTACAAAAATCCAAAGGCCTATTCCTATAACAAAAACAAGATAACACTGCTGGACATCAAAAGATGTTGCATTTAGAATATGACTATACACTGCCAAAGTATTTAGAGTTCTTTTAGATACACATTGATTCTCTCTCTCTCTCTCTCTCATACTCCTCATGCCTCCTCTGTATGCCCCTGGACAACAGAATGGATACCTTTGTGATCAGATACCCTCCTCGAGTAGGGTCTGTGGCGATCATTTCTCATTATAGCATTTGTGTTGGTATGACTCAGGGAGCATATAGTTTCCCACGAATTGGTCTATAGCTTGTTGAACTTGACCAGACTATCTTGTTATAATGAAGATTTGTCGGTGGTTTACTTAGCTTCTCTGGGGTGCTTGGATAGTGGCTCTTTAAGAGGGGTAAAATTGAGAGAACCAGCATGAGATTTGTGATTTGATTTCTCATTGCTCTGCACATGTTCAGACTGTCAATTGTAGCAACCAAAGTTAAATGATATGTTGTTTGGAACAGTTATGTAGAACATGTTGGTTTGTAATTGTTGCTTTTTCAGTATATGCTTTTCTTTGGTCATCTGGCATTGATGAGTGAACTTAGGTGCCGTTGTATGTGGATCTCTGTCATACTTTGTAAGACTTCATGTGAATCATCTTTCAGGGTGCAATGATGCTTCAATTTACAGATACATGTCTCATGAAGTAGGAATGATGTTACCATTGGTGTCAATGTTAAGTAGACATGAAAAATCTCATATCGTATTTTTAGTATACATGTCACATGAAGTAGGATGTTCAAGTACTAGGGTAGGGGAAGGGAATAGTTTACCTAGCGTAAGATCGAACCTCTAACATCATTATCACACCCTAAGCTTAGGGACTGAGGCCAGTTCCATTTGAACTACATGCTTATTGGCCAGAAGAAATGTTTCTTACAGATGCCCAAAGGGCATCCTGCTTGAGCTAAGTCAAATCAGGTTGCATTTTACAAACATCCATAGAAAAATTTAACAACTTTTAGCCTACCTTGCATGAGATACGATGTTTAAGAAGTTAAGCATCCGATATATGATTGAAAATTCCATAGATGGCTTTATTCAAAGAACCTAGTATTCATATATTGTTAGATTAGAGTTAGCTTATTCATTTTGTTTGTTGATATGCTAGATGGAAGAGACCTCTATTTGCTGTGAACAATTGCCAGATGGTGAATGCATTGAGGTTCAGAAAGAAGAAGATGGTGTACTCATCGAATTAGATTGCCAAAATGGTTTATCTGAAGGAAGAAGGGAATTTGTTGCACCTTCTGTTGGAATGGAGTTTGAGTCATATGATGATGCTTACAATTACTATATCTGCTATGCCAAGGAGGTGGGATTTCGTGTGAGGGTGAAGAATTCATGGTTCAAGCGAAATAGCAGAGAAAAATATGGTGCAGTTCTTTGCTGTAGCAGCCAGGGTTTCAAAAGAATAAAAGATGTTAACCATTTGAGAAAAGAAACAAGAACTGGTTGTCCTGCAATGCTAAGAATGAGGTTAGTGGATTCTCAGAGATGGAGGATACTTGAGGTTACACTTGAACATAACCACATGTTAGGTGCAAAGATATACAAATCAGTTAACAAGATGGGAACTGGAACCAAAAGGAAGTCATTGCCTAGTTCTGATGCTGAAGTGCAAACAATTAAGTTATACCGTGCACTTGTGATAGATGCAGGAGGTAATGGTAATTCAAACTCCAGTGCAAGAGATGACGGAACTTTCTCTGAATCTTTTAATAAGTTGAACCTTAAAAAAGGTGACACGCAAGCCATTTATAATTTCCTCTGCCGCATGCAGTTGACTAATCCAAACTTCTTTTACTTGATGGATTTCAATGATGAAGGGCATTTAAGGAATGTATTCTGGGTTGATGCTAGGTCAAGGGCTGCATGTGGTTATTTTGGTGATGTTATCTATTTTGACAACACTTATATGTCAAACAAATATGAAATCCCCCTTGTGGCTTTTGTCGGAATAAATCATCATGGTCAATCAGTGTTATTAGGCTGTGGCCTGCTTGCAGGTGAAACAACAGAGTCTTATATATGGTTGTTCAAAGCATGGGTTACATGTATGTCAGGATGTTCTCCCCAAACTATTATTACTGATAGGTGCAGGGCCTTGCAGAGTGCAATTTTAGAAGTTTTTCCTAAATCTCAACATCGTTTTGGCTTGTCATTAATTATGAAGAAAGTGCCAGAAAAATTGGGAGGGTTGCACAATTATGATGCAATCAGGAAAGCAATGATTAAAGCAGTTTATGAGACATTGAAAGTGATTGAATTTGAAGCAGTGTGGGGATTTATGATTCAGCGTTTTGGAGTTAGTGATCATGAGTGGCTTCGATCACTATATGAAGATCGAGTACGTTGGGCACCTGTATATTCAAAGGACACTTTTTTTGCTGGAATGTCTGCGGCAAGTCCAGGTGAGAGCTTTAATCCATTTTTTGATAGATATGTGCACAAACAGACTCCTTTGAAGGAGTTTCTTGATAAGTATGAATTAGCCCTCCACAAGAAGCACAAAGAAGAATCCGTTGCAGATATTGAATCAAGAAGCTCGAGCCCCTCGCTGAAAACCAGATGTTCTTTCGAATTGCAGCTCTCTAGAATGTACACTAGAGAT
The DNA here is from genome assembly GCA_030762895.1 of Sophora flavescens. Taxonomy (NCBI): domain Eukaryota; kingdom Viridiplantae; phylum Streptophyta; class Magnoliopsida; order Fabales; family Fabaceae; genus Sophora; species Sophora flavescens. The sequence continues at coordinate 113,205,008 of CM061062.1, forward strand.
ATGTTCATGAAGTTCCAGTTTGAAGTGGAAGAAATGTATTCTTGTTTTGGTACAACACAACTACATGCGGATGGTCCGATCGTAATTTTCTTGGTCAAGGAGCGTGTTTTGAGTGAGGGAAATAGACGGGAGATCAGGGATTTTGAAGTTCTGTACAGTAGGACAGCAGGTGAAGTTCGTTGCATCTGTAGTTGCTTTAATTTTTATGGATATTTATGTCGGCACGCGCTGTGTGTGCTCAATTTTAATGGGGTGGAAGAGATACCTTCCAAATACATTCTTCCGCGATGGAAGAAAGATTACAAGCGCCTTTATGTTCCTGATCACAGCTCTGGTGCTGCTGATGATACTGACCGTATTCAATGGTCTAATCAGTTATTTACTTCTGCCTTGCAAGTCGTGGAGGAGGGGATAATTTCTTTAGACCATTACAATGTAGCTTTGCAGGCTTTTCAAGAATCACTTTGTAAGGTTCATGATGTAGAACAGAGACAGGAGTAACCTTCAATGTACTTTAAAAAAAAATTACTTTTAGTTTATGTTAATTTGTATATACCTACTTTAGCTTAGCGCTGTTTAACTTTGGTCGTTCTATAATGTCCATAACTTGTATAGCTAAAGGTGTTTTTGGGTGAAACTCTAACCCTTCTAATGTCATTTTCTGCAATAAGCAATCAGACTAATTTCTTTGCATGGTAGTGGTACTGCTTTGAATATTGAAAATTTGGCATCATGTTACTTGATGTTATAAAACTCTCTTTATATTGTTGTTCCTACTTCTTTTGTTGCTTAAATGTCTTGAATAAATAAATTAGAATATAGTTATCGAGGGAAGAGAGAAAACTTAAAAGCATATTTGGCCAGAAATTCTCAATGTGTTATACCCATTTATTCTTACTTTCAATTGCATCGGTTCCGGTGTAGAACTGGCAAGATATGTGTTAGTTCTCTTTGGCATGATTTAGATGTTCCATGCATTCATTCACTCTAGTCAATAGGATTCCCCCCCCCCCCCCCCTAGAACTTTCAAGCTTACGGTTGTTGACTTGTAACAAGGAAGTTGACTTCTAACAAGAAAAAGGACTTTGATAATTAACGAGTCTAGATTTTTTCATGCTGTTTGGGAGTTAGGAGGGGGAAGGAAGGGAGTGGAAAAAAGATTGGGAATGGAAAATAGCTCTCCAAACCCCCCCTCCTAATTCATTTCTTTATTTTCTCCAAATTGGAGGGTTTTGATTCTTTTATAAAAAATGAATTATGGGATAGTATTGGAGAGTTTTGAAGCATTATCATCCATTTCCCCTCCCTTCCTCCTCAAACTATTCCTCTCCCTTTCCCTCCTAACTCTCGTATCGACCCACGTATATTTAGAGTTTGGACGGAGTGATTTGAAAAGAAACATGAACCAATCATTCAATTTTAAATTAAGAGCACGTAGATGATTGGCATATTACTTAGTAATATCTTATTTTTAAAAATAATCAAATAAAGAGAATACTTAGAAAATGATATTTAGGTGTAATTTTTCTCACATATCTCATATATGTGAAATTATTTAACTTTTATATGAATTTAACTATATAACTACGAGTTATGATGGAGATGCATAAAATCAAACTAAATCTGTTTAATCATGCAAAACAAACTAATTATAGTATATACAAATCAATTTATAGTCAAAAGTAGTGTTAAACCTAGATTTAATTATTTGACATTATTTAATTAAGAGCAAACAATGGTTAGCTTAACTGGAACGTGTTTGAGCGGGTTTGACAAAGTTATATTGATATAGAAAGGCCATATGTCAATAAGCGTATGAAGTGAGAATATAGACTAACACACTCTTATTAACACCAAAAAAATTATTAAGCTGGATTAAGTCATGGGACATCAAATTGATAGACTAATGATTGGATTACCTGAGTAACATTTGTCGAATCAAGAATAGTTGAAGAGCTTTAGCTGAGGTACAATGACCTTGACAAAACTGTTGAGCCAATATGTGCTTGGAAGTCGCTAGTGGGTCGGATCATGTATTGGATTACTTGGCTGAGGTGCAAATATTTATCAATCACCTGAACCAAGATTAACTAAATCAAGATTAGCAGATCGAATAGTGACTAAACAAAGATCAGTTGAACGAAGATCGTTTGAACCAGGATGAGCGGAGCGCAAGAACTAAGCTAAGATAGATAGTCGAAAAGTAGTAGTTGAACCAAGTTTAATTGAGGAGATTTAACTGAAGCATAATCAGCTAAGTAGAGTTACTGAGTCAAGAATCAAGATAGGCTTTGAGACTGTTATTGAGGCTTATGGGCTCGTGTGGATGCTGATCAAATAGGTCCAAGGGACTTTGGTCATCTTTAGAAAAGGAAGTAACATGGAACCGACGAAGTCAAAAGTAGTTTCAGTCATGCAACCATTTCCCTGGATTCTTGGAATAAAGTTGAAGGTGGTTTTGGAGACAAAACATGAAGATAGTCATAGAAGGTGACCAACTGGAATTGAAGACCGTTCATGAGTTAGCTAAGTCAAGAACATGCATGAAAACTCCTTTTAAAAACAGGGATATGAAGGACGTGATCAGTTAATGAGGCAGTTAGCGAGGCAAACAATTTTGATCCATAACTTAGCTGACTGAGCATTTACGGTAAAGTCATGAGCTAACCAAGTCAAGGACGTGCATGAAGATCCACTTCTTTAAAATGGGGATATGGAGGACTGGTCATCTGATGGGGTCGATAGACAATTAGCTAAGCTAGTCAATTTTGGCCTGTAACTAAGCTAATTGGACAGTTACATGTATTATCGTTGTTAACCATGATTTTACATGATGTAAAATTTGGGTTGGTGGGTTGAGAACATGGTAATTGTTGTTATTACAAGTTACTAGATAGTTTAAAGCCTATAAATATAAGCTGTACAACTTAGTTTACACACATTCGATCAACCAATAGAATATTTTTCATTTATATATACTTTATTTATCGCTTTCCTTTATCGCCTTTTATCTTTTAAATTATTTAAAATTGGATTTTAATTCACTTTTTAAGTTAGGCATTTTTTGGAATAGCCTAGTAGCCCATAATTAAGAAACAAATCCATTTTTTTAGCCTATTGCCTAAATAAGATAAATCAGCTATACGAGTTAGTTAAGCATAGGGGTGTAATGGGTCGGTTTGATTCGGTTTTGGGTGGGGGAAAAAATCCGAACCAATCAAAAATGGTTTGGTTCGATTTTAAGAAATTTTACTACCAAACCCAAACCAATAAAAAATGGGTTTATTCGGTTCAGACTAGAAGATTATTAAATTTCAAAATAAATATAGATATTAAATATATAAAATATTAAAATAAATATATATATAATAAATATTTAACTATTAAAATATGTATAAATATTAATATATAGTAAATATTAAAATATAATAATTGGTTTAGTTCGGTTTGATTCGATTTTAAAATTTTTGAAATCGAGAATCGAACCAATCATTATCGGGTTTGGTTCGGTTGGATTCGGACCAAAAAAAAAAAAAAGAGTCAATTTAATTGATTCGAATATGGAGGTTCATTGAGTCATTGGTGGAGTGTTACACCAATCAACTAAGTAATCAACTAATCACCCGATTCATCAGCTAAGCACCAAATTAGCACACAATAATAACAACTCTCCACCCACACATAGGAGGAGTAGAACAGAACCAGCAAGGCATTCATGACTTCCGTGGGAGGGATAAATAATAAATTAAAACGGGTCCAGTACAGCACTGAGCAGCATCAGTCGTGTTCCTGTACTCGTGGGTTCATTCTTGTCTGCAATTGCGACTCCTCACTTATTAGTTTCTTTCTATCAGTTAGCTGAATCACTCACCAATTTCATCTTTAGGGTTTCTTTCTTTCCCACAAAAATCCTTCTGTTCATCCAGTGAGTGAGTTTCTTCTCACCTCGTTATATTTCTTTCAATTTTTCTATAATTTTGCTACCCATTTATTTTTCTTTTCTATTTTCCAACCGATTTGGAATCCGATTGATTCATTTACTTTTTGTTGTAAATTTTCAATTTATATATATATATATATATATATATATATATATATATATATATATATATATTCCTAATTCTACAAGCTACTATTCATATGACAACTTTCTTGCTACTTTGCTTCCCTTCAATTTATGAAGATTGTATAGGAAGGAGATTCAATGCGTGGTAATAGTCGTTACCATCCACTTTTTTTTTTTCTTTCCTATTCATATTCATGTATGCTGATCAAGTGTTTATTTAACCATACTTCTGAGTTCTGAGAAATTTGGCTGCCATTAGAAAAATTAGTTACATGTTCTATTAGTATTATTATGCCCAAAATTAATGTTATTTTATTATTATGTTCAAATATATTGGGGGTAACTTAATTGTAATTACTTGAAGTGCAAGGAGAATTCGGCAAATCTAACGTCTAAATCTAATACTTTGACAGAACATATGTGAACTTTCTGGCTAGACCATGACCGGTGATACCGTGTTTAATGATAAGGGCTTGTCGTTGAGTCCTACTCTCGACATCACGGTAATTCTTCACTTAAATCCTAAAATCATGTCCATGTGTTTCATTGTGCTGTGCTGTGCACTCTGATGTTAAATTTGCGTAAACTTTTTTATCTTTGGAGTTATGTTACATCTCTCTCTCTCACGAGTCACTTGAAGATATATTGCATTTCTTTTTCTATAACCCTCTCTTTCGTTGGGAAGAAGAAAGGAATAAGATGAGTGCGAAGCTCTGAAATTTTCTGTTAAATCTAAAACATATAACACAATAGTGTCCCATTCAGTTCAGCTAAATTTGGTGACTGGTTTTTGTTTCGAACAATCATGTTGTAGTAAGCCTTGAAGAACCTGAGGCTTGATCCTTCTTGTTCTTTTGTTATTGGTTGTTTTTCTATGCTCAAAGGGGTTCTCCCTGTTTTGAGAAAATGGTGCAAACTGCATTGTCATTGAACTGACAAGTTTGTATCACTGCCGTGAATTTCTCGTAAGCTAGATGTGGAAAGAAGTGTATCAATTGTCTTGTGGTCACTTTTGAAATAAAGAGAATGAATAGATATAAGTTATCTTATATATTGCTTTAAATTTCTGTCATTGTTAATGTGTACTTCAATTTCAGTTTCAATTCCAATTTCTGTTGTCAATTTCTTTGTATACTCAAATTTCTTAGATCTTGTTTCGAATTTGAAAGTTTGTTTCTGTTTTTCCAGATACATGATGGATCTCCGAACAGTGAACAACTATTTGAGGTTGAGGATGAGGGCAACGGGCTTGAGAATGACTCTGGTCAGTTATTTGAGATCGATGGAAGTGAACATGAAAATGGAAGGGATGAAACAACAGTAGTTAATAGTCATAGTGGAGAATCTCAAGAGAAAGACTACCTCCCACCGGTTGTGGGAATGGAGTTTGATACTTATGATGATGCCTACAACTATTATAATAACTTTGCCAAGGAAATTGGATTTGCTATTCGGGTCAAATCTTCTTGGACGAAACGTAACAGCAAAGAGAAGCGTGGTGCTGTGCTGTGCTGCAACTGTGAAGGTTTTAAGACAATTAAAGAAGCAAATAGTCATAGGAAAGAAACAAGAACAGGCTGTCTAGCAATGATTAGATTGAGATTAGTAGAATCTAATAGGTGGAGGGTGGATGAAGTCAAGCTTGAGCATAACCATTCCTTCGATCTTGAGAGAGCACAAAACTCTAAATCACATAAGAGGATGGACATTGGAGCCAAAAGAAAAGTTGAGCCAACTCTAGATGTTGAAGTTCGAACAATCAAGTTATATCGAATGCCAGTTGTAGATGCATCAGGTTATGGAAGCTCGAATTCTAATGAAGGAGGAACTAGCAAGACCATTACTTTTTCCCGGTGTTTGAAACTTAAAAAAGGTGATGCAGGACTTATTTCAAATTATTTCTGTCGCAGTCAACTGATGAATCCCAATTTCTTTTATGTGATGGATCTGAATGATGATGGACAACTAAGGAACATATTTTGGATCGATTCTAGATCTAGGGCTGCATATGGTTATTTTGGTGATGTGGTCGCATTTGACTCAACATGTTTGTCAAACAATTATGACATTCCACTTGTTGCGTTTGTTGGTGTTAATCACCATGGGCAATCTGTTTTGTTAGGATGTGGTCTACTTGCCGATGAGACATTTGAAACATACATTTGGTTATTTAGGGCATGGCTTACGTGCATGTCTGGACGCCCTCCCCAAACTATTATTACAAACCAGTGTAAGGCCTTGCAAAGTGCAATAGCAGATGTTTTCCCAAGAGCTCACCATAGAATTTGTCTATCACAAGTCGTGCAGAGCATTCTTGGATGTTTGGTGCAGTTTCAGGAATATGCAGCATTTCAGATGGCATTGAACAAAGTGTTCTATGACTCTAAAACAGTAGATGAATTTGAAAGGGCTTGGGATGATCTGACCCAGCAGTTTGGAATAAGAAATCACGAAAAGCTCCAAACCTTGCATGAGGAACGAGAGCACTGGGCTCCAGTTTACTCCAAGGACACCTTTTTTGCTGGGATTTCTGATTATGAAAAGGGTGAGTCTGTGGTTCCATTTTTTAAGGGTCATGTGCATCAACAAACTTCTTTGAAAGAATTTTTTGAGATTTATGAATTAGTTCTTCAAAAAAAGCAAAAAATTGAAGCTCTTGATGATATCGAGTCACGTGACTCAAGCCCATTACTGAAGACAAGATGCTATTATGAGTTGCAGCTCTCTAAATTGTACACAAATGCAATATTCAGGAAGTTCCAAGATGAGGTGGTGATGATGTCCTCTTGTTTCAGCATCACACAAATGCAAACAAATGGTTCTATAGTGACGTACATGGTAAAAGAACATCAAGGGGAAGAACCTGTGCGAGATGTTACGCATTCTGAAGTCATGTACGATAAAGCTGGAGCAGAAGTACGCTGCATTTGTAGTTGCTTTAACTTCAAAGGCTATCTGTGCAGACATGCCTTGTGTATCCTTAATTATAATGGTGTAGAGGAAATTCCATGTCAATATATTTTGTCAAGATGGAGGAAGGATTTTAAGCGATTGTATGTACCTCACCTCAGCTCAGATAATGTTGATATTACCAACCCAGTTCAGTGTTTTGATCACTTGTACAAACGTGCTATGCAAGTTGTTGATGAAGGGTTGATATCCCAACATCATTATATGGTTTCTTGGCAAGCATTTAAAGAGTCTTTGAATAAGATCCGGCTTGTAGCAGACAAGATTGAATAAATAAATCAAGAATAATTATGATGTGCATAATGTTTTATTCATTTCTTCGTTTGCCTAGCATTGACACATCCATATGATTTTTTGGCTGCGTTCTTGTAAAGTTTGCAAAATTATGTGAAAGCGTGGAATGTGTTTTTTGGCTAGCTAGCCAGATAATTGTTGCATATAAGAGAGTTTAATCACAGTCGTTGCCTCGTTGGTCATGGTGCTGTTTGAGTAATCCAACCCCACCCGGAATGCAGATCTTTTTCCTCCTCAAAAACAGGTCTGTTGTTGTTGGCCCAACAAATTTCATCAAGGCAGAAATAAAAAAATATACCATGCTTCCCAAAAATAAAATTCAAAAACCTCTACCAGCACCAAAATTTCCTCCACGTTGTACAGTTATGAGTTAACTGTGTTTATTTTCAAGGCTTCATAACTGCGGACGAGGCAATGACCAAGAATTAATGATAGGCCGAGTAAGGAAGTTTCTTGCCAGGGAAAGGGCGTTTGTGAATTATTATTCTCTACTAGCATAGTGTACTCGTAGTAAATTTTCTTACAAAATAAATTATTACAATATTTAATTCAAACCCGATTGTAATTACTATTTTTATGTTGAAATATAATTATATTATATTTTATTGATTGAAACAAAATACTTAAATTATTTATACTATAATTATATTATACTAATATTAGTAATTACTTCGTTTCTAAAATCCTTAAACCTGATAACGGAATCAATGACCATCACGTTTGATTCAGATCCTAACAAAAAAAATACGAACCAATTTAATTGGTTCGATTCAGATTTTCAGGTTCGTCAAATTATTGGTTCGGGTCTTACACTCATAAACTTTCCCGAAGAACATAATAGTCTTGCTATCTTTCATGGATAAAACATTTAAAAACAGTGCACAACCTGACACACTCTAGTTAGTACCCGAATATATATATATATATATAAAGAATTGAAACCATAAATTATATATAAATATTAAAATATTAACACACACACACACACACATATATATATATATATCTGTGTGTGTGTTTGTGTATGTATAAATATTAAAAGAGTCCACAACATGACAAACTCTACTTTTAGTTTTGACTGTTACAAAAATAGTAAAAGTGGAGTTCCCAATTATATTATAGTATCAATAATAATAATATATGTAAACAATTTAAGCAATTAAGTTACTTTTAAAAAAAAGCCCAAAAAAAACCATATGATGACTTCCTAGCGTTTCTTTTGAGCTTTAGAATTAATTCCCAGGAAATGAATCACATAGTAGCTTTATACCCCAAACTTCCCGAAGAACACGGTAGCTTTGCTACCTTTCGTGGCTAAAAACATTTTTTTTTAGAAATATAAAGCTTAAAAAGTCAATAATAAAATAATATAAACGCCGAACCAATCCAAATTGGTTCGGTTCGGACCCGAAAATATTAATTAATATATATAGATATATATACCTAAAATATATAAAAACTATTAAAATAATAAACTATTAAATTCTATATGAAAGTAGAAATATAATAAATATAAAATATTAGTATGTATATATATAAATATTAAAATATAGTAATTGTTTCGTTTCCAAAATCATTGAACCTGATAACTGAACCAATGATCAATGAGTATGGTTTGTTTTGGTTCGGACCCTAACACAAAAAAAATACAAACCATTTTAATTGGTTCTGTTGAGATTTTCATGTTCATCAAATTAATGGTTCAGGTCTTATGCCCCTAAACTATCTCGAATTAAACTTTAAAAAGTCAATAGTAAAATAATATAACAATCCGAACCAATCAAAACTGGTTCGGTTTTGTTTGATTTAGTTAGTACCCGAAAATATTAATAAATATATATATAAAATATTTGACTATAAATTATATATAAATATTAAAATATAATAAACACTAAACATTAAAGTATATCCTTTGGTTTTTTTTTATAACAGTCTACTTTTATGTTCATATTTTTGGGTTTATCAAATTATTGGTTCAGGTCTCACTCCCCTAAACTTTCCTAAAGAACACGGTAGTTTTACTACCTTTCATGGTTAAAACATTTAATATATATATATATATAAACTTTAAAGAGTCAATAATAAAATATTATAAAATTACGAACCAATGAAAACTGGATTTGTTTGGTTTGGTTTAGTTAGTACCCGAAAATATTTATATATATATAACATATATAAAAAGTATGAATAGCTCTGCCTCTATTTATATCAATACAGATATTAGAAAAGTAAAAAAGTAAATTAGAAAAAAAAATATAATTCGGAAAAAATAAAAAAAAATTAGAAAAGTATATAAAAAATAGGAAAATAATAATTATAAAAAATTAGAAAAAACAATTAATTAGAAAACAAAAATATGTTAAAAAAATCAATTATAAAAATAAACATTTTAAAAAAAGTAAATTAGAAAAAAACTAATTCGGGGAAAAAAATAAATTTTAAAAAATATAATATAAAGAATATATGTTTAATAAATAAATTTAAATAATCCAAAATAATCCACCAGTTGACAACCCCTTCTACAGTTATAGGAATGGTAGAAAAAAATTTGTTAATTGATAAAGTGATATACATATTGAATACTAAAATATATATAAATATTAAAATAGAGTAATTGGTTCGGTTAAAAAATAACTGAATTAATGATCATTGAGTTTGGTTCAATTCGGGGCAATAAAAAATTTATTTTAAAAAAATATTATAAAGAATATACGTTTAAAAATTAAATAAATAAATTTAAATAATCCAAAATAATCCACCAGTTGACAACTCTTTCTAATGTTACATGAACAATAGAAGAAAAGTTGGTAATTAATAAAGTGATATACATATTGAATATTAAAATATATAAATATTAAAATATAGTAATTGGTTTGGATCCAAAATAACAGAATTAATAACTATTGTGTTTTGTTCATTTCAGAGTCGTACACAAAAAAGAAAAAAAAAGAACCAATTTAATTGGTTGGTTCGGATTTTCAAATTCATCGAATTATTGGTTCGAGTCTTATGATCCTAAACTTTTTCGACAAACACGGTAGCTTTGCTACATTTCCTAGCTAAAAATATTTAAAAACAAAAAAAATTATAAACTTTAAAAAGTCAATAACAATATCCGAACCAATTAAAATTGGTTTGGTTTGATTCGATTCGAACCGAAAAATATTAATATATATATATATATAAATATATAAAATTTTAAATTTTAAACTATTAAATTATACATACATTAAAATATAAGTAGATAAAAATAAAAACATCAAGAACACGACAACTCTACTTTTACTGTTTGCTAATTTATGATTGGTTGACAGTGTAAAAAAAACTTTATGCTGTCAGTTTATACAAATAAATTCAAAAAAAAGTATTATAAAAAAATTATTAGGAAAAAATATTTAAAAATTAAGGAAAACGTAAAAAAAACTAAAAAAGTTAATTATATAACAAATATTTTAAAAGGAAAAAGAAAACAGTAAAAAGTAAATTAGAAAAATTTTTAACCAATAATAATTAGAAAAAACAATTATGAAAAAAATAATTAAAAGAAATGAGGAAAAAAATAATTAGGAAAAGATAGATTGAAAAAAATTATAAAAATAAAATTATTTAGAAAAAATTATTTTAAAAAAAATTAGGAAAAAATATATACAAAAAATTATAAAAAATAAAATTAGGAAAAAAATTAGAAAAAAGTATATAAAAGTATTTTTAAAAAATTAGGAAAATAATAATTAGAAAAAAAATATTCAAAAAAAACTAGAAAAATAAAAATAATTAGAAAATAAAAATACTTTAAAAAAAATCAATTATAAAATAAATTTTTTAAAAAAAGCATATTATAAAAAAACTTATTCGGGGAAAAAAATAAAATTTAAACAAATATTACAAAGAATATATGTTTAAAAAATAAATAAAATAATCCACCGGTTGACAACTCCTTCTACTTTTACAGGAACAGTAGAAAAAAGGTTGTTAAATGATAAAGTGATATACATATTGAATATTAAAATATATATAAGTAATAAAATATAGTAATTGGTTCGGTTCCAAAATAACCTAATTAATGATCATTGGGTTTGGTTCAATTCGGAGCCGATCATAAAAAAGAAAAAAAAAGAACCAAGTTAATTCGTTGGTTTTGATATTCAAATTCATCGAATTATTGGTTCGAGTCTTACGACCCTAAACTTTTTTGAAGAATAGGGTTGCTTTGCTACCTTTCATGACTAAAAATATTTAAAAACAAAAAAAAATTATAAACTTTAAAAAGTCAAAAACAATATCCAAACCAATTAAAATTGGTTTGGTTTGATTTGATTCGAACCAAAAAATATTAATATATATATATATATATATATATATATATATATATATATTTAAATAAATAATATATAAAATACTAAATTTTAAACTATTAAATTAAACATATATTAAAATATAAGTATATAAAAATTAAAATATCAAGAACACGACAACTCTACTTTTACTGTTTGTCAATTTATGATTGGTTGACAGTGTAAAAAAACTTTACACCGTTAGTTTATAAAAATAAATTAAAAAAAAGTATTAGCAAAAAAATTTATTAGGAAATTCTTTAAAAAAAATTAAGGAAAAAGTAAAAAGAAAAATTAAAAATTTATTTATAAAAAAAATTAAAAGGAAAAAGAAAAAAAGGTAAAAGTAAAATAGCAAAAAATTAAACGAAAATAATTAGAAAAAAAAATTATGAAAAAATGAGGGAAAAAATAATTAGGAAAATATAGATTTAAAAAAATTATAAAAATAAAATTAAATATAAAAATAAATATATTTTTAAAAAAATTAGGAAAAAATATATTTAGAAAAATTATGAAAAAAGTAAATTAGGAAAAAAATTAGACAAAGCATATAAAAAATATTTTTATAAAATTAGGAAAATAATAATTAGAAAAAATATTCAAAAAAAATTATAAAAATAAAATTAATTAGAAAACAAAAATATTTTTAAAAAATCAATTATAAAATAAACATTTAGAAAAAAAAGTAAATTAGAAAAAAACTAATTCGTTTAAAAAAATTTTAAAAAAATATTATAAAGAATATATGTTTAAAAAATAAATAAATTTAAAATATCCAAAATAATCCACTGGTTGACAACTCCTTCTACTGTTATAGGAACAGTAGAAGAAAAGTTATTAATTGATAAAGTGATATACATATTGAATATTAAAATATAGCAATTGGTTCAGTTCTAAAATAACCGAATTAATGACCATTGGGTTTGGTTCAATTCGCAGGCATGCATAAAAAAGAAAAAAAATGAACCAATTTAATTGTTTGGTTCGGATTTTCAAATTCATCGAATTATTGTTTCGAGTCTTACAACCCTAAACTTTTTCGAAGAACAGGATAGCTTTGCTACCTTTCCTGACTAAAAATATTTAAAAACAAAAAAAGTTATAAACTTTAAAAACTCAATAACAATATCCGAAGCAATTAAAATTGGTTTGGTTTTATTCGGTTCGAACCAGAAAATATGAAAATATATATATATATATATATAAATATAAAAAATATAAAATATAAAATTATATATACATTAAAATATAAGTATAGAAAAATTAAAACATCAAGAACATGACAACTCTACTTTTACTATTTGTCAATTTATGATTGAGTGATACTGTAAAAAAAACTTTACACTGTTAGTGTATAAAAATAAATTAAAGAAAAAAGTATTAGCAAAAAAAATTATTAGGAAAAAAAGTTAAAAATTAAGGAAAATGTAAAAAAAAATTAAAAAATTTAAATAAAAAAAGAAACGTAAAAAAAATTAAAGTTTTTTAAATAAAAGTAATTTTTTTACAAAAAATTATTTATTTTTTTAAAAACCTTACTTTTTTTTAAAAAAATGACAAAAATCATAATGCTGATATGTATATATACAGTAAAATTGTCTATCCAACTTTTATATTTTAGTATAGATTTAAAAAAGTTGTAAAGGAATAGAGGTTAAAAGAAGTTAGATGTATAGAATTTATGATGCTCCTGTAGCCATAATTATTGTGTTTAAAACAATATTTTAAAAAAAACATATTATTTAAAATTGTTATATGTGAAAAAGGGATAGCATCATATATTGATTAAAAAAAAGGAATATCATCATATATTAAATTTGGTATAAATAGCAAAAATCCGGAAATTAAAAAGAAAAATAAAAGGGGGAGTAGTTGACAGAGGTTGGAGATCGAAAATACTGTGAGTCCCTTTGAGTCGTTCACAGTTGAGTTGAAGGTTTTCTCATTTCTCCCCTGACTCAGACTCAGACTGAAACGACGTCGTCGGCGTTTCTGCATCATGTCTCCTACCTACGCTGTAATATCTCTCTCTCATGAATTTCTTCACTCTCTGATTTCAGTTTTCCATTATTTTGATTCTGAGTCTACACATATGATACAATACGAATTACGCAGATGAATCAATTCGATTTCCTTCTATTTCATTGTTTCTTTAGATCTGATCTGATCTGATTTGGCTTTGCTGATTGATTTACTCGAAAGAAAATTGGAAATGTGTGAATCTGAATTCACTTCACTTTAGTATTTTTAGGCTTTTGCATTGCATGCATGTGTGCCTATAATCTATTTTATCTATCTAATTATTCATATCTGATCTCTATCACATACCTTATGAATTAATATCTTCTCCCTGTTCCTTTGTGGGATAATTGTCATTTGGATTTGGTTACAAAAGAAAAGGGAAGCTTCAAGCTACACAAATTGGTATTTCAAAGTTGTCACTTAGGGTTAGGGCTGGACCACTTTCTTACTTTCATCTCGTCGTAGCTTAATTAAGCACATATTCAATAACCTTTTTTCAAATAAGCTAAAAATAGCTTATTTTCATAAGCTTCTCCGACAAGCTTATTGGAATAAGCTAAAAAAAAGCTTATAGGAAGATCATAAACTATTTGCTTAAGTTTATTTTCATAAGCTATTCTTATAAGCTTTCTGTAAGCTCTTCCAAACACATCCTATGTTCCTCTTGCTTGCCTTCACAGTTACAAACTCTCTACATACTTTACTGTATGACAATAGGTTGTAATAGAGGCATATCGATTTGTAATTAGCCTAGTCATGATATGTTATTCGACGTGCTTATTGAAATTCTGATATTTGTTTTATTTTCATTAACTTGCTGGTTTGTACTCTTAATTGGAACTGGTTGAATTAATGTGAAAATCATGGGATTTTGAAATAATTTTTTGAGATAGTTATAATAAAAGTTCTAATTCCGAACTGCATACTTTTTCTTAGGACTCTTGCCCTTCTGTAAAGAGCATCCTTCTTCTGGATTCTGATGGGAAGCGTGTGGCGGTCAAATATTTCTCAGATGACTGGCCAACAAATGGTGCAAAGGAAACTTTTGAGAAACTTGTATTCACAAAGACTCAGAAGACAAATGCCCGCACAGAAGGTGAGTGTTTCCTTCTCAAGAGGCCTTTTATTTTATGTGGTACAGTCAATGATTTGTGTTAAAGTTGTTCCTTGTATTTTCCATTCGAAGGAGGCTTTGTCTCTTGTTGGCTTCTTTAGTGGTAATCATGGCATCAGTTTATATTGCAGTTAGTGTCAATTGTCAATTTATCCCTTTTTGATGATCAAGAATCACCTTTACCTTTGGTCAATTTCTGCCTACTATTAGAATAGATTGCTAATTACTACCCTGTATATGATTTCATTCTGTAAATATATTGAGTTTACTTTTTTGCCTTCATGGGTTTTGAATTTGACAGCGGAAGTAGCAATGTTTGAGAATAACATTGTTGTTTACAAGTTTGCTCAAGACCTTCACTTCTTTGTTACCGGGGGTGATGATGAAAATGAACTTATCTTATCCACAGTGCTGCAGGCATTTTTTGATTCTGTTGGCCTCCTTCTCAGGTTGTTTTCTTATACTTAACTATTTATAGTTTGTACGTATTTAAAAGGTATTATCAATTTATCACTGTTGATATAAGTTGTCCTTGACGATTTTAATGGATTCCCTTCTTTTCTCCTCCAGAGGCAATGTGGAAAAGAGGGAAGCACTTGAAAACTTGGATCTCATTCTATTGTGCATTGATGAAATTGTTGATGGCGGGTAAGGCTATATGCTTTCATGATACATTTATCTTCTATAGTTGTTTGTTTGTTAGATTCCCTAGATCTTTTATTGTTCTTCCTCCTCCTTTCAAACTGCACACTTTAGAAGATATTCGATACATCAGAGTCCAGAGAGACCAATTCTTTTCTGCAGTTAAATGATAGCAACTGCAAAACATAAAAGCAAAAAGCTTCTTTGAACTGTTACTCTGCTAGGAAGGAACATAAATACCACAGCTTGGTGCTTTCATGGTTCATCGTGATACTCTTGAATTCTAAAAAATTTAATCAAGTATTAAGTGTGCTTAGATAAGTTTTTGATGGCTCTAGAAAGATCATATTTTATTTTATCAGTTTTTGATGGCTCTAGAAAGATCATGTTTCATGTATCAGTTTCTGATATTTGAACAACTATGTACCATTGGCCTTATCTAGTATAGCCTGAATGTTGTAACAAATGTCACTCAAATTTCACGTCTTCATATTCTGTGCAGTATCGTTCTTGAAACTGATCCAAATGTTATAGCTGGGAAAGTTGCAAGTAATAGTATAGATTCTGGAGCTCCTTTGTCTGAACAGGTATCTTATATCATTTTAATACTAGAAAAATAATTGAAATGAAATTCACTCACAGACCCACTTGAGGTATAACTATTTTTTTCTGTTGCAGACACTAAGTCAAGCATTGGCCACAGCCAGGGAACATCTTGCCAGATCCCTTCTTAAATGATGCATTTGGCTCTTGGCTTTTCATAGAAACGTCTATAAGAACCTCACTCCATATTGCATACTCGAACCTGGATGTTGATGCTATTTGCGCTGTGGAAATTAATTTTGACATGCGGATATAGGCTTTTTTGACAGGCCCTTTCTTGTGACGTTTTGTTCAATTTACCCAAGTCGTGGCATATACACTTTATTTTTCTGGAATTTTCGTCTAAATCAATTTTGTGTGCATACGAATTTTACATTTTTATATTATACAAATTTCAAAGGAATACACTAACTCTACTTTCTGGTATAATCATTTTGAAATTCCGCCGAGAAAGTTGTATGCTGATAGTTGAAAGTGTAGCTGAAGAGAAAAAAGTTAAGATGTCCTTATTTGCAAATAAAATTAAAACCTCAAAGAGGAGAGACTGAAGATTGCAGGTCAGAAACACTACCCGTTTGTTTGGAACCATGATAGAAAACTCAAGAATTGAGCTTTCGTTGTGAAAGCTATACGGTGTAGCTTTAGTTGGACGTGTGTCTAAGGGGGAGTAAAAACAGATTCAAACATGCGTGGTGCAGGGGTGCATAGTTGGCTTAACATGAGCACCCGTCTAATAATATCAGTAAAAATTCAAGGACGGGGTGCATGAGGTCTTGACAGACTTGTGATGGTAGCTCAGTGGATAAAAGCTGTGAGCATGTAGGGAAAGAGATGGTGGGGTTTTAATCTTCGTACATGTTCACTATCTTGATTTTATTTTCTTCTATCGCAATTTCCTCTTTTCAGGTTTCATTGGGTGGCTATTTAAAGGATCTCGATAGGGGAATAGAGGCATACACGGGTCGGGCTGGGTTGATTTTCACCAAACCCGTTACCCAAACTAATAAGTATTTTACGTGTTGGGTCGGGTGGGGTACCTGAAATTTTTTGGCTGAACCCGAACCAAACCATCCCACTCTTAAACAAGTAGGTTAATTGGGTTTGAGTTTATCCATATTGGAGTGGGAAGGCTGCCCTCGTTTTCAAAGTACAAGCCATTTAATTACTCCTGGAAACATGCTCCATTTTTAAAGTCAGCGGGTTTGTAATCATCAAACTCATCACCCAAACCAAACAATGCCTAGTTTGATTAGGTCGGGTTGGACCCAACCCAATTGTCATTAGGTTCATCCGATCGACGCGAACCCGTAAATGTCCCTAATAAATACCCTTAATAGGGGCTCTTCCGCTAAGCAGTAGTGTGTTTTATGCATTCCCAAAGTAAAGGAATATAAAATCTCAGGTCTGGTTGATTTGTTTCTAGTTTTATGTTTTAATTTCATGTGCTTATAAATAATTACAAAACTGTCATCTTATTTTTTTTTTCTTCCTACTTTTAAAGTTTTGTATAGAAAACACTCAAAACAACATTGTTTTCATTAGGCTAAATTACAGTTTTGGTCCCCTATTTTTTCAATTTGGGGAAAATGGTCCCCCAACTTTTTTTTTGGTGAATTTGGTCCTCTTAAAATTCAAATGTTGCGAAAATGGTCCATCCGTCGGGATTCTGTCCAAACAGTAATGGAGGTTGGTGACCTGTACAACTAATATTTTAAATAATATTGAATATTGTTTTTAAAAAATCAGAAATAAAAAATAAAAAAGGTAACTTTGGTCTTTGGATAAAGAACTACATAAGTCTAATAGCGTTCCCATGTGGGTTTCCTCCCTTCATCGTCTTCAAGCTTCTTCCTTGCAGGGCCACAATCGTGTCTTCTTCTTCGTGCTTCTTCCTCCATTATCATCGTCTTCGAGCTTCGACCACCATGGATGGAAAATCCATACCGGTGGAGACAGAGAAACCCATGCCTGTCGAGAAACAGAAACCCATGTCAACGGAGACGCGGAAATCCAAGCCGGAGCAGCGGAGACGCAGAAACCCAGCTTCCACCACCATCGTGGTTCCTTGATTTATGATACAGATTGACGAAGCAGAGAAGAATGAGGGAGCATTTTGACAAAAAACAAATGCCCATACACAAGGAGGGACATAGAAGAATGGGGATCCATGCTTAGAGATATCAATAAGCTTGATTTTTATCTTTATGGTGAGGGGTCTCGTTGATTTGTAATTTTCTCAGAAATACTGGGGTTCTATAGTTCAAAAATTAGAGAATGTGTAGGTTCTGTTTGGGGTTTTGTTGTTAGGGGTTCTGGTTTTCAACAAATTGAGTCTGAGAGTCGAAGACAAAGTGAAGAATCCTAGCCCCACACATAGTCACTATCGAAGAAGAACCCTAAGTTTTGCTCTAAGTTTAAAAATAGTTTTTCTCCAAGAAACCCACGTAAAACAGTCCTGACCCCAACGTCACCAACCTCCATTACTGTTTGGATGGAATCCTGACAGAGGGACCATTTTCGCAACGTTTGAATTTTAAGAGGACCAAATTCACCAAAAAAAATGTTGGGAGACCATTTTCGCCAAATTGAAAAAACAGGGGGACCAAAACTACAATTTAGCCTTTTCATTATTTCCTGTACAAATCTTTTAACAAGAAACAATAAAAACAAGGTGACAACTTTACAATTATTTCTAAAAATAGGAAACAAACCAAACATGCCCTTTTAAGCTACCGTCTGACACATTGAATCAGGCATGGAAATTGATATAATTATTTTTCATTAATGAAGCATATAAATATTTAATTTATATAAAATGCTTTTCTTTATTTAATACACACTAAGTACAGACTCAGTTTAGAAGAATTTCGCCTTTGATTGAAGCTATCAGCTTATCACGGATTTCCCACATATTCACCAAAGCTCAAAAATAAGTAAAGCATAATATTTTTTTTCCAATTCATGCTTTTCAACCTGAGCTTTGTAAAAACCTGTTGCCTGAGATGCTGCTTAAGCATTACTTGGACAACTATAATAACTCTATTGTATGAGAAGATAGTCCGCATCACCCCGGAAAGCATCACCAGCAGTAGGAGGTAAGTTATTCCGAGACACGTTTTTCCGGACTTGGGCATGAGTCTCTGCTTCATGTTGAAACATCTTCACCAATTCTTGCAGCTCAAGCTTCCTCACTTCAACCTGTTCTTCAGCAACGGGGTTTTTCAGACCAAGGTAAACCAAGCCAACTACAATCAGCACTGCTCCTATGAAGACGAGGATGGCTGTGAAGACACCAAATGCATATGGTGTATTTTGGGCCCCAGGTATTCCATCAACGTTGATCCCAAATAACCCTGTAACGATCGTGAGGACGACCCCACAGCCGCCAAATACAGCTAAATTATGGGTCACTCGAAGGCTTCTATCCTGAATAGATATTCAGCAAATGCAAGACAATTATCATGTTAGTATAGAGTGAGGAATATAAAATTGTTCTAGCTACTGTTTGAAAATAAAAAGCATCCTAACTGAAAGTTCAGAGGTATTAAAACCTGCAGCCAAGCTCGAACATTGCTCTGCATGACATCTTGAATGGTAAACAAGCGGCCACGGACTGCTTCTTGCTCCTCAATCATTTCTCTTGTGCTCTTTTTCATTCCCTCTAACAAGCTTCTTGCTCGAATTCCTTTCATATGTTGGAGAAGCTCAAAGACAATCTCATCTCTTGCATGGAGTGACCACTTCACTCTGATAACCTGCAACGAAACACAAGTTGTAAGGATGCTTCCCTGTACAATGGACTTGGCCAGCATGGATTGTTATTAAATAAACAAATAAAAATCAGACTAACACACAGAATTTGGCTGTTTGGTATTACTCTACTTTTCAAAAGCTATTTTTAAAAGTGACTAATTAAAGTTACACAATTAAATAGGTCATGGAATTCATTGTAACATTATTAGAATGTATTCTATCTTGTTTGAAGGATAAAAAGCACGAGTAAATCCATTGACACTGTTGACTACCAGAAATCCTAGAAGCTTGAGCTGTCAAGAAGAAGACCTTAAATGGTTTACACCAATGATGAACGTATTTATCTGTCATAATTTTACTCAGTAACTTCTAAAATCAGCTTTTGAAAAGAAAAAGCAATAAAGCCTTCTGTATGGCAAACTGTAATAATATCACAAGTCTGATAAATTTCTGGGTTCTAGTTTCAAATGTATATCCATAGGGACGAGGCAGATTATGAAACCATGCAAATATTAAAGGACTGAGCTGATGTTCACTTCAACTCAATCGGTAAGAAATTGTTTACCTTAAAATTTGACTTGAGTTCAATACAAAAAAATTTTATAGCTCAAACTCGGCTCGAATCAGGTTCTCAAACAGTCAAACTTTTTGGTTCGACTTGTCAGCTCGTGTTTGTGTGTGTGTACAACCGAGTCAGTTCTTGCAAAAAACAAGTCGAGCAGTACCTGACTCAAGCTATTCATGAACCAAGTTCATCAATCTATTTAAAGAGTCAAGTCTCAAACTACTATCGAGTAGGTTTGACTCATTACCAGATCAATCATCAGGTACTTCAATGAAAACAATTATATGTAGCGCAATATGGCCAATGGACATTTTACAATCATTAGAATGTAGTTTTGCCAACTACTGTGAGAAAATAATCACATAAAAGTGCATTTCAGCCATAACTATTCAAATGATAAACTCAGCTAGTCCTCAAGAGGTCTCTTCTGCTTAGCAAGAACAATGTACCTGTCTTGATAACTTTCGGATTTCTTGATTTAAAATTATGCTAAAAAGATTCAGATCTTCATGGTTTCTCCTAATCAAATGGAAAGCTGTCAACTTGGTGAAAAAAGACAATTTATAAAACTGGAATGACTTGAATACACATACAATACACATTTAAGAACCTGTTCATAAACTTCAATTCAATCTCATCTGCCGTCCCAAATATAGATTTACGGAATAACCTGAAAAACTAAACAAAAATGTTAAACCAAAGTTACATACATGAAATACGGTTGGCAAAAAGAGTGCACTGGAATCAGATCGTGAGTTACACATCAATGCGCAAATTGTATCAACAAAATCTAACCCAGCAATGCACATCCCAACCCTATAGTGGATCACCAGATATAGGAGTAACAGACAACACAATATATTAGAAACTTAATAGAATAAGGTAAAAGAATTCATTTTTCAGAAAATAATTCCAGCATTTTTGTGATATTTCATATTCTTGATTGCTCTTCCATCAAAACATCTAATGTTTTAATATTTTACAGATTTAACTCACCCTCAGACATCTAATTTATATTTTGCGAATGACCTGAACATCCTTTGTATGTTAGAATATCTCAAAAGTATTTCACAATGTCTTTATTGTATCCTTTGATATTTTAGAGTATTTTAAAATATCTCTTAGGATTAATTTCCCATTTATTATTTCCTGATTTGTTTCCTTCTTTAATTAGGATTAAGAGTCTCCTATTCGTATAAATAAGACTATTAGATTTGTCTCTTATAATCATATCAATACATCATCATCATATCATATTAATATCAATCTTATATTATTTCGAGTCTCTATTCTCTCTCTTCCTCCTTCCATACCTAAAACCCACATCAATATGAAGTAAAATGTTATCATTACCTATCATCCCACCGAGAAAGACGACATGCAAGTTGTGCTATGACTTCATGCACAGTTCTTGGCACATTATAGCCTCCCGCAGAAAGAAGCTCCTAACCAAAGTGGAGCATTGAATGAATTACATCTTTCTAAAAGAATACATACAGTCAATCATTAATTTGTGACTAGAAGCCAGTGAAGTGAAATGTCAAGCAAGAACAACCTGAACTTCTGCGATACCCAGAACATTTATCCTTGACACTGATCCTTTTATATGCATTGCAGTTACTAGGAAGTTTTGTGCTTGCCAAGACCTAAGTACAATTGGAATGTCATCTTCTTGAACAAGAGGATCACCTGCTGATTGTCCCAAGAGCTCAAATAACAGCCCTCCTGCAACTCTGACGGGGACCTACATATAAGAGTAGAGTCTAATCAGTAATCAAGTTAGACTGGTGTCCAATGAAAAACTTGAAGAGTAACATGAAAATCATTGACTTGTTGCAAATATTATTTACCATCAGTGGAATCCGTTCCCTGCCTCTATTTTATCTTATTGCTTAAATATTCCTTAAGATCATTGTTAAACATTCAAAAGGGTTGAATTTATAAACACTAAATGAAAAACATCCCCCCTTTAATGTGTTGCATATGGATGTCCTACATAACAAGACTAGAGTTCCACTGCCATACTCAGACTGGATCTATTAAAAGGGCTCATGAAATTAATGTGGTTTTGACGGAGGATGCTGGTAGCAGCCTTTCAAGACTTGCAAGAAGCATGAAAAATCCAATTTCAGCTCTTAGGTACTGGTATGGCACATGCCCAATATCGGAGACCCTTTCTGGGACTTTTTTAGCTGTTGTGATGTTTCAGTATTAGCTTAGGAGTATTTTTAGCAATTTTCTCAGTACTTTCTTGTGCAGACTAGGGCTTAGGGCTATTATGGGCTTGGACATGGATTCTTTATATGTTTTAGAGTCTTAATGTGACTTTATGCGCTTCTTAATTAGTTTGGAAGCCCAAATTCATATCAGATTAACACTATTATTTTGTGGGATAAGTCAAAGGAGGATTATTGATCCTTTCTTTCAGACTGAATTATCAGTTTTATGAGATTTCAGCAAATTGCTATGAGTTGTATTTTTCTCAGTTACTTTTTTGTTTTCTTGATTTTCTATTCCTACCTAGTCTATTTTTTGGGGAAAATCCTCAAAAACTCACTGTATTATATCACTAAAATTTTCTTGCTTTAATTAGCACTAAATCCTAACAACTAGAAATCCTTATTCTCACAGGTTACCCAAACAGCCACAGAATTGACCCAAAAAAGCTTCTATTTCCTTAATTTCGCCTTCACTCTCACAAACACTCAATAACCCCAATCCACTTGTTTTTCACACTTCATTCACCCTAGAAACTCCTAACCTGAATCTGTAGAATTCTACATCCGTTGCTGTCTTCCTATTAAGACCTGCAAACTAAGGAAGAGAAGATAAAATTCATAAGGCCACCTACTTGTCTAAGTAAATACCCAACAAACATAAACGTGACAAACATGACAAAGAAATCGCAACCATACAAGCCTTCAGGCTATCAACAAAAACATAATACAATTGAAGATATAAGATTAAACTTCTAATCCTATGGAATACTATGCCAAATAAGGCTGTTGTTTGGAGAAGCAGAAAACACCTTATTTTCTAGCAAGCTGGGTTTATTTTCATTCCACCCCCTCGCAATTCTCATATACAAACCAGTTGACTTTCAAAAGTTGAATTGTTGCACGACTTATGAAAATTTCTTTATGTTTTTCTTTGTATTCAGTTGTAATGCAGTATCTCAACAACAAGCAGAATGTCACCAAGATGATGGGATACTGAAAGCACGGCATCTCCAGTTCAGTTTACATGTAGCACTATCTATGAGGTAAACAATGTGTTATACTGATACACATGATGCCAAATTAGACTATGATTCTGTCAAGAATATGGGACAACTTTTAGAACAAAATATGACAAGTGCAGAAAATTATGCAAAAGAGAAGCAGATTAGAATATAACACTATCAGTATTTGTAATTTCAAATTGGTAAATGCCTTTTGGCTTTTCAATTAGCCGTCATTTTCAAAATAAACAGTGAAATATGATAAAACACAACATAAAGAATTCCAGTCCCTCATAAGTCATAAGGTCCCAAAGTGCACTCGAGTATTTAAGAATATTTCACTAACATTCTCATTTCATTCTGAACGATCTTGTATATACACAGTCCCATATGCCATCATGTTCTATGTATGGCGAATGTAAATGCATTTTAGCAAACTTAGATCCAAATTTAGTTTGTCAAATGATTATATTATTAAAGACTATACCGATTACCAATGTTGAAAATGCAATGTACCTCATAGAGAAGGTGTTTCATCCGCTCACTTATTAGTCGACTTTCATCTCTTAAAGCTAAACTAACAGCAGGATGTAGCCATTGAGCATTGCTGAGCCAAGTGTCAACAGTGGGGTGACCTGCAGAAACATGGCACCACCATATAGGCCCAGCTGGACGCTCCCAATAGGGAGCTGCCACATCTGCTACAGTCAAATCATCCTCATCATCCTCAAATTCAAATTGATGAGAAGACCAGACAGCATCTACTTGAACTGTTTGGGCAAGTTCGGAAATTCTTGCCCATCCAATCGGAACCCAATGACTTCCTTCATACTTTTCTGTGGCGTTAAATTGGCCAGTCAGAAGGCCCTGGTTCTCTTTGTCATCATCAGAGGCACCAAAAGAACTGTCCCTTAAGGCATTTACAGATGAAGGATGTGAGAGCTTGTCTTTATCTTGTCTCATGGAAGAATCCTCCATTAAACCATTTGCAGGGACATGCATCTTTGAAAATTGACCATCCAGATGTAGTCTGTCTGTGACCTTTGATGGGTATGTAGATTTAACTGATTTTTTTCGTCCTCGAACAAATTCAAAAGCACAAATAAGCCCATCTGTCCAAAGGTCATTTCCAGGACTGGTATCTCTACCATGATACGATTTATGGCTTTCTGGTTTCTTATTCTTCCCCGAGGAATGTGATCGGTCTTCTGTATCATTCATTTTCTGCTTCTCGTGAAGTCAATCTTCAAAGGAAAAACCACTCTTATATGAGGGAAGTTACAATAATGTGATGTTTGGAAAACTTGTTTTGATTTCAAGCCTGGGTTTGACAATCAACAGCAAGTTTGCCTGACTTATCACAAGTTAATGCTGCAATTTGGAAGGAGGAGGTGTTAATTTTAAATATATGATAGTACAAATATATTTGTTGAAAAAGAGGAGTAAAGAAAACACTATTAAAGCTCCCACTATCACAGGGTCCAGAGAAGGACCCCATTATATGGGTCTATAGTAGGTATGCTCACCTTGCATCAGGTGAAAAAACAATTAAAAAAAAAATTAGGTGAAAGGGTGAAAGAAAATAAAGTAAATAGAACTGGTGATTTATTCAGCTATGATAGTTAATCACAGTAGGGGATTCTGTATGTAAATCTAAACCACTAGCATGGCCGGATGTGGTAGATGAAAAATCAATTATCAACATCTGTTGAAAGCAATCTGTCGTACTGCACAATATATTTTCTTCTTTG
Organism: Sophora flavescens; assembly: GCA_030762895.1. Lineage (NCBI taxonomy): Eukaryota > Viridiplantae > Streptophyta > Magnoliopsida > Fabales > Fabaceae > Sophora > Sophora flavescens. The sequence continues at coordinate 113,230,345 of CM061062.1, forward strand.
AAAACAAGGGAGATTGAGTGATTTATAATATTAGAGAACTTTCAAATGGGATTTACTGGTTTTTCCTTGTCGGTAAGAGATGAGTACAACAATAAGCATGATTTTGAAGATGCAGACCAAAGATTAAGTACTATTTATGTTAGATTCCAGCATATCAAGCAAGCTACAAAATCTATGTTGAAACTGCAGAGTATATTTGATTTTAAAGATTTTCTTACTGTCCATTTCATCACCATAAATTTCTCAAGTAAAAAAAATAAGTAGTTCTTGAAGTATTCATGTTTGCACATCCACATTTAGATTTTCAAATTGTGTTTCACCAACTGTACTTGCAGTCCAATCATGGAGCACAAAGCACTCTAGAAGAAAACCCTCTTCCTATGTTCAAATTAAACACAACCATTGGAGAAAAATATTACTTCAAATGGAGAATCCAATAATAGAAACTGATATCAACCAAAACAATTGAACAAATAAAAAAAGAATAAGATAAAATAGCAGATGCGTGGAAAAGCATAATGTGCTCACTGCAACGATAAGAAAGGAATTTAATCATAATAATAATTAAATATTTATGAAAGAGGGATTTGAGAAAGGAAAAAAAAAGTAAATTACCAGAGGAAAGTGGAGAGTGGAGAATGATGCCTCGAATTCCCAGAAGAAATGGGCTCGAGGGCACCATATATATATCCAATTTAAATTAAATAAATAAACACGCAGTGAGTGCACTCACTCGAGTATTCTCCGGTGACAGCGACTTGCGTGGCTAACTTGCGCCTAAAATGGCATGTTTATATTGATTTTAATATTTCCTTTGCTATTTTATTTTTCTTTTTTTAAAAACGAATATAGTATTTCCATAAAGAAAAGTGTCAGGGACACTACTCTTTTTGATTTCTTATCCCCACTTATCCTGGTTATCTCTTCATCAGGTAATTAAAAAATTTAATTTTTTTTTTATCCCTTTCTTCCCCCTCTTTTTTAACTCCCTTCTCCCCAAGTCTCAACCAGCACCCATCAAGAAACCAAATAGTCACCGTCCCCAACTCCAAATGACACCAACCTTGAACCTTCAATGTCTAAGATTGAACCAGCATCCACCATATTCCAAAACTAAGGTGCATCTTTAGATAAAACATAACACCGTTCATTGAGTTATGAGCTACATGCAAATTTTAAGTACAAAAGAGAAGTATGAAACTGTACTGCCAAAAAACCAGAAAATAGTTTCAAGCAACTAAATTAAAGTGGTACTCTTAAATCAGAACATGACTCAAAAGTTTACATTTCTCAACTATCAAAATCGTCCGTCAAAATGTCTTCCGGAAACTTTGAAAATGTTAAAACATTGTTTTCTTTGCTTTTGAAAATGCATTCTTCTCGACTATCCTTCATCTCTTCTTTATCATAATTGTTTATTGTATTCTATCTTCTTATTTTCATTTTCTGTTTTAAAATAATATTATAAAATTATCATCTTATTTTTATTTTATTTTTTATTTTTAAAGATTCATAAAAAAAAATTATAATTATTTATGAAAACAGGATTTCATGAATAAAGCAAACTGGCCATGATGTTAGAGGTGGCCAACGCACAATGTGCAACTTGCACTACTGCAATCAACCAACACTCTGCCAGAAATTTCCACTCAATACATGCAATTAATTATTTACTATTTATAGTTTATAATGTATTTAAATTTTCTAATAATTATCCTGAAAGTATTGGTTAAGGATTCCATAAAAAATATATTTTTATTGGAATGTTAACTATTCAACTTCTCAAAATATTAAATATATTTTGTCAAAAAAATATATATTAAATATATCACTTTCCGATGAAAGTTTTCTTCTTCTGATTCCTTGAACAGTTATGTTATTTGAACACAAAATTTGAATACTGTATGTGATATCATATATATTTATCTCTATCTCTCACTTATTTTTTATCTTTTTATATGCGTGCATTCCAAGAATACATAAAAAAAAACAAAGGGACATCGTACGGTGCCCCGTTTTTTTGTGTTCGGCAAACATTTGTCTTTTAAAAGATCGAGTGAAAGAGAATAGGAAAGCAAATACGCTATATTACTCAATGTGACTACATTGCTTTTTTAATATTTTGAGTTGTTAAATTATTTATTAAAATTTTATAATCAATTAATTCTAATATTTCACCTCAATAGATAATATGACTAATATACTCAATTTATCTTGTAATATAGTTTATCTCAAATGAGACTTAAAGCAATTTTAATTTTGACAAACGTCTTTCGAGGAGGCAAGAATCTCACTATTGTAATAATACTAGTATATTACATGTGTGACACATCGTATATAACAGGAAATTATAACAATATAAATAGAATATAAATTTTTTTTAATCAATTTTAAAAATTGTTTACATTTCTAGAAAAAAAAATATCCTACTCTAATTTCAAATATAAACATCATCAATGTAAAAAGTTAGAACATAAACAAAAAAAAAAGAGTGATAATAATTGTTGACAGTTAACAAATATATTTTTGAGTAGACTCTTCGGCCCATATTATTTTAATATAAATAGATAAAATAATATAATTATTTTAAAAACTATTCTTTTAAATTTTTGAGCTAAAAATATTTGAAAATGTTGTTATGCATAATATAAAATATAAAAGTGTATGAAGAAAATTTATTGTTTAATAATATCTGTTTTACCTTAATGAAATTAGCTAGTTGATGCTTTTATAAGGTTTCTATATATTGAGATTATAAATTGATAAATATAAATATAAATAAATTATACATTGTATTAAGATAGATTTTTTTGTAAATGGTATGTATCGAAAATCTTATTATCTAACCGTTGTTGTGATGAACTATATTGAAATATATATATATATATATATATATATATATATATATATATATATATAAAAGAGAATAAATATCTTAAACTATCTTTTTTTTTACAAGAAATATCTTAAACTATCAAAGTAATAAGTTGCAAGCATTATTGTTCAATACAAATATTGATTGTCCAAAACTAAAAACTACATCATGGTGTTGATTAACTTTATAGTCTGTCTCAAAAAAGAAAAAACTGTATAGTCATTCTCTTTCCAAAGCAAAATTATTAATTAGTATTAATCATTTTTTCTCTCATTACCTTGATACTGTACTTCTCTTAAAATTTAATATCATATATGTTTTCAAATGTGAGACACCTTTTAAAATTTAACTTAATTACACTCATCATTCCTCTTATTTTAAATGTTACACTCACCTCTATTTAGGATGTTAATATAATTTCTTTTGTCACCCTTCAAGAGAGATAAATGTAATAATAATATAAACCTCAAGGTTTGATGTCATTTTTTAAATAAAAAACAACAAATATAATTAAATCAAAACTAAAAAAAGATAAATATAATTTTACATAAATATATTCTACCAGCCAAACGAAAGAGCAATTGGATTTTCTTGCAAACTAATTTAAAGGGATGTTATTTATTTTAATTATACTCTGATAGACTGATACGTGACAACCGCATATTGACTCCCCGGTTCCAACTCTTTCAAGAAATCAATATGCAATTATGCACGGTCAGTGGATTTCAACGCACAAGTAGATCTTCTGTACATGACCCATAATTAGAGAAAGTTGTTTACATTTTAGCTTTAAAATAAATAGATTAATAACTCATCCTGGTAATGGTGTGTGCATGTTCAAGGACAATTTCTGCCGAATGAGTATCAACAGACATCACAAAAGTGAGCAAAATGCAGCAGACAGAATATTATCCAAAGAAAACTTCCACTATAACCAGATGAGAATAGTTCAAAAAAAAAATGTCCCGAGTAAACCAAATTAGCACACTTAGTACCTAAGTTAAACATGAGGAACATAATTATGTAGAATACAACCTTGTGGCAAAGTGCAGCAGCCAGTCATGGTCTCTTCAGACCAAACAATGATACATTTGGTTATTAGACCATGGAAATGCATCTCATTGGCCACTTTCAAACTAACATCAAGACCCTGAAAATTCGGGAGGTGATTAGGATTAGTAGCTGTTTTGCCATATCTGTTGTTGGGACTGCTTAGATTGTTGGCTTTGTGAACCTCCCATGGATGCTTCCCTAGGATTTTGCTGCTGATGTTCCAGGGAAACTCCAGTCTGAGATTGGTAGAAATTAGGGTATCCAAGGTTTCCAAAATGCTGTGAAGGCTGCTGCTGCTGCCTTTGCCGAAATCCACCTGGTTGTTGATTCTGTCCCTGGAAGTTGTAATATGTGCTGGGAGGAACTGCCGACATTGTTCGAGAACCAGGGCCATGAACCCACATGGGAGAATTCTCGTTCTGGAAAGAGAAAAAGAAGAGCCCATTTCAGCTTCACTTATAGGTAGCATTAAAAGAAGTGACACGATTCTGTTATATTCTTTCCTAACCCTGGCCCAACAAAACAATTCGGGGTTGCTTCTTGGCAACAAAATGAACCACATATTGAACATTTTTTAACATAGCGTCATACATAGCCTTTAAAAGGACCATGGTTTTTAACAAGCATAAATATAAGAAAATTTAACAGATCATTTCAGTTTGAAATAGAATCATCATAATGGTTCCAAATTGACCCAACTCTTAGGAGAAGAATTGTAACAGGAAAAATGCAAGACAGTTAAATGCAAAACATTTTATAGTCCAGATCTTTGTACCTGCTGTAATGACATCATATGATTGCTGTCCTTAAACTGGGAGTTTATAACATCATCATATCCAATGGTTGTCCCAGTAGGGGCAGCAGGCGGATTCAGAGGAAAATTTCCCCCAGGAATGCTTGTTGAACTTCCAAAGCCATATCCAGGTGGAATAGCAGCAGACTGAGGCAAGCTGCTGACAGAAGCACTATTTTTATATTGTGGAAGCACTGCTGCCAGAGACTGGTGGTATGTGCTATTTCCAGCAAAAGCCTGCTGAAAAGCAGATGGCATATAGGTATAGCTCTGAGGCAAGAATGGATAGCTAATCATATTAGCAAAATGTCCCAGAGGAAGAGTAGGTTGGGAGTAGGGATGCACTGGCAGGTGTTGAGGTAGTGCAGGTCCCGTGGCAACGTTAGCACCAGGGAGGGTTTGTGGATTAGGTTGAGGAGTAGAAATGTTGCTCGCTCTTAGAGCCTGCACGTTGACAAGGAAAATTATCAAATAACTGACTTCCTAAGTTTTCCCTCTTCCAATAACAGCAAATTCAAGATACAAATGCATCTTTTAATAGTCAATAACAAACAATTTTAAAGCAGAACACACCATAGGCCATAACGCGCTAAAAACATTTCTCTTAATTAAAAATCAATGGGTTTGAATGGGAGTACTAGCATAATAACACAAACATTTTCTGATTTTAGTTGACCATCAGATGTAAGTCAACCTTAACTAATGCACAAAATAGCCAAGTGCACAGTTGGCACGTAATATACACACACACTACCGCAATGTTTACCTGTAACACAATAGCTATCACTCAACAACAACAAAACTATTAACATAATAGCCAGGGTGAAATTTGTGATACGCCATCATAGATGTGATTAATGATTATTATGTTAAAAAGATGGGAGACCACCAATACATTTTTTAGGCAAAAAAATGATCTAAAATTCTGAACACACTCTAGGCCAGAATAGTATGCTTCATTTATATGACTCAGCATATCTCAGAGCTTGCATATAGAGAAACATAAATAGGCTGGAGCAGAAGTGCACCTCTGACATGGTTATGGTGGCACCACCAACTGAAGAAGGAATATTGCTATATTTTGCAGGCATCGATTGTGTTGCAGGGAAGGGTGAGTATGGGATATCCTCCCTGGCTGTCTGAACTGTCGAAGCCAACAGAGCACTGGGCAAAGAATTTGTATATGCCTGCTAAATATCAACACTAGAATTTTAGATGTAGATAGCAGGATTGCTAGACAGTATTTCTTTCTTTCTTTTTTTTTATACAAGAAAAGGATTGCGAGATAGTATTACACGATTGAAGACATAAACTAAAACAATATCAGTTGTTATTACTATATTAAAGCAACAGAAGATGGTCTGCAGTCTGCACCATAATATAGTTTTTTTTTTGGGTGGGGGTGGGGGTGGGGGTGGGGGGGGAGGGGGACTATATAATAGTAAAGGTAACATTCAATTGCAAACAAGTTTATTTAGTAAAGCAACAGAAGGGTGATATAAAAGCTAGCTGCTCACATACTAACCCCGCCCCAAAAAAAATAAGTAAAATAAAATAAAAATAAGCACGAAATGTCCAAGGCATTTTATACACCCAAATCCCAATTCACCAATTGAATACAACATTGAATACAACAACAAAAACAAAAGCCTTTTCTCACTAGGCAGGTAAGCAGAGTTAAATACATGGATCAAACTGTCTCATTATGCTCAATCAAAAACCAGGAGAGAGGTCATTTAGATCCAGATCTTTTTTAATGGTTTCTTGAGTTTTCCTTGGTCTTCTTCTACCTCCATTTATTAATCCAACACTAGAAACAATGTTAAATTTAAATTTGGTCCAACAAAATTTAAATTAATTTGTATAATTAACCCACTACTCTACCCTCAGCCTTTGTTTGGGAGAATACAATGTTGATTTGCACTGTAAGGAATGCACAAACGCACTGCACTTCTTTCCCCAAGTTTTAACACAATATATCTCATTAGGCCATTTCAGGACCAAATCTAATTCATTTGAGACCCAACCATGAAATATGTTCTATATTACATATCCAAAACCTAACAACTCTATGCATTACCATTACACTAGAGAAGGGAGTAAGGTTCTGCATCTGTGAGCTTGTCTGCGGATGAGGAAATGTGACCTCTGGTTGTTGGGCGTTTTCATAAGTAAACCCATGTGAAGATGAAGGGAATGAATATTGATTGTCCTGAGCAGTTTCAGACGGTTCAGGTTTTAAAGCCTCTTGTTCTGAAATGGAAGAATTCTCATAGGCCTCGGTGCTCACACCAGTCCTGTGAACGAAATTTCCATCTGAGGTAGTAGTAAGATGCTCATCCCCATAATAGTCAGGATTTCTGCAAGGAAGATATCTTTAAGGAAACTACGAAAGAAGAAAATATTGCAAGTTTGGAACGAAGTATACTATTATATAAGCAACATACCTAGCATCCAAGGATTCGATCGTTGAAACATCTGCTGCTCCAGTTGTATCTTCCAAGTTACTTTTCAAGGGCCCAGATGTATATGGCCCAGAACCAGAAAGGGAAGCATTGTTTGCAGCTCCAAAACTTCCAAAGCTCAGATTCAAGCATTCTGAAGTATGGAGTTGTAGGTGATTTGGAATTACTACAGAAGGATTGTCTTCCTCTGGTTCTGTTTCCTGATCATCTCTCTGTAAATCTAGCTGCTCTAAGTTTGCAGCCACAGATGAAATTCCATCTTCCGCTGCAAGGAAAATTTAAGAATAAGACTCAGACTGTACATAGGCACGTGGCTAACAATTATCAGCAATAAAAAGTGTAAAGCATCCTAGTCACCGTTATTATTGAAAGGATGCCCATGAGGTTGGTAGGAATTTATATCGTTGTACAAGCTACCATCAAAACCAGATGTACCTCCTGTGTTATCCTCTGATGTACTTTTAGCAGACATAGAAGCAGATTCAACATTATCTGCATTCTCAATAGAACCATCTTCAGCTACGTGTTCATCTAAGTGAGTCTTCTGCTGCCACTTAGCTTCAACAAAGCTTGATGAGTTTGCATGGTACTCAGAATTTGCATGGGCATCAACAACAGTGGATACACTAATATCATGTCGGCTCTCAATACAAGGCCATTCATCATTCTGTGGTGCGTTGTGGCTAATAGCATAGCCTTGATCAGTATTTGTCTGTGAAACATTGGAAGCATGACCTTGCAATGAATGCAAGTTGTGATCCCATGCTGCTGGAGGTGTCAAAGCATTCTGATGATTTCCACCGTGGATGGAAGAGTTATGCACGGATGCCTTGGCCTGTGGCCTACCCATCTTGACAATGTCAGCCATTGACACTTGACCCGCATTCCCCAACCACGCAGATTGCAATCCACCATGTTGTGATGATGGAGATAGTCCATCACCGATGCCTAATGCAGGTATTTTATTTTCAGTAACCACAGAATCACTGCAACAATTTTGAACATAAGTTACACATGGGAAGTGGAAACTCCACCTTGGCTTATAATAAAAAAAACAGTGTTCTGTGGCCAAGTGCTTGCAAGTACAATATACTGAAAAGTGAAAACAGGTTGCAAGAGTTGGACACTTTGATAGGCTACTTGATTCTGATATAGATTAAAGGAATCAACTTCAACATACGTCAGCTAATACAATTGAATTTGATGCTATATTAACTGCTGCAGGTAGACAGGCTTAGTTTTTACCTTATAATAATAATAACTAGGCCTAATTTGCAAACTATCGTAATCATAAGAATCCCTTTAACCATTGTGACACATCTTTTCCACTCCAATCATGTAAATCTTGTTGTGCATAAATATGAAGGAAAAGAAACCTGTAGGATTGTGGTCGCCTGTTCGCATTATTTTCCAGTATAGTAGACACATAAGATGCAGAACCTCCATAAGAAGGTGTTCCATTTTCCTTCTTGTATACAGGTTTTCCCAGCAGACCAGAATCTGAACTCCAAACAGTGCAGGAAATTAAAAACAAAACAGTGGCAGATAAGTCTTGTGATGTCCAGAGCAATATTAAGACTAAAAGCATGTCACTTCAAACACTAATGAAAAAATAAAACCCATCATTCACATACCACTACTGCTGAATTGGTTTGAGCCACCACGTCCACCATAACGATCTGTGCCAGCCCTGCCACTACCACCACGACTAGATGCGTTATTAGTCCCACGAGACCTTGAATCTGTTGGGTCCTTACTCTGAAGCAATAAGGACAGGATCAGGTGTAAAAACGGATAGAGAGTAGAGACAGAGAAACTTAAATGAAAAAAGGGGTGGTGTGGGGTGGTTAGCAGAAACAAATGGATAAGTTAAAAAGTAATTAATTAATTCTTTGTATCCATGTACAAAATTAGCATATAGATTCACCTCCTGTCAATTTATTAACCTAGGCACTTGCACATGTCAATAACTCCATAAAAAGAATATTAATAGAGAAACACGTTATGCAAACAAAACAAATATCCCCCCAAAATTAGTAGTGAAAAACACTCAGTTAAGAAGGAAAAAACAAAGAATTCTGAATCGTGAAAACAAACAAGATGTACATTTGCCACATAAACGCACCTCTTTTTTCTTTTCTCGTTTGCTCTTCACCTCATGAAAAGGATCTACACAATTAATAATAAAACTCAAGATTAGGAAAAAAAAAGAATAAAAATTCGAAAATCCAACTACGTATGCATATGTGAAATCTCTAACGCATCATAGAATCTCCATTGGAACAATAAGAAGAAGAGGTAGTTAACTAAGAACAAGTTCTTATTAGAAGTAGAAGAAGAAGGGACCTTGAGAGAGGAGGCGACTAACAGCTTCGTTAGGGTCCATGTTACATTCTTTGAGCATAGCATAGATCTCGTGTTCTGGGAAATTGCTTACAATTTCCTTCAAGCTCTGAACCATCTTCCGAGAAGCCGCCGGAATCCCCGACAACCCCTTTCCGCCACCGCCCTTCCCACTCATCCTTCACCGTCACCGCCTCCCTTCCTTTCCTACTAGGGTTCCGCCGCGCCAACTGTAATAACCAAATAACTCTCTCTCTCTCTCTCTCTCTCTCTCGATTCCTTCGTTGTACCGAAAAAGCGAAAAAACCCTTCTCACTCTCTTCCTACTCCTTTTGTCTCTGCGTCTCCCAAATTTTTTTGCATTTTTTTATTTGAAGGAATTGTTAGATTCTGTTAATCCTTTCCTTTTCCGATATTATGTGTATTTTTTGAGTTTATTTTATGATGACATAGGTGCGAAGTATCTATCGATTTCGTCATCGATGATTAATCTCCATTTGAGAACCTGCCTTGCCACCTTTAGTGGGTCTCCCGTTTCTATCACTTTTTTCCATCCATGAGACTCGAACTCGAAATCTTATCTTACTTTAAAGAATCGAGCACAATTCCATTCGGACCAACCTAATGTTAACGTGTATTTTTTGAATATTTATTTGTTATTTTGATGATTTGAGTAAGTTGTGTATATTTGATTAAAAATGTTCAACATTTTATTTTTTAGATGGTGTGAGTTTTGAATTTTCAAAATATCAAATACATTAATTTTTTATACAATTTTTTTATTTTTGATTCTTTAACGAATATTCTAAACACCCTTATTTATATTTGTCTTGTATAATTAGGATTGATAAGAATCAGTTTTTACATTATAGCACCATCGAAACACTAATGACATGACATCTAGTTGTAAGTATTGTTACTTAAAAAATCAATTGAAAGCACTCTTACTTCTCTAGAGTTGCGCGATTTGATAAAAGAATATATTTAATAGGTATGTATTCTCATTGTAAAAAGATATTTTATATTATCAATCAATTATAAAGTGTTAAATTATCAAAAATATTTGATTTTCATCCTAACTAACTTAAAAATCATTCATATCATGATTTATTATTGATTGACAGTATAAAAAGTTTTACATTGATAATGCATATAAATTAAACTCAAAGAATTGCGTAAAAAATAAAGGTAATGTGGCATGGGCTAATAAAAAGAGGAGTTGACCAATGAATTGCATTCAATATGAGCTCAGGAAAAAAACTATTTATAAATATTAATAGGTCAAACTAAGGTTTTATAAACAAACATAAATCTATTTAAACAAGTCCCTATTTGAAACAACTTTAAAAAACTGGATTTTTATGATACAGAAGTAAAAACAGATGTTATTTTGTATTTTGATAAGCTTTATAATAAACTACTTTTGTGATATTTATTATAAAGATGTTATTGTCCAATAAAACATGATTGATCATCACTCTCTTTCCTACTACTTCACATTTTTTCAAGGTAGTTAAAACCGGATCGAACGGTTCGATCAGGAATCGACCTACCATCCGGTCCAGAATACCCTGAAACCGCTCTTTAGCTAAACCGGAGGAGGAACTGTCGAACCAGCACAGAACCGGAGCAACCGGGCAAAACCAATGGTTTAGTGGGTTTGAGTGGTTTGCTTCTTGAACCAACAAATATGATGACCTAGATGTTTTCAACCACAACAGGACAACGTCTTGCTTATTCGACAGTTCGACCTCTGGTGCTCACCACATAGAAGGAGAAGGAGAAGGACAAATGACAAAGATGGGGACAGGGGAGGATGAGTGATAGCGCGGAGGAGGATGACTGATAAAGACGGGTGGCAGCGGCAGAGTGCCAGATGGGGGCAAGGGAAGAGTGACAAAAGAGGTTAGAGGTGAGACTTTGTAAGTAGGATGGAGGGTGCAACTGCTAAAAAAGAAACTAGGGTTAATTTCTATTTTATTTTACGGAAATGAGTTTGGATACCTGGACCATCCCAAATTCACTTTTTTTTTTGTTCTTTTATAATGCATAACGGGCCTATGTCAGCCCGATTTAGTTATGTTTTTTTTTATTGTTGGAGCAAAAAATATATAAAGGTTTGATACACCTTTAAATTATTTATTTTTTTTGGTACTTTTGTGTGCAAATATCATAATTATTCTTGTAAATTTATTAACATAAACTGTAAAAAATATTTTATATTATATAAAAAATACGAGTATTTAAAATTTATGTTAATATTGCTTAATAATATTATATTAAATTTTTAAAAAATATTATTTAACTACTACTGATTCAACTATGGTTATATTATTGAAACTTGAATCGATGTCTTCACCGATTCAATGTCCGATCCGATTTTAAATATCATGCCTTTTTTAGAAGATATGAACTATAACTTACTAAAATAGCACCAAATTGTGTTTTTTTACTGCTTTTACTTTTTTTTATGTTCATCCAATCACTATTATTATTTTTTTGTATAAACACTTTTATTCCAAAAACAAGTATTCTTTTTCTATTAAAAAAATCCTCTTAACATATTTTCACCTCACTATGAGGTTCAATCAAATACAACAAAATTAAATGTTATTTTCTTTTATCTCGGCGCGCAAAGTTTTGTCTCGAATTTAGTTCATTACTTAGACCATTTTTCCCCATACTAAACATGAACTTTTTGGAATGCAAGTTGTATTTTTTTAAAATAAAAGTTTAATTGGTATGTATTGTTGGTATAAAAAAATTTACAATGTCAATCAATCAAAAATCCTGACATAAATGATTTTTGAAATAGTTGGAATAAGAGTCAATATTTTTAATGATGTGTCATTTCTAATTAGTTCAATGTGTAACAAATCTTTACACTTTTAACATATATTAATTAAATCCTTAAAAAAAAAACTCTCGATACAATAATACTACCTCCGGACTTATTTATAAGCAAAAATAACTAAATTCACATTTATTAAGGAAATTTGTTAATTTAGTTTAGTTGTTTTGATTTATGTAAAAAAAATGAGTTATAATTACTAAACTACCCTTTAATTGTCTCGGGAATGTACAATGCTCCTGAGAAAGTAAAGGGAAAATTGTTTTGATCGGATATTTTTCTTGATTTTTGGAATACTTACATTAAATAGAGTTGAGTTAGTTGGATTTTGCTTATATTTGAGTCCAAAATGTATAGTACTTTTTTGCTTATAATTGAGTCCGGAAGGAGTATGAGCTAAGCATACGTATTCTTTCCAAAAAGCAGAGCCACCAATAATGCATTTGTAAACCAAGGTTATCAAAACAGGACCGAACTAGTTGGTCGGACCGATTGAACTATGAATCAACCTCTTGTCCGGTCCTAGTCAGGGGTCAAAATCATTTCTTCGATCAGACTCAATCAAGCCGATCAAAAACCCGATTAAACCAAGTTGTATCGAGTTAAACCAAAACTGACCGGTTTTTCTAGAAAGAAAAAATAAATTTAAAAACTAAAAAAAGATTGAAAACAGACTCCTCAATCTTTGCAAAGTTAAAAATTAAAACATATAAAGTTAAAAGTTACAAACTTTATGACAATATTATTATATTATAGAGATTGTAAGTTCATTTTTTAATTTCTTGTTTTAACTTTTAATTATTATATATAATATTTTTTATAGTACTGGATGTTATAATTTAATTATAGGGAAAACTTTATGTTATATATTATCCGATTAGATCATCCAATTGAACCGATTGAACCAATTAAACATGAATCGAACCACTTTTTGGCTTAGTGTCCGATCTGGCTTTTTTCCGATCTACTTCGAGGAGCATCCCACCATCAATATGAGACGGGGACTAATCTCTCACGGTAGTTTGTTCGGCACCTCTATGGGTGACATCCTTCCTAGCCGAGGTTTTTTTCATACCAAAGTCTCGAACCCGAGACCTTAATTAAAGGACGAAAGACCTTTAACCACTCACGCCAACCTCAGTTTGTTTCTCCTATCCGGCTTTAACAACATTTGATATTAACTTTTAAAAAAATGACAATTGTTGAAGCTGATCTTTTTTTATTTTTTTTAATGAGAAGTTGATGCTAATCCTTAGCCGTGGTGGATGAACTAACTCGCATTTGTCTCTCTTTCTATTAAAGCGGATATATAAAAATAAATTATTCTAATTTTTTTATTGTGTCCACATAAATTTTTTTAATATTATTTAATGAAGGTGTAATTTAAAAGAGATAAATATTTCAAGAGGGAGAATCCATAAAATAAAATTCAAAAGTAATAATTTTCGGATAAATCATACGGTGGGAACTGAGAAGATTAAGTTATAGTACGGATGATATGTTCGAAACAAATTTTTTATAAATATCAAATACATTAAATCTGTTAGTTAGCCAACGATAACAAGGAGCCAACAATTCTTTAAACTAACTATATACTATTTAATTATTTATTATCTACTATATAATATAAAATAATGCAGTTTTTAATAAGCAAAAATATATATGTGGTATCAGGATAGCAATATGATTTTGTTACCAAGAAACTTCAAACTTAAGAGAATGGTGAATTAAATTATGGAAGTTTTGGAACTTTTGGACTTATTTATGCTAAAAATATTTGTCAGTGAAGTATTAAGGACAGAAAACAAGCAAATTAACAAAAGTTAAGGAATAGAAAATATAACTAGTTTTTTTTTTTCACCCGTGCGAAATGCACGGATAATTTTTTCATTAAAAACAACATTGTTTCAATATCTAATAATATTGGTAATTGAACACATAAATGAAATTATATTTTATTTATTAAAACATAAAACAAAAATTAATCATACATTAATTATGCTAGTTAAAAGCATTATCCATGGCTACAAAATTTATTGTACTTATTAAAAGGTTTAACTATTAAGGAGGGTTTAGTTTGCTTAGTGACAATTTACAAAAAGACATTAAGTAAATGATACTTTTATTTATTTCTTCTTTTGAACTTAAATAAAAATCAAATCCATATTGTAAAAGTGTATACAGAAATGGAGCTAGCTTTTAAGAAATAGTAAATAGTCAATTTGGTCCCCGAAACTGTAAGGTCGTATCAACTTGGTCCCTGAAATTAACGAAATTCTAAAAAGGTCCCTGAAACTATAAAACGTTGATTAAGTTAGTCCCCTCGTTAACCCCAGTTGACTGACGTCGTTAACGGCGCTGAGATGGCACTTCACGTTACTTGACAGTTGTACTCCACATTAGGGACCAACTTGCACCTAATTTCAGTGACGAAATTGACACTACGTTACAGAGACCAAATTGCAATCTTCTTCATCTTCCCCCTCGTCCCACCTCCACAGAACCTCCTCCTCTTCCTCCTCTCTCTCCAAATCCAACTCCGACGCAATCCAAAGCCTCTCCTCCATCCTCAACAACCCCCATGTCGCTGGTTTGGTGTGGGAGGGAAAGGTATCAAAGGCACTGAATCCTCCGTTTCCGAAAATTAGATTGAAAGTGTAGTGAGGAATTTGAAAGTGAGGGAGTGGAGTGGACATACAGAGTATGAACCTATCTACTCCTCACCCTCATTTCCTCAAGGCACAAACCCATCAAAATTCAGAACCATCCTCATCCAAAAAACACCCACTCCTACACACCTCAACTCCACAATGTCATATCCAACCTCAACCTCACATCCCACCACCACCACCACCACCACAGTCACAAACTCATCAACTCCTCCCTCCTCCTCAAAGCCTGCATCAGGTCCCGCAACTTGCACCTCAACAAACTCCTCCACCACAAGCTTAACTCGTCTAGACTCGTGTGGTATTCACATACATGGTGTTTGATAAAATGCGTGAGAAAAATGTTACTTGGACATTGATGATCATTAGTTTCGCTCAACTGGGTTTCATGCGAGAGAGAGGAGGAATGTAACGCCCTTTGTTACATTAGTAATTCCAAGATAAAATCATTAAAAATCCTTTAAAACATTTAATTAAGACATATATCTCATAAAGAAAAATTAAAAAAAAAAGATATTTAAAGTCTGAAAATACCTCATATTGAATAATATAGTAATAAAATATCCATGTAATGAATATAAATATAAATAAAAACCAAAAGCCTCAAAACCGGGCGTCTAATTACAATCCGAGAAAAATAATACGTAAACCAAAAAAAAACGTCGTCAGCACCCTCAACCATACTACATCACTAACCAACTAGGTGATAAGAAGATGACTCCTCAGGTCTCTAGGTCCTCAACAACGATATCTTCGATCTCTGAAAACAATACTTATAATGAGATATAAAATCCCAGTGATCAACAATACAGTTTTATAAAATATTTTCGAAAATAGTATTGTTCTCAGCCGACGCGGTAACCGGAAAAACTGTCCATGGCACCCGCTAATTTTCCAAAATAATATATATAAAAGAAAATACTTTTAATATCAACAATAATCTCATCAACTCAATAGTATATAACGTAACAATAACTTCTCTCAATACATCACATTCCATATACCAAATAAATTCTAGATTAATCCAAGCGGCCCGAAGACCTCCTAATTAAATTGGTCTCTTGCCGGCATGCCATAAATTCACACATCACATGACAATGGCGTCCCATTTCCCACCCATACTCACGAGGAGTGTTTTGATGTTACCCTCCTGTCGGGGACATTTCCATTTCGATACCTCCCATGTGCACATGGTGGTATTTCTCCTTTTTCGACACCCCAACCTGTGGCGGTGTTACTTTTGATACTCCTTTTTAGGTAGTATTACTCATTTTCGACATCCCAACCACATGGCGATGTTACTTTCGATACCCCATTAATGCGGTATTTCTCTTCGATACCCCTATCATAGGTGGTATTGCGGCAAACATCATACAACTCATCATAAGGCATGAATTTCATGTCTCATACATGTAACAGTTCATTTACCAAAAATTAAATATTTAATCCTATCATACATACCAAATAGACTCATATCATGTCCCCAAGTAATTTTCTAACTACACTATGACAATCACGAACATCAAGACATAACATATGGCATCAAGCATATCGTTTAACTAGTATAAATATCAATCAAACACACACATATATATATATATATATATTCTTTTTGACTATAAACCAATGGGATTTAATTCATGCTATCACTCAGTTAATATATTAAAATTCAATTAAACAAAATCATATACTTCATGAAAAAAAAGAACATGTGTCGTTAGAACTCCAATTCATACTTGAATTGTTCTTGACTTAGTGTACAGGTTTTCACGAAGCAATTAGGAACAAAAGGAAATCCGCTCATGTGGGTTTTGACGCACAGTACCAAGGTTTAGTAGGTTTATCAGTCTAACCTTTAACTGGAAAGATTTTATGCACAGAACAACAATTTATCAATAAACAGTTTCTTTTAATTTTGGGGAAAACATATTTACTAATTCAGTTCATCAAATCAATTACAAAAAACTCTCAAAAGGTAATCTTTTGTCAACTCAAACAATCATTCATACCATGGAAAGGGTTCGTAAAAAGTATTGCTACTCACCTCTCGAAGACCTCCATTGTACTCTAAAAATTATTTATGATAAGAATTAGTGCTTCCCTAAAAATTCTTCTTCCGTTTGTTGGCGTTCTTGGATCTGTGTTGTTACAATTGCACTGGCAAGCAAAGAACGGAACCAACGAAAATGCTAAACCTCCTGCGGCGCTCCTGATCCACCTTCTTTTTTTTTTGGTTACTAACCTTTGTATACTATATATAGTGTCAGCGCATAGCCATATAGGTTTGACCACCCCCCCCCCCCCCCCCCCCCCCCTTTTTCTTTTTACACATAGGTGATACGCCTAGTAGAATATATATATAATTCTCTTTTTCTTTTTTTCCATTTTTTTATATTTATTTTAATTTAATATTTCTTTTATAATTATTTACCAATTCTAATAAATTTTATACTAACATATCCCATACACTAAACCTCTTAATTATATTGTATTTTTATTATATCATTATTTTTTTTATAACTTAATCCTTTTTTTTTCAAATTAATTATATTAGAATTTTAGGATGTTACATTTTCTCTCGTCCTTAAAGAATTTCGTCCCCGAAATTCATCTCATACACACGCACCTATTGTAACATATGTCATATTCAAAACTAAAAGGTTACCATACATTAGATAATAAAATCTGGATATTGACGAACGATGTCCTCCTCCATCTCCTAAGTGGCTTCCTCAGGAGTCAATCCTTCCCATAACACTTTCACCAATGGAATCGTCTTGTTCCTCAGAGTCTTAGTGCTCTTGTCCATGATTTGACTAGGCTTTGGCTTATAGATCAAATTATCCTTCAATTGTACAGACTCAGGAGCTATCTGGTCGCGCTGTCGCGCACGCGCCAAAAAGCGAGCGGTTTACAAAAATATGCAGTTTAGGGAGCGACAACTCGAGTATCGTCTCACAAGGACTCTTGGGTTGTTGTTAACAGAAAAAGTCAGAATTGGGGGGTTTTGGATTTGGAATTGAAACAAAGAAAACAGAGCAGAAAAAACAATGCAAACTAAATAACTATCAAATAGCTAAAAACGATCAACCTACTGCTTTCGGTTTCCCACTATCATTGGTTTATATAATTAGGGGTGTAATCGGATCGGTTTGGTTCGGATTTGAGGGAAAACAGTGTCCGAACCAATCAAAATTGTTCGGTTCGGTTCGGTTTTTGGCATTTTCTGTTAGCAGACCCGAACCAATCCGAACCGATCATGTTCGGATCGGATCGTCGGGTTCCCGCCTTTTTAAAAAAAAAAAAAAACCTGTTTTCTCCTATTATTCCTGTTTCACCTATTTCGATTTCCATTTCTCCTGAATGCAAATTACATATCCCACATCAAATCTAGTTTACTCCCCAAAAATCAACACAACATCTAACACAAAAAATCCACAACACCATATGATTCCAGAATGATAGGATTCCAAAACAAAAATCAACACAGCGCCATATGATTCCAGAATTGTAGAACTGTGGCACAGCACCATATGCTGTTATAGTTGTGGCATTACATTGCACAAATAGTCCAAACATAAAAGCAGGGAAATGCAATACTAAAATCAAAGTGTCCAAGGAATGTCAGAGACCAAAACACCTGCCTATAATCTTAATTATATAGAGAGAAAAACCCAAAAACTGAACTTTTAAAATCATAGACCCGAAGTAGCATAACCAATTCGAATTGCTTTGACCAAGAAAAACTCCACCTTTCAGCTGCACAACCTCTCCTGGGAGCCATCAACTTAAATACCTGAAAACAACATAGCAGGGCCAGAACCACAGACCAACCTTGCAAACCCAAACTAAAAAGCCAACCTTGTGGCAAGCCGAAAACAAATGTAGCCAAGATATATAACAGCATTAGCAGCTTTGTATCGAGAGCAATGAGAGAATGTTTTGCTGTACAAAGAGAATCTTACAATTAGCCACCTTTAACCTTGATACCTCTACACTAGCGTTGAAAGATGTATAGCAAAGCCTCCTTAGAAAAGTGTAAAAGCATTTACTCCACATATCACAAAGCCAAGAGCAAAGCACTCATCCCACCTACAACAACTGACCAACTATCAACCAACATTAAACAACAGAGCTCTGTATCCCTCCCACTACCACACAACGCCTCATCACAACATAAACCCAACACCAAAGGCATGCTCATTCGCGTTTTTGATACAGCACTAAATACATGTTTATAATGAATGAAGTGTAAAACAACAAAATAATAAGTTACCTTAATCCAAGGCCATAAACTGACTACTAGTGTTCCCAATATCCTGATGCAATACATTTATCTCTGGAAGCTCTAATAATATAATAATACAAAAAATATATTAGAAAGTCTGAAAGATATCAAATTCAATGATAAAATAATTAATAAACTTTTTACCCGAATCATCTTCAGCCATATGACTTTGTAGATTATTCAAATGCTCAATGTCTCAATATTTGTCAAATTTTATTTTCATATTTGATGACATCCTATACAGCACCTCATCATCACTTTACATCCACTTATTCAATGTAGCTTGGATTTCACACCACTTATCAAAGAAGCCATTAGAAGTGACATGCAATGATGCAGAAAAAGTAAGGGTAGCATCATAGAAAATCTTTAAAAATTTAGTGAAAACACGAGCACGATTCCAATCATCAATAAGAGGAGCACCCCCTTCACTATCAACAAATGCTACATAAGAGTGGTCATCAAATTGTAAGCGAACAAATGCCTTTTCATACTTTTCAGCTATGTCCAACATCAAATAAGTGGAATTCCACCTAGTTGGCACATCAAGCACAAGCATTTGACCCATGGTTATGTTTGCCTCATCGACACACCTCTTAAAAGAGGCCAATCTTTGTGGAGATGACCTCACATACTTGCAAGAAGCCCTTATCTTTGAAATAGAACTATCTAGTTCCTTCAACCCATCACTTACAATTAAGTTCAAGATGTGAGCACTACATCTCATATGCAAATACTCCCCTTTCAATATGGTAGTACCTTTCCAATCATCCATGCCTATAACCAAATATGACATGGCTGTGGTGTTAGCACTAGCATTATCTACTGATTCTGATGCAAATCTTGGTAATACCCCAATCTTTTATGCATTTCTCTAAAGCTTTTCCTATGGTTTCCCCCCTATGGTCTGCAATCAAACCAAAACTCACTATCTTCTTTTGCAATTCCAACCCCTCATCAATAAAATAGGCACTCACACACATATAATTCATGTTTTGAATGGAAGTCCAAGTATCGGTTGTAAGGGAAACCATTTGATAGTTTTGTTCCAAGAAAGATTTCAAAAGCACTTTCTCACCCATAAAGAGTTGCATGCAATCCTTTGCCATGGTCACACGACTAGGGATTTTAAATCGAGGTTGAGCCACACTCATGAAAGCTCTAAACCCGGGGTTATCGACAAACTTAAAAGGGAGCTCATCCATTATTAGCAACTTAGCCAAAGCCTCTCTGCATTCATCTTGCTTAAACTCAACAAGCCTCATAGATACAGTGTTATCATTCTCACTTTGTTTTCCTACGGCAATCGTTTTTTGCTTCTTATCGGTGTTACTTGGGTTTTTAGTACACTTATTCATATGTTTGTTGAGGTTGGAAGTCCCATGATTACTACTATTGCAAGCATAATTGATAAGCCTCTGGCTTATCTAGTTTTATGGCTAGTATGACCAGAGTTTTGTGCAAATTATATCCTATTTTCACCCAAATTAGATTAGATTGTCCTCAAGCAAGATTTTGAGTCTCTAGAGTAGTTTTAGGTTAATTTAGCTAGTTTTGAGTCAAATAATACACTTATAGCTGTGTCTTTGTTTTCAGGATAAGTTGGAAGTCAAGAAAATAAAGAAACAGGGGATTTGCCTCGCGAACATCTCTTCGCCTCGCGACCCTGAAGCTGACTGTTCCAAGAAAATGCAAGGTCTCTGGTTCGCCCCGCGAGTCACCCAACCCTGAAAAGTCAGAGACGATCACGGCTTGCCCGTGTTGAAGGTCACGGCTGTGGCAGTTTTGAAGTTGAAGAGTCTTGCCTCGCGAGCATACATTCGCCTCGCGAGCCTGGAAGTCATAAAGCATCACGGTTAGCCCCTGATATTCATAACGGGCGTAATAAGAAGACTCTTCAGTGTCTCGCCTCGCGAAGGAGTGTTCGCCTCGCGAGAATACCAAAGGTTGCAGACTGTTCACAAGATTCACGTCGCGAGAGTGGCTTCGCCTCGCGAGTGGGCTAAAATTCTGAATAGTATAAAAGGCTGTTCTGAACAGATTGTAGTGACTTTTTCTCCATTGTTCTGTTTACATTTTTTTCTCTGTGTGTTTTCGTTTTTGTTATGGAGAACTAAGTTTCTAGGATTAATCTATTGTAATCAATTTCCATTATACTTGAGGTTATTGTATTTTCTTTTTTGTATGTGTTTCCCTCTTCAATGCCATGCTTTATATTTCTGTTTGCTTAATTCAGGAGTATATTGTATTGTGTTGATTTATTTCCGGTGATATCATGTTCCTATAATTAATCGCGTCTGCTTAATTTGCGTGTGTACGTTTCGTGTTCGCTTAGTTCACGAAGGGCTTAACCCCATTTGCTTAATTCGGGAATAGGGACATGTATCTGTAGTAGTGGTTTCGCTTGTAAATTGTTGCTATAACCGGGAGGGGATTAGAATCTGCTTAGGGCTTGGAAATTGCATGAACCTATGATAGTTGGGAAATCGAGAGCAATAGATTAATCTGTTTTTGGTCATTTGATAACCTCTTTGAACTGCCTTATTTTATTGCTCTGTTTTCATTGTTTTGTTCTCTTTGATTGCATCCCAAACCAACCCCCCCCCCCCATTCCCCCCCCCCCCCCAAACCTAATTTTTGTGAAAAATAACACTTTAAGGGTCCTTGAGAATGACATCCGAGTTGTCGCCCTAAACTACAGTTTTAAAACCTGCTCGTCCTTTTTGGCGCGTGCGCGACAACGCGACCAAAAATTGGCGCCGCTGCCGGGGACTCTTGTTTTGTTATTTTCGCATTTTTTTATTTATGTTTTTCTCTTTTATTTTTCTTTTATTTTGAATTAGTCTGGCTACTAGATCTAATTGCCCTGAACTCTGTGAATTTGATCCGGAAATTGAAAGAACACTGCACACACTCCGTAGAGAATTTCGGGCTAGCACTAGTAGTAATTCTAATTCCAAAACTGTTTTTGAAAACATGGGAGACCAAAGGACATTAAGACAGCTTGCTGCCCCTGATGTAAATTACAATGGATTGTGTATTTCATATCCTGGTGGTGATACTCCATTTCAATTAAAATCTGGTCTAATCCATTTGTTGCCTAGGTTCAATGGTCTTGCAGGTGAGGATCCACACAAGCATTTGAAGGAATTCCAGGTCGTCTGCTCCACAACCTTGAGACCAGAGGGAGTAACTGAAGATCATATTAAGTTGAAAGCTTTTCCGTTCTCACTCCGGGAGAGCTGCAAAGGATTGGCTGTTGTATCTAGAGCCAAACTCCATCACCACATGGAGCGATTTGAAGAGGCTCTTCCTAGAGAAATATTTTCCTGCCTCCGAGCTACCTCAATCGGAAAGAAATCTGTGGCATCGAACAAGGAAATGAGTCGCTAGTGAATATTGGGAGAGGTTCAAGCGAGTTGACATCCATTGCCCCAAAGATCGAGTTTACGAACGACTTCTCATCCAATATTTTTATGAAGGATTACTACCAATGGATAGGAATATCTTGGATCTTGCTAGTGGGGGAGCTCTTGTTGATAAAACCCCAGTTCTGCCAAGCTCCTCATTGAAAATATGTCATTGAATTCCCAGCAGTTTACTACCGAGAAGAAATTCGGTTGAGACAAGAGGAGTGCATGAGGTCCACGGTTCTACTTCCAACCATGGCCGTGATGATAGAATTGATAGGCTCACTTCTTTGGTAGAGAAATTGGCAATGGATAGGGTTCACTGCGGTGTTGTGTGGCATGTGCGGTTCTCACGAGCACCCATATGAGGCATGCCCCATTCGCAAGGAGGATCGATTCTTCGAATCACCTCAAGCCTTTGCAGTCCATCCGTATAATCAAGGCAATAACCAGAACAGGTTCAGTACTCCAGACCTCTCAACAAATAGGTACCATCCTACCTGGAGGAATCATCCTAATCTGCGGTATGGGAACTCATCCCAACAACAACAACCGATGGCACCTCAGAATTCTCCTCCAGTGACCACTTCTGCACCTTCTGGACCTTCAGTAGATGACATGCTCAAACAAATGGCTGCACAAATGGCCGCACAAAATCTTGATTCCAGCACAAATTGGGACGATTCGAGGCTTCACGAGCCACGGTTTCAAAGAAGAGTTGGGCAGGTCTCGACTTCCGAGCACGATTTAGCAGAGAGGGACGGATGCTAGTATTCAGGCCTTGCATACACAGATTGGACAGCTGGCCACATCCATAAACAACATACCGCAAGTTCAAGGTTCAACCCACTGCCAAAGACAACCAAAGGATAAATCCCAATGCCTCCAACCCTAATGTGAGTGCCATATCTCTGAGATCGGGAAAAATTGTTGAGGCCACCTCTGGAAAGGATGAAGAAACTATTGAGGTAACTCCTGAGCCTACTGTTGAGGTTACTCCTGAGCCTATTGTTGAAGTTGAAGTTGAGAAAGTTTACAGAACACCAATCCCATTCCCACACCGAATTCAGAAAAATAAGAGGATTGGTGGTGAAGACAAGGAGAAGGAAATTCTTGATGTATTCAGAAAGGTGGCTGTAAATATTCCTCTCCTAGATGTGATCAAGCAAGTGCCCAGATATGCCAGATTTCTGAAGGATCTATGCACCAACAAGAGGAAGATGAAGAATAATGAGAGAGTTGACTTGGGAATGAATGTCTCAGCGCTTATCCAGTCTAAGCCAGAAAGAGTTGTTGCTTTAACCCCTACTCAGGCATTGCCACAGAAGTGCAAGGATCCAGGTATTTTCACTATTCCATGCACTATTGGGGATAGGAAGTTTGAAAACTGCATGCTAGACTTGGGAGCATCCATAAATGTCATGCCTACCTCCATCTTTAACAACCTTGATCTTGGGCCATTGCAGTATACAGGTCTCACCATCCAGTTGGCTAACAGGACCAGTGCCCGACCCATGGGAATGGTAGAAGATGTGCTAGTGCAAGTTGATGATTTGATCTTCCCTGCGGACTTCTACATCCTAGACATGGCAGGAGAGACTCATTCCAGTAGATCACCAATAATCTTGGGCAGACAATTCATGATGATATCCAAGACTAAGATTGATGTGTATGATGGGACTATGTCTATGGAGTTTGGTGGTATTGTGGCCCAGTTCAAGATCTTTGATGCTATGAAACACCCACTGGAGGAGCACTCTGTTTTCCACTTAGAGTTGCTTTCTGAGCTTATTGAAGATACCCATGAGGACTTTGTTTCAGATTTTCCTTTTATTTCTGGTTTTGATGATGTATATACTTGTACTAACTGTACTGACACTAACCCATGTTCAGTTTGTTCTGAGTTTCTGGATTCTACTTTGCAGGGTGATAGTGATAGTGATAGTGATAGTGATAGTGCAGCTGTCTGTTCTGCAGAAGTCCGTGGCATCATGGCTACTCCCAATGTGCCATCCATTGAGCAGCCACCATCCTTAGAGCTCAAGCCACTCCCAGAGAACCTGAAGTATGCTTACCTAGAGACAAATGAAAGACTTCCAGTCATCATCTCTTCCAGCCTCGACTCTGACCAGGAAGCCAAACTATTGGAGGTTCTGAAGAAGCACAAGAGGGCTATTGGGTGGACATTGGCTGATATTCCAGGAATTAGCCCCTCCAGATGCATGCACAGAATTTTATTGGAGGATGGGGCTAAGCCAGTTAGACAGGCCCAAAGGCGACTAAACCCATTGATTTTGGATGTGGTGAAGAAAGAGGTGACTAAGCTTCTACAGGCAGGTATTATATACCCCATCTCTGATAGTACTTGGGTAAGTCAGGTGCAAGTTGTACCAAAGAAGTCTGGTCTAACAGTAGTTAGGAATGAAAATAATGAGCTTGTGCCTACTAGAGTCCAGAATAGCTGGTGAGTTTGTATAGACTATAGGAAGTTGAACCAGTCCACCAGAAGGGATCATTTTCCTTTGCCGTTCATAGATCAGATGCTAGATCGGCTGGCTGGTAAATCTCATTATTGTTTTCTAGATGGCTTTTCCGGGTATTTCCAGATCCATATTGCCCCTGAGGATCAGGAAAAGACCACTTTCACGTGCCCCTTCGGTACGTTTGCTTATAGGAGGATGTCATTTGGCCTTTGTAATGCTCCTGGCACCTTTCAAAGATGCATGCTTAGCATTTTCTGAGTTCGTTGAAAATTGTATAGAGGTGTTCATGGATGATTTCACTGTATATGGCTCCTCATTTGATGCATGTCTGCATAGTCTAAGTTTAGTTATACAAAGATGCATTGATACTGATCTGATTTTGAATTATGAGAAATGCCACTTTATGGTAGAACAGGGGATAGTTTTGGGTCATGTAATTTCTAAAGAGGTTATTTCTGTAGATCCTGCAAAAATTGATGTGATTTCTTCATTGCCTTACCCATCTTGCGTACGCGAGATCCGTTCTTTTCTTGGACATGCAGGTTTCTACAGGCGCTTTATAAAGGACTTCAGCAAGATCGCTCTGCCATTGTCAAACCTGCTGAAGAATGATGCCCTGTTCCATTTTGATGACCATTGCAAGGAGTCATTTGACTATCTGAAAAAAGCATTGACTTCTACCCCTATCATCCACTTTGTTGGACACTCCCTTTTGAACTTATGTGTGATGCTTCCAATTTTCTTTGTGGGAGCAGTTCGCACACAGGGTGGGCAAGGTTGCCCATGTAATTCATTATGCTTCTAGGACATTAGATGCTTTGCAGTCAAATTACACCACCACCGAGAAAGAAGCGCTAGCTGTTGTATTTGCACTTGATAAATTTAGGTCTTATTTGCTAGGTTCTAGGGTTATTGTTTTCACTGACCATGCAGCTCTGAAATATCTGTTGAAGAAGCCAGAAGCTAAGCCAAGACTGATCCAGTGGATGCTTTTGCTCCAAGAATTCAATGTGGAGATAAAGGATAAAAGTGGAGCTGAAAATTTGGTAGCAGATCACTTGAGCCGGATAGCTAGGGATGAGGATCCTTCTCCCATCCAAGATGATTTCCCTGATGAAAGACTTTTACATCTGTATGGGGTAACCCCCTGGTTTGCTGACATTGTAAATTTTCTTGTTGCTGGTGTTGTTCCTGCAGGTACAAGTAGACATAAGTTCCACAAGCTCAAAAGCGATGCAAAGTACTATGTGTGGGATGATCCCTACCTATGGAAGTTTTGCAGTGATCAGGTTATTCGGAGGTGTATCCCCGATCATGAGACAGAGTCCATTTTACACTTCTCTCATGCCTCCCAAGTTGGAGGACATTTTGGACCACAGAGGACAGCAAGAAAAGTCCTGGATTCTGGGTTCTACTGGCCCACAATTTTTAGGGATTCCTATGAGGTATACAAGAATTGTAAAGAATGTCAAACAGCAGGCCCTGCCATCACTCGTAGGAGTGAGAAGCCTCAGCAACCCATGCTTTATTGTGAGGTTTTTGATGTGTGGGGGGTGGACTTCATGGGTCCTTTCCCTCCTTCTTTTGGTTTTGTATATATTCTGTTGGTTGTAGATTATGTTTCAAAGTGGGTGGAAGCAATCCCCACTAGGACTAACGATGCTCAAATTGTTTCCAAATTTGTTAGGTCTAACATTTTTTGCAGGTTTGGCATACCCAAGGCCATCATCAGTGACCAGGGCACTCACTTCTGCAACAGAACCATGGAAGCCTTACTCAGAAAATATGGGGTTGTACATAGAGTGTCCACTGCTTACCATCACCAAACCAATGGCCAGGCTGAAATATCAAACAGGGAGATCATGCAAATTCTAGAGAAGATGGTGCAGCCGAACAGAAGGGAATGGAGCCGCCGTCTGGAAGACGCACTGTGGGCCCAGAGGACTGCTTTTAAGACACCTATAGGAATGTCCCCCTTCCGGCTTGTATTTGGCAAGGCATGTCACCTCCCGGTGGAAGTTGAGCACCGTGCATATTGGGCAGTAAAGAGCTGTAACTTGGACATGAAGGAAGCTGGTGTTGAAAGAAAACTGCGATTCTGCAAAGAACTTGAGGAGCTTAGGCTAGAAGCCTATGAAAGCTCCAGGGATTTATAAAGAGAAAACAAAACTTTTTCATGATAGGATGATTGTTAGGAAAGAATTTTTGTGGGTCGAAAGGTCTTATTGTTTAACTCCCGCTTTGAGATTGATGGTCTGGGAAACTTAGGTCCAAGTGGATTAGACCATTTGTGGTTACTAATGTGTTTCCTTATGGTGCAAGTAGAGATTCAAAGTACAGGTACCAACAAGACCTTCAAGGTTAACGGGCGGAGGTGAAGCCATTCCATGGTGTGGATCTTTGGTATTCCTGTGGAAGTTAATGTTGAGGAGCTCTCCATGGAAGCTCCAACCTACACTGACACTTAATCAGGGAGTTTCTTTTCCTTTCCCTCACTCTGATTTCATTGATATATTGTTTCATTGGGGACAATGCATGTTTTAAGTGTGGGGGAGGGAACTAGTTGTAGTTTTTCCTTTTCTTTGAATAAAGCTCCTGAATAATTTGAGAAGCTCAGGAGTATTTGTGTGTTGAGTCTTTTGTTGGCAAGTTTATTGGATTTTGATTGATGTTGCACAGATTGCTTGCATGATTGATATGTGATGATTCCCCCTAGGCTGAATAATTTTTTGTTTTGAAAAGTGATTCCCATGTGAAATTGAAAACTGAACTTTGGGATTTTGTTATGATGGGATGATTTATGATAAGTTTGGGGTGATAGGAAGCACACACTAGGGATAGAATCTCTTTCAAACAATTTGCATGAATATCCAGGTGAGGTTTTGAGCCTCCAACATGTTTTTGACTGTGTGAAAATCACTTTCAAGTTGCACTTTCCTGAATTTGCTTGAATCTCTTTTTGGTTTGCATGATTATGTGTTTGCTTCAGATGATTTAGGCATTTTCTTTGTAAATAACTACTTAGCCTAAAAATAACGAATTCCTAATGCATGTTCCCTAGTTAGCCCCATTGAGCCTATTAGCCTGTAAATTCTTGATAACCTAATGTTATAAGCCCAAAAATCTGGAAAACCATGTCAACCCGATCTTAGGATTAGGAGAGCGTGCAATCTTAGAATGGGTGCAAGAAACTAAGTTTGGAGTGGCTACAAGGTGTAATATGTTGTTTGGGATTGTAAAAAAAAAAAACAATAAAAAGGATGGAGCTAAAGGCTTGTAAAAAAAAATTGAAAAAAAAGAAAAGTGAAAAAAAAAGGGTATTAGAAAATAAAAGGCTGTAGTCACCCAAGGCAATTGAAAGAAAAAAATGAGAAAAGGAACTTGAGTGGAATTTCAAAATGTAAATAATGTTCATGCTCTCTTAGTTCCTAGGGTCCTCGGCCTAGTTCCTTTGTATATCCTACCCTTAGTCAGGCCCCATTACAACCCATAAAAGACCTTTTGATGTTGCTTGCATGTTTTCTGTGGGAATCATTTTGAGATGAAAATCAAGTTTATGGGAAGTGTTCTTGAAAAGTGAAACTGAGTGCAATGTTGATAGCCTGAAACAAACTGAGTGATTGAGTGAACAATAATTGCCCTTGTGAGGAAGGCAGTTGTTTGGAATTGGTGATCTCCATCTTGTGTAACTTGGATCCCCTTCTTAGATTAATGATTGTTTGATTGATGAAATTCTCAATTGTTTAGAATAAATGAATGTGGGGATTGCTTTGCTTGAAAAAGGGGGGACAATGAAGAAAACTGTTTTGATGTGTTGCTTGAATTTGTGCAAGGTTGATTGAATCTTTTAAGCTTGCCAGGTCTTGAGTCTTTTTGATTTTTGAGTCTTAGTTTGCTTGGGGACAAGCAAAGTTTAAGTTTGGGGTATTTTTATAAGCCTCTGGCTCATCTAGTTTTATGGCTAGTATGACCAGGGTTTTGTGCAAATTATATCCTATTTTCACCCAAATTAGATTAGATTGTCCTCAAGCAAGATTTTGAGTCTCTAGAGTAGTTTTAGGTTAATTTAGCTAGTTTTGAGTCAAATAATACACTTATAGTTGTGTCTTTGATTTCAGGATAAGTTGGAAGTCAAGAAAATAAAGAAACAGGGTATTCGCCTCGCGAACATCTCTTCGCCTCGCGACCCCGAAGCTGACTGTTCCAAGAAAATGCAAGGTCTCTGGTTCGCCCCGCGAAGAAGATCTCGCCCCGTGAGTCACCCAACCCTGAAAAGTCAGAGACGATCACGGCTTGCCCGTGTTGAAGGTCACGGCTGTGGCAGTTTTGAAGTTGAAGAGTCTTGCCTCGCGAGCATACATTCGCCTCGCGAGCCTGGAAGTCAGAAAGCATCACGGTTAGCCCCTGATATTCATAACGGGCGTAATAAGAAGACTCTTCAGTGTCTCGCCTCACGAAGGAGTGTTCGCCTCGCGAGAATACCAAAGGTTGCAGACTGTTCACAAGATTCGCGTCGCGAGAGTGGCTTCGCCTCGCGAGTGGGCTAAAATTCTGAATAGTATAAAAGGTTGTTCTGAACAGATTGTAGTGACTTTTTCTCCATTGTTCTGTTTACATTTTTTTCTGTGTGTTTTCGTTTTTGTTATGGAGAACTAAGTTTCTAGGATTAATCTATTGTAATCAATTTCCATTATACTTAAGGTTCTTGTATTTCCTGTTTTGTATGTTTTTCCCTCTTCAATGCCATGCTTTATATTTCTGTTTGCTTAATTCAGGAGTATATTGTATTGTGTTGATTTATTTCCGGTGATATCATGTTCCTATAATTAATCGCGTCTGCTTAATTCGCGTGTGTACGTTTCGTGTTCGCTTAGTTCACGAAGAGCTTAACCCCGTTTGCTTAATTCGGGAATAGGGACATGTATCTGTAGTAGTGGTTTCGCTTGTAAATTGTTTCTATAACCGGGAGGGGATTAGAATGACTCGCGGGGCGAGATCTTCTTCGCGGGGCGAACCAGAGACCTTGCATTTTCTTGGAACAGTCAGCTTCGGGGTCGCGAGGCGAAGAGATGTTCGCGAGGCGAATCCCCTGTTTCTTTATTTTCTTGACTTCCAACTCAGAGACGATCACGGCTTGCCCGTGTTGAAGGTCACGGCTGTGACAGTTTTGAAGTTGAAGAGTCTTGCCTCGCGAGCATACATTCACCTCGCGAGCCTAGAAGTCAGAAAGCATCACGGTTAGCCCCTGATATTCATAACGGGCATAATAAGAAGACTCTTTAGTGTCTCGCCTCGCGAAGGAGTGTTCGCCTCGCGAGAATACCAAAGGTTGCAGACTGTTCACAAGATTCGCGTCGCGAGAGTGGCTTCGCCTCGCGAGTGGGCTAAAATTCTGAATAGTATAAAAGGCTGTTCGAGCAGTTGTGAGTGACTTTTTCTCCATTGTTCTGTTTACATTTTTTTCTGTGTGTTTTCGTTTTTGTTATGGAGAACTAAGTTTCTAGGATTAATCTATTGTAATCAATTTCCATTATACTTGAGGTTCTTGTATTTCCTGTTTTGTATGTTTTTCCCTCTTCAATGCCATGCTTTATATTTCTGTTTGCTTAATTCAGGAGTATATTGTATTGTGTTGATTTATTTCCGGTGATATCATGTTCCTATAATTAATCGCGTCTGCTTAATTCGCGTGTGTACGTTTCGTGTTCGCTTAGTTCACGAAGGGCTTAACCCCGTTTGCTTAATTCGGGAATAGGGACATGTATCTGTAGTAGTGGTTTCGCTTGTAAATTGTTGCTATAACCGGGAGGGGATTAGAATCTGCTTAGGGCTTGGAAATTGCATGAACCTATGATAGTTGGGAAATCGAGAGCAATAGATTAATCTGTTTTTGGTCATTTGATAACCTCTTTGAACTGCCTTATTTTATTTCTCTGTTTTCATTGTTTTGTTCTCTTTGATTGCATCCCAAACCAACCCCCCCCCCCCCCCCCCAAAAAAAACTAATTTTTGTGAAAAATAACACTTTAAGGGTCCTTGAGAACGACATCTGAGTTGTCGCCCTAAACTACAGTTTTAAAACCCGCTCGTCCTTTTTAGCGCGTGCGTGACGGCACGACCAATAATGTTTGCCACAATAGATACAGATAGCCTTATCACCCTCTCTCTTAAAATGATTCCAAGCCATAGATGGAGGTCTACTGGGTTTTTGTTTGACACGTACCTCTGGTGCAGGCTGTGCAGATTGACCTTCAATCTGAGGTATCTCACTGACACTGAAAGTTGTTTCTGTTGGAGGAGTAGGTGCACTAGAAATTTGAGTCCCAGATGTATCTTGATTCTCAGTCATTTTGCACCAAACCTAAGGAATTAAGGAATGCACACAGGTAGCATAGATCAGAAAGAAAGAATCAATGATTCAAATAACCATAAAATAAAAAATCCCAAAATCAAAAATTTAAAAACCCTAAAATCAGAAATCCCTAAATGCACAAATTGGGTACCAATCTCAGAGGATGTCGTAGACTCGCGGTGATGGAGTGTGATGGAGAGGTGGAGGCCGGAGGGAGATGTCGCGGACGCGGAGCCGGTGATGGAGCAACTGAGCGAGGCGAAGCCGAAGAGGTGGAGAAGTATCGCAGATTCGCAGTGATAGAGCGAGGTGAAGAGTTGCATGCAATGTCGCGGACTCGCGGTGATGGAGTGGTGGAGGCCGGAGGGAGGTGTCACGGTGCCGGTGATGGAGCTACTGAGCGAGGTGAAGAGGTTGAGGTGATGGAGCGACTGAGCGAGTCAGCGAGGTGAAGAGGTCGCGGTGATGGAGCGAGGTGAAGAGGTGGAGAGATGTCGCGGTGCTGGTCGCGGTGGCGAGCAGTGCTGGAAGGTACGCCGCCGCCGCCGCTGACTTGGATGGTGAGAGGTGAAGTAGGGTTTGTGGCTGTCAAGTTGAAGGCGAGGAGTGCGACTGCGTGCGAGATGGAGAGATCTGTGTCTGTGTCACAGTGCCACTGCCTAATATATTAATATTATATATAATTAAAAAAAAATTAGGGGTTCGGTTCGGTTCTATCGGGTTCACTTTTCCTGGAACCGAGAACCGAACTAAACCATGGTCGGGTCCATTGATTTTGACCCGACCCGAACCAAAGATTCGAACCGAACCACAAAAACGGATCGGATCTGTCGGGTTCGCGGGTCGGATTAAATCCACTTACACCCCTATATATAATTCCTGGCCCTAAGCGCATTCTACTCTCTTTTCGATTGTAACATCAATTAACAAGCGAAACCAATGCTACGAGACATATGTTCCTATTCCCGAATTAAGCAAACGGGGTGAAGCACTCATGAACTAAGCGAACATGAACGAACACACGCGAATTAAGCAAACGCGATTAAGTATAGGAACACACAATCATCGAAACAAATCAATACCTATCCTATACGATTCTGAATTAAGCAAACAAAACATACATAACAAATATTGAAAGAGAATAGCATTGAGTTGAGGAATTACAAAACCTCAAGCGTAAATGGAACCCAATCGCAGTAGATTGATCAAGGAGACTAGTTCTCCATTACAAACATAAACCTAAACCTACTTGTAGCCGCACTATGAAAAGAAAAGAAGAAGAGAAGAGAAGATCATCAGTTCTGCCACAAAACAGATATAAATACAGATTCTGGGTTGCGGTCGCTTGCGAGGCGAAACATGTTTCGCGAGGTGAATATTATGAACAGTCGCTTTCTCGCGAGGCGAAACATGATTTGCGAGGCGAGCCAGAGAGGGTGACTGTTGCTGCTCGTGCTGGTCTTTGGGCTCGCGAGGCGAGCATCCTCCCGTGGGGCGAATCCTCTAGAATTGCATTTTTCCATTGTTTTCTTCATTCCCTTGGCTCTAAGTGCTTTATTCTAACCTGAAACAATAGGAAATAGCAGTGAATGCTTTATTTGACTCAAAACTAACTAAATTAGTCTAAAAATACTTTACAGACTTAAAATGTTGCTTGAAGACAATCAAGTCTAATTTGGGTGAAAACGAGGTAAAATTAGCACAGAACCACGGTCATACTAGTCATAAAACTAGATGAGCCAGAGGCTGATCAAAATACCCCAAACTTAAACTTTGCTTGTCCCCAAGCAAACTAAAACTCAAAAAGGACTCAAACTTGGCAAGCTTAAAAGATTTAATCAAATTCGCACAAATTTCATGCAATTTTAACAAAACAGTTTTTCCTCAATGATTTCCCCCTTTACAACAATGCAATCCCACATTCATCTACTTTGAACCATTGAGAATTCTACCATTCATGCAATTATTAATCTAAGTTGAGGATCCAAGTTACACACAAGAGGGAGATCACCAAATTCAAACAATCGCCTTCCTCACAAGGGAATTTAGTGTTTCACTCAATCGCTCAGTTTGTCTAGGTTATCAACATTTCACTCAATTTCACTTTTAAGGAGCACTTCCCATGAATTTGATTTTCATCTCAAAATAGTTCCCACGCAAACATGCATGCAATATCAAAAGGTCTTTTAAGGTTGTAATGGGGCCTGGCTAAGGGTAGGATATACAAAGGAACTAGGCTTAAGTCCCTAGGAACTAAGAGAGCATGATGCTTTTACACTTTGAATTTCCTCTCAAATTCCTTTTTCCATTTTTTCTTTATGCTTTGAGTGACTACAGCCTTTTCCTTCAAATAGCCTTTTTGACATTTTTGCACTTTTTATTTTTTATTTGTCTTCTTTTTTTTTTCTCTTTTTTTCTGCTTTTCTTTTCTTTTTGCCTTTGGCTCCAACCTTTTTATTATATTTTTTTCTTTTTCTCGATCCCAAACAACACATTACACCTTGTAGCCACCCCAAACTTAGTTTCTTGCAAACCTTCTCTTGCTAAGATTCCATGCTCTCATAATCCTAAGATCGGGTTAACATGGTTTTTCAGATTTTAGGCTCATAACATAAGGTCATCAAGAATTAGCAGGCTAATTAGGCTCAAAGGGGCTAACGCTCAAAAGGGCTAACTAGGGAACATGCAATAGGGACTGGTTCTATTTAGGCCAAGTGGTTATTTACAAAGAAAATTGCCTAAATCATTTGATGCAAGCACATAAACATGCAAACCAAGAAGAGACTCAAGCAAATTCGGTAAAGTGCAGCTCAAAAGTGATTCACACAGTTAAAAACATGTTGGAGGCTCAAATCCTCACCTGGACATTTTTGCAAATTGTTTGACCGAGATTCTATCCATAATGTGTGCTTCCCTTCACCCCAAACTTATCATAAATCATGAAATTATAACAAAATATCTCAAAGTTCAATTTTCAATTTTTCAAGTGGGGATCAATTTTCAATTTTCAAAACCTAGGGGGAAAACAGTCAACACATAACATGCAATCCATCTATGCAAAATTCAATCAAAACCCAATCAAGCTAGCCGACACAAGACTCCACACACAAAAGCTCTTGATCTTCTCAAATTATTCAAGAGCTAAAAGAAAACAAAACAAAAACAAAGCAAGGAAAAGTAATTAAAAAGAGTAGGGTTCAGAAAAACTCATGGAGATGGTTCCACCGGGATCCCATTGTCCGTGATACAGCGGCCACGGAATACCCAAAGTGCAATATGATCCTCCCGGATCCCATGGCATGAAGCTTAATGCCCACATGATAGACAAGGGACTGAAGCTTGTTCCATGGTCCCCTAACTTGCAGCCTTGATATGGAGGTGAGTGCTTGACAATTATGGTAACCTTGCCAAGTGCGGCGGACTTCTCACTCCCTCTTGGGTCAAGGTTGATCTCTTTCTCAATAAAGTCCTCCCAATAAAATCGGGGTTCAACCTCTTGGACTGGCCATGGTGCAAAATCCAGAGGCTTGAACTCCATCGCTGGTGGTTCCACAGGGGGAGGTGACAAACAAGTAGCTGGGGTCTCCGGTGCTGCTTCATCTTCTGCACGATCTTCATTCACTGCATTACCAGATCCATCACCTGCTAAACCTGCAGAAATCTCAGCACACACCACACAAGGGTTAGTGTTAGTACAATCAATACATACAGTACAACAAACTGAATCAGTAAAGGCTAGAATGTCTGGAAATTCAACACTCAGTTCATCCATCCCATCACTTTCAACACATACATATGAATTAATTGAATCATCTACTTCCAAAGGTTCTTCATCATCCTCAAGCATGGTGAAGCAGATGTCCTCCTGATCCTCATTTTCTATGTTTCCTGGCCGAACAGGGCCCTCAACCTCATATGTCTCATGTTCCATATGGACGTTTTGCTCCTCGCACCCTAAAAAGAATAAGCTTTCAAAACATGCTACACACGAAGCAGTGTCAGTACAATCAGCACATGAAGTATAATAGATAGAATCAGGGGAGGTGTGAATATCTGGAGATTCAACACACAGTTCATCAACCATAGTGTTCTTGACATTATTATCAAAATTATCCTCAGAGGAAGTATTGTCAAGAACAACTATTGTGAATCTGTATGTTCCTCAAGGGAATGTGGAGTTTGCAGTGCAGCCGAGGTGGAGACAATGTGATCAAAATAGCCAACTTCTGAAAATCAGCTTCTATCCTCTGTTGGCTTTGATCAATTTGAGCGACCAACTTCTGAAAATCAGCTTCTATCCTCTGTTGGGATTCAAGATTTTGCTCTTCCATCTGTTGATTGTTCTCTGCCATTTGTTGAAGACTTGCTTGGAATTTTGTCATATGTTGTTGCATCAGAGAAGCTATCTCATCCAAGATGCCCTATCCTCCACTATGTTGGCTAGAATAGGGAGGCTGCACCTCATTCACTCCAATCATGTCAAAATCACTGCTAAACTCATAACTTCCAGCAAGGTTAGGATAACATATGCATGGTGGTGGTTTACTAAAGTCAGGATAATATATGCATGGTGGTGGCCTATCAAAGTTTGGATAGTATATGCATGGTTCATAATCAACATTAGGCATAAAATATTGCATATAATTATCCATGGTAAGCACTAAGATTCACAACCAGACAAAGCAGCCAAAACTAATTCAGTAATGAAAAAGGTTTTTTATTTTATTTTATTTTAATTTTCTGTTAATAACAACAAGAGTCCCAGGCAACGGCGCCAATTTTTGGTCGCGCTGTCGCGCACGTGCCAAAAAGCGAGCGGTTTACAAAAATATGCAGTTTAGGGAGCGACAACTCGAGTATCGTCTCACAAGGACTCTTGGGTTGTTGTTAACAGAAAAAGTCAGAATTGGGGGGTTTTGGATTTGGAATTGAAACAAAGAAAACAAAGCAGAAAAAACAATGCAAACTAAATAACTATCAAATAGCTAAAAACGATCAACCTACTGCTTTCGGTATCCCACTATCATTGGTTTATATAATTCCATGCCCTAAGCGGATTCTACTCTCTTTTCGATTGTAACATCAATTAACAAGCGAAACCAATGCTACGAGACATATGTTCCTATTCCCGAATTAAGCAAACGGGGTGAAGCACTCATGAACTAAGCGAACATGAACGAACACACGCGATTTAAGCAAACGCGATTAAGTATAGGAACACACAATCATCGAAACAAATCAATACCTATCCTATACGATTCTGAATTAAGCAAACAGAACATACAGAACAAATATTGAAAGAGAATAGCATTGAGTTTAGGAATTACAAAACCTCAAGCGTAAATGGAACCCAATCGCAGTAGATTGATCAAGGAGACTAGTTCTCCATTACAAACATAAATCTAAACCTACTTGTAGCCGCACTATGAAAAGAAAAGAAGAAGAGAAGAGAAGAGAAGATCATCAGTTCTGCCACAAAACAGATATAAATACAGATTCTGGGTTGCGGTCGCTCGCGAGGCGAATATTATGAACAGTCGCTTTCTCGCAAGGCGAAACATGATTCGCGAGGCGAGCCAGAGAGGGTGACTGTTGCTGCTCGTGCTAGTCTTCGGGCTCGCGAGGCGAGCATCCTCTCACGGGGCGAATCCTCCAGAATTGCATTTTTCCATTGTTTTCTTCATTCCCTTGGCTCTAAGTGCTTTATTCTAACCTGAAACAATAGGAAATAGCAGTGAATGCTTTATTTGACTCAAAACTAACTAAATTAGCCTAAAAATACTTTACAGACTCAAAATGTTGCTTGAAGACAACCAAGTCTAATTTGGGTGAAAACGAGGTAAAATTAGCACAGAACCATGGTCATACTAGTCATAAAACTAGATGAGCCAGAGGCTGATCACTATCACATGAGATTCATCAGGCACATATTTTCTGAGTTGCGACACATAGAAAACATCATGAAGGTTTGCCAATTGTGGCGGAAGAGCCAATTGATAAGCAACATGCCCGACTCTCTTATGAATTTTGAAAGGTCCCATGAAACGAGGATTTAGTTTGCGGACTTTCATAGACCTCCCTACCCCCGTCTTAGGAGTGACCCTAAAAAATACATGCTCACTTTCCTGGAATTCTAGAGACTTTCACCTTTTGTTGGCATAGCTCTTTTGTCTACTTTGCGTCGTGCGCATCCTCTCCCTAATCATTTTGATTCTCTCAGAGGTTTCCTGGACCAATTCAGGTCCTATCAAGGTTTTCTCACCTTCCTCACACCAACATAAAGGGGACCTACACTTCCTCCCATATAGGGCCTCACAGGGTGCCATGCCTATACTAGCGTGATAACTATTGTTATACGCAAACTCAATGAGAGGTATGAACCTATCCCAACTCCCTCCTTCATCCAAGACACACGCTCTAAGCATGTCCTCAAGGGTCTGAATGATCCGCTCTGACTGACCATCCGTTTGGGGATGATAGGTCGTGCTAAGGTTCAACTTAGTCCCAAAGGCTTGTTGAAAAGCTCTCCAAAATCTAGAGGTAAACCTCGGGTCTCTATCCGACACTATGGATGTGGGTATCATATGAAGCTTGACTATTTCCTTGATATAGAGGTATGCCAACTTGTCTAAGCTATAGGTTACCTTAATAGGCAAGAAGTGGGGGGACTTGGTCAGCCTATCCACTATCACCCAAATAGCGTCTAAGCCCAAACGCGTCTTAGGTAACCCCATCACAAAGTCCACAGAAATTCTCTCCCACTTCCATTCTGGAATCTCCAAGGACTGCAACAACCCCGAAGGCTTCTGATGTTCTATCTTAACCTTTTGGCACACTAAACACCTAGTTACGAAGTTAGCCACATCCTTTTTCATTCCTGGCCACCAATACATCCTCTTAAGGTCTAGGTACATCTTAGTTATTCCAGGATGTATGGTAAACTTTCCCTTATGAGATTCCTCTAATATCTTCTCTCTAAGGCTCCCCTCCTTAGGAACAACGATCCTATTCTTAAACTTCACTAGCCCATCAACAGACAACTCATAACCCTCTTGTCCCAACCGAGACTGCAACTCTTGGTCTAAAAGTTGTTCCCGCCTAACCTCATCTCTAAAGTCACTATTAATTTCCAACCTATTCAGCTTCAAACTTAAGGCATTTAAGGACACATCCAACACCTCCATATTCATGCCCCTAAACTCTTCCATGAGGTTCAGCTCTTGCACCATCAAGCTTGACACGTGTATGGACTTCCTACTCAAAGCATCTGCCACCACATTGGCTTTTCCCGGATGGTACTTCAACTCGAAGTCATAGTCCTTAAGGAACTCCATCCACCTTCGTTGTCTCATGTTCAACTCCTTCTGGTCGAACATATATTTAAGGCTTTAATGGTCACTAAAAACTTCAAATGTTGCCCCATAAAGGTAATGCCTCCAAATCTTAAGGGCAAAAACCATAGCTGCTAGTTCTAGGTCATGGGTAGGGTAATTCCCCTCATGTGGCCTAAGTTTCCTAGAGGCATATGCTACCACCTTGCCCTCCTGCATTAAGACACATCCCAAGCCATTCTTTGATGCGTCGTAGTATACCACAAAACTCACTAAGGGATCCGGTATAGTTAAGACTGGTGATGACACCAATCTCCTCTTAAGCTCTTGGAACCCGTCCTCACACTCCTGGTCCCACACAAAAGGTTTCCCTTTCCTAGTCAATTGGGTCAAAGGTAAGGCTAGTCTAGAGAACCCCTCTATGAACTTCCTATAGTAGCCAACTAAGCCTAAGAAACTTCTCACTTCCGTTACTGTCTTAGGTTATTCCCATCCCACCACCGCATCAACTTTAGAGGAATCAACCGCTACACCATCCTTTGAGATTATGTGTCCTAAAAACTTTACCTCGTCTAGCCAAAACTCACACTTCTCCGGTTTGGCATAAAGACGCTCGTCCCTCAAGATCTGCAACACCAACCTTAAGTGTTCTCCATGTTCTTCTGGTGTCCTAGAGTATATTAAAATATCATCTATGAACACCACCACAAAATTATCCAAAAAGGTCCTAAAGATCCGATTCATGTAGTCCATGCAAACGGCTGGGGCGTTGGTCACACCAAAGGGCATCACTACGTACTCATAGTGCCCATACCTTGTTCTGAAGGCTGTCTTAGGGATGTCCTCACCTCTAACTCTAATTTGATGGTATCCCGATCTTAGATCTATTTTGGAAAACACTGACACTCCCCTTAACTGATCTAAGAGGTCATCTATCATAGGCAAAGGGTATTTGTTCTTGATGGTTACCTTATTCAGTTGCCTATAATCAACACACAACCTCATACTCACATCCTTTTTCTTCACTAGAAGCACTGATGCTCCCCAAGGTGACACACTAGGCCTAATAAACCCCTTTTGTAACATATCCTCTATATGTTTCTTGAGCTCGCTCAACTCTAGAGGTGCCATCCTATAGGGTGCCATTGATACAGGTCCACTCCCGGGAACTAGATCTATGGTGAACTCAATCTCTCTATCTGGAGGTAAATTAGAGACATCCTTAGGAAACACATCTGGGAACTCACACACAATAGGCAACGCCGCTATATCACTTTCAGTCTCTATCTTAGCAGAAAAGAGAAGTATATATCCCTGAGCTCCCTCAACTAAGCACTTACGACATGAGCCAGCAGAGATAAGATGTTATGTCCCAAGAGAGTTAACAGACATGGACTGTGGAATGAAAGAAATAGTTCGGCTAGCACAATCAATAATAGCATTATTACGGGACAACCAGTCCATGCCCAAAATAACATCCAGACCAGACATAGGTAAACATATCAGATCAACAATATAAGTCAGGTCTTGACACAATAAAGGACATTGCAGGCAGACAGAAGAAGTAATCAATCTATCCTTAGCAGGAGTAGAAACACACAAATCACATGACAATTTAGTAACAGGTAACTCTAATAATTGAGCACATTTAAATGAAATGAATGAATGTGTTGCTCCCGAATCGAACAATATGATAACATCATGACCTTTAATAAAGCCCTTACCTTGGATCAAACCGTCGGACTCCCTCACCTCCTCTCCTTGGATGGTAAAGACCCTTCCATGGTTCAATGATCTGGTTTGAGATTGTCCTCCTGACTTACACATCCTAGCAAAATGTCCCATCTTCCCGCATTTGTGGCAAGCGGTTTGTACCGCGGGGCACACACGATCTCCATGCTGCCACCCACACTTGTAACATGCAGTCCCCCTTTCACCTTGAGCACCTTGAACATGCTTGCCCTTCGTGATTGTAGGCACAGGTCGTAGGCTCTTCTGGAAATTACCCCATTTCGCATGGAACCTCTTGTCGTCACTGAAGCTCTTCTCCTTCGACCTCTCAGCCAGCACAGCTTGCATATTCTGCTCCGCCACCCTACACTTGTTCACTAAAGTGGGGTAGCCTCGAATCTCTAGGAGCCCAATAAGGCTCTGCAGCTCTGGTTTCAAACCCTGCTCGAACATAATTGCTTTCCATTGACCATCAGGATTATCCCTCACCTGTGTGGAGGACCTTGCAAGCCTCTCAAACTTGGCCACATATTTCGCTACCGTCATACTCCCCTGACAAAGATGTAGAAACTCCATCACTTTCT
The DNA here is from genome assembly GCA_030762895.1 of Sophora flavescens. Classification (NCBI taxonomy): domain Eukaryota; kingdom Viridiplantae; phylum Streptophyta; class Magnoliopsida; order Fabales; family Fabaceae; genus Sophora; species Sophora flavescens. Next base: position 113,271,573 of record CM061062.1, read on the forward strand.
GTATCCGGACACTATGCGGAAAGTACTTCTCCAGAAATACCTCCTTGAATTTGTCCCATGTGATAGGGGCACCCGAAGCAAGCAACCTGCCCCTGGCACAGTTCCACCAGTGCTCTGCATCCGACTCTAACATATAGGTGGCAAAATCCACCTTCTGAGCGTCAAAGCACCCCATGGTCCGGAAGATCTTCTCTAATTTCAGTAACCATTCCTCTGCATCAATAGGATCGGTGGTCCCTCGAAAAGCTAGCGGATTATTATTCCTAAACTCTAACAGATCCCTGTACTGTGGATCTGGAGCTGCAACCGGTACCACGTTAAGCACGACCCCCTTATCCCTCATCTGACGGAGAGTCTCCGTCTGCTCCTGCATAACTCTGGCCATTCGAGCCAAAGTCGCTGCAGGCACATCATTTCACCCTCGCCTGTTTGCTGCCATAATCTGCATACCACCAATCAAACAGTGGGTTGATCAAGTCCAATATCCAAAAGAATAGAATGCAGAATTACAACTCTAACAAGCATCCTATGCGCCCAAGTTTTGTTTTTTTGAAAAAGCCCCACTATCACAGTCCGATTTGGAATCGAACTACTCTGATACCATAAATGTAACGCTCTTTGTTACATTAGTAATCCCAAGATAAAATCAATAAAAATCCTTTAAAACATTTAATTAAGACATATATCTTGTAACATCCTAAAATTCTAATATAATTAATAAAAAAAATGATTAAGCTATAAAAAAAAATGATATAATAAAAATACAATATAATTAAGAGGTTTAGTGTATGGGATATGTTAGTGTAAAACTTATTAGAATTGGTAAATAATTACAAAAGAAATATTAAATTAAAATAAAAAAGAAAAGGAAAATAAAAAAAGAGAATTAAAAATAAATAAATAAATATATATATATATATATATAGTGTACTAGGCGTATCACCTATATGTAAAAAGAAAAAAAAGGAATCATGAAACCAAAAAAAAAAAAAAATCGTACAGTCACTGCGCGTCGCACAGTGTAGCGATTACAGACGTTCTTTTCTTCCTTGCCAGTGCAATCATAACAAAACAGATCTAAGAACGCCACCAAACGGAAGAAGAATTTTTAGGGAAGCACTAATTCTTATCATAAATAATTTTTAGAGTACATTGGATGTCTTCGAGAGGTGAGTAACAATACTTTTTACGAACCCTTTCCATGGTATGAATGATTGTTTGAGTTGACAAAAGATTACCTTTTGAGAGTTTTTTTGTAATTGATTTGATGAACTGAATTAGTAAATATGTTTTCCCTAGAATTAAAAGAAACTGTTTATTGATAATTTATTGTTCTGTGCATAAAATTCTTTCGGTTAAAGGTTATATTGATAAATCTACTAAACCTTGATACTGTGCGTCAAAACCCACATGAGCGGATTTCCTTATTCCTAATTACTTCGTGAAAACCTGTACACTATGTCAAGATCAATTCAAGTATGAATTGGAGTCCTAACGACACTTGTTCTTTTTGTTTTCATGAAGTATATGATTTTGTTTAATTGAATTTTAATATATTAGCTGAGTGATAGCATGAATTAAATCCTATTGATTTATAGTAAGAAAGAATATATATATATATATATATATATATATAGGTGTGTTTTATTGATATTTGTACTAGTTAAATGATATGCTTGATGACATATGTTATGTCTTGATGCTCGTAATTGTCGTAGTGTAGTTATAAAATTACTGGAAGACATGATATGAGTCTATTTGGTATGCATGATAGGATTAAATATTTAATCTATGGTAAATGAGTTGTTACTTGTATGAGACATGAAATTTATGCCTTATGATGAGTTGTATGATGTTTACTGCAATACCACCTATGATAGGGGTATCGAAGAGTAATACCGCCTTAATGGGATATCGAAAGTAACATCGCCATGTGATTGGGATGTCGAAAATGAGTAATACTACCTAAAAATGGATATCGAAAGTAACACCGCCACAGGTTGGGGTGTCGAAAAGGGAGAAATACCGCCATGTGCACATGGGAGGTATCGAAATGGAAATGTTCCCGACAGGAGGGTGACATCGAAACACTCCTCATGAGTAGGGGTGGGCAATGGGACGCCATTGTCATGTGATGTGTGAATTTATGGCATGCCGGCAAGAGACCAATTTAATTAGGAGGTCTTCGGGACATTTGGATTAAAACAAATTTTACTTGGTATATGGAATGTGATGTATTGAGATGAGTTGTTGTTACGTTATATGTTATTGAGTTGATGAGATTATTGTTGATATTAAAAGTATTTTCTTTTCTATATATTATTTTGGAAAATTAGCGGGTGCCATGGACTATTTTTCCGGTTACCGCGCCGGCTGAGAACGATACTATTTTCGAAAATATTTTATAAAACTGTATTGTTGATCACTGGGATTTTATATCTCATTATAAGTATTGTTTTCAGAGACCGAGGACATCGCTGTTGAGGACCCAGAGATATGAGGAGTCATCTTCTTATCACCTAGTTGGTTAGTAATGCAGTATGGTTGAGGGTGCTAACAACATTTTTTTTTTTCACGTGTTATTTTTTTCTCGGATTGTAATTAGACGCCCGGTTTTGAGACATTTGGTTTTTATTTATATTTATATTCATTACATGGATGTTTTACTACTATATTATTTAATATGAGGTATTTTCAGACTTTAAATATTTTTTTAATTTTTCTTTATGAGATATATGTTTTAATTAAATGTTTTAAAGGATTTTTATTGATTTATCTTGGGATTACTAATTCAACAAAGGGCGTTACATTTATGGTATCAGAGCAGTTCGATTCTAAATCGGACTGTGGTAGTGGGGCTTTTTCAAAAACAAAACTTGGGTGCATAGGATGCTTGTTAGAGTTATAATTCTGCATTCTATTCTTTTGGATATTGGACTTGATCAACCCACTGCTTGATTGGTGGTATGCATATTATGGCAGCGAACAGGCGGGGGAGAAATGATGCACATGCAGCGACTTTGACTTGAATGACCAGAGTTATGCAGGAGCAGACGGAGACCCTCCGTCAGATGAAGGATAAGGGGGACGTGCTTAACGTGGTACCGGTTGCAGCTCCAGATCCACAGTACAGGGGTCTGTCAGAGTTCCCGGGAATAATAATCCGCCAGCTTTTCGAGGGACCACCGATCCTATTGAGGCAGAGGAATGGTTACTGAAATTAGAGAAGATCTTCCGGTCCATGGGGTGCTCTGATGCTCAGAAGGTGGATTTTGCCACCTATATGTTAGAGTCGGATGCAGAGCACTGGTGGAACTGTGCCAGGGGCGGGTTGCTTGCTTCGGGTGCCCCTATCACATGGGACAGATTCAAGGAGGTATTTCTAGAGAAGTACTTTCCACACAGTGTCCGGATACAGAAAGAGATGGAGTTTCTATATCTTCGTCAGGGGAGTATGACGGTAGCGGAATATGTGGCCAAGTTTGAGAGGCTTGCAAGGTTCTCCACACAGGTGAAGGATAATCTTGATGGTCCATGGAAAGCAATTAAGTTCGAGCAGGTTTTGAATCCAGAGCTGCAGGGCCTTATTGGGCTCCTAGAGATTCGAGACTACTCGACTTTAGTGAACAAGTGTAGGGTGGCGGAGCAGAATATGCAAGTTGTGCTGGCTGAGAGGTCGAAGGAGAAGAGCTTCAGTGATGACAAGAGGTTCCATGGGAAATGGGGTAATTTCCAGAAGAGCCTACGACCTGTGCCTACAATCACGAAGGGTAAGCAAGTTCAAGGTGCTCAAGGTGAGAAGGGGACTGCATGTTACAAGTGTGGGTGGCAGCATGGAGATCGTGTGTGCCCCACGGCACAAACCACTTGCCACAAATGCGGGAAGAGATGGGACACTTTGCTAGGATGTGCAAGTCAGAAGGACAATCTCAAACCAGATCATTGAACCACTGAAGGATCTTTACCATCCAAGGAGAGAAGGTGAAGGAGTCTGACGGTTTGATCCAAGGTAGGAGCTTTATTAAAGGTCATGATGTTATCATATTGTTTGATTCGGGAGCAACACATTCATTCATTTCATTTAAATGAGCTCAATTCTTATAGTTACCTTTTACTAAACTATCATATGATTTGTGTGTTTCTACTCATGCTAAAGATAGATTGATTACTTCTTCTGTCTGCCATCAATGTCCTTTATTGTGTCAAGACCTAACTTATGTTGTTGATCTGATATGTTTACCTATGTCTGGTCTGGATATTATTTTGGGCATGGACTGGTTGTCTCGTAATAATGCTATTATTGATTGTGCTAGTCGAACTATTTCTTTCATTCCACAGTCCATGTCTGTTAACTCTCTTGGGACAGAACATCTTATCTCTGCTGCCTCATGTCGTAAGTGCTTAGTTGAGGGAGCTCAGGGATATATACTTCTCTTTTCTGCTAAGATAGAGGCTGAAAGTGATATAGCGGCACTGCCTATTGTGTGTGAGTTCCCAGATGTGTTTCCTACGGATGTCTCTAATTTACCTCCAGATAGAGAGATTGAGTTTACCATAGATCTAGTACTTGGGAGTGGACCTGTATCAGTAGCACCCTATAGGATGGCACCTCTAGAGTTGAGCGAGCTCAAGAAACATATAGAGGATATGTTACAAAAGGGGTTCATTAGACCTAGTGTGTCACCTTGGGGAGCACCAGTGTTTCTAGTGAAGAAGAAAGATGGGAGTATTAGGTTGTGTGTTGATTATAGGCAACTGAATAAGGTAACCATCAAGAACAAATATCCCTTGCCTGGGATAGATGACCTCTTAGATCAGTTAAGGGGAGCGTCAGTGTTTTCCAAAATAGATCTAAGATCGGGATACCATCAAATTAGAGTTACAGGTGAGGACATCCCTAAGACAGCCTTCAGAACAAGGTATGGGCACTATGAGTACGTAGTGATGCCCTTTGGTGTGACCAACGCCCCAGCCGTTTTCACGGACTACATGAATCAGATCTTTAGGACCTTTTTGGACAGGTTTGTGGTAGTGTTCATAGATGATATTTTAATATACTTTAGGACACCAGAAGAACATGGAGAACACTTAAGGTTGGTGTTGCAGATCTTGAGGGACGAGCGTCTTTATGTCAAACCGGAGAAGTGTGAGTTTTGGCTAGACGAGGTAAAGTTTTTAGGACACACAATCTCAAAGGATGGTGCAGCGGTTGATTCCTCTAAAGTTGATGCGGTGTTGGGATGGGAACAACCTAAGACAGTAACGGAAGTGAGAAGTTTCTTAGGCTTAGCTGCCTACTATAGGAAGTTCATAGAGGGGTTCTCTAGACTAGCCTTACCTTTGACCCAGTTGACTAGGAAAGGGAAACCTTTTGTGTGGGACCAGGAGTGTGAGGACGGGTTCCAAGAGATTAAGAGGAGATTGGTGTCATCACCAGTCTTAACTATACCGGATCCCTTAGTGAGTTTTGTGGTATACTACGACGCACCAAAGAATGGCTTGGGATGTGTCTTAATGCAGGATGGCAAGGTGGTAGCATATGCCTCTAGGCAACTTAGGCCACATGAGGGGAATTACCCTACCCATGACCTAGAGCTAGAAGTTGTGGTTTTTGCCCTTTAGATTTGGAGGCATTACCTTTATGGGGCAACGATTGAAGTTTTTAGTGACCATTAAAGCCTTAAATATCTGTTCGACCAGAAGGAGTTGAACATGAGACAACGAAGGTGGATGGAGTTCCTTAAGGACTATGACTTCGAGTTGAAGTATCATCCGGGAAAAGCCAATGTGGTGGCAGATGCTTTGAGTAGGAAGTCCCTACACGTGTCAAGCTTGATGGTGCAAGAGCTGAACCTCACGGAAGAGTTTAGGGACATTAATCTGGAGGTGTTGGATGTGTCCTTAAATGCCTTAAGTTTGAAGCTGAATAGGTTGGAAATTAATAGTGACCTTAGAGACGAGGTTAGGCGGGAACAACTTTTAGACCAGGAGTTGCAGTCTCGGTCGGGACAAGAGGGTTATAAGTTGTCAGTTGATGGGCTAGTGAAGTTTAAGAATAGGATCGTTGTTCCTAAGGAGGGGAGCCTTAGAGAAAGGATATTAGAGGAAGCTCATAAGTGGAAGTTTACCATACATTCTGGAATAACTAAGATGTACCAAGACCTTAAGAGGATGTATTGGTGGCCAAGAATGAAAAAGGATGTGACTAGCTTCGTAACTAGGTGTTTAGTGTGCCAAAATGTTAAGATAGAACATCAGAAGCCTTCGGGGTTGTTGTAGTCCTTAGAGATTCCACAATGGAAGTGGGAGAGAATTTTAATGGACTTTGTGGTGGGGTTACCTAGGATGCGTTTGGGCCTAGACGCCATTTGGGTGATAGTGGATAGGTTGACCAAGTCTGCCCACTTCTTACCAATTAAGGCAACCTATAGCTTATACAAGTTGGCATACCTCTATATCAAGGAAATAGTCGAGCTTCATGGGATACCCACATCTATAGTGTCAGATAGAGACCCGAGGTTTACCTCTAGATTTTGGAGAGCTTTTCAGCAAGCCTTTGGGACTAAGTTGAACCTTAGCCCGGCCTATCATCCCTAAACGGATGGTCAGTCAGAGCGGACCATTCAGACCCTTGAGGACATGCTTAGGGCGTGTGTCTTGGATGAAGGAGGGAGTTGGGATAGATTCCTACCTCTCATTGAGTTTGCGTATAACAATAGCTATCACGCTAGTATAGGCATGGCACCCTATGAGGCCCTATATGGGAGGAGGTGTAGGTCTCCTTTATGTTGGTGTGAGGTAGGTGAAAAAACCTTGATAGGACCTGAATTGGTCTAGGAAACCTCCGAGAGAATCAAAATGATTAGGGAGAGGATGCACACAGCGCAAAGTAGACAAAAGAGCTATGCCAACAAAAGGAGAAAGCCTCTACAATTCCAGGAAAGTGAGCATGTGTTTTTTAGAGTCACTCCTAAGACGGGGGTAGGGAGGTCGACGAAAGTCCGCAAGCTAAATCCTCGTTTCATTGGACCTTTCCAAATCCTTAAAAGAGTCGGGCCTGTTGCTTATCAATTGGCTCTTCCGCCACAATTGGCAAACCTTCATGATGTTTTCCATGTGTCGCAACTCATAAAATATGTGCCTGATGAATCTTATGTGATGGCTCATGAGTCTGTACAATTGAAGGATAATTTGATCTATAAGCCAAAGCCTAGTCAAATCATGGACAAGAGCACTAAGACTCTGAGGAACAAGACAATTCCATTGGTGAAAGTGTTATGGGACGGATTGACTCATGAAGAAGCCACTTGGGAGATGGAGGAGGACATCGTGCGTCAGTACCCAGATTTTATTATCTAAGGTATGGTAACCTTTACGTTTGAATTTGTCATATGTTAAAATAAGTGCGTGAGTACGAGGGGAATTTCAGGGACGAAATTCTTTAAGGAGGGGAGAAAATGTAACATCCTAAAATTCTAATATAATTAATAAAAAAAATGATTAAGCTATAAAAAAAATAATGATATATTAAAAATACAATACAATTAAGAGGTTTAGTGTGTGGGATATGTTAGTGTAAAACTTATTATAATTGGTAAATAATTACAAAAGAAATATTAAATTAAAATAAATATAAAAAAAAGAAAAAAAAAAGAGAATTAAAGGTGTACTAGGCGTATCACCTATATGTAAAAAGAAAAAAAAAAGGAATCATAAAACCAACAAAAAAAAAGAAAAAAAAAATCCTATGCACTAGGTTACTGTGCCTAATGCACTATACCTATATATATTACTCTAGTCACTGCGCGTCGCACAGTGTAGCGCTTACAGATGTTCTTTTCTTCCTTGCCAGTGCAATCGTAATAACACAGATCCAAGAACGTCACCAAACGGAAGAAGAATTTTTAGGGAAGCACTAATTCTTATCATAAATAATTTTTAGAGTACATTGGAGGTCTTCGAGAGGTGAGTAACAATATTTTTTACGAACCCTTTCCATGATATGAATGATTGTTTGAGTTGACAAAAGATTACATTTTGAGAGTTTTTTTGTAATTGATTTGATGAATTGAATTAGTAAATATGTTTTCCCTAAAATTAAAAGAAAGTGTTTATTGATAATTTATTGTTATGTGCATAAAATTCTTCCGGTTAAATGTTAGATTGATAAATCTACTAAACCTTGGTACTGTGCATCAAAACCCACATGAGCGGATTTCCTTATTCCTAATTGCTTCATGAAAACCTGTACACTATGTCAAGATCAATTCAAGTATGAATTGGAGTCCTAACGACACGTGTCCTTTTTGTTTTCATGAAGTATATGATTTTGTTTAATTGATTTTTAATATATTAGCTGAGTGATAGCATGAATTAAATCACATTAGTTTATAGTCAAAAAGAATATATATAGGTGTGTTTGATTGATATTTGTACTGGTTAAATGATATGCTTGATGACATATGTTATGTCTTGATGTTCGTAATTGTCATGGTGTAGTTATAAAATTACTGGAAGACATGATATGAGTCTATTTGGTATGCATGATATGATTAAATATTTAATCTATGGTAAATGAGTTGTTACTTGTATGAGACATGAAATTTATGCCTTATGATGAGTTGTATGATGTTTGCCGCAATACCACCTATGATAGGGGTATCGAAGAGTAATACCGACTTAATGGGGTATCGAAAGTAACATCACCATGTGATTGGGATGTAAAAAATGAGTAATACTACCTAAAAAAGGGTATCGAAAGTAACACCGCCACAGGTTCGGGTGTCGAAAAGGGAGAAATACCGCCATGTGCACATGGGAGGTATCGAAATGGAAATGTCCCCTACAGGAGGGTGACATCGAAACACTCCTCATGAGTAGGAGTGGGCAATGGGACGCCATTGTCATGTGATGTGTGAATTTATGGCATGCCGGCAAGAGACCAATTTAATTAGGAGGTCTTCGGGCCACTTGGATTAAAACATAATTTACTTGGTATATGGAATGTGATGTATTGAGATAAGTTGTTGTTACGTTATATGCTATTGAGTTGATGAGATTATTGTTGATATTAAAAGTATTTTCTTTTATATATATTATTTTAGAAAATTAGCGGGTGCCATGGACAGTTTTTCCGGTTTCCGCACCGGCTGAGAATGATACTATTTTCGAAAATATTTTATAAAACTGTATTGTTGATCACTGGGATTTTATATCTCATTATAAGTATTGTTTTCAGAGACCGAGGACATCGTTGTTGAGGACCCAGAGACCTGAGGAGTCATCTTCTTATCACCTAGTTGGTTAGTAATGCAGTATGGTTGCTGACGACGTTTTTTTTTTGTTTACGTATTATTTTTTTCTCGGATTATAATTAGACGCCCGGTTTTGAGATTTTGGGTTTTTATTTATATTTATATTCATTACGTGGATGTTTTACTACTATATTATTTAATATGATGTATTTTTTGACTTTAAATATTTTTTTTAAATTTTTATTTATGAGATATATGTTTTAATTAAATGTTTTAAAGGAATTTTATTGATTTTATCTTGGGATTAGTAATGTAACAAAGGGCGTTACATATCTCATAAAGAAAAAATAAAAAAAGATATTTAAAGTTTGAAAATACCTCATATTGAATAATATAATAATAAAATATCCATGTAATGAATATAATTATAAATAAAAACCAAAAGCCTCAAAACCGGACGTCTAATTACAATCCGAGAAAAATAATACGTAAACAAAAAAAAAACGTCGTCAGCACCCTCAACCATACTACATTACTAACCAACTAGGTGATAAGAAGATGACTCATCAGGTCTCTGGGTCCTCAACAGCGATGTCCTCGATATCTGAAAACAATATTTATAATGAGATATAAAATCCCAGTGATCAACAATACATTTTTATAAAATATTTTCGAAAATAGTATTGTTCTCAGCCGGCTCGGTAACCGGAAAAACTGTTCATGACACCCGCTAATTTTCCAAAATAATACATATAAAAGAAAATGCTTTTAATATCGATAATAATCTCATCAACTCAATAGTATATAACGTAACAATAACTTCTCTCAATACATCACATTCCATATACCAAATAAATTCTAGATTAATCCAAGCGGCTCGAATACCTCCTAATTAAATTGGTCTCTTGCCGGCATGCCATAAATTCACACATCACACGCAATGGTGTCCCATTACCCACCCCTACTCACGAGGAGTGTTTCGATGTCACCATCCTGTCGGGGACATTTCCATTTCGATACCTCCAATGTGCACATGGCGGTATTTCTCCCTTTTCGACACCCCAACCTGTGGCGGTGTTACTTTCGATACCCTTTTTTATGTAGTATTACTCATTTTCGACATCCCAATCACATGGTGATGTTATTTTCGATACCCCATTAAGTCGGTATTACTCTTCGATACCCCTATCATAGGTGGTATTGCGGCAAACATCATACAACTCATCATAAGGCATAAATTTCATGTCTCATACAAGTAACAACTCATTTACCATAGATTAAATATTTAATCCTATCATGCATACCAAATAGACTCATATCATGTCTTCCAGTAATTTTATAACTACACCATGACAATTACAAACATCAAGACATAACATATGTCATCAAGCATATCATTTAACTAGTACAAATATCAATCAAACACACCTATATATATATATATATATATATATATATATATATATTCTTTTTGACTATAAACCAACGGAATTTAATTCATGCTATCACTCAGTTAATATATTAAAATTCAATTAAACAAAATCATATACTTCATGAAAACAAAAAAAAGAACACGTGTCGTTAGAACTCCAATTCATACTTGAATTGATCTTGACTTAGTGTACAGGTTTTCACGAAGCAATTTGGAACAAAAGGAAATCAGCTCATGTGGGTTTTGACGCACAATATCAAGGTTTAGTAGGTTTATCAATCTAACCTTTAACCGGAAGGATTTTATGCACATAACAATAATTTATCAATAAACAGTTTCTTTTAATTTTGGGGAAAACATATTTACTAATTCAGTTCATCAAATCAATTACAAAAAACTCTTAAAATGTAATCTTTTGTCAACTCAAACAATCATTCATACCATGAAAATAGTTCGTAAAAAGTATTGTTACTCACCTCTCGAAGACCTTCGATGTACTCTAAAAATTATTTATGATAAGAATTAGTGCTTCCCTAAAAATTCTTCTTCCGTTTGGTGGCGTTCTTGGATCTGTGTTGTTACAATTGCACTAGCAAGGAAAGAACGGAACCGATGAAAATGCTAAACCTCCTGCAGCATTCCTGATCCCCCTTCTTTTTTTTTGTTACTAACCTTTATATACTATATATAGTGTCAACGCAGAGCCATATAGGTTTGTCCCTTTTTTTTTCTTTTTACATATAGGTGATACGCCTAGTACACTATATATATATATATATATATATATATATATATATATATATATATATATATATATATATATATCTCTTTTCTTTTTTTTTTTAATATTTATTTTAATTTAATATTTCTTTTGTAATTATTTACCAATTCTAATAAGTTTTATACTAACAAATCCCATACACTAAACCTCTTAATTATATTGTATTTTTATTATGTCATTATTTTTTTATAACTTAATCCTTTTTTTTAAAATTAATTATATTATAATTTTAGGATGTTACAAGGAAGAGGAGGAGGTTCTGTGGAGGTGAGAAGAGGAGGAAGATGATGAAGAAGAAGATTGCAATTTGGTCCCTATAAAGTAGTGTCAATTTCGTCTCTGAAATTAGGTGCATGTTGGTCCCTAACGAGAAGTACAACTGTCAAGCAACGTGACTAGCCAACAAGGCACTTAACGTGCCACCTCAGCACCGTTAACGGCGTCAGTCAACTGGGGTTAACGGAGGGACCAACTTGATCAACATTTTACAGTTTCAGGGACCTTTTTGAAATTTCGTTAATTTCAGGGATCAAATTGATACTACCTTATAGTTTCAGGAACCAAATTGACTATTTACTCTTTAAGAAATAAGAAATATTGGCATTTATACAATAGAACAAGAGTGATTCTTATTCCTCATATAGTATAAAAAAAATCAATTACATTCGGACATAAAATTTAATGTTATCCAACAAAATAAACCCTGTCTCGTGATAATTTATATTATTAAAAAATATGATAATTTAATTATTATATTAATATTGTCTAATATATTATATTAAAAGAATTTACAACGTTTATTTAATTATGATCTATTCAACTTTGATCAGACCATTGAACCTTGATCTAGTATCTTTATCAGTTCAATGATCGATTCGGTTTTAAAAACCTTCCTTCTTAAAAAATATACATAAGTTAACTCTCTTCGTTCTTCAAAAACTCTGTCGTTACCAACATTTTTCTAACGCCTCTATGATAATCAACCATCCTTTCAATTTATTGCACGCATTAACTTTCTTGATATCCTCGTCCATGATATTTAATGACTTTTTATACATTTAATAAACACATTTATATCTTTTCAAGTTATTTAAAGAATGCGTTTATGCACTAATTTGGGGCCACCGCTTCTTCTTCATATGGTTTTCATTTCTCCAATGCACACATTAATCCGAATGGCACCCATTAGTATTGAAGAGCTCCATGTATCCTACAACATTCATCGTAACCATTTTTGTCGCTTGATCTTCCAACTAAAATGGGGCATCAGACAATCCCTTCCCTTCTAGTCATGGGCACGTGGCTTTGGCTAGAAAACGTTGGATACCCTAATATCATTGCCAAAATGATGAGTCAATCTGACTCTATGGTCAATTCACTCACTAGCGAAGCTTTGACTTGTTTCAGATGCTTGGAACTAGAAAACCATTGCATCCTAAATGATGGTGGTTTGCCCTTAACCAAAATTTTAGTACAAAAAGATATCTCTCTTATGCTTTTCATGGAGCAAAGGTTCACAGCAATAACTGGTATTAGAAGTGTTCTCAGTGATATTTGTGCTCGAATCTTTGCCGATACTCCCTCCTGACCTAATTATAAGCAAAAAAACAAAATTCACACTTATTAAGAAGATTAGTAAAATTAGTTTAATTATCTTGATTTGTGTAAAAAAAGAGTTAATTTTCTAAAAAATATATAATGCTCCTGAAAAAATAAATGGAGAATTGATTTGATTTCTTGATTTTTGCAATACTAACATTTTCTAATAGCTTCCTTATATCAGAAGATGAGGTGCGACATTTGTTTACAAGTTTATATGGAGGATTGTGTCACAGGTATAGTTGTGGGAAATGTTGGTGCAAATAACCAACCTATGTGTGCAAAAATGGTTGTAGATACAGTGGCCACCATGGATCGGATTTTGAATGGGAGTCGCATTGCCAAGTTTCGAGTTAATGGGAAGGATATTTGGGCTCAAAAGTATGAGCGTCGAGATTAACATGTTTGGTGTAACTTTTGGAAACTCTAAAATCATGGTTTTGAGCAAACATTAGTGGAAAATATACATTAGACGGTAAATGTTTACGTCAGTTAACCAAAAGCTAGACGTTAAAAAGGAGGCGGTGATGATTTTGTAAATATCGACTTCATTAATTCAATTTTAACGCCAGTTTGTTTTAATGATTGACGTTAAAAGTGAAGTGACTCACTTTTAACGCCGGTTCAATAAAATCGACGTTAACAAGGAACATTTTAACGCCGGTTCTATAAAGAATCGACGTTAAAAGTAAGTCACTTCACTTTTAACGCGATCCTTACATCAACAGACGTTAAATGTTATTTTAGTAATTTTTTTATCTAGTATACGATCCCTTCCGCATTGCCTTCCTCAAAGTTTCAGTTTCACATGAATTGCTTTGATGTTTTGTGTTTCGTTTTGAAAACTATAAGTTGAATCAATAACCCAAACCGGATCTCATTCATGAAGTGTAATACTGATCGATACTGAAAGATTGAAAGGGTTTAAAATCCTATAAAAAGTTACATTGAAAGGGTTTAAAATCCTATAAAAAGTTACATTGAAAGGGTTTAAAATCCTAAACATTAAAGCTACATCCCATCGTAGAGAGTTTTATGAAATATGCCAAAGGGAAAACTATACTCCAAGACCTCGTAAAACCTGGGGGCATGAGAGAGCTCAAGAGAGAGGCAAAAACAGGTGCACTAGATCTGTTTCAAGCAAAGGCAAGTGGTTCCAGAGACTTCCAAGACGGTCACTTGCTTGCCAAAGCTGAGGTTTTGGAACTGTGACCCCAGAGCACCCGATTAGCCCTCCAAAGAAATTTCTCCGGAAGGTGATAAGGTGAGCAACTCACATAATGTAGTTTACTCAAACTTATCACCCATGTAATGTAATTTACTCAAACTCGAAGTTGTTTGACCATTAAGACAAAGACCTTTGAGTCTAGGAATAGGAAGAAAGAGTGATGAAGTTAATCTCCACGGCAGAGCCATATTGTGAAAGCGTAAAATTAATTAAAAGGATGGAAGGAAGCTATTTATAGGAGTAGTGGATGAAGTTACTAAGCTAGCTATTCTGATTTTCTTGAAAACTTATCTATAAACTTAATGCTCATTAAGAGGATTGAGTTACAAGGTGCATGGGTAAGTAGCACAAAGAGTCAAAGGAATGAATGCTTTTGCAGATATCTATACACTTTTAACGTCGCTTGTTTAAAAAAACTGATGTTAAAAGTGTTTTTAAAATAAAAATATTTATTGTTAACGCCGGCTTTTAAAAAACGACGTTAAAAGTTTGATTTTTACTTGATTAAATAAATAGTCGACGTAAATAATCCTATATATTATAAACGTGCAGAATGAATATTGGAAACAATGTAATTAATATACGGGAACTTGATCAAAATAGATTAAGTTGATGTTAAAAATGAGGTGGTGGCGGTTTGTAAATATTAAATCACTATTTGCGTCGATTCTATAAATAATCGACGTAAATAATTATGAAACTCATTTCATTGGTTGTCATGTCCCCTGTTGTCCCTCTTAACGCAGATCACTCCATATAGTACTCGCAGTTTATTTCCAAACCTTTTTTTTTATACAAGTTTATTTTTAATTTTTATTAATTAGCTTGAATTAGTAAACAAATTCTTGTGCAAATTAAAATAAATAAACACTTAACATAAAACAAGTTATATGTATAATCAAATCGTATGTCATTGAAGCGATTCATAAGTTAAAATTACATGATTAAAAGATAAAAAATTTCTGCAACATAGCCCTAAAATATAAAAAAGTTTCTGCATCAACATCATTTTCTTCTCGATCTCAACAAAAACTCCAATGGATGCATCATCACCTCCCTCACTTGAATTCCATGATGCAAAGTAAATCCTCGATCACTAGCAAATGAAAGCAAAGTGAAACGGATCTTTGCATCTTTCTTCTTCCGTGGAATTCCTTGATGCATCATCTTGAATCCACAATCACTTGCTTCCAAAGCAAAGTGAAACGGATGACGGGGATGAAATAAAGTGAGAGAATCACATTACGTGATTCACCCAACCTTAATATCCATGTAATGTGATTTACTCAAACTCAGAAGTTGTTTGACCATTAAGACAAAGACCTTTGAGCCTAGGAATAGGAAGAAGGAGTGATGAAGTTAATCTCCACGGCAGAGCCATATTGTGAAGCAGAAAATTAATTAAAAGGATGGAAGGAAGCTATTTATAGGAGCAGTGGATGAAGTGACTAAGCTATTCTGATTTTCTTGAAAACTTATCTATAAACTTAATGCTCATTAAGAGGATTAGGTACAAAGGTGAATGGGTAAGTAGCACAGTAGTCAAAGGAATGAATGTTTTTGCAGAAACTAATAAACTTTTAACGTCCGTTGTGTAATACAATTGACGTAAGAAGTTGTGAGTGTTTTTAACGTCAGTTTCTTAATACAACTGACGTTAAATATATAACCTTTAACGTCAGTTTTTACTAACAACTGACGTAATAAGTGTGAGAGTTTTTAACGTCAGTTTCTTAAGACAACTGACGTTAAATATATGATCTTCAACGTCAGGTTTTACTAAAAACTGACGTAAAATGTTGTTTTATTTTAATTATAACGTTTACCCCCGCGCGCCTTCTCCACTTCTCTGCACGTACGTGTCTTTTCTCTTTTCATCAGGCTCAACCCTCACTCTCAACCCTCACTCTCGCTCTCACTCTGCCCTAATCGCGAGCTCATCTCCACCGCAACCACCGCGATGGCTTCTTCGCCACCACCGTGAGGTACACTCTTAACCCCTAACTCTGTCTTTCCCGCTCATTCTTTGCAATACCTTGACATCTCTCTTTCCCCTTCCCGCGCACTAACTCTCCTTGTCCCTCTGCTCTCAGTAACCACATCGAACGTTGGCCACCACTCGAGCTTCCCCACCACCACCACGCGAGCGCCTATTTCTGGTGAGTCTTTAATTAGGGCACATTTTATATTTTTGGTTTTGAATGCATGCATGTTGCTCTGCTGGTTTGAAACTGTAGTCTCAGTAGTTGAAACTTGAAACTGTGAGTTTGAGTTGTTTGGAATGTCTCTATTTTTGGTTTTGAGTGTATGTTGAAACTGTAGTCTCAGTAGTTGTAACTTTAAACCGTGAGTTTGAGTTGTTTGGAATGTCTCTATTTTTGGTTTTGAGTGCATGTTGCTCTGCTGGTTGATCTGTCACGGCCGTGATGCTCATCACGGCTAGGCCGTGTTAGTTCTGCCTATGAGGGTCTGGTTCAGTTGGCACGTTACGGCCGTGATGGATATATAGATGTTTTGTATATCTATAGGGCCTATCTAGTTATTTTTATTTATGCTTATGTATTTATTTTGAGTTATAACCTATGTTAATACATATATATTGTTTCTGAACAGGCATACATATGGATCAGTCGGATAGGCCACATGCACGGGAGGACACTGTGGGGGTTTCGCAGGACCCGATCACGCCTATGCCTGATTCTAGTGTAAGTTTACATGTTATATACTATCTTTAGTCCTTCTTTTTAATGTAAGTTTATAATGTTACAACCCTCTATTTTATCATTTTTTTTGTCCATACAGACATCACAGGCTCATAGGAAACGGGGTAGAGGAGCCACCTCGTTGAAGAAACTAGAGAAGGACAGGCAGAGCGGACAGAAGCTTGAGGTGTCCTTCGATGCTAATCTAAATGCCCAGGGACCCCGCGCTAAAGAATTTAATAAGTGGATGTTTCTACAAGCGAAGCAGCACGTAAGCATCAATTACAACCACTAGAATGACGTTCCACAGAACGTTAAGGATCAGATTTGGGAGGCTATCACGGTATTTTACCTTTACATTCGTTTGATTTACATTATTAGATAATTATCCGAGTTATAATCCATCCAGTTGTTATATATGTATCTAATGTGTAGGTAGCTTGGACTGTGCCAAATGACGAGGATCATCGTCATAAATGTATGAAAATGGCATCAAAGCGTTGGAATGGGTTCAAGCATGATCTTACCAGGTACTATGTATCTGGGAAGAAGCGGCTTGATAAAATGTTCTCGGATTATCCCTGGATTGATCAGGATACTTGGGATATGTTTGCCAGGAGTCGACAGGATGGAGAATTTCAGGTTGGTTGATTAAGTTAATTTTGTATGCTTATTATAGATCATTTAACTGTATTTAATTATGTGTTTTTGTTTGAATAGGCTAAGGCAAATAAGGGTCGGCAGAATCAGGCGAAGAACGTCCACCACCACACCATGTCTCAGGGTGGGTACCAGACTCGGATCGAGCAGATGATGGCGAATAGGCTGAGGGCGAAGCAGGAAGAGCACTCTGCTAGGATTGAAAGAGGAGAGGTGCCTGAGGGCACACCATCAAGTCCTCCGTCGGACATCGACCGCGAGGATGTCTGGTTAGCCGACCGCATGACAAAGACGGGATCTTTTAAATTTGATGTCACTCGCGAAGTGGCAGATAAGATTGTAAGTAAATAATTAACTTGATTTCAATTGATATTTGTATAGATATTTGCAACACTTTTCACTTGCACGTTTTTTCATTTTTTTTTCATTGTAGATGGATCTTAAAGCAAAATCCTCCCAGGGCGCATTCGTCCCTTCCGACTACAGCAGGACGTCTTGATGACTGCTCTAGGCAAGAAAGACCATCCTGGTCGAGTTCTCGGTGTTCCTGGGAACGTGACCATCAAACAATATTATGGCAAGTCTGCTTCACGAAAGCGGGTGGTCAATGAAGCAACAATTTTGGCTGACATTACTCAAAGACCTCATGTCCAACCCGGATATTACAACACATCCGATGCAAGGCTTAATATCCAACCCGAATTCAAGCAGCGCTACTGGAGAGCTTTCCTCCGTCGGTACATCCCAGGACACTGCAGAGCTTACCAACCCTTCACATGTGAGCACAAAAGAGAGTTTTAGTAGGGCACATGTGGAGGACGATGAGTTGGCAGCTAAGGAGCGGGAGTTGGAAGTCCAGCGCCATGAGCATGAGTTGGAAATGAAAAGGCGTGAGCTTGAGTTGGACTCCAAACGACGTGAGCTCGAAACGTTAGCAAAGGTATTTATTCATTATTAATGTCCAAATTAGTCAAATAATTACTTGTGTTTTTTTTTAATTATCAAAAACTTATCTATTTTATTTTTCTTAAACTGAAGGCCAAGTCGACGTCGGTGTCGCTGTCACCTATCACTCGTTTGTTCTCACTTGGTGAGGATTATGCGTTTGAGATTTTTGAATGTCCATTGGATCACGATGGATGGGTGGCACGCTCAGATCAACGGAGGATATTTTCCTTCTGTGGTGACGATCTCGGAACGCCCTGCGGAAATAACGTCCGGATGAACAACAATGTCATCGGTCTACCGTGCACATAAGTTAATTTTAATTTTATAACTTATTTATTTTTGGTATTTTTCCATTTAATAATTTATTTTAATTTCAATATATATATTATGTAATTAACATCCACACCTTTTCATATCTTAGGTATCTCCATCGTCTTGACTTGATAAGGGCGTTGCATCAGTTTACGGTTTCTTAGATCCGTCAATCCTTCTGCCCGATTTCTTTGATGGCGATGCATTGAGTAAATACTTAGGGAACTTGTTGGGAGACAATCCGGAAGAATTATATCTGGCTCCCTACTGTATGGAACGCCATTGACAGTTGTTCGTACTTCACCCGTCTAGGCATACTGTCATATTCTTTTGCTCTCTCCACCAAGATCCGCCACCGAAGGTGGTGGAAGCTGTAAATAAGTAAGTAACTAATCTTAAATTTAATTTTAGTTTTAATATCAGTTGTTTTTAGTTTATTACACACATGATATATGAGTTTGCTAATTGATCGACATGATTATTTGTTTATGATAGCGCGCTGAAGGCGAGTAGCATAAGTTGCGCCAACGGGAGAAGTAGGACTTCTAAGGCTAAAGCAAATCCTGTATGGAACATCCTCAAGGTTTGGTAGTTTATTTATCAAATAA
The DNA here is from genome assembly GCA_030762895.1 of Sophora flavescens. Taxonomy (NCBI): domain Eukaryota; kingdom Viridiplantae; phylum Streptophyta; class Magnoliopsida; order Fabales; family Fabaceae; genus Sophora; species Sophora flavescens. The sequence continues at coordinate 113,291,097 of CM061062.1, forward strand.
ATAATATTATAATTACTAATTTATATGTATATTCAACTGACGTTGAAATTAATTTTGTTGGTAGTCTTGATTTCAAATTGACGGGTGGTCGTGCGGCTATTATGTGATGCTTCATATGCTGAACATAGTCTCCGCATCTATTACGGATGGATGGAAGAAGGTAATATTTAAACAACTTGTTAAATTATATATTATAGTTTTGAAGATGACTTGCATTGATGTTATTGTTATTATTTGAACGTGTCTAGGCATTTATCGACCAATCGCCTATTGAAGAAGATGAGTTAAGAGACTTGAGGATGCGCTTCGCTGAATTCTTCTTCAAGTATGCGGCTGAAAAAGGAATTGACAACATACCTCCGCACTACTTAGATGAATAGTTTTTTTGTTAGACTTTAGAAACTAATTAATAACATGTATATATATATCCTTAGATAGTTTTGTTTTTTAGACATTGGAACTAAAATTTATTTATATATATATACATGGGTTTTGGTTTTAAGTCCCCCCATTGTTCAATTTTCCTTTGCAATTCAGAATGTGTGTGATATTCTCGTTCTTACGGGACTAAATGCGGGGATAGGCGAGGGGAGTGATAATATAAAACAGAATTAAAAAAAAAAACCTATTAACGCTGGTTGTATCAAACAACCGACGTTAATAGTATTTTATAAAATATACAAGATACTATTAACGTTAGTTGTTTATTACAATCGACGTTAAAATTAAACCTTTAACGCCGCTTCTTTATAACAATCTGGCGTTAGTTTTAACAAAATCAACGCCCGGTTGTCTTAAAGAACCGACGTTAATAGTTTTATGTTTAACGCCGATTGTTTAAAAAGCGACGTTAATTTTTACAAAATTAACGCCGCTTTTGTTAAAGAACCGACGTTAATAGTTTTATATTTAACGCCGCTTCTCAATCGACGTTAAAATATCAACTATTAACGCCACCGTATTTACGTCGATCAAGATTCTGACGAAAAAAATCAATTTTAACTGACGTAAAAAGCACTTACTGCACTAGTGAAATAAATAAATAAAGGTATTATTCAACCCCTAGTTTGATGATTTCCAAAAGTTAAAAAAAAAAAAAAAACATGGATCGTTGATAATCAATTGAATGTCAATTAAGTTAGATGCCAAAAAGTCACGCACAACTAAATATTGAATATCTATCACCCTTATTCATCTTGTTTTCTTTACTTTGTTGAATCACATACTTATTTGTGTAAGTGAAATGGCATCCAATTGCTAATATTTAATGAGTTGTTTTGTATCAAGATGTTAAGTTGCAACGTCAATTAAGTAATGCTTGCATTGTTATTGTTACATTAGATGATGATGATGATGATGAATAATAATAATAATAATAATAATAATAATAATAATAATAATAATAATAATAATAATAATAAGTCAAGTATAATCATTTTGAACTTGTTAACTGCTATGGGGCATTTGATAGATGAATTCTTTTTAATTTTTTGAAAACCCTAACTTGAGAATCTTAAATTCTCATGTTTGGTATGCTTTTTCAATAACATTTTGGGAGAAGAAGACATGAATAACATTTTGGGGAAGGACACTAGTAAGGTAATCCCATCCACCATTTGGGAGAAAAAAATTCACAAATACTTTTCAACTGATCCACCTCAGGTAACGGACTCAAAGCTTTTCCTACCAGAGGGCCCAGACTGGGGATCCAATTGTCCACCCAAGAACAAACCTGGTTGCCCTTGCCCACTCTCCAAATGTTACCACTCTAGACATCATTCCAACTTTTTGCAAGCCCATTGCCACAAGTTCGATGAGCCAGCCTTCGGAGAATATTTTGGAATCACATTAGACCCACAACCATACTTGGACCGAAGGACATACAGAGATCTATTTGAGCAGAGGCTCCATCCAATTTTCATCATAAAATTAAAAACATGATTAGCATTGCAGGCTGAACGTAAACTCAACCCACCAACCAGTATTCTGCTGCCCATTAGATTTTTCCCGATAAAATCTTTACTCACTTTATCCAGATCATCACATACTAATAGAGGGAGGTGTGTTAGTTGGATAACATATCTAGGAAGAGCAGAGAGGACAAACTTAATAAGAGTGAGTCTTCCTGCAAAAGATAGAGTTTTGACCTTCCATGCATCTAACCTCTGATTTGCTTTCTCAACCACGTTTCTATAGGTTGTTTTAGATACCCTGTGGTGATGAAGAGGAATCCCAAAGTATTTTCCCAGATCAGCAGTCCTTTAGAAACCAATTAGAGCCTCACTAATTTGATTTTGAACAATCCAATTAACATTATTAGAGAAGAAAATCCTTGTTTTATCATAATTTATCTTTTGCCCGGAGCTCTCACAGAATAACTGCAAGCAAGTAGAAATTATTTCCACATTATCGATGGAGGTTTTAGCAAAAAGCAATAGATCATTTAAAATTTAGGTGGGATAATTTTGGACCACACCCTACCCAATTGAATTGGATACCAAAAATTATTATTTACTGCCAAGTTGATAATATGGGACAACCGTTCTAAACAAAGGATGAACAAATAAGATAAAATCGGGTCCTCCAAAGATTAAGCATCCTCATCCTTGAAGAAGATATACAATGCCACACTAGAGAAATAAAATTCTACGAAAAACCTATATCTTGGAGAGTTTCTTTCACAAGCTGACCTATTCTAATGGTCGTCCAACCTTTGACGCCCTTTTTCTTCCTCATAGAATGAATAACTTCATGCGTAATAATGATATTATCACTGCTATGATGATGGGGAACAAAACTGCTATGAACTCTACTAACAATATGTTCCATAATCACTTTTAAATGTCGACCAAGGATCTTTGTTATAACCTTATTGTAAGATACATTACAAAGGTAATCAGGTGAAAATCCTTGATAGAAGCAACTAGTTCTACTTTAGGAATTAAACATATAAGAGTTTCATTGAGATCTTCAACCCTGGGAGGGTCTTCAAATAAATCTTTTATCACAAAGGGGGGGAACCCACCTATAGAAACTTGAATTGATGATTATAATTTGATTTACAAAAGATATATATACAACTAGTAAGCAAGGATCATGGCTATACATGTGTTGATCCTGTTGACTAAGAATAAAGAAATAAAATCAAAATGATTGCTACAATGAATGAGGAAATATGCGCAGCATTAATAGAAGAATTTGCAGCATATTTATTTTATTTCCTTGGCTGGAGACAGTTGTCTAACACGCCCCCGCAAGATTGGAGTGCCGTCAGAAACGCCAATCTTGTTTCTTAGGTAGTGATGACGAGCTTTGGAGAGAGGTTTGGTGAGACAATCAGCATGTTGATCAATGGTGCTAACATGTTGAACTTTGAGCTTTCCTTGTTGTACCAGATCACGGACAAAGTGAATGTCAATGGAGATATGCTTCATATGAGTATGATATACTGGATTTTGAGTGAGATATGTAGCACTTAGATTGTCACAAAGGATGGAAGGTGTTGAGGGAGAAGGTACACCAAACTCAGTGAGAAGAGATTTGATCCAAGATAATTCAGCTGCAATGTTGACTAAAGCTCTATATTCAGCCTCTGTAGATGACCTCGCTACTGCTCGTTGTTTGGATGATTTTCACGAGATGAGATTAGAGCCAAAGTAGACAAGGTGAGCAGATATGGAGGTGTAATCATCTTTATTTCTTGCCAAATCAGCATCACTATATGCTATGAGGGAAGAGGTGGTCAGTTTCTGAAGAAGAAGACCATGGAAGATGGTTCCTTTTAGATAGCGTAGAACTCGTATTAGTGCTGTGAAGTGAGTGGTGGTCGGTCGTTGCATGAACTGAGCAAGTTTGTTGATGGAGAATGCAATATCAGGCCGTGTCATGGATAGATATTGGAGACTACCTATGGTGTTCCGATAGAATGTAGCACCAGTGGAGGTGGACCCATCATCTTTCGTTAAGGTGATTGAGGTTGACAGTGGAGTGAGGACAGCTTTGGCATCAATCATTTTTGTCCTCTCTAGAAGCTTTGCAATATACTCGTGTTGGGAGATAAATTTACATGTGGAGGTGGGAATTACCTCAACACCGAGGAAGTAGTGCAATGAGCCCATGTCTTTGATTGAGAAGGTGGTGGCAAGCTTGGTGATGCATTCATTGACCTTAGCGGTAGAATTTCCTGTGATAACGATATCATCTACATACACTAATGTGTATAATACCATGCCTTGGTTTTGGAGAATAAATAGAGATGAGTTAGATTTGGAATAGACAAAACCATAGTCACAGAGAAACTTACACAGAGTTTGATACCAAGCATGTGGTGCTTGCTTGAGGCCGTAGATGGACTTTCTGAGGCGACAAACATGATGAGGTTTATTAGGATGGGTGAAACCTGGGGTTGTTGCATGTAAACTTCTTCAGTGAGAATGCCATGCAAGAATGCATTGTTCACATCAAGTTAACCTAGTGGCCAGTTACGTTGAAGGGCTAAGGAGAGGACCAACCGAACTGCGACGAGCTTAACTACGGGGCTAAAGGTTTGAGTGTAGTCAAGTCCAGGGTGTTGGTGGAAGCCTTTTGCTACTAACCTCGCTTTGTACCTGTAAATATCACCATTTTCTTTTCTTTTGATTCGGTAAACCCACTTGCAACCAACGAGATTTTCGTTGTGTGGCCTAGGAACCAGATCCCATGGTTGTTGTTGAATCAGGGCATTGAATTCATGGCTTATGGCATCACGTCATTCACTTGTTTTGAGTGCTTGGCTTAGGCAAGTGGGCTCGACCAACAAAGGGAGTGGATGTTTAGTCGTGAGGAGGTACTTAGGGTGGGTTGGTGAATGTTGTTCATTGCTCTTGTGGATCGGGCGAAGAGAAACTGGTGGCGGAGGTGGTGACAATGCGGGGGACTCCAACTGTACCGATGAATCTGTGGAATTTTGGGAGGAAGTTGGATCAATCGAAGGTGTGGATAATGCAGGTGTGTGTGGGAGATTTGTAGTTATAGGAGGGGTGGGTAAAGATGCATTGGAGTTTTGAGGAGTGATTACTGGATTTGTTGGAGGAGGCATATTTGCATGGAGTTGTTGAAGTATGAGAGGATGGCGAGAGATGGGTAGGGTCGTATCAGGGTTTGAGGTTGGGAAGATAGGGACCGAATGAGTTGTAGTGAAATGGAAGATTGATTCGTGAAAGACCACATGTCTAGAGAGGTATAGTTTTTGAGTTGGAATATGATAGCATTGGTAGGCATGATGTTGGGGAGAGAGACCTAGAAATACACACGGCATGCTTCTATTTGACAATTTAGGTTGAGAGTAAGAACGTATCCATGGATAACATAGACTCCCAAAAACACGGAGATTATGGTAATTGGGTTTGGAGCCAAAGAGAAGCTTATAAGGACACTTGTTGTTGCATTGAGGGGTAGGCATGTGATTGATGGGGTACACTGCCATTTGAAAGGCATAACACCAGAATTTTTGTGGAACAGAAGAGTGAGAGAGAAGTGTAAGAGCAGTTTCTACTATATATCGATGTTTGTGTTCAACAATGCCAATGTGTTCAGGGGTATAAGGTGGACTGATAAAATGCGATATCCCTTGGTTATTGAAATAGGGTTTTAGTTTGAAATATTCAGTTCCACCATCAGTGTAAATAGATTTGACTTTGTGGGAGAAATGTTTTTCAATTTTAGACTCAAATTGAGGAAATATGATAGCTACATCAGTTTTACTTTTTAGTGGATAAATCCATGTGTAGCGAGTGAAATGATAAAAAAAAACAAGGTAGTTTTTATAGCCATTTATGGACATTATAGGGGATGGTCCCCAAACATCAGAGAATATAAGTTCAAGAGGAGAAGTGGTTTGTATGGAGGATATAGAGAAAGGAAGTTTGTGACTTTTATTAATAGAGTAGGAATTACAATTCATAAATTTGCTACTAGAATTCCTAGATAAACGACAAGTAGACAACATTTGTGTAAGAACTTTTGGAGATGGATGGCCAAATCTTGCATGCTAGAGGTCGATGGTAGATATGGTTGTGGATAGAGCAGTAGGTGGAGAGAAAGTTGGGCTATAGGTATACAATGTTGGGTTTTCAAGAGATTATCCTATTCTAAAATCAAATCTCAAGGAAGAAGAAAACCTTATACATGGATCACGCATTACAAACATAAATCACATAGGGCTTTAGCGTTTACCTCTTGAAGCGTGCTTTTACTTGATCACCAGTACCACAAAGGGACGACACCTCTACTAGTTCACACGAGCAAATGGGCGTCGGAGCTATGCGTATTGTGCTAGATGACGGCTACGAGGAGGCACGATTAGCAATACTAGGTTAAAGGGGAGAGCACTAACCTATTTATAAGCTGGCAGCTCCCTTTAACCTAATTGTTTACCCTATTGAGCTTTGTACACTACAAGCCCAATTGTCCTTTAAATCAATTAAATCATATTTAATTAATTTAACTGCTCCGCATTTGCTCTATGTGTGTGACCCTATAGGCTCCCACTAAGTTGGCAATAATATTAAATATTATAATAATATCAAATATTAATTATAATATTAAATATTATAAATAATGAGCGGCATCTGGCAATGTATCATTACTACCCAATTAGGAAGAGTATCGGTGATCCGATTTTAGCCTTACTGCGACCAAAATTTTCCGTGCAGTAAATGTCCCTTCGTCCATATGTCTTAATTGAACACAAGGCATAATAGTGTAATCACAAACGGGCCCAATATCACATATTGGCCCACTTCCGCATGGCCACGCATATTTCACGTCTCACTTTATCGAGGGGCCCAAGACATTACCCCTATTATGTAGGAGGGACGAATCCTGTCTAGATCACTCACACTCTTCCACATGATTTATTGCGGGCCCAATAACTACCTTTATGATCACCCTGTTACGCGTGAGTTTGATAGTATTAAAGCCTACAACTCCTCGTGTAAGAATCGTAGTGACTTCAAGTCGAAGGACTACTTCACTATGGTCGCCATGATAATACTTATGACACTTACATAACTATTATGAAGTATTCTCATAATGGGTCATCCGGTATAAATATTACTCCTAATATTTATACCCGTGTGCCGACTTGACATCACATATCCATGACCCGTGTGATGTGGTCATCAGTCTACTCACACAATAGTCTCTATGTATTATTGTCGTCCTAATTAACAATAATACTCGACTACAGATATTTAAGAACGGTGTTCTATTATTCAATGAGGTCTCACAATTAAGTCACGTACTTAATATCTCATTGATTGAACTACCTATTCTAAGGACTTTATAATGCTATAAACTAGTAACATAATAAATGAATGCCTTATTCATATATCAAATATATGATTAAATTCATTATACAAATAATGATCTATTCAAAATAGATTAGCCTCTAGGGCTTACACCAAGATACAGATCACCATTACTTGGCCCTCGCATCAAAATCGCCCCCGTTACTTGATCCTTCACACAAAAAAAGAGGAATGGAACTCAACATAAGCATTGTTAGATTTGCAAAATTTAGAGACAGAAATGAGATTATGTTTTGCATGAGGAACACAAAGAATGTTTTTGATATGGAAAGTAGTGTTTGGTGTAGGAAGTGTAGTGGAGCCAATATGAGAGATTTTTAAACCTATACCATCACCAATTTGTACTTCTTCGGGACCATCATATTGTGAATGAATGTGCATATTATTCAGACTGTTTGCAACGTGGTGACTAGCCCCAGTGTCAAATACCCAGTTAGGGTTAGTGGGGGTGGCAGATGCATAGTGAGCTATTGGAGGATTGCTAGGTTTAGGAATTTCTAGATAGTAGCGAGCAACTTCCTAGGAGGCTCGTCGGCCCCCGGGTGTTACATGCCCACCAACTTCCGCTTGGTTCGTCCTCGAACCATACCGTACTGGGAGAGGTGCCGCTCTGATACCATTTGCAACATCCCTGGCTGCTTTATGGATTGACGACTGTCCCCACAAACCAACACGGGTCTTTTCAACGTGCTTTGTCCTCACTCACACGCTTTCTAGGAAAACTTCCTAGGAGGTCACCCATCACATAATTGCTCCAAGTCTAGCACGCTTAACTGTGGAGTTATTAAGTGATGGGCTCTCAAAAACAAGATGCATCTTCTTTTCGGAAGCCCATCACTTAAGAACTCCACAGTTAAGCATGCTTGACTTGGAGCGATTCTGGGATGGGTGACCTCCTGGGAAGTTTTCCCGGGAAGCGTGTGAGTGAGGACAAAGTACACTGAAAAGACCCATGATGGTATGTGGGGACAATGGTCAATCCATAGAGCAGCCAGGGATGTTACAGATGGTATCAGAGCAGTTCGATTCTAAATCGGACTGTGGTAGTGGGGCTTTTTCAAAAAACAAAACTTGGGCGCATAGGATGCTTGTTAGAGTTATAATTCTGCATTCTATTCTTTTGGATATTGGACTTGATCAACCCACTGTTTGATTGGTGATATGTAGATTATGGCTACGAACAGGCGAGGGAGAAATGATGCGCTTGCAGCGACTTTGGCTTGAATGGCCAGAGTTATGCATGAGCAGACGGAGACTCTCCGTCAGATGAGGGATAAGGGGGACGTGCTTAACGTGATACCGGTTGCAGCTCCAGATCCACGGTACAGGGGTCTGTCAGAGTTCAGGAATAATAATCCGTCAGCCTTTCGAAGGACCACCGATCCTTGTGAGGCAGAGGAATGGTTACTGAAATTAGAGAAGATCTTCCCGGCCATGGGGTGCTATGATGCTCAAAAGGTGGATTTTGCCACCTATATGTTAGATTCGGATGCAGAGCGCTGGTGGAACTGTGCCAGGGGTGGGTTGCTTGCTTCGGGCGCCCCTATCATGTGGGACAGATTCAAGGAGGTATTTCTGGAGAAGTACTTTCCGCAGTGTCCGGATACAGAAAAAGATGGAGTTTCTACATCTTCGTCAGGGGAGTATGACGGTAGTTGAATATGTGGCCAAGTTTGAGAGGCTTGCAAGGTTCTCTACACAGGTGAGGGATAATCCTGATGGTCCATGGAAAGCAATTAAGTTCGAGCAGGGTTTGAAGCCAGGGCTGCAGAGCCTTATTGGGCTCCTAGAGATTCGAGACTACCCCACTTTAGTGAACAAGTGTAGGGTGGTGGAGCAGAATATGCAAGTTGTGCTGGCTGAGAGGTCGAAGGAGAAGAGCTTCAGTGACGGCAAGAGGTTGCATGGGAAAGGGGGTAATTTCCAAAAGAGCCTACGACCTGTGCCTACAATCACGAAGGGTAAGCAGGTTCAAGGTGCTCAAGGTGAGAAGGGGACTGCATGTTACAAGTGTGGGTGGCAGCATGGAGATCGTGTATGCCCCGCGGCACAAACCACTTGCCACAAATGCGGGAAGATGGGACACTTTGCTAGGATGTGCAAGTCAGGAGCACAATCTCAAACCAGATCATTGAACCACGGAAGGGTCTTTACCATCCAAGGAGAGGAGGTGAAGGAGTCCGACGGCTTGATCCATGGTAAGGGCTTTATTAAAGGTCATGATGTTATCATATTGTTCGATTCAGGAGCAACACATTCATTCATTTCATTTAAATGTGCTCAATTCTTAGAGTTACCTGTTACTAAACTGTCATATGATTTGTGTGTTTCTACTCCTGCTAAAGATAGATTGATTACTTCTTCTATCTGCCTGCAATGTCCTTTATTGTGTCAAGACCTAAGGATGTCAACGGGGCGAGGCGGGAATGGATACTGGTTACCTGCTACCCGCCCCGTTGGATAAAAAATCCACCCATACCTGCCCCGTACCCGCACGGATACCCGTTTAACGGGTTCTTAACGGATTCGCGGGTATCCGCGGATATCCATGGGTAGTTATGAAAAACAAACAATCTGTTTTTTAATTAAAAAAAAATACACAAAACTTAAACAAACCACCACATTAATATCTTCCGGTATTTGAACAAAATAGCACCTACAAATTAATACATCACACTTAAAATATCCATGAAACAGCACAATAGATGAAAATTATCTAGGAAATGATATAAGGACTTTGAGAGTAGATATATATAATAAAGGGTATTATAGTAATTAAGTAACGGGTGCGGGTATCCGCGGGCACGGATAGTGTGATACTCGCCCCGCCCCGTTTATAGACGGGTATTGGAATTGCCCGTTTATTTTACCCGCGGGTACCCGTTTAACTACCCGTCCCATGCCCGTTGCGGATTTTATCCGCGGGTACGGATAAAATTGTCATCCCTATCAAGACTTGACTTATATTGTTGATATGATATGTTTACCTATGTCTGGTGACTCTAGTCTGGATATTATTTTGGGCATGGACTGGTTGTCTCGTAATAATGCTATTATTGATTGTGCTAGTCGAACTATTTCTTTTATTCCACAGTCCATGTCTGTTGACTCCCCTAGGACGGAACACCTTATCTCTGCTGCCTCATGTCATAAGTGCTTAGTTGATGGAGCTCAGGCATATATACTTCTCTTTTCTGCTAAGATAGAGGTTGAAAGTTATATAGTGGCACTGCCTATTGTGTGTGAGTTCCCAGATGTGTTTCCTACGGATGTCTCTAATTTACCTCCAGATAGAGAGATTGAGTTTACCATAGATCTAGTACCTGGGAGTGGACCTGTATCAGTAGCACCCTATAGGATGACACCTCTAGAGTTGAGCGAGCTCAAGAAACAGATAGAGGATATGTTGCAAAAGGGGTTCATTAGGCCTAGTGTGTCACCTTGGGGAGCACCAGTACTTCTAGTGAAGAAAAAATATGGGAGTATGAGGTTGTGTGTTGATTATTGGCAACTGAATAAGGTAACCATCAAGAACAAATATCCCTTGCCTACGATAGATGATCTCTTAGATCAGTTAAGGGGAGCATCAGTGTTTTCCAAAATAGATCTAAGATTGGGATACCATCGAATTAGAGTTAGAAGCGATGACATCCCTAAGACAGCCTTCAGGACAGGGTATGGGCACTATGAGTATGTAGTGATGCCCTTTGGTGTGACCAACGCCCCAGCCGTTTTCATGGACTACATGAATCAGATCTTTAGGACCTTTTTGGACAGGTTTGTGGTAGTGTTCATAGATGATATTTTAATATACTCTAGGACACCAGAAGAAAATGGAGAACACTTAAGGTTGGTGTTGCAGATCTTGAGGGACGAGCGTCTTTATGCCAAATCAGAGAAGTGTGAGTTTTGGCTAGACGAGGTAAAGTTTTTAGGACACACAATCTCAAAGGATGGTGTGGCGGTTGATTCTTCTAAAGTTGATGCGGTGTTGGGATGGGAACAACCTAAGACAGTAACCGAAGTGAGAAGTTTCTTAGGCTTAGCTGGTTACTATAGGAAGTTCATAGAGGGGTTCTCTAGATTAGCCTTACCTTTGACCCAGTTGACTAGGAAGGCGAAACCTTTTGCGTGGGACCAGGAGTGTGAAGACGGGTTCCAAGAGCTTAAGATGAGATTGGTGTCATCACCAGTCTTAACTATACCGGATCCCTTAGTGAGTTTTGTGGTATATTGCGACGTATCTAAGAATGGCTTGGGATGTGTCTTAATGCAGGAGGGCAAGGTGGTAGCATATGCCTCTAGGCGGCTTAGGCCACATTAGGGGAATTACCCTACCCATGACCTAGAGCTAGCAGGTGTGGTTTTTGCCCTTAAGATTTGGAGGCATTACCTTTATGGGGCAAAGTTTGAAGTTTTTAGTGACCATAAAAGCCTTAAATATATGTTCGACCAGAAGGAGTTGAACATGAGACAACGATGGTGGATGGAGTTCCTTAAGGACTATGACTTCGAGTTGAAGTACCACCCGGGAAAAGCCAATGTGGTGGCAGATGCTTTGAGTAGGAAGTCCCTACACGTGTCGAGCTTGATGGTGCAAGAGCTGAACCTCATGGAAGAGTTTAGGGACATGAATCTGGAGGTGTTGAATGTGTCCCTAAATGTCTTGAGTTTGAAGCTGAATAGGTTGGAAATTAATAGTGACCTTAGAGATGAGGTTAGGCGGGAACAACTTTTAGACCAAGAGTTGCAGTCTCGGTTGGGACAAGAGGGTTATGAGTTGTCTGTTGATGGGCTAGTGAAGTTTAAGAATAGGATCATTTTTCCTAAGGAGGGGAGCCTTAGAGAGATGATATTAGAGGAGGCTCATAAGGGAAAGTTTACCATACATCCTGGAATAACTATGATGTACCAAGACCTTAAGAGGATGTATTGGTGGTCAGGAATGAAAAAGGATATGGCTAGCTTCGTAACTAGGTGTTTAGTATGCCAAAAGGTTAAGATAGAACATCAGAAGCCTTCGGGGTTGTTGTAGTCATTGGAAATTCCATAATGGAAGTGGGATAGAATTTCTATGGACTTTGTGATGGGGTTACCTAGGACACGTTTGGGCTTAGACGCCATTTGGGTGATAGTGGATAGGTTGACCAAGTCTGCCCACTTCTTGCCAATTAAGGCAACCTATAGCTTAGACAAGTTGGCATACCTCTATATCAAGGAAATAGTCAAGCTTCATGGGATACCCACATCTTTAGTGTCAGATAGAGACCCGAGGTTTACCTCTAGATTTTGGAGGGGTTTTCAGCAAGCCATTGGGACTAAGTTGAACCTTAGCACGACCTATCATCCCCAAACGTATGGTCAGTCAAAGCGGACCATTCAGACCCTTGAGGACATGCTTAGGGCGTGTGTCTTGGATGAAGGAGGGAGTTGGGATAGATTCCTACCTCTCATTGAGTTTGCGTATAACAATAGTTATCATGCTAGTATAGGCATGGCACCCTATGAGGCCCTATATGGGAGAAAGTGTAGGTCCCATTTATGTTGGTGTGAGGTAGGTGAGAAAACCTTGATAGGACCTGAATTGGTCCAGGAAACCTCCGAGAGAATAAAAATGATTAGGGAGAGGATGCGCACGGTGCAAAATAGACAAAAGAGCTATACTGACAGAAGGAGAAAGCCTCTAGAATTCCAGGAAAGTGAGTATGTATTTTTGAGAGTCACTCCTAAGACGGGGCTCCTAAGACGGGGGTAAGGAGGTCGAAGAAAGTCCGCAAGCTAAATCCTCGTTTGCTGGGACCTTTCCAAATCCTTAAAAGAGTCGGGCCTGTTGCTTATCAATTGGCTCTTCCGCCACAGTTGGCAAACTGACAGGCGCGCCGCTCGAGCGACGTGACGCGTGCGATTCCGGCAAGTGTACCGGACTGTCGTCAAGTAATAAAAGATATCGATCCCACAGAGACTGTGATCCCGAATCGCAACCAATTATCAAATTGAGTAAATCTGGACTGTTATAAAAAGGATTTGTATTTTGAAATGGTTATGAATTTTGAATTAAGAGATAATTAAAACAGAATCAAATAAAACAGAAAACAAATCTTTTTTGGTTTTTCAGATCTAAATGGGTTCCTAGGGATTTTAGGTTACCAACAAGATCGTTTACGTTGCTAAGTCGATTACCCTTGTTAATTAGCGAAATTGCCTTGAAGGCGAGTTTATCCTCTAATAGCTTAAGCTCCCTCTCGGGTTACAAAAGCCGTGCCCAATTGACCCAACCCCTACTCTCGTGGTAGTCGATCTCGAGATTGGACCCTTTGCGTTTCGTGACAACTCGTTGATCCTCGAGGGACGGCTTCTAACTCTCGTGATTTCAGTCCCAAGTCTGACTCTATAGATCCGACACCTAAGTTCACCGCTAGGTTCCTCCTTAGAATGTCTAAGTCATGCAAATAAACCTAAGTTCACCGCTAGGTTCCTCCTTAGATCATCCACTTCTCGCAAATAAGCAGCCGCCGAATTTTACGAGTGAAAAACACTAGAAATCCTAAGTTCACCGCTAGGTTCCTCCTTAGAATGTCTACGTCCCGCAAATAAGCGGTTACCGAATTTACGAGTGATTAAAACACTAGAAATCAGATCTAAAGCAAATCGAAATTAACGAAGATATTACATCAAATTCAACATCATAAACGAATCTCGGGCATAGCCCCAATCCCTAGAAACTAAGCTACTACTCCAGCCTTGCCATGGAGATGACAGGCTTGGTTACAAACATTATGAAAATCAGAAAAGAGAAGAGGGAGGAGAAGAGAGGAGATCCTAAATCTATGCCTAGATAGTAGCCTAAAGTCTCCAAGTGTTTCTGTCTATGTATTGTTCTCGATGATCATTCTGCATCTGCCTGGTCCTTATTTATAGAATTAGGAAGTTAGAGTCCCAATCTAACTCAAATTCTGATCCAAATCGGTTTCTTCAGGTCCAAGTAATGCGCGTCACGGCCGTGATGGATATCACGGCTAGGCCGTGACGGCTTCTGTTTCTGGCATTTCTGGAGATTTCTGAACCTTCGCGACGCGAAGGGGGCCTCGCAACGCAAGCCTTCTTTTTGTAGCCCATGATGTGAATCACGGCTAAGCCGTGACGGTCTCTGACTTGTGGGGGTTTTTGGTCACGGCCGTGATGGTTATCACGGCCAGGCCGTGACAGACTCTGACTTCAGTCTTTCTTCCTTTTCAGTTTTGCTCGATCATGGTCGTGATGGGCATCACGGCTAGGCCATGATGGGCTCTGTTTGGCTCATTTTCTTCATTTCTCAAGCCCTATTTTCATCCAAACTCCATCATGGTTGATTTTGAGCATTTTACCCTCGATTTCTGCAAAACAACACCACGAAAACCGCCTTACCCGTTCCAAAGGAAAATTAACCAAAAATCAAATGAAATATGCCTAAACTACATGAAAATGCATGCAAAATGATAGACAAAGATGATGTGAAATCACACTCATCAAATCACCCCAAGCTTAAGATTTTGCTTGTCCTCAAGCAATCACTAAGGCCATAAGATATAAATCATTCAAAGCATGGATAGTGAACCAAGAACCCGAGAAGCTAATCCAAGTGACAGGCATATTCAATAAGCACCCGAGAGATAATCGATTTCAAGTCCAATTAGAAGCTTAGGTTCATCAAATTCATACTCTCGCTGATTTGGGCACTCATCTCACCTCACTCAAGTATTTTAGGGTATATGACAATTCGCTCAATTTCCTCAAGGAAATTATTTTATCATAGGCTTGACTATTAACCAAATCTCTACTTTATTAATGAAAACACATAAGAATCAAGAGGTCTTTTACTTTGGTTGTAATGTGACCATGGGATTAATTGTTAGGTGGGAAAATCAAGAGAAGGGAAATTCAAGAAGGCTAGACAAAATTATCAAACATTGCAAGGCATGACACCTTCTAAAATACCCTTTTGGGCTTTGATTCACGTTTCCACCCTTTTTTATTTCCTTTCTTTCTTTTTTATTTCTCACTTTGTTTTGTCATCCCCTTCCCCAATTTTTTGTGTTTATTTCATTTTATTTATTTGGAGAAGGGGAGATTTATAGCTCAAGAGAAATTATTTTCTAGCTTTTTCATCCCAAACTTTTTCAAACTACCTTTTACCCTTTTGCAATACTTTAAAAGGTGCCATACCAAGCATTATTTATCAAAGCAATTCAAGGTACCAAGAAAAGTATTTTAATCTTTTAGGCTCAAAATTGGGCAACTAAGGGGTAGCATTTAATCAGTCGAAGCTCAGAAGGCCGGAAAAATACCTAATGCCTCAATCATTTTCAAAAATGTTTTAAAAAATTTTCAAGTTTCGAAACGGTTTCAAGTCAAGTTCTAGAAAATACAGTCCGAGAGGAATTAAATCACTCTATCACAAAGACTGGGGTAGATTTAGTGAGTACCCCTTTTTGGCTCAAAATCTTATATTTAGTAGTTCAGAAATCAGTGAGAAACACAAATCTAAGGGACCACATGCTAATTATCAACTACCAAATTATTATCTCAAGAATTTTTATTTTTAGCCTTGTCACAAGAATAATAAAAATTGGGTTCAAAAATTCACTATCTCAATTCATTTGGCACCAAGTTCTCACAATTGGATGCATATTCTAAGTGAGGGGCAATCTAGAGAATGTGATCATACCAAACTATGCCTATGAGAATGCAATATGAATGCAACAATGCAAATGCAAAAGATACCCCTACCCCAAGCTTAAAAACTTACATTGTCTCCAATGTAAATAATCAAGTCGGAGAGAGGAGAAAAATGGAACAACCTACCGAGGTGGTAGCGGGTGTTGGCTCACATTCCAGTCAAAACTTGGGTGGAGATAGCATCACGGCCGTGAGGCTTATTACGGGCAGGCTGTGATGGCTTCTGACTTTATTAGTCCTTGCTCTTCTTGCTCTTCCTTCCTCTTTAACCTGAAAACACTAGACAAATCTATTATTTTATGATTTTTGCCTCTTGATCTTCTCAAATTATTCAAGAGCTTAATTCAAAAACAAAAGGAAAAGAGAAAGAAAACTTGGGTTGCCTCCCAAGAAGCGCTTGTTTATGGTCCTAAGCTTGACCAAACTTCCTTCAATCACCCGGGGTCGCCACGGGCGTAGATGTGCTGGAACACTTCTCTTCCATGGAACTCCTTCAAAAAGCCGTTTCTGCTCATACGGCCGATTACGCTCCGCCGCTCTTTTCTCTGGAGCTTCCTAGCCTTACTCCCTTCAGCGGAAGTTTTGTTTCCGCATGGACAGCAACTCCAACTCGTCACTATTTGGTGCATCATCAGCCATGCAAATCTTCGGAGTTGCTTCCATGTTGAGCTCTTCTTTTACCACTGGAGACGTTACGTCAATTCTGCACACATGGCTCTCAAAAGGAGGGTTGCTATAGGAGTTAGTAAATTCAAAATCGACCCTACCTTCCTCTACATTTAGAGAGAGTTTGCCATTCCTTACAATTATTACTGCTCCAGTGGTGGCCAAGAATGGCCTTCCTAAAATGATGGGGAATTCAGAATTCCCTTTCATATCCAATACCAGGAAGTCGGTAGGGATGAAGAATTTCCCTACCTTCACAGGAACATTCTCTAGTATGCCTAGAGGAGTCCTAGTTGAGCCATCCTCAAATTGTAAGGAAAATTTGAATGGTCTCAACTCTTTCATTCCCAACCTTTCCAAGATAGTGAGCGACATCAAGCTCGCACTAGCCCCTAAGTCACATAAGGCTTGGTCTATTTGCACT
This sequence comes from Sophora flavescens, assembly GCA_030762895.1. NCBI lineage: Eukaryota > Viridiplantae > Streptophyta > Magnoliopsida > Fabales > Fabaceae > Sophora > Sophora flavescens. Next base: position 113,308,251 of record CM061062.1, read on the forward strand.
TTTTCAATCGAGCAAGCGATAGAGAAACTACCGGGGTCTTTCAGTTTAGGAGGCATCTTAGATTTTTTCATGACAATTGGCTCCTCAGTTAAGCTCTTAGTTTCTACTTCCACTTGCTTTCTCTTGACCAACCTTTGTGGGAAAGGTATTGGGGGTTGGTACGGTGGTGGAGGGACATACTTTGGTTCTGGCTCTTCATCTTCGCTCTTGTCCTCCTCCGGTTCCACATCCTTTTCTCCCACCCCAAGCTTATCATCCCTCAAGTGTATGGCATTACAATGCTCAATGGGATTAGCTTCGGGTTGACCCGGGAACGTATCCTTAGGTCTAGTGTATGTGCTGGCTTGTTGGGCAATTTGTGTTTCTAGCATCTTGTTGTGGATTGCTAAGTTGTCTACCTTAGACGCTAGCTCTTTGATTGCCTCGTTCACTGCCCTGCCTTGTTGTCTAAACTCCTCATTTTGTTTTGTCTGAGTTTCAACAAAACTTTCAAATAAAGTCTCGAGTTTAGATATCTACACCTGAGGATACCCCGGTGCGGCTCTCTTATTACCTTGGCCTTCTTGGAACTCATGGTTCAGAGTGTTGCTGTAGTTGCCGTAGGAGAGGTAAGGGTTGTTCTTCCTTTGGTTGTAGGGATTTGGGGGAGCATAATTGGGCAGCTTCAGGTTCGTGTCGTAGAAGTTGTGACAAGAGTTCACTTGTTCACCCGAAGCGCCGGATCCATGAGCGATATCACGTGGGCATTCCATCATGTCATGTCCCTGCATTCCACAAATCTCACAAACAGTGTTAGTAGAACCTAATGCACTCACATTAGCTCTTTCAAGCCGATCAAAACGTTTATTAAGTGAGTCTATTTTTGACATGATAAGATCAGTGTTGTTTACTTCAAACTTACCCCCCGAAATCTTGTTCGGGTTATTACCTCTTTCTGAACCCCATTGGTGGTAGTTGGTGACCACGTTCTCAATGATGTTGAATGCCTCAGTCAGAGGCCTATTCATAAATGTTCCACCAGCTGCAGAATCAAGTGACACCTTCGAAGAGTAGTCCAATCCGTTGTAGAAGGTGTGCACTAGTAACCACCTCTCGAGTCCATGGTGTGGGCAAGACTCCAGCAGTCCCTTGTAGCGATCCCAAGCTTCCGATAAGGATTCTCCGTCTTTTTGGAAGAAGCCGGTGATCCGGGTTCTTATATAGGCCGTCTTGGATGGAGGAAAGAATTTCTCCAAGAACGCCTGTTCCAGTTGGTCCCAAGTAGACAAGGTGTTGGCGGGTATTTGCTTTATCCACGCCTTTGCTTTTCCAGTCAGAGATGAGGGGAATAACCTCAAGCGTATAGCATCGACCGGTGCACCATGAATCCTAATCGCATCGGTGAACTCCAAGAATGTTTCTACGTGATCAGTCGGGTCCTCCGAGGGCAATCCTCCGAATTGGTGTTGCCTAATCATGTTGATTAGCATAGGCGGTATAGTGTAGTTTTCCGCCTCGATCTCTGGCCTGGCAATCCCAGTTCGCAAGCCTCTAGCATTTGGGGCTGCGTAATCCTTCAATGGTTTCGTATCCGATTGATTCGTCATGAGTGGAACGGGGGTCAACCTCTCTCTCTCACTTTGTAGTCTCCTACGTCTATGGAAGGTCCTCTCGATTTCTGGATCAACCTCACTAAGGCTCCCAAGACTTAGGGATCTTTGCATATAACACACAGAGAGATGGATACACTAGAAGGAAAGAAATTTTGAATTTTTTTTTCAAATATAAAAATTAAATAAAAAAAAATAAAAGGTCTAGAAAAATCAATTCAAAAATTGAATTGAGATTCGAAAACGCACAGTCCCCGGCAACGGCGCCAAAAACTTGACAGCGGCGCGCCGCTCGAGCGACGCGACGCGTGCGATTCCGGCAAGTGTACCGGACTGTCATCAAGTAATAAAAGATATCGATCCCACAGAGACTGTGATCCCGAATCGCAACCAATTATCAAATTGAGTAAATCTGGACTGTTATAAAAAGGATTTGTATTTTGAAATGGTTATGAATTTTGAATTAAGAGATAATTAAAACAGAATCAAATAAAACAGAAAACAAATCTTTTTTGGTTTTTCAGATCTAAATGGGTTCCTAGGAATTTTAGGTTACCAACAAGATCGTTTACGTTGCTAAGTCGATTACCCTTGTTAATTAGCGAAATTGCCTTGAAGGCGAGTTTATCCTCTAATAGCTTAAGCTCCCTCTCGGGTTACAAAAGCCGTGCCCAATTGACCCAACCCCTACTCTCGTGGTAGTCGATCTCAGATTGGACCCTTTGCATTTCGTGACAACTCGTTGATCCTCGAGGGACGGCTTCTAACTCTCGTGATTTCAGTCCCAAGTCTGACTCTATAGATCCGACACCTAAGTTCACCGCTAGGTTCCTCCTTAGAATGTCTAAGTCATGCAAATAAACCTAAGTTCACCGCTAGGTTCCTCCTTAGATCATCCACTTCTCGCAAATAAGCAGCCGCCGAATTTTACGAGTGAAAAACACTAGAAATCCTAAGTTCACCGCTAGGTTCCTCCTTAGAATGTCTACGTCCCGCAAATAAGTGGTTGCCGAATTTACGAGTGATTAAAACACTAGAAATCAGATCTAAAGCAAATCGAAATTAACGAAGATATTACATCAAATTCAACATCATAAACGAATCTCGGGCATAGCCTCAATCCCTAGAAACTAAGCTACTACTCCAGCCTTGCCATGGAGATGACAGGCTTGGTTACAAACATTATGAAAATCAGAAAAGAGAAGAGGGAGGAGAAGAGAAGAGATCCTAAATCTATGCCTAGATAGTAGCCTAAAGTCTCCAAGTGTTTCTGTCTATGTATTGTTCTCGATGATCATTCTGCATCTGCCTGGTCCTTATTTATAGAATTAGGAAGTTAGAGTCCCAATCTAACTCAAATTCTGATCCAAATCGGTTTCTTTAGGTCCAAGTAATGCGCGTCACGGCCGTGACGGCTTCTGTTTCTGGCATTTCTGGAGATTTCTGAACCTTCGCTACGCGAGCCTTCTTTTTGTAGCCCATGATGTGAATCACGGCTAAGCCGTGACGGTCTCTGACTTGTGGGGGTTTTTGGTCACGGTCGTGATGGTTATCACGGCCAGGCCGTGACAGACTCTGACTTTAGCCTTTCTTCCTTTTCAGTTTTGCTCGATCATGGTCGTGATGGGCATCACGGCTAGGCCGTGATGGGCTCTGTTTGGCTCATTTTCTTCATTTCTCAAGCCCTATTTTCATCCAAACTCCATCATGGTTGATTTTGAGCATTTTACCCTCGATTTCTGCAAAACAACACCACGAAAACCGCCTTACCCGTTCCAAAGGAAAATTAACCAAAAATCAAATGAAATATGCCTAAACTACATGAAAATGCATGCAAAATGATAGACAAAGATGATGTGAAATCACACTCATCACAAACCTTCATGATGTTTTCCATGTGTCGCAACTCAAAATATGTGCCTGATGAATCTCATGTGATAGCTCCTGAATCTGTACAATTGAAGGATAATTTGATTTATAAGCCAATGCCTAGTCAAATCATGGACAAGAGCACTAAGACTCCGAGGAACAAGGCGATTCCATTGGTGAAAGTGTTATGGGAATGATTGACTCTTGAGGAAGCCACTTCGGAGATGAAGGAGGACATCATTCGTCAATACCCAGATTTTATTATCTAAGGTATGGTACCCTTTTAGTTTTGAATATAACATATGTTACAATAGGTGTGTGTATGAGATGAATTTCGGGTACGAAATTCTTTAAGGAGGGGAGAAAATGTAACATCCTAAAATTCTAATATAATTAATATAATTAATTTGATAAAAAAAAAGTATTAGGTTATTAAAAAGTATATTACAAATAAAATATAATCAAGAAGTTTAGTATAAAAATTTAATAGTATAAGAATTTATGGAAATTACTTAACTATTATAAATAAATAATGCAATATATATATATATATATATATATAAAAATAAGTGGCGTGTGGGGGTGTTAAGCCCCAGGTAACCTTTTATAGGCTTTGGCCTTGCCAAAAGCCATTTATATGGGTTAAACAAAAAAAAAAGAATTATAAAACCTAAAAGAATTCCTATGCGTTAAATGGGTGTGCGTACTGTTGCGTATATATAGAAATTTGACCACTACGCACGGATTGGAGCGCCGCACAGTATAGCGAGAGAAAGATATTTCCTTTCTTTGGCAGTACAACTTTTACAATACATAGATCCAAGAATGCCAGTGAAGGGAAGAATAATTTTTAAGGAAGCACTAGTTTTTATCATACATATTTTTTAGAGCACTTTGGAGGTCTTCGAGAGGTTAGTAACAGTACTTTTTACGAACCCTCTCCATGGTATAATTGTTTGTATGTGTGCGTAGGGGTATATCTTATAGTCTTTTTGGAATTAGATTTGAATAGGTGAATGTTGCCATTAACTTAAACTTTAAAATTTGGGGGTTTTCAATTAAAACAAAAATTTGTTAAATTGAGTATTTACTCTTGTTATCAATGGCATGAAATACATGATTGATATTTGTACTAGTTGAATGATATGCTTGATGACATATGTTATGTCTTGATGTTCGTGATTGTCATAGTGTAGTTATAAAATTACTTGGTGACATGATATGAGTCTATTTGGTATGCATGATAAGATTAAATATTTAATTTATGGTAAATGAGTTGTTACATGTACGAGACATGAAATTTATGCCTTATGATGAGTTGTATGATGTTTGCCGCAATACCACCTATGATAGGGGTATCGAAGAGTAATACCGCCCTAATGAAGTATCGAACGTAACATCGCCATGTGATTGGGATGTCGAAAATGAGTAATACTACCTAAAAAGAGGTATCGAAAGCAACACCACCATGTATTGAGGTGTCGAAAAGGGAGAAATACCGCTATGTGCACATGGGAGGTATCGAAATGGAAATGTCTCCGACAGGAGGGTGACATCGAAACACTCCTCATGATTAGGAGTGGGCAATGGGACGCCATTGTCACGTGATATGTGAATTTATGGCATGCGAAGAAGAGACCAATTTAATTAGGAGGTTTTCAGGCCATTTGGATTAAAACAGAATTTACTTGGTATTTGGAATGTGATGCATTGAGATAAGTTGTTGTTACGTTATATGTTATTGAGTTGATGAGATTATTGTTGTTATTAAAAATATTTTCTTTTATATACATTATTTTGGAAAATTAGCGGGTGCCATGGACAGTTTTTCCGGTTACCGTGCCGGCTGAGAACAATACTATTTTCGTAAATATTTTATAAAACGGTATTGTTGATCACTGGGATTTTATATCTCATTATAAGTGTTGTTTTCAGAGACCGAGGACATCGCCGTTAAGGACCCAGAGATCTGAGGAGTCATCTTTTTATCACCTAGTTGGTTAGTAATGTAGTATGGTTGAGAGTGCTGACGACGTTCTTGGTTTACGTATTATTTTTCTCGGATTGTAATTAGACGCCCGGTTTTGAGGCTTTTCTTTTATTTGGTTTTATCCAGATGTATGGATTATTATTATATTTATTACTTTGATACATTATTATTATTTTATTTAATATGACATTTTCCAGACTTATATAATTGAGAAAATTTTATGACCAAAATATTTTAATTAAATGTTTTAAAGGATTTTTATTGATTTTATCTTGGGATTACTAATGTAACAAAGGGCGTTACCTGATGGCGTTGGTAAGAGTCCATCTTTTTTGGAGTTTGTCTGAGCTATGTTTGCGGTTGGAACTTGGATTTCCACTTGGGATTCACGGCGAATGTATTCATCATGGACAGGTAGGTGGCTATGAAGTTCTTCAAAGGTGAAGGGATGCTCACGAGTCCGGATTGAGGCACCAATGTCACGATATTCAGATCCAAGGCCATTGAGGATATAGAGGGTAAGATCATCATCAGAGATATTTCTATCAATGACAGCGAGTTCATCTGCAAAGCTTTTTACTTTTAAGAGATAGTCAGTAATGGATTTGTCACCCTTGGTGCAACGTTGAGTCTGATTTTTGATGGACATGACATGAGAGCGAGAGGCGTTCGCATATTGGGCTTCAATGGCAACGCAGAGTGTTCGAGCAGTGTCATAGGAGGCAAAGGAGAGATTGTCTGCTTCAGTCATGGATGAGAGAAGAAGATTAATGATGAGTTGATCAATAATGAACCAGCTTGTGTATTATGGGTTAGGGTTTGATACACCATCAGTAACTGTGGTGGGAGTTTGTGGTGGTGTAGTGCCATCAATGTGACCTTAGATTTGGATGCTGGAGAGGAGAGTAGTAACCTGACGTTTCCAGGCATGGTAGTTGGTTCGAGACAATTTGAAGGTGATGGTAGCATTGAGAAGAATAGAAGGTTTGGATGGGGTTGTGACGGTGGCGGCCATGACAGAAGGTTAGGGATCGAGAAAGACTGTTAGGCTAGGACTAAGCTGATACCATATAGAAACATGAATTGATGATTATAATTTGATTTACAAAAGATATATATACAACCAGTAAGCAAGGATCATGGCTATACATGTGCTGATCCTGTTGACTAAGAATAACGAAATAAAATCAAAATGATTGCTACAATGAATGATGAAATATGCACAGGACTAATAGGAGGATTTGTAGCATATTTATTTTATTTCCTTGGCTGGAGACAGTTGTCTAACACCACCGCGGACCATTGATTTTGATAGAACATAGCCTGCAACTCATCCTTACCTGGAGCTTTAAAGCCACCCATTTTACAAATAACATTTTTAATATCATCATCAGAAGACTTTTTATAGAAATTTTCCAAGATCCTTATGTCTATGGATGGGAAGCAACCTGATAAGCAGAAGAGTTTATACATAGAGGTGGCATAATGGTTTGAACCCGACGGGCCAACTAGTTTAGCCCATCATTTTTGGCTGGTTGGATTGAGGTCCCCAACTCGCCAACCCGTTATGACCCACCCCACCTAACCCACCAACAAAACAGTTTGGTGGCGGAGCGAGTTGTCGGGCCAACCATTCTTTTTTGAAAATAACAATTATTCTTTAGTTTACCCACCCATAAGACCGTTAGTTAGTTCATCCCGTTCCGTAATTATTTGTATATATATTTATATTTATATACTTTTAGTTTATAATTACTCATCCATTATAACTATATATATTTGTATGCAGTCCATCTCATTCACTAATATATTTATGTATTAGTTAGTCTACTATTGAAAAATAACTATTTGTATTTTGTGATATTTTAGATGATATTTGTGTATTAGTAATTTTATTTTTCATTTTTTAAAATTTTGTTATTTTTTGGCTGGCCAACCTCGTCAACCCCGAGGTGGATTGGGAGGTTCAACCCACTTTACCAAAATAGGTCAACCTGAACACGAGGTGAGTTGACCTGTTTTGCCATCTCTATTTATACACCTCTGAATCTGAAAAGAGACCCTTGAAGTACTTTTTTACCATCCTTTCGAGCTCATCTTGAGAAGAAATCCAATGACTCGACGCATCTTGCATCTTGTCAAAAGAATTATGTCTTCAACGAACTGTAACACCCCCCTTGGGAGTTACATGACTAACACATTTCGAAAATAAAACTTAAAATAATAGCTGGTTTCCTTTCGGAAAAATAATTTATGTAAGTACTTAAGTGTCAGAAAAATGGGTATAAAATTTATTTTCCTTGGGTTGCGTTAAGAACTTAAACATTTTATAAGATAATAACACTACATTTTCACCTATCACTGTATAGATTCTGATCACGTATATGAATTTTATCACGACTCAAAATTTTGAGCCGTTATCGGCGCACAGACTTCCAATCCTAGCCTGGCAAGTCTATTTTCTTTAGAAACATACCTGGATACAGATCTATAACTTTTACAAAAATTCGACAGAGCCTCCTTTGTAATTTCAACATCCCAAACAAAAACACTTGATAATATATTTATATTTTCATCCAAAAGATAGACTCTCCGAGCCATAAACATTATATCCAAAATAAAGTCTCTCAAAGCCATAAACATACCTACTATCATTAATCAACGTCGTCTTAAAAACCTAAGCTGGTCGTTCTAAAATACATTCATAAACATAACAACAATCCTATAAAAGACTCTCGGAGCCATAATGCAAATAAGTATGAAACTTCTCCAAAACTAAACTTGACTCGATAGACTAAACTGGTTGTAGTATGAGAATCTTACTGGAAAAGAACCCATGACTATTCTAGTAAATCAATCTTCTTCAAAAGTCGGGATCAAACCCTCCAAACGAGGCAGAGAACCCCTCTGCATCATCTGTACACGCAAACCAGAATACCACAAATAGAAACCAAACAGAAAATAATGCAAAGTTGAGATACCAATATATATATATATATATATATATATAAAAAAAAAAAAATATATAAATATATATTCCATAACTACATCAACCAATATAAAAATCATCAAGTCATGGCATAGTAAATATAATTATCTCTATAAATAAATATAACCAAAAAGAATGTTCTGTAAATTAAGTTTTAACACTTCAATATTCACAATTCTAGAATTTCAATCTCCGGAGATCCTAACTACCCTCCGTCGAGCATGATAGGCCGCGATATTTCGTATATCACAATTGCTTTGCGCTGTGAGTCGGCCTCTTATTTCAGGTCCGATCTCCAATTGTTCTAGGATTACGCGTATCCGCACCTAAATAATATTTGGATAGTTCCTGATTGAGTACATTTGTGCAGGGTAACCGATTTCAACGACAAGAGGTTGAAAAGCCCCAAGCATTATGTTGAGTTCGAGCCCGAATGTCCCTAGAGACCCAAAAGCCCAAAAACATGCCTTTGGTCTGTAACTATCAAATTTGTCAGTTCACCGTGTGAAACTGTAGCTCGAAAAACCGCAATTGACATGTCTGCCTATACCTCAAATCTCATATTCTTTAGTCTTTTAAAAGATCATTAAAGTTTTCAAAATCATTTTCCTTAATTGAACGCTAATCCGACGTCTCAGAAAACTAGGTCCTCCACAGTAGGAATATTAGCCCGGCTTCACGGTAATCATAATCTAGTCTGAAATCTCGGCATGGAGGTCTAGTTCCTTTCTTTTTTCCTCTTTTCACTTTCCAAAGAAAGTCAAAATTTCTTTACAACTTTTCTGTGTTTGTATAATTTTAATAAAATAAATTTTCCATTCATAAGCCATGACAAGAGTCATGCTTCAACCAGTCTCAGTCAGACAATATCACAGAAAAATATATTCATCAGACATAAACATATAGTCTAACTAATCTCAACAATATTATATATATATATATATATATATATATATATATATATATATATCACAATCAAACAATCTCAATCCAACATATTATAATTCATCACAAACAGTTTATATATTAAGTAGATGACTACTAGTAACTCCTCAAGTAAACTCTTTTTACCTTTGTAGACCAGAAAAAGATCATCTCCTTGACGCATTTAATAGTTTGTTTCCTTCTCAACGATGCCCCGAGTTCCTTTAACACATTGAAACTTGCACAGTTAACTCCTGTCAGCTCCCAATAACGTAAAACATGCTTCTCAATGCAAGACAATCACAATCAAAGTCCCAACGAGGGAATCCAAACATTTTGTAACAACCAGAAAATCAAGCAATCAATTACTCACCATCAAACACACACTCTAATTGGATTTGAACGCTTAATTTCACAAAACAGAGCCAATTTCAAAGAAAATCAGATTTGGGGCTTATGGTTCATAACACAATTTGGAGAAAAATTGATTTGATTAGAGAATCACGAAACTGAATTTAGAGATCATCAATTAAAAGTCCTAATTGCACTAAAACATAACCAATTTCATGATTTGGGTAAAATGAAAAGTTAGGGTTCTGAGTGAAATTGGGGAAAATGAGATTTGCTCATAGGAATATGAAATTGGCATGGGAATTGATCAATTGATAGTCCTAATTGTATCAATACACAGTTAATTTCAAAGTTTAAAGCCAAAATCAAGAGTTAGGGTTTTCAAAGATTTGGGGTTTTGTAACTTAACATGATAAGGGGAGAAGATAAAAGCACAAATTTTTATTTAGTTAGTGAGTAGGTACAAAAATGAGTGTTTGAGATTGAGTCTAAAAAAATAAATAATATTGATCATTGATCTAAAAATAATGAGTAACAAAAATATGATTTCAAAAAATTGAATTAGAGTAAAGTTTGATAGTTGAATTGATCAACCCATAAAATCAATGATCCTAAAATAAATCTTCGATTTATTCTAAATCGGTTTATTTTCAAATTTAAATTTAAATAGAGTAAAATATAAAATAAATTTCTTTTAATCATATTTAAAATATTTTTCTAAATAAATATTAATAGTGACAATAACATAAAATTATTGTCTAGCAAGCGTGCTTACACTGCAATAAGTCAGTGCTAACGCACTCGATAAAATAATTTTAAAAGAGTAAATAAAGTTAATCAAGATTAAGCATCGTAAAATAATTAAAAAATAATCTCCAAATAATGGTCATTCCAATATATATATATATACATATATATTTTGCCAATATTGAAAAACGGTAAAAACCGAGGTGTTACACGAAATATGGTTGCACCATCAAAATCTTTGGGTAAGCTCTAGTGATCAATCTATTATATTTGATTTACATTTGTATCATGACTTTGGTTTATTATATATATGTATGTATGTATGTATGTATGTATGTATGTATGTATGTGAGACATTTGATTTATTATGCTATTTATTTAATTAATTTTTTATTTTAATAACATAATAAAGTTTTTAGAATGAGCAGTTCATTAAATGAAGCATTAAGCGTGTGACTTAGTCGTGAAACCTCAATGAATAAAATATTGTCATTCTTAAATATCCGTAGTAAAGTATTATTGTTAATTAGGATGACAATAATACATAAAGACTATTGTGTCAGTAGACCGATGACCACACCTCACGGGTCATGGATATGCGATATCAATCTGGCACATAAGTATAAATATTAGGGGTGATATTTATACTGGATTAACCCACTACCAAAATCAATGTTTTTAAAACCGGATCGGTCATTGAACCGGTGAAGGTGCTGGTTCAAGGTTCAATGGTCCAACCGGTAATAATTAAATAATATTTTTAAATTTTTTTATATATTATATTAAGTAATATTAACATAAATTTTAAAGTATCATATTTTTTAATAATATAAAATATATTTTTTCCCATTTTATGTTAGTAAATTTACAAAAATAATTCTTATATTTGTTCTCATGAGTATAAAAAAAAAAAAAAAATTTCAAAGACCTATCACCCCAAAGCTTTCTTATATGTTTTTTATCCGATTGTCAGAAGAAAAAAAAAAACTAAAAGCAAAACTAAAGTTGAGCTAGTTTGGGCCCACTCTATATCAAAAATCAAAAAAAAAAAAGACTGTTTGGGCAGATCCAAGCCCATTTCGTTAACCCTAGCTCCTTTTATTCTCATTCAGTAGCTGGCTACCTGCCCACTTTATCTTGTCTCACCCCTCTTCTTTCTTCTTTCTTCTTTGTGTTACTGTTATTACACGATCTGGTTTGGCTCTTCATGAAAACGTCGCTGTCGAAGTTCATTCAACCACTGCCCCCTTTATTCCTTCTCACTCCTCTTCTTTCTTCTTTCTGTAATCATACGATCTGGTTTGTGGAGCACCTCGTCAGAGTTTATGGAGGAGCAACACCTCGCCATTTTGCAGCAGCAGCTATTGAGCACGATCGACGCCGTTTTCATTTTCCAAGTTTTTTGAACCGGTCCAGATCGACCTACAATCGATTATGACCGGTTTTACCAGTTTTGAACCGGTTCAACGGTTTTTACAGCGGTTCCATGCTAAGTCGGTTTTAGGGGTCAACTGAATCGTCTTGGCATTCGGTTCCCAGTTGACCCGATCGGACCAGTCGGTCAGGTCCGGTCTTGACTACTTTGATGAAAATACTTCATAATAGTTATGTAAGTGTCATACGTATTCTCATGGCAACCATAGTGAAGTAATCCTTCAACTTGAAATCTCTACGATTCCTACATATGGATTTATGGCCATTAATTCTATCAAACGTCACACGTAACAGGGTGATCATAAAGGTAATTATTGGACCCGTGTAATGAATCATGTTGAGGAGTATGAGTGGTGTAGACAAGATTCGTCCCTCCTAAATAACAGGGGCAATGTCATGGGCTCCTCGATGGAGAGAGACATGAAATATGCGTGGTCAAGCGGAAATATGTGAATATGTGATATTGGACCCGTTTGTGATTACACGTATACTTGGAGATCAAGGAATAAATAATTAAACATAACAAGGATGACACTCTTATGCATTGTGTTCAACTAGGACATATGGGCGAAGGGACATATTTATTGCACGGTAAATTTTGGTCGCGGTAAGGTTAAAGTCAGATCACCGATACTCTCATAAATTAGACGGCAACGATGTATTGATGTATTAATATTAAAATTAATATTTGATATTATTATAATATTTAATATTATGGCCAATTTAGTAGGAGTCTATCGGATCACATGCATATAGTAAATGCAGAGCGGTTAATTTATATTAATTAATTAAATTAATATAAATGACATTTGGGCTTGTAGTGTACAAGGTCCAATAGGGTAAGCAGATAGGTCAATGGAGTTGACATCTTATAAATAGGCTTTTGCTCTCCTATAACCTAGACTTGCTAACCGTGCCTCCCAGTAGCCGTCATCTAGTACAAGACGCTTTTCTTCGACACTTATTTGCTTGCATGAACTAAGTAGAGATGCTGCACCTTTGTGGCACCAACGATCCAAACGAAAAGAACGCTTCAAGAGCTAGACACAATAGCCCTTATGTGATTCATGTTTTGTAATGTGCAATCCATGAGGATGGTTTTCTTCCGCCTTGAGATATGATTTTAAAATAGGATTATCTCATGAAAACACAACAGGAAATATTTTGTATTCTTGTCTCCATAGGCTAGCCACTTACTGCGAGATTTTTGGAACCATAGAATTTCTTATTGAACCAAGATTTATTAATGTTCTCTCCACAATCTTTTATGAAGTTTCTTGAGATATATATTTGGACCACTTGAAAGACTCTAGGCAATACCATTCATCCGCCTAATGTACTCCCTTTTTGTCTTGAATATATTCCTGAAAGCCTTATTATTCCACACTCTCAAAGCTTGCTGCAAGTGGTAAATCGAATAATTCAAATTATTACACTGACCCCAATTCTGGGAAATGACCCGAGGAAAGTCATCATGAGTTAGCGAAGCCGTTGTAAATCTAAAGGGCCTCCCGTGCCTGTTATTTGAACTCTCTCATATAGGAATCAAAAGGAGCGGACATTGATATGATTTTATCATGGGAAGGTGATGGACATTAGCTTCCTCAAATCGGATTCTTCAGTGAGCATTCACTACCACCCATTCCAACCACTCATTTAACCCAACTCTCTACCACGTATAAGGCGAGCATTGGAACCCCATATCGATAAGCTCACATTTTTGGATAACATTCCCAAAATCAACAACATCTCTCAAAGAAAGGGAGGAAAGTCCCCCTAGTCTATCATGTTGGTAGAGGATTATATTGAAATCACTAGCCACTACCCAACTATCCTCCATGTTCCTACTAATGTCACAAAGTTCTTGCCAAAGTACACTCATTAGTTGTATAGTAAGGCTGTCACACGTACAGCCATAAGGAACTAAACCTGGCTATCTTTCCACCCGATCTTCATATGAACAGATTGATTCATATGACACGGGATCTCAACCATCCAAAACAAAGAGTTCCACATGCACCAAGTCCCCTATAGCTTCCAGCACAAAGAGCCCTTCCAAACTAATCCGAGTCACGATTCGAGCTGCTTTCTCTCTTTTAACATGAGTTTCCATCAGAATGATAAACTTTGCATCATACTCCCTCAACATATCTATAATCAACCTGATAAAAGCCTTGCAAGCTGTACCCCTTTTGTCTCTCTAGCATGAGAAAAAAAAGAATAAAAAGAGGGGGTTGTAATTCATCATTTTCTATATAAACTTTGTTCTCACCTCCATCCAAGGTAGGAGTTTGATAAAATAGAAAAAAAAGTAATGTTCCTATCGAGATCCGACTTGCCGGAATCTCGCCGTAGAATGTTTGACCAAGAGTGAACAATGGGGGTTGTTTTAGATTATGGCTTGACAGAATATTGTACTCTGGTCCTACGTATCCCAGTGGGAATCATAGCCAGACGTAGTTCTTAGTTCAACCCTTGGTCATATAGTGATCTCAATCCCTTAATCTTGTATCTGATGAATACCAGCGAGCAAGGACTCTTCAATAGTCTCTTGGTTAAGCTGGTTCCTCTAATACGCTTAAGGGAGATTCACCTAGGTTAGTGAAAGTGAGTCTTTCTCTTAGGGTCCTCCTCCTTTTATAATAGGATGCCATTATCTTTTAGAGATTTGGATTTATCTCTTTTTATCTCATAAATCCTCTTTGAGATATGATTTCCTTAAATTTGGGGGTTTATCTTTTCTAACTGGATAAAGTTATTTGAGATAATATCAAAATCATTAAAGATAATATCAATATCTTATCTTTTCCGCCTTTATCGAATCGGGTATCCAAGCTCAGTGACCTGGTTTTACTCCTCGGCTAGTACACAAGTCCCCCAAGCTTTGAGCTAGAATAAGCATAAAATTTTTCATGACAGTAGCCGAGCTTGACCCTTAAAAACCTCTTTGGAGAATCTAAGGTTTATGGTGTAGGTTCTCTTCCCCTTTTTACCATAGTCACAGTGACCGACCTTGTACTTCGGCCAATAGTTTAACCTCGGGGTACCGAGCTTAGAAACTTGGTCTTTTTAGCCTTTCAATTTGGCGAGGTAAGTGGCCGAGCTTTACACCTCGGTCTATATATATATATATATATATATATATTTCATTTCGGTGAACCTGGTGGCGGAGCTTTAAACCTCGGTGGAGTTTTACACCTCGACCCATACACAAGCCCCCCAAGCTTTTGAGCTTTTAAAAAGTGATGAAGCTTCTTTGAAGGAGCGGATCCTAACCCAGACCGGGGTAGTCATTTCAGTTTTGTACTGTGACCAATGTTTCCTAGCTCCCGAGATGAAAAGAAACGTTGCCTTTGTTGTTAAGGCGAAGTTGACTTGTGACATGTGGCCATTATGACCTTATTTCCAAGGCCTGCTTTGTGTCTTCATGCTCATATTCTTAATTGTGACAGCGTATATTCCGATGTCTCTGCCACGTGTTGCTCCTCCATTGGTGCGACGAATTTGCGCAGACTTGAAGAGACATTTCTCTTCTCTCACACGTCAACCACCATCATTACTTCGAAAAGTAACGTTTCATTTCTTTTTTGAAACGTTACTCTTTTTTCTATAAATCGGGCGATCTCCGGATACGGGGCTTCACTTTCCCTGAACTTTTTTTTCCTCTCTCTTGAGCATCTTCTTTTTCAAGCTTTTACACTTCCTTTCCTGTTCCAGGTACGTCCTTCTCATCTCTTTTTTCCGGTTTCATTTCTTCTTTTTTTTAGCCATGGATATTTCATTCGAGGTATCCCAGAATGCCTCTTATGGGATTCAAATCATAGAGCCCAAAATCAATCCGATTGGGGGCTCTCCTCATCTTTCTCCGTCTTCCTCTCATGGTGATGGGGGTGCTAATGGTGCTTCCTCCTCTTCTGATGAGAGTAGCTTCGCCTCTCCTGATGCCACACTCGTTCCTAAGCGACTTAAGTGCACCAATAGGATGCTTAGAGTCCCAAACCCAGATACTACTATTCCTGGGTAAGGCCAGAAGCGGGAGCCTTTCACTCCAACTTCAGGGACCTTGAATCCCTCAAAGCCATAAAAACAAGGTTACTGCTAAACGAGGCACTACAGAGTGCCTTCCTTATGCAGAATTGGTGTTTCCATTCCCTTCACCCCATTCGAGTGCAAAGTCTAGAGAGCTATGAACGTTGCTCCTACCTAGCTTCACCCGAATAGTTGGGCCTTCTTGAAAGCCTTCCAAATTTTGTGTGGCCAGATAGGGATAGAGGCTACTGCTCCTAAGTTTCTTTACTTTTATCGAGTTCGGTTTGGGGACCGAGTTGACTGGATCTCCCTGAGTGGGGTTGGGCAGAGGGGGATCATCGTGCTCTATAAGAGCTCGTATAAGTTTTTCAAGTCGGATTTCTTCAAAGTCCGACCTACTGAGGATAATGAGTCTTTCTTTTTTGACTCGAATGGAAACCCTAAATTCCCCTTCTACTGGCAACCACACCCTTCCAGATTTTCTAGCTATGACCTCGGCTCTATGAACGCTTAAGAGCGAGCCGATGTTGAGGCTCTGAAACTTTATCCTCAGCCATTGCCTTGTGGAAGGCTTTTAAAGCTTCCTACCTCTTCCACTCGGCAAGCCGACTTTGAATGTAAGTAGCTTTTTGTTGACAAGTGTTAATTTATCTGCTTACGGTATCTGACCGATTTCCTTCTTGTAGTGATAATGGGGAACTTCAACTACAGAGCCCTGATGAAGAAGTCGGCTAATCAAGACGCTGGTGGATCAGCTCCAGCTTCAAATGTCAAGGGGAAGAAAAAGAAGGTTGCTGAAGCTTCTGACCTAAACACCCGCCTTCCCAAAAAGGACTCGGGAAGACATTCAGTCCGAGGTCCCGATAAGAAGTTATTCTCCCCTGCTGATGGTTGAAGAAACTCCTGTTGCTGATAAGTGGATGGGCAATGCTCCCATGGTGACCGATCTTACTTCGGACACCAAATGGTACAATGGAAACTGCAACCCAGGCATCAGCTCGCTCTGGGGGAATGTGGTCGACCCTGCTACCCTCATCGACGACCAAGTGATGAAACCTTCTGATGCCCGGCTCTTACTGGAGCAAGGACCTGATGAGAGTATGGAGACGTCTACTGCCTATGCTCTCCGTATTGCCTCAATTACTCACTTCTGGAGTCACCAAATTGCTAATAATGTCAAGAAAATGGAGGTAATGAGGGCCAATGCGGCTCGTGCCTTGAGGGTGAGGGACAAGCTGGCTCAGGCCGTGGCCAAGTGTGAGGAGAAAGCTCGGGCTGTTGGTCAGCTAAAGACCCAAAAGGCAGAGCTGGAGAAAGGTAAGACTGCTCTTCGGGTTGAGCTTGACAGAGAAAAGGAGGAGAAGGCTAGCTTGAAGAAGGCCTTTGGAGGACTTTTGTGCTTCCTATGCTCAGCTTCAGCAATCGTTGGAGGCTGAGAGAGGGGCCAAGCAGAGGCTTCAAGACGAACAAGACGAGGCTATCTCCAACATTATGAAGGAGCATGTCAGCGGGTTCTGCCGGGCTGTGAAGCAGCTTCAACGTTTTAACCCTGATGCTGACTTCTCTCGGGTGGATGTGGAGAAGGACTTCAACAAGGATGGAGTCATGGTCCCTTTGTCCGAGCTCGAGGATGATGAAGAGGCATACCAGGAGGAAAAGGAAGTTGAGGAGCAAGCTGCTGAGGTGGGGGAAAATGAGGGAACTGCTTTGCCTGATCCATCTTCTGCTATTCCTTCGAGTGCTGAGGATGTCCTCAACTCTACTCCTGTTGAAATTGTTGCTCGTGGGGATGCCCATGAGTAACTTAGGAAAACAATTTTTTATTATATATTTCGCTCCTAGGGCAATGCCCTTTTTATTTTGGAATCTTATGTACTCCGGGCCTTGCCCTTTTAAGTAATGTAATTGTGTTTTTGTTTCTGGTTTACGAATTGCTTTTTATTTTTCAAACTTAGATAAGTTTCTAAGTTTTTTTATGTTCATGCCTCGTTTTTTCCTGTCGACTTTTGGAGCTCAAGCTTGTAACTTTTTTCTAAGTTAGTGCTCGGCTTTTACATTTTTGCGTGTTACTCGGCTTGTTCGAGTTTTTTGGAGCTCGGAATACCTCTTGGTTTTTAAATAACTTTAGGCATTGTTTATCTCTTTAGGTTCAGCCATGCGACCCTAGCTCGGTCAATTTTAGCTCGGATTACCTCTTTAGGTTGTTAATTACTTTAAGGCATTGTTTACCTCTTTAGGTTTTTAATTACCTTTAGGCATTGTTTACCTCTTTAGGTTCGACATTTTGACCTTAACTTGGTCGATTTTAGCTCGGTCAACCTTTTTCGGTCTTTAGTTTTTGCCTCTTTAGGTTCGGCATTGCGACCTCAACTCGATCGATTTTAGCTCGGTCAACCTTTTTAGGCTCTTTAGTTTTTGCCTCTTTAGGTTCGGCATTTCGACCTCAACTCGAACGATTTTAGCTCGGTCAACTTTTTTAGGCTCTTAACTACCTTTAGATGTTGTTTACCTTTTTAGGCTCGGCATTTCGACCTCGGTTCGGTTAATTTTAGCTCGGTCAACCTTTTTAGGTATTTAATTTTTGTCTCTTTAGGTTCGGCATTTCGACCCCAGCTCGGTCAACCTTGTTAGGTCTTTAGTTTTTCATAAATAAATTTTTGACCATCTAACAATATTCTTGTCCAATATTGCAACTGAAAATTATTCTATTTATTTATTTTTCCGGGTGTGCCTCATTAAAACCTTCCTGGCCAAAACCTCGTGGGAAAAAGACCGGGGTAGGAAAAGGAGTACATCACCTACTTACATAAATTTAACTAAAATAAAACTTAAGGTGGGAAGTGTTCCATGTTCTTGGAACAACCTTTCCTAACAACTCTTCTAGCCTATAAGCACCATTTCTTAGAGTTTCAACTATTCTGAATGGGTCAGACCAATTTGCTGCGAGCTTACCCTCTTTGGAGTCTTTTCTCGCATCGTTTTCCAATCTCAGCACTAAGTTACCTTGCACAAATTCCCTTGGCTGCAACCTCGAGTTGTACTTTCGAGTTACTTTATACTTGCATAGTTCTTCTCTGATTTTTGTCTCATCTCGGACTTCCTCAACCATGTCAGGCTCAATTCAGATTTCTTCTTCGTTCTTACTTTGGTCATGATGCTGCCTTCGGAAAGAGAGTTCGCCGAGCTCAACTGGAATCATTGCATCCGTTCCATATGTTAGCTTTAATGGCATTTCACCAGTTGAAGACTGCAGTGAGCAATGGTAAGACCAGAGGATGCTTGGTATTTCTTCAACCCATTCCCCTTTAGATTGGCCTATCCTTCTCTTGAGCTCGTTCAAAATGACTTTGTTGACTGCTTCTGCTTGGCCGTTTGTTTGTGGATGCCCAACCGAGGTCACTTCATGTTTGATTCCGAGGTTGGAGTAGAACTTTCTAAGCCCTTTATCGGTGAATTGCTTTCCATTATCTGTGGCAATTGCATAAGGTAGGCCATGCCTGCATATGATGCTTTTCCATACAAAACTCTGAACCTTTTTAGCTGTTATGGTAGCTAATGGTTCAGCTTCAATCCACTTAGTGAAGTAGTCTACTCCTACCAGCAAGAACTTGACTTGTCCTTTAGTAACTGGGAAAGGACCGACTATATCCATCCCCCACATAGTAATGGTCTACGACGAGAACATGGAATGGAGCTCTTCACCTGGAACCAGTGCTACATTGGCGAACTTCTGACAAGGCTCACACCTATTAGTCCAGGTAGCACAATCCAATTTCATAGTCGGTCAGTAAATCCCCGCTGGCAGGACCTGAGCTGCTAGAGATCGGCCACCTGAATGCATTCCACAGATTCCTCGGTGCATCTCGTCCATTACGTACTCGGACTGCTCCATTGCTATGCACTTTAGTAACGGCGTGGAGAATCCTCTTCTGTACATCTTTCCATCTCGGATGGTGAATGGCAAGATTTTAGACAAATTCTCCTCGCCTCCTTAGGATCATTGGGCAATTTGTTAGAGGCTAAATATTCCTAAATTGGTGTCATCCAGCCACGATCATAGTGCTCGGCCATTATCACCTTGACACTTTTTATGCTCGGTTCGAGGAGATTCTCCTGAATGAAAGTTCTTAGCTGGCCAGCTTTCTTGGTGCTAGACAACTTAGACAGCAGATCTGCCTTGGAATTTTCCTTCCGAGGTTTATGCTCAATAGTAAAATTATCAAATTCAGAAATTAGACTATTAACTTTGCAGAGATACCTGGTTAGTTGGGGATCCTTTGTTTGATAATCACCCGAGACTTGTCCTGTTACAAGTTGTGAGTCACTTCGGCATTTTAATTCTTTGACTCCAACCTCTTTAGCTAGCATTAGTCCTGCAATAAGGGCTTCATATTCTGCTTGGTTGTTTGAAGCAGTAAACCCAAACTTTAAAGATTGTTCCAGGCTTAGATCATCAGGACCTTCAAGAATTATTTCAGCTCCGTTTCCCTTTAAGTTAGATGAACCATCAAAATATAGAAGCCAGATGAAGGATCCCGACCTCGTCTTAGAAGAGAGCTCGACAATGAAGTCGGAGAGACATTGTGCTTTCATCGGTCCCCTCAGCTCATATTGCAAACTGAACTCTGACAATTCTACTGACCAAGCTATCATTCGTCCGGCTAGATCGGGTTTCCTGAGCACCTCATTTATTTGATGATCTGTTTTGACTATAACTTGGTGTGACTGGAAGTAAGGTCGTAACCTCCAAGCTGCCATGATTAAGGAAATGACTAGTTTTTCAATTCCTTGATACCGTGTTTCTGCATCTTTCAGAATTCTACTAACGTAATACACCGGCATCTGTTGTTTTTCTTCTTCCTGGATGATTACCGCACTGGTTGCATAATCATTGACAGACAGATACAAGTACAGATCTTTGCCGAGATGTGGCCGATTTAGGATCGGGGGAGAGGCTAGAAAAAGTTTCAGATCTTCAAAGGCTTTCTCACACTCCCCGGTCCAGGTGAACTCTTTTGGTCTTTTCAAAAGCTGGAAGAAGGGTCATGCTTTAGCATATATCCTAAGAACTTTCCTCCTTGTACACCAAAGGAGCATTTTTCTGGATTTAACCCCATGTTGTACTTTGAGTTGGCTAAAAATTTCTTCGAGGTCGGCTGAGTTTTGCTTTAGGTCATCGGACTTTACCACCATATCGTCAACATATACTTCTAGGTTCTTTCCGATCTGGTTGACAAAGACTTTGTCCATAAGCCTTTGATATGTTGCACCAGCATTTTTTAAACCGAAAGGCATTACTCGGTAGCAGTAGTTTGCCACATCGGTCATAAACGCCGTTTTTTCTTCATTGGGTGTATACATCCTTATCTGGTTATAACCTGAATATGCGTCCAAGAAGGACGAAACTCTGTACCCTGAAGCTTCGTCAACCAATCTGTCAATGTTGGGAAGAGGATAAGAATCCTTTGGACACGCTTTGTTGAGATCGGAGTAGTCGGTGCACATTCTCCACTTACCATTGACCTTTCTAACTAACACCACATTGGCTAGCCAAGTAGTGTATTTCACCTCCCTGATGAAATTTGCCTTGACCAGTTTGGCGGTCTCCTCGGCTACTGCTTGGTGCCTTTCTTCGCCAAGTTTTCTTTTTCTTTGAGCTACAGGATTGGCTTCGGGACATATGGATAGCTTATGGCACAGAAAATTGGGGTCTATGCCAGACATATCCGATGTCTTCCAAGCAAACAAATCGGCATTCTTTTTTTAAAATCGCTTGAATTTGTTGTTTGAGCGAGGGGTCGAGCTGACTGCCGACCTTGGTGCACTGTTCAGCTTGGGCTCCCAGTTGGAACTTCTCTAAAGATTCTGTTGGTTCGGCTCTGGATTCGTACATCTCCATCCTTGGATCTAGTTCAAACATGCTGACCGAGCTCACTGAGGTAACCGAACTGACAGAGCTCACCACTTCCGCTTTATCATCTTCGACATTCTTTGCGATGTTCTGGTTTCGGGTAACCTTCAGACTATCCATATAGCATTGCCTGGCCATCCTTTGGTCAGCTTGGATGGCGTCTATCTCTCTAGACTCGACTGAGAACTTCATTGTGAGGTGCGGGGTAGAGACAATCGCTCCGAGTTCATTCAACGTCGGTCTTCCAATAAGGATGTTGTGTGAGGTGCTAGCATCCACAATAACATATCCGACTGATACGGTCCAGGAGAGTTTTCCCTCTCCAAACATTGTTAAGAGGTTTATATAACCTCGGGTTTTTACTTGCTCTCTGGCGAACCCTATTAGCTTGTCTTCCTGCTCTTTTATCAGCTTTTCTGGAATTCCAAGTTTTTTGAAGGTCGCCAGGTATAAAATATCAGCCGAGCTTCCCTGATTAATAAGTGTTCATTTGACCGAGAAGTTGACTAATTCGACCATTATCACCATTGGGTCATCTTGATTTGGATCCAGCCCTTGGAAGTCATCATCTGAGAAAGTTATGGGAGGTCTCGTCCTTGTAGGTTTTCTAGACACCGTGTTTACAGATCGGATGACTTTTACATGACACCGCTGAGCTGAACTCGTTGTTCCTCCACCAACAAATCCTCCTAAGATTGTATTGATGACCCCTCTGACTCCTCCTTCCATTTCTTCATTAGGAGCCCTCTGATTGTTCACCCGATCTCCGTTCTGATTATTCCCTTGCTGGTTTGCATCTCAATTACGATTGTCATAACCGCGTCTCCCTCGTCGTCGATCAGCTCGTCCACCTCCATTATCATCTCGGCGAACGAACCGGTCAAGACGGCCTGCTTGTATCAAGTCCTCAATTTTTTTCTTGGGCTGTTTTACAGTCTTCAGTGGAGTGACCATAGTTTTGATGCCATTTACACTCTTTACTTATGTCTGCATTGACCGGAGTTTTAGACGGCTGAGGTAAGGTGAGTAACTCGGCGTTGCACACCTCCTGGAGAATGGTTGTCCAAGATCGGTTTAGCGGTGTATAGGACTGGTACCTGGGTTGCCTCTCCGAGAACCCCCTTTCATTGGTCTTTTGGGCCCTTTGTGGATTAGTCCCCCTTATCTCTTTCTTTGCTCATAGCCGAGCTCTTGTCTTCAAAACCTCTTTCTCTTCTTTTGGATTCTACCATCTCTTCTGAGTTCATGAAACTTGTGGCTTTTTCCTGCAACTCTTCAAAATATCTTGGCCGTTTCCAAGATAAATTCTCAAAGAATGGCCCCGGCTTCAAACCGCCAATGACGGTATGTAGACTGAGTTTCGAGCTCATATTGGGAATTAAAATTTGTTTGGCACTAAAACGAGCCATATAAACTCTAAGTGATTCATTCTTTTCTTGTTTAAAATTAACTAGCGAGACCGAGTTCCTTTTATGCTTTCGGCTCGCTGCGAATAGTGCAGTGAACTTAGTTACAAGCACATCAAAGGAATCAATTGACCGAGGTGGAAGATTCGTAAGCCAGGTTAAGGCAGGGCCTTGCAAAGTAGTTGGAAAATTTTTGCACATGACGACTTCCAAATTGGTCACCAAGGAAACAAAAGAAATGAAGGATTCTACGTGCTCGGTTGTGTCAGTGGTGCCATTGAATTTATCAATGTTAAGAGGCATAAAATGTCTAGGCATGATTACCTCATCGATGTCATCCGTGAACGACATCTCGGTCGTCGGTCTGTTACCATTTCTTTCTGGACAGTCCTTTCTGCACAAGATTTAACTCCTGAACCCTCTGGCCGAGGTTTGGTCTTGGACGGTCGGCTCGTATCATGGTGAGAAGGTACGTACGATGGATCCTTTTGGCTACCCTGGGGTGAGGATTGCTCTTCCTCGGAAGGCATCACTGATCTTTCTCTTTTCCGAGCTCTTAACAGTCTTTGATTCTGAGCACGTATGATTTCCTTAAATTGGGGGATTTATCTTTTCTAACCGGATAAGGTTATTTGAGATAATATCTAGATCATTAAAGATAATATCAATATCTTATATTTTCCGCCTTGATCGGATCGGGTAACCAAGCTCGGTGGCCGGGTTTTACTCCTCGGCCAGTACAAGTATAGAAGGCAGTGGAATAATTGTTGTGATTTCATTCATAGTACGAGTCTCTTTTATAGTGAGATTACAATAAAGGAAAAACAAATCAAATCAAATCTCTTCCTATAATTAAGAAAGGAAATAAAACAAAATAAAATCAAAATAATAAAGATAAAATAAAGATTAAATCAAATATAATCAAAGAGGATAAAGGATATTTTTCTGATTCTCCAACACCTCCCTCAAGTTGGTGCATAGATATCTATCATGCCCAACTTGCTTATCAAGTGCTCAAAATTTGGTCTTGCTAGACTCTTGGTCAAAATATAGTCGTTTGTTGGTTGGAAGTCACAAAAGGAAGACAGATAATGCTAGCATCTAATTTTTCTTTTTTGAAGTGGCGATCAATCTCAATGTGTTTGGTTCTGTCATGCTGGACGGGATTGTGAGCTATGCTTATTGCTGCTTTGTTGTCACAGTACAGCTTCAGTTGGAGATCAACCTTCATCTTGAGTTCCTCCAAGACTCTATAACCCTTCGCAAATTCCTTGGACCATTGCTCTAAATTCAGCCTCAGTACTACTTCTAGCAACCACACCTTGTTTCTTGCTTCTCCAAGTTACTAGATTTCCCCACACATAGGTACAATATCCTGAAGTTGATTTTCTGTCGGTGACTGATCCTGCCCAGTCTGCATCAGTAAAGATTTCAACATTCCTCTCACCGGTTTTTCTAAAGTACAATCCTTTCCCATGATTGCTCTTCAAGTACCTCAAAATTCTGTAGACTGCCTCAAAATGTTCTTCATATGGGGAGTGCATAAACTGGCTTACAACACTCACAGAAAAGGCAATATCAGGTCTGGTATGAGATAGGTAGATTAACTTGCCTCCGATATCTCCCAATATCAACAGGAACATCTCCTTTCTCCCAAAGTTTCACATTTAGGTCCATAGGGGTATCGACTGGTCTGCAACCACTCATTCCAGTTTCCTTTAAAAGGTCCATAATGTACTTTCGTTGGGAAACCACAAGTCCCTTTTATGATCGAGCAACCTCCATGCCAAGAAAATATCTCAATGCTCCCAAATCCTTGACCTCAAATTGTGCTGCCAAATTTTTCTTCAGCCTTCCCATCTCTATTACATCATTCCCAGTAAGAACAATTGTCATCAACATAGACAATTAGTGCAGCAATCTTCCTAGACTGTATCCCTGTTTCGTCATGGACTGGGTGAATCTTTCGAACCATGCTCTCGGGGACTGTTTGAGCCCATAGAGTGACTTCTTCAATTTACACACATTCGGCCCAAATTTTTCTTCAAATCCAGGAGGCCCATCCATGTATACCTCTTCTTCTAGGTCACCATTGAGGAATGTATTCTTCACATCCAGTTGGTGCAAAGGCCAATCTAAGTTGGCAGCAAGGGATAAGAGAATCCTGACAGTGTTCAATTTTGCCACACGAGCAAAAGTTCCCGAGCAGTCTATGCCATAAGTCCGAGTGAATCCCTTGGCCACCAAGCGTGCCTTGTACCTTTCTACGGATCCATATGAATTATACTTCACAGTGAAGACCCATTTGCAACCCACTGTGTTTTTCCCAGCTGGTAAGGTCATAACACTCCAAGCGTTGTTCTTCTCAAGAGCTCTCATCTCCTCAAGAACAGCTTCCTTCCACTTTGGAATTTTTAGAGCTTCCTGTACATTTTTTGGAACTTCTGTACTAGACAACTGTGAGGTAAATGTAGCAAAAGAAGAAGACAAATTTGAATATGACATAAATTTATACCAAGGATGCTTAGTACAAGATCTAATACCTTTTCTAAGCGCTATGTGGATGTCTAACTCAACTGATTCATTGTGACAATTAGGTTCAGACGGGGACTTACTTGTATCAGGTTGCCTGATTGGATTTTCCCTCAGTTCGGATTCATGACCGTGCTGGAGAGTTGATTCTTCATTCCTTTTCTTATAGTTTTTTTGAAACAAAGAGCTTTCCACACCTTCGGTCATCATCCTTTAACTTGTCAATTTCTTCTTCACAAGAATCATCATGTTGTGGCATTTCGATTAGTTCTTCATTATTATCAATTTCCAAGGATTGTTTATCAGAGTTTTGATTTAGAGATGTAGATCCAGATTCCATGAGCCTTACTCATGATGAGAGTGGGTCCAGATAACGAATCTTGGTCATTTGCTATTGGTGCAGTAGTATAAGTCTCAGAATTGTGTGAATTTTCAGATAAAGTAATGGTTTCAAAAGAATCTTCCTGTGAATTCCCCCCGAAGATGAATGTCCTTAAAAAATGTTGTTTTTCAAAGAAAGTGGCATCCATTGTTACAAAAATTCTTTTTGATTTTGGATCAAAACACTTGTACCCCTTATGGGTTGGAGAGTATCCAATAAAAACACATTTTATAGCACGTGGTGCTAGCTTCCCAAGATGCTTATGTTCATGAACAAACACAGTATAACCAAATATCTTCAAAGGTAAATTGGCTGAAAGACGAGCCATGGGAAAACACTCTTTAAAAATATGAAGGGGAGTTTGAAATTGTAAAACTTTGGACAGCATACGATTGATCAAATAAACGACAGTTAAAACAGCTTCACCACACAAGTATTTTGGAACTTTTATTTCGAAGAGTAAGGCTCTAGCCACCTCTAGGAGATGTCTATTCTTTCTCTCCGCAATCCCATTCTGTCGGGGTGTATTAGCACAAGAACTTTGATGCACAACCCCATTTTCAAGAAAGAAATTCCCCAAAATCTTATTAAAATATTCCTTTCCATTATCACTTATGAAGACTTGAATATTTGTTTGGAATTGATTCTGCACCATTTTAAAGAAATTTTTTATAGCTTGGCCAGCCTCAGATTTTTCCTTTAACAAGTACACCAACAAATTCTAGTGTGATCATTGTTAAAAGTAATGAACCATTTTTTATTGGAGAGTGTACTTGTCTTATTAGGACTCTAAACATCACTGTGAATAATAGTAAATGGTTTTGTTGGCTTATAAGATTGCATAGGAAAAAAGAGCAATGGTGTTTTGCAAATTCGCAATTTCACAATGAAATAACGAAGGGTCTTTATTACAAAACAACTTTGGAAATAAATATTTTAGGTACATAAAACTCGGGTGACCTAATCGTAAATGCCATAAGATAATATCATTATTGTTATCAGAAATGAAATTAGATTCAAAGCAGGAACCTATTGGTTGGGATTGTTGTTTTGATCCAAGTCCATCATCAAAGTAATAGAGTCCTCCATTATCCTTAGCACTGCCAATCATCCTCCCCGAGTTCAAATCCTGAAACACACAATGAGAAGGAAAGAAATTGGTTTGACAGTTTTTATCCCGGACTAATTTACTGACCGATAAAAGATTACATGACAAATTTGGGACATGAAGGACATCTTAGAGAGTTATTGTTGGAGACAGGACAATGGACCCTTCCCTGTAATGGTTGATAGAGAGCCATCTGCAATTTTAATTTTCTGGTTACCTGCATAAGGACTATATGAAGAAAAGAAACTAGACTCTCCTGTCATATGATCAGTAGCACCTGAATCAACAATCCAAGTATGGTTGACACTAAGAAGGGCAATTTTAACAAAGTTACCTTTCTGCGCTATGGAGCAGGAAGGAGTTTGAGACTCAATAGCTTGGAATGCTCGATTCTCACCACATGCGCCACCGCCGCTGCTGCCTGGGCCGCCACCGCCACCGCCACTGCCTGAGCCGCCTCTTGTCACGGTGTTGCTGTCTTCAACAGCGCCTGTAAGGGCGTGTTTCCATGAGTTTGGGTGTGCCGCCATGGAGGGGAGAAAAGAACTCTAACCTAAAGCTGTTTGATACCATATAGAAGGCAGTTGAATAGTTGTTGTGATTTCATTTACAGTACGAGTCTCTTTTATAGAGAGATTACAATAATAAAAGCAAAACAAATCAAATCAAATCTCTTCCTATAATTAAGGAAGGAAATAAAACAAAATAAAATCAAAATAATAAAGATAAAATCAAATAGAATCAAAGAGGATAAAATCAGGGATATTTTCCTTATTCTCCAACAACAAATAATGAAGAAAAATGAAGATTTTAAATTACAAATCATGTATATTTTTCAGTTGAAAGTTTCTTGGCTACATTTGCATAGTTTTTATTGAATTAAGTGATAATGTTTGGTATTGGTTAATTTAGAAATTTGGAGAATAGCTAGTTATCAGTTTTGCTAATTTGAACGACTGCAAAATACTATGTGGGGGTGTTTAAAGTCTGAGCCTCGCGTTGATACTTGATAAGGATGACAAAATGTCATATAATTTCTAAATGTAGAACAAACAATGAATGATAATACACAATAGATTCTTTTCAAAGTTGAAAAGTACATAATACTAATTAAAATAGATATATTGAAATTTGAGTAAGTTATGTAGAGCCCTTTGTGTAAAATTATAGAACCACGAAACTTTCAGGATTAAAACTTGACAGGAAATTGTAACTGTACCCAACCTGCGAGAGAATTAGCATGTTTGTATTGACGGTGTGCAGCGCATTGACGCACGTCCAACAGAAGCTACTGTGAGTAGCTTCCGCATCACTGGACGTGATTTTGGCTAATCTTCTGGTTTTCCAAACACGCACAATGAACGAGACACGGAACTGGGTTAATAGTAAACATTGCAACAATTGTTGATGAGTCAAGTCAACCTAATGAGCTTTTATCATCTTGAATTAACTGTTAAACTATCATTAACCGATAAAAAAATATATTGAACAGTCATTTTGGATATATTTCATATTTAACTCATGCTCATTTAAGTGGATTTAGCTTTATTTTAGATTTGATTTGATTGCCTCATCAGTCTATTTATTTGAATGTTGATACCTAATTTACCTTTTGCTGAGTAGGTTTAGCATCAATGAATTTTATTTGAAGAGTTTCATTTTGATACAGTGTTGTCTAATTATATATTATCTCATATGTTATTTTTGAGTAATTATCGTAAAAGTCAAATATTTTTAATAATATATCAATATATAACTAGTTAACAATATAAAAAGTTATTTATTAATAATATATTATAATTAAATCCTATAATTAATATGCTAATAATGTATGAGTTGTTCTTTTTTATAAAAAAAACATATTAAACGAGTCATTAATAACCTATTCAATGAAGTAAAAGTACACATATACCCAATTAACTGATTTAGGCTAATCAATTTTTTTATGCTGGTCCAAAAAAATATATTTTTTATGGGTAACATTTAAGCTTAGTTTTGTTTATCCAACAAAATGTCATTAATCTAAATATTTTTTTTAATTATATGAAAGCATTTATCGATAATTTTCTAACATCGTCAGTATAAAATTGATGAAAATAATATTTTTGTATAACATCAAATAATTGAGATATCAAAATAAATTTTTTTAAAAATAAGAGATCAAAACATAATCTAAAAATAAAATAAAAAATCAAAAATATATTTTAGTCATAGTTTTTCAAGGAATACATACCTTCTTACTTGATAGGGATAAAAAATTGATTTTAGCCGGTGTTAGAAGTTAGAATCTCTCTTTCAAACCCCAACTTCGGAATTCTCTCACCGCTTTGAAAACTCCTTAAAACCCTCTTCCTTCTTTTGTCCCCTCCTTTCCTTTTCCCTCTCTAGAAAAAGCCAAGAGAGTATGTGTGTGGAAGAGTGCAGGTAAAGACGCACACATACGGAGGGTTTCAATTTCGATACAACAAAAGCTTCAAGAAACTGTTCCCAGATCTCTCTCTTTCTCTCTTCCGAATCCCTAACACTGCCAACACAGTCAATTCAAATTCAAATTCAAATTCAAGCTCAAATTCAATTTCGAATTCTCGATGGGGCATAACCAGAAATCTCTGATCTACGCCTTCGTTTCTCGGGGAACTGTGATTCTCGCCGACTACACCGAATTCACCGGAAACTTCAACTCCATCGCGTTTCAGTGCCTTCAGAAGCTCCCAGCTTCCAACAACAAATTCACCTACAACTGCGATAATCACACCTTCAATTACCTCGTTGATAATGGCTACAGTAAGTTAAATCTTCACCATGCCTTTTGTTTTTTCCTACTGATTCTTTCAATTTACTGGATCTAACTTTATACTATAGATTACAGTGCTTCTTTAGTGGTAAAATTAAATTGAAGCTTGTTTGGAATATGAAAACCAAAATTGCTTTACTTGACTTGTGTGTCATAATAGGACTTGGAGTGACTATGGTGTGGTGTTGTTATTTCTTGGAGTTGTGAACTTAAGGAATGTTCTTATTAGATAAACAGTGAGTTGAAGCCTTTGATCTGATGTGTATGAAATGATTAGTGATTTGGTTGTCTTGTGTGGCTAAAACTTGTAATTTTTTGATATTTAATGTATTCCCTTTGTTTTGAGGGTGGGTAAAGGGATAGGCTAAGTTTTGAGTTAGACCTTTTAAAAAACTTATGAAAATACTAAGAACAAGAAACAACAAACAAGAGATTAATGTCACTATATGCAACTTTAAGAATATATTTGTTCTTGGTAGGGGTAACATTATGCCTAGGTAATTTTTCCACATTTCTGTTTTTAGTGGTTGCCTTCTAAACCTTCAAGCTTTATCAACAATACTACTTTTTTAGAGGCTAATCTTTAAACCTTTGAAGTTTGGTAGTGTTCAGAAATGTCTGACTTTGGGGTTTTGTTTGTAGCATATTGCATCGTTGCAGATGAAACAGTTGGAAGACAGGTGCCCATGGCGTTTCTAGAGCGTGTCAAGGATGATTTTGTGTCAAAATATGGCGGTGGAAAGGCTGCTACAGCTCCTGCCAACAGCCTTAGCAAGGAATTTGGGTATTAAGTTTCTGTTCTAGCTCTAACCTTGTAAAGTTTAAGCTGATGGATTTATTAAGTTATTTTAGCTAATGTGCTATGCTCTTTGCTGCAGCCCAAAGTTAAAGGAACATATGCAGTACTGTGTTGATCATCCTGAAGAGATAAGCAAACTTGCAAAGGTGAAAGCTCAAGTTTCTGAAGTTAAAGGTGCCATGATGGAGAATATTGAAAAGGTACAAATACACTGCTTAGATGATAGGCTCTTTTCCTATCAGTAAACAGAAATGTAGAGC
The DNA here is from genome assembly GCA_030762895.1 of Sophora flavescens. Lineage (NCBI taxonomy): Eukaryota > Viridiplantae > Streptophyta > Magnoliopsida > Fabales > Fabaceae > Sophora > Sophora flavescens. Next base: position 113,339,365 of record CM061062.1, read on the forward strand.
AGAAGATGATAAAGGATGATATACTTCTTTGTATTATTGAATGATAAAAGGAAGGAAGTTACAAGAAAGAGAAGAGCTACAGCTCCCCCAAGTCTGAATATCTGTTCCAGACCCTAATTCACAACGTAAAACTTTCCATGCTACCCTCATTCCCTTTTCCCTCTATATATCAGACTCTGCATAGCAGATTTCCTCTTTCTATAACTACTTCCTTATTCTACGGGATTGCAATGCTGAATTGTAATGCTGAATCATCCTTCTAGAACAAAGAATAAACCCCTCAAGGTTTATCTGGACTGACATGGGTCTTGGGCCTGCGGGTATAGAATAGAAGGGGCTTAGGATTGGGCTGGGCTTGGTTCCTAACATTAGATGCATTAATTTAAGAGGATGATACTACAACAACAAATAGTGCAATCAACTAAAAAGAAAATATAAATCTGGTTGTGTTTTAATTTTTAAATTCCCAAAACAACCAACTACTAAGACAACATAGCAGAGTGGATCTCTGAGTAAAACTGAGCATAAGAACACTTGAAACCTAATACATGAGAAGTTTAAATTATTTTGGCTTGTATGTTATGAAGTTCATGCCGATGAAATGAAGGATAACCCAATAGTTAGAGTTGAAGGAAGACCAATAAAACTATAGGTGGAACCATTGGAAAAGATTTAGATTTAAATGGCCTTTTTGATGATATTGTTTGATTCATGTAGCAAACCCCAACTATTGAGAAAAGGCTGTTGTTGTTTGTTGTTTTATTTTATGAAGTTCATGCATTGTACCTATGAAGCATTGATATATCTACTAGTCCAGCCTTGGCACATCAAATGTTGATCTGTCATGTAACTATAGTTAGATTTTTTTTTCTTCCAATTACATATTGGATTTGAAGCAGGGTAGTTAATAGCATGCTATAGCAGAGAAGCGGGGGCAGAGCGGCCGGTGGCTGCTACTTGAACGGTGGTAGAGCATTTTTCAGTTGCGGCGGTCACGACCACTTTCACGGCGGAAATAGCGTCGAAAAGCGGTGAAGCGGGCGCTTTTGGGTCGCTCCTATATCATGGGTCGAATTTTCATCCACATAAGCCTCCGACAAGCCATTTCTGGCCTCACCCAGTCGTCGGCGCCACTGTTGGTGTCATGCATGCTCTCCTGCAGCGGCTGCACTCAGATCTAGGGTTTTCAGAGGAGTTAGGTCACTCTTTTCTCCTATCTTCCTATTTTACCCTCTCTTTAACACTTCAGTTCTCTATTTTACCCTCACTTATACTTAGTAAGTCTCTATTTTACCCTCACTTATACTCGTTAAATATCCATTTTACCCTTATTTTGTTCTGTTTCTTCCTCCCACTCTCTCCCTCCCCACCTTCTCACGTTCTTTTCTGTTCAGATTTGCTTAGTTCATCTCTTCTCCCTCTGCTTCACCCCCTCTTATCCTACCGCGTCTCCTCCTTTATCAAATAGGTTCTCCATCCTAGGTTTTTAATACCTGGGATTGTTTGAATTGGCTAGCTAGTAGCTATAGTGAAAGAAGTTTAAGCAGAAACCGTTTCAGAAAATTTGAGTGTTGTTTGTGACATTTAAGGTGCACTTTAATAGAAAGTGAAGTAATTGATTATGTGTTAGACCCCTTATTAATAAGGTCTACGTGAGAAGGAGGCCGAAACAGCCCAAGCTTATTGGGCCAGCCACAGACTAGACTAGTTGGTTATTCCCATTGTAGCAAATCAGAAAGATATAAATAAGGAGTAGAGGGGGAGAATCAGTTAGGAATTTAGTTGGAATTGGAATTAGGAGGGAGAGGCCAAGCTCTTGAACCTTGGAGGGAAGTCTCTGTATTTTCCTTTCTACTTTTCTCATTCTCTTGTAGTTACCTTCTCTGATTTGGGAGCATTTCCCTAGAGAATTACATCCATACTATAGTGAAATCCATTCAAATCCCTAATTGTTGAACCAGTTCTAACAACTGGTATCAAAGCTCTCAGATCTTGGGAGAAGATTCATGGCTTCGACGAGAGGAATGGAAACCAGACTTGAGTTTCTCGAGCACGGGTACGAGGCATTCATGGTGACGCGCGAAGAATTGCAGGAACTGAGAAGAGTCGTAGATGAAGAACGACTCGAGAGAATCGAAACGAGAAGGCAACTCGGAGAACTTCTCGAGACGGTGCGCGGACTAACAAGTCGCAGCTCTAGGAATGGAAACGGAGGAGGATCCGCTGGCGAATCTCAGATCCGAGATGAACGATGGAGGAAATTGGAGGTGCCGGTGTTCGACGGCGGCGACGCGTACGGTTGGGCGAACCGTGTGGAGCGTTACTTCGAGTTGAAGGGGCTAAGTGACGAAGAGAAGCTTCAAGCGGTGATGGTGGCTATGGAAGGTAAGGCTCTGACGTGGTATCAGTGGTGGGAATATTGCGCTCAGAACCCTACCTGGCAGGAGTTTCGTTCCGATGTGATTCGAAGGTTTCAGCCATCCATGATCCATAGTCCTTTTGAACTTTTATTGAGCCTTAAACAAATCGGGACAGTCGAGGAGTATAGGGAACAATTCGAGCTGTATGCGGGACCGCTTATGAGAGAAGCTCAACCAGAGTACTTAAAGGGGATCTTTCTTAATGGACTCAAGGAGGTGATTAGAGCTGAATTAAAGCTACACAAAGCGGACACCATAGCTGAGTTGATGGAGTTTGCCCAGAGTATTGATGAGAAAAACTTGCTACTTAATAAAGGGAGTCAGGCGGTGCAAAGGAGTGGGGCTACTGCAAGGAGTGCAAGCAGTACGCGTCTAATCACATGGGAACCAGTGAACAAAAACCAAGCTTAGTCAGTATCAGTGACTGGGAGTTCAGGGAATGACTCTAATAATCTGAAATCTACAGGATCTTTTAAGGGAAGGAATTTTCGAAGACTGAGTGATGCAGAACTCCAAGAAAGATCTAGAAGAGGCCTTTGTTTCAGGTGTGATGAGAAATGGGGCCCAAGCCACATCTGTGCTAACAAACAACTACAAATTCTGATCCTGGACGAAGATGAAGATGCTAATAAAACAGAGGAGACAAAGGAGGAATTGGAGATGAAACAGTTACAGTTATCCCTGTATAGTATTACTGGGTTGACCTCAAAAAAATCAATCAAGATTTTGGGCACCTTAGCTGGTAGACAGGTGGTAATTTTGGTGGATTGTGGAGCCTCTCACAACTTCATCTCTGCCACCACAGTAAGAGACTGTGATTTACAGGTATCTCCAACCCCTCAATACTCAGTAGAAGTAGGGGATGGAAGAAAAATTATGTGTAAAGGTGTATGTTCACAATTAACGCTTCTAATACAAGGGTTAGAGATCCAGCAAGACTTTTTTGTTTTCGAATTGGGGGGAGTTGATGTAGTGCTGGGTATGGAATGGTTATCTAGCCTTGGTGAGATCCGGGCTAACTTCAAGGAACTTTCACTTAAGATTCCCACTAAGGAAGGTGTGAAGTTGTTGAAGGGAGAGCCTGCACTAACCAGAACTAAGGCTTCTTTTAAATCAATCCTCAAGGCCATAATTGATCAAGGGGAGGGTTTCTTATTAGAATATCACAGTATGCAAGCTGAGGCAGAACAGGGGCACTCTATTCCTCAGTGGTTAGTTTCTCTTATTGATGATTATGCTGAGGTATTTCAGGAACCGCAGGGGTTACCACCGCCGAGGCGCCAAGACCATGCCATAGTCTTGAAGGAAGGGTCTAATATCCCCAACCTCAGGCCTTATAGATACCCCCACTATCAGAAAAATGAGATTGAGAAGTTGGTAGATGATATGCTCAGTTCAGGAATCATTAGGCCGAGTGTGAGTCCTTACTCGAGCCCGATCATTTTGGTTAAGAAAAAGGATGGGGGATGGCGTTTCTGTGTTGATTACCGAGCCCTTAACAAAATCACCATTCCGGACAAGTTCCCTATACCGATTATTGATGAGTTGTTGGACGAGCTGGGAGGAGCAGTGGTATTTTCTAAATTGGATCTTCGATCTGGATATCACCAGATTCGAACGAGAGAAGAAGATATTCCAAAAACGGCATTCCGGACCCATGAGGGGCACTATGAGTTTGTTGTCATGCCCTTCGGCTTGACTAATGCCCCATCAACCTTCCAATCGCTTATGAATGAGATGCTGAAACCATATTTGAGGAAATTCACTCTTGTATTCTTTGATGATATCTTAGTGTACAACAAGACTGAAAATGATCACAAGAGACACTTGCAGGCCGTGCTAGCTCTTCTCAAGGAACACCAATTGTTTGCAAATAAAAAGAAATGCCACTTTGGACAACAACAACTGGAATATCTAGGCCACATTATTTCAGCTAAGGGTGTAGCTGCAGACCCTAAGAAGCTGGCTGTAATGTTAGATTGGCCAGTTCCCAAGGACCTTAAAGCACTTGGAGGTTTTTTGGGTCTTACTGGGTATTACAGAAGGTTTGTTAGAGACTATGGTAAGCTTGCTAGACCATTGACTCAGTTGTTAAAGAAAGATAATTTTCTTTGGTCCGTGGAAGCTCAAGGTGCATTTGATAAATTGAAGGCCTTGATGGTTGACTTACCAATTCGACGAGTTCTCGATTTTTCTAAGGTTTTCACCATTGAGAGCAGATGCATCGAATAAGGGTCTTGGAGCGATTCTGCTCCAAGAGGGCGAGCCTGTGGCTTTTCTTAGCCAGGCTCTATCGGAGAGAGCTCAAGCCGATCCGTATACTGAACGTGAGTTAATGGCCATTGTGATGGTGGTGCGAGAAATGGAGGCATTACCTATTGGGCGCGGGCATTTTGTCATTGTTCTTGATCGAGAAGAGCTTAAAGTTCCTCAAAGATCAACGAGTTTTGGGTGAGGAGCAATTCAAGTGGACATCCAAGTTGATGGGCCTTGATTTTGAGATTCATATAGGCACGGGTCGAGAGAATAATGCAAAGAGATGCCCTTTCTAGGAAAATGACTTTTGTTGCCTTATCTCTTGTCCGATTTTAGAATTGGAAGAATGGGAAGAGGAAGTCCAGCAAGATCCTAAAGCTGCAGAGAATTATACAAGACTTAATCCAAGACTCACAATCTCATCCTGGCTATTCTTTTGTAACAAAAAACTACTCTATAAAGGAAAGCTAGTGTTGCCAAAATCTTCTTCTAAAATTCCTATCTTACTAAAAAGAATTCCATAGCTCAGAAGAGGGGACACTCGGGATTTTTTAGATCCTATAAGCGCATTGCTTTGGACTGGTTTATTGGGAGGGAATGAAACGAGATATTCAGCGATTCGTGGCTTCATGTGAAATATGTCGTCGGAACAAATATCGGAACATTGTCACCAGGCGAGGTTTACTCCAACCTCTACCTATTCCCACTCAAGTTTGGGCTGATGTGTCCATGGATTTTATTGAAGGACTCCCTAAAGTGCAAGGGAAGGATGTTATTCTGGTGGTGGTAGATCGGCTCACAAAATATGCTCATTTTATCCCTCTTAGCCATCCATTTACTTGCCAAGGATGTGGCGAAGTCTTTATTGTTGAAGTGGTGAAGTTACATGGATTTCCCTCTACCATTGTGTCCGATAGAGACAAAATTTTCCTCGATCATTTACGGGCGGAGCTATTTTTGGTCACTGGTACTAAACTAGTAAACTCAAATTCAGCTCTGCGTATCATCCTCAAACTGATGGGCGATCAAGTTGTGAATCGTTGTTTGGAAACCTATTTGCGCTGCCTTACAGTACTAAACCAAAAGCAGTGGCCCCGTTGGTTGGTGGCGACTGCAGTTCAACACCAACTATAACAGCTCAACCAAACCGACCCCTTTCAAAGCCCTTTATGGCGGGGAGCCTCCCCACCTCCTTAAAGGTACCACCATCCCATCTTCGATTGAAGAAGTGAACAGACATGATCGAGGCTCGTGACCAATTGTTGCATGATCTAAAAGCCAATTTGCTTAAGGCTCGAGGCTCATATGAAACATTATGCGAATCGATCTCTTAGGCCGATCACTCTAGCAAGTGGGAGATTGGGTTTATTTGAAGTCTGACCTATCGTTTGAAATCTCTTGCAAAGAAGAGGAATGAGAAGGCGAGTCCTCGCTATTATGGTCCCTATCAAATCAGCAAATAGATTGGTCCGATTGCATTTCGATTGTCACTCCTGCGATTGCAAAATCCACCACTGTTTTCATGCATCATTGTTGAAGAAGGCTCTTTCTCCTTCGGTCACACCTCAACCTCTTCCAAAAATGCTCTCGAAGAGCTGGAACTTGAGTTTTTCAGCTACGATCCAAGCCGTCAGAAACACCACTTAGTGCAGGTGGAGGTTACGATACGATGGCGGGGTCTTCCCGATTTTGAGGCTACTTGGGAGCCTTATGAAACGATTGCAACTCGGTTTCCCTCTTTTCACCTTGAGGACAAGGTGGATCTTTTGGGGGGGAGTATTGTTAGACCCCCTATTAATAAGGTCTACGTGAGAAGGAGGCCGAAACAGCCCAAGCTTATTGGGCCAGCCACAGACTAGACTAGTTGGTTATTCCCATTGTAGCAAATCAGAAAGATATAAATAAGGAGTAGAGGGGGAGAATCAGTTAGGAATTTAGTTGGAATTGGAATTAGGAGGGAGAGGCCAAGCTCTTGAATCTTGGAGGGAAGTCTCTGTATTTTCCTTTCTACTTTTCTCATTCTCTTGTAGTTACCTTCTCTGATTTGGGAGCATTTCCCCAGAGAATTACATCCATACTATAGTGAAATCCATTCAAATCCCTAATTGTTGAACCAGTTCTAACATTATGTTAATAGAAGGAAAAGAAAACATGGCTTGGTCTAGACATCGGATTGTGAGAAAGGTATCAGGTGTGCTGGGGTTCTTAGACTATATGGGAAAAGTGGGCTTTCTATATCTTTCTCAACTGCTATCTTTCTGCGGTTATGAATGGTGAGCCTAAGGCTTGGTGTTATGGCCATGGGCAGCAGGGATCTAGGGAAGGGGACCTTCTATCCACTTTTTGTTCTCCTTAGAGGTTGATGTTTTTTCTTCTAAGTGATTGTTTTCAGGAGATGTTGATAGCCATCAATGGTATTAGAGTTAGTTTAGATAAGTTATTTGCTAATGATTACTGTTCTCTTTTGGGGGTGGAATTTGTGGTGGCAACCTATTGGTTTGATCGTTTTTCTAATTTCAGGCTTGTTGGAAAATCCACTGTCGAACTTGATTAATCGCCCAATCGGATTGGCTAGTGTTTCCTAAATTTATCGTCTGTTTTTTTTTTTTTTTTTTTTTAGAGGAGCACATAGATAGCCTGTTAATACTCTGTGCCCTTCAGATCTTTGAGGCTAGCTAAAAGTGGTGAGGCTAATTTGAATGTGGATGATCAGATTCTGTCATCTTCTTCTGGCTTGTTGTCGAGTCTTGCTGTGGTCTCTTGGGACTCGGGAGTTTCTTTGGATGGCAATCCTTGGCCTATATCTTGTTAGTTTCATGTCATTTATGATCCATTAAAATATATTAAAAAATTCAATCTATCTGCGATCCATTTAATAAAAACCATTTAACTTATCCATTAATTATTTTTATATGAATGAATATCGGACTCATAATAAAGTTTTTTAACATTTTTCACATGCTAATCTATAAAATTTTAAATTTTTAACAAAATAAAATTTTGGAACATAAAATCCTACAAGTTCACCTAATACAAAGTTAATATAGATGTTATACCCATTTAATAGTCGGAACATTCATTTTGGAATGTTGATTAACATTTCACCAGCGCATTTGGGACAGTTGATTAATTTTTTTTTTTTTTTTGAAAATAAAGTTGATCTTTATGTAATAACAGAGAAAATATGGTATTAAAGAAAATAAAAATTTACTGGTATTGATTTGATATCACCAGTCATTTGGAGGACCATTTCTCCTCCAATTAGATGCCGCCTCAGCAAAAGCTTTATATTCTGTTAAGACTTAAAGGCAACATAAACGGTGATCAATTCCTTACCCACGTTCAATGGCCTGGCATGGTAATAGCTAGATTTTGGCGTGACATCATAAAATGTCAGCGCAATATCTTCACTGTTGGGAGTTGGGACCGTTTTTTGTGTTGTTCAATGTTGAGTTCGGCTTGGTTGAGTTTGTGTTGGAGGAAGTAGAAGTGGGATCCAGTTGCTGAGCAGCTTTGATGATCCAGCCGAGTGTAGGGTGAGGAAGCCGAATCAATTGGTGATGATGATATTAGCGAGAAGCACCTGTAGTTACTATCATCCACTAATAGATGGCGTGAAAAGAAAATACATTCTGAAATTTTGGAGCGAAAAAACAATCAACTTTTTTTTGTTAGTCCAAATGGGTTAAAAAAATAATGAAGTAGACCAGTAACCAAAGAAAAACAATTCAATCCCGAGTTTTTTTTTTAATAAAAGGATGAATTGGATTGGATTTTCTTATGAATGGGCTGGATAGTTAATGGGTTAGCGAATTGTTTTGCCAGCCCTTATTGTCCTTGGCCGAGCTATGCTTTTTGGGTGACATTTCATGTTCAATCATTTTCTGAGTCCAAAATAAATTATTTTAAGCAATATATGTTTGCGGTTTGTGGCAGTTAATCTTCATACATCTACCAAATATTAATTAGTATGCGTTTTGAAAGGCAGTAGAAATTATGTTACATTTCAAAGAAAGGAGTTTCTGGGTATCTTCTTTATGCATAATGATATTCATTACTATTTAATTACAGGTTTTAAGTAGGGAAGGAGGAAAAGATACTCAGAATGTTATGAGATTGATATGGATTTAATGTGATGATAATGTGTTACAAAAGAAGAACCCAATAGTCCTATTTATAAATATGACTAGATACCTAACTTCAGATGGATATTTCGTAACCAAAGAATTTGTTTGAATTCGAGATCTGCATAAGAAATATAGCCATGTCTCTTAGCTTTCCATAGACACCAAATTCGTCCAAATTGGATTCTTGTAGCTCAAGTTATGACCAAATTCGTACACACTATTCATGTTCCAGCGCCAGAACCGTTTTTTAAAATTCTATCCACGTTTTGACTATCTAAACGTCGGCTTCAGATTTTGTGGTCTTCATAACAGTTGTAAACAATTCTTTTATTTTTCCAACGATATAAAATTTATAATTTTTGAATGTCTATAGCTCAAGATATGTGCGAAATACAGCACCATATGCGGAGTAAGCGGGCTTAGCACGTTTTTACACGTTTTGGGCTATTGGGGGTTCTATAAATAGAATCTTAACACTCTTAGGGTGTGTTTTTGAACCCTAATTACACCTAGAAACTCAAACGGCTAAGAAGAGAAGAAATTCAAGGATTAAGAAGAGATAGTTGTGGAAGAGGGAGTCTAGGAAGAGGAAGATGATGATAACTCTTGGCAAATGTTAGGATTCGCAGTAGGAAACGCTTAGAGCTATTTGGAGGTCTTCAAGAGGTGAGTAACAATACTTTTTACGAAACCTTTCCATGGTATATATGATTGTTTGTGTTGACAATGAATTACCATATGAAATTGGGAGTTTTTAATTGATTTGATGCATATTGCCAGTAACATAATTTCTAAAATTGGTGGTTTTTGTTAAAAGGGGAATAAGTTGGTTAATTGATGTTGTAAGATGCTTATTCATGTATGATATATTGTGATATTCGTGATTGCTTGTTGTTGGGAGAAATTTATTTGTTTAATTCGTGGAAAATAGTTTGTTACATGCATGAGACATGACATATTTGAGTTATAATATGTTGGATGATGTTTACCGTAATACCACCGTAATGGGGTATCGAAAGTAACATCCCCATATAATTGGGATGTCGAAAAAGAGCAATACCGCCTAAAAAGGGGTATCGAAAGTAACACCGCCACACGTTGGGGTGTCGAAAAGGGAGAAATACCGTCATGTGCACATGGGAGGTATCGAAATAGAAATGTCCCTGACAGGAGGGTGACATCGAAACATTCCTCATGAGTAGGGGTGGGCAATGAGACGTCATTGTCGTGTGATGTGTGAGATTTATGGCATGCCGGCAAGAGACATATTTAGTTATGAGGCCTTCGAGCCACTTGGATTAATTTAGAATCTACTTGGTATGTGGAATGTGATACATTGAGATAAGTTGTTGTTACGTTATATGCTATTGAGTTGATGAGATTTTTGTTGTTATTAAAAGTATTTTTTTTATATATTCTTTTGGAAAATTAGTGGGTACCATGGATAGCTTTTTCGGTTACCGCATCGGTTGAGAATAACACTATTTTTCGAAACATTTTATAAATGTATTGTTGTGCACTGAGATTTTATATCTCATTATAAGTGTTGTTTTCAGAACCTGAGGACATCGCTGTTGATGATCCAGAGATTTGAAGAGTTATCTTTGATTAACTAGTTGAATAGTAATGTAGTATGGTTTAGAGTATTATGCGGATGACGTTCTTTGGTTTACATACTATTTTTCTCAGATTGTAATTAGACGCCCGGTTTTGTGGCTTTTAGTTTTTATTCAAACGATTGGATTTAACGATATTTTTCAGTACTTTGTAAATATTATTATTTTATTTAATACAAGGTATTTTCATACTTAATTATTTGAGAAAAAATTTATGACTTGTGTTTTTTAATTAAATGTTTTCAAGGATTTTTATTGAAATTAATTTGGGTTACTAATATAACGAAGGGCGTTACATTTTTGGTATCAGAGCAGCACCTCTTCCAGTACGGTGTGGGCATGTAACATCCGGGTGCCGACGAGGGCGGGGAGTGGTCGTCGGTGCAAGAAGACACGGACAAGGAGCAGCTCCTGGCAGGCTTCTAGGCGGAGGGACACATGAATGAACCGATTACACACCCGAGAGAGGGATCCTGAGACTGTGTAGGTATGAGACTATACAGTTGAGGAAGGCTTATATGAATTGATTGGTACTACCTATACTAACAAGATGCATCTTCTTTTCGCGAGCCCATCATTTAAGAACTCCACAGTTAAGCGTGCTTGACTTGGAGCAATTCTGGGATGGGTGACCTCCTGGGAAGTTTTCCCAGAATGCGTGAGTGAGGACAAAGCACGTTGAAAAGACTCGTGTTGGTCTGTGGGGTCAGTCGTCAATCCATAGAGCAGTCGGGGATGTTACAAATAACATGGAAAACACTTAAGGTTGGTGTTGCAGATCTTGAGGGACGACCGTCTTTATGCCAAATCAGAGAAGTGTGAGTTTTGGCTAGACGAAGTAAAGTTTTTAGGACACACAATCTCAAAGGATGGTGTAGCGGTTGATTCCTCTAAAGTTGATGCATTGTTGGGATGGGAACAACCTAAGTAAGTAGCCGAAGTGAGAAGTTTCTTAGGCTTACCCGGTTACTATAGGAAGTTCATAGAGAGGTTCTCTAGATTAGCCTTACCTTTGACCCAGTTGACTAGGAAAGGGAAATCTTTTGTGTGGGACATGCTTATTAAATAAGGAAACAAATCAAGGAATATAATAGGAAATAAATCTTAAAAATATCCAGGATACTAAAGTATCCTAAGATTTGTACAATCACAATATTATGATACATTTTTCATATATATATTCTAACAATTATAATCTATCTATGCTATAAATAAGTAAAGATTACACCAGTTGCACGTAGGGAGAGGAGAAAAAATGGTGTCAGTTTTTTGACATTCCTGTTTATACCTTTAGGATCTGTTTGGGAGTTAGAGACTGGAAGGGAGGGGAAGGGTTTGAGAAAAGAGTGAGTGGAAAGGGAGGGGAAGGGAAAATAGCCCTCCAAAACCTTCCAAACCCCTTCTCTAATTCATTGTTTAGTTCCCCAAATTGGAGGGTTTTGGAAAGTTTTGATTCTTTTATTAAAAAATAAAACCCCATACAAGATGGTAGAATATCCTCCCACTATCCCTTTCTCCTCTCTTCCTCCTCAAAGTCTTCCCCTCCCTTCCCCTCAAACTCCTCAAAGCAAGCCCTAATTGCATCAAGATGCCTAATGCATAAGGACATTTAATAAGATTATGTTGACATCGTTATATTTTTTTGGTGATTTGACATCTTTATAATATGATGTAGGTTCTGGACAGAGGGGAAAAAATAGAGCTTCTGGTGGACAAGACTGAGAACCTTCATCACCAGGTTAGTAATTGATATATCATGTGCATTTGCCTGCTTTTCCTCTATACTATAGTCTGCATTGAAGGACCGGAATTTTTGAAAAAGTATATTTTCTATATTAATACATAGATAGGATATTTCGTCTTTTGGTGTCTTTGTTACCTCCCAGAACTGCTACTTAAAATCAATTTATATTTAGTATCAAGATTTGAAGAAAAATAACCGTCGTGTGTTGATTTTTCTTTACATTTAACACCCGCATGGTGGTTGCCTCTTCTAGTGATGGCATCTTGAGTCTCCTGATAAGATCTCCCCCTCACCCGTCAAAACAAAAACAAAATTCTTTCAAATCCATGTTTCCAGTTATCTGTTTCCAACAATAACTTTGATTATGGATATGTATTTTTACGAGGAAAGAAATATTTTCTTCCAGGCACAAGATTTCAGGAATTCTGGAACCAAAATCCGTCGAAAAATGTGGCTGCAAAACATGAAGATAAAGCTGATTGTATTGGGAATTTTGATAGCACTGGTCCTCATAATAGTCCTCTCCGTGTGTCGTGGGTTCAACTGTGGAAAATAAGCACCATTCTCCGAAGCATTTTATCTTGCTATTCAACCTTCTTGTGATTATGAGGAAAGATATCAATTTATGTCATGTCATGGCTTTGTATGTAGTAAAGATAACAAACCCTGTATGCTGGTCACTTTTTTCTACTTATAAATGCTTTTGAAAATATAATTTGGGTTGTCTGTTGAAGTTCAGTTTCTATTCGCATCATTATATTGTTATCATCATGCAAATGAGTTCCTTGTTTGGCTATCCTATTCTTTCATGTTTCCAGTTCCAGTGTTTCTCAAGCAAATTCTAGGGTGAGCGATCCATCAATATCGCTCACTGTGAGATACTCAAATTTATCGGTTATTGAAGGTAAATTATTTCATTCCCAGTTACTCCTTTCTCTATCATTCCCTCCGCCCCACTGAGGCATCGATTTCCCCTTTTGCGTTTGCTACACCACCCCTCGACCTGTTTGTCGTCGGCTTGGCGGTGCACAACCTCAAACGACATCTTGAGGAAAGTTTTCGCACATCTCGAAGAAGCAGGTCGAGCCATGAGTTCTTGTTTTGCAAAGCCGTTGTGCCCGATTCTGTTCTAGAGCTCCGAAGATCCGTCGTCCTAGACCAATGACCACCGTCGCAGAGATGGAAATTGGTAGACAGAGAAGGGGAAAAAGAAGGGTCTAAATCGATCACTTAAGCTTCCAGTCACCCACCCAAGGATCGTCACCTCGACGAGACCCTCGTCCAGTCCAAGGCGGAGCTGCCACCGAAACACTTCGATTTTGTCGTCCGGCCGGTCAACGGTGTCGAGGCCATGAACTTCTACGTGCCGAAGCGTCCCAGGGTCGACGAGTTTCTAGAGTCGTTGGCGGCGAAGTTCGAGGTGGTGGTGTTCACGGAGGCGGCAAGTCGGACTCGTTCTTGGATCTGAAGCGCCCCGGGTCGACGAGTTTCTGGTGTTCATTGTTTCAAAGTTCAATCATTTTTGAAGTTCGAGGTTTCTGGTGTTCATTGTTCTGTTCATGTTCATTTGTTAATGTTGCTTTGTTCATATTTGTGATGAAAGAGCTCAATCATTTGTTTTATTGGTGGGTAAATGTGTCTTCCTTGATCTCTTCTACGCTCAGGAAGATTGCTTAGGTTAAGAAAAGAGAACAGGGGTGGCGGAGCTTCCCAGAAGAAGAGAACAAGGGTGGCGAAGAACACTGTTCATCATTGATTGAAGCTAACCTTTACAACCAGTCACCTTTTGCTCATCTGGACCATTCAAAATTTTTTTTTATACAAAATCTAATGGCTATAAATTGGACTTTCATCGTGAGCGACTTTCTAGGGTCGCTCACCCTAGAAGCCGCTTGTTTCTCATTGTTAAACTTCATACCTAAGAATTTTGAAGTTGTCTTTTTTCCCTTTATTCTTTCGTAGTTTCTTTGAATGTTGAATTCGGATCTGGTAGGGGTGCCAAAGACCCAAATTGGTACAAACTACAAAGTTAATCAAGTCGGCTTTTGAAAACTAGATCTGGTTATTTTTGGGTTGCGATTGGGTTATGTCATATTAGTTTAACCCAGTCCAATATTGTCATAAGATGATAAGAGTCATTTTTAATGATTGGTTGATAGTATAAAAAAAAAACTAAATCTTTACACTAATAGTGCATATGAATTAAATCCATATATTTTTTCAAAAGCTCAAACTTTAACTATATAGTTAAATATTTATTAAAACGTTAAAGTCTATGTAAACTCAAAATAAATTAAGTCATAAACGTTCGATGATCCGTGTGATTTACTCATACCTTAAGGAATAATGGGGTCATAAGAATAAGACTTCCAAGATTTGACTTCATTATTCTATAACACTCACTACACCATATCCCCATTTGGGTGGATATGAATCCTCTAATGTTGGAATTCAACATGAGGGGTCATTTTGGGGATTTCACCAATAAATCTTACTTTTGGTCGAGTAATAACTCACTCTAATTGCATTTTTCTGTGGTGTCTTGTAGAGAAGTAACTTCAGTCTCCATAATAAACTTGATTAATTGAAGTTTAAAATTTTCTCAACAGCTAGTGAATGTGAATCATCATGAAGTATTTTAATCATTCTTGACACCTTATCAATCACTTGACAAACCGATGAGTATATCTTAATGAAAAACTTTCCTCGTTTAAGAAGTCAGGCAATCAATAGGATTAGGAACACAATATCATCATCAATCAGAATGATGGCATTAGCATTAGGCACATGTTCAACAAACACCAACTCGGTCAATAAAAATTATTTGAATCTCAAACAAACACGCACATGCTCAAGTACTTGGAAATTCAAACAAAAATTTCACACGCATTAATAATTTCATCGTCAAAACTCAAAGAAGACTGAATTAGCTAGGGAGCGCCCAAAAAGAGGAAAAGTAGAAAAATAAAAAGTGGTTTTATAACCCCTATTTTTATTCTCATTCTCATCACTTAAATAATTTTCTAATATAAATAATATTTATAAATTATAAGTATTAGCTTCATAAGCAATCACTCATTCTTCTTATCGAATAATTTTTTTATTTTCTTATTAAAAAAATATATTTTGGTACCAATACCACTCAAATTAATAAATAAAAAAAAAATATATCAAACTCGACAAAATATCATTCATTTTCTCCATAGCTATTAGCCTATTACTAACAATTTCTCAAAGGTTCTGGATGAACAAAATAAGTGAATAAATATGTATGACAAAGCAACAATATTTTACTGTAAAATTTGTAAGTGCAGTGTTTTATCAACAGCTTTGGGGTTGCATTTTCTGATTTTCAAGAGTCAACTAGCCAAACTTTCAAACTCGTGCATATATGGCAAGAAGCTTGAAAGTTTTCTTTCATAAAATCCAACAAATGTATTACATGGGCTCTTACGTTGAATGGCCCAATTCATCCAAAGCATTCTAAGATGCATTTCAGTGGTTGTTGCTTAGAGATTTGGTTCGTTATTGAGGAAGTATAAAAGACCTAATGTAATATTCTACTAGAACCCCAGAAATTTCAATTGTTGAAAATGGTATGGAAGAAAAGTATCCCCATGCAAATCATTTTAAAATATTATATGATCTGTTAATAGATCACCCTCAGAAGTCAAAGTCTAGGTTAGCCAAATATATTTCTGATACTACTGTCTCACCCAGATTTGCAATCAAATGACGCAAGGCATCCCCTTCAATCAAGGGCAATTCTACATTCAATTATGACCCTCCATTTGTTCATATCCAACAACACTATAAGAAGAACAATAAAACAAATGGAACAAAACGCCAATGTAAATTTGTCATGGGTGACTTGTGAGAAATGACTTTTTTAAGTTATAATACATTTCAATATAGAAAGAAACTTTGTAACGCTTAACTTTAATTTTAAACTACCATATGAAATATATGTACATATTATCGATTTCTTTACATCATGTATGGAAAATTCAAATGATTTTAAGAAAGTCAACATCAAGTAGGCTGCTTCACGGGTCAAGTCAGGCGAAGAAGAAAACCTGAAATTAGTTGACATTTTAGAGACGTTAGCAGGAAATAATGGACATTATCTAATCTTAGTTATAGTTAACAAATAATTACACATAACAAGAAAAAGAATTATATAATCAATTCAGGCGGCATTAATAAGGCTCATTGGATCAGGATAAAGAGTTAATTAATGGTCGTTGTCTTCTCAATCAACGTTTCACCTAACAATGGTTTTTGATCCAAATGTATAATTTGATTCCTTGCTTCTAAAGTTAGCCTGACCTTGTTATAATAGATGAGAACCACTATAAAATATGGGCACAACTTGTGAGAAGGTTCAAGCACATGAAATGGTCTAAATCACCTTTAAATAAATGGATGTAGTTAGTGAAAATGACACAATATAAATGCATACCCATAAACGTCCTGCCCCTAATCTTTTTTTTATCTTTTCATTGTTTTCTTGAAAAGACAGGTCCTTTTGCAATGTGTTCATTAGATATATGGTTGGTTTTAGATGGAAATTGGAGGTACACAAGCAAGCCAAATCAAGTGGTTGTTGGTTAAAAAGTACTTTGTGACTAAAGGGGGTTGTAGGACCAAATCTGATTGCCAAAAATTATCAAACCTGTCTTCTTTCGGTCATTAAATTCTTTGGTAAAGTTTGTACCTCATTCATTTGTCATCAATAACTGTCTTTTTCGTTTAATAAGTATGCTACTCTATATATCTTAATTCTAAAGAGGCCTTAAAATAAAAGGAGCTGAGAGATTGAGCTTCCTTTCCCCTGTTATAAAAGAAATGAAACCAAACAAAATTCTCCATTTTATTTTCTAATTGAGGGCATGCAGATGACACCATAAAAGCCTAATTTTTGCCCTCACAACAAAACGTAAAAGAATTTACTATATATATATATATATATATATATGTACCGGCCGAAGATATAAGGCCGAGGATTGTCAATACAACCGAGCTCATTCTCGTAAGTAGATATTCACCCGAACTCCCATAGAGCCGAAGACTTATTAACACGCTCGACACCCGAGGATAACTACTCGGGCCTACTCCACACCAGACCGCGAATGAAGATATCTCGGCCTCGAGCTATCCAACCGTAACTGACTGGGCCGAATATCTCGCCGGTTCAAATATCTCTCCGCATAATCCGGAGCCTGATATCTCTGCACAATCAGGAGCCTAATATCTCTTTGCATAATCAGAGCCTGATCCTAATATCTCTCCGTATAACTCGGAGCCTGATTCTAAACATCTCTATAAATAGGGGTCCAATCCCTCCATTGAGAACTACGTTTTTGCTTTGATTCCCATTTGGATACGTAGGAGCAGAATCTCAATTCTGTCAAACAAATTCCAAAACACTCCCACTAAACTTTCTTCGTCTGAGTATCTCTCAGCTGAGATATTTGGGCGGAACATTTGGCGCCGTCTGTGGGAATCGAAGCAAAACTTTCCCATACCACAAACCATGGTGAGAACAAGGAGCGGGAACTGCAGGAGAGAGGAGCCAGAGAATGGTAACAACGGAGATAATGGGGAACGGTCCATAAACCCGGCTATAACGACCGACAACCCCCTTATCCAAGAACTTCTTGCACAGATTGCCATGCTGAGAAGGGAGAATGAGGAGATTAGGCGGCAGAATAGCCGTCGCGAACCAGGACAGAGCAGGGAAAGGTCCGTCTCTTCTCCTCCTAAGAGAGAACGTCGGACAGCTGAGAATGAAGGATCCAGAAACTCGCACAAAGAAGGAGGCCCACAACTCCGGGTTTCTCATCATATGGACCGGGTAGACGAGGAGGAATTTCCTAGGCAGGCCCCTGAACTGTCACTGCAGGCAAATAGACTTAATGAAAGGACCAGCGTGCGGAGGCCGAGACATCCCTTCACAAACGCTATCATGGAAGTTCCCCTACCAGCCAACTACAAACCAATAAGCATTGACAAATATGATGGCACCTCGGATCCCGAGCGCCACTTGGACGCTTTCACTACTCAGATGTACCTCTTTACTGATGACGATGCTGTCATGTGTAAATTATTTCCGACCACTCTGAAGGATGCCGCGTTAACCTGGTACACCCAGCTGCCACCAGCGTCAGTAGACTCTTTTGATACATTCATGGCTAAGTTCAATGCTCAGTTTGCCACGAGTCGGGCTCATCAAAAAACCTCGGCCTCGTTGGTAAACTTTAGGCAAGAAAAGAATGAGTCCCAGCGTGATTTCATGGCCAGATTCAGCAAGGAGACGGTCCTCATCCGGAATCTCAGTGCCGATGTTGCACTACACACCATCTTGACCGGGTTAAGACCTGGCCCTTTCGCCGGACACTTAGCTCGGAAGCCACCAACCAGTATGGATGAATTGAGGAGAAAAGCTGCGAGATTCATTAATATGGAGGAGGTTGAGGAGTCTAAGAAAAGGGAGAACGATGATCTTGTGAGGCGAGAAGGGAGAGAGAGAAGAGGAGGGCCGGAGGTGATAGGCCGAAATTCAAAGGCCCGTCCGAGCATTTGCATAGGGGACCGAAGTATGAGCACTATACTCCCCTCAACACAAACCGAGCTCGGGTGTTTGAGGAAGCATACAACGCGGAACTTTTGCATCTCCCCAACCGTGGCCACACGCCCCAGAATGCTGACCGACAGAAACATTGTCGGTACCATCGTAATTACGGGCATACCACCAAGGAGTGCTGGGTCCTGCGAGATAAGATTGAAGAGTTGGTGCAAGCTGGCCATCTCAATAATTTTGTTTGGAGAAACCACAACAATGGTGAGGGGCGTGGCAGAAGCAGAAGGAGAGGAGGTGACCAAAGCCCGAGAAGGGGCGGCGGTCGACAAAATAATGAAAGAACAGAAACCAGAGAGGGCCAGAATGAAAGGCGAGAGGAGGATAATGAGGTACGAGGTGTGATAAACACTATTTCAGGTGGATTTGCAGGGGGAGGCACAACAAGTTCAGCTCGGAGAAAGCACTTGCGGGCTATTCGGGCTGTCAACTCGGTATCCGGCAAACCCCCGAGGATTTCCCCACCTATTATCTTTTATGACGAAGAGTTCGTGGGGGTGGATCCTAATCAAGATGACCCTATGGTAATAACCGTGCAGTTGGCTAATTTCTCGGTCAAAAGAACCCTTGTCGACCAGGGGAGCTCGACGGATATCTTATATTATTCAACATTTCAGAAGCTCGGGATCCCAGAGAAATCTATTCAACCGTACGACAGTAAGCTCGTCGGCTTTGCAGGGGCACAAGTGGATACACGGGGATACATTGACCTCCTGACTACTTTTTGGGATGGCAAAGCATCCAAGACTATCATGGTCAGGTATGTGTTAGTCAATGCAGTAACATCATACAATATCCTAATCGAAAGACCATCTTTGAACGAGTTAGGAGCCGTGGTCTCTACTCCCTACCTCACGATGAAATTCCCTTCCAACTCGGGAGACATAGTTACTGTCCGGGATGATCAGAAAATAGCCAGACAGTGCTATGCTGATAGTTTGCGTGTAAGCAAACTTAAACCTACACCTGCAGAAACGCTAGACAGGGGGAAAGACAAGTCGGTGAATTCTGTTAACTCCGTTGAACTGGATCCGAGAATGGACGTGTAGGAACAACGTCCACAACCTATTGAAGAGCTAGAAAAGTTCCAGCTCGACTCACAGCCTGATCAGTGCACCAAACTCGGCAGTCACCTTGAGCCGAATTTGAAAGAGGAAATAAAGAAAGTGCTCCGCAGCAACGCCGATTTGTTCGCCTGGACCACATCGGATATGCCGGGAATTGATCCCGACTTCTTATGCCATAAACTGGCTATTTGTCCCGAGGCGAAACCAGTGGCCCAAAGGAAAAGGAGACTGGGTGAGGAGAGAAGAAAGGTTGTGGAGGAGGAAACAGCGAAGTTGGTCAAGGCCAACTTTATCCGAGAAGTAGAGTACACTACCTGGCTAGCCAACGTTGTTCTGGTCAAAAAAGCAAATGGCAAGTGGCGCATGTGCACCGATTACACAGATTTGAATAAAGCTTGCCCAAAGGATTCCTATCCTTTGCCGAGTATTGATAGACTGGTAGATGGATCCTCCGGATATAGAATGTTGCGTTTCTTGGATGCATACTCGGGGTACAATCAGATCAGAATGTATCCCCCTGATGAGGAGAAAACAGCTTTCATAACTGAAGGCTCCAATTACTGTTACCGGGTGATGCCGTTTGGACTGAAAAATGCTGGAGCTACATACCAAAGGCTCATGGACCGGGTATTCGAAAAACAAATCGGAAAGACTATGGAGGTTTATGTGGATGACAGGGTCATAAAATCCGATGACCCCAACAGCCACCCAAAAGATCTGGAGGAAATCTTTCAACAGCTGAGAAAGTATAATATGAGGTTGAATCCGGAGAAGTGCGTTTTCGGTGCCCACGGCGGAAAATTCCTCGGTTTCATGTTGACACACCGAGGAATCGAGGTCAATCCTGATAAATGTCGAGCTCTGATTGAGATGCGAAGCCCACAAAATATTAAAGAAGTGCAAAGACTTGCAGGACTGTTGGCATCATTATCTCGGTTCCTACCCAAATCTGCAGAGAAAGCCCGGCCTTTCTTTAGATTACTGAAGAGGCCTCAAACCTTTACGTGGACTGAGGAATGTGAGAAGGCCTTCGTCAATTTCAATACCTTTTTGTCTTCACCACCGATATTAACTCGACCCATCCCAGGGAAAGAGTTATACTTATACCTGTCAGCCACCGAGCATGCCATCAGCGCAGTCATTGTGCAGGAATTAGAGAAAGTTCAAATGCCGGTGTACTTCATCAGCAGGGTCCTTCATGATGCAGAAACCCGGTATCAAGTCATTGAAAAGCTGGTTTTGGCCCTGGTAACCGCAGCTCGGTGATTGCGTCCGTATTTCCAAAGCCACCAGGTGGTTGTTAAAATTGATCACCCGATTAAGCAGATTCTCAAAAAGCCCGAGTTGGCAGTACGCATGATTGCATGGTCGGTAGAGTTATCCGAGTTCGGCCTGCGATACGAGTTGAGAGGCCCTCTGAAAGCTCAATGTCTCTCCGACTTTATAGCCGAGCTTAACCCGCATCCGATAACCGAGGATATATGGTGGAATTTGTATGTAGATGGATCCTCGAATGTCAGGGGCAGTGGAGCTGGAGTGATTCTAGAAGGCCCGGGAGATCTAATCCTGGAACAGTCACTAAAGTTTGAGTTCAAAACCTCAAACAACCAGGCCGAATATGAAGCTTTGATAGCAGGGTTAATGCTGGCAAAGGAAATGGGGGCGAAGGCCGTTAGATGCCGGAGTGATTCGCAGCTAGTCACAGGGCAAATATCTGGAGGGTATCAAACGAAAGAGCCTCAGCTCACCAAATACTTATGCAAGGTCAACCAATTAATCTTCGACTTCGAGAAATTTACTATTGAGCACATTCCCCGAGAAGAAAACACTCGGGCCGATCTGTTGTCCAAGTTAGCCAGTACAAAGAAGCCGGGCCACCATAGAACGATTATTCAAGAAACCATAAATGAACCGAGTGTCACGTTTGGGGAGGTGATGGCCAGCGAACCGGTTGACCGAGAATGGATGACACCCATTTGGGAGTATTTATCCTCAGAAACTCTGCCCCGAGATCATGCTGAGGCCAGGAAAATCAGGCTCAGAGCAAGTCACTTTGCTATTATCTACGGGGAATTGTTTAAAAGGGGATTCTCGGTACCATTGCTAAAATGTCTGACGAAGGCACAATCAAAGTACGTCATGGAAGAGGTTCACTGAGGAATCTGTGGTTTTCACTGCGGGGGCAGATCAATGGCCTCCAAGGTAGTCCGAGCAGGGTACTATTGGCCTACCATCTGAGCAGATTGCATTGAGTGAACGAAGCAATGTGATGAGTGCCAAAGATTCTCCAATATAAGTCGTACCCCTCCCGAAGGACTTCACACATTAAACTCGCCTTGGCCTTTTGCTATGTGGGGAATGGATATACTGGGGCCATTCCCTGTGGCCAAAGGTCAAATCAAATTTCTCCTGGTAGCAGTGGACTACTTTACAAAATGGATTGAAGCAGAGCCTTTGGCGAAGATTACCGCCGAGAAAGTGCAAAAATTTGTGTGGAAAAGCCTCATCTGTAGGCACGGAATTCCCTTTGCAATCGTCACAGACAACGGAAGACAGTTTGTAGATAAGACATTGCGGGAATTCTATGATAATCTCGGTGTTAAGCACCACGTTACATCGGTTGAACATCCCCAGACCAATGGGCAAGCCGAAGCGGCCAACAAGGTCATTCTCGGAGAACTGAAGAAGAGGGTGGGAAGATCCAAATGAGCCTGGGCAGAAGAGTTACCAAGTATCCTCTGGGCCTACCACTGCACGCCTCAATCTACCACTCAAGAAACACCCTTCAGACTGACATATGGAACAGACGCCATGATCCCAGTGGAGGTTGGGGAACCGTCTTTCCGACGTATGCAACATGAGTCGAATGATAATGAAAGGAATTTAAGGGTCGAACTTGACTTGGTAGAGGAAATCAGGGAGGAGGCCAAAATCAGAGAAGAAGCTTGTAAACAGAGATCAACTAGGAGGTACAATTCAAGAGTAAAGCCGAGGAGTTTCCTGCGTGGAGACTTGGTGCTAAGAATAAAAGGGGAAGCAAGGAAGGATCACACGGAAGGCAAGTTGGTAGCAAACTGGGGAGAGCCATTCCGCGTAGTAGAGAACTTGGGGAACGGAGCGTATAGGTTAGAAGAGTTGTCCGGGAAGCCTATCCCGAGGACTTGGAATGCTTCCCATTTAAAATTTTATTATAGTTGATGTATATAGTCAGGTGCTGTACTCTTTTTCCTACCTCGATATTTTGTCCCAAAAAGGGTTTTGACCGAGAAGGTTATAACGAGGCACACCGTAGACTTCCTTTTTATCCAATAAAAGAATTTATTATGAATATTGTTTCCTTAATTTGCCGATGTATGTGTTTTGCGAACATTAAAATTATTAAAGTCCAAGTTTGAGCCTGAAGGCCGAGTACGAGCGATCAAATTGTTTAAGGCCAAGTTTGAGCCTGAAGACTGAGTACGAGCCATCAAATTGTTTAAGGCCAAGTTTGAGCCTGAAGGCCGAGTACGAGCCATCAAATTGTTTAAGGCCAAATTTGAGCCCGAAGGCCGAGTACGAGCCATCAAATTGTTTAAGGCCAAGTTTGAGGCTGAAGGCCGAGTACGAGCCATCAAATTGTTTAAGGCCAAATTTGAGCCTGAAGGCCGAGTTCGAGCCAATTAAATTGTTTAAGGCCAAGTTTGAGCCTGAAGGCCGAGTACGAGCCATTAAATTGTTAAAGGCCAAGTATGAGCCTGAAGATCGAGTTCGAGCCAATTAAATTGTTAAAGGCCAAGTCTGAGCTTGAAGGCCGAGTTCGAGCCAATTAAATTGTTAAAGGCCAAGTCTGAGCCTGGAGGCCGAGTTCGAGCCAATTAAATTGTTTAAGGCCAAGTTTGAGCCTGAAGGCCGAGTTCGAGCCAATTAAATTGTCTAAGGCCAAGTTTGAACCTGAAGGTCGAGTACTAGCATTTGAAATTACTTAAGTGCAATAAATTACGAGCAGTAAGGAGAATAAAATTGTAATCTAAAGGCCGAATCCGAGCCATTGAAATTTATTAATAATACCGAACACAATATTGAAAGTAGAAACAAGGTACGAGCCGAGTACTAAAAAGTACTACGACTTACATAAAGGGCTGAAATTGAAAATAAGGGCCGCCCGGGTTGCAAGTAGTCTCCCCAATTAGGGTAGGGGCAAGATCAGGTGCTCGGCCCACTCCGGGAGTAGACGGCCAAGCTGGATGATGAGGTGCTCGGCCCGCCCAGGGAGTAGACGGCCTCTACCCTTTTCGCGACTCCCGAAGTCTGCTATTCTCCCAGTTAACATCCTTCTTGGAGGATTGAATCATAAAAGGAATCCTGGATCTCGTCTCCCACTTGTATCCTTTTTGGCAGCTATGAAACTCAAAAAAGGATGTTAACTGGGAGAGGGGAGCGTAAACTCCTAACACTATCATAGAACTACTCGGAGTGAAGGACGACGAATTTGCCTGGGGGAAGAGAATGAGGAATGAACGAGTAAAGCAGCGAAGTAGCCCTATTTATAAGGGGTAAGAGACGTTGAAAAGGAAGGAATCTGCATGGGAAAAGGTTTGTTGGAAAAACAAATCTCGAAACTAAGCAAAAAGCAATAATTGTATTGCGGTTTCCAAAGCATATAATGCGTGACTGCATGCGTAAGGTGTGAGACATGCGTTTCACGTGTAACAACTACCGTCCATCTTTGATATGGACGGTAGAATACCTCGGTCTTTACCGAAGATTTGTTTAAACAGGCCAAACACAACGACGAGAGATAAAAAACACTTCAAGTGTATCTCGGCCAAACAAGAGGCTACAAGGAAAAAGGAAAGTCAGCAAAATGGTAACAGTTTTCATTAAGTAAAGCAAAGTTACAAGGGCACAAACCCATTACAAGGGATGAACAAAAACAAAAAAAATACTAAATCACTCGTCCCTATGGCTCTCCTTGGCCTCAATATGGTCCTCGGGGGAATCTTTAGCCCCTTCCACCTCTTCCTCCTCTTCGAGAATTATGGGAATAAGTTCCCCGTTTACCACCTCTTTATTCACATCGACCCTTGAAAGATCAACCCCCGGGGCAAGGACCTCCACTTGAGAAATAGCCTTGTCAAAACCTTTTCGGTGCTCGATAATGATGCAGCTGGTGGCCTCTTTTACATCCTCCTGGAGCTCCATCTTGGCCTTGGTCTCGGCCTCCAAGGCAGCTTTAAGTTGCTCAATTTCAGCTTGAGCCTTTTTGAGCTCCTCTTCAGCACGAGCTCTACCTTCTTCAGTCTGAGCTTTACTCTCCTCAGCAGATTTCGCTTTGGTGTTAAGCTCGGAGTTCTGGCCATTCAACTCGGTGATGGTAGTGTTCAGGAGATTATTAGTCTTGGCCAGCTCATCACGCTCAGTGGAGGTCCGGGTAAAATCCTCCTTCAGCTTCTCAATAGAAGCCAGTTCGGCTTCCAGTTGCCGAGACTTCCTTTCAGCCTCCACTAAATCTCGGCTGCAAAATCGGGCCAAGGCAGCGGCTCGGATGCAGTAGGTGGACAGAGCCTCCATGCTGGATTGAGCCCCTTGTTGCCTCACTAGCAGGAGATCTGCGGGCTTTAGGAAGTTTGAGTCGAAGGAGGGGAAGGGGTTGAAGTATTCACCCCAGAGGGATGAGGTCCCCGCCTTTAAAGAAGTGTTGTACCATTTCTGCTCGGTGGATGGAGGGGGTTGTTCTTCTCGCCTCGCGGCTCCGGTCTCCTGAGTAGTAGGGTGTGGGGGACTTGGGCGAGGTGGAGGAGAATCCTCGGTGTCAACTACGACCTCTACCCTTTTTCTTTTTTGAGGGGCGGAGGACGAAGTTCCCTTCGCAGAGGCCTTGGCGGGGGGAGGCCTTTTCTTCTTCTTCTTCTCATTTGAGGAGGGCCCCTGACCCTCTTTTGCAGCAGCCTTTACAAGCTTGGAGAAGTCAAATTTCCCCATAATGACTGCCAAAAAGAAAGAATTGTTAGTAAGGCAACACATACAGAAAAGATTCCAAAACTAAAAAGCCGAGTACTTACTTTTCAGGTCAGTTCTCGGAGTAGATAAGAAGGGTAGTTTCAGAAGGCGTCCACAATGAAGGGGCCGAGGAAGTTTTTCTAGTATGTCTATGTCCCGCCTATCCTCGGCCGGGAGGGATTGGTACTCAAAGCCAACGAATTTTGTGGGGAGGATTGCCAATATAGAGGAAACTTGGCACAATTATCATCATCAAAAAAGTGGGAGGAGTGAGAGCCCGAGGGGCGAACTCGGAAGAAACCGATTTTGAAATCTTTGTACGATGATGTGTACAAACTAAGCAGTCCTCTCCGGTTAAGCCCGTTAAGGGAAATCCATCCCATTTTCTCACCAAACCTTGTTTGGTAGAAATACAAAAATTTTGGAGTGGTGGGCTCCATCCCGAGGTATTTACATAGAATCTGAAAGGCTTTCATAAAAGCCCAACTGTTGGGGTGAAGTTGAGTAGGAGCGACGTTCATGGTTCTCAGAACATCGCACTCAAACTCGGTAAAAGGAAGAGACACATGCAGCTTATCAAATAATGTTTTGTACATGTATGTAAAGGGGGGCTCGGAAGGACGAGCCCTGAGGAAGACACACTCGGTACCCGAGCATGGGGAGCAAATGAACTCGGACTCGTCCCCTGACGCCGAGATATTAATTTGGGACCGAAGTTGATCAATTGATTCTGGGGTTTGGAAGTCAGAGAAAAAGGTCCCAACCTCGCCTTTAACCCAGGTATACCCAGGAAGAGTGATATCCGGAATAGGGTCTTTTGGAACCCTCAGGCGTTGTTTACGAGCGGCGGGTTTGGACACCGGAGGAGAGGGAGAGCCGGACTTGGAGTCAGACCCAGAGGAATCAGACCCAGGGGAAGATGACCCGGAGGAGGACGCTTCCCCTTCTCCGACGTTCAACTCCCGTGAAGGAATCGAAGAGGTAGAGGGAGAACCCCCAATGGGGGAAACCTCGCGCTCAATTAGAGGCGAGGTGTTTGACTCAGAGGACACGGATGAACTCATCTGGTGAGAAGAAATTAAACTGAGAAATACGAGGGGAAGAAGGAGACTGGGTGTACCTGAAAAATGACAAGTAGAAGAGTGATGGCAGAAACCTGGAAGACGAAGGTGAAAGGCGAAGGAGGATAAGCAGGGTAGAAGGGAGTTGGAGTCGGAAGGGATATTTGTAACCTGCGGTTGACGACCCACGTCCCATCAGGCCCAAAAGGGCGCGACTTTTGATTTTTCCCCATTAAATGGGCGCGGAACCCTAGGGTTTCTTACCTAAAGCGTACCACAGAAGTATTAGGGGGAATGATTGCTTTCTCTGACAAAGAGGAAAGATTTGATTGAAATGACAGCTGGGAATGCAGAAGTTTGTGTGGCCGAAGAATAAGCTCGGTTTCATACTTATCAGCTCTTTCGCTTATTTAAGCTCGGAGCTCGGGGGGACTTGTGTACCGGCCGAAGATATAAGGCCGAGGATTGTCAATACAACCGAGCTCATTCTCGTAAGTAGATATTCACCCGAACTCCCATAAAGCCGAAGACTTATTAACACGCTCGACACCCGAGGATAACTACTCGGGCCTACTCCACACCAGACCGCAAATGAAGATATCTCGGCCTCGAGCTATCCAACCGTAACTGACTGGGTCGAATATCTCGCCGGTCCAAATATCTCTCCGCATAATCCGGAGCCTGATATCTCTCCATACAATCAGGAGCCTAATATCTCTCTGCATAATCAGAGCCTGATCCTAATATCTCTCCGTATAACTCGGAGCCTGATTCTAAACATCTCTATAAATAGGGGTCCAACCCCTCCATTGAGAACTACGTTTTTGCTTTGATTCCCATTTGGATACGTAGGAGCAGAATCTCAATTCTGTCAAGCAAATTCCAAAACACTCCCACTAAACTTTCTTCTTGAGAATTTGCGGAACAATATTTAGATATATTTAGGTATATATAAAATATATATATATATATATATATATATATATATATACTTTGGATACTCAACCCAACAATCAAGCTTAGCCTGTGCATAGTCTATGAAAGTGACCTATAATATAGTAGTTCAAATTGAGCCGACTCATCCAAAAATCAAGGTGGTCCATTTTTCATGGATTTCCACTTGTACTTTAAAGAAAAAAGAAACATAAATTGAATCACATCAAATTCATCACTAAAGCCAAACAAGTACTCTACCATGAATTGAGAAATTTATTTCAAACTCAGAGAGGAAACAAAAAAACCAATCATCTATCTTTGTCACTACAATACAAGAGACTGATGCAAACATTGGTCCATACCTTATCCCTTACGGGGTCCAATATAATAGTTTCATTAAAGTGCGTGACTCATGGCAACACTAAGAGTTATTATTAGTTATTACTATTTAAAATTGCTAATAATATAGACCCATAAATTCCTCGCTATCGTGCTCAACCGGCAGCCTCCAAAAGAGAAATTCCAAGAAAGTGACGCACACCAATCTCCATCGGTTTGGTTCTCATTTGTTGTTAACTTTTGCTATGTATATTATTGTCTGTCTTGGCCAACTTAAGAGTGGTTTTAATTGAATCTGCTTCTAACCAAGCCTCTTGGCCCAGTGATTGTAAGGCCTGCCCTAAGATATTCTAGGGATCGACTCGATTTGCTCTAGTAATTAGTATTTCGTTAACAACATTGTGATACACTGGGTTTAGAACAAAAAATTGAATCTGCTTTTTTGTGTCAATAGACACTGTTACGGATATATAGTTTTGACTATGCGATTTCAAGTTTCAATCGTACATGCAATGCACATATTGCTTTCCATATACGTGGTTGTTATGATAGATGCATACAATTATTCTTCGTATAAGTTTAAAAAAATGTTTGATGTGTGTAATATGCGGCTGTTTTGAAATTGTAGCTATACAGTATACACGTTAAGTCCCAAAATTGAATATTAATTATCCTTGAAAAGAATGTGTCCAACTATGATAATTGTCAAATGTTTTTTTCAAATGTCTAATCATTGTTGTGTTCATGTAAGTGCTATAAAGTTGGAATTGATTTTTTTGACAAATCTCATAGTGTCATATATGCACGAAACTTCTGGGAAAAGGAGGATAATTCATCATGGTTTTCATCATTATAGGTCTAGACTAATATACTTCAAGAGAAATTGAGTTTTTTTTTTCTTCCTAAAACAAGGATAATCATGGATCATTGACCATGATTATAAATATTGACAGAGAATTACAATAAATCAGCATTAACATAATGATGATAATTTCAAATTGCAAGTCCACAACATGGTTGCAAGCTCTCAATGTACGTGAAAGAGCAAGCTCTTATCTTGTTGATTTGGGGAAGAACTTGTCACATGGGGCCTGTGACACCCCTTCAAGTTAGCATTAAAGAAATTTATGACTATGTTGAAAGAGAAATATATGTTATTGGTATGTTACCAAGCATTTTTTTCTTTTCTTTTTTTCGTTTTTGGACACTAGCTTGGTCCTGCAGCATTAATAATGACTCATGGAGTGTTCACACACCGGTTCTTGAATAATAAAAGCAAAAGATTCAATCGTCCTCCCCTTTTTTTTTTTGTTACAAATTATCCTCCTCATATTAATGTTCTTATTCTCCTTCACATAGTAATGGTCTCTACTATCTGTAAGGCTGTCCCAAAAGAATACATTTCCTTTGTGTTTAATACTTGGTCATACTTGGGTACATTTGTATTTTTGTTGCCTTTTCTTAATATTCAATTTTTTTTTCTTATTTGATTTTTGCATCAAAGAATTCTTCACCTAAAATTTAGTTCCTCTGTAGGGTGGGGTTTTAATCAAATAGTTTTTTATATCCAAAGTTCTAATCTATTAAATTATAAAATGTCTAATTGTTATTCTTTTAAGTTTCTACTAATAAAATGGAACAACACCGATTAAAAAAAAAACTTGGGTTGGATTTTTGTTAGAGGTCTAATTTTATCAGTAGATCATTTATAAATACAATTGTGAGTTGATTATAAAAAAATTAATACAATTTTAAGTTTTTGGCTTGCTAAGACTTGTGGCATAATCTGAATTTAAATTAAATTAAAATTGTAATGCAAAATTTAGGTGCATCAGCACATTCTATAGACTTCAAATCTATAGAATTTTACTTTCGCATAAAAATTTCTGTTAAAAATAAAACTCATCCCTAAAATCATCTTTGATAATGTAAACTTTTAAGATAGATCGAGTTGATTCAAGACAGATTCCGTCAAATATAAGATTGGTAGATTCTAGTAACTGTCCACTTGGTGCAGGAACTAGCTAGGAAGGTTAACTTAATACTGTCTATTGAAAAGTTTATTACATCTCCAAAATTCATAGCACAAGCCCACAAGCAGACATGTTTGTTTCATGTGGACAATTATTGGATCACATGTCTTTTCTTTAATCACCTCTTGAAAAGAACTCAGCATAAATTGCGAAGGGCACGATTAATTAATGCGGTCTGATCTGTGATCTGAAGCAAGACAACAAAACAAAATACCTAACAAATCATCATTTGCTTAATTAAATTTAAAATATAGAGCAACTACTTCTTTTTATTTTCTTTTCTTATTTTAAATAATAGTGTTTTTTTTTACTTTCTTGATTAAACTCAACTTTGTTTAAACTCCATGAGGTTGATCTAATAGAGCATGTCAATATCTCGTATCTGACAGGTTGCATGTTCAAGTCCTCACTAATCTTCTTGGGATGAGATAAATATAAACCCCTTTGTAAATGCTCATAGGATCCGAAGGTTTTCCCTATCTTAAATTGGGACACCATATCCTTATCCTTAATTTTTCCAAAGGGGGCGAAAATGCAATATATGCGGCCTAAGGAGCTAGGCAGTAATGACACGATTCCAAAACAATTAGCAAAGACCGTGGTGGACTCGTTGATGGAGCTCATTAATCATTATCAGTCAACATTATAAAACCAGGAAGACATAGCAATGGAGGATCATCACTTTCATATACGTAGGATATTTGATATCCTGTCCGATGAACTACTCGGACCCGAGTTCTAGATAGAACATTAATGAACTTTCATCGTGAAGAATTAAATTTGGTTAAATTAGATTTTTGGTTCCTTATATTATTTTTTTTAGACTCGTTTTGATCCCTTATATTTAAAAAGATCCACTTTAGTTCATTGAGTTTGAAACGTGACCCAAATTAGTCCTTTTCATTAGACTGTCATTAACCTCTTTCCTACGTGATAGTTAAGTTATGATGTGGGCAGCTTACATGCCACATCTGCCACGTGGCAGCATGTGGTGGTACCACGTCAGAGAACTAAATCGAATAAAAAAAAATTAAGATAAAAGACAAAAATGTATCTTAAAAATAAGATAAGGAAGAAAATCAAAATTTTAACCCTTCTTCCTCAACGTGTATTCTTCTCCAATAAGTCTTCTTCCCTGAGGGTTGTAGACAGCCATGGATGCTAGACGAAACACGATGGAGTGTGGTGACTTTGATGGACTTTAGGGAGGTTAGTTGGCGTGATGCATGGAAGAGGGCATCTGGATCGTAGTGGTTGTTTTGGAACGAAACTTAATGAAAAATGGCTCCATGATGATTTTTTGGGTTAGCTTCAGTTGCTAGTTAATTAATGGAGAAAAAGAAACTATGAGTGGATTCTTTTGTTTACATAGAAAACATCAACTCCCCTGAAGCAGCAAGCACTCGACTAGGTTGAAGAACGCTCATTCATATCTATCTACAACCTTTGTGGAAGAAGACCCATTGGGGAACAAAGGCTAAAATTCGTTTTTGTCCCTTGTCTTATATTTTTGGATTAGTTTTAGTCAACTATCTTATTTTTTAGATTCGATTTGGTCCTTCCTTGTGACATCATCACATGCTACCATGTGACACCACCATATGTTGCCACGTGGTAGACGTGCCATGTTAACTGCCCACATCATCACTTAACTGTCACATAGGAGAGAGATTAACGATAGTAAGACGGAAAAGACTAATTTGGGTCGTATTTCAAACTTAATGGACAAAAATGAATCCTTTTAAACAAAGGGATACAAATCTAAAAAAAAAGTAAGATAAGAGACCAAAAATCTAATTTAACCATTAAATTAGTTGTCATCAAGTTAACTTGGTAAATGGTAATCACTTGGTCATGTTTGATCATATGAAAGCAACGAAGATTCTTGTACCTAAAACAGCAAAGATTTGCACTAATATAGCATTAGCTTGGGATTAATTAAAGTAATAATAGTGTTGGTTAAGGCAGTGTCAATAAATAAGACACAATAGGGTCAAATCAGTTAATCACTTAATCTAGATCAAGTATTGCAATTAAAATAATCAGATCTGCTTAATCTCATTTTTCTATTAGGTCGATAAGTTAAACAAAAGTCCAAAATCTTTAAGGTTTTGGGGACCCTCTCTGCTCTCCTTTTTCGTTTGTGCCACATATAAAAGCATAGGTATTTTATCAATTGCTTCCATTTAATTATGATTTAGCTACCCACTTCAAATCCACTCCAAATTTGCACCAAATAAAGTGGTCCTGATCTTTCTCCCCATCCTAACTCACAAGATCCGATATAGATCCAAGCTTCCTTTCTTCCTTTTTATTTCAGAAATAGCATGATGTTGTTTTATTTCGTTTTATCTAAAGACTAAAAGCACGTGTGGGTTTTACATTTTTTTTATGCACCAATTTTCCCTCTAGTAGATTCCAAATTTTAAAACAATACCATTATTGTTTCTGAAAAATAATTATAGGAGATCCGATTATCCATATTTTTTTTTTACAGGAGATCCAATTATCTTACAAGATTGCATGGCCAGTGGGAATTATAATGGAGGAAAGAAAAGAAAGAATTACAAAGAGAGTGAAAGTAAAGAAGAATACGAAAGCTACTTTAAGATCAAGACTATATATCAAACACCTGAAAATTCCACTCCACTTCCCCCTCCTCCTCTTTTCAACACCAAAATAATGTATATTTTCTATACGCGGTTCACAACTTTGACAACTTTTTGAATCCCCACAGGATCTTCAACACATAAAATTATTCCAACCTCTTAATTTGAAGATATGAAACAAAAGGTTAAACAACAATTATTGTTCAGTGGCAATTGATGCTTCTTCAAAACATCAAAGCGAGCAAACTTTAAATTATCTCTATTAGAAATTAATGTTATTTGGAAGCTATAAGGGTAATCTGAATATATATTTTATGGACAATTGGAAAAGTTGTGAGTGTTCTTTCCACGTTAGTGATGAAATGGACATCTAAAATAAAGTACATATTGTATATTAATTTGGACAAACTTGACATTTTGCGTCTTGTCTATATCTGTTTCCAAGCCCACATGTAACAAGCAAATGCAACCAAACTTTGTCTCTGTAGTTAGGTTTTGGAGATGTCGCTATAAACGATAAGTTCACTTTAGCTTCTCTAAGCATCTCACGCCGATATTTATGCACATTATTCAATTTTTAATCCCACAATTTGATAGCACTTTTATAGAAATTTTCTATTGAAATTTAATAATTGTACTAATCTTCGGATATCTAGGACACCAATCTTGTCTTGACTTGGGATAATCTACTGAATAACATATGTAGCATCCATGATATAGCAAAATAAAAAAATCATTGTTTTGATAAGGGTCATTATCTATAGTAGCACACTTTATCTAGTTGGGTGCTTTCTTTTAAGTACCTGAACTTTTTATGCTTTCTTTTTCTAATTAAAAAACATCCAGACTCTTTCAATTGTTCATGATAGCTTTGTTTACTTCCAAGGTGGTTAAAGGTTATGCCTATAGTTTTGAAGGGATATATGATGTATTTTGATGATGGAAGAAAGCAATAATAGAGGACATGGCAAAGAGTAGTGGATGTGGGAATCCATATCTCAACATTTATGTTCTCTCTTTTTTGTTGTTGGCCACTCCTTTTCTTCTCTTTCTTTTATCTTCTTCACACCTTTTCATTCAATGTGCGTGCTTGTGAGAGCGTTTAAGAATTGGAAATGTTAGATGGCTTAGGACAAAGTGTGTGAGTGTTCCTTTTTATTCAACCTATATACTTGTAAACATATTTTTTTGGTTTCCCAGATATCCTCCGCACGTAACTGTGGAGACTAATCTCTCGAGTTAGGTAGGACTATAAGGACGGCAAAGCTCTCCCTCAAGAGTTTTAACGTTGCTCAACGTATTTGATATCGGAAATTATTTATTTTGAAAACCTTTATATATATATATATATCGGGTAGAATAAATATGATATGTAGGTTCCATGTTAGTCGAAACTTGGAAGTTTGATGATGTCAATCCATGCATGGGATGGGACATGGGAGGGGGGTTTCATTGTTTGTTTCCGTGAAAATGACAATTCAATAGGTATCCTTTTCTATATATGAATTTTATCTTCCTTGAAAACCTGATTCTAGCTAACCTTTGTTCACATTAGAATAATTATATTCAGACTTTTGTTACGCTTACCTAAGATACGTGCTAGTGTGAAACGTGAGATCAAATTTGCAAGGTGGAAGAAAAAAAATGTAAATTTGTTGATACTCTTTAATTAAACGGGTGTCTTCACCAAATACCCACAAATTTATTATATATAAAAAGGACCCACAAATTTACATTCATATTAAGTTTCAATTTATGAAATCAGATCAAATATATATTTTTTATTAATTAGAAAATTCCTTTATACACTTACCCACAAGGTATGGTCATAGTGATTAATAGTTTGACCCCCTTTAATCATATGTCTAGAGTTCGAATCCTGATGATAGAAATAGAGTTGTATCTGTGGATATAGGAGTTGTCCCTTAATTGATACTCTACATCATCGGGGTATTAGTCCTGCGACTATCGGATGTAGAGATGCCTTGGGTTCTACCCCGGACAAAAAAAATTCTTTTAATTGTAATGCATTTATTTTAAAAACGAAAAAATATCGTCACCAACACGCAGGATAGCAGGAGCATTGAAGTTGCTTAAAAGATGGAAAGTAAAACTTGAGATTTTCTCGCCTAAAACTTTGCTATTATGATGGAGTCGTATGTTTGACCAATTTAGTAAATGAACGTGACTTATTTTTGACAATTAGATTATGTAATATTGACATCTTGGCCAAAGAGATTGTCCAAAGACATGCAATCCTACCATTTCATCGTTGAGAAGTCGGTATCTCTTCTTGATTCTAGCTGCATCTAAGGCGAATACTAATTACTTTGACATTTAGCTCGTTGAAGGATTTTTTTTTGAAAGGGACAATTCAAGATTGATTAGTTAGCCCGGAAAGGATGATATTGGAATAAATGCATGTTAGGTGTTTGAAAACCCAAGCTTCAATCAATCACGTTTTTCAACTTAATAATCTCATTTTGGAGTGGTAATGAACTTGGATCCTTTAAGCAAGTAATCAGGGTTCAGTCATTGACTCTTTACGTATGGAAAAAATATGTTTAATTTGGAGAGGTCAATCATTCAATATCATTCAATATCTTGAGGGGTTTGTCTCTGCAGTTGTGCGCACATGATACATTGAAAAAAAAATTGAGTTATATATAATTATCAAATGTTTCATCCCAAATGATCATCGTATTTTATTTCATTTTTTGTTTTTGAACAAACATCAGTAACTTTCATTTCTCAACATCAACCATCTAGAAATGAAAACTCTACCAAACATTTTTCATATTTAAGTTTAAGGCTGCTTATAGGGAGAGAGACCATGACAAGTCTCTCACCATGCAACACCATTTATTGCCCTTGGATTCATCTCTACCCATGTTCATACCATGCATCCTCCACACCTGATAATTACTCTTATCAACTACCTCTCCCCATCCCTTTGGTTCACAGCGCCGCCCCCACCACTATCTCCCTTCTCCGGCGCCATCGTCGCCGCCGACGACATCCTCGTTCTCCTTAGCAAGTCCGACGCCATTAAGGAGCACCTCTGTTTGGTCCCCTCTATCGCTCCAACGAACCAGTCACTACCAACAGTCTCAGACCTGCCGTCACCTCTGAACCATAGTGCGAAGCAGATCTCGCGATGGCGGAAATTAAATCGAAGGGGTTCGGATTGGTGGTGGTGCTGTGCAAGATGGAAAGAGTCCCGCCACGATGCCCTTTCCCTCCTCCGCAGCAAAGCCCTCTTCTCCCTCCCTTCCTACCTCCTCTCCCTCTCCGCCGCCATCTCCTCCGTCCACTCCACCCTCTCCGCCTCTCACGCTAACAACACCCCGCCCTATCCGGCTCCACCTTCCTCGCCACCGCGAGGTGGGCCCTCCAGGTTTACCTGATGGCGGTGCTGAGCGTGGGCCTCGTGGTCTCCGTAGTAGAGAAGTTCGGGTTGGACGCCACTAGTGTCGGATCAGGTTTTTGTCGGTTTGTTGGTGGTGGTTTCGGGGTGATAAAGTCAAAGCTAGAAGAGTTGATGAAAGGTGAGGATGAGCCGTCAGAGTTTTTGGCCGTGAGGGCGGTGAGGAAGAATAAGAGGATTGCTGGTGGGTACAGATCTGGACTGGGTGGTCATTACGGTGGCTGGTGGTTATGGTGGTGGGAGGTAGAGGAGGGTGAGAGAGGTATGAGTTTTTCTATTAGAGGCCAGATCTGGTGGGTATACGGCGGTGGCTTCATGGTGGCTGCGCGGTAGTAGTGTGGTGGCTGAGAGAAGGGGCAGTGAAGGAGAGAAACTTGTTTCTGGTGAGGGGCTTTGGATGGAGATGGGATCCGGTGTGGAGGATGCAGGATATTACCGTGAGGATCATAATAAATCAGTGGTTATTAGTGGCCTCTCATGGTGAGAGACTTCCCTAGGTCTCTCACCCTAGAATTAGCCTTAACTTTAAAGCTTTTATGTCTATAGCATGTAAACGTTCAAACTGGCTTTGTTTACATGCTATAGTGCTTCCTTCACTTTCACAATGGTCCTTGTAGTTAGCCTGCATAACCTACAAGGTCATGAGTTTGAATACTACTACCGATGTAAGGACCTCGTTAGTGGATAATCTGTAAGTATCTCTGTAAGTGCTCTTGGAGCCTTGAGGCCTTCCCTGGCTCTGGTGAGCCCCCAGGACCCAACGATCACCTAAACTTTTATTCACAAAAAAAAGCCTACATGTTTTCAACTTGACGGACACGTTAACTAGCTTGAACCATGAAAACTCAAATATACACATTAAGTAAGTTAACTTCTTTCTTAATTAGCTACTTTCAGAGGTAACTGACCTGACCTGACCTAATAATTTATCACTCAAAAGTAAGTAGGTGTGGGGGGTGGGGGGAGTAAAAGTAAGTGTGTGGGGGAGCATATACATTTAGTAGACTGAGCCTGGCATGTTTTTAGGTAAAGCCCAACATGGGCGTCTCAATTAATTTAACTTAAACAAATCAACACACATGAACAATCGTGACCTCATTCTTCTACTGTTCCTGTAATAGTAGAATGTATTGTCAATTAGGCCATTTTTAGGGTTACCTTTTGTTATTAAATTATATTTTAATTGGTTTTTGTTGTTATTAAAAGCAAAGTAGCTGTACTACTTTGTCGTGTTTTCCACCCAACAACCTTTGAGAATCATTTATTGCTTCTTCATCGTGCCTCTTTATTTGGATCAATGCACTTGTGATTTATTATTTAACACCAATTTATTAGTTATATTTTAAAGTTTTATTTTATTGCTTTAAAAAAAATCAGACTATTGAAATGTTTAGGGACTACACGTTAACTCAGAATAATAGGGCCCTTCATTTACAGTTGATGGATTTCGTACGTGTGAACACCCATTTTTGTCCGTCTTCATTTTATTCTAATTTTTATGTTATTATGTTTCAGGGAGACTAATAATAATAGTGAAGAGAGAAATAAGAAAAAGGAAATAATGAAGAA
Source organism: Sophora flavescens (assembly GCA_030762895.1). Lineage (NCBI taxonomy): Eukaryota > Viridiplantae > Streptophyta > Magnoliopsida > Fabales > Fabaceae > Sophora > Sophora flavescens. Next base: position 113,377,188 of record CM061062.1, read on the forward strand.
AGGAGGAGGCTCATAACTAATTTGCTATTGGACGGGGAGGTCCAGTCCATTACATTGCATTTGCTGTTGGACGGGGAGGTCCTGTCCATTGCACTTGCTGTTGGACGACGAGGTCCAGTCCAGTCCATTGCATTTGTTGTTGGACGACGAGGTCCCGTCCATTACATTGCAGTTGTTGTTGGACGACGAGGTCCAGTCCATTCCATTGCATTTGCTATTGGACGGGGAGGTCCCGTCCATGGCACTTGCTGTTGGAGGACGAGGTCCAGTCCAGTCCATTGCATTTTCTGTTGGACGGGGAGGTCTCATCCATTACATTGCACCTGCTGTTGGGCGACAAGGTCCAGTCCAATCCATTGCATGTGCTGTTGGACGGAGAGGTCCCGTCCATTCCATTGCCCTTGCTGTTGGACGACGAGGTCCTGTCCATTTCATTGCATGTTTAAATTGTTGTTGGACGGTGAGGTCCAGTCCATTACATTGCGCTTGCTGTTGGATGGGGAGGTCTCGTCCATTGCATTTGCTGTTGGACGGGAGGTCCCGTCCATTGCATTTGCTGTTGGACGGCGAGGTCCAGTCCAGTCCATTCCATTGCATTTTTAACTTGCTATTGGATGAGTAGGTCTTCCATTGCATTTTTAATTTTCTGTTGGACGAGGAGGTTCCGTCAATTGCATATCTAATTTTCTGTTGGATGAGAAGGTTCCGTCCATTGCATGTTTAAACTTCTGTTGGACAAGGAGGTCCGTCCAATGCATACTTAATTTTACATATCTAACTTTCTGTTAGACAGGGAGGTTCCATCCACTACAATTTTATTTTCAGGCTGGAGGCTAAAGAATAAAGAAAGAAGAAGAAGAAGATAATGGAGAAAGGACGAATAAAAGAAGGAGAAAAGAACAATCGGCGTAAAGAAGAAAGGAGATGGAGTTACTTCTCCCAACCCTAACCTAACCCTAAAAAAAACCTATTTTACGTATTAGACAAGACCTTTTTTCCTCCTCTCCAACCGCCTCCGCGCCTTCTCTGTCCGTTGGTTCTTTTTCTTCCTCATCTCCTCCCTCATTTTAACCCAGCAGCCCCACTCCTAATCCTAAAAAACCCATCTTACATATCAGACAAAAGCCCCACCTCCTTCTCTCTTCAAACACGCAACCTTCACATCAAATCACCTCTTTTCCGCTGCCCGCGCTGCCCCCATCTGGACACACGCTATTTCTGCTCAGAACCACCCAAGCCCCGAATTTCGTGAAGACCAACCTTGAAGCCGCTGGGTAAGAAGAAGCATCAAGCCCTCTCCTCCATCTATAAAAAGGGAGAATAAATCAGAAGGGAGGGGGGAGATTTTGATCTGATATTTTTTTTGTGAAGAAAAGAGATTAGGGATTTGAGTTTTTTTCTCTTCTCTGTCATTAGAGTGGTTCCAAATTTTCAGAAGAAGGAAGAGTTAAAAGAGTCAGTGAAATTGAAATGTACGGGTTTTGATCTTGAAATCTTACCACTGGGAGAAAACAAAATCATTGTTATTCTGCTCTCATTTGGTAATCCATGTTCTCTTTGTTGATATTATTCATAAGTTTCTCTTGACGTTCTTATTTTTGTGTCTCTGTTTACTGAATAAGTTAGTAAAACGTTTCATTTCTACGTTGCATTTCTGTTCTATTTCCAAGAGGTAAAATTATTTATTTTACATAAAAATAGAAGATGATCACTTAATTAAAACAACCTTATTTCTTGGGTTGCCCTATGACAAGTGTCATGTTCAACCCTTTAGATTTTGAGGTTGCCCTGTGGACTCGCATACCGTGTTCAACCTCATTTAGGTTTAATAAAAAATTTCACAATTAAAATGATTTATTTTTTTTCCTTTTAATCAAAGATTTCACTACTAAAGATGTTTTTTTTAAAACGATTTTCGGGGTAAAACAAATATTTTCAAAGCTATTAATAATTTACACAACTAATTTTGAGTAACCATTTTCATGGATGTTCTAGGGTGCCGTGGGGGTAAGTCTCCATGCCTCCCCTAGACGTAATCGACTCCCGAACCCAAAGCTTTTTCTTCAAGGGTTTACCAACTTTCCCGAAATTAAATAAAGTTGGTGGCGACTCCATGATTTTTTTCTCTAAAAGGAAAAACGGGTTTTTTTCTTTTTGGTTGCGACAGATGGCGACTCCACTGGGGATCTTTTAAGAGGGTCAAGCCTGTAAAAATTGGTTTTGCAAATTTTTAGTAACTTGTAGCTTATTTGTTTTACCTTTTATTGCTATATCTTGCTAGTTTTTTTTCTTTACAATAATTAAATGACAAAACTAAAAAATGTTTTTTAGTTTTAGTGATGTTTGTTTGGATTGTCCTTTTTGTTTGGGTTTTCCTTTTATTTAAATGAGAAAAATTAGTTGTACATACTTTTTAACTCATGTTATTCTTGTATGTATTTCACTAACAATGTTTTTGTTTCCTCCTCCTTTCTTTTCTTCTTTCCTAGATTTTAACAATAGGGTAGAGGACTTATAATCATTTTTATATACCTATGTGTTTGTTTTGCAGGTTTTTCTTGTCTTTTCTTTTATTTTATTTTTAAGTGTTACAGGTTTTTATGCCCCTTTCACACACATCACTATCACATATTGCACACACTCTTAGCTCTATACCCGAGCTTGCTTCAAAACCCAAGGATTAGGCGGTGCTCCGACATTATCATTGAAATAGGTCTTGTACCTCCCTGATACTTGTCGGTTCACCACTCAGATTGTACATGAGATCATGGAATAGTCATATTGAGAGTGTTTATCCCTACTTGTGGCTAGATTCATGTATCAGATCCTTACAAGGGCAATCTGGGGACCATGACTTTTAGAGGTCTAGACCCGTCCCAATTTTCACTAATAGAGCAGACCTAGTGGCCGACCTGTTTAGAGTCCTAACCTTAGGGTGTGTCCATCCTTAAGTTTTACCTAACTTAGGACAAAAGGGGGCATACTTTTCTTTCCTCTCTCTATCATCATAAGCATAAATTGTCATGCATGTTCATTGTGAATATTCACAAAACTAGGGGCGTCACATTGCCGCCTCAAACCTGAATGACACATTCGAATATTATTGCACATCTAATAGGCGCTATGTCATAATGAAGGTGATGCTTTCCCATCGGGGTTTTCAACCCCATTGGGTCTTATACAACATGAATCATGCAAGATATATTTGCTTCACTATACTCATTTTTTTTTCACTCGTGTCTTTTTGGTGGAAGACTTTGGTATTCATCTTATAACAATAAAATGGAAAAGTTTGGTTCCGAGAAGAGTACTAGCAACACGAGTTGTTCCAAGAAAAGTATCAAGATCGATGTGACACTCAATGACGTGAAGAGTTTATGTGAACTCAGCCAGCAAATGTCAGAAAAAGCACGTTCAGACTTTGTCAGCAAGTACGGTAGAATATTGGACCTATTGCGTGTTCCAGTGAAAGCCCCCGCTCTGAGTGCCTTGGCCCAATATTGGAATTCAACTTTGAGGTGTTTTGAATTGCCTAACTTAGACATCACTTTGACCATAGAAGAGTATGCTTATATGCTAAGGCTGCCAATTCAAAAGAGGACCCACGTCTACATGTATTATGGCCGATATGTAACAGATTGGAAGATAGCAAGTCTATTGGAGCTTCAACCAGAATAGCTAGAGAAAGCGGAAAAGAGAACCACCAAAGGGTTGAAGAGGCGATTTTTGGAAATGTATCTCAACAAGCTGGCCCAGCAACAACGATGGGTTACTTTCAACAAAGTAATAGCCCTCATGATATATGGGTTGATGCTCTTTCTTTTTGTACCAGATCTGATTGATCAGTCAGTCATGGATGTTTTCTATAGGATTGAAGAATATGGTGTGAACCCGGTCCCTGCTATCTTAGCTGAAACTTTCCTCTCCCTACAGGTTTATCATCAGAATCAACAAGGGAAATTGCGATGTTGTGCATCAATATTGTATGTTTGGATTATGACTCACTTGTATGCTCGTCATAAAATTGATAGAACATATGACCCGCTGAAAGGATTCGCTCGTATGCAACTGAAGCCACGTAAGCTATATGAATGGAAACAAGACTTTGATCAGATCGACCCGCGGTCATTTAGTTGGATGTGTCGATGGTACAATGGAGATTCAGTTGTCTTCAGCTGTGGAAGTTTTTCAAATGTTCCATTGATGGGTCCCAGAGGTTGTGTATCATATTCACCAGCTTCGGTGATGCGTCAGCTCAAGTGGACACAGGATGAGTCCCCCCGAAGTGCTACTCGGTGGGATATTCTTCCTACACCAAGAAAGTGAAAGCATCAAGAGTCAAACAATAGCAGTAAGGTCAGCATGGAATGATGTTCATATAAGAGGACCGAAGGAATTAGGAAAGTGAATCACAGCTCACACAAAAAGATATGAGGTGTGGAGGGAAGCAAGAAGAGGTTTCCCTCCAAGACCTGCATCCCCTCTCCATAGTGAAATAATCCTCTTACCAAAGATCAAATGTTGAAAGAAATCGAAATTTTAAAAGCTCAGATGAGGGTTTTGGATGAGAAGAACCAAGCTGCCAAAGTAGCTATTGTCACGATCCGAAACCAAGTGCAGAAGCTGAGTTTACTGATTGAGCATTTGAAAGACGAATGCGCCGATGCCCACGAAGCCCCGAGTCATGCAAAAAGGGCAAGAAAAGACAAAGAAACAAATTCAAGAGCTTCTGGAAAAAATAGCATATCAAGAGAAGATGCTTGTCAAACTTCAATGAAGAAAAAAGAGCTCGAGACAAATGTAGGGATCCATGTTGAAACAATACATATACTAGAAAAGAGAGTTGAATCCTTGCAAGAATCCTGGGCCAAAACAGAACTGTACTCTGATCGAGGATGGAGCGAAGCAGCCAAGTATCACGAGCTACTAACGGAAGCCAACATGAGAGAAAATTGGCTCAGAACCAAGATAAAAGACTCTGAAAGAGTTGAAACTCAACGTCACGCAGAATCGGTAAAGGGATGAAAATTGGTAGCGAAGGATGTAATGAATGAAAAGGAAGCATGGAAAGGAAAATACGAGGACATGATGGATAAGCTCCAATATCACACTTCCCAGCTGGTGGAGCTATTTGAAGAACATCCATCCACATTCATATGAACCATTTCCTTCAGCTACCACCAAAGGTGACCGAGTTCTTCAATCATTTTGGGAAACTTGCCAAAGGGTTCGGGAAAAAGAAGATGAGGCTCTTAACATAGTGGTCTGTAGACCTCGGAGAAAGATGGAAACTATCAATGTACTTCTTTTATTTTGATCAAAGACTCATGATTTGTATCGAAATATTTATAATGGAATGTAATTTTTCATCAATGTCTGTCGAGCGTTTTTTTTAGATGATATCTATCGAGGAGTGAATTCTCCCTTAGATACGTCATCAACTATATTTTACCCTAAAAACGACGTGTTTTCTGCGTGAAAATAAGGACGTTGCTAGTACGAGTGTGGTCTATCGAGAAGTGGACTCTCCCTTGGACTTGACACCAACTGCATTCAAGCTAAAGGGAACCATACCACTAGATTTGATTGCAGGATGAGTATTCTTGCTATAAGTGTATACGACAGTCTTCCTAAGAGCACTCTCACGATCAAACAAAGGGTGTTAACTTGCATATGCACACACACACACACAAAATTTTAGGGTTTACTAATGATATTCTCGGATGCTTTACAGAGTCACGTACTTCTGAGAATCAGCGAACAATTGCGCGACCTAGGAAAGGTAACACCAATCAAACCCGAGTTCACAATACTAGATCTCGGACCAGGATGGTTGCCAATGCATCTGAGGAAGGAAGAAACTTAAGCTCTGAGATAGATGAAGTGAGGGGAAGGGTAAATGAAATGACTGAAACCCAAGCAAGATTAGAAGCCATACGGCAGGATATGAGGGAATCTCTCAGCATGCTTAATAGAGATGCAAATGAACCAGGTAGGAAATGGATTTCTTCCATGGTAACAGCACCGATGTTTTCAAACATTAGCGCGGGTCTCATTCAGGGAATCTCTGGCCCCGACCAGACCCATCACACGGCACCAATAACAGTTCCCATTGGAGAAGGATATCCACTTTTTGAAAATGCCTATCATGAAGTCCTGGGCTATACCGCACCGACAGGGGAAGCTAGGGTTTGAAGAAGAGGTCGGGCCTAATATTGTCAAAAATCCAATCCCAAACCATAATGATGGAAATCGAGTGAACAATTTGGAGGTAAGAGGGTCCCCAATCAGGAAGGTACTGGAACTACGAGTGCCAATGCAGAAGATCTTCGAAGAGCTAAAGAAGGCGGGATACCACGTTGTTGCACCAATAAGAATTCCAAGATAATAAAGGGGGTATGCCGAAGATCTAAGGTGTGACTATCATCATGGGCAAGTGGGGCATGACATCGAAACTTGTTGGGGCTTCAAAGTCCGGGTTCAGGGATTACTCACCTTGGGGGTAATTCAAGCTAGACGGGGTGCTGCCGAGGAAATCAATGTAGTTGAAAAAGCTGTACTCCGAGTACCACCTATGAACAAAGCTTTAACCCCAAACCCGGAAAGAGTCATTGTAAGGGTGAAGAAGCCAACTCCTTTTGCTTATGTTCATACACATGTTGTACCATGGAATTATGAACAGAAGATTGAACTAGCTGGAGCTGAGGGAGAGACCTCGAAGGCCCAAGTTACTAATATTGTGAGAGTTGGAGGAATTACAAGGAGCGGGCGATGCTACAGCCCTGTCAAAGAAGAAATAATGAAGGAATCCAAAGAAAAGGAGACCATGGATGAAGAAAAGGGAAAAGAAGAGGAAGAGTTTCTGAAGATCATGAAGTAGAGTAAATATAATGTGGTAGAACAGTTAAAGAAAACTCCGGCAAGGATATCTCTTTTATCGCTTGTCTTGACATCAAAGTCGCATCGTAAGGCATTATTGAAGGTGTTGAATGAAGCGTATGTCAAGCCTGACGTCACTCCGAAGAATGTGGTAAATATGGTGGACCCAATAAGGCATGTCAACATGATTACTTTCTTGGAAGATGAAGTGGCTTTGAAATCTTGCAGTAGCACCAAAGCATTACACATTACCCTAAAGTGTAAAGGGTTTGTGATTGCAAAGGTGTTGGTAGATGGTGGTTCGGCGGTGAATGTGGTTCCAATGTCCACTCTCGAGCAACTAAACATAAGCATGACGGATCTGACACCACAGGAAATGATTGTACGAGCCTTTGATGGTGCAGCAAGAGGAATCTTAGGGGAGATAACTCTGCCCCTTGAAATAGGGCCTAGTTGTTTTTCTGTCCTCCTTCAAGTCACGGGGATCCAACCAGCTTATACCATGCTTCTGGGAAGGCCTTGGATTCATGAAGCAGGAGTTGTTCCATCGACTTTGCATCAGTGTTTAAAGTATATTCAAAATGGGTATGTGATCACCGTCCGTGGTGAAGAGGAAATTATGCTGACGATGCCCACCGCAATACCTTATGTAGAAAGTACAGAGCAAGTGAAAGATGATTCACTATGTAGTTTTGAGGTATTGAAGCCAGAGAACGAGGAAAGGGAGCCGCTAATGAAGAATGTGAATGAAGTTGCAATCCACATCATGGAAAAGAATGGGTATCAAAGAGGAAAAGGCCTAGGACCTAAGCTGCAAGGGATCACTCAACCAATTGAAGCAGGTATGAGAGAAGGAAGGCATGGATTGGGGTATCAACCCTACTTAGCAAAAAAGATGAAGTTTATGACTCTCAAGGACAAGAGAGAATGAGATGATGAGAGGGAGTATCTTCCCTTTATGACAGAGACTTTCCTTGTAGTTGCTGAAGTTATCAGTCCTAAAAAGTCGTTCTCCCCTCACTTCACTATCAGCACACTTGAAGAGGAGATGGACGAGAACCATGTCATCTATCCCCTTGCTAGCAATGAAGTCTTCAATAACTGGCGATATGAACCGTTTGTTGATGTTATTTCTATGAAGTAATTATCTTATTGTACTAATTACAAACTGATGTTTACTTTGTTTGAGACATGAATGAGAATGTAGCACTTTGCCTGGTGTTTTCCTTTTGGTTCCATCGTTTCTTTTCTCTCTCTTTCATTTCTTTACTTTGTTTAAGCTTTTCTTTCATAAATAAGACTCTTGCCTATACTTCTCCTATTCCCGACTTTTTCTTCCAGGAATAATTCTTCCACTAAAGATTTACCTCAGGAAAGGAACTTTGAAGACTCCTTTATTGATTCCTTCACGGCCGTTGATGAATACAACATTGAATCCGACGAGGAAGAAGAAGACATTGAAGATTTCATGAAGATGGTGAAAAGGTCAGAAGGAGGGATTAGCTCGAATGATGAGGTTGCAAAAGTGATCAATATGGGAACCGAGGAAGACAAAAAGGAATTGAAAATAGTGGATAACCTAGAGCATGAAGAAATGGTTGCAATATTCAAAGAGTATCTGAATGTTTTTTCATGGTCCTACAGAGATATGCCAGGTCTAGATCCTGAGATAGCATCGCATAAAATTCCCTTATACCCAAATGCGGTTCCAAAGAAGCAAAAATTGAGGAGGATGCATCCTGAGATGTCACTGAAGATCAAGGAAGAAGTGACCAAGCAATTTGAGGCTGACTTTTTGGAGGTAGCTAGACACCCAGAATGGGTAGCTAACATTGTTCCAGTACCAAAGAAGGATGGAAGGGTCAGAATGTGTGTAGACTACCGAGATCTGAATAAAGCCAGTCCAAAGGATGATTTCCCGCCACCTCATATCGATGTCCTTGTAGACAGTACAACTAGAAGTCATAGGTTTTCTTTCATGGATGACTTTTCTGGGTACAATCAGATTCTCATGGATGAGGATGACAAAGAAAAGACAACTTTTATTACTCATTGGGGGACCTTTTGTTACAAAGTGATGCCTTTTGGGTTGAAGAATGCAGGTACCACTTACCAACGTGCTATGGTTGCATTGTTCCATGATATGATGCATAAGGAGGTAGAAGTATATGTTGATGATATAGTGGCTAAGTCCAAGGAAGAAGAAAGCCATGTAGTAGTTTTGCGAAAGTTGTTCGAGCGGCTATAGAAGTACAAGTTGCGGCTCAATCCTGCAAAATGTACTTTTGGTGCATCCGCAGGGAATTTACTTGGCTTTGTTAGCAGTAGGGAAGGAATAAAGGTGGACCCGAACAAGGTAAAAGCAATACGTGACATGCCAGCACCTAATAACGAACGGGAAGTAAGGGGTTTTCTTGGAAGGTTGAACTATATCACGCGCTTCATTGCAAATTTGACTAGCACATGCGAGCCAATCTTCAAACTCCTCAGGAAGAATAATCCAGGAAGATGGGATGATGACTGTCAAGAAACCTTTGACAAGATAAAAGCATATTTACTGAATCCCCCGGTGTTGGTACCACCTACCCAAGGTCGTTCGGTGCTACTCTATCTCACTATATTGCCCACCTCAATGGGGGTAATGCTAGGACAACATGATGAATCTGGCGGAAAGGAGCAGGCCATTTACTATCTAAGTAAGAAGTTTAACGCTTGTGAGGCTCATTATATGGCAATCGAGAAGACTTGTTGTGCGCTAGTGTAGACCTCCAGAAGACTCAGACAGTACATGTTATATCACACCACTTGGCTAATTTCTCGAATGGATCCTTTGAAGTATATCTTCGAAAGTCCTCATATCTCCTTAAGGGTTTCGAAGTGGTCAAAAGTCCATCAAAGGAAGTGCGATTGCTGACCATTTAGTAGAGAATCCTCTTGAGGATGAACGACCTATCAATTCTGAGTTCCCTGATGAAGAGATAATGTCCCTCGAGAAAGATGAAGAACAAGAAGATGTGTGGAAAATGTATTTTGATGGAGCGGTCAATATGCATGGCAGTGGTATAGGAGCAGTGGTTATCTCACCAAACGACAAGCAGTACCCGGTGGCCGTAAAACTGAAATTTGAATGTACGAATAATATTGCAGAATATGAGGCATGTGCCGGCGGATTACAAATGGCATTTGAACTTGGTATAAAGTAGTTGAAAGTCTTCGGGGTTTCAGCTCTAATCATTTACCAAGTCAATGGTGAATGGCAAACCAAAGACTCCAAGTTGATTCCGTATCAGAAATAGTTGACTCAGTTGATTGCAAAGTTCGACGAGATTACTTTCTCGTATTTAACTCGAGACAAGAATCGGTTTGCTGATGCTTTAGCAACACTAGCTGCCATGACCAAGCTGGATATCCACACCAATGTCCAACCCATCCAAGTTAGAGTGCAAGATGAACCGGCATACTGTGCCCATGTGGAAGAAGAACCTGTTAGTAAGCCTTGGTATCATGATATCAAGCAATATATTTACAACAATAAATACCCAACAAAAGCGAGTGAAGCAAATAGAAAGACCATCCTAAGACTGGCTATGGCCTTTTTCTTAAGCAAGGAAGTCTTGTATAAAAGAGGATATGATGGTACCCTACTCAGATGTGTGGATGCTCGTGAAGCTGAGTTGATCATGATCAAAGTTCATGAAGGAATTTGTGGGACTCATGCCAATGGCCACATGATGGCCTGGAAAATCTTGAGAAGTGGCTATTATTGGTCTACTATGGAGTCGGATTGTATAGAGCATGTTCGTAAATGCCAAAAATGTCAGATGTATGCAGACCGGGTCAATGCACCTCCATTTCCACTGCACAATTTAGCATCCCCATGGCCTTTTTCGATGTGGGGAATAGATGTCATCGGTCCCATTAATCCTAAGACTTCCAATGGCCATCGTTTCATTTTGGTGGGGATAGACTATTTCACTAAATGGGTAGAATCTACTTCACATGCCAGCATAACTCAAAAGGTGTTTCTCAAGTTCCTCAAGAAGGACATCGTCTGTAGATACGGGATCCCAGAGAGGATGATGACAGATAATGCTGCTAATCTTAATGGTGTCGAGATTCAAAAGTTTTGCGATAGTTTCAAAATCAAACACCACAATTCAGCTCCTTATAGACCTCAAATGAATGGTGTAGTTGAGGCGGCAAACAAAAATATCAAGAAGATCGTTGCCAAAATGGTTGTAAATTATAAAGACTGGCACGAAATGCTGCTATATGCTCTACATGCTTATCAGACTAATATACAATCAAGCACTGGGGCAACCCCTTTTTCTTTGGTGTACGGGATGGAGGCTGTCTCACCTGTCGAAGTAGAACTCCCCTCGCTAAAAGTCTTGATGGAAGCAGATTTAGAAGAATCTGAGTGGGTGAAAAATCGATATGAGAAGTTGAACATGATAGAAGAGAAAAGACTAGCAGCTATCTGTCACGGGCAATTGTATCAAAGTAGAATGGCAAGAGCTTTCAATAAGAAGGTTCGCCCTAGAGAATTTTGCCCGGGAGACCTGGTTTTAAAGAAAATCCTCCCTAATCATGAGGATGCCGGAAGAAAATGGGCACCGAATTATGAAGGTCCTTATATTGTCAAACAAGCATTCTCAGGAGGAGCTTTGATTCTACAAAACATGGATGGGGAAGAGCTACCAAGGCCAGTAAACTCTAATGCTGTGAAAAAGTTCTATGCTTAAAAGCCCGCTAGGTTGAAAACCCGAAAGAGCAATATGGGCAAAAGTTAGGGCAAAGAACAATGAAAATAAAAGAAAAACAAAGGCCCGCTAGGTTGAAAACCCGAAAGGGCAACTTAGGCAAAAGTTAGGGCAAATAACAATGAAAATAAAATAGAAAAGAGCCCGCTAGGTTGAAAACCCGAAAGGGCGACCTAGGTAAAAGTTAGGGCAAAGAACAATGAAAACAAAAGAAAAGCAAAGGCCCGCTAGGTTGAAAACCCGAAAGGGCAACCTAGACAAAAGTTAGGGTAAAGAAATCTTAGGCTGAAAACCTGCAAAGGCAGCCTAGGATGAGGATATGGTCCAACATTTCTACAAGCACTCACCACACTGGGGCAATTTTATCTGACTGGGTATATTGGGGCAAAATTGTTAAGGGATGATTGAAGAAGGTGTGTTTGAGGAATCAGAAAGAGAAGCCAAGATCTGTGTCATCAAAAGGCTGTGAGGGAATCTAATAAATGAAAATCAAAGGACCAACACTGGGGCAAATTTTATGTGATTCTCGTAATTTTCTTTGCTTATCTTTGCTTTTAATCTTCATGATCCCTTTGTAATTTTGTTCTCATATTGTTATTTTCTCTTAACAAACTAAATTCTCGTATTCACTCTCATCATGGTCATGTCTCAATAAAAGTAAATATAAGTTTAATGGTATGATTTGATAATTCTAATGGTAGCACCAATGAATGGTTTGAGCCAAAAGGACTCAATATTTCAAATACAATGGAAGAGATAGCATGCATTGGACGACAAAAGAGTGATGCAAATAGGCTTGGGAGAATAAACATAACATCCACCTCATATGATTCAGATTCTTAGGTGACCAATGTTATTAAAAGAATGAATGATGCCTCGGCTCAGAGTGGTTGGTGAACAAGGGTTTGGTTGGTGGAAGTTTTTCCATTGAGCATTTGGTTCCGCTGTCCTCAAAAGGAAGGGATTCTCATTAGCTTCAAATTACGGATTGAGTTTTGTCGAGCTCTGAAGCTCACTACAATTTAATTTTTGAGCTCTGAGGCTCACTGCAATATAATTTTCTGTTGGACGAGGTGGTTCCATCCATTGTATATTTAATTTTCTGCTGGAGGAGGAGGTTCCGTCCATTGTATATTTACTTTTCTGTTGGACGAGGAGGTGCCGTCCATTGCATATTTACTTTCCTGTTGGACGAGAAGGTTCCGTCCACTGCATTTTTATTTTCGAGCTCTGAGGCTCACTGCAATTTTGTTTTCGAGCTCTGAGGCTCACTGCAATTTTTTTTTTCGAGCTCTAAGTCTCGTTGCATATTTACTTTCCTATTGGACGTGGAGGTTCCGTCCACTGCATTTTTATTTTCGAGCTCTAAGGCTCACTGCATTTTATCTTCGAGCTCTAAGGCTCACTACAATTTTAATTTCGAGCTCTGAGGCTCATTGCAAGTTTATTTTCGAGCTCCGAGGCTCGCTGCATATTTACTTTCCTGTTGTACGAGGAGGTTCCGTCCACTGCAATTTTATTTTCAAACTGTAAGGTTTTCTTCTGAGCTCCTCACGTTTTTCGGACAAAATATGTGTTCATTTTCTTTACTTGTTCATTACTACAATACATGAAAAGTCACGACTAATCATGTCTTCTAGTATGCAACAAGTAAAGAGGGGCAACTGTGAACACCCATTTTTGTCCGTCTTCATTTTATTCTAATTTTTATGTTATTATGTTTCAGGGAGACTAATAATAATAGTGAATAGAGAAAGAAGAAAAATAAAATAATGAATAAAGGAGGAGGCTCATAACAAATTTGCTATTGGACGGGGAGGTCCAATCCATTACATTGCATTTGCTGTTGGACGGGGAGGTCCCGTCCATTGCACTTGCTTTTGGACGACGAGGTCCAGTCCAGACCATTGCATTTGCTGTTGGACAGGGAGGTCCCATCCATTACATTGCACTTGCTGTTGGACGACGAGGTCCAGTCCAATCCATTGCATTTGCTGTTGGACGACGAGGTCCCGTCCATTACATTGCAGTTGCTGTTGGACGACGAGGTCCAGTCCATTCCATTGCATTTGCTGTTGGATGGGGAGGTCCCATCCATTGTACTTGCTGTTGGACGACGAGGTCCAGTCCAGTCCATTGCATTTTCTATTGGACGGGGAGGTCCCGTCCATTACATTGCACTTGCTGTTGGACGACGAGGTCCATTCCAGTCCATTGCATGTGCTATTGGACGGGGAGGTCTCGTCCATTCCATTGCCCTTGCTGTTGCACGACGAGGTCCCGTCCATTTCATTGCATGTTTAATTTCTTGTTAGACGACGAGGTCTAGTCCATTACATTGCACTTGCTGTTGGACGGGGAGGTCTCGTCCATTGCATTTGCTATTGGACGATGAGGTCCAGTCCATTCCATTGCATTTTTAACTTGTTGTTGGATGAGTAGGTCTTCCATTGCATTTTTAATTTTTCTGTTGGACGAGGAGGTTCCGTCCATTGCATATCTAATTTTCTATTGGACGAGGAGGTTCCATCCATTGCATGTTTAAACTTCTGTTGGACGAGGAGGTACGTGCAGTGCATACCTAATTTTACATATCTAACTTTCTGTTGGATAGGGAAGTTCCATCCACTACAATTTTATTTTCAGGCTGGACGCTAAAAAATAAAGAAAGAAGAAGAAGAAGAAGATAATGAAGAAAAGACGAATAAAAGAAGGAGAAAAGAACAATCAGTGTAAAGAAGAAAGGAGATGGAGTTACTTCTCCTAACCCTAACATAACCCTAAAAAAAACCTATTTTACGTATCAGACAATACCTCTTTTCCACCTCTCCAACCGCCTCTGCGCCTCCTCTACCCGTTGTTTCTTTTTCTTCCTTATCTCCTCCCTCAAGACCAAAGGAACAATGAGGGGACTTAAAACCAAAACCCATGTATAGGAAAAACATAACTATCTACAAGTATATATATATAAATTTTAGTCTCTAATGTCCAAAAACAAAACTACCAATCTAAGGATATATATATATATATACATGTTATTAATTAGTTTCTAAAGTCTAACAAAAAACTATTCATCTAAGTATTGCGGAGGTATCTTGTCGATTCCTTTTTCAGACGCATACTTGAAGAAGAATTCAGCTAAGTGCATCCGCAAGTCTCTAAAGTCATCTTCTTGAAGAGGCGATTGGTCGTTAAATGCCTACACACGTTCAAATAATAACATTAACGCAAGTCATCTTCAAAACTATAATATATAATTTAACAAGTTATTTAAATATTACCTTATTCCATCCATCCCTAATAGATGCGGAGACTATGTTCAGCATATGAAGCATCACATAATAGCCGCACGACCACCCGTCAGGTTGAAATCGAGACTACAAACAAAATTAATTTCAATATCAGTTGAATATACATATCAATTAGTAATTATAATATTAATTATTTGATAAATAAACTACTAAACCTTGAGGATGGTCCATTCAGGACTTGCTCTAGCCTTAGAAGTCCTACTTCTCCCGTTGGCGCAACTTATGTTACTCGTCTTCAGCGCGCTATCATAAACAAATAATCATGTCAATTAACAAATTCATATATCATGTGTGTAATAAACTAAAAACAACTGATATTAAAACTTAAATTAAATTTAATATTAGTTACTTACCTATTTACAGCTTGCACCACCTCCTGTGGCGGCTGTTGGTGGAGAGAGGATAAGAATATGACAGTATGCCTAGACGGGTGAAGTACGAACAACTGCCAATGGTATTTCATACAGTAGGGAGCCAGTTAATAATTCTTTATGTTTGTCTCCCAACAAGTTCCCTATGTATTTACTAAATGCATCGCCAGCAAAGAATTCGGGCACAAGGATTGACGGATCTAAGAAGCCGTAAACTGGTGCAACGCCCTTATCAAGCTGAAGACGATGGAGATACCTAAGATATGAAAAGGTGTGGAAGTTAATTACATAATATATATATATATATATATATATATATATATTGAAATTAAAATAAATTATTAAATGGAAAAATACCAAAAATAAATAAGTTATAAAATTAAAATTAACTTACGTGCACCAGAGACTCAAAACCGTGCTGGCCATCCAGACGTTATTTCTGCAGGCGTGCCCGAGATCTTCACCACTGAAGGAAAATATCCTCTGTTGATTTGGGCGTGCCACCCATCCATCGTGCTCCAATGGACATTCAAAAATCTCAAACGCATAATCCTCACCAAGTGAGAACAAACGAGTGACAGGTGACACCGACACCGACGTCGACTTGGCCTTCAATTTAGGAAAAATAAAATAGATAAGTTGTTGATAATTAAAAAAAAAACACAAGTAATTATTTGACTAATTTGGACATTAATAATGAATACATACCTTTGTTAACATTTCGAGCTCACGTCGTTTGAAGTCCAACTCAAGCTCATGCCTTTTCATTTCCAACTCAAGCTCATGGCGTTGGACTTCCAACAACCGCTTCCTAGCTACCAACTCATTGTCTTCCACATGTGCCCTACTAAAGCTCTCTGGCAAGCGCCTGCTTGAATTCTGGGTTGGATATTAAGCTTTGCATCAGATGTGTTGTAATAGCAGGGTTGGAGATGAGGTGCTGAGTAATGTCATCCAAAATTGATGCTTCATCGACCACCCGCTTTCGTGAAACAGACCCGCCATAATATTCGTTGATGGTCATGTTCCCAGGAACACCGATAACCCGACCAGGATGGTCTTTCTTGCCTAGAGCAGTCATCAAGACGTCCCGCCATCCAGAAGGGACGAATGAGCCCTGGGAGGATTGTGCTTTAAGATCCACCTACAATGAAAAAATGAAAAAACGTGCTAGTGAAAAGTGTTAAAAATATCTATACAAATATCAATTGAAATCAAGTTAATTATTTACTTACAATCTTATCTGCCACTTCGCGAGTGGCATCAACTTCAAAAGATCCCATCTTTGTCATGCGGCCGGCTAACCAGACATCCTCGCGGTCGATGTCTGACGGAGGACTTGATGGTGTGCCCTCAGGCACCTCTCCTCTTTCAATCCTAGCAGAGTGCTCTTCCTGCTTCACCCTCAGCCTATCCGCCATCATCTCCTTGATCCGAGTCTGGTACCCACCCTGAGACATGGTGTGGCGATGGACGTTCTTCGCCTGATTCTGCCGACCCCTATCTACCTTAGCCTATTCAAACAAAAACACATAATTAAATACAGTTAAATGATCTATAAGAAGCATACACAATTAACTTAATCAACCAACCTGAAATTCTCCATCCTGTCGACTCGTAGCAAACATATCCCAAGTATCCTGATCAATCCAGGGATAATCCGAGAACATTTTATCAAGCCGCTTCTTCCCAGATACATAGTACCTGGTAAGATCATGCTTGAATCCATTCCAACGCTTTGATGCCATTTTCATACATTTATGACGATGATCCTCGTCATTTGGCACAGTCCAAGCCACATACACATTAAATACATAACAACTGGATGGATTATAACTCGGATAATTATCTAATAATGTAAATCAAACGAATGTAAAGGTAAAATACCGTGATAGCCTCCCAAATCTGATCCTTAACGTTATGTGGAACGTCATTCCAGTGGTTGTAGTTGATGAAGACAACTGACGTTAAAAGTGTATAAGTTTCTGCAAAAAACATTAATTCCTTTGACTACTGTGCTACTTACCCATGAGCATTAAGTTTATAGATCAGTTTTCAAGAAAATCAGCTAGTCTCTCTTCTCTATATAATGTACCATTCTTCTCAGATCGATCAGAATGCTACCTCTTCTTCTTTTCCTCTATATTTCGTGCGTTTTCTATTCCTTCACAAAATGGCTCTGAGACTTTTGTTATTTCTTCCTATACCTAGACTTAATGGTCTTTGACTTCATGGTCAAAAAACTTCTGAGGTTGAGTAAATCACGTAACATGGATGGTAAGGTTGGGTGAATCACGTAATGTGATTCCCTCACCTTATTTTTCATCCCATCCCTTCACTCTGCCTTGGCTCCAAAGTGACTGTGGATTCAGATGGAGTATCAAGGAATTCAAGTAAGGGAGGTAATGCATCCATTGGAGTTTCTGAGGACAGGACTGAGAAGAAAATGATGTTGAAGCAGAAACTTTTTTATATTTTAGTGCTATGTTGCAGAAATTTTTTATCTTTTAATCATGTAATTGTAACTTATGAATCGCTTCAATGAGATACGATTTGATTATACATATATAACTTGTTTTATGTTAAGTGTTTATTTATTTTAATTTGCACAAGAATTTGTTTACAAATTCAAGCTAATTAATTAACATTAAAAATAAACTTGTTTAAAAAAAAGGTTTAGAAATAAACTGCACTATATGGAGTGATCTGCGTTAAGAGTGACAACAAGGAGATGACAACGAAAGAAATGAGTTTCATAATTATTTATGTCAGTTATTTATTTAACTACCGTAAAAATCACACATTTAACGTCAGTTGTATAAACAACTGACGTTAAAAGTGTTAAAATAACTTTTAACGTCAGTTCTTTATACAACTGACGTAAATAGTGATTTAATATTTACAAAACTGCCACCGCCTCATTTTTAACGTCAAACATATGGTCAACTGACGTAAAACGTTCCCTTATATTACATTATCTCCACTAGTGCTTCCTTAAGCATTTCTTCCTTGAACCATGGTAAGAAAGTCTTGTTATGCTTGTTCAACAACCACCTTTCGCTCATTCGAGGGTTTTATTGATTGACTTTTCTTTTATGTTCAAATAAGAAAGGTTGAACAGAATCGATGTTGTTCAATACATACAAATGTGCTTGAAGCACTTCCTCCCGACCCTTGCTATTAATTCTTAAGCCATGTGTACCCTTACCTTGACATCTTATCTCATCATGCCGAGGCTTTGGAACCCCCATAGGATCCGTGTTATTAAGGTAGTCCGAACAAAACTCAATAGCTTCTTCTGCAACATACCTTTGAACAATAGATGCTTCCGGACGATGAGAATTCTTCACGTACCCTTTCAAGATCTTCATGTAGCGTTCAACTGGGTACATCCATCTCAGAAAAACCGGCCCACATAATCTAATCTCCCTCACCAAATGAACAATTAAGTGGACCATTATGTCGAAAAAGGAAGGAGGAAAATACATCTCCAATTGGCACAAGATTGTAGCAGCCTCAACTTCCGAGTCATCCAACATACGGGGGTCAACGACTTTGCTACATAGAGAATTGAAGAATGAGCACAACCGAGTAATGGCATGTCTCACATTTTTTGGAGCAATACCGCGAATAGCAATGGGCAGAAGTTGTTGCATCAAGATGTGACAATCATGAGACTTTAAGCCAACCAATTTAAGATCACTAGAGACAAGCCTCTTCATATTTGAAGACTAACCATGTGGAACTTTGATGCCCTAAAGACACCCGCAGAAACTTTCTCTCTCTTTTTTTTTTGACAAAGTATGACATGCTGGCGGCAAATAAGTCCGCTTACCATCCTCAACAACTGGAGCTAACTGCTCTCGTATACCCATAGCAACGAGGTCGAGACGAGCATTCACACCATCCTTTGTCTTGCCCTGAATGTTGAGAAGCGTCCCGATCATACTATCACACACATTTTTCTCCACATGAATCACATCAATACAGTGTCTGACATCAAGCTTGCGCCAGTATGGAATATCAAAGAATATCGACCTCTTCTTCCATATGTTTTTCTCAGCAGCTTTACCTTTCTTTTTCGACTTGCCGAATATTACATCGATGCCCTTTACCCTCTGATAAACCTGCTCTCCAATTAAAGCCGACAGAGCTTCTTCTGTCTTTTGCCATCCATTAAAAGCTTTTTTCATCTTATGATATGGGTGATCACGTCTAAGAAATCTCTGATGCCCAAGGTAAACCATCTTCTTTCCATGATGCAACTAAGTGTAGCATGTGCCTTCTTCACATATAGGGCATGCTTTATGCCCCTTGACACTATACCCGGACAAGTTACCGTATGCTGGAAAGTCGTTGATGGTGCAAAATAACATGGCACGAAGCTTGAAAGTCTCATGAGAATACCCATCAACTACATCAACACCTTCCACCCGCAACATTTTCAAGTCTTCAATCAAGGGACTTAGATAAACATCTAAGTCATTTCCCGATTGCTTTGGGCCCGAAATCATCATAGACAACATCATGTATTTGCGCTTCATGCACAACTAAGGGGGCAGGTTGTAATTATCAACAGAACAGCCATGAACTATGAATACTACTCATGTTACCATAAGGATTCATTCCATCCGTAGCAAGTCCAAGCCTTAGGTTTCTTGGCTCATCGGCGAAATCTGGAAACATAGTATCAATATTCTTCCATTGCATAGAATCAGCAGGATGACGAACCTTTCCATCACGTTTCCTCTCATCATTATGCCATCTAAGATTCTTCGCATCTTTCGCATTGGCAAACAATCGCTTGAACCTTGGAATTATTGGAAGATACCACAACACCTTCGCAGGAGGACCCTTTTTTCTCACATCATCAAGATCATCATCATCATCACCACCCTTCACTTTGTATCATGATAACCCATATTTGGGGCAATCGTGATTGTCTTCATGAACACCGGTGTACAATATGCAATCATTAGGGCATGCGTGTATCTTCTTATACTCCATACCCATCGGACACAATACCTTCTTGACCTCATAGTTACGGTCAGGCAATGCGTTGTCCTCCGGAAGCAAGTCTTTCAACACTTCAAGCAATTCCGTGAAGCTTTTATCGATCCAACCATTTCTCGCCTTCACACAAACCAATTTTAGCACCACCGACAACCGTGTATGAGTAGTACACCCTGGATATAAAGGCTTATCCGCATCACCGCACAACCTATCATACACATGAGCTCGATGAAAAGATTCTTGTCCAATATCACGGATCATGTCCTCTACTCGATCATCCTCCATATCTACGTCAACGTCCTCACTTTGGGAGACACTTGTCGTACTACTCAACAACACATCACCATGCCATATCCATCTTGTATAACTCAAGAAAATCCCTTCACAAATCAAATAAGTATGTATATCCTTCACCGTACATTTCCTCGTATTCAAACACTTGACACAAGGACAACAGAACATTCCATTACTATTAGGAACACTCCTTTGAGTAAATTCTATAAATTCTCCCACCCCTTTCAAATACTTAACATTAGTGCGCTTACAAACCATCCAACTACGATCCATAACTAGATAGGTTCTGTAGATATACAAAACATATATCTAATATAAGGACAATACGGGAGATTGAAAACTAGTTTTTGAAATCCTAATTGAAAACTAGTTTTTGAAATCGCGTCAACCATGTATATCTTATTTGACTAACTGCCTAAAACAAAATTTCCACGGTAATCTCACATCATTCTTCTCAAAAAGGTGCAACAACACATATTAGGACTATTGCTATATCTAGTACTATAACCACTCAGCCATATGAATCGATCAAGAGAGCATGATATATACAAGCAAGGCATTTAAAAATTATTTCAAATTTACACCATTTTCAGGTTTCTTAAGGCAGAAAAGAAATAAGCAGATGAAGATAAATTAACAAAATAGAATTCCAATGAGCAATATCTTGTTGATGTCACATGCTACAAGCAACTCTAAATTTCTTCCCATTTTGAAATAGGTCATGATAGCAGAAGAAAAACAAGAGAAAACACAAAACCCACGACCAGAAATAGAGACATTCCAAACAACTCAAACTCACATTTCAAGTTTCAACTACAGAGACTACAGTTTCAACATACACTCAAAACCAAAAATAAAAAAATGTGCCCTAAAGACTCACCAGAAATAGGTGCTCGCGTGGTGGTGGGGAGGGGAGCTCGAGTGGTGGCCAACATTCGATGTGGTAGAGCAAAAGGACAAGGAGAGTTAGTGCGCGGGAAGGTAAAAGAGAGATGTCAAGTTATTGAAAGGAATGAGCGGGAAATACAGAGTTAGGGTTAAGAATGTACCTCACGGTGGTGGCGAAGAAGCCTTCGCGGTGGTTGCGGTGAAGAGGAGCTCGCGATTAGGGCAGAGTGAGAGTGAGAGTGAACGTGATGAAAAGAGAAGAACAGAGACGTACAGAGCGAAGTGAAGAAGGCCCGCGGGTGTAATCGTTATAATAAAAAATAAAACAACAGTTTACGTCAGTTGTTTAATACAACTGACGTTAGAAGTCATTGTTAATGTCGGTTGTCTTAAACAACTGACGTTAAAAGTCATTGTTTAACGTCAGTTGTATTAAACAACTGACGTTAAAAATAATTATTTTTTATTTTAAAAACACTTTTAACATCAGTTGTTGAAGACAACTAACGTTAAAAGTGTATAAGTTTCTGCAAAAACATTCATTCCTTTGACTACTGTGCTACTTACCCATGCACCTTGTAACTTAATCCTCTTAATGAACATTAAGTTTATAGATCAATTTTGAAGAAAATCAGGTAGTCTCTCTTCTCTATATAAAGTACCATTCTTATGTATCAGTCTGTAATACACCCTCTTCTTTTCCTCTATATTTCGTGCGTTTTCTATTCCTTCACAATATGGCTATATCATATTTGAGTCTTTTGTTATTTCTTCCTATACCTAGACTTAAATGTTTTTGTCTTAATTGTTAAAAAACTTCTGAGGTTAAGTAAATCACATAACATGAATGGTAAGGTTGAGTGAATCACATAATGCGATTCCCTCACTTTTTCTCATCCCCTTCATCCCTTTCACTCCGCTTTGGCAGCAAGTGATTGTGGATTCAGATGGAGCATCAAGGATTTCAAATGAGGGAGGGGATGCATCCATTGGAGTTTCTGAGGACAGGACTGAGAAGAAAATGACGTTGAAGCAGAAACTTTTTTTATATTTTAGGGCTATGTTGCAGAAATTTTTTATCTTTTAATCATGTAATTGTAACTTATGAATCGCTTCAATGAGATACGATTTGATTATACATATAACTTGTTTTATGTTAAGTGTTTATTTATTTTAATTTGCACAAGAATTTGTTTACTAATTCAAGCTAATTAATTAAGATTAAAAATAAACTTGTTTAAAAAAAAAGATTAGAAATAAACTGCACTATATATGGAGTGATCTGTATTAAGAGTGACAACAGGGAGATGACAACGAAAGAAAGATAGGAATGAGTTTTAGATAGGAATATAGGATTATTTACGTCAGTTATTTATTTAACTGAAGTAAAAATCACACTTTTAACGTCAGTTGTATAAATAACTGACGTTAAAAGTGTTAATGATTCTTGCAAATCACTTTTAACGTCAGTTCATTACACAACTGACGCAAATAGTGATTTAATATTTACAAAATTGCCACCGCCTCATTTTTAACGTCAAACATATGGTCAACTGACGTAAAACGTTCCCGTGTATTACATTATTTCCACTAGTGAAAACACAGCTCAATCAACCAAACCAGAGATTAGTCACATAGCAGGCCCAAAGGGCCTAAGCCGAGAGGATATTTTGCTGGACCCACTCGACCAAAGGTAATTATGATGGGTTCCGAACAAAAAAAATTAATTATATTATTTATTATAAGTATATCTTTTTTAAATGACATGACAGAATCTAAGTGAATGAGATAGAGAATGAGACACCATCTTAAAATAGGTGATTTTGATTCCCGTTTTTTTTTTTTTTTGGGGATTAAAAACGGTACTAAAGCTCAAAGGGATTAAACACAAATTGTTGGAGGAGTAGACACTACCATGACCTCAGAAAGCAGCACCTAACTTAATAGACTTGGTGGACTTTCATCAACAATCAAAGAAGAACCTAAATCACAAAATTAGTCACAAAAATTTTCATCCCAGTTTTGACAGGTACAATGGTAAATTATGGAGGTTAACTAGTAAATACTTAACTTGAGACTCTAAAGGCATACTGGACATTAAATATTAGTTCAGAATAAATTTTTTATATTAATTTATTTTTTTAATGTTTATAATAGATATTAATTTGTCTCTCTCTCTCAATCTTCCCTCTACTTCTCTTTTCCTTCTTCCTCATCCACCGGAAGGGGGTGGTTTTGGGGTATTTTTTGACCTGGAATCAACCCTCTACATCGTTTTTTCTCTTCTTTTATCTAAATAAATGGTTTTTCCACATAGATCTGGTTTTTCTTTTGTATTTTTCCGTGTTTTCATCGTCTGTGTGCGGCAGTGTTTTGTTGGTCGTCTTGTTGCGGCATCATTTGGTTTCCCGTCTTGTCGCCGTGTTCGTTTGATTCAGATTGGCAGATCAGCTTCGATCCATTACAAATTCAAACAAGACTTGGGTGTTAACGTTATAGATTCCAGGAGTATTCCGGTCACTTTGATTTTTTCACATTTGTAGGCATCTTGTTGTGTTATGCTATTAACCTAGGTGATGTGAGTTTGTTCGCAGATTCATCCTTTTCGGTTTTTACGATGTTGAATTTGTATGTGTTTTCGATGTATTTTACCAATTTGAATAAATGAATATCTTTTTTAGTAAAAAAAAATATATTAATTTAGTCATTAAGTATATTTTTGAACAATGATTTGATCTAAACTAATACCTTTTTTAAAAAAAATTAAGAGATTAAATTAATTAATTAATATTCAAAATATTTAAAGAATAAAATGCATAATCAATAAGTATTTACTCAATTATGAAGGGATGAGGTGATGTATTTTATTCACAAAGGAATTTGTTTCTATTGTTCGAGCAATTAATTTTAGTTAATGAAATAGTAAGTTTTTTTTTTTTTTGAAATGAAATAGTGAGTTATGAAATTTGCTATATATTCATTCATACACTGACATTTGTAGAATGACAAATGTCATTTTTAATTTATCTGTTTTATAATATTTAAATTAAAATTAATTATGCATGTCTTCTTTTTAAATTTAAATATTTTTCCTTTTAATTTAATTTTTTTAAAATCTACTTGAATTAAGTATGTGTATCATTTCAAATTTTAAATATATTTTATAGTTTATTTATTTTATATTTTTCTAAATTTAAAAATACCTACGAAATGCATGGGATACCTAGTTTAACAATAAAATATTGTTTTTGGTGAAATGAAAATAGGCTGATATTTATAAAAGGTCTTAAAAATAAAATATAAGAACTAATAAAATAATGATAACCCAGCATCCATCTGTTTGGAATGAGAGCCGTGTTTTAAAAATCGATCCAACTAATTAAAGGTTCGAAAAGAAGAACGGTTTAAGGTTCAACCATTTCAACTGGTCGTCGAATCGTGAGGGGTTTGTGTTATATGTATAATTAACATTAAATCCGAGATGGAATATGAGATAGTTGAATTGGTTGAGATAGGTATTCGATTATGGACAGATGAATTGGGCCTAGACTGGAGGCCCCAGCCCTCAAACCAATCGGACTATACATAAACACGTTCTTTTTTAAGAAAAATGAATCAATGAACCGACCGATTTTCGAAAATCGATTTTACGTCGATTTTGAAATATCATATATGTGAGGGTATTTATGTTATTTTATGAATACTTCTTTTATCTTCTTCCACTTTCTACTTAATTAAATAAGAGAAAAGAAACAGAGAAGGCCCAACATGGTTGATAAGCATGCTATTAGATATTCGATTCAAAAAATGTTTTATCGAGAGGCAATATCTACCTTAGTGATTTCTAGATTCAAAAGAGATTAATCTTCAACTATAGACAAGAGCAAACTTTTGACGCACAAAAAGGAGGAAAACGAATTTAACTTTCCTGTCTTTTATTTTTTTCTCTCTATCAAATAACTAAAAACATCGTATCATTTTTTCACTCTTTCTCATTTTCTACTTTTTTTTTCCTCACTCTTTCTTTTTTTATAGCCAAATTGTAATTTCTTCTCCTTCACTTGTGTAAAATGTTGTTTTAAACAAGAATCATATTTTTTTAAAAAAAATTCCGAATTATGGGCCATGAACAAATATAAAAGTGGCATTGAATCCACCTTATGGGGCGACAGATGTAATCAATATTGACCAAAATCTGTACCTTTCATTGGAAACCATATTTTGTTTAAGAGAATTCCAACAAGTGTCTCCGATATATTGTTTAAGGAACTAAGAAATAAAAATTTGTATGAAAAATAATATATTTAACATTTTAAAAAATATAATACTTAATTTTTTAATATAAATTTTCCTTTTATAGAATCCTTAACCAATTTCTTAAACACTCGTTAACAAGAACCTTGATTAACAATGGAACCTAGCGTGCCATTTATCAAACTCCAAATTTTCTGCACCAAAGATTTTACTAAGACTTGGGGAAAAAAAAAACAATTGAAGTTGTCCATTGACAATGAAACATTGACTGGATCTTGGATGAGGGAAGTCAGAAATTGTTGCATTCCAACTTCCAAGTATTCAGTATCCATTGTTGACTGTGCGTACACACCCACATGCGGTGCATCTTCGCCACACCGGATCACTCGCTCCTCCATAATTGTCCGTACACAACACAACAGTGACAATAACAAAGGTAACGAAACAGGGGAAACCGCTACCCAACATGAGTGTGTCCCGCAATCCAGAACGTGGGTCCCACTTACGTGGCTCCTTGCCTCCTTGGGTCAGCCAAGCTTTACTGTCCGACGCCCATATCACGCACCGCGCACGTGCAACCGCGCTGGCCCCCACCCTCTATTCTTCCTTGTGACCCTGCTGGTGAGTTTGATACGTAATAAGAAGGGATAGCACAAGATAAACAAGAGAGGACAAAACAACACTTTGACAATTTTTTGTCATATATTTCATTTGACAGATAATATTAATTTTATTATAATATCTTTTATAATATATATTATTATATATTAATAAATAATATTATTAATATATATAACTATTTGACAATATATAATATATAGTATATATGATAATATATTATTATTCTCATAATAATACTATATATTATTAATATGTATTATATATTATATTAATGTTTGAAAAAAATTAAATAATGTAAAGCTAGGGTAGGGTAGGGTAGGGTAGGGTAGGGTGGGGGAATGAGATAGATGTAAGAATAATTTTGTCATTTTTTGGTAGTCTGTTCATGGGATAAAAAGTTGTCTTATGGTTTGGCAGGGGACAAAATTTTGAGTTTTTATCCTGTCACTCACCCACTTTTTTGTTTTGTCCCCTGATCACTTTTCAAATCAAACAGAAGACAAAAAATTTTGTATTGGTCATCTACTCTTTAACACTTATTTATTATTTTCTTTTGTCTCACCGTGTATTTTATTACTCCCAAAATACCACATCAGTTATACGGTGTTCATACATGATGTCAAAATTTGTATCCAAATATCAATGTTGATCCACATTTCTCTTCTTCCTCGTAATAATAACCAATATTTTACTTTTTCATCAATTAATTAGATTTTTGTTTGACAGGAATTAATTTTTACTCCCTCCGGTCCACAATATAATATACAAAATCCTAAAACATATAAATCAAGAAAATATATTGGAATGAGTTAATTTTAATTAATACTCATATAAATTTTTAAAAACACCCCTTCTAATTTTAATTAATATTCTGATAACTTATAATTAATGACAGTAATTAATGAGGGTGATATTGAAAATTAGTATTTAATATATATGAAAATTAATACTTGCCTTTTATATTTTGAACCCAAAAAAATTACTCATTTATTTATTATATTGTAGATCGGAGAAAGTATTTGATAACAATGATATGGGTTCGACAACGTGGCATCTTTGAAACAGTGCCACATCAATATGGCTACGTGGCAAAAAATGACTTAGCTTATTCACTAAACAAACACTGGTGAGTAAAAGTACCGAAAACAAAAACATTGATAAAGTAATAATTTCAAATGTTTATATTTTTTTAATTATATCTAGGTTTGATTGAGAAAAAAAAGAAGCAGGATTTAATTTGGATATATCGTTAGTACAAAGTTTTTCACAGTATTAATATGGTATGATTCTCTTATTGAGTAGATAATGATACTCAATATGACACTTAAGTCATGAGGCTCTCCAACTTGATAAATTAGTCTTTTTGATTGTGCTCTCTTCATGAACTTAAGTAATAACATAATCGATCACATATCATTCTATGTATAAATTTTAAGATAATTATGATAAGACTTGAATATTTTAAATAATGTAATAATTTATGAATGATTAATAATATAAAAAAATATTTATACCGACCTATACAAGATAAATACAAAATTTATATATCATTTTTTACATTAATTATTATTATAAGATTTTTTAATTCTTAAAATCTTATAATCTTTTTATGTTAATAGATATTTAAAAAATTAAATTTCTAGTTGATAAAATATTATAAACAAACATTAATAGAGTTCTATATTTTTAAATGTTACTAACAGTGTACATGCATTCGCACGGATCGCTGCATTGGTTACTATAATTTTTTTGCAAAAGTAAAATTGAAAACTAATCAGTTTTTTTTACCTAAGAAGTAATTGAGTAAAGTTAATTAATTATATACCAATACTGACACAATTATAAAGTACATAAATAAATACAAATGATATGAAACATGTTAAAGTATGAAATGAGAATTATGTTTTTAAACTGAAAATGTAACAAACAAACATTTCGCATGAGTATTGGACTTCAAGACTTACCAACAAAAATTTAGTTGAGTAATTATTTGACTAATTAATTTATCAATAATTTATGTTAATAATTTTAATGATAAATTGATCCATATAAAAGTCGATATAATATGCACTTGTGCACGCTTTATTCTCACAATCTTTTCATCTATTTTAAAGTGGATTCATTTGAATTATTCATAAAATTACAAATTTGCTTTCCAATAAATAAAAACATATGAGTGGTTTATGAAAACAAATTTTATGCAAATATCATTTAAATTAATATAACTATTTTGTTACGGGGCATGACTTTTTTTTTACTAAAAAGATATTCATTCATTCAAATTGATAAAATACATCGAACAACACAAATCCAACATCGCTAAAAACCAAAAAGGATGAATCTGCGAACAAACTCACAGCACCCAGGTTACACTACAAAAAAAAGGTTGTTTAGCGATCGAAAATAGTGACCGAATTTTTTGGTTGTTTTTGGCGACCGAAATGGCAACCGATTATAGGATCTACATGAAAGACTGATTAGAGTTAATACGGTAACCGAAATAGCGACCGAAATAGAGCGTAGCAGGGTTATCGGTCGCTAAATAAAGGAACTTAAAAGTCAGAAATTTTATGCCTTTTTAGCAACCGAAATGGCGACCGAATTAAATGCATCGGTTAAATTTTATTTACATTTGCGACCGATATTAATTCGGTTGCTAAACGGCGCGTAAAAAAACTAAAAGAGCGCGTCTTAGCAACCGATTTAAAAATCCGTCGCTAAATTTATGAATATAAATTTTGTAATGGCACCCTTGCGACCGAATTAGCGACCGAAATATTCGGTCGCTAAAAATTAAAATCCCTAAAAACGCAGAAATCCCTTTCTTCTTCCATTTCGCGATCTCTCTCACTCGATCTCTATTTCTCTCCTCCGGCCACCACGGTTTCGCGACTGCCACCCCTCCTCCGGCCACCACCATCACGGTAAGCTCTCCCCCCCCCCCCCTCTCTCTCTCTCTCTCTATCTCTATCTATCTATCTGTTTCTAACTTTTTCTCCCTCTCAGTTCCCTCCTTCTCCGCACGGCTACCACTGTCCTCCTCCTTCTCTGGTATGTTTTCGTCTCTCCTCGCCTCTATCTCTCTCTCTCTATTTCTCTGGTTTGTGCATTTACTATGTTAATGGAACTGGTTTTGATGATGTGTTTGGATCTCATGACTTGACCAGTTTTGATATATTTGACCCTGTAACATCTCGATTTTTCACTGCTTCTAATATCGGAACATCCTGTAACTTGAACTTCATTGCTTTATTGCTTACTACTGAGAAGAGCTACTTGTGTATTTCATGTGAGTTGTGAGTTGTGATGATCATTTGTTTTTATGGTATTTCGGGGAGATTTATGTTACTTTATGGAATTTGTATGACCCATTCATTGGAAGATTACTTTTTTGTATTTTTGGTTGAAAAGCAATGAATTGAGGTAATATGATTATAAAAATTGTTGAATTGAGTACTGGTTTGGAAATGTCAAGAAATAAAAATGTTGCAATTTAAGTGAAATGTAAATGTCTTTTGCAATGGATATAGCAATGCTGTGCTGATTCTAATGATCCTACGGTAGAAATTTGAGGGTGGCTTTTCATTTATTCAAATTTGGATGATAAATGTGGTCTTTTTGTTTGCTGGTATGAATGGATATCAAGGGAATTTCTTGCACTAAGTGGAGGAAAATTTCTTTGCATGGTTTAGTTTGGGTTTGAGAATTGAGACCCCACCGTGCATTATCTTCTATTATTTTTTAGCAGGATTTTTTTTAATAATACTTTTAGGGCATCAGGAAGATCTTGGTTGGGAGAGGATATTCTTGATGGACATATTGATTTTGGATAATTAAGAGGCAATCATGATATGCTGTTGATATTTTCTTTCCATTATGCAGAACGAGTCATAGTCTCTTAGATATCCAAGTTCTTTAGAGGTTATTATCTGTTGCAATAAGTTGTGTCTTTGGTCTTTACTTGACGGCGGATATGTTGGGCCAATATTTGATATCTCGTCCCTACTTAATACGATTGACGCATACTTCTTATCTGTGCATTTAATTTTTTGGAGCTTGCCTTTAGTTTGTGCATCATGTTTAGGAGTTAAGACTGTCTGCTCTTTCTGTTGCCAGGTTTGTTGCGTATATTTCCCACCCACCCTTGACCTGTTTCTCCCTTGCCTTTTTACAAAATTATTATGGTGTCATGAGATTCCTTCTTTTTTCTTGTGTCATAAGTCCGTAAACATATTTTCTCTCTTTGTTTTGTTTTCCGCAAGTCCTCCTCATGTTCTCTAGCAGATTTATTTTATTCCCATATTTTGGCTCCAGTGGTTTTCTATCTTACCTACTTGGATGGATATATGCAAAGTTGCAAACTGGTCTTTCTTTTGGTGACTTAATATTATGAAAGCAACTCTGGTTTTCTACTCATTTATTTCACTAGGAAATGGAGCTTTCCAGAAATAGTTGTTGATGACCATCCTTACTAGGTTATCTAGGCACTTCCGGCAGGAAAAGTCCTCTCTGTGACCATCCTTCAAAACAACGTAAAAGCATCTGCTTTCCTGAAAACTACTATGTTTGCTAATCTGTAAAGCTGCATGTGAAGTTGTATTTCTTTGTTCTATTTTAACATGCTAGTATGCGACATGGATATTTCCATCTTTTCTTATTATCACTTGATGAAGTTTAGACATATGACTTGTTTTCCTTATCGTTTTATCAAAAAATGGTTCCGACTAAATGTTTTGAGACAGTCATCCATATAGACCAGGTACAGTATCTCATCAACTTAAAAATAATGATCGGACTCACGTAATGATGGTTAAGGCATAAACTAATCATTCACTAAATTGTTCTTGTGTATTTGCAGGATTTGATTTCAATCCCGCGATCATTCTACCGTCGGTGGGGACAACAAATACCACGTGTTGTGACTATTGAAGACAAAAGCGGAAATCTGTTCAATGGGAATATAGTAATCCATGAGGATCGCCCATATTTTGCAACAGATACAAATGGTATCAGGGAGTTGTATTTGTTGTCCACTGGTGCATTGACAAAGTTTAAGTACCTTGGGGGTTCTCGCTTCTACATGATCATCCCTTTGGAAGATTGATGAGTTTTGATATTTTGATTAGTACTTATTGACTGTGGTGTGTTTTTACGTTTTGATCCTTAATTAGTACATTATTAACCTTTTTTTATAAACAATTATTAAACTTGCGTTAATTAATGTATATGTTTTCTTGATCATATTGACTGTGGTGTTTTGGATCGTTAGTACATCATATTTACGTTTTCTATTTATTCAAAAAAAAAATATTGGTGTATTTTGTTTATATCAGAAATTAAAAATCAATGGGGTAATAGTTGAAAAACAAAATTTGGTCGGTAGGATTAAGTTACAGGAAAATTTAAAAAAAATCAAAATCAAAATTTGCGACCGAAATAGCGACCGAATATCGGTCACCAAATTGGGTGAGCTGAGCATGCGACCAACTATACGGCGACCGAAATATATAATTTTGCGACCGAAATACAAGTTCGGTCGCTAAACATTTAGCCACCAGGGTTTCTGCTACCCCCTTAATTCGGTCGCTAAACTATATAGCAACCGAATTATCATGTTTAGCGACCGAAATCTTCGGTCGCTAAATAGGTTTTTTTTGTAGTGTTAATAGCATAACACGGCAAAATCAAAATGCCTACAAAAGTGACCAAATCAAAGTCACCGGAGTACCCATGTCTCCGGATCTGTAACATTGACGCTCAATTCTTGATCAAATTTGTGATGGATCGAAGCAAATCAGTAAATCTGAACCAAACGAACACCACACCAAGACGGGAAATCAAACAAACACCGCACCAAGACGGGAAATCAAACAACGCCTCACCAAGACGACGAACGACAATACCGCCGCACACAGAAGACGAAAAACATGAAAAACACGAAGAAAAAAACCAGATCCATGTGGAAAAACCACTTATTTAGATAAAATGGGAGAAAAAATGGAGAAAATTGGTGATTCCAAGCCAAAAAATATCTCAAAACCACCCCCTCTAATGGTGGCACACGATTATGTGTAGAGAGAAGGGAGAGAGTTTGAAGTTGGGGGCATGACTAAAATGTACCGAGCTTGTGAGGGATTATAAATTAATAAATTTTGTGGGATTAAAAATGATCTTTACCCTTTTGTTTTGATTAGGGTTCAATTGTTATGTGTTATTGATATAATTTATTCATATTATCGATTAATTATAAATTACCACATTATTTAAAATACTTGAGTTTTATAATAATTACCTTGAAAGTCATATAACTAATGATTTGTAACTGTTTGACAATGAAAAAAATTTACACGGTCATTATATTAAAATTAAGCTCTTTTTGTTATCTGTAATAATATGAAGTTGAATATGCTTTAAACCTTCTCTTATGTATGTATTTGGTTAAGCTATGAAAAATAAATTATTTTAATAATCAATTATATATATGATCAATATAATTGCTTAATGGAAAAAATAGTTTTCCGTGACTAAAATTTAAGAATTTGAAGAAAAAATTGATAACTTTTATACCTTTCTGGGATTTAAAAAACAGTTTTTTACTCTTTTTATTTTGTATCGTGTTTAAATTGAATTGATCGTATATGTTCAAACCAAATGAGTTAAAAGTTTCACTATTTTTGTTGTGAGAAACGCCTAATTTTCTTACGTGTGAATAACTGTTCATCTATGTAGGCATGAGCCCCGCACCCAAGTGTATTTACTGAACCCGTTCCGACTTTAACTGTTTAACCGTAAAAAACCGCTATGATTGAAGACAAGGGCCGGGATGAGAATATACATATCCGTCCCCCCTCGTTGTCAACTGTAATATCCCAACTTTCACAAGGATACTATTGAGTAATAATATATATACAGGGTTATAACATCAGGACTAATAGTTGAACGTATGAAATTTTGAAAATAAGTGAAACAAATTTTTACAAGATTTTTGTAGAGTTGAACATATAATTGGAATTAATTTAATACAAATAACCATTTAGCCCCTAATCAACAATTGAATTTTATGTAAACATTGACTCCTAGTAGGACTCCAACTTTGATTTGTGAAAACTAACGTATCTTGGGGCACTATTGGGTGACTGTCAAGCAATCTCCCAAACTTGCTTATCAGTTTCCAATATGTACCTGTTATCTAAAACAAAGAGGAGCCTAGTGAGAAATGAATCTCAATGAGTTCATGCTTCAAGCAAAGCATATTAGTAACAATATATTATGTTTAATTGTCCTCGTTGAGTTATACATATTTACTCATATGCACACATATCATAATTAACCTCACGTAGTGGTAAAGTTTCTCATAGCCAACTTACCTCTCCATTTTGCCAGGTAAGCACTCCGTGGACTAAAGCAGGCTAAAGTAGGACTACTCAACTTTATACCACTACGGAATTATTCTCTTATAACTCACCCTTTCATCACCAGCTCTTTCTACTGGGTCCTTACTTGGATTGAGTTATTTACTGAATGTGACTCTAAGCATAGACATTTTAAGGAAAGAAACCTTTACTAGGTACCTCAAGTGTGAGCGGAAATAAGGCACGCATAGTTTAAACTGGTTGATATGGCAGTCAGAGCTCTATGACAACAATTAGGTGTCCCTTAATTGCTAGTACCATATCCTAGCCTCCAAAAAAATGAAGGACTTAACATCTCACCCACAATAATATTGTGGCCTTAAATAATGGCTAGAATAGTTTTGAAACCTTAAGTTTCACTAAACATAGACCATTTTAAATTTTTAATGCAATGCTATGATTCATTTTCTCATACTCTTCTCTAATGGAAGCCAAATGCATTAAATATTCATCAACTATACCAAGATAACAACTTCATTAAACATGCATAAAAATGCAAAGAGTGAAGACATAGCACAAATGGAAATGTCACACCTTCATATTGTAATTCATACCAACTAAATCATCATGCAACAACCACTAAGTTAGATCATACAGCCACGAAGAACACCATACCAATTGCACATATACATTTTATTCATGGTTGGACATAATTAAAACACATAGAAATCTATTCCACACAATTCAAGTACCATGTGCTCAAAGTTATGTAAACAGAATTTTTGCAGCAAAATGGAATTGGGTTTTCTGCATAAAAACTTCATCAAAATCAGAACTTCCAGAGCCTAAATTGTAACACCACAAGTCTATTTTCTATTAAAACCGGAATTAACACAATCCAAT
Organism: Sophora flavescens; assembly: GCA_030762895.1. NCBI lineage: Eukaryota > Viridiplantae > Streptophyta > Magnoliopsida > Fabales > Fabaceae > Sophora > Sophora flavescens. The sequence goes on from CM061062.1 coordinate 113,411,837, forward strand.
ATTAGTACAATTTACTACAATTTAATTACTAAAACAATGTCAGTTCAGAGTTTTCAGTACCAACAATAACTTACATGTCATTTTTCGCCTTTTATACTTAATGAAAGTGAACTATTCCAGAGACAATTTCGAAGGAAAATGAGTCTACTTTCTAATGGTACAAAAATTACTTCGAAATAAGCCCTGTAGAGGAAGTTATGGATGAAACGCTAACAGGGGTACATTACGGGTTTGGAGGATTGACAGCCCCTTGAAAATTTTTCATCCACAACCACCCCTAGTCAACATGAAATCAAAACCCCATTGTTACAAAGCATATATCAGTTCAGAACAAACATTCTACCAAAGCAATTTAAACAATCTAACAAGTAATTGGGATTTATGGTTACCCAATGTTACAAACAGCAAGAACTCACCTAACCAAGTAGCGAATTGAAGGTGGTGAGTGTTGATCTCTATGTGCTTCCTAATCTGGCTTGTTCTTCAGTTTTCGAAATTTTATTTGAAGGAAGCTAGAGGTCTTGCATGTTGTCCTTCTTGTTTGATTTAGGGTTTCAAAATTGATTTGAGGATTTTCTTGAATCTAGAAGAAACTAGGGGTAAACACTTACCCAACAAAGAGAGGAAGAGATGGTGGCGACTGGGGTGGTGAGTTGATGGAGGAAGAAGAAGAAGAAGAAGGGAGTTTTTTCAGAAAATGGAAAGTGAGGGTGAGGGAGAGTCTTCGTGATTTTATTTAAGAGAGGAGAGGGGTATGCATAGTAAAATAGGGGGTGTGACTAGCAAATTAATAAAATCAACTTTTTGAAATAAATAAAATATTTGTGATATCTTAGAGTTAGGTACTTTCATAAAATAAATTATACCCTTTATAAATCTCAAAATAATTTATATTTTCTTACTAAAATGTCTCTTAGCCAAATAATATAATTTGAAACTAAATTATAAAATATCATTTTATAATTATCAACACAAATAATTATCACTGTAAAAAATAAATTGAACAGTTTAATAATAATTATCTTGCTTCTGAAACTGGTATATGACATCAACCCTACATGAAGGGGTACTTTTATGATTGAAGATAAGGGCGGGGATGAGAATATATATACTCATCACGTCTCATTGTCAACCCTACATGAAGGGTTTTTTTTTTTATTATAGAAAATTAACAAATATTTGATTGTGTTTTTATTCTGGCGTTTTGATGTTATCCGTGTTATTTGAAGCATAACAAAAATGCTTCTAAAACATTAGTTTCTTTTTAATCTGTAGCTGAAAGAAAAATAAGTTCCAGTTTCCAGTTAATTGTTTTAATTGTGTGGAAAGTCTTATTTATTTATTTATTGGAAGTGCAATTTGAGTTATTAATTTCAATTAAAACAAAATAATTTTTAAATTTGGTTACACATTGACAGAGCGAGGCGGAGCCATGAGGGCAGAGATGAGGATCTATTTCCCAACTTCAAAGAGGAGCGGGGTTGGGGTTGGGGTCGGGGAAAGCAAAACCCGCCCTCGCCCAGCCTTGTTGCCAACTCTACATTTAGCGACATGTATTTGTTACTTTAAATATTTTGTGCCCATTTCTTGGATTAATTTAGAATTAAGATAGAGAGTAATTATATTTGCACATATTTCATGATCACAAATAAAAAATCAATTTATTATCCAATAACTTACGTGAAAGCATGTGAGGAGTGTTTCAAAGATAAAACTTACAAAGCCTGAGGGATTAAAAAATATATTTTCCTTTTCATTATATTTATGTTTAAACTGAATTGGTCAGCCTGCGTGCGATTCGTTCGAGTGGTATTAGTCTCGTGTTTCTTAAGCAAGTGGTCAGATATTCAATCACTGATTCTTGTATTTGGAAAAAAGAAAGTATATTTTTTAACTCTTTTTCTATAATCTTTTTAACGGAACTTTCTTTGTTATGTGTCATGTTTAAGTTGAATTGTTTTTTAACCTTTTTGTTTGAAATGATTAAACATCTAACTATTTCGGTTTGAGTAACGTCAATAGGCGTTTGACTGTATAATCACCTTTCTTACGCAAGAGTAACAACTCATTTAGCCTTGTCAAAAATTAAGATAAATAAGGCATGAATATTCTTTTCTTTAACTTTTTTGGTTCGATTTGTTTGAACTAAATTGGAATTTAAATTAAGATTAATGATATTTGCTCATATTTTTTTTTATAAGCAAAAATATATTAAATGAGTACAATAGATATTCAAAACCCATATACAAAGAAATACTTGCTCATATTTTATTGTCACAAATTAGATTCCAAAATGGATTAATTTGAACCATTACAAAAAAAAAATTATTGCCCAATAACTTACAATGTGAGGAGTTTACAGAGGGAATTTGAAGAAAAAAATTGTGATAACTAATATATATTTTAAGGATTAAAAAATTGACTTTTCATCATGAAAACTTAGCTAGAGTGTGAAGGAAATATTTTTGATATCTTGTATATTTTCAAGGACTAAAAATAATTGCATTTTACTCTTTTCCAGTTACGTGTCATGCTTAAATTGAATTGGTCTTAACCTTTTCAGTTGAAATAGTTAAACGTTTCACTATTTTAGCTGTGAACTGATGTTAGGCATTTGACTGTAATTGAATTTTTTTATATAGGTAATAACTTATTTTGTCAACAAAAAAATAAGGCTTAATTGCACTTTTGGTCCCCCAAGTATCACGATTGTGCGATTTTGGTTCCTCAGGTTTCAATTGTGACAATTCGATCCTCCAGGTATCGCAATTGTGCAATTTTAGTCCTCCGGGTTCCAATTGTGCCAATTGGGTCCCTCAGAAATTACGATTGTGCAATTTTGGTCCCTCAGATATCACAATTATGCAATTTAAAATGTCTGTAGCCTACGTGGCACATGTGTGACTGATTTGACATTTAGTGAGGTCGGTTTGACAACTTATATGACATTCCTATATAGTATTGTTGACACCTCACATACTTTAATTGACACGTAGGATGTCATGTAAGCTATCAAGTTGGCCTCACTAAGTATAAAATCAGTCTCACATGTGCCACGTAGGCTACTGACATTTAAAATTGCATAACTGTGATATCTGGGGGACCAAAATTGCACAATCGTAATACCCGGGGGACCCAATTGGCACAATTGGAACCCGAGTGACCAAAATTGCACAATCGCGATACCTGTGGGACCCAATTGTCACAATTGAAACCCGAGGGACCAAAATCACACAATCATGATACTTGGGGGACCAAAAGTGCAATTAAGCCAAAAAAATAAATAAGGCATGAATATTCGTTTCTTTAACTTTTTTAGTTCGGAATGTTTGAAGTAGGTTTTAATTTGTATTGAGAGTAATATATCTTTCAAGGATTAAAAACTTGGATTTTTCACGACAAAAAAAAGTGTGAAGGAAAAAATTGTTAACTAGCGAGTATATATTTCAAGGATTAAAAAAATAGTATTTTAATCATTTTGTGTTATGTGACTTGTTTAAACTTTAAATTGAATTGGCCTCGTACCTTTTCATTTGAAATGGTTAAATGACTTACTATTTCAGCTGTGAATAATGACAGGAGTCATTTGGCTGTAATTGATTTTCTTATGCAAGTGTAACAACTCATTTTGCTTGTCAACAAATAAGATAAATAATACATGAATGTTGGTTTCTTTAACTTTTTTGGTTTGAATTGTTTGAACTGAGTTGGAATTTGGATTGAGAGTAATGATTCTTGCACATATTTTATTGTCACAAATTTGAATCCAAACCAGATTCATTTGAACCACTACAAAAAATCAATAGCCTAATAACTTACATGAAAGCATTTGAGGACACGGGAAAATTGTGATAACTAATGTATCTTTCAAGTATTAAAAAACAAAAAGTGTTTTCGTGGTAAAAATTTAGAGCCTGGACGGAAAATTTGATAACTAGTATATCTTTTTAAGATTAAAAATATAGATAATTTTAAATTTTTTTTTTTGTTGCTGATGCTGTTATGTTTCATGTTAAATTGAATTGAATACTTTTTTTTTTTTGGGCAGAACAATAATCTCCGATTAGGACGGAGGGTTGTAGCATTCATGAAGGATTTAATACCATGGAGTCATGAAGGCTTATTATATATGACCTGGGTACAAGATAAAACCCTAGGCTAATGTTTGTGTGGGGGAGGGTGTGAGTGTCCTTAGTGAGGATGAAGTCCTTCTTTTGTAACCCTTTTAACGAGCCTAACCTAATTGTCTTCAAAGAATTGGGCCCTGACCGAACCGGCCGAGCTGTCTTCCTCGTGTCCTGAGCTGTCTTTTTATCCCGACCTAAATGTATTAATGTTCCGACTAAGATGTCTTCTTCTTAGGTTAACCGAGTCGTTTTTCTCTTATTATAATTGGTCTCCATCCTTATTAGGCTGTTTACCCAATATAGTTGGGTCTATCCTACACAAGCTGGCCTTATGTCTACTATGGGCGGGAACACTTTTCGATGGAAATGAGTGAAACATCTCACTAATTTTAGTTGTCAGTAACGCCAGCGGGCATTTCCTTATAATTAATTTTCTTACGCAAGGGTAACAACTCATTTATAAATAAGGTATAAATAATTATTTCTTTAAATTTCTTGGCTCGATTTGTACGAACTAAGTTGAAATTTGCATATGACAAATATATTTGTTACATGGACTAATAAAAATAACGAAAAAATATTTTCATTATTTTTTATTATATGTCATGTTTAAATGTAATGAATATTTTTTTTATAAGCCAAATACTTAAATAAATACGAGTATAAGATGTACTCAGAATTCAATTATAAAGAGAAAACTCAAAGAATATATACATAACAAAACCATCCGAACCCAATAACAGAGCACCCAGCACCGAAATACAACCAACCAAGAATCAAACTTTTTAAAGGATATGAAGATCCCAACATATCCAAACTGCAGTAACAAAACTCTGGCTACACGCTTGGAGAAGAATTCCTCTGCATCCACCTAAGAACAGCACATTTTAATGCATTTAATTGGATTAAGATTCCAATCAACATATGAGAAGCAACCACTCTTTACAAGGCTACTGCACCACAACCAAACTGTACTTTTATCAACTCAACAACTCTGTCAAAGTCTAGTGTGCCATTGTTGAAAATCATCTCATTACTAAATGTAATGAATATTAAACCATTTAGTTGAAGGAGAATTTTATCTTAATTAGTTGTGGATAGCAACAGGTGTTTTTTTTTTCCTAACCTTTATAGGTTAACTTGTCTGAACTTGACTTGAGAGTAATGATCGATAATTAGGGGTGAGCATGGGATATGTTTTGTTAGTCCCTTATCCAGCCCTAAATATTGATAGGGTTAATTCTTTGAACCCGAACTCGTCCTTAGACCCGAAGGAACCCGATCATATGCGAGTTGGTTTAAGACCGGGTCTAAATAGGACGGGATCGGGTTGACCAGAAGTTAAATAGATTCTTTGCAAACTAAATTTATGTGAGTGGGGAAAAATGTTATTTTTTTTATAAACCAAAGTGTTGACAAAAGATGCTACCTAAAAGTCACCAATTGATCTTGTGTCACCAAATAGATTCAAAACTAGACGTTACAAAAAATCAACAAATAGATCATTTTGTTGGATGCTTAATTGATGCTCATGTTACTAAAGTCACATTATTTAAAATACGATACTTGAAATAGACAACTATAAACACGAGAAGGGGGTTGAATTGTGTTTATCAAAATTTAAACAAAGTTGCAATCTTTTCGAAAACAGAAGCTAGGTTTGGATGAGTTTACAGGATGGACGGGTGACTTTTGGCAAACACACCACTTGATAGACGTAAGAAAACTAAAGCAACTAAAGAGTTTAAGGAAGGAGAGATTGACACAGTTATTTATCCTGGTTCACTCTTCAAAGCAAAAAGCTACGTTCAGTCCTTGGCAGCACCAAGATTTATCCACTATAGCTGATCAGGTTACAGACTCAAGTATTGTTTGCACACCTAGCCTCTTTAGGCTCCAAGACAAGTATTCTTTGCACACCTAGCCTCTTCAGGCTCAAGCCAAGTATTCTTTGTACACTTAGCCTCTTCAGGCTCACTCAGGTTTGTTTGAGTTTGGTTTGTAATAAATACAACTTCTCACAGACAGATCTTTCACTAACACTCAGAATGGTTTAAATGTAAAGCTTAGGAAAGTCTGCATAATAACTTCAAATTATTGAATAATACAGAATGAATGAATGAAGATATTAATGTGCGGAGTAATGGCTCTTTGATGCTATGTGAATTCTCTTCTATATGCTTCATCTTCAATGACTTCTGTATTTATGGTCTTCAAGCATTTAGGATCTGTTAGAGACATTCCCTCGGATGTTGGCTTCAAGCAGAACTTCATTAAATACAATAGAGTCGTTCTGGGCAACCATTAATGCAATAGGAACGTTGGTTGTACTCTAACATGAAGGATCATGGCTTTATGCATCGTGATACAGCCATATCAGAGTTGTGCAGAGAGTTTTTTGTACTTTGCTGAGTACAATTCCCTTTTCATGTAAGGACCAGAGGTACTATGGAATAAAGCATGTTGGAAGCATTCTTTAACTGGTCTTTGGTACTGATATCCGAGGTTGCTTGAGAGAGTAACTTCTGACTTTTCTTCATTCTGGTTCTTGAAATAAGCTTCTGATAATTCTAAGAGAATTCGCGTTCATAGGATAAGCGCGTCCATCTTGAAAATAGCTGCGTCCATCTAGCCATTTAAGATTTTACATTCGGGCTAGTAGACGAGCTCCAAATGCTATGTCATTGGACGGATACTCCTTTAACTGGTTGAACGTAACCTAGTAGACGAGCTCCATATTAAGGACTCAGCAACTCCAAAGACTTGTGTGGACGAGTGCTTCTGTTACCTTAGTGGACGAGCACTTCCATCACTTCAGTAGACGAGCGCTTTTATCGCTTCAGTAGGCGAGCACTTCTATCACTTTAGTGGACGCTGGTTTTTATTTTAGTGGACGGTGGCTTTCATCACTTTAGTGGATGCTGGCTTTTATCACTTAAGTGGACGCTGACTTTTATCACTTTAGTATTGGACGTGAGATTATATCACTTGCGTTGGACGTGAGCTTCAATCACTTCAGTGTTGGACGTGAGCTTCTATCACTACAGTGTTGGACGTGCGTTTCAATCACTTGCATTGGACGGGTGATTCTATTATTTGCATTGGACGAATGATTCTATTATTTGCGTTGGACGGATGATTCTATTAGTTTTAATCTGTACACTAGATTGACACGTTAGCAACCAATATGAAGGTTAATTAAATCATTAACCAATGTTTAGTTTCATCAAAACTTAGGGAAATGCACATCAGACATTTTAGAGACTTAACAATCTCCCCATTTTTGAAGATGACAAACATTGAGATGGTTTAAAGAACCTCAGAAAATATCAACAAAGAAAATAGCATATATCAGATAGGTTGAAATTTTCTTTAGCGGACAGGTCATGCAGATGCTAGATCAGACATTAAGTTTGACTTGTTTTAACTTTGAAATTATTATCAGAGCAATCTTACTTAAGATTTATCTGAGCAATTATAGCAACTATCAGAGCATACTCATGTCCATGTGTTATTTAAGATTCATATCATATTCATTCTTCTATAACACATTTCTATCACATTTCTCATTTCTCCCATTCTCATTTCTCCCATTCTCCCATTTTTGTCAACATAAAAAAGGGTTATCAAGTTTTATTTATGAGATATGTTAAGGGCGAGATAACATGTTAAGAAAATCATAGTAATGCAGCAAGCATATGAGACATACTCCACTTAAACTATTGTATCATCACTCCCCCCGAACTAATGCTTAGTTAAAAGAACATGTATATAGGAGTAATGACAGATTTAGCACAGACAGGTTGACATTCAGACATGTCATTCAACAATGCAATGCATATTTAGATTATCTCTAATAAATAAAAACCTTTCTTCTGCGAGGGATTTATTGAAAATATCAACCCATTGATTTTCAGTTTTAACAAAATTAATATCAAAGATGCCTTTCTGAACATAATCCCTAATGAAATGATGTTTGATTTCAATATGCTTAGCCTTAGAATGCTGAATTGGATTTTTACTTGAGCATGTAGCACTAGAATTATCATACCATACAGATATGTTATGTTCATAAATAGAGTAATCCTCAAGTTAACGTTTTACCCATAAGAGTTGAGAGCAGCAACTGGCAGCAGAGATGTATTCTGCCTCAGCAGTAGACAAGGCAATGGTTGTCTGCCTCTTGCTTGACCATGAGACTAAACTTGCTCCAATGAAGTGACATCCTCCACTGGTGCTTTTTCTTTCTATTCTGTCTCCAAAGAAAACCAAAGATCACAATATCCCACTAATCTGTATTCTTTTGATCTTAAATACAGCAAACTAAGATTAGTAGTTCCAAGCAAATATCTAAATATTCTTTTAACAGCCTTAAGATGAGATTCTCTAGGATCAGATTGGAATCTAGCACACATACAGACACTAAATTGAATGTCAAGTCTGCTTGAAGTTAAGTACAGTAGAGAGCCAATCATACCTCTGTAGATAATTTGATCTACCTTTTTACCTTCATCATCTTTGCTTAGTTTTGTATTGGGTTGCATAGGGGTTTTTTCATGTGCTTTGCATTTTCCATTTTGTATTTCTTGAGTATTTCCTTGGTATATTTTTGTTGATGAATGTAAATTCCATCACTTGTCTGCTTGATTTGTAAGCCAAAGAAGAACTTCAATTCTCCGATCATGCTCATTTCAAATTTAGCTTGCATTAGATTTGAAAATTCCTTGCATAGCTTTTCATTAGTTGCTCCAAAAATAATATCATCAACATATATTTGAACTATAATAAAGTTCTCTTTAGAGCATTTTTTGAACAGAGTAGTGTCTACTTGTCCTCTAGTAAAACCATTATGCATGAGAAAAGAACTGAGTCTATCATACCATGCTCTAGGTGCATGTTCCAAACCATATAATGCCTTTTTAAGTTTGAAAACGTGATCTGGTTTATCAGTATCCTCAAAACCAGGGGGTTGTTTAACATACACTTCTTCTTCAATTATACCATTTAGAAAAGCACTTTTTACATCCATTTGAAACAGGGTAATTTGGTGTTGTGCAGCATATGACATTAAAATGCGTATGGCTTCTATTCTAGCTACAGGTGCAAAGGTTTCAGTATAATCAATACCTTCTTATTGGTTATAGCCTTGAGCTACTAACCTTGTCTTATTCCTGACAACTTTACCATCTTCATTCTATTTGTTTCTGAAGACCCATCTTGTTCCAATAACCGACTTGTTTTTAGGCTTAGAAAGAAGAGTCTAGACATCATTTTTGGTGAACTGGTTAAGTTCTTCTTGCATAAAAAGAATCCAACTTTCATCCTCATGAGCTTCTTCAATGCGTTTAGGCTCCAAATCTGAAATAAAGGCCACATTGCTTTATTCTCTTAATGTGGATCTGGTTCTTACTCATTGAGAAGGATTTCCAATAATAAGATCCTTAGGATGATGAGTGTTGAACTTCCAATCCCTTTTGAGATCATCATGAAGATCTTGACTTGTCTGCTAACTCGTCTGTTCCACTTGTCTTTCGGCCTCAGGCACAGGTTCTGTTTTGGTTAGATCGGGTTGTTGAATTTCGGGCTTGTTTATATCAAGACCTGCAAGATCATTTTCTAGATCTGATAGTTCTTTATCAGTCTTTAATCCATCATTGAATTTAACATGAACAGATTCTTCAATAATACAAGTTCTTGAATTGTATACTCTAAAAGCCTCAGACTTTTCAGAATATCCTACGAAAATACCTTTAACTACCTTAGAATCAAACTTTCCAAAATTATCTCTGGTATTCAGAATAAAACATTCACATCCAAAAGTATGAAAATAAGATATGTTGGGCCTTTTTCTTTTCCACAATTCATAAGGAGTCCTTTTTAGAAAAAGCCTAATAAGTATTCTGTTTTGTACATAACAAGCAGTGTTTACAGCTTCTGCCCAGAAGTAGTTAGGGAGATTATTTTCATTGAGCATAGATCTAGCCATCTCTTGCAGAGATCCGTTCTTTCTCTCAACCACTACATTTTGCTGTGGAGTTCTAGGTGCAGAGAAATTGTGAGAGATTCCATTCTCCTCACAGAACTGTCTAAACTGCACATTTTCAAATTCTCCCCCATGATCACTTCTAAGGGTAGAAATACAGAAACCCTGCTCATTTTGTACTCTTTTGCAGAATACTGAGAAAGCCTTAAAATACTCATCCTTGTGTGTTAGGAAGAGTACCCATGTGTATCTGGAATAGTCATCAACTATGACAAATCCATATTTTCTTCCAGCCAGGCTGGCAACACTAACTGGTCCAAACAGATCCATGTGTAACAACTGAAGAGGTTTAGAGGTTGATACTTGGTTTTTATATTTGAAACTTGATTTTATCTGTTTACCTCTCTGACATGCATCACACAAGACATCTTTCTTAAAACTAATATCGGGCAATCCTCTCATGAGATTATTCCTTTTTAATTCAGAAATTAGTTTCATACTAGCATGTCCTAGTTTCTTATGCCAAAACCATCTCTCATCCTCTTTAGACATCAGACAGGTTACACTTTGATCTGAGAGATCAGAAAGTTCAATCTTATAAAGATTTTGTTGCCTTTTAGCAGAAAAGAGGGTTTTGCCACAATAGTCTTTAACTATGCATATATCCTTGGTAAAGGAAACATCAAAACCACTATCACATAATTAACTTATGCTAAGCAAATTGTGTCTTAATCCTTTAACCATAAGAACAATAGATATAGAGGGAAGAGGGGGTTTACCATCAATAGTATCGATTCCTATAACTTTCCCTTCTTGATTCCCTCCGAAGGCAACGTGTCCTCCTTTCTTAAGTTGGAGGTCTAGGAACATAGACCTTTCTCCTGTCATATGACGCGCGCAGCCACTGTCCAGGTACCAGTAGTGGTGTTTTCTTTGTCCTGTTAAGGACATCTGCAACAAAAATTATTTGATCTTTAGGTACCCATATTTTTCTGGGTCCTTTTTTGTTAGTTCTAGGAGTCTGTGAAGACTTCCTTCTCTTCTTATGGATACACTTAGACATAACATGTCCAGCTTTTCCACAGAAGTTACAAACAGGTGTAGATTTGGTTACAGATGGCTTAACAGATACTGTAGAAGCTTTAGTTCATACTTTATGATGTGTCTGATGGACATATCCAATACCTTCTTTGTTAGGAGAGTGCCTCTGACTGCCAAGTAGCTTAATCAGATTGTCTCTACCATTAACAAATTTGGCAAGATCAGAGGTGAGCTCTTCCACTTTCTGTTGAAGTTTTTCAACTTCTTCAGATGGTGATGTTTCACTTGAGATCTTAGCTTCATTAGACTTTTTAGTCTTCAGCTCACTGTTCTCTTTAGCTAGCTTCTCGCACTCTTGAGATTTCTGTTTATGCTCATTGGTGAGCTTTACATACTCTCTTTTGAGGGATTTGAAGGCTTTAGATAAGCAGTTGGATTCCTCCATCAACTCCTCATAGGAATCAAGTAATTCCTCATAGTCAGGATGTACCTCATCGTTAGAGTATGAGCCAGTATTGGCCATCAAACAGAGATTGGCTTCTTCCTCTGTTTCTTCATCAGAAGATGTTGACTCCAGATCCTCCCAAGTAGCCATCATTCCTTTATTCTTCTTCTTGAAGAATTTCTTAAAAAGGGCCTTCTTGAGTTGAGGACATACAGCCTTGATGTGACCAGGCTTCTTGCACTCATAGCAAACAATTTTACTTTTGTCTGTTGAGGTGGATTCTTTGAAGTTCTTGTCCTTGTTGATCCTTTTGAATAGCTTATCCCTCTTGAACTTCTTTTTCTGTAGGAGAAGCTTTATCTTCCTGGTCAGGAGAGACAATTCTTCATCACTCTCAGAATCCTCGAGTTCTGATAGGTCAGCATCACTGGATGACTCATCTGCCTTCAGAGCCTTGGAAACTTTTGCTGACTTTTGATCAGCTTTCATAGCAATTGACTTGCCCTTCTTTGGTGCAACTTCATCTCCAAGTTCTTGCTCATGAACAGTGAGTGTTCCAAGAAGTTCATCCATAGTCAAGGTAGTGAGATCCTTGGCTTGAGAGATAGCAGTGACCAAAGGTCTCCACTGTTTAGGTTGACTTCTCAGAATCTTTCCAACCTTCTCAGCATTGGTATAGACTTTGCCAAGAGATTTTAAACTGTTGACTATAGTTTGAAATCTTCCTATCAATTGAGCAACAAATTCTCCTTCCTCCATGACAAACAGTTCATACTTTCTGACAAGTATGACAATCTTTGACTCTTTGACTTTGGTTGTTCCTTCATGTGTGACAGCTAAAGTGTCCCATATTTCTTTGGCAGAGTCACAAGCACATACCTTCTCAAACTCCTCCGGACTGAGAGCACAAATGATGTTATATCTAGCTTTGTGGTTCAGCTCCCATTTTGTCTTTTCTGCAGTAGTCCACTGAGCTTTTGGTTTGTCAATGTTATCATCATTCTTGGGAATGAATGGACCATCTGTAATGACATCCTAAAGATCAGAGTTTGTAGATAGAATGAACCATTGAAATCTATCTTTCCAATAGTGGTAGTTTTCTCCATTGAAGTAAGGAGGTCTGGTTAGGGAAGCTCCTTCAGTCTGGTGACTTCTACTTAAACTAGCTCCAGCAGTAATGTCTATTCTCCAGGACCTTTTACCTCTACACTGTTAGATGCTCAACCCAGAGGCTGTGCTCTAATACCAACTGAAATAGACAACTATAAACACGATAAGGGGGGTTGAATTATGTTTATCAAAATTTAAGCAAAGTTGAAATCTTTTCGAAAACAGAAGCTAGGTTTGGACGAGTGGAAAGATACAGTATGGACGGATGACTTTTGGCAAACACACCACTTGATGGACGTAAGAAAACTAAAGCAACTAAAGAGTTTAAGGAAATAGAGATTGACACAGTTCTTTATCCTGGTTCACTCTTCAAAGCAAAGAGCTACGTCCAGTCCATGCAACACCAAGATTTATCCACTATAATTGATCAGGTTATAAACTCAAGTATTGTTTGCACACCCACCCTCTTCAAGCTCCAAGACAAGTATTCTTTGCACGCCTAGACTCTTCAGGCTCAAGACAAGTATTCTTTGCACACTCAGCCTCTTCAGGCTCACTCAGGTTTGTTTGAGAGATTTGGTTTGTAATAAATACAACTTCTCACAGACAGATCTTTCACTAACACTCTGAGAGTGGTTTAAATGTATAGCTTAGGAAAGTCTGCGTAATAACTTCAAATGATTGAAGAATACAGAATGAAGAATGAAGATATTAATACGCAGAGTAATGACTCTTTGATGCTATGTGAATTCTCTTCTCTATGCTTCATCTTCAATGACTCCTGTATTTATGGTCTTCAAGCATTTAGGATCCGTTAGAGACATTCCCTCAGATGTTGGCTTCAAGCAGAACTTCATTAAATTTAGTAGAGTCGTTTTGTGCAGCTATTAATGCAATAGGAACGTTGGTTGTACTCTAACATGAAGGATCATGGCTTTATGCATCGTGATACAGCCATATCAGAGTTGTGCAGAGAGCTTTTTGTACTTTGCTGGGTACAATTCCCTTTTCGTGTAAGGACAAGAGGTACTAGGGAATAAAGCATGTTGGAAGCATTTTTTAACTGGTCTTTGGTACTGATATCCGAGGTTGCTTGAGAAAGTAACTTCTGACTTTTCTTGATTCTGATTCTTGAAATAAGATTCTGATAATTCTAAGAGAATTCGCGTCTATGTCATTGGACAGATACTCCTTTAACTGGTTGAACGTAAGCTAGTAGACGAGCTCCATATTAAGGACTCAGCAAGTCCAAAGACTTGTGTGGACGAGCGCTTATGTTACCTTAGTGGACGAGCACTTCTATCACTTCAGTAGACAAGGGCTTTTATCGCTTCAGTAGAAGAGCGCTTCTGTCACTTTAGTGGACGCTGGCTTTTATTTTAGTGGACGCTGGCTTTCATCACTTTAGTGGATGCTGGCTTTTATCACTTAAGTGGACACGATGTTTTATCACTTTAGTATTGGACGTGAGATTTTATCACTTGCGTTGGACGTGCTTCAATCACTTCAATGTTGGATGTAACGCCCTTTGTTACATCAGTAATCCCAAGGTAAAATCAATAAAAAAATCCTTTAAAACATTTAATTAAAACATACATCTCAAAAATAAAAATTAAAAAAATATATTTAAAGTCTGAAAATACCTCATAATAAATAACGTAGTAATAAAAATATCCATGTAGTGAATATAAATAAAAATAAAAATCAAAAGCCTCAAAACCGAACGTCTAATTACAATCCCAACGATAAATAAATGTGTCTAGCCACCTACGGCTCCTTATTTAAGAAAATACTAACAAAACTAGAAAGAATAACTAATGGAATCCACTAAGTCTTCACGCCTCTTCAGTTTCAATGACGTCCTCCTCGTGCTCTGAAAACAATAATTTTAATGAGATATAAAATCCCAGTGGTCAACAATACAGTTTTAAAAAATTATTTTCGAAAATAGTATTGTTCTCAGCCGGGGCGGTAACCGGAAAAACTGTCCATGGCACCCGCTAATTTTCCGAAATAATATATATAAAAGAAAATACTTTTAATATCAATAATAATCTCATCTCAATACATCACATTCCATTTACCAGATAAATTCTAGTTTAATCCAAGCGGTCCGAAGACCTCCTAATTAAATTGGCCTCTTGCCGGCATGCCATATATTCACATATCACACGACAATGGTGTCCCATTGCCCACCCCTACTCACGAGGAGTGTTTCGATGTCACCCTCCAGTCGGGGACATTTCCATTTCGATACCTTCCATGTGTACATGGTGGTATTTCTCCTTTTTCGACACCCCAACCTGTGGCAGTGTTACTTTCGATACTCCTTTTTAGGTAGTATTGCTCATTTTCGATATCCCAACCACATGGCGATGTTACTTTCGATACCCCATTAAGGCGGTATTTCTCTTCGATACCCCTATCATAGGTGGTATTGCGGCAAACATCATGCAACTCATCATAAGGCACAATTTTATGTCTCGTACGTGTAACAATTCATTTACCAAAAATTAAATATTTGATCTATCATGCATGTCAAATAAACTCACATGGCATAGCATACACCAATAAGCACGTCATTCAACTGATACAAATACCAATCATGTATTTCATGCCATCAGTAACAAGAATAAATACCCAATTTAATAATATTTTTTCATTTTAATTCAAAACCCCTAAAAAATTAGTTTATTAACAACATGCATCATTCAATTAAAATCTCTCAAAACCATAGTTAAATCGCTCAACACAACAAAACACATGTACCATGGAAAGGGTTATTAAAAGGTACTGTTGCTCACCTCTCGAAGACCTCCAATGTGCTCTAAAATTTATTTATGATAAGGATTTGCGCTTCCCTAAAAATTCTTCTCCCATATGGTGACGTTCTTGGATCTGTGCTGTTACGGTTGCACTGGCAAGGAATAACAGAACTGACGAAAATGGCAAACCCCTCTGCGGCGCTCCTGTTTCACGCTCCTTTTCGTTTTGGTTACTATTCCTTTATACACTATATATATAGTGTCAGCGCAGTAGGTTTGTCCCTTTTATTTTCTTTTTATTTAGCCAAAAGCTTGGCTACTTGGGCTTAACGCCCAACTATCTTTTTTTTTTTTCATATATATATATATATATATATATATATATAATTTTGTATTATTTATAATAGTTAATAAATTTCAATAAATCTTTATACCATCACTTCTCTACACTAAATCTCTCATTTATATTTTATTTGCACGACACTTTTTAATAACTTATTATTATTATTATTATTTATTTTTTTCGAATTAATTATGTTAAAATTTTAGGATGTTACATTGGACGTGAGCTTCTATCACTACAGTGCTGGACGTGCGTTTCAATCACTTGCGTTGGATGGATGATTCTATTATTTGCGTTGGACGGATGATTCTATTATTTGCGTTGGACGGATGATTCTATTAGTTTTAATCTGCACACTAGATTGACACGTTAGCAACCAATATGAAGGTTAATTAAATCATTAACCAATGTTTAGTTCTCATCAAAACTTAGGGAAATGCACATCAGACATTTTAGAGACTTGACAATACTTTCATCAAACATGATTATTTCAATATTACAAAAGTCACAAAATATATCAAACGTGAAATGTAAACTAGGGAGGGATAAAAATAAAAGTAGATTTTTATTATATGGGACGAGATGGGTAACCTGGAGGTCAAACCGGACGCGTCCTGACCCGACACCGGGTCACTAAATGGGACACAGATTCGTCCTTTCTCTTCTACTGGTTAGGGTCAGACCTGACCCAAACACTATGGGCTATGACGAGTTTTAAGGCCATGTCGGGTTTTGTACACCCGTAACGATAATGATGCATATATTTTTTTACAATTTTTTTATAGACTTTCAAGTGGATATTCACTAGCTATTCAATACCAATGCCTATTGGTTGAAGTGCTAAAAAACTTGGTTCCTCTTGAGTAATGTCTTGGTTTCGAGTGTTATGAATGAGACAAATAAGTGCTGGGAAAGTTTTACCTCCTTAAATGAGTCTTCTTGGCTTAACTAGGATTAGTTAGAGTCAAATATAATTTTCGGACATCGGGAGTCTAAAAAAAATCATTCAATAAAGTTACCATTTTATCACCATGACTTACATAAAAACATAGGAGTTTATAATGGTGGTCAAGATAGGATATGGGGAGATAGGATAAGAGAGCGGGATAAGACATGAGTAGGATAAATTATTATCATATCCGACGTTTGATGTCCACCAGATAACCAGCTAGATAGCATCGTAATTTTAATATGAATTTTAAATTTTTCGTTTTCATTCTAAATGTTTTCAAATTTTTTAGATTTTAGTTTTTTTTTAATTTTTTAAATTATATAAAAAGACAAAACACCCTTGTGTTAAAATTAGATATAACTTTTAAAATACTGTTTAACTTAAATTAATTTTTTTATAATTTTAAATATACATTTTTAGTTTTAATTTAAATATAATTAAATTGTTAGAATAAATTTTTTTATTTTCAGTTTTTAAAATAACAAAATTAGTCGTGTGATAAAATAAAATAATTTGTAAATTAATATTTTTATTGATTTAAATCAATTTTATAATTTTTATATTAATATTTTATTATTAGTTTTTATTTAATATTAGTCTTGTTACAAAATTACTTATAATTTTTAAAAAATACTTTTTAATTTTTTAGATATTTCTAATTAAAATGTATTTTTATATTTTATAATTTTAAATGTTAACTTTTTATTTTTTATTTTAAATATTTTTATAATTTATTATACTTTAAATTATTCTATTATATCCTATTGATTTCCAATTCAATCCTCCCCGCAAGATAGAATTTATATAGATGAACATGATATGATATGTGACAGGATTGATTTATCTTATCCTGCTGGCTTGCCAAAAAATGGTTTAAGACAGGATATGATTTTTTATCCTATCTTGTCTCTCCTATCCTGACCATCAAACAAGCTCTAATATTTAAACAAATAGGCTAAATTGCACTTTAATCCCCTATTATTGACCCTGTGCGATTTGGTCCTTGTGTTTTTTTTATGCACATCAGGTCCCCCATTTTATTTTTTTTTGGATAACATAGGGGTCTAGGCCAAAAGAAGGATTATACAGAAATTAAGCGAGTGGTAGAAACCCCTAAAATATTAGCGATTAATTGTTGCTCAACTTGTACCGAAGACTCTTCGTAGATAACCTTGACTTCTGTAAGCTCACAACCCATATTGGCAAGCACACCGGCACACTTGTTAGCTTTCCTATTCACATGTGATATCTGCACATCGGTCCCCCTTTTTTTCAAATTAAGCTGCAAATCCGGTCCTCCCGTCAAATGACCATCAACTTTTTCAATGATAAACATATAGAAACCACTCTTTTAAGCACATAGAGCCTATGGTTGAGGACCTTGAGGTTCTCCTTCCTCTGCCTTTGTGATTCAACATGATTCAATGGTTTATCTATACTATTTACTAGTGTTGTCGCTCCTTTCTGGGACCATTCTTTTTATTCCACCACATGGTCCTTTACCAGAGAAGCTCAAGCAGAGGTTCTAGCGCTTAGAGCAATGATTCATCTCTGTTAATCGTTGAAAAATTGATGGCAATTGAATGGAATGACCGAATTTGCAACATTGAAAAAATAGGGGACCAAATATGCACACAAAAAAAATCTTAGGGACCCAAATCGAACATAATCAATACAGAGGGACCAAAAGTACAATTAAAACAAACAAATATTATTTGAGTTTAGTTTCGATACACTATCAGTATAATTTTTTATATTATTAACCAATCACAAATCACTCTAAATGCAACGTTTAAGATAACTATTTTAAGAATAAAATATTTTTATTTGATATGATAGTATATAACGAGTTTAATTTAGCCAGTATGTGAAAACAATTATACTATTAAATTCTTATCATTTTGATTTTCCATATTATCTTGTTTGGTAAGCACGACTAAAACTTAAGTAGTTTGAAGGACTATATTCATAACTAATACAATTTTGTTTTAGGAATAAGTTAATTTCTATGTATTATTAGTGTACAAGATTTTTATACTAACATCCAATAATATCATAATAAATCGGTATTATTATTATTTATTTTGTTTAGCTATTAAAATAAAAACATGTATGTCAAATTTTTTTTTTACGAGGACATGTCAAAATATTAGTAAATATCAATATAAAATTTTTTAAACTAACAATACACACTACTTTGATCATTTAGAATCCTGACTCTGGGAATGCAACAATGTTAAAATACTCGAGGCAGAGCTTTGTCGCCCTTGTGGTCCTACTCGGCTCGAGGGATTTATCTCCACAATTACGCGCGGAGAATATCTTGAGAAACCAAAAAAATCCTTTTGGAATCAAGAAGACTTTTACTCAATTTTTTTTTTCTTGAACATCATATTTGAATTGAATTGGTTTTAACAAATGTGCCTTCATTCAAGTGAAAGATACTTATTTTTTAAGTATGTGTTTTGGATTTGATGGGAAAATATTATTGGGAATGACACCACTTAGGTCCTTAGTAATATCTTAAGAGATTAGTCTACCACCTACCAAGAATATATCTTAAAAATATTTGAATTGATATTTTATATAAAGGTGTGTTTGGTTCAAATGAGGGAAGGAGAAGGGAGAGATTTTAATGGAGGGGAAGGGAGGGGAGGGATTTTAATTAGACATTGTGTTTGGTCGAAAGGAGATGAAGGGAAATAACATTTTCATGTTTGGTTCAGGAGGGGAGGGAGATTTTAAAACCAATTTACTTTTACACCCTTATAATGATTTATTTAAAATAAATAAGTGATGATGTTTTTGTCATTGTATGGAAAATATTTTAAAATCCCTCCCCTCCCCTTCAAATCCCCTCAATATTAGAGGAGAGCCAAAATTAAGCGAGTAGGAATTTTGCTCCCATCCCCTCCACTTAAAAATGTTGAACCAAACATCCTAAATTTCAAAAAATCCCTCCCCTCCCTTCTCGTCCCCTCCATTCCCATCTAATCAAACATTATCTAAGAGTTATGATGTTTGAACATCAAAACTGGATACCGTATTAATACCGTATATGTTTATTTTTATATCTCACTTATTATTTATCTTCTTTATATATACACTTATCGAAAATATATCCAGAAAACAAAGAGGAGATATGGCATAGCGTTTTGTTGTACAAAAATTATTCCTGTTTATATAGAAACGGGTTGGAAAGCTATCTTTTTTTATTTGTGTGTAATACAAGTGTGTGCATATTCTTAGTATTTTTTTTTAAAATAAGCGTGTGCATATTCTTAGTAATTATTTTTCTTGAGTAAAAGCAATTATTCATTTAATTTTTTCTCTAGATAAGGCAAATAAGTCATGATTATTTGATTGTATTGTTTTTTGGTTTGATTCTTTTAAACGAATTTAGATTGAGAATAATGATTCTCTTGACTGAGAAAATAATGATACTTACCCATATTTTATTCTCACTACTTTTTCTAAACTTTACAATGGATTAATTTGAAGCATTAAGAAATATTAATGAGTTGTCTAAACTGTCTAATAAATATTTTTTTATACATATCTAATAACTTAAATGTACGAAATCATGTGAGAAGTTAATGAATATAAAATGGATTTAATTGGTATACATAGATAATGTATAATTTTTTATATCGTGAATCGATGAAAAATATACACATCATTATAAATGTTTGATTTTTATTCTAATCACCTTAAAAGTTAACAATTTTATGATTTTTAATTGGTTGTTAGTATAAAATTATTTATCCCGACGATGTATACAAATATAACTCATATATAAAATTTATATGAATATTATTTTGATTTAACAATTATCTTGTTGAATAGGCACATGATATATGTCATTGCATTTTTAAAGGTGCCGAACAAACTTTTAGAAGAGATTAATCCCGTTTCAGGTCGGCGGTGAACATTTCTCGAAGTAGATAAAAAAAAACATGATATATGCCACTGACAAATGACAATGACACTAGGAAGCTGTCATGAAAATAAGGAAAGTAAAAAAAAGGTAATTTTAATATTTTATTGATATGGCATACTTGGAAATTATTATGTATTGTGATTTTTTATTATTTTTTGCTACATGATAAATGTGTACATTTATCATTCTACATTGAAATCAAATAGGAAAAGCTGGGAACCAATTTCCAAAACGAGTGAAAGCAGGAAAAACGTTAAAGAGAATCCCCTAGACCAAAATCTGACAATCCATGCTTTAACTTTTTTATTTTTTTGGTAATAAAAAAATGGCACTGAACTTAATTGAATTAATTAAATTGTAGGAGTATATAATATTTAACAATAATTTTTATTCTCCATAAAATATGCTGAAACTTTATGTACCTAGAAAAGATGCGTTTGACTTTCTACCTCAAGAAAACGCCCACAAAAACCAAAGGCTAAATAAACCCGGATTCATTCATTCTTTCATTCATTTAGCCTCCCTAGTACTCGCCACATATATTGCATGCTCTGCCTCATCCCCTTCTTATTCTCCCTTTTCCATCACCACCTCAACACACCACAAAGGTCACAGAAAACCTTAGCCTAAACAACTTTACCATATGGCAGTTGAAGCTACTTACATGAATCTATCGCCTTCTCACCAGTTACTCCCTCATAGGTAAACAATTTTTCTTTTCAATTTTTGTTCATGCTTAATTTCTTAGATTAATTGTTTTCATAGTTTGCTGATATATATATATATATGTTGTTGTGGTCTTTTTTTTATGCAGAGAAATTATGAAACCAAATGTTCATCAACAACAGCACCCTATGTTAAACTCTGATATATACAATGCTCAGATGGATTCAGCAGCTCTACCTCTACCTGCAAAAATGCCTCAACAATCTCTCTTACCCTTTTACCAATCCAATGTTTGTGATCCAAACAAGGCAGATAGTGGTCTCACCTACCACAATATTCCCCTTCAAAGGAAGAGATCCAGAGACTTCACCACTGAGTTAATTACCTCTCTGCCACCTCATCAAAAGAACAAGCTTTCATCCCAATCCTCATTTCTGAACCAAGAGGTTCTCTATCAAATCCAGAACCAGCAATCTGAGATCGACCGTGTCCTTGCCCATCATGTAATTTTCCATTCTTCAATTCAAATTTATGTTTTTTTTTTTAAAATTTATTTTCAAAAAATAAAACTAGTCTTGGGGTGATAGAAAAAGAAACTGATGGACGGCTCAAGTATCAAAGTGAGTGGTAACTGAAAAAGGGTGTGACAAATTTTCAAACTTTACCTTAAAAAATGATGGGTTTTCAAAAAAATTGTTTTCTTATTTTTGTTTTTGTGATTAATTAATCAATTAATTAATATGTTTTGTCACTTTGTGTTATTTGAACAGGCAGAGAAAGTGAGAATGGAGTTGAAGGAACAAAAGATGAGACAATCAATGATGTTACTAGGCGCAATCCAAGATGCAATGGCGAAGAAACTGAGAGAAAAAGACGAAGAGATTCAGAGAATAGGGAAATTGAACATGGTGCTTCAAGAAAGGGTTAAGAGCTTATGTGTGGAGAACCAAATTTGGAGGGAGCTGGCACACACAAACGAAACGACAGCCAACTACCTACGTAGCAATTTGGAACAAGTACTGGCCCAAGTTGGAGAGGACCGCCACGTGGCCGCCGCGGCGGCGGTGGCGGATGATGCTCAATCAAGCTGTGGAAGCAATGGTGCGGGGGATGCCGCTGAGGACACGGCGGCGACAGCGGCGGTTGGTGGTGGTAGGAATATGTGTAAGAATTGTGGGGTGAGGGAGTCAATAGTGTTGTTGCTGCCATGCAGGCACCTGTGCCTTTGTACAATTTGTGGGTCCACTATCCACAATTGCCCTGTGTGTGATTCTGGCATGGATGCTAGTGTGCATGTTAATCTCTCTTATCAGGACAACTAATTAGATTAGATTTTATTATTAGGCCATAAAAAAAATAGGGAAATTAGTTTTTGTTTTGTTTTTTATTTATCAAAAGACAGTTAGAAAATGAAAAAAAATAAGAAAAATAAAAATATTTTAAATTCTTTTTGTTTATACTGAGCCTTTTTCTATTGGCTGTCTCTTATCGATATAATTATTTGATTTTTTATATTTAAATATTGAGTTAGCTAGTTTTATGGTAATTAATGATTATTAGAAGATGGAATACATGATATAATATGATTTAGAAATAATATGAGAATTGTTAATAATACTTTAAGGATTTAATGAATATATATTGACAATGTAAAAAAAAGTTTTGCAACATCCAATCAAATCTTACCACATAGATATTTGTAGCGATATTTTATAAACCAATATAATAAAGTGACATAATTGTTAAATATGATTGGAGGTCTGTATAAAACTTTTTCACCTTATCCGTATATAGTTATTACAATATTGAATATAAAATTAAATTTATATTTTTTATCATAACTATACCTTTTTCCCAACTTTTAGTGTATATATTTGTCGTTGAATGATACTGCCTCCAGACTCAATTATAAGTAAAATTAATTAACTTCATACTTATTAAGGAAGTTAGTTAATTTAGTTTAGTTGTATTGATTTATATAAAATAATGGGTTACAATTATTAAACTATCGTTTAATTGTTTCGGGAGTGTGCAATGTTCTTGAAAAAGTAAAAAAGAATTGTTTGGATAGGTTGATTATTTTGATTTTTGGAACATTAATATTAAATATAGTTGAATTGATTAACTCTCGCTTATATTCGAGTCCAAAATACAGTCACTTTTATATATATTTTACTTCAAATAATATGTGAAAGAAAGAAAAAACATTGTTTCTAAATTTATGATAAAAAAATATGAGTATGGGAAAGAGAAAAGAGCAAGAGATATGTGTCAGTGTCCCCCATTTAGTAAACCTTTGAGTGAATGGTAGTTGGAAGGGAAAGAAAAATCCTAGTGATGGGGGTGGTGGTGGGGATTTGAATATTGAATATTGAATAGAAGGCAGATGGAGGGGCACACACAGTGATGGTGTGGTGTGTGAATATGGCCACATATAAGTGGGCATCGATTCTGGAAACGGCTATGATGAATTGTTTTCTTTTGTTTGCTTTCATTATTTTGGTTTGAAGGGGCAGCAAAAGTCTTAAAAGTTGAGACAGACCTAAAAAGTGAAAGGAAACGGGTAAAAAAGGGAAATAAAGATAAGTCCCTGTTGGTTTGTGCAGAGTGGAGAGGAGTGTTGTGTATAGAAGCCATCATCATAGCATGGGCAAAGGGAAAAAGTTTCCCATGTCAAATCGGCATCATTGTTTCTTGTACCACTGCCTTGCACCATTATGGGAATGGGATGCTTCCTCCCACCCTCTCACTCTCTATTTATCTTTCACCTTTTTTTTTTCATACTGAAAGCTTTTACCTCCCATCCTTTTCTTTCTATAATTCTTTGTCCCCACCCACCCAAAACCCAAAAGCTGTGTATCACCTGATTTGGTTTCATGTTCAAAGTCTTTAGAATTGCTTCTGTCATTTGTCAAATATGATTTTAGTATAAATAAAATATTTGGCTATTTACGGGTAAATTTGATTTTGCCTTCAGAAGCTACAAAAAATAGTTTTTGAGTTGAATTGAAAATTTTACACTAAGTTTTACATCACACTTACTTTTAAAATAAAAACATTCAAACATAAATCACTTCACTTCAAACTCAATTCTAACCGAATCAATTTTATAAAATCAACTACATTCAAAATCTCTTTTATCAAATTCTCATCCAAACACACTATAAAAAGCATTTGCTAAATTCATGGGAAAATAAATAAATATTAAATTATCATATATTTTTATATAGAATAAAATTATGTATATAAATCATTACATGTACATGTATAAAATATTATCTTATTTACATTGTATAAATAACACATCTGTTATCAATAAACATGATTCTTTAATTAACTTTTTCAAAGAGTTTTCAATAGAGCATTAGCATACAAGGGTAAGAGTAAACTTTTGGTTAATGGGATATATTAAATCCTAAAATAAATACTACTTTTTAACATTATATTTTTGTTTAGAAGGAAGTACTATAACGATTATTATACATGATTTATGCACGAAAGTAAGTATTAACTGTATAAAAAGAAAGTAATGATTACTTTATTATATTTGAATTAAAAAGACATAAACCAATAATTTGACAAAGGTTTTATTTCATTTTTGTCCCATACTTTTTGTGTTTGGGCATTGATAATCGAATCTACAAGGATATAGCAAGATATATTAGTAGATGGACAATAATCGAATCTACAAAAGATATTACCGAATATTTTCTAAACCTGCATCACAAATTGAAAAATATATCCTTAAGCTAATTAAAAGAGGGTTGGATTATTTATTGCCCATTTATTATTTCTTCTCCAAATATGGATTGAACATAAATGGAATGCCGAAACTCAATTTTTTTACAAGATCTCTTTCCTGAATAAATTTAGCATCACCTCAGATGCCGATACCATTCCCACTATACCTTGTCTTTTAATTTGTCAAAACTTTTATGATTGCGATTATTATTAAAGTCATTGCTTAATATGGGTTTTGTGTCCCACATGTATATTGATCATAAACCAGTGAGAGCTATCCTTTTCAGTCTTTCCCAACTTTATCTTTTATCTTTTCCCAATACACAAAATCCTGTCTTGTGACTTGTCTGTCACCAAAAAGAAAAGGGAAGTATAATTTTAGTTGTACTTCTCTTCTCAGTTGGATGGAATGATTGAAATGTTCACATATCCTCCTCATTCCACCCTTTTCTCCTTTCCTATTCAATTACCTTTTGATTCCATTTTTTTCAAGTCCACCACCATCTTTGTGCCTTTGGGAACCAAATCCATTCTTGTGCAAAGGAGTAAAAGACACTTCTATTTTTCTTCTCAAGCAACCGGGAACAGGAATTCTCGAAATCGTACATTCAGATGCCCACTCTCTTCTCAATTTTTGTTTAAAAAAGTCTAATTTTTTAATAAACATCAATTTTATTTGATTTTCAATTGTTTTTTTATCAATTTTTAATTTTTCGTTAGATTAATTTGGATATGAACACCTTTAAATGAGATGGATCATTCATTACTAATTTATCTGGAGAAACAAACACATGTAACATTATAAAGGGTGGAAATAGGTCAGGCTAGGCTTTGATTAAATAGGTCTGACCTGTTTGAAAAATTAAAAGCCTAAGCCTGACCTGTTATCTGTCAAAGACTTTTTTTAAGCATGACCTGACCTTTTTAAAAGCCTAGTCTGACCTGTTAGCCTTTTTAAGGGTCTATCTAATTTTATTAAAAGATACCCAATTGCTCTCTATTTATAGAATGATGGTCTGCTTCACATGTATAGTTTTAGCAATGTGGGACTAACTCTTATATCTGATAAGTCATGACATCTTACGCACCTAAAACCAAAGCCCTGATGTAGAGTAAACTTACCACTTCTACGCTCACCTTGTTCTTCGCCATCACATTTCTTCTGTTGCATTGTCCCTGGCAATTACCTTGCCATTTCTATCTGAACTAGCTGACACCTTTGTTGTTGCTGAATGGCATCAATGGCCATTAACAGCATTGAATTGAACACACGACCATTGGCCATTAACAGCATTGGATTGAACAACTTCACTATTCTGAACATCATGGTTTCTTCAATTAGTTTACAATTGCCTCTGTTAGTCCCAAATCTCTCAAAGTATACATGTGGAGCAAACCAACATTCTATAAAGTCCCACATCTCTCAAAGTATACATGTGGAGCAAACCAACATTCTATAAATAAAGAGCAAATTGCATCTCTTTAAATTATATAAATCATATTATATATATATATAATAATAATAATAATAATAATAATAATAATAATAAATAATTTTATTTTTAATATTATTTATTTATTTATTATAAATAGGCCGACCTATCAGGTTTAAAAGGCTTTTTCAGAAGCTTGAGTCTGACCTATTTATCTAAAAAGACTTTTGAAAAAGTTTAGACATGGCATTTTTATTAAATAGGCCAAGCCAGGCTAGGCCTTAAATAGGCCAGACTGGCCTGACCTATTTCCACCCCTAAACATTATAATTAAAGGTGCTAATTGCATTCGAATCGACCTGATGAACTTAAAAATTCAAACTGAACTAATTAGAAAACATTAGAATATATATTTCTTAATAGAAAACATTAGAATATATTTCTTAATTTTATTAGTAAATAGTAATAAATCTAAATGGGGCAATAGTAATCCCCATATATTTAACTTTTCCCTGCCTCCTTTGCCAAGGCAGATCTTTAATTTTGACCTTTTCACCAATTGCTTGGATGCTTCCAGTTAGGTGTTAGGAAAATGTGTGGAGTAGTGTCGAGTCCAATGGATATAAGGTGGTGGGGAAGGAAGGTAATGGCACATCCATCTGCATGTATTGTTGGGGCATTAACGTCAGCATGTGCCAACTTACTAGAGAGACTCAGGGAGACACAGTCTGACAGAATTTCAGTAGTCCCACTATATGTGTGAACAAAAATTGTTAACCTATTATTATTGTAACCTTGGCATGAGAACCACGTAAAACAACCACACCCCGATTCAGTGACATATCAGACACAGTTAGTACACTACACACAACAAAGAAGGCAACGATGAATCATGAATGAATAAAGAGACTGACAGATTCATCAGAGCCACGATCACCATATTAATGCACAAGAATTCAGATAATCAAAGGGATTTATATTTTATAAATATGGGTCGCTGTCACTATTGCCTTATAATAATTTTTTCCCCACTTGAGCCAAATAATAAAAAGGAGAAAAGAAAATAAGTACAAAGCAACTGAATGCTCGAATTGGAGATGCCCAATAGAGACGTTTCGGCTATATTGCAATCATATATGCGAAAAAGAGATAAAAAAAAACTGAGTCACTTCACAGCAAATTACCGCTATTCGCCAAGAATTAATGAGTATGCATATATATAAGTATGCAAATTACAGCAAATAAGTATGCATCATTTTATTTTATTTTACAAGTAACCTGCATGAAGTTAGATTGAAACAGTAACTATATTGGAAAATGATAAGGAACAGTTGTTGAAGGACTAAATAAAAATTTTGTTAGCTGGATTGTTAAATTACTAGATTTAATTTATCCAAACAAAATTACCAGAAATAACCTGTGCGATGAATAGAAATTAATAATAAGAAAAAGTTAAACTATAAGGAGGTGAAACTATTATAAAATGTATTTTTTTTCTTAAAAATTATTATATTTTTTGTCCAAGTCACAAGAAGACAAACCCAATACTCTAATCAATCATTATCAGGTTTTGTTCCAAACACGCTATATTATGTACAGATTCAAGTGCAAGAAGTCTGAATCTTTTAAATTTATTGTGGTTAATTTCATCTTAAATCAATGTGTATGAAAAATTTTATTGGAAAATATATTTTTATTTTCATTCAGACACTAATCATGTTTCCAGAGATTAATCTATCACGTAATTTGCTAAAAAAAACCTCTATTGAGGGGGTTAATAAGTCTAAAACCCTCTGTCACAAAATCCGCCCCATCTATTCAAAAAGGCCCCTATAGTCTATACTGTATTTTCATTTATGTATGTATTATATTGTCAGATTGTGATTGAATTGAAGACACCAACTCATGTTATGGAAAAGAGAGTGGGGTCAATGAGAATAGTCAGAACACAACGTGAAATGGCAACATCTGAGGACCACGCAGCATTGGAAGTTGGAACTGTGAAGTAGGAACCCAAGAAAAGCAGAAAAAAACAAATGGGAAGATTAGCGGAAAGGGTACGTTATAGGCCATGTCAGGGTTATGAAAGTTAAGTTGGGGTAATCCGAAATATGATGAAACAACTCTGTAACGTGGCAGAGCCTCACATTTACTCATTAACACTCTTTTTTTCATATCAAAATAAGTATTATTCAAAGTACTACTATATGATAATCTTTTTAAACAAATATAATTATATGTGATTAATCCTTCATTGAAATAAAAATATAATTTTATTGGTAAATTTATTTCATTAATTTGATTCAATAATTTAAATTAAGAATGAAAATAATATTTTTTAAATGACATTAATTTTAAATGGAAATGAATATAAAGAATGAATGTGGACAAAAGTTGTAGGGTATGGATTTATTATAAGGAAATACTAACCAGTATTTTAAGGATATTGTTTAAGTAATTAAAATAGTAACTTTTTTATGAGAGAAAAATGATGAAATTAATATTTTGGTATGAGTGATTGTTTGTTTTTCAATAAAATTTTATTTTTTTTTTAAATTATTTAATTAATATTCTTTTAATACTGATCAGAAAGAGTATTTATAATATTGGGTGTGTCTTGGGGATCGGATTCTTTTGGTTTTAAAGCACACAAGGGCCACGACACATGATGGTGACAATAATAGTCTGCTGCTAGTATAGATAGTACTGATACCATGATTTATTGTTTTGAAAGTGTCGCCAGTGGGGTTGGTCTCTGTGTCTCTATCACAAAACTGTCCTTCCAAATCCAAATAATCAACAGTGCTGTATTGTCCCCACCAGCTACCACAAACTTCAGGCCCACCAAGTAGATGCCTGTTCTTTTCTTCTTTCCCTTTCACTCAAAATGCACAAAAATAATCATACATTTTCATTATAGGAGTACTTTTGATATCTATCTATGTTATTATACATAAAATAAGTTAATTCTAACACCAATACCCAAAAAATAAAACACATTTCATCTCACAGTTAATTTATACGATTAGTCATTTTCAAATAATTAATTAGAGTTATTCGCATGACGTGAATGGTAGGGAAAACAAGGATTTGACTGCTCTAAAATAGTAAATAGTAAAATTGATAATTGCAATCATTTAGAAGAAGATTAAGAATGTATATTCTAACATATTTATGATTTGTTATGTATGTATATTTAATATTAATTTTTAATTTTTTTATCAATAAATAATATTATTTATTTTATTCTCTAAAGTAAATTACTCATTTTATAGGAGTGATCTAAAAACAAACTAATATAGAAGTTGCATTATAAATTTATAATTTTATAACATAAAATTATGGAAAAATTAACATGCGTGCCAATTGATGATATAACTATTTTATTCTTTAAGGAGCTGGGTTTTAGCTCATATTTTCACCATAGTTTACAATTGGTGGTATGGGGTTTAAGGGCCCAACTATTTACACCTGTTTTTTTTTTCCCCTATACTTTGTTGCTTTTTTTTTTCTTTACTTTCTTTCCAAAACTGACCCCTTTGTGTATTCTTTCTCTTCCCTCTCACCACATCCGGAAAACCCTTCTCACTTCTCAGTTTCGATCTTGCATTGCCGAAGAGTGGCAGAGGGTGGTAAAATCATTAAGCTCAACATTCTTTGATGAAACCAGCCTAGATCCCCTGAAGTGTCCCTTATGATTTTGAAGCGAAGTTATGGGAGAGAAAACCCCCATGGGTGTATGTATAACCAGTACAGCGGGCACATAGGGACGTAACCTTCCTTTTTGTGTTCCTGCACGCACATAGGGACGTAACCTCCGGTAAGTATTTCAGTCTGTAACTTCCCTTTTTGAGTTTCAAAATCGTGCCACGTCCGGATTTCTGATTCCGGTGACCTGGGATACGTCCGGAAAATTCGATCCGGATGTAGAAGACGACATGCAGTTTTTTAAATAATGTCTGGATGTTCTTTTCCGAAGACCTTCCGGAATTTGTTTTCCGATCCATTTTCGGATTTCCTTTTCCGGACCAACACGCAAACAAGAAAAAAAACTCGTGACCACATGGTGGAGGTGGAGAGAATGGTGGAGGAGGTGTCAATGGTGTGAAATGGTGAAAGAGTGAGATGTTTTCAACATTAGGTGGTTGGGTATGGGATGGAAGAAGTGTGTGATATATTAAGGTGAGTGATAAGGGTATTTTTGGAAAAGAAATATAAAAAATTTTGCAAGGTGTAGGGAGCATTATGCAAGGTGTTAATAGCAGCCCCCGGGGTTTAATATCATGTTGTTCCTACCAAGATTGGAAATGCCAATTCCTTAATCACTAAATCATTAGGCCCACTAAGAATGTTCTTTAAGAAGGGGCCTACTCCACAAAGGACTCTCCCTCACACACACTATTAAACTAGGGTTTTACTCGTACGTAAGCTGCCTTGAATAAGCCTCCCATGACTCTCTTATAATCTGATTCATATATCAACAAAATATCCGTCCGCTCATGTCGAAATTTATTATTATGCCGCGAACACATGTTATATGTAAAAGTAAAATATTTTTATATCTTTACTCTGAATTAAATCAGTAAATGAGCTTTAGCTCACAACATAAATTTATAATATTATGTACCCAAAATTGGTTAATCAAAGTGGAAGTGAACAATGTTTTCTTGTGAACTTTAACTATAAAATCAAAGGTTGAAATCCTTGAATCATAACTTTGTGGAGGACTTTATCTAATCACTATCCTCGATCAGATGATTAATCTCATAGTTTTGTGAGAATACCTTGGGAAAAAAAACACATTAAATTATGTTAGTTGATAGAGGAAGGACAATAATAACTCCATATCCATATATCGGTGGACGTCTTGCATAAGTTAAGGACTAAGGAGGAAGACCACGATAAAAAAAAAAAAAAAAAAAAAGTGAAAAATCACAATATCAACAAGTAAATTAACAAAAAGAAAGAAAAAAACGAAGATACATCACATGATACATCTTAGATGGGAGAAGAAAACGAGTGATTGAGAAGTTGACTATATAACAAGCAATCAACATTTTGAAATTGGACAAGGTTGGGTCGTATCACGCTTCCAGAGTTCCAGTCTTCCACCACGTTTCTTTCATTCTCTATTTTGAGAACCACTTCGTATGAGTATGAACGAGGGTTTTGACAAAAGTGATTTTAAATATATTTGATTTTGCAAAATTGATTTGGTTAGAATTGAGTTTGAAGTGAAGTAATTTATGTTTGAATGTTTTTATTTTGTAAGCAAGTTTGATGTAAAACTTTGTAAAATTTTCAACTCAACTCAAAAGCTAATTTTTGTAGCTTCTAGTCAGAATCACTTCTCGAAGTAAAATCAATTTTACCTGATAGTAACCAAACATCTCATTTTTATTAAAATCATATTTGACAGAGGACAAAATCAATTCTGAAGATTTATAACATGAAACCAAACATACACTTCGTTCACCATTTGACGCGGCTTCAACGTTATCATTCTCATTTTGTTTGAAGATTAAGCAGTTGAATGCAATGTGCATCTACCCCTAAGTCCATGCTCTTTTCTCCACATGGATATGAGTTCGAATCTTGCAGTCGATGTGAAATTGGTAACTAATATGTAAGTATATCTATAAACACTCTTTCTCTTTAAACCTGGTTTTTTGTGTCTTAGGTGAGCCTCAACACCCAACTCAAATGTCTCCAACTATATTGTTATCATATTGCTTCAAATTCTATCGTATGACGTTCATGCTTTTAATATTGTGGCATTGTGTTATTTATTAATTATGTTAGCAAAAGACTGATATACTAGTGTGTGTCTATATATATATATATATATATAATGGCCAAGTTCTAAAAAAGGCAGTTTTTTGGTGTCAAATTTTTTATATTACAAAAATACCCTTAATAACTTTACAGTATATGGTAGTTTTATAAAATAATAAATCTGAATCAACTCAAAAATATAACTTCAGGGTGGGTTATCAAAAATTCAAATTACAAGTTACAGAGATCAGAAATAATTCAAAATAAAAACGGTTTTAATCTCTGAAGACGCAAAAAGACGGGAACCGCTGATTTTCTCTTCTACCCTTTTTCTTCAAGCGCGCCTCCCTTTTTCTCTCTTTTCTTCATTCTTTATTAACATTGACTTCCATTTCTTCCCTGTTTCTTCAAAGGGATAAATGGGAAGGATATTCTTGATCAATCTTGAAGGAAACTACTATATCTGCAGCCTGCAGGATGGTATCATTTACACGTGTTTTTTTCTTCCAATTTCTCTTTCTCCTCAAGCAAAATTTCTTTTCTTGCCTGGATATATGACAGCACAACCATGCTCAGTGGCCAAAAAATCTCCAACGGCGATAGATGAGATCAGGAGACGTACCGATGAAAGGGATGAATATGTGGCCGATGTAGAGGGCTAATCCGGCAAGGGTATCAGCGAGTAAGTTGGCAACATGGCGAACAGTGATGCGCAACTGGAAGCAGAAGATGGAGTAGACTTTAGGGATGAATGACCACTGCAGTTTGGATCTCTCAAGCATCAACCGGTACAACAACCTCACCGCCCCGCTCTCTAATGTATTTTCCCGAAACCCTTATTCTGATTCCCCATCTTCTCGATCTTTTTTTTTTAAATTGTTGGTTGTTGACATGGAAAGTGAAATGAAAATTATTAGAAGTTTTGGGAAGAAAGTGCAGGTGCTTGAACTTGATTGTGATTGTGAAACTGCAGATCCAGAAAATACTTGGAACAACTCACACTCAACCATCTTCTTCTGATTGTCACGTTAATATATTGTTATCATTAGAGTCAATTTTTTGTCCTCAATGGAAAATTTGTTACATATGAGCTTACTGATGAAAATTTGTTTTAAAACTTTAATCGAAGTATTTGCTCCGATTGCATAGGTAGAGTTTCCTATGTGCTTCATGTTTTAAATAATTTACTGAGATCTGCAAATGGTATTTTACGATCTATAGCCATAGTGCATGGTATTGGGTGAAATTGTATTTAGCAAGCTATAGTTCAATTTTAATTCTGTCATTTTCTTGCCCATTGTAGTGTTGCAGAATTTGAACAATATATGTTATGAAGATGGCAAGTAGCAAAGTTAACAGCTAAACAAGTGGCGTCATATTTAACAGTACATTCATGTGTCTTCTCTATTGTTTGCTTCTGTAAATGCTTTCTTACTTGACAATATGACATATATTGTGTAATTTTAGGCTGAGGGAATAAAAATTCGAAAGACAAGATGATATACTGCTACTATTGCATCCTCTTGATGCCTATTTTTTTTTAATATCATTTGTCATATCAAAACAGGTTACAGGGGAAACAATTGATAGTTGTATGACCCTCTTGAAATTTGCAGATATCTCAATCAGTAAATAAGTTTGATACCATATACATGTTTAGGAGGAAATTAGGGTCTTTCGTTTGTCTTATCCTAACGCTCAATTGCTCAAAGCCAAAATAAAATTAATCATATGCTCATATTTAGTTTCTGAGGGATTATGCATAAATAATCCCTGAGGTTTCAGTACTTGGTTCTTATAATCCATTCACTTTAATTGAGTTTTGGTCGATTGCAACCTTCGGTCCTTAATTGAATTGTTCACACTTCAATGCATGCTTACATGGCTAGCATCCTACACTTCAATGTGTATATGCTTTGTTTTACTTCTGATGGCCGATCGCTATGGAACCAAAAAGTAAATTATCTTGCAGGCTACCACTAACCGAAATTAATTAAAAGTAATAATATCGAATAGTTATGTGACCCGATTTATACATAAGTTAGATAATGCCTCATGAACCTATCATGATCTTGCAAATTATATCAAACTCGGAGCTCCTCTTCCAACATAGTAACCACTATATAATATATTGAAAATATATTACACATGAAACAAAGTGAAACCATGATTCATCCTCAACGAGAAAGAAAGATGCAAATAAATGAAGATTAGAGAAACAACAAATTATATTAAGACTTGGAGCCAGAGGAAATGATTGGTTGAAAATGAAGTCAAGATAAAATACATATTATTTTTTTTTAATTAGGAAACCTAAAGCTAAAGTATCAAGGAACAAATATCATGACATCACATTAAACTTAAAAAAGAAATGTTTTAACAATATAACTTAATTTTGATTGTTATGCAGGAAAATGCAAAAAGAGCATGAAATTCAATCCATATTTAATCGCTCAATTAAGCCATATTCGAAGATGTCAAAGCTAAATGATATTTGTAACTAAATAATAATTTGTACCTTAGATTTATTTTTTATTTTTACATTTATTCAAAACATAAATATCGATTAAAAATACCTGATAGGAACAAGTGACAAGTAACATATTATATTCCAAGAACGTGGATAAAGACGAGTAAAAACATTAGAAATGCGGCCAGATAGACACGCGTCTTGCCGCTAATAATAATAATCTATACTAATAGATAATGGGAAAGTTTTAAAATAAGCAGTTTTTGGTGTCTATTTTTTAAAATTACAAAATTACCCCTGCTAACTTTATATTTTTTGGCAGTTCACAACAATATAAAAAATGAATCACCTAAATCTCCAAGGTACAAAGCTTCACGTGGATTCAAATTAAAAGGAAACTGAATTGATTCAAAAATAACAAGTAACATAAAAAAGATCAAAACCATTTCAAAATATAAACAATTGTTTTTTTTTCGATAAAATCTGCTAAACAATTACTAATCCTTTGCTTATCTGATATGCAACATAGGTAGAGAAAAAAAAAACCTACTCCCACCCTCCACATTGAAAACCGTTAATCGTTAACTGACTTTTTCAACATTCAATGCACTTCTCATCATTCATCAAAAAACTCAACCAATATGCTTTTTTAAATTCAAATAAGTAGTTTTTTCTGTGTTGATCCATATTACATAGTTTAAAACAAAAGATAATTCGTAACCGCTTAATCCAACCATCCCAATATTTAACCACTGCATTGTAGCTTTCATTATATTTCAGAAACCTCTCTGCACTTTCTCGGATGAATCCTTTCTCCATCTGTTAAACAAAAAATTCCTGACCAATCAACACTCCATTCAGTAAACCGAAAAACGGAGGAGATGCAGTGCGCCTGGGAAAGATAAGAGGAAGCCGAATTCTCGGGGTGCCTGGACGTACGTCTGGACGGGGGATAACGAAGGAGATGACGGCCGCCGGTGACTGGATTTGGGATTGTTTCAAAATTGTTTGCAGAAAACCAACATCCTTGAAGAAGTAAGTCATTGTATTTCGTCAATTTGATTTATAAACATTCAGAATGCTATGCCCCTATTCTCTTGCTCTTCTTAACAAAAAAATAAAATAAATAACAGACTAGATTCTGCATTTTTTCATTACTTCCAATTTCATTGTTGTTTACATTAAAATCTGAAAATGGATGCTACCCGCGTAGAGGGCAAAATGAGATCTATCATCCAAGGAAAGAAGAGCAAGTTTTTGTAGAAATCTGAACCCCACGTACCGTGATCCCTACAGGATATGAGGTAGGGGAGAACTTCCAATTTTACTTCAACATTTATAGTTACGTGAGTTAAAATTGGGTTTTATTTTGTTCATGACCTGATAATTTTAGATATTGTCGGTGCATGATTATTGTTTGCGTTAATCGATTCATCTTCCTTTATTATTATTTTGTGTGCGTGTTGATTAGTATTGGTGTGGATTTGATATTTTTTTAGTGTAAGATTGATGCTTTCTTCATGTTAAAAAGGGGTGACCAGTATTACATAATCCTGAATATTTACTAAATCATTCTATACCTGGTGGCTCGGGATAATATTTGTTTTTGTTTTTTGTTTTGCTATGTTGAATAAATAGATATACACAATTTACCTAAAAACACTAACTCACATTAAATTAATAAAAAAAATTTAAAACATAATTATTTTAAAATATTTAATTAATGCCTTTTTATAAATAATTAGGTTTTATTTCGACATGAAAAATATTAACAATCAACGATCTCAAGAGCATCAACGAGAGATGTGGAGGCAATTTACAAGAAGCAGAAGGCAGAGAATGACCGCAGAGCAACGATAAGAACAATCAGCTAGACGACGAGAACATTATAGACGTGGAAGGAATATAGTTGCTATGGAGTCAAGAACAATGAGATTGACAACTATGCGACGTCTTGCACGATCAACCAGTGATCAACAAAATAGTAGAGGTATAAAATATATATATATATATATATATTTAAGAAAAGATATATAATAATTTATTCGTTAAAATTTCATCATCAAGGTAATTAGCAACTATATTACTTTATATTAATGGTTTATTGACACGCTGTCGCAGACGGGTCAAAAAGCGAGCGGTTTACGACAACTCGGGTATCGTCTCACAAGGACTCTTGAATTGTTATTCACCACAAAAAACAGTTTGGGGGGGTGGGTGTGGGGGGGGGGGTTGGATTGAAATTCAATTGGAAAACAGAGCAAAAACAGAGCAATTTAAGAGATTATCAAATAAGCTAAGGACGATTAATCTACTGTTCTCGGTTTCCCAACCATCATCGGTTCATATAAATTCCAAGCCCTAAGCAGATTCTAATCCCCTTTCGGTTGTAGCAACAATTAACAAGCGAATCGCTACTACGAGATATATGTTCCTAATTCCCGAATTAAGCAAACGGGGTGAAGCTCTCGTGAATTAAGCAAACACGATTGTACACACGCGAATTAAGCAAACGCGATTAAATATAGGAACATAACATCACCGAAATAAATCAACACAAATTCTAGACAATCCTGAATTAAGCAAACAGAAATATATAGCATAGTATTGAAAAGGGAAAAGCAAGCAAAACGGGAATTACATAACCTCAAGTGCGGTGGAAACCGATTACAGTAGACTAATCCAAGAGAATTAGTTCTCCATAAAAACGTAATACAACTAGAAAATCTGTAAACAGTGCATAATCAGAAGTGTCTCCTAATCTGCCCAGAGCAGCAATTTATAACTTTCAGGATCTGCGCCCTCTCGCGAGGCGAGCACTCACTCGCGAGACGAATCTTATGAAGAAATCTGCAACGTTTGGACTTCTCGCGAGGCGAAGAATGTCTCGCAAGGCTTGGAACGGAAGAGTCTTCTTATTACGCCCGTTATGAGTATCAGGGTCTGGGCGTGATGGCTTCTGGTCTTTAGGCTCGCGAGGCGAGACATGGTTCGCGAAGCGACACAGAAAGGTTTGTATTTTCTGGCACAGTCAGCCTTCAGGCTCGCGAGGCGAGGTATGGTTCGCGGGGCGAGACAGAGAGGATGACATTCTGCTATTTAGGCTGGTCTTCAGGTTCGCGGGGCGAATACTTCCAGGATTGCAGTTTCCCCTGTTTCTTCATTCCCTTGACTCTAAGTTAACCTGAAAACAATGAAATAGCCATAAGTGCTTTATGTGACTCAAAACTGGCTAAATCAACCTAAAACTACTTAAACGACTCAAAATGTTGCTTGAGGACAATCGAGTCTAATTTGGGTGAAAGCGAAATATAATTAGCACAAAACCATGGTCATACTAGCCATAAAACTAGATGAGCCAGAGGCTTATCAAAATACCCCAAACTTGAACTTTGCTTGTCCCCAAGCAAACTAAAACTCAAAAAGACTCAAGAATTGGCAAGCTTAAAGGATTCTATCAACTTTGCACAAATTTCAAGCAAACAAAACAATTTTCCTTCAATGTCCCCCCTTTCAAACAAAGCAATCCCCACATGCATTTGCTCTAAACATTTGAAAACTTCATCATTCAAGCAGTCGTTAATTTAAGCAAGGGATCCAAGTTACACACAAAAGGGAGATCACCAAATTCAAACAATTGCCTTCCTCACAAGGGCATTTAACATTTCACTCAATCGCTCAATTTTTGTCTAGGCTATCAACTTTTCACTCAATTCACATTTCAAGAGTACTTCCCATGAATTTGATTTTCATCTCAATCAAGGTTCCCACGAAAGCATGCATGCAACATCAAAAGGTCTTTTAAAGGTTGTAATGGGGCCTGGCTAAGGGTAGGATATACAAAGGAATTAGGCTTAAGTCCCTAGGAACTAAGAGAGCATGAAACTTTTTACACTTTGAATTTCCACTCAAATTCCTTTTTCCATTTTTCGTTATGCTTTTGGGCGACTACAGCCTTTTCCTTTAATACCCTTTTTTTTGTTCTTCTTCCTTTTTTTTTTCTTCCTTGCCTTTGGCTCCAACCTTTTTATTATGTTTTTTTTCTCACCCCAGAATAACATGTCACATCCTTGTAGCCACCCCAAACTTAGTTTCTTACAAACCTTCTCTTGCTAAGCTTCCATGCTCTCCTAATCTTGAGATCGGGTTAACATGGTTTTTCCAGATTTTGGCTTATAGCATGAGGTTATCAAGATCAACAGGCTAATCAGGCTCAATGGGGCTAACTAGGGAACATGCATTAGGGATGGTTCAATTTAGGCCAAGTGGCTATTTCAAAGAAAATCTGCCTAAATCATCTGATGCAATCACATAAGCATGCAAACCAAGAAGAAATTCAAGCAAATTTGGGAAAGTGCAACTTGAAAGTGACTCACACAGTTAAAAACATGCTGGAGGCTCAAATCCTCACCTGAACATTTTTGCAAATTGGTTGACCGAGATTCAATCCCTAGTGTGTGAACCCCTTCACCCCAAACTTATCATAAATCATGCAATCACAACAAAATATCTCAAAGTTCAGTTTTCAATTTTTTTTTCACATGGGGATCACTTTTCAAAAATTTTTTATTTTTTATTTTTTTTCTTTTCAACCTAGGGGGAATCATCACATAAATCATGCAATAAATCTGTGCCAAATCAATCAAAACCCAACAAGCTCACCGACACAAGACTCACACAAATTATTCAAGAGCTAAAAGAAAAACAAGATAAAACACAAAACAAAGCTACAATTGGTTCCCTCCCCCATACTTAAAACATACATTGTCCTCAATGAAACAACATAACTATAAAATCAGAGTGAGGGAAAGGAAAGGGTGTTCCCTGATCAAGTGGCAGTATAGGTGGGCTCTCCCACGGAGAGCTCCTCAACAGTAGCATCTTCAGGCACCGAGCTTTCATGGTATAGCTTCAAGCGCTACCCGTTAACCTTGAAAACCTTGTTGCTACCTGCACTTTTAATTTCTACTGCACCATAAGGAAAAACGTTAGTAACAACAAATGGGTCAATCCACTTGGATCAAAGTTTCCCAGTCATCACTTTCAGGCGGGAGTTAAACAGTAAGACCTGTTGGCCCACAGAGAATTCCTTCCTAGCAATCATCCTATCATGGAAGTGCTTGGTTTTCTCTTTATAAATCCGGGAGCTTTCATAGGCTTCTAGCCTAAGCTCCTCAAGCTGCTGTAATTGGAGTTTCCTTTCAATGCCGGCTTTTTGCATTTCCAAATTACAACACTTGACCGCCCAATAAGTACGGTGCTCAACTTCCACAGGGAGATGACATGCCTTACCGAATACAAGACTAAAGGGGGACATCCCTATTGGCGTCTTGAAAGCGGTCCTCTGAGCCCAAAGTGCGTCTTCTAGACGGCGGCTCCAGTCCTTCCTATTCGGCTGCACCACTTTCTCTAAGATCTGTTTGATCTCTCTGTTGGAGATCTCAGCCTGTCCATTGGTCTGGGGACGGTAATCAGTGGAGACTCTGTGCACAACTCCATACTTCCGGAGTAGAGCTTCCATGGTGCGGTTGTAGAAGTGAGTGCCCTGGTCACTTATGATGGCACGAGGTATGCCGAACCTGCAGAAAATATTGGACCTGACAAAATTTGCAACAACCTTAGAATCATTAGTCCTAGTGGGGATAGCTTCCATCCACTTTGAAACATAGTCAACAGTCAAAAGAATGTAGAGAAAACCAAAAGATGCAGGGAAAGGACCCATAAAGTCAATTCCCCACACATCAAACACCTCACAGAAAAGCATAGGTTGCTGAGGCATTTCACTCTTGCGAGTGATGGCTGTGCCTGCTGTTTGACACTCCTTACAAGTCCGGTAGACCTCATAAGCATCTCTAAAAATAGTGGGCCAGTAGAACCCAGAATCTAGGACTTTTCTTGCAGTCCTCTGTGGCCCAAAGTGTCCCCCTACTTGAGAGGCATGAGAAAAGTGCAAAATAGACTCAATCTCATAGTCGGGGACACACCTCCTAATTACCTGATCAATGCCAAACTTCCAAAGGTACGGATCATCCCAAACATAGTACTTGGAATCACTCTTGAGTTTGTGGATCTGTGATCTAGTTGCACCTGCAGGAAAAACACCAGCAACAAGATAGTTAACAATATCAGCAAACCAAGGAGTTACCCCATGCAATCAGAGAAGCTGCTCATCGAGAAAGTTATCCTGGATGGGAGAAGGATCCTCATCCCTTGCTATTCTGCTCAAGTGATCAGCTACTAAATTTTCAGCTCCACTCTTGTCTTTTATCTCCACATTAAACTCTTGGAGCAACAGCATCCACCGAATCAATCTCGGCTTCGCTTGGTTTCTTCAACAGTACTTGTGAGCTGCATGGTCAGCGAAAACAATAACCTTGGATCCTAGCAAATATGACCTAAATTTATCAAGAGCAAAAACAACATCTAGAAGTTCCTTTTCAGTGGTGGTGTAATTAGATTGTGCAGCATCTAAAGTCCTAGAAGCATAATGAATGACATGTGCAGCCTTGCCCACCCTTTGTGCCAGGACCGCTCCCACAACATAGTTAGAAGCATCACACATGAGCTCAAAAGGGAGGGTCCAGTCAGGGGGCTGGATGATGGGGGTAGAGGTCAATGCCCTTTTCAAGAAGTCAAATGCCTTTTTGCAGTTGTCATCAAAGTTGAACATGGCATCATTCTTCAAAAAGTTTGACAGAGGAAGAGCTATCTTCTTTGAAGTCCTTAATGAAGCGCTGTAGAAAACCTGCATGACCAAGAAAAGAACGAATCTCGCCAACGCAAGATGGGTAAGGCAATGTAGAAATCACATCAATTTTAGCAGGATCTCTTTGAAATACCCTTTTCAGAAATGATATGCCCCAAAACAATCCCCTGTTCAACCATAAAATGGCATTTTTCATAATTTAAAACAAGGTCAGTTTCAATGCATCTTTCTAAAACCAAATTTAGACTATGCAAGCATGCATCAAATGAGGAACCATATACAGTGAAATCATCCATGAACACTTCCATGCAATTTTCAATAAATTCAGTAAAAAAATGCTAATCATGCATCTTTGGAAAGTGCCAGGAGCATTGCAAAGACCAAATGGCATCCTCCTGTAAGCAAACGTGCCGAAGGGGCACGTGAAAGTGGTCTTTTCCTGATCCTCTGGTGCAATATGGATATGGAAGTAACCGGAAAAGCCGTCAAGAAAATAGTAGTGGGATTTACTAGCCAGCCGCTCGAGCATCTGATCGATGAACGACAAAGGAAAGTGATCCTTTCGAGTGGCCTGGTTCAATCTCCTATAATCAATGCACACTCTCCAGCTATTCTGGACTCTAGTGGGGACAAGCTCATTGTTTTCATTTCTTACCACTGTGAGACCGGACTTCTTGGGTACAACTTGCACTGGACTCACCCAACTACTATCAGAGATGGGGTATATGATACCCGCATGCAGAAGTTTTGTCACCTCCTTCTTTACAACATCCAGAATCAATGGATTGAGCCGCCTTTGGGGCTGCCTAACTGGTTTAGTCCCATCCTCCAACAGAATCCTATGCATACATCTGGAGGGGCTAATTCCTGGGATGTCAGCCAAGGTCCACCCAATCGCCTTCTTGTGCTTCTTCAGAACCTCCAAGAGCTTAGCTTCCTGATCAGAGTCAAGGTTGGAGGAAATAATAATTGGAAGTTTTTCATTCCTCTCCTAGTAAGCTTACTTCAGATTCCCAGGAAGTGGCTTGAGCTCTAATGAGGGTGGCTGCTCAATGGATGGTATATTTGGAGCAGCCCTGATGTCAAGAACTTCAGCTGAACAGACAGCTTCACTCACACTATCACCCTGCAAAGTAGAATCAATCTCAGCACAAACAGCACAAGGGTTAGTGTTAGTACAGTCAGTACATGAATAAATATCATCAAAGCCAGAAACAAATGGAAAATCAGCAACCAAGTCATCATAGGTGTCATCAATAATTTCAGAGAGCAACTCTATTTGAAAGACAGAGTGCTCTTCCAAGGGATGCTTCATAGCATCGAAGATGTTGAACTTTGCAACAATGTGACCAAACTCCATGGACATGGTTCCATCATCAACATCAATCTTTGTCTTTGTCGTCTTCATGAACGGTCTGCCCAGGATGATTGGTGATCTACTTGAATTTGTTTCCCCTGCCATGTCCAGGATGTAAAAGTCAGCAG
Source organism: Sophora flavescens (assembly GCA_030762895.1). Taxonomy (NCBI): domain Eukaryota; kingdom Viridiplantae; phylum Streptophyta; class Magnoliopsida; order Fabales; family Fabaceae; genus Sophora; species Sophora flavescens. The sequence goes on from CM061062.1 coordinate 113,454,819, forward strand.
GGAAAATCAACTCATCAACTTGTACCGGCACATCTTCTACCACTCCCATGGGGCGAGTATTGGTCCTGTTGGCCAACTGGATAGTGAGACCCGTGTGTTGCAAGGGACCAAGATCAAGGTTGTTAAAAACAGAGGTGGGCATGACATTTATGGAGGCTCCCAAATCCAACATGCAATTGTAGAATTTGCTGTCCCCAATGGTGCATGGAATAACAAAAGTGGCCGGATCCTTGCACTTCTGTGGCAGTGCCTGAGTGAGGGCTGAAACAGTAACCCTTTCAAGTGCAGGCTTAGGTTGAATGAGGGCTGAAACATTTCGCTCCAAATTGACTCTCTCATTGCCTTTCAACCTCCTCTTGTGTGTGAAAAATCCTTCAGAAACCTTGCATATTTTGGAACCTGCTTAATCACATCCAGAAGCGAAATGTTCACCGCCACCTTTCTGAACACATCTAGAATTTCCCTCTCCTTGTCTTCCCCATCAATCTTCTTATTTTTCTGCACTCTTTGCGGGAAGGGGATCGGTGGCACATATACTTTCTCAGCTTCAACAACAACAAAAGGCTCAGGAGCGACCTCAACAGTTTCTTCTTCTTTTTTAGAGGCTGCCTCGACAACTTTTCCAGATCTCAAAGAAATGGCACTCACGTTAGGATTGGGGACATTGGGATTCACCGCTGTTTGTGCAGGTAGTTGGTTCGATCCTTGAGCTTGCTGTATGGTATTCATGGAAGTGGCAAGCTGTCCAATCTGTGTTTGCAAAGTATTAATACTAGCATCCGTTCATTCTTGAAACTGGCCCAACCTTTGTGTTTGCAAAGTATGAATACTAGCATTTGCTTGTCTTTGAACTGGAGATTTTGTGCAGCCATTTGCTTGACCAAGTCTTCTAATGAAGGTCCAGAAGGTGCAGAAGTGGTCCCTTGGGGAGGATTCTGTGGTGGTGCCATCGGTTGTTGTTGGGATGAGTTTCCATACCGAAGGTTGGGATGATTCCTCCGATTGGGGTGGTACTTATTTGTGGAGAGGTCGGAACGCTGCACTGTCTGGGTTCTGATTGTTGCCTTGATTATAGAGATTAGCTACATAAGCTTGAGGCAAATCAGTGACTGACTCATCCTTCATAATAGGGCATGCATCTGACAGGTGCTCAGGAGAAGTACAAATGCCACACAACCTTGCTGGTTGAACCTTATCCATTGCCAACTGCTTTACCAAAGAAGTGAGCTCATCAATTCTAGTCTCAAGGGCCTTGTTGGAAGAAGAGCTATGGACCTCATTCACACCCCTTGTCTCAACAGAATTGCTCCTGGTTGTGAACTGGTGAGAGTTTAGTGACATATTTTCAATCAATTGCTTGGCAGCAGCTGGAGTCTTATCAACAAGTGCTCCCCCACTAGCAGCATCCAAAATATTTCTATCCATCGGTAGTAACCCCTCATAAAAATATTGAATAAGGAGCTGCTCGGAAATCTGATGCTGAGGGCAACTGGATACCAACTGCTTGAATCTCTCCCAATACTCAGCCAATGACTCATTTCCTTGTCTGATGCCACATATTTCCTTCCTGATTGATGCAGCTCTGGAGGCAGGAAAGTATCTATCTAAAAAGACCTTCTTCAAATCGTTCCAGGTGGTAACAGAGTTTGGCTCAAGATAGTACAACCAATCCTTTGCAGCGCCCTGTAGTGAGAACGGGAAGGCTCTCAGCTTGATGTGATCCTCAGTTATTCCCTCTGGTCTCAAGGGTGTAGAGCAGACAACCTGGAATTCCTTCAGATGCTTATGTGGATCCTCACCTGCAAGACCACTAAACCTTGGCAACAAGTGTATTAAACCAGATTTCAATTCAAAGGGAGCAACAGCACCGGCATATTCAATACACAAGCCATTATCCAGGTGGTGAGAGTGGTGGATGGAAGGTAGAAGGGGAGGGGAGATGGGAGAGAGTGGAGAGAACAACGGATTCGGGAGAAGCTTGTATAAAGCTTCGTATCAAGTTGTCGGTGGAGGAGGTGATGGTGAGCTTTGTGAGGAAGCGCTCACCTTGTTTCCTTTGGTCACCCATGTTATCAAAAACAGTTTCAGAATTAGAATCACCACTAGTGCTAGCCCGAATTGCTCTACGGCGTGTGTGCAGTGTTCTTTCAATTTCAGGATCAAAATCACACAAGTCAGGGCAAGTAGACCTAATAGCCAAACTAATTCAAAACAAAAACGAAAAAGATGCGAAAATAACAAACAAGAGTCCCCGGCAACGGCGCCAATTTTTGACACGCTGTCGCACACGGGTCAAAAAGCGAGCGGTTTACAAAATTGTAGTAGAGCACGACAACTCGGGTATCGTCTCACAAGGACTCTTGAATTGTTATTCACCACAAAAATCGGTTTGGGGGGGAGGGTTGGTTTGAAGTTCAATTGGAAAACAGAGCAATTTAAGAGATTATCAAATAAGCTAAGGACGATTAATCTACTGTTCTCGGTTTCCCAACCATCATCGGTTCATATAAATTCCAAGTCCTAAGCAGATTCTAATCCCTTTTCGGCTGTAGCAACAATTAAAAAGTGAATCGCTACTACGAGATATATGTTCCTAATTCCCGAATTAAGAAAACGGGGTGAAGCTCTCGTGAATTAAGCAAACACGATTGTACACACGCGAATTAAGCAAACGCGATTAAATATAGGAACATAACATCACCGAAATAAATCAACACGAATTCTATACAATCCTGAATTAAGCAAACAGAAATATATAGCATAGTATTGAAAAGGGAAAAGCAAGCAAAACGGGAATTATAGAACCTCAAGTGCGGTGGAAACCGATTACAGTAGACTAATCCAAGAGAATTAGTTCTCCATAAAAACGTAATACAACTAGAAAATCTGTAAACAGTGGATAATCAGAAGTGTCTCCTTATCTGCCCAGAACAGCAATTTATAACTTTCAGGATCTGCGCCCTCTCGCGAGGCGAGCACTCACTCGCGAGGCGAATCTTATGAAGAAATCTGCAACGTTTGGACTTCTCGCGAGGCGAAGAATGTCTCGCGAGGCTAGGAATGGAAGAGTCTTCTTATTACGCCCGTTATGAGTATCAGGGCCTGGGCGTGATGGCTTCTGGTCTTTAGGCTCGCGAGGCGACACAGAAAGGTTTGCATTTTCTGGCACAGTCAGCCTTCAGGCTAGCGAGGCGAGGTGTGGTTCGCGGGGCGAGACAGAGAGGATGACATTCTGCTGTTCAGGCTGGTCTTCAGGTTCGCGGGGCGAGTAGACTCTCGCGGGACGAATACTTCCAGGATTGCATTTTCCCCTGTTTCTTCATTCCCTTGACTCTAAGTTAACCTGAAAACAATGAAATAGCCATAAGTGCTTTATTTGACTCAAAACTGGCTAAATTAACCTAAAACTACTTAAACGACTCAAAATATTGCTTGAGGACAATCGAGTCTAATTTGGGTGAAAACGAAATATAATTAGCACAAAACCATGGTCATACTAGCCATAAAACTAGATGAGCCAGAGGCTTATCATTTATCTATAACGTTCTGGCCTAGAACTTATTCTTATCACCAAAGTTTCTATTTTTGCACGTCAAATAATGTGATATTTCTCATTCTCATTTTTTAATGTCCGTATATATAATCATTTGCTTACCTTATGTTATTTAATAATTCTTTTTTCAAAACTAAATCATGCAAATCCTAATATTGCTTCAACGAGTTTTCGAGGAACACATGACCATGAAGTCGGAACAAGTAGCGGACATGGTTAGTGATGGATATTTAGAAATTATAAACTTTAAGTTTTATACCATCTTTGAATTTAGTATTTTATATTAAAATTTTAAAACTTGATTATTATTCCTTTTCAAATAGTTATTAACACTTACATATCGTAATTTGCCAACAAAATATATATTAGTCTAGATAACTTTTATTAAATTTTAAATAAGTAAAAATCAATTATCTATCAAATTTGGAAGCTTAAAACTTATCATTATCAACAAAGTTTCTATATTTGTAATAAATAAATATGATATCTCTGATTCTCATTTTGAATGTCTCTATACATAAAAGTTTGATTACCTTATGTTATTTAATTATTTTTTTTGTTAACAATAAATAATGTAGAACCTATTATTGCCTCAACACCGTTTCAAGGAACACATGACAATGAAGCTGGAACAAGTGGTGGACATGATTAGTTGTGGACTTTTAGAAATTTTAATACTTATATTTTTGGCGGTTTGTACCTTTTGATTTTTTAAATTTAAATTTTATATATTAATTAATTACTACTGTCGTGTCTGTCTGTACGCATTTCTAATGCTTTTGAATGTCTCTATACATAAAAAACTTGTTACCTTCTGTTATTTAATAATTCTTTTTTCACCAATAAATAATGCAGAACCTAATATTGCCTTTATTGTGGTTTCATGGAACACATGACCATGAAGCTGGAATAAGTGATGTACACGGTTAGTGATGGACATTCAGAAATATTAATTTATAAATTTTTGGTCATTTGTACGATATTATTGAATTTCATACATTGAAAAATAAATTATTATGTAAATTCAGTGATCTTAATTTCTAAATTTGATGAAAATGGATCTAGAACGTTGTCCTTATATGACCAAAAAAATAATAATAATATGCACATTTAAAAAACTGTTATGTATTTTATTTTAAACGCAGATTTGCAGTTTTATTTCCGACCAAAACATAATAGTGCTCGAGATTTTCTTAATACTTCAACAATGGCTGCTTCCCGTTTGCCACCCCCAATCACATGTACACGTTGCAATGCACGATTATTTTATCATGAATCACGTGACATGTGCTGCTCTGGTTGGAAGATATCGTTAGAACAAGTAGATGCACCTCCAGAGTTGCTAGAAATATTGTCAGACAGTTCACCCGAAGGAAGACATTTTAGACAACACATTAGGAGTTATAATCATGTGCTCTCATTCTCTTCAATGGGTGTACATATTGATGAGAATGTCGCTGCTACTGGACGTGGCATATATAGTTTTCGTACTCAAGGTGCAATTTATCATAAGATAGGAGGATTCTATCCAACTGAGGGTATAAGACCACAATTCTTGCAAATGTACATCTATGATACAGAGCATGAGTTACAAAACAGGATGCTTGAAAACCCTCAACTTCAACAAAATATTGTTCAAAAGTTGCAACAAATGCTCCATGGTTGCAATCCATATGTGCACGCATTAAGGCAAATTGCACAACATCCAGATGTACATGATTATAGTCTACTCATCAAGGAGCATCCTGCTAATCAACCACAGTATAATATGCCAACTGCATCCCAAGTCGCAGCAATTGTCGATGGTGGTGACGCGATATCAATCTCAACTGAACGGGATATCATCGTGATGAGTCATGTTGGGAATCTCATAAATGTTAAAGAAACTACGAGATATTATGATCCATTACAATATCCTCTATTATTCCCTTACAGAACGTTTGGATGGGACCTCGAAACCACAAATGATGAAGGACAACCTATAACATGTCTAGAATATTACAGTTACATGCTTAAGGTACATAATGTAGTTTCTACAATATTTTCATTTATAAAATATATATAATACTTGACACAAAATAAATTTTCATTGGTCATTAATTGTTTCATGGATTGTAGATTCGTTCCAATGATTATTTCATATTGCTAAAATCGGGACGACTACTACAACAATATGTTGTAGACAACTATGTCAAGATCGAAGCAGCAAGGTTAAGGTGGGTCCAAACTCACCAAAGTAAAATTCGCTCTGAATTGTATCAAGGCTTGCAAGATGCTTTGCATGTGGGAGAAACGGCTACAGGTACTCTTCATAGCATATATCAAAATTATTTATACAAATATATATGTCGAATACATCAAACACCATCAACACTTACTATTACTCTTTGTAGAAAATATCGGACGGAGAACCATATTGCCTTCATCATTTATTGGTAGTCGTCGAGACATGACACAACGGTATGAGGATGGTATGGCTATTGTGCTTCACGACGGCAAACCTGATATTTTTCTTACCATGACATGCAATCCTTCATGGATTGAAATATCATCTGAACTTGACCCATTTCGAACTTCACAAGATCGTCCAGACTTGCTAACAAGAATCTTCCGTTCAAAGTTCGAGCAGTTGAAGCATGATATAATTAAAAAAGGCATCTTAGGAAAGGTCAAAAGTTATATATATGTAACTGAATTCCAAAAACGAGGATTGCCTCACGTGCATATGCTACTGATCATGGAACCTAATGACAGATTACGTAACCTAGAAGAATACGATAGCATTGTTAGAGCGAAAATACCAAAATTTTAAGAAGAACCACAATTACATGCCGCAGTGCTAAAACACATGATTCATGGGATGCGGTAGAGATCAATCCAAGATCACCATGTATGAAGGATGGCCAATGTAAGAAGGGGTTCCCAAAAGAGTTCATCCAAGAGACACGACAAGGTATTGACTCATATCCACGGTATAGAAGACGGAATGATGGTCCAGTAACTTTGAGTAGACATATATCTATAGATAATAAATGGATGGTCCCTTATAACCCATGGTTGCTGTTAAAGTATGACTGTCATATAAATGTTGAAGTGTGCAGTAGTATCAATAGTATCAAGTACCTATATAAATATGTCTATAAAGGTCCTGATCGAGTTGCCATGGAGGTTCATATGGATAAGGTCAAGCAGTATACTGATGCAAGATGGATTTGTGCTCCAGAGGCGTTATGGAGAATATTTTTATTCACCATGTACTGAATGTATCCAAGTGTTGAAAGATTACAAATCCACCTACCAAATCACCATCAAGTGCGATACCGTACAAATCAAATAATCGACGATGTACTAAATGATGCGCATAACTCCGTAACAATGCTCACACAATTCTTTGCCTTGAACCGGAGAGATCCACAAGCAAGGTGTTATCGGTACAGGGAGATTCCAGAACACTATTAATGAAAAAAAGGAAATAAAGAATGGGTCAGACGAAGAATACAAAGGAAAGTTATTGGGCGAATCTATACAGTGTCACCTTCGGACAGGGAGAAATTCTATTTGTGTGTATTATTATCTCATTTAAGAGGACCAACCAGTTGGGATTACTTGCTCACAATAAACAACACATGCTACACCACATTCCAAAAAGCAGCCGAGCAATGGGGATTTTTAGAACAAGACAACAGTATTCGTGAATGCTTACTTGAAGCATCAGGTCTACGAATGCCATATGCTTTACGGAGATTGTTTGCTACTATATTAGTCTTTTGTGAACCAACTGATGTAAGAAGCCCGTGGAATGAGTTTTACACCCACATGGTAGAGGACTATCCTTCAACATCCACTGTGAAAGGGCCATCATTGACTAACATGCTATTAAGGGATTTGAATGACCTATTACTTCAACATGGAAAATAAATCACAGATTATGCTTTGTCTGAATTATCATTAGAGACCGCTGAAGGTAATCTTGTTCCAAGAGTTATACAGGAAGAGCTATCGGTCCAAGTTCCTATTGAAGATTTGAGTTTCATTGAGAAGTTAAATGATGACCAGTTGTTTGCTTACAATACCATTATGGATGTTTGATAGCGTGCGAATGCACGTGCGATTCCGGCAAGTGTACCGGACTGCCGTCAAGTAATAAAAGATATCGAACCCACAGAGACTGTGTTCCTGAATCGCAATGAATTTCGAATCGATTGAATTCTGGACTTTTTAGAGAGGGTTTTGAAATTGGTTTTTGAATTGAAAGATAGATAAGCAGAGAACAATTAAAACAGAAAACAATTGTTTGTGGGGTTTTCGATTTAAAACGGATTCCTAGGGATTTGGGTTACCTTTGAGGTCGTTTATGTTGCTAACAGATTTACCTTTGTTGATTACCGAAATTGCCTTGAAGGCGAGTTTATCCTCTGATAGCTTAAGCTCCCTTTCGGGTTACAAAAGTCGTGCCCAATTGACCCGACCCCTACTTCCGTGGTAGTCGATCCCAGATTGGACCCTTTGCGTTCCGTGACAACTCGTTACTCCTCGAGGGACGGCTTCTAACTTTCGTGATTTCAGTCCCAAGTCTGACCTCTATAGGTCCGACACCCAAGTTCACCGCTAGGTTCCTCCTTGAAATGTCTCGGTCATGTAAATAACCTAAGTTCACCGCTAGGTTCCTCCTTGGATCATTCACATCTCACAAACTAGTGGCTGCCGGGCTTTACGAGTGAATCACCCTAGAAATCCTAAGTTCACCGCTAGGTTCCTCCTTAGAACGTCTATGTCACGTAAATAAACGGTTGCCGAAATTTATGAGTGATTAACACACTAGAAATCAGATCTAAAACAATTATGAAATCAACAATGGTTTTAACATCAAATTAACATCATTTACAAACCTCGGGCAGAGCCCTAATCCCTAGAAACTATGCTACTACTCACGCCTTGCCATGGAGATGACAAGCATGATTACAAATAGCATGAAAATACAAAAATCAGAGAAGAGAAGAGAAGAGGAGAAGAGAGATCTAAGCCTAGAGTAGTAGCCCCTAATGTGTTATGTTCTCTCCAATGTGTGATTCTCTCTGTATCTGATGCCTTGGTCCATATTTATAGAAATGGGGAAGTTAGAGTCCCAAACCAACTCAAAATCTGATCTATTTCGGTTTCTTCAGGTCCAAGTAATGCGCGTCACGGCCGTGATGGCCATCACGGCCAGGCCGTGACGGTCTCTGCCTCTGCAAATCTGGAAATTTCAATTTCTCGCGACGCGAGATATGTCTCGCGACGCGAGCCCTCTGCTTCATGGCCGTGAAGAATTTCACGGCTGGGCCGTGATGTGCTCTGACTTTTGGTGGTTTTGGGTCACGGCCGTGATGGCTATCACGGCCAGGCCGTGACAGACTCTGACTACACCCGCTCTTCTTTTTCAGATTTTGCTCGATCATGGCCGTGATGGGCATCACGGCTAGGCCGTGATGGGCATCACGGCTAGGCCGTGATGGGCATCACGGCTAGGCCGTGATGGGCTCTGTTTGGCTCATTTTCTTCAGTTTTAAAGCTCCATCTTCATCCAAACTTCATCATGGTTGATCTTGAGCAATTTACCCTTGATATCTGCAAAACAACACACGAAAACCGCCTTACCCGTTCCAAAGGAAAATTAACCTAAAATCTAATAAAAATATGCCTAAACAAATGAAAATGCATGCAAAATGATGGACAAAGATGAGGTGGAATCACACTCATCAAATCACCCCAAGCTTAAAACTTTGCTTGTCCTCAAGCAATTACTCAGGCCATAAGATATAAATCATTCAAAGCATGGATAGTGAACTAAGAACCCTAGAAGCTAATCCAAGTAATAGGCATTTTTAATAAGCATTCAAGAGATAATCAAGTTCAAGTCCAATTAGAAGCTTAGGTTCTTCAAGTTCATGTCCTCACTGATTTGGGCACTCATCTCACCTCACTCAAGTGTTTTAGGGTTTATGACAATTCACTCCATTTCCTCAAGGAAAGTATTTTACCATAGGCTTGACTATTAACCAAATCTCTACTTTATTTAAGAAAACACTTAAGAATCAAGAGGTCTTTTCCTTTGGTTGTAATGTGGCCATGGGATTTATTGTTAGGTGGGAAAATCAAAGAAAGGGAATTTTCAAGAAGGCTAGATAGATTATCAAACATTACAAAGTATGACACCTTCTAAAATACCCCTTTTTGGGCTTTGGTTTACTTTTCCACCTTTCTTCCTTCATTTAATTAATATTTTTTTCTTTCTTTTTCATTTCTCACTTTCTTTGTCATCCCCTTCTCCATTTTTTTTTGTTTATTTCATTTTTATTTGTTTGGAGAAGGGAGCTTTTTAGCTCAAGAGAAATTACTTTCTAGCTTTTTCATCCCATACTTTTTCCAACTACCATTTTGCCCTTTTTGTAATACTTTAAAAGGTGCCATACCAAGCATTATTTATCCAAGCAATTCAAGGTACCAAGAAAAGTATTTTTTTTTTCTTTAGGCTCAAAATTGGGCAACTAAGGGGTAGCATTTATCAATCAAAGCTCGGGAGGCCGGAAAAATACCTAGTGCCTCAATCATTTCCAAAAATGTTTTCAGAAATTTTTAAGTTTTGAAATGGTTTCAAGTCAAGTTCTAGAAAATACAGTCCATGAGGAATTACAACACTCTAGCACAAGAAATGGGGTAGATTTAGTGAATACCCCTTTTGGCTCAAAATCTTACATTTAGTAGTTCAAAAATCAGTGAGGTACACAAGTCTAAGGAACCACATGCTAATTATCAACTATCAAATGACTATCTCAAGAAATTTCATTTTTAGCCATATCACAAGAATAATGAAAAATTGGGTTCAAAATTCACTATCTCAATTCATTAGGCTCCAAGTTCTTACAATCGGATGCATGTTCTAAGTGAGAGGCAATCTAGAGAATGTGATCATACCAATCTAAGCCTATGTGAATGCAACATGAATGCAACAATGCAAATGCAAAAATAAATACCCCCACCCCAAGCTTGATTACTTACATTGTCTCCAATGTAAATAATCAAGTCGGAGAGAGGAGAAAAATGGAACAACTTACCGAGTCGGTAGCGGGTGTTGGCTTCACATTCCAGTCAAAACTTGGGTAGGAATTTTATCACGGCCGTGAGGCTTATCACGGGCAGGCCGTGATCAATTCTGATCCTCAGGAGTTGCCCTGTTACGTAGTGATCTACATCACGGCTAGGCCGTGATGCTCTCGATCTTGGCATCCTACTCATCACGCCCGTGATGGTTTTCACGGCTAGGCCGTGATCCTTTCTGTGCTCTTGTTTAGTTCATCACGGCCGTGACCACTGTCACGGCCAGGGCGTGATGGCCTCTGACTTTATTTTTTTTATGCTCTTCTTCTCTTTCTCAACCTGAAAACACTAGACAAACCTATTAATGATATTTTTGCCTCTTGATCTTCTCAAATTATTCAAGAGGTGAATTCAAAAACAAAACGAAAAAGGGAAAGAAAACTTGGGTTGCCTCCCAAGAAGCGCTTATTTATGGTCTTAAGCTTGACCATACTTCCTTGATCAACCGGGTCGGTTGGGCGTAGAAGTGCAGGCACACTTCTCTTCCATGGAGCTCCTTCAAATAGCCGTTTCTGCTCATACGACCAATAATGCTTCCGCTTCGCTCTTTTCTCTCGGAGCTTCCTAGCCTTCCTTCCTCCCGCTGGAAGTTTTATTTCGATATGGACAGCAACTCCAATTCCATCACCTGCTGGGTGCATCATTAGCCATGCATACCTTCGGAGTTGCTTCCATGTTCGGTTCTTCTTTTACCACCGGAGACGTTGTATCAATTCTGCACACATGGCTCTCAAAAGGAGGGTTGTTATAAGAGTTAGTCAATTGAAAATCGATCCTACCTTCCTCTACAGTTAGAGAGAGCTTCCCATTCCTTACGTCTATTATTCGCTCCAGCGATTGCCAAAGAATGGCCTTCCCTAAAATGATGGGGAATTCGGAATTCCCTTTCATGTCTAACACCGTGAAGTCGGTAGGGATGAAGAATTTCCCTACCTTCACAGGGGACATTCTCTAGTATGCCTAGAGGCGTCCTAGTTGAGCCGTCCGCAAATTGTAAGGAGAATTTGAACGGTCTCAACTCTTTACTTTCCAACCTTTCCATGATAGTGAGGGGCATCAAGCTCGCACTAGCCCCTAAGTCACATAAGGCTTGGTCAATGTGCACTTGTTCAATTGAGCAAGCGATGGAGAAACTACCTGGGTCTTTCAGTTTAGTAGGCATTTTAGTCTCTACATCTACTTGCTTTTTCCGACCAACCTCCGTGGGAAAGGTATCGGGGGTTGGTACGGTGGTGGAGGGACATATTTCGGTTCGGCTCTTCTTTTTCGCTTGTGTCCTCCTCCGGGTCCACGTCCATTTCAGCCACCCCCACCCCAAGCTTATCATCCCTCAAGTGTATGACATTGCAATGCTCATTGGGATTTGCTTCGGTTGCCCAGGAATGCACCCTTAGGTCTCGAGTACGTCTTGGCTTGTTGGGCAATCTGGGTTTCTAGCATCTTGTTATGAGTTGCTAAGTTGTCTACCTTAGATGCTAGATCCTTTATTGCCTCACTCACTGCCCTTCCTTGTTGTCTAAACTCCTCATTCTGTTTTGTCCGAGTTTCACAAAACTTTCAAATAAAGTCTCGAGTTTAGATTTTTGTACACGAGGATACCCCTGTCTGTTCTCTTATTACCTTGACCCTCTTGGAACTCATGGTTGAGCGTGTTGCTTTGTAGTTGCCGTAGGAGAGGTAAGGGTTGTTTCTTCTTTGGTTGTAGGGATTTGGGGGAGCATAGTTGGGCAGCTTCGGGTTCGTATCATAGTAGTTGTTACAAGAGTTCACTTGTTCACCCGGCGCCGGGATCCATGTGGGCATCCCATCATGTCATGTCCCCGCATTCCACAAATATCACAAACAAGGTTAGTAGCACCTAATGCACTCACATTAGCTCTTTCAATCTTATCTAATCGTTTATTTAGTGAGTCAAATTTAGAAATAATCGGATCAATGCTACTTACTTCAAACTTACCCCCAAATCTTGTTCGGGTTATTACCTCTTTCGGATCCCCATTGGTGGTAGTTGGTGGCGACATTCTCAATGATGTTGAATGCCTCGGTGAGAGGCCTATTCATAAACGCTCCACCGGCTGCAGAATCTAGTGACACCTTCAAGAGTAGTCCAATCCGTTATAGAAGGTATGCACTATTAACCACCTCTCGAGTCCGTGATGTGGGCACGACTCCAGCAGTCCCTTGTATCGATCCCAAGCTTCCGATAATGATTCTCCGTCTTTCTGGAAGAAGCCGGTGATCTGGGTCCTTATGTAGGCCGTCTTGGATGGAGGGAAGAATTTCTCCAAGAACGCCTGCTCCAGTTGGTCCCAAGTAGTCAAAGTGTTAGCGGGGATTTGCTTAAGCCAGGCCTTCGCCTTTCCAAAGGAGAGATGAGGGGGAACAGTCTCAAACGCACAACATCGACTGAGGCTCCATGAATCCGGATTGCATCGGTGAACTCTAAAAATGTCTCTATGTGATCGGTCGGGTCCTCCGAAGGCAATCCTCCGAATTGATGTTGCCTAATCATGTTGATTAGCATAGGTGGTATGGTATAGTTTTCCGCCTCAATCTCTGGCCTTGCAATCCCAGTTCGCAAGCCTCTCGCATTTGGGGCTGCGTAATCCTTCAAAGGTTTTGTATCCGGTTGATTCGCCATGAGTGGAACGGGACTCAACCTTTCTCCCTCTCTTTGTAGTCTTCTACGTCTGTGGAAGGTCCTCTCGATCTCCGGATCAATCTCACTAAGGCTCCCAAGACTTAGAGATCTTTGCATATAACACACAGTGATGGATACAATAGAAGGAAAAGAAATTTTTGATATATTTTTTTTATTTTTAATTTTTTAAATTTCAGAAATAAAAATCAAATAAAAAGAAAAGGTCCAGAAAAATTAATTCAAAATTTGAATTGAGATTCGAAAAGGCACAGTCCCCGGCAACGGCGCCAAAAACTTGATAGCGTGCGAATGCACGTGCGATTCCGGCAAGTGTACCGGACTGCCGTCAAGTAATAAAAGATATCGAACCCACAGAGACTGTGTTCCCGAATCGCAATGAATTTCGAATCGATTGAATTCTGGACTTTTTAGAGAGGGTTTTGAAATTGGTTTTTGAATTGAAAGATAGATAAGCAGAGAACAATTAAAACAGAAAACAATTGTTTGTGGGGTTTTCGATTTAAAACGGATTCCTAGGGATTTGGGTTACCTTTGAGGTCGTTTATGTTGCTAACAGATTTACCTTTGTTGATTACCGAAATTGCCTTGAAGGCGAGTTTATCCTCTGATAGCTTAAGCTCCCTTTCGGGTTACAAAAGCCGTGCCCAATTGACCCGACCCCTACTTCCGTGGTAGTCGATCCCAGATTGGACCCTTTGCGTTCTGTGACAACTCGTTGTTCCTCGAGGGACGGCTTCTAACTTTCGTGATTTCAGTCCCAAGTCTGACCTCTATAGGTCCGACACCCAAGTTCACCGCTAGGTTCCTCCTTGAAATGTCTCGGTCATGTAAATAACCTAAGTTCACCGCTAGGTTCCTCCTTGGATCATTCACATCTCACAAACTAGTGGCTGCCGGGCTTTACGAGTGAATCACCCTAGAAATCCTAAGTTCACCGCTAGGTTCCTCCTTAGAACGTCTATGTCACGTAAATAAACGGTTGCCGAAATTTATGAGTGATTAACACACTAGAAATCAGATCTAAAACAATTATGAAATCAACAATGGTTTTAACATCAAATTAACATCATTTACAAACCTCGGGCAGAGCCCTAATCCCTAGAAACTATGCTACTACTCACGCCTTGCCATGGAGATGACAAGCATGATTACAAATAGCATGAAAATACAAAAATCAGAGAAGAGAAGAGAAGAGGAGAAGAGAGATCTAAGCCTAGAGTAGTAGCCCCTAATGTGTTATGTTCTCTCCAATGTGTGATTCTCTCTGTATCTGATGCCTTGGTCCATATTTATAGAAATGGGGAAGTTAGAGTCCCAAACCAACTCAAAATCTGATCTATTTCGGTTTCTTCAGGTCCAAGTAATGCGCGTCACGGCCGTGATGGCCATCACGGCCAGGCCGTGACGGTCTCTGCCTCTGCAAATCTGGAAATTTCAATTTCTCACGACGCGAGATATGTCTCGCGACGCGAGCCCTCCGCTTCATGGCGTGAAGAATTTCACTACCGGGCCGTGATGTGCTCCGACTTTTGGTGGTTTTGGGTCACGGCCGTGATGGCTATCACGGCCAGGCCGTGACAGACTCGACTTCACCTTTCTTCTTCTTTTTCAGTTTTGCTCGATCATGGCCGTGATGGGCATCACGGCTAGGCCGTGATGGGCTCTGTTTGGCTCATTTTCTTCAGTTTTAAAGCTCCATCTTCATCCAAACTTCATCATGGTTGATCTTGAGCAATTTACCCTTGATATCTGCAAAACAACACACGAAAACCGCCTTACCCGTTCCAAAGGAAAATTAACCTAAAATCTAATAAAAATATGCCTAAACAAATGAAAATGCATGCAAAATGATGGACAAAGATGAGGTGGAATCACACTCATCAATGTTATCCAACGTAAGCAAAGTCATGTTTTCTTTGTGGATGGGCCAGGAGGAACGTGTAAGACATTCATTTATCGCACATTAATTGGAAAATTAAGACATTTGGGTCGCATTGTGTTAGCGACATCCTCATTTGGTATAGCAGCTACATTATTACCCGGTGGTAGGACGGCACATTCCCGATTTAAGATACCCATCAATACAGAAGAAGGGTCCTTTTGCTCAGTAAGTAAACAATCTGATCTCGCGAAGCTAATAAGAAAAACAACAGCAATCATTTGGGACGAGGCACCCATGACAAGTAGATATGCTATAGAAGCATTAGACCGCACCTTGAAGGATATTCTTGACTGTGATGCTCCATTCGGGAGGAAAGTGATGATTATGGGAGGGGATTTCCGCCAAGTACTTCCTGTTGTTCCAAAAGGGACTAAGGCACAGACGATTTCTGCATGTATCGTTAAATCTCATCTATGGGCTAATACAAAGGTATTGCATCTACGCCAAAACATGCGTGCATTACAAGATCGAGATTTTGCCAACTATCTTATGCGGATAGGAGATGATGTTGAATCTACAAAGGATAATGATATGGTGAGGGTACCCCAACAAATTGCAATTCCATGGGAAGGAGAAAGTTTGATACGTATACTTATACAACAAACATTCCCCAAATTAGAAGATCATGGTTGGGATGCATCTTATATGGTGGAAAGTGCGATACTAACACCAAAAAATGAGGATGTTCAGAAACTAAATGACATTATTATCGAACATTTCCCGGGTGAAGAGCAAAGTTTGTTGTCTTTTGATGAGGTCGAAGGGGACACAAGAAACTTATATCAACAGGAATACTTAAATTCCATTGCTCTAGGTGGTTTGCCACCGCATATTCTGAAGGTAAAAAAAGGAGCATCGCTGATGTTGTTACGAAACATTGACCCTAAATCTGGCCTCTGTAATGGTTCACGATTACTATGTCGGGGTGTATTTATGAATCCGTTGGATGTAGAAATCATAATAGGAAACCATGCTGGAAGGAGAGATTTCTTGCCCAGGATTAAACTAAAGACAACTGAGAGTGCGGGACTTCCCTTTGTGCTTATTCGGAAGCAGTTTCCTGTTAAACTAAGTTTTGCAATAACTATAAATAAGGCACAGGGACAAACTATTCCCAATGTTGGGATTTATCTTCAACGACATGTGTTCGGTCATGGTCAATTATATGTGGCATTATCAAGAGGCGTATCTCAAAATGACACAAAAATCCTGATAAAAGAAGGAAAAATTGAAGGGGAAGATGGTCACTTCACCAGAAATGTTGTCTTCAATGATATTTTGTTATCTCAGACTCTGGTATTGTATTTTTAATTTTATTAAATCGTTTATACATATAATGCATTACACTAATATTATCCAGAACAACCAAAAATCATCTTATAAATTTAAAATGTACGGTTGAACTGGAGCTCAAGGAGAGCCACCGTTTATTGCAAGAGATGATGACAAATATTTCGGGCCTGTGCTGTGACAAGCAGGTAGGTTCACGTCAACAACTTTTGTTTAAACATTTTTCTATATCAATCTATTAACACTTCGACTAAAAAAATGATAACATCACGACTTTCAAAAACTATGGAAAATATTGAAGGCTTAGCGATCAATTGCATCTTTATGCCTAGTTGACAAAAAGGTGAATTATTTATAAAATTATATTAGAATACTTCATATTATGCCGTTGTATAAAAAATCGATATTCTAATCTTTTGATAATCAGGTACATCATCTAAAGATATACTCTTTTGGGTGGGGTTCCATAGCAACAGCAGATAAGACTCAGCTATGGAACATGGTAAAAAGAAAATTGTGGGCTCAAAGGTTAGAAAGGTAATATATTATGTATTGTATTCGATATGATAATATACATATTTACTATATAATAAGACTTATTATTTCCACAATTTATTAATATACTATCTTTTTTTTTTTAAATTATTAGGAAACTTGAAGCTACATTACCAATAAAAAGAAGTTGTGATAGCTCAATACATTTGAAACAAAAAATGGTCTTACTTGAAGATGTAATATGTTCTTTTAATAATATATTATATTATGAATGATTATGATTATGATAATGAATGTTCCAGATTTTAGTCTTACATTATTTATTTCATTTGTAGTTTATTAAAAAAAACATTAAAGATGATAAAAAGCATGAAGATTCTTTGAGAATTGTGACAAGGGAAACGACTATTAGAAGTAAATTATTTTTTTTTAAAATTTTATATTCTTTGTTACTTTTTATCTAATTAAAAAAAATTATAAATTTATTTTGTTTGTAATGCAGGGAAATGCAAAAATTTACTGAAAATCGATCTATACTTAATCTCCTTATAAATCTAAATGCTGAGATGTCGATGTCAAATAATAGTCGCTTACTAAATTATATTTAGTACCTTGGATTTGTTTTTTATAAGAATAAATATGTATCTTATTTATTTTTACATTTATTTGTACCATGATATTATTAACGTAGTGATGTATATAATGTGTGTTTACATTATTACGTCACATTGTAAAGTTGGATAAATCTATATAATAAAGACGAGTAAAAAGGATAACAACTCACATGCCTGTGAGTAGCACATGCCTGTGAGTAACTCTGCTTTTTATACTCACATTCTATAAAGGAAGAGTCATTTCACCACAATTTGTGAAAGGACTTGAATTTTTGAGAATCGTGACAAGGGAAACGACTATTAGAAGTAAATTATGTTTTTTTTTAAAAAAAATTTGATATGCTTTGTTACTTTTTATCTAACAAAAATTAACATTATAAATTTATTTTGTTTGTAACGCAGGGAAATACAAAAAGTTTCTGAAAATCGATCATTACTTAATCTCCTTATAAATCTAAATACTGAAATATCGATGTCAAATAATAGATGTAACTAAATTATATTTGGTATCTTCGATTTGTTTTTTATTAAAATATGTATCTTATTTATTTTTATATTTATTTTTAATATGATCTTATTAACGCAGTGATGTATATAATGTGTGTTTACATTATTATTTCACATTGTAAAGTTGGATAAATCTATACAATAAAACGAGTAAAAACGTTATAAATGCGGTCAGACAGATACGTGAGTGCCTGTCTTGCTGCTAGTATATATAAATTCAAAATTTTGGTTGGAACATTTCAAAATATCTAAAATACCCTTCCTAACTATATACTGATATCATAATATGCGGTGAAGGTTGCATAAAACTCGAAGAAATGGAGCAGTTAACTTTACCTTTAATTTTTTATTGACTAAACCCCCAATTTGGTCCCTGAGAAAAATACTCGGGTCTGAAATAGTCCCCATCCAAAATAAATTATCCATTTCATCCTTAAGAATGTAACTACGGGACACTTTAGTCCTTCCTATGGTTGACGACCTTTGACCACCGGTTTCCAGTTTGCACAATCCTTTCACCACTGAGTTTGCAACAATGGTGGGTTGCTTAAGGCACAATAACTTGGTTTAGCTTCAAGGATGGTGCTGTGAGGGGAGTTTTATGCATCTCCTCCCGCATGACTTCGTCCCACCATTGCCTCATCTCTCTCAGACGATCCTTCATTCTTCTCAGCCTCTGCAAAAGTAGTACCAAAACAATAGAAAGAAACCCCATATTCCCAAGCCATGATAAACCCAAACCAATTCAAGAAAAAGTTTCATACCATTGATTTGGGAGTTTCTTCCTTGGTCAAATCCACTCCCATATCTTCCGAACTCGAGGAGCGAGAAATGGTCTTGGCAGGTGAAGTTGTGGGATCAGACACACACGGTTTGAGACTTGGAGGCAGAGGAGGCAAACCAGATGCTGAGGCAGACTCGGGAGCGAAATGGTGGAGAACCCATGAAGGGTGAGATCTTCTTGTTCACAAAAAAGGGTCTTCTTGGCTCTTGGTTCTTCAGAGTAAGATTCAGTGGCTGCGGTTGGTGGGTCTTGAAGAGAGAAACAGGACGAGGGTGATTGTCGCTTCATGCCGGAACAACCGCAGGTGGTGCACGGTGGATGGTGGAGGAGGATAAATTGAAGCTGTTGAGGCGAAGCATGGAGAATTCGTTGGTTCCATTGAATCTTGGAGTTGCTCATCTGGGTTCTGCGCATCAATAGGTTCTCTGATAAAACTCCCCTCACAGCACCATCCTTGAAGCCGAACCAAGTTATTGTCCCTTAAGCAACCCACCATTGTTGCAAACTCAGTGGTGAAAGGATTGTGCAACCTGGAAACCGGTGGTCAAAGGTCGTCAACCATAGGAAGGACTAAAGTGTCTCGATAGTTACATTCTTAAGGATGAAATGGATAATTTATTTTGGATGGGGACTATTTCAGACCCGAGTGTTTTTTCTCAGGGACCAAATTGGGGGTTTAGTCTTTTTTATTTTTATTTTTATTTTTAAAAACTTACCCCTAACCACTTATTTTAAAATTTAAAAAACTAAAAAAAAAGGGAGCCACGCGAGATAGGTTATACCGCATTTGAGCAATTTCAAAAAAGGGGAGTTTCTTGCGTGAAACTGAACGTGGGCTAGCTACTAATTAAGGAACAATTAAACAAGATTTTCAAAATTATATTTTTTCAAACTGCAAAAATATAATGCGATAAAACTGTTTTACGACCCCTTGTGCTATAAGGATGAAGAAGAGAAGCAGAAGGAACTGGAGGAGGAAAAGAAAAATCAAGAAACAGGCACCAGAGGTAAGGGAAAAAAAGATTTCAAGACTTTCCGGTATACATTTATTTGTGGTTTTGCCCTAGCATTTTCTTCTTCTTCTTCTTTTGTTTTGACTTTATCGTTGAAATAAGTGTTTCCTTTGTTATTAATTCAAACGAAATCGTTGCTTCCAGATTTTTCATTGGTTCAGGTTCTGATCGAAATTGTGATTTGGGGAAGGAGGGTTGAAGATGGGTACGTGGTTGTTTTAGTTAGTTTTTCTTTTCTTTTTTTGCCATGCATCCTTTTCGCTGATGATTAGAATAGGGGAGATGCATTGGAAACTTCTCTGGTTTCCACACCAGGTTAAATATTCTTGTACTTGGAATTTTGAGTTTCTCTTTGCAAACAAAGGATGCTTCACTATAGTTTTGTATGGTGGGTCTGTTAAGTACCGCAGGTAAGTATATAATATGAGTACGAGTATTCCACTATTTCAGTGTTACATTTTTTTTTTTCTATCGATTAATTACCTGCACATGGATTCAGTTAAAATTGAGAACATACATAACTATTCCTTTTTAAAATTTGTGTAGAAAAACATGGAGAAGATATATATCAAAATGGCTCCAGAGATGGAGAGGGAGTCATTAATGATTGAGGCTCATAATGCACCCTTACTGCTCAAAGAAGGGTCAGAAATGAACAGGAAAAAACCCTCTTCCAAAGCCATGTAAGTTTTATCTTTCATATTCAAAAAATAATGTGGTGACAGCTTGAACCCAAAAAAGTAAAAAATAATAAGAGAGAGATGTACTAAAGGCTAAACTATATGATCATTACCAATTTTTTGCAAAGGCATCATCTATCTATATACACAACACTATTAAGATGAATATTACCTTACAGGAAAAACTAAAAAAATGTTCCATGTCCTGTTTGTGAAATAGATTAGTATCAACACAGATCTTTAGGAAAACAATTGCTATTTTGAATACAGAGCAGAAAAAAGTCCTTTGACCAAATGGATTGTTTACAAAATTATGGATTAAATTTTCCTCTTATTGTGTAAATAATCATGATTTTTAATTCATCTGCCATGTCCTCATACAAGCCATCCACTTGGAACACCAGGCCACAGGCACTACAACTTCACTGTTCTTGATTTTGTTGATACAAGCCATCTACTTGAAACACCAGGCCACAGGCATTGTTTACCCTTGAGAAACTTACATGGGTACGAGTTTTGATTTCCAACAAGCTCTTCAGTCTTAATTAGCCACTAAACTACATGTTGCTTTAATTAATTGAAATTTTGGTGCATAGATTAACTATGTTGTTTTTAGCTCATGTTTTTTTTTCTTGGTTGCCATTTGTTAATTCAATTATGATAACAAATGGAGTTGTAATGTTTATAGCAGATTTTGATGCTTGGTTAGAAAAGTGTTGCTTGCAATATTACACTAGCTTGGTACTGCTTGCAACATTACACTAGCAGAGTTGAAAGACGCAACTAACAACTTTTCAAAGAAAGCTTTGGATCTGTCTACTATAGGAAAATGAGAGATGGAAAAGAGGTGGCAGTTAAGAGTATGACTGATTCATCCAGCCATGAAAACCGGCAGTTTGTTAATGAGGAAGAGTTCAAAGTTCAAACTCATCCCTTTAGCATTTTCATATTTGAATTCTGTTAGAGAACAAGTTCTGTTACAAATGAATTTTTACCTGATGAACTACAGATCAACCAAAACAATTGTATTCCCTGAACTTCATTAGTATGGGATTCTCCAAAAACCAAAATGTAAACATCTCACGATAATAGAACTAGAAATTTAGACTAATGCAATCTTTTTTATTCCATCTCATGTCTAACTGCAGAACATTTACTTTAAAACATGAATTTCTTATGTAGCTAAGAGGAACAACAAGAATATAAGAAATTCTTAGTCTTCAGATCATTGATTGTAGAATCACAAATGCAGGTAGCCCTCCTATCAAGAATCCATCATAGAAACTTGGTTCCTTTGATTGGAAAATTATCATATTCTGGTTTACGAGTACATGCACAGTGGCACTTTAAGGGATCACATTCATGGTCTAATCCCACACCATTTTATTCATCTATTTACTTATAGTAAATTTTGTGTCATGACATATATTTCCATTGTTTTAACAGGATGGTCGACCACTCTTTTTCTCACTATATGATTAGTACTTAAAACGAACCTCCCTTAGGTTTTGTGTATGGTTTAATTCTATTCTGTTAAGAATAGTTTCTTGAGTGTTGGTGCTGTTATTGGGTTGAGCACATGTCTTTGACTATTTTCTTGGTTGATTATATCTTATACTCAGTCTGTTTATAATATATTCTTCCATTTGATTTTTCAAATAAATAATTTATACTAATCTATCTATGCTATAATAGATAAAGGGGATACCCCTTTTTGGTCTCCACCTTTTTATAATTTAGATGTATATTTTTTAATTTAATTTAGCAGAAATGGTTATCTTCATCATGTATCTGGCGGGTTTTTCTAAAATTTAAAAGCAGCAAGATGAATATGTTTACCATCGGATGATTATTATAACTGCCAATTTGTAATTACGGGTATTTTGAAGAAAAAAGATATGACATTTTCAAGTGTCGTCAAGAGGTGACCGCCGAACCATGTCCAACAACCTCATTGGTCACGGCTTTTTTTTTTTTTAAGTTGAGTTGGGTTTGAATAATGTAGAACATAAGCCACTTCGTTTCTAAAATACCTAAACAAGCTAAAAAAATCTTCATTTAAAAATAAAAATCCCTTTTCTTTAAAAAATAATAAAAGTGCAGATTCTAATTTATTTATACTTTAAATGAAAAAATCCTTTCGACAAAATAATAGAATAAAAATTAAAAAAATATTATTCATGAAAATTAAAATCAAACAGCGCATCAATCATGTTTAATTAGTGTCTTTGAATTTCTAATCGTATTGGGAAATACTGGGAGTAGAAATAATCATTATGTCAAGCAAAAACCAATTTCTATGAATTGTTCTTGTTCATCTTTTATTTATTAAATATTATAAAAGATATATTAAACTTCTGATTTTTGATATATTAACAGTTAATATAACGATTTATTTAACTTGTGTGTAACATCGTACATGTTAATAAAAATAAAAATATTGTATTGAGAGTTGTGTATTCAATTTCTTGAAAGTCAAAAGACTAATTTTTTCAATACAATATTTCTATTTTTTGATTCCTCGATATTATCCGAAGTCGACAATCATGAGAACATCAAAGGAAAATATGGATACAGAACACTAGAAATAGAAGGCAACAAACGAGAACGAAGAAAAGACAACAAGAATTACCTAGAAGTCAAGCAAACTATAAACAAAGGGGAAAAACCGAAAACAAATGCAAACAACATGTACTGTAAGAGTTTCACCAAGGTTATCATTTCAAGAATTCACAAATACACATTTGCCAAGTATAGTTAGATTCACATTTGAACGATATTAGGCTTGGTTAACAAATTATCAACAATTAAGTATAGGTAACGATATATTTTAGATATGCTAATGATATTTAAATATATTTTCATATTCATTCAGTTAATTAAAACCAATAATACATTAATAATTTAATATATTAAAGTTGACTCAATGCTATCACCATTTTATTCGGTATGCATTCTTACTATTTAACTAATACTCTAATCATTATTTTAATCATCAATAAAATAAATCATTATTTTAATCAGGTACATCGTCTAGAAATGTACTCTGATGGGTGGGTTCCACAAATAAAATATTATATATCAGGAACGTGGATAAAGACGAGTAAAATTATTAGAAATACGGTCAGACAGGCACGACAGTGTCTGTCTTGCTGCTAGTATATATAAACTAACACCATTAATTATTATATTAATTCATCAACATTTGAATATGTATTTATTAATATTTTATTTATGATAAAGAATTAAAGTTCATTAAATTAATTTTTAGCACAATTTTCCATTTTTTTAACAATCAATTTTGAAACTCAATATTGCACGATATAAAATTTAATGTGGAATTATAATATATCAAATATTTTTATCATATTTTCTTAAATTTCTAATATTTAATTATATAAAAAAATGTTTCCCCAAATTTCATGTCTCTTTTTTCTATCAACACTTTTGTGAAAACTATGCATTTCAGGAGTATTATATTTTTCTCTCCACTTGTGAGAGCTATATTTTTATCTCCATTTGTGAGAGTCTATCGTTGCTGGATGAAAAAAATGAATGAATTGTTTCTCTCCATTTCTCTCCATTTTTTATTGGCAGGTTCTGGTTCCCAGATCTGCCAGAAGCCATAAGTATCATTAGTTGGAACTGTCGAGGCATAGGTAACCTGTGTGTAGTTTTTATTCACAAATACCTCGTTTAGTGTTATTGGCCAGACGCGTTTTGTCGTTTTCGGTTTTTAATTTTGGTTTTTTAGTTTATGCAAATAAAGTCGAAGTCAATTGGCAGTGCATTGAGCATTTGTTATAGGTAGCTTGAAGCATCGACTTCAATCGCAATTTACGTGATGAGGGGTGATATTTCTTCAAAGCTAAATTTTATAGTTACTTTCCCAGACTCCAGGTGCAAAAAGAGGAAGTCCTAGGTCTCCTTCAAGAGGAATAAGCTAATTATAGGGCTGTTATTTCAAATTGTAGGAGTCTTTTATCATCTTATGTTAACAACTCTTTGGTCACATATATTGCTATTCTCCAAATTAGTGATGTTACCAGATGTATTGTGTTCTCCATTGTTAATGAAATTGCTTAACTTTTCTTTTGTAAAAAAAAATGTCTCTTTTCTCTAGCTTAAACATATTTTAAAAATGTTTCAATTATAAAAATAATATAATAATAACAATAATAAAAATTACACAAAAAAAATAATAACTCAATAATAAGGCAACATTTGATACAATGTTGTTGTATCAAGGTGTTAAAAAAGGTTTCCAAAAAAAGTGTTGAAAAAGGCAACATTTTAATACAATGTTGTCAAAAAACGTTGCCTTAGGCTTAGAGTTTAGACGATACCAGTGCCGATGATGGTTCGCAACAGTTGAAAATCATCGCCTTAGATTTTAGACAACAGTTTTAGCCCCATAGCAACGCTCTGTTGGAAGTAATTCAAATAGAATTAGTTAGTTGTTAGGAGTTTGTTAAAATGTGATTAGTTTGTTGTAACTAGAATGATTAGTTAGAGAGCTATTAGGAGAGTTAGTTAGTGTATGTGTAAGTCTATAAATAGACTAAGTGTGATGTGAAAGTGAACAAGTGTAGAAAAAGTGCAAGTGTGTAGAAGTGTATGTGTGCAAGTGATATGCAATTTTTTTGATTTTCTTCTTTCTCTATTCTTTCTCAATTTCTCTATTGTGTTAGTGTGAGTGTGTGAAGTATTGTGAGCTTCTTGCCCCAACAAATGGTATCTAGAGCTACAAGATTAGGGACTTGTGATGGGTCCACGGAGGAGGTAGAAATTGAAGAAATTGTGAGTGGGGATTTTGAAATCCCATTACCAGTTCTTGATAGCAAGAACTTCAATCATTGGGTTGTGAAGATGCATGTGATCTTTAATTTCTATGAGGTGCTAGAAATTGTGCAAGAGGGAATGCAAGGTGTGGAAGATTGTGCTTCCAAAAGGAGAGACTACAAAGCTCTCTTGATTCTTCATCAGTGTGTGGATGAAGGAAATCTTGAGAAAATTATCACTGCAAAAAATGCTAAAGAAGCCTGGGATATCTTGCACAAAGTCCATGGTGCTGCAAGGAGTGGCAAGAACAAGAAGGCAAGAACAGTGATGGCAGCAAGCCAGCAAACCCAAGAAATTGGGATTTTGGTTTCAGATAAAGATTCAAATGGGTCTTTAAAGAAGCCAAGAGAGGAAGAGTGTGGAATGAAAGAAGGGGCTAATTTTTTGCACAAGAAGAAAAGTGAAGTGGGGAGTGATCGAAGTTTACAGGAAGAAGCAAAGAAGGGAGAAGGCATGGAGAATACAGAACTCGATACAGAAGGTCCATTTGAGATGAAGAAAAGAAATGTGAATGTTGTGTTGATTGGGTCATTCCATCAAACACCTTGTGAGCAACCTCTCTTCCAATCCAAAGGTTCTGTAAAGAAGGGTGTGGTTGCTGAGCAGAGAAAGAGAATGATCGTGAGAGAGACTGAGCAATCGATGAGGGACGCGATCGAGGGCTTGAACGGTGGCGATGCATACAGCCATGGTCCCGACGGTGACGGACATGGCGATGGCTGTCGTAAAGGGGAACAGACAGAACCCTCAATTTGGGTGGAGAAAACTGCAAAAATCAGAGTGGGAGAGCAGAGCAGAGGATTTTTAGGGTTTTCAAGTGAGGCGCAAGTGGCTGAGAAGGAAACTGGGGTGCCGGGATCGTCGGAACCTCATCATCAGATGGCGGCGGCAACCAAAAGGTGCAGCGCCGTCATGAAGCAGAGGGTGAAGAGGGCGGCAACGCATGGGAAGATTTGGGTGGCCCGAAGTTTGGCCAAATCTCCACCACCGCTAGAGCTGCCACTGCTAGAATCGGAGCAAGAATCGCCAGTTAAACCACCTGAGAGAGACAGTCACGCGGCGGCCACAAGAGCAGTGGTGGTGGCATCGCACGTAGAAGACAAGGCGTTTCGAATGGAGCTACCTGACTCGAACCCAATGAGGGCCGCCGCTGCGAAGAAGAAAACAAGAAGCTCGAACAGGGCAAGTGAACCACCGGACCAGGAAGCTCAAGCGAAGGTTGACGAAGCACTTGCAGCGGCGACATCAGAGAGGGCGAAGCCTCCGAAAACGCACCCGTTTGCGGCGGTCAGAGACGCAAAATCAGAGAGGACACAGCCTCTGAAAACGCATCCGCTTATGGTAGTCGGAAAGGTGTTTTCCGATGAGCTGCCGTGGTGTAGTGTTGGAGAGGTGAGGCAGCTACAGGTTGTTGTCGAGAGGGAGATGATGACTGCAGGGACAGTGATGGAATTTCGAATTTTGAGTCACCTTTGTGACCTAATGGGACAAGCCCAACCGAGTTATGATGGCAACATATGGGCTCAGAAATGGCTTCATGTTCAACAGGCCCAAGGATCCAGAAGTGATCAATATAAATTTCA
Source organism: Sophora flavescens (assembly GCA_030762895.1). Classification (NCBI taxonomy): domain Eukaryota; kingdom Viridiplantae; phylum Streptophyta; class Magnoliopsida; order Fabales; family Fabaceae; genus Sophora; species Sophora flavescens. The sequence goes on from CM061062.1 coordinate 113,481,921, forward strand.
GAAATTGGGTCATGTGTTTGTGGGCCAAACCCAATTCTTGTTGAATTTTCCATGGGATCCAGGAGGATATATGTGTGTGTTAGTGATAATAAAAATGTGCATTATAAAAAAATGCAAGTTTAGTGTAATAATAAAAATAGTGTAAGTGGAATATTTGAATTACGGGGGAGTGTTGGAAGTAATTCAAATAGAATTAGTTAGTTGTTAGGAGTTTGTTAAAATGTGATTAGTTTGTTGTAACTAGAGTGATTAGTTAGAGAGCTATTAGGAGAGTTAGTTAGTGTATGTGTAAGTCTATAAATAGACTAAGTGTGATGTGAAAGTGAACAAGTGTAGAAAAAGTGCAAGTGTGTAGAAGTGTATGTGTGCAAGTGATATGCAATTTTTCTGATTTTTCTTCTTTCTCTATTCTTTCTCAATTTCTTTATTGTGTTAGTGTGAGTGTGTGAAGTATTGTGAGCTTCTTGCCCCAATACATTCAACATCTTAGACCAGCGTTATGAAAAAAACAGATAGTCATTTAGTAATGCATAATTATAAATGCTGGAAAATCGTAGAATTTAATAAAACTATTTCTATATGCATAACTGTACATCAGGTGCTTAGTTTGTCATCATTGGTATAATAGGCTTGCGATCCCTAAATCTATAGTAAAAATTAGCTATCAAGTTTAGTTTAGTTTAGTATGGTTGGGAATTAAGCTCTTTGTTTCCGGCTTCCAAAATCCAAACAGCATATTAGTTGTCCAGCAATTTCGTTAACAAATGAAGGAGTTATGAACCCTCAAACTATTCTTGAAGAAAATGAACTATAGACAGCCAAGAAATGATGTCCGCTCTATAGGCAGAGCGGGAGGCTCACAGTACAAAAAATTTAAAAGATTATACATAAAGATTGGTTAAAAAAGAATTCTTTAGTTAAAATTAATATATGTTGGGCCGGTCCAAATAAGCCTGTAGCCCACATAAGGTTGGATTTGGATATCTTTTCTAGAGCCCGAATCGAATTCGGTGCCGCAGACCGTGGAGAGAGTTTTAGTTCAGCGCACCATCAATTTTTGGCCCGACCCGATTCAGGTTGACTCGAAGCAGACCAGATAGTCCATTTTGCCAACTAGCCGCTCACCTCAGGGAGGTATTGGCCAAGTAATCAAGCACACCATAGGAGCTCAGCATATATGTTTGTAGCATGCAAAACAAAAACCTTGGAAACTAGCTTCATTCTGCCATTCTAGTTTACCTCATAGGTTAGTTAACTTATCAGCATCAGCAATGTATAGATGCCACTCATTTGTGCCATCAATATCAATGTCGTGCACTTGCAGGTTTTAGACTTTTAGATATCAAAAGGTTCAATATTTTGCTTTCCTTGTTGGATGCTTATTCAGATGTTGATTAAGTAGAAGATCGTGATGATCACCCCTCCACCTTTGCCCGTTATCCTGATTTTTATGATAATAAGGTTTGACTAACTGATGTCACATGAGCATGTAATCATTTTGCTATCTTTAGTTGCATGAAATTGCTCAGTTTCTCAAGCCTCGATGGAGATTGATTTCTTTGTCTCATTATAATCATATTGTTATTGAGCAAAGTAGATAAACTTTCCAACCAGAAAATAAAAATAAAAAAAAACAATAATTTGAACAGCTGCCAAGCAGGAAAACACCCAGAGGAACTCGTACCTAACCACATGCATGTCCTCCTCAAAGACAAGTACATGCATGGTTTGTTTTCTATTTTCATTTAAGTTAATATACTTTCTTTTAAATTACAAAAAGAATGTTATAACTATTTTCTTTTGAAAGTTTAAAAACGAGTAATGAAGAGAAAACAAAGTGAGACAACATCAACTGAAAATGAAATCACAATACAAACCAAATTCCATCTTAATTTGTTTCAATTGACTAACATTAGTTTCTTCCAATCACAAGCATATTATTTTCTCTTTCAATTTTCCTTTTTCTTCTTTTTCTTTCTTTAAAGAGTCAGCATGAAGATTCTACACCATATTCTAATATCCAAGGACCTTAGGTCTAAGATATCCTTGATGGGAACATAAAAAAAATTAGATGATGCAAAGGTTGCTACACCACTTGATGAAAAGTGGACAGAGTGGGAAGCTCTTTCTGCATCCTTGCACAGCTTTGTTGGGACTGGAAGTTAAGGAACTTCTTAGGTAGCCTAAGCTCCAAGTCAAGTTTCATTGCATATAATCTTCATAATAGTTGTCACTTATCACAGACACAAATCTCTCGAGCCATGGAAGCTGATGTAGATCCTTCATAGGGTCTGCATAGGAGTCCGTACAGCGTGGAGGAGATTGGCAGGGATTGTGGTCACTCAGACTTAAACCCCCAGACAGGAATCTTTGTATAAGCGCAAGCTGCGATCGTTCTTGGTCCGAGTATGCATCCATGATCATGGAGAGAGAATTGAAGGTCTCCCATGCCCATTGTTCTGATTCTTGAAGAGATCGTGTCACCGAGTCTTCAGAGTTTTCTTCATCCCAAAATGCACATTGACATGTCTGTTGGCCATCCCTGAATTCCGCACCACAAGAATAGCAGAACTCGTGACCACACCTGAAATTAAGACACATGAATTGAAAACTGCAAGAAAAGAATGAATACATACATACATGCAAGCCATTTTATGATTGTTAAAAACAGATTGAACATGTCAATTTAGGTAGAGCAATCTGTAACTGATTCTGAGGTTTAAATTGTACAAACACAACCAGGGATTCAAGACGAATGTTCAGGACAAGCAATTCTATATACTTAATCTCCTCTGAAGCACTGACCTATGATCATTTCAGTCGCGGATCAGATACCAACCAATCTCTCTCTCTCTCACTATGCACACACAGAGATTGAAAACTGGAGGATTATGACGCGGTTAATAAAATAAAAATAATTCTCTAGTCCGAGTCAAAATATTGTCACTTAAAAACAGTATCTTTATTTCGTTTAAGTAAGGCTACAAATACATTCAAAGTTCTGATACGTACCAGTATGAACAGTAAAGAAATAACAAGTAAAGTATTGAAAGAGAATGCCGAGGTATGTATTATTCACTGAAATAAGGGATTTACAGAGGAAAGATTTCCTTCTGCCACATAGCTAAGCTAGTGCTCTATATCCATAACAAACTAATGATTTCTTAAAAAGATACCTCACTCCTACGCACTCCCCTTCCTAATAACAGAAAATGTTTGTTACCACCAACTATTCCCTTCTCTCTCTGCCAGCAGGGCACTCATTTCAGATTGCCTCTTATCTCTTCTAGTGTAAACCCTCCACACTTTGTGCCCATGTGCCATTTATGTTACCAATTGCATATCTGGGCCACGATTCTGGTTTTGGGCTCTAACAAGTTCTACCTCTCAAGCAGAAATTTCATTAAGGTCAACAGACAGTTTCACGTTACATGTTTGGACTGGAGCTCTGATAGGGGTTGAGGTATTATGGGGTGCCTAAATCCCACATCGAATAGTATGAGATGCTCAGTGGAGTACTTAAGTAGCTTGATTCTCCGCCTTAACGGCTAGCTTTAAAGGGAGGGATCCCCAAGGATTTGGGTGCTTATCATTTGGTATCAGAGCTAGTTGCCGATGTCTTAGAAAGGGCTACATACGAAGAGGTTGACCGGAAAGGCCGAGTGAAGGAACATAGAATGCAGCCGCTGGGGCGTCGACTCTCAGGGGGGGTGCTATGATAGGGACTGAGGTATTACAGGGTGCCTAAGTCCCACATCGAGCAGTATGGGATGCTCGGTGGAGTACTTGAGTGGCTTGGTTTTCCTCCCTTATTGGCTAGCTTTTAATGGAGGGTTCCCCAAGTGCTTGGGTGCTTATCAAGCTCATACAAGTTCTTTACATAATCATAAGAAGAAAGTGAGACACCTCAAAAAAAAGGAAGAAAACAGAACTGGCATGTGATGATGGTATTTATTAGGCAGATGTCTCACTTCTACTCATGTAAATTTTTATACGCTATACTGTTCCACTTTCAATACATATAGTTTGAGTCCCTAGATCTAAAGTAGGTTTCAGATCTACAATAACAAACTGAATAGTAAAATGGATAAACAAATTAAACAAGTCTGTTATTATTTCCAAATAAAGAGAAGCTTTATCTTACCAGCATGTCATGTGGTAACAACCTTGAGTTAGCTCAATCATTCTACGACACTGCTGACAACGCTTCCACCTTTTGTTCTGAGCAAGACGATGCAAAGTAATGTCAGAAGCATCTCTCTCCTCCAATGGCAGATTCTGGTATTCTTCACAGCTCATAGAAGAATGCCATGGAACCTCACAATCCACGCAGATAAACCTCTGGCAGACAGGACACTCAACACAAGAATTGTTTGAGTGACTAGATGAACTAGCCCGAGCTGATACACATTCACGAGGATGAAGGAGAACAGAGCAATTTGGAAAAGGACAATAAATCCTATCTGAATGGAGAAAATTGGCTTCTGCAAGGGCTTTCTCCAATGATTCAAAGGAGGTGAATGGAAGAAAAGACCTGCACTCAGATGCAGAGATGCAATATTTGCATCCTGGTTGAGGACATCTTATAGGCACTTGACAAGATTGTACTTTTCCATCAGCATAGGCCCTCAAGCAATGTGAGCAGTACTTGTGTGAACATTTCATGGTGATCATAATTGGCACTGGCTTGTCCTCACAACAAATAGAACAGTTCTCCAGTAATGTCTCATCATTTACAGGGAAAGTGACAAGTCCAATAGCTACTTTGGCCAATTCCTTCGGCTGCTCAAGATCAGTACTCGGTATACGCTTAAGAACAAAAGCTTCAAGATTATTGGCAAGTTCCAGAATCCTTTCTCTTAGTGCCATCAAAAGAGGCATCTCCAGGTTTTTCTCAAATGTTATCTGTCAGAATATTTACATTCAAACAAAAGCACAGTTAAAGGCAGGTGATCTGGTGGTAGATACACAAAAATACACATTAACGCATTATTAGAGGCAAGTGACACATGTCAGAGTAATGTGAATCAATTTAATCTTAAAACACATTTGGAACGAAGGCTATCTGTTGATGTTTAAACAGTAAACTCAAACCTCCTAGTTCACAAGCATTCCCATTATGTCCAAGAAAAAGGCCTATAGATGCATGATAAATAGCAGTATCAAACCCTTTCTGCTTTTACAGAAATAGTATATGTGCTGTTCAAATTGAACCACAATGTGGCTACTACAACACAAACCTCGCAAACGTTTTCATATACAAACTAGATAACAGAAAAGGACCCTAAAAAAAGAATAAAAATCAAATAAAGAATATTGAGAGGCGATAAAAAAAAAACACAAAATAGATACAAGAAGAGAATAATAAGAAATGAAAACATAAAATGATACTTGTGCACATACAACTGATCCAAGAAACGCACAAGGCTTAACAAAATTAATAGACGACCTTGCTTTTCTCAGTGTTCATCTACAAATACAAACATAATACTGCTCATAAATAGAAATTTCAGTACAACCGATTTTCAATTTTGACACCCCATTGTTTACATGGATCTTCATCAATTCATGTAGAGGTCATAAATCAAAGAAATGTGAAGATTAAAAACTAAATTGCTAACCTGTTCATACAATAACTCAGAATCTGTGAAGGCAAAAACTCTGCGGATCTTGTTATGCACAGCTTCCTGCAAGCCATCCATGAGAGCCAAGTAATCAACCACTGGCTCCTCTGCATAAAAGTCAAGCTTTTTCTGCACCCGAATAGCAGGAAGACTTGATGACCTTTCCATGAATACTCCAATTCCAGAAAACCCAGAACTTGAATTCTCAACCCCAGCTATTGACAACCCCTTGAAGAACATTTTCACTGAAAATTCATCAAGTTCATCCTTCAACACTTCCACCACCGGCTCCTCAGTTTCTTTCCACACTTCTTCTTCTTCTTCATCTCCACAACAACTGCAAAACTCATCTTCCTCTTCCTCTCTTCCAACATTAACAGATGCACTATCACCTAAAACAGCTCGATCCTCCATTTTCCCACACAAATTACCTGAGATTTCCAGCTCCAGAAACTTCAACTAGCCATTACAACAAAATTTCAGTATAACCCACCAACAAATCGATCTAAAAGTTCGATTTTTTCTTCAGCAAGTACAACACCGAAGCAAAAATTACAAAACTTTGACAGCAAAAAATAGCCCCTTTTGGTTCATATTGATGAATCGAAATCCAATAATAGAAGTCAAAATTTCCAATATGTGATTCACAAATCTCATCCTTCCCTAAAAATGAAATCTTTTACCCTGATAGAGAAAGAGAGGTGAGGCTATGAAACATTGAAACCTAAAACACCAATTTTTGGTGTTGGAAATAAATCAAAGACGTTAGGTAACTAAAGAACAACAATAAAGAGAAGAGACAGAAAGGAAAAGGGTATCAAAAAAAAAAAGTGAAGCTTCCATGGTATGGAGGCTTCTTTCCTTCTTCTTATCTGGTTGGAAATTGGAATTATTCTTTTAATTAAGATGTGAATCTCAAACTCTGTCAGCAACAGAATGAAAACCCTAATAAAAATCTAAAGACAACAACTTTTGTGGCGTAACAACCTTTGCTTAGTGAGATAATTAGGATTAGGATGTGGACAGAGAAAACAATATCATCAGTTACTATTGCTGTTAATGGAAAAATGAAGGCAGAGTGCCTTGCTTTGTTGGCCTTGCATAGCATACGGTTCATTAATTACAGTGCCTTACATTAAACCGGATTATGTCATCACCAAATATCTATTTGTGACCATTCACCAGAAGAAAAAAATAAAATCTATTTGTTGCCTTATTAAAAAAAAAAAGGAAACGAAATCTCTATGTTACCATGTAGGCATGTATTTTCCGCACAAATATGGTATGATTGGTATCGTTTAATTTTTATTTAATATTTATTAATTTATTATTAATTAGTGCTCTTGAAACCGTTGTTAAACAAAGGAGAAAACTTATCTACAGTATCTTTGGTATTTTTTGGTACTGGTATTCAATAGCGTTTTGACACGTGGCAGATTTTCATGTCAGCAACACACCCATTTGATCAGCGTTTGCAGTTTTCACTCATTCTCTTTTCCTCTGCCAATTCCTTATTCTTTCACCATCCCAGGCTCCATCGTCGCCTTGCCTCCTCCAAATTTACTCCCAACATGCCAATTCCAACTTTACATGTGTACTGATCGAAAATATAAGGCCGAGGACTTGTTAATAAACTGGACTAACAGAGCTTACTCTTGTAAATGTGCCTTGACCCGAACTCCTCCAAAGTCGAGGACTCGTTAATACAATTATCGGTCGAGAATAAATACTCGGATCTATCCCATAATAGACCACCGGTGAAGACACCTCGGTCCCGTGCAATCCAGTCACAACTGACTGGGCCAAATATCTCGCCGGTTCAAATATCCCTCCGTATAACTCGGAGCCTTATCCTTATCTTTATCTAGTTATAATAACAATACGATCCTATCAAATAGGATCTCAATAACAGTCCAACTCAAACTGTTATACCAAAACATCTCTATAAATAGGGGACCAACCCCCTCGCTTAGAACAACGTTTGCTTTGATTCCCGTTTGGATACGTAGGAGCAGAATTCCGATTCTGTCAAGCTATTCCAAAAACACTCCCACAAGAGTTTCTCTGGACGAGTATCTCTCACTTGAGGTATTTGGACGGAACATTGGCACCGTTTGTGGGAATCGAAGCAAAATTTTCCCATACCACAAACAATGGTGAGGACAAGGAGCGGGAACTGCAGGAGAGAGGGACCGGAGAATGCCAACAATGGGGATAATGGAGAGCGATCCATAAACCCAGCGATGATGACCGACAATCCCATTATTCAAGAACTTCTCGCACAGGTGGCAATGCTGAGAAGGGAGAATGAAGAGATTCGTCGGCAGAACAGTCGTCGTGACCGAGAACAAAGCAGAGAAAGATCTGCCTCTTCTCCTCATGAGAGAGAGCGCCAGACAGCTGAGAATGAAGGATCCAGAAACACGCGCAGAGAAGAAGGAATCCCACAGCCCCGTGTTTCTCATCATGTTGACCGAAGAGGCAAGGAGGAATTTCCTAGGCAGGCCCCTGAACTTTCGCTTAAGGGAAATAGGCCTAATGAAAGGGCCGGCACGCGGAGGCCGAGACATCCCTTCACTGACGCCATCATTGAGGTTCCTCTACCAGTCAATTACAAACCAATAAACATTGACAGGTATGATGGCACCACGGACCCGGAACGTCATTTAGATGCTTTCACTACTCAGATATATCTCTTTACCAATGATGATATTGTCATGTGTAAGGTCTTCCCCACTACTCTAAAAGATGCTGCGTTAAGCTGGTATACCCAGCTACCGCCAGCATCAGTTGATTCCTTTGACACGTTTATGGTTAAATTCAATGCCCAGTTTGCCACGAGCCGAGCTCATCAAAAAACCTCGACCTCGTTGGTAAATTTCAAGCAGGAAAAAAACGAGTCTCTGCGTGACTTTATGGCCAGGTTCATCAAAGAGACTGTCCTGATCCGGAATCTCAGTGCCGATGTCGCACTACATACTATCTTGACCGGATTACGGCCCGGCCCTTTCGCCAGACACCTAGCTCGAAAGCCTCCATCCAGTATGAATGAGTTGAGGAGAAAAGCTGTCGGGTTCATTAATATGGAGGAAATAGAAGAGTCTAAGAAAAGAGAAAGAATCGATGATTCTGATAGACGAGAAGGGAAAGAGAAGAGGAGGGATGGAGGTGACAAGAAGAAATTCAAAAACACATCTGAGCATTTACATAGGGGGTCGAAGTATGAGCATTATACCCCCCCTCAACACCAATCGAGCTCGGGTATTTGAGGAAGCCTACAACGCAGAACTTTTGCAGCTCCCCAACCGTGGCCACACGCCCCAGAATGCTCATCGACAGAAGCATTGTCGGTACCATCGTAACTATGGGCATACCACAGAGGAGTGCTGGGTCCTGCGTGACAAGATTGAAGAATCAGTGCAAGCTGGTCATCTGAATAATTTCATTCGGAGAAATCACAACAATGGTGAAGGGCGTGGCAGAGGTAGAAGAAGAGGAGTTGGCCAAAGCCCGAGAAGGGGCGGCGGTCGGCAAAATAATGAAAGAGCAGAAAATAGGGAAGATCAGAGTGAAAGGAGGGAGGAGGATAATACTGTCCGAGGTGTAATAAACACTATTTCAGGTGGATTTGCGGGAGGAGGCACAACGAGTTCAGCTCGGAGAAAACACTTGCGGGCAATTCGGGCTATAAACTCGGTATCTGGCAAACCCCCGAGGATTTCCCCACCGATTATTTTCTCCGATGAAGGCTTCTTGGGTGTGGATCCTAATCAGGACGACCCAATGGTAATCACAGTGCAATTGGCCAACTTCTCGGTCAAGAGAACTCTCATCGACCAGGGGAGCTCGGCTGATATACTATATTATTCAACATTTCAGAAGCTCGGGATCCCAGAAAAATCTATTCAACCATACGACAGTAAACTCGTCGGTTTTGCTGGGGAACAGGTGGATACCCGAGGATACATAGACCTCCTAACTACTTTTAGAGATGGCAAAACGTCCAAAACTATTCTGGTCAGGTACGTGTTGGTTAATGCAGTAACATCGTACAATATCTTGATCGGAAGAGCATCCTTGAACGAGTTGGGAGCCATGGTCTCTACTCCCCACCTCACAATGAAGTTCCCTTCCAACTTGGGAGACATAGTTGCTATCCGGGCTGATCAGAAAATGGTCAGACAGTGCTATGCCGATAGTTTGCGTGTGAGCAAACTCAAACCTACACCTGCAGAAATACTAGAAAGAGGAAAAGGCGAGTCAGTAAACTCGGTTAGTTCTGTTGAACTGGACCCGAGGATTGACATGCAAGAACAACGACCACAACCTATCGAGGAGGTGGAAAAGTTCCAGCTTGGATCACAGCCCGATCAGTGCACCAAACTAGGCGGTCAACTTGAGCCGAATTTAAAAGAAAAAGTAATGGGAGTGCTCCGGAGCAACGCCGATTTGTTCGCCTAGACAACATCAGACATGCCGGGGATTGACCCCGATTTATTGTGCCACAAACTGGCAATCTGTCCCGAGGCAAAACCGGTAGCTCAGAGGAAAAGGAGACTTGATGAGGAAAGGAGAAAAGTGGTGGAAGAAGAAACAGCAAATCAAGGAAATAGAAATCAAGGAAGGAAATTTCTCATGATTATATGCTTCTAGATGATGGAAATAGAGATGATTATAAGATCATAGCAATTGGTTTCATGTCAAAAGGATTTTTCTAGAATTAGTTATGAATTTTTGAATCTAGCTCCATAAACTTTGAGTAAAATGAAGAACATGTTGAACACAAGCATAAATCCATAAAAGTTGTGAATATAAAAGCTTAAAATATCAAGATTAAGAGATAGATTCCTCACCTTGGAATAAAAAGATTTATTCAAGAACTTGAAGAACAAAGATGATCTTAGTAAGAACACTAAGGAGTTCTTTGTGTTTTGTGGGGAAAAACTTGAGATGTGAAATAGAAATTGTTTAGATCATTTAGCTAAGTGAGAATATGATCTTAGAAGATCAAAACAAGGTTTGGATGGTTATGTATGGGTATGGGCCGAATTTGAAGGAGAGAAAAGATGAACTTGAAAGTTCATGGATTCAAGAACAAAATGGATCAAATGATGGTAATTGATCAAAGGAACAAGTTTCATGAGTGAAGAATCATGAGATTATGTTTCTAAGTTAGAGAAAAATGATGAATCAGTGAAGAACAAATGAAGAACAAGTGAAGAACAAGTGATGAACTTGTGAGAAAAAATGAAGAACATGAAGTTTTGAGAGAGACAAAATGATGAAGTTGGAAAATGAAATAAAATGGTTCAAGTGTGGATGATGGGCACGGTTTAGAGGTGGGTGTAAGGAGAAAATATGTGGTTCAATGAGATAAAAGAACCTTGGTTGAGTTTATTTGATCAAGGTTAAGTTAGAAAATAATATAATAACTTAATTATAGTTAATAGTAACCTAACTAGGGTTTATTTGTAATCATGGTTAATAAAATATGTGGTCATAAATTTTGAAGAGATGTGGCTGCCTCCTACACCACATATTAGGGAGAAAATATTTTGGGTTGCAAATCATGGTTAATTAACCTTGGTTTTTCTAAGTATTCTTGAGAAGTTTAGAGAGAAAGATAAAGATGATGAAGATTTAGAGCAGTTTCGATAATTTGGTCATATCTTTCAATATACTTGTCCGTTTTTTATGATCTTTATGTCGTTGAAAATAAGAGAGAAATATGAACAACTTTCATGTAGAAAGTTTTCCGAGATTCAGAACAGATAAGAGTCATAATTTCGTGGCAGTTTCGGGATAATGATGAGAATGTGACTTTGCCTATGACTCATCCACTTAACATCAATGCTCATTTATGGCTAGGAAAAAGTGGTGTCCAAATGCTTGGAATGGAGGAGGAAGCCGTGTGGATTGGGGGTAATTTGGTCCAAATTCTCAATGGCATGGCTTGAAATATTCATGAAGAGCCAAGGATAAAATCGTCATTTCCAGGTAAAAGATTCCTCTGTCATAAATGCGTCATTATGACCATTATGACACGGATAAGCTCGTCATAAATGCCCGTCAAGTCGGTCAAATCCATCACCTCAGCCCCGTTGCCGACTCCTTGGTTCATCTGGCGCAGGCTTTTCCTAGAGATAATCTCGACGTATACGCCCGCAACAAATATAATATTTTAATTTTTTTACCAAAATTTTCAAAACTTCCAGTATCGTAGCAAATACGATAAAAACATTTTTCATCTTGTTCACGAATTAAAATTAGGTTTTCTGAGCAGTATAAATATACTGTCAGTGAAAATAGCGGGCCGGGATTCGCCCGTCGTTTCAACCTAAATTTTAATCGTAACTTCCTACATTCAAGTAGGATTGAGTGATGAACTCCGTTTATTTAAAATAATTTTCTAATAATCATATAAATATATACAAATAATCGTTCGCAATTCGATTATTTTGAAACAGTGAAAATGGGGGAGTTACATTACTACCCCTCTTATAAAAAAATTCCGTCCTCGAAATTTCTTAACTCAACACTAGACATCATCTTGTAATCTTATCTTAATCTAAAGCTCCAACAATTCTTTCAGGAGTTCTGTCATCGCTGACGATCGGACGTCCTCTTCCACGAGCCATGATTCTGTAAAAGAAACCATTTGCTCTTATCAGTATGACATATAATACCATATAGACCAGTATATAAATACCATATGCCACACTAATGTTAATTAACGCGTTGGATTCGGACACACTACCCATCTTCTAAGCATAGTTAAAATCCGATGTGGACTCAACTAGACACGGCCAGTAACAACATCCTAAACCTCACAGTCCGATTAGAATCGAACTGCTCTGATACCACCAAATGAGACACCCCGTTGTGTCCCATTGTATTATTACATTAAAACCTTAATATTTATTTACTCAATCACTCGCTTATCATTGAAAATACGTAAAAATTAAAAAAAAAACTTAATTAATAATTATATAACTTATGCAGATATAAAACATACCAAAACTATATTACATAAATACACACCTGTTTATTTATTACATTCCAAAAGCACTGTGAAGGGTACCCTCTCAGTAGGATCCCTCACAGGCATAAACTTCACTACAGACATACTTAGCGGAAATATAAATACTCTTTAGACACACTGACCATAACGTCTATACTCTAATCGCCTTGAATCACAGCTCGACCTCCAGCATCTGGTTCGTAAGGAGTTCCATCTAACTCCTCAGCAATTGGTTCCTCCATCGGGTCTTCTCGTACGATCATATCAGAAATAAAATACAGCACGCAGAAAGATATAAGGAATAAGAAACAGTTCTATCATCAAATAGCGGAAAAGAGTAATAGTAAATTATACAGTAATTGTCACAGACACGCATCACTCAAAGTCAACAATCATCCTCAATTCACTATATCATCCTCTACCCTCAGCCCATGCAACTAAAACTTTATACTGATGTGGCCATCTCTACTCCTGTCACATTAGTCAGTAGTCCAGAACAGTCAAGTACCAACAACTTTCGAACGCATCAAAGACTAAACAAGTATTAGTCTAAAATGATCCGGTGCCAATAACATACGAACTCGTCAAGGAATATCATTCCATAACGGTCCAGTGCCAAGAACATACGAACTCGTCAAGGAGTATCAATCCAGACGGTCCAGTGCCAATAACATACGAACTCGTCAAGGAATATCATTCCAGACGGTCCAGTGCCAAGAACATGCGAACTCGTCAAGAACTAAAGAGTATTATGGTAGTCTACCTCGGCATCCACATCCGTAGGGCACTCACCCGCAATATCCAATATCCCCAAAATAGGATATCCTGACCTCGTGTGTTCCACTCACACGGCTGTGAATAACAATACATCTATAAATGAATCTCCCTAAATTACATCAATAACAACCTAGTGCCTCAACCTTCCATCATAGTCTCAACACCTTTTTCCTCATAGATAACACCACTTAATTAGGCTAGGCACCTCTAAATCACCTTTATTCTCTCACCCAAACAATTATCTCCCGAACAACACATATCCTTACTTAAAAATCAACTAAGCACAATATTAAACCCAGGCAGATCATGCATAACACATTAATCAACATAATATTCCAACATCTCAATATCATATAAGGCAATTTATCACAACCAACTCATAATAGTCCAACCAAATAAATAACAAAGTCAGACTCTGTCACGGCCTGGCCGTGATAGCCATCACGGCCGTGACAGACAACAAACATCCTCAATATCATAAATATTCAAACACCGCAATAATACGTCACATGCAGATGGAATACCTCAACCAGCGTATCACAGTAAATTTGATAACATAAAATCAAACATCCTCAAATACTTAAAATCAACTTAATGTCGATAAACCTGCAATCCCCGAATCACCATTGGTTTTACAAAAAAGGTTTCCAATGGGATTTTGGTCTTGTCAATTACTCGACTACTAGTAGGGTTTAGGTCGCCCTGCACAATTATCATATAATCTACTACTTATCGATTCCGACGATAAGTTGATTCTTTTCCCCACCTGAGCTAGCACCGAAAATACGTACACGACGATCCGCGTTATTCCGCCACGAGTTAACACAACCACCTTCAACCAAACAACATAACTATAATTAATCAACTAACAACCATCTATGACACTTTAGGGCTAGGTTCGGACAAGACTTAGAAAATAGGTTTAGGGTTATCTTCTTAATGCCATCTTTTGGATCCTAGTTACTAGAGTCTTAACTAACATAGATTACTTATTACATGACTAAAATTTGAAACAAAATTCTCTAACCTTTCGGCCAAGGGCTGACTTTTAGGGTTCAAAATCCTTAAAATTTCTAATCATGATTAAGTAATAGATTAATGGTCCTTAATCAACCAAGATCATTTATGAAAACTTTGAACAAAACTCATCAAATCTCATCCACCTAGGGTTCAGCCAACATAGAGATTTTAGGGTAAAGATTTTCATTTTAATAAACTAATCATGGATTAGAGTGTGTAGGCATACATGCCATATGAAATACATGATCATACATGACAACACATGAACAAAACTCTATCAAACCCATCCTCCTAGGTTCGGCCCAGTCAAGAAATCAAGGAAGGAAATTTATCATGATCATATGCTTCTAGATGATGGAAATAGAGATGATTATAAGATCATAGCAATTGGTTTCATGTCAAAAGGATTTTTCTAGAATTAGTTATGAATTTTTGAATCTAGCTCCATAAACTTTGAGTAAAATGAAGAACATGTTGAACACAAGCATAAATCCATAAAAGTTGTGAATAGAAAAGCTTAAAATATCAAGATTAAGATATAGATTCCTCACCTTGGAATAAAAAGATTTATTCAAGAACTTGAAGAACAAAGATGATCTTAGCAAGAACACTAAGGAGTTCTTTGTGTTTTGTGGGGAAAAACTTGAGATGTGAAATAGAAATTGTTTAGATCATTTAGATAAGTGAGAATATGATCTTAGAAGATCAAAACAAGGTATGGATGGTTATGTATGGGTATGGGCCGAATTTGAAGGAGAGAAAAGATGAACTTGAAAGTTCATGGATTCAAGAACAAAATGGATCAAATGATGGTAATTGATCTAAGGAACAAGTTTCATGAGTGAAGAATCATGAGATTATGTTTCTAAGTTAGAGAAAAATGATGAATCAGTGAAGAACAAATGAAGAACAAGTGAAGAACAAGTGATGAACTTGTGAGAGAAAATGAAGAACATGAAGTTTTGAGAGAGACAAAATGATGAAGTTGGAAAATGAAATAAAATGGTTCAAGTGTGGATGATGGGCACGGTTTAGAGGTGGATGTAAGGAGAAAATATGTGGTTCAATGAGATAAAATAACCATGGTTGAGTTTATTTGATCAAGGTTAAGTTAGAAAATAATATAATAACTTAACTATAGTTAATAGTAACCTAACTAGGGTTTATTTGTAATCATGGTTAATAAAATATGTGGTCATAAATTTTGAAGAGATGTGACTGCCTCCTACACCACATATTAGGGAGAAAATATTTTGGGTTGAAAATCATGGTTAATTAACCTTGGTTTTTCTAAGTATTCTTGAGAAGTTTAGAGAGAAAGATAAAGATGATGAAGATTTAGAGCAGTTTCGGTAATTTGGTCATATCTTTCAATATACTTGTCCGTTTTTGATGATCTTTATGTCGTTGAAAATAAGAGAGAAAGATGAACAACTTTCATGTAGAAAGTTTTCCGAGATTCCGAACAGATAAGAGTCATAATTTAGTGGCAGTTTCGGGATAATGATGAGAATGTGACTTTGCCTATGACTCATCCACTTAACATCAATGCTCATTTATGGCTAGGAAAAAGTGGTGTCCAAATGCTTGGAATGGAGGAGGAAACCGTGTGGATTAGGGGTAATTTGGTCCAAATTCTCAATGGCATGGCTTGAAATATTCATGAAGAGCCAAGGGTAAAATCGTCATTTCCAGGCAAAAGATTCCTCTGTCATAAATGCGCCATTATGGCCATTATGACACGGATAAGCTCGTCATAAATGCCCTTCAAGTCGGTCAAATCCATCACCTCATCCCCGTTGCCGACTCCTTGGTTCATCTGGCGCAGGCTTTTCCTAGAGATAATCTCGACGTATACACCCGCAACAAATATAATATTTTAATTTTTTTACCAAAATTTTCAAAACTTCCAGTATTGTAGAAAATACGATAAAAACATTTTTCATCTTGTTCACGAATTAAAATTAGGTTTTCTGAGCAATATAAATATACTGTCAGTGAAAATAGCGGGCCGGGATTCGCCCGTCGTTTCAACCAAAATTTTAATCGTAGCTTCCTACATTCAAGTAGGATTGAGTGATGAACTCCGTTTATTTAAAATAATTTTCTAATACTCATATAAATATATACAAATAATCGTTCGTAATTCAATTATTTTGAAAAGGTGAAAATCGGAGTGTTACATACCAGGTATTTATGTAAAGTAAATCAGTTAATTTCCAACTTTGAGAAATTTGCTATTGAACACATTCCCAGAGAAGAAAATACTCGGGCCGATCTACTGTCGAAATTGGCCAGCACGAAGAGGCCAGGCCAGCATAGGACAGTTATTCAGGAAACTCTCAATGAACCGAGTATCACGCTTGGAGAGGTGATGGCCAACGAACCGGTTGACCGAGAATGGATGACACCCATATGGGAATATTTATCCTCAGATACTCTGCCCCCAGATCACGCCGAGGCCAGAAAGATCAGGCTCAGAGCAAGTCATTTTGCTATTACTTTCGGAGAGTTGTATAAAAGGGGATTCCCGGTACCGATGTTAAAGTGTCTGACCAAAGCCCAGTCAAAATATGTAATGGAAGAAGTTCACAGAGGAATCTGTGGTTTTCACTGTGGGGGCAGATCAATGGCCTCCAAGGTAGTCCGAGCAAGATACTATTGGCCTACCATCCGAGCATATTGCATCGAGTGGACGAGACAATGTGATGAATGTCAGAGATTTGCCAATGTAAGTCGTACCCCGCCCGAAGAACTTCACACATTAAACTCGCCTTGGCCCTTTGCTATGTGGGGGATGGATATACTTGGACCATTCCCCATAGCCAAAGGTCAAGTCAAATTTCTCTTGGTAGCGGTGGACTACTTCACAAAATGGATTGAAGCAGAACCTTTGGCGAAAATTACTGTCGAGAAGGTACAAAAGTTTGTGTGGAAAAACCTCATCTGCAGGCACGGAATTCCCTTCGCAATTGTCACTGATAACTGAAGGCAGTTTATAGATAAGTCATTGCGAGAATTCTATGTCAATCTCGGTGTTAAACACCACGTCACATCGGTGGAACATCCCCAAACCAATGGGCAAGCCGAGGCGGCCAACAAAGTCATTCTCGGGGAGCTGAAGAAGAGAGTGGGAAAAGCCAAAGGAGCTTGGACAGAAGAGTTGCCGAGTATTCTTTGGGCCTACCACTGCACGCCACAATCCACTACTCAAGAAACGCCCTTCAGGCTGACATACGGAACAGACGCCATGATCCCCGTTGAGGTTGGTGAGCCGTCTTTTCGGCGAATGCAACATGAGCAGAATGAGAATGAAAGCAACTTAAGGGTCGAACTTGACTTGGTGGAGGAGATCAGAGAGGAGGCTAAAATCAGGGAGGAAGCCTGCAAACGAAGAGCTACTCGGAGGTATAATTCAAAGCTGAAACCGAGGAGTTTCGTGCGCGGGGACTTAGTGCTAAGAATAAAAGGAGAAGCAAGAAGAGATCATACGGAGGGCAAGCTAGCAGCAAATTGGGGAGGACCATTCCGAGCGGTAGAGAACTTAGGAAATGGAGCATACAGGTTAGAAGAATTGTCAGGAAAGCCTATCCCAAGAACTTGGAATGATTCCCATTTGAAATTTTATTACAGTTGATGTATATAGTCAGGTGATGTACTCTTTTTCCTACCTCGGTATTTTATCCCAAAAAAGGGTTTTGACCGAGAAGGTTTTAACGAGGCACACCGCAGACTTTCTTTTCTATCCAATAAAAAAGTTATTATGAACATTGGTCTACTTTCTTATTTTGCCGATGTATTTATTCTGTGAATATTTAATTGTTAAGGCCAAGTTTGAGCCTAAAGGCCGAGTACGAGCCATTAAATTATTAAAGGCCAAGTTTGAGCCAAAAGGCCGAGTTCGAGCCATTAAATTATTTAAGGCCAAGTTTGAGCCAAAAGGGCGAGTACGAGCCGTTAAATTGTTTTAAGGCCAAGTTTGAGCCTAAAGGCCGAGTTCGAGCCGTTTAAATTGTTTTAAGGCAAGTTTGAGCCTAAAGGCCGAGTACGGACTATTAAATTATTAAGGCCAATTTCGAGCCTGGAAATTGTCAAGAGAAATTGAATACAAGCATCAATTAAAAAGAACAAAGTTCGAATCTAAAGGCCAAATATGAGCCATGATTTTACTAAGGAAACCAAGTACAGTGCTGAAATTGAAAATAAGGCCGAGCCGACCTCAACATCCTCGGAACTGGAGCAAGACTGAGTGGCCAGAACATTCTGGGCCTAGGAGTAGGAACCCAGGTATTGCTAGTAGTCCCCCCACTCGGATGCCCCGATGGACGAAGTAATCACTTCCCCCCTGAGAAAGCTGGATGGTGAGGCACTCGGCCAGCTTCGGGAGAAGATGGGTGTTACCCCATTCTCCACTCCCGGAAACTGCTATTCTCCCAGCTAACATCCTTTTTAGAAAGAGATTACATCACGAAAGAGATTCTGGATCCCATCTCCCAATTACACCATTTTTGGTAGCTTTAAAGCTCGAAAAAGGATGTTAATTGGGAGAGAGGAACGTAAACCCCTAGCAATATTATGAAGAGAACTACTCGGGTCAAAAGGGGACGAACTTTGCTGGTCGAAAAGATGAAGAATGAAGAAGTGAAGCAAACAAACAACCCTATTTATAAGGGGGAGAGGCGTTGGAAAGGGGAAATGTGCTCTGGGAAAAGGTTTATTGAAAAAATAAATCTCAAAACTCAGCAAAAAGCAGTAATTGCATGAGTCCACTGGGATTTCCAAGGCACATAACGTGTGAACACATATATAAAACGTGAATCATGCATTTCACATTTAACAACAACTATTCGTTTCAGATACGAATAACAAAATATCTCGGCCTTGGTCGAAGTTTCGTTCAAACAGCCGAGCACGCAATACATACAACGTCGGAATATAGACATACTCCGGTCTCACTCAAAGTATTCGAAGAATATCTCGGCCGAACAAATGCTATAAAAGTAAGAGTAAGTCATCAAAATGCTGGAAGAGTTTTTCATTAGATTAACAAGGATTACAAGGGGAAAACCCATTACAGGGGTATGAAAAACAAAAATACAGTTACTCGTCCCTATGACTATCTTCGGCATCGATGTGATCCTCGGGAGAATCCTATGACTATCTTCGGCGTCGATGTGATCCTCGGGAGAATCTTCCCCCTCTTCCACCTTTTCTTCCTCTTCGGGAATGATGGGAACAAGTTCCCCATTT
The DNA here is from genome assembly GCA_030762895.1 of Sophora flavescens. Taxonomy (NCBI): domain Eukaryota; kingdom Viridiplantae; phylum Streptophyta; class Magnoliopsida; order Fabales; family Fabaceae; genus Sophora; species Sophora flavescens. The sequence goes on from CM061062.1 coordinate 113,501,613, forward strand.
TGCACCTCCTTATTCAAATCGGCACCCGAGATATCAATCCTCGGGGCAAGGATTTGAACTTGAGCGATGGCCTTGGAAAAACCAGCCCGATGCTCTTCAAGGATGCAATCGGTGGCCTCCTTCAAATCTTCCTGAATCTCCAGCTTGGCCTTAGTCTCGGCATTCAAGCTGGCTTTTAGTTGTTCAATTACAACTCGAGCCTCCTTGAGCTCCTCTTCAGCACGAGCTTTATCCTCCTCAGCTGATTTTGCTTGGGAGTTCAACTCGGAATTTTGACCGTTAAGCTCGGCGATGGTAATACTCAAGAGATTATTGGCCTGGGCCAACTCATCACGCTCCGCGGAGATCCGGGCGAAATCCTCCTTCATGTTCTCAATCGAAGCAAACTCAGCCTCTAAGTGCTGAGACTTTCTCTCAGTCTCTGTCAATTCTCGGCTACAGAAACGGGCCAGAGCAGCAGCTCGGAGACAGTAGACTGAGAGGGCCTCCATGATAGACCAAGCCCCATGCTGCTTAATCAAGCGGAGATCGGCAGGCTTCCGGAAATTCAAATCAAAAGAAGGGAAGGGGTTGAAGTCTTCGCCCCAAAGAGATGAGGTTCCTGCTTTCAAAGAAGTGTTATACCACTTCACGTCGGCAGAAGGAGGAAGTTGCTCCTCTTGTTCCTTAGCACCCGTCTCATGCGTAGCAGGACGTTTGGGACTCGGGCGAGGAGGGGAAGAATCTTCGGCATCAATTGCTATTTCCACCCTTTTCCTTTTGTGAGGGGCGGATGATGAAGCCCCCTTAGCAGCGGTCGAAGGAATTCTTTTCTTTTTCTTCTCGGTCGCTGAGGGACCCTCCTTCGCGGTAAATTTCAAAAGCTTGCTGAAGTCGAATTTCCCCATGATAACTGCCGGAAAGAAAAGCTGTTAGTACGAGAACACATACAAAAAAGATTTAAAAACTAAAAAGTCGAACACTTGCTTTTAAAGTCGGCTCTCGGAGTGGATGAAAAGGGGAGTTTCAGAAGACGTCCACAATGGAGAGGCCGAGGAAGTTTTTCTAAGATATATATATATATCCCGTTTATCCTCGGTAGGAAGGGATTCGTATTCAAAACCAACGAATTTGGTAGGGGGTGATTGCCAGTACAAAGGAAACTTGGCACATCTGTCTTCATCAAAAAAGAAGGAAAGGTGAGAGCCCGAGGGGCGAACTCGGAAGAAGCCGACTTTGAAGTCCTTATACGATGATGTGTATAAACTAATCAACCCTTTTCGGTTCAGTCCATTGAGGGAAATCCACCCAGTTTTGTCACCAAATCTGGTTTGGTAAAAGTACAGAAATTTGGGAGTAGTGGTCTCCATCCCGATGTATTTACACAGAACTTGAAAGGCTTTTAAAGAAGCCCAACTGTTGGGATGAAGCTGAGTAGGTACGACATTTATGGTTCTCAGAACGTCACACTCAAACTCAGTAAAAGGAAGAGACACGTGCAGCTGAGAAAATAGTGTTTTATACATATATGTAAAAGGGGGCTCAGAAGGATGAGCCCTGAGGAAAACATACTCGGTACCCGAGCATGGAGAACAAATAAACTCGGATTCATCTCCGGATGCCGAGATAGTAATCTGGGACCGAAGACGAGCAATTGAATCTGAAGACTGATAGTTGGAAAAATAAACCCCAACTTCGCCCTTAACCCAGGTGTACCCAGGGAGGGTAATATCGGGAACAAGGTCTTTTGGAACCCTTTGGCGTCGTTTGCGAGCGGTGGGTTTGGAAATTTGGGGGGAGGGAGAACCAGATCTAGAAGGATCGGACCCAGAAGAACCAGACTCAGAAGAAGACGACCCGGGGGAGGACGGTCTTACCTGACCGACGTTTAGTTCCTGTGAAGGAACTGAAAAAGTGGAAGGAGAACCCCCAATGGGGGAAACCTCGCGCTCCACCAGAGGTGAGGTGTTCGACTCAGTGGACTCGGATGAACTCATGACCGGAACCCAGAAATAAACTTAGAAATATGAAAGAAGGAAGAAGCCTGGGTGTACCTGGAGAGCGAAAGGCAGAGAAACGATTGCAGAAACTTGAAAGACAGAGATGAAGAGCGAATGAAGTAGTGGGCAAGGGGGAATAAGGTGGAGTTAGAGGAGATATTTATAGCTGCTACGGTTGATGATGAGATATGATCAACGGTCCGCATTCCTTCAAATAAAAAAGGAAAAGGGGCGCGACTTTTAATTTCCCCCCTCATTAAATGAGCGCGGAACTCTAGGGTTACTCACCCATAACGTACAGTAGAAGATTGAAGGGAAATGATAACCTTATCTGATAGGAGGAAAATTCAGTTGAAATGACGATTTGAAATGACGGTTTGAAACACGGAAGGAAGAAAGTCCAGCAGCCGAAGCATAAGCTCGGTTTGATACTTGTCAGCTCTTTCGCTTATTTAAGCTCGGAGCTCGGGGGACTTGTGTACTAACCGAAAATATAAGGCCGAGGACTTGTTAATAAACTGGAGTAACCGAGCTTACTCTTATAAATGTGCCTTGACCCGAACTCCTCCAAAGCCGATGACTCGTTAATACACTTATCGGCCGAGAATAAATACTCGGATCTATCCCATAATAGACCACCGGTGAAGACACCTCGGTCCCGTGCAATCCAGTCACAGCTGACTGGGTCAAATATCTCGCCGGTTCAAATATCCCTCCGTATAACTCGGAGCCTTATCCTTATCTTTATCTAGTTATAATAACAATACGATCCTATCAAATAGGATCTCAATAACAGTCCAACTCAAACTGTTCTACCAAAACATCTCTATAAATAGGGGACCAACCCCCTCACTTAGAACTACGTTTGCTTTGATTCCCATTTGGATACGTAGGAGCAGGATTTCGATTCTGTCAAGCTATTCCAAAAACACCCCCACAAGAGTTTCTCCGGACGAGTATCTCTCACTTGAGGTATTTGGACGGAACAACAGGTATATTAAGTTAGTTTTTTTTAATAGAGTGAAGAGAGTTTTTTTATAGAGTATGAACAAAGTTACACCTCAATATGATTGTTTAGCCTTGTTTATCATGTGGTTAAAAACTTTCATGTGGATTGTTGGACTCGTAGTAGCTTTAGTCTAGTGCATGAATTCCTAATTTCTGGTAAAAGATTAAAAATTATCATCATTCCCAGTTACTGCACACGCAACACACGTATAAATGGTATATGATTGACAAAAATATTAGTTATAGAATTTGGCAAGAGTGATATCAAAGTTGTTCTTCTCTTGTTGATGTCTTTGTGTGATTTTCTGCTCTGTTCTGTTAGGTGGTTTTTTAATGAAGATAGCAGGGATTTTGTTCTCTGGCACTTTTTATGTTGCTGTCATGTCCTATTAATAAATTTTATCTTTGGCCTTTGTTACATTATTTGTCAAGCATATTGTATTGGCCGAAGAGTGAAACCCGGTCACCGAGCTCGAATACCCGGCCCAGTCCGGAAGTTAAAGGTAGTAAGTTAAAGATCACTTAATTAAGGGATAGGATATTGATATTAAATCCTGATATTATCTGAAATAACCTTATCTGGTTAAAAGAGATAATATCCCTTCAATTAAGGAATCACGTCTCAAAAGAGATTTAAGAGATAAATCAGATCTCTAAAATATATTTAAGAGATAAATCAGATCTCTAAAAGATATTTAAGAGATAAATCAGATCTCTAAAGGATATTTAAGAGATAAATCAGGTCTCTAAGAGATATGGGAATCCTATTATAAAAGGAGGAGTACCCATGATAGAAACTCACTTTTCACTGAATCCCGCTAACTCTCCCTTAAGCGTATTAGAGGAACTAGCTCGACCAAGAGACTATCAGACAGTCCTTACTCGCTGGTATCCATCGGATACAAGATTAGGGGATCGAGATTACCGTACCACCAAGGGTTGAACTTAGAACTACGTCTGACTTTGATTCCCACTGGGATACGTAGGACCGGAATATCACATTCTGTCAAGCCAAAGTCTAAAACAACCCCCATTGTTCACTCTTGGTTTAACGTTCTACGGCGAGATTCCGGCAAATCGGATCTCGGCAGGAACATTTGGCGCCCACCGTGGGGCAAGGTAAAACTTTGCCCCGACCACTCAATCAAAGACCATCAGCCACCGTGCTACCATGGACATCGTCTAAGCCCCCCCCCCCCCCCCCCAGTCTTCTCCTTGTTTGCACTTCCAACACCTCATCTTCAACAGAAAAACCACCCTCCCATCCATGGAGGACAAACTCCATCTTCTACTACGACGAACCCGCTCAGAACGAGTTCCAGCACGAGAAGCCCTGGGTTAACGACCCTCACTACTTCAAGCACGTCAAGATCTCCGCACTCGCCCTCCTCAAGATGGTTGTTCACACGCGCTCCGGCGGCACCATCGAGGTCATGGGCCTCATGCAAGGTAAGACCGACAAAGACGCCATCATTGTAATGGACGCCTTTGCCCTTCCTGTCGAAGGTACCAAAACCCGCGTCAATGCCCAAGCTGATGCCTATGAATACATGGTTGATTATTCACAGACCAATAAACAGGCAGGGAGGTTGGAAAATGTTGTGGGATGGTATCATTCTCATCCTGGTTACGGATGCTGGCTTTCTGGTATAGATCTGTCTACTCAAATACTGAACCAGCAGTTTCAGGAGCCCTTTTTGGCTGTTGTGATTGACCCAACCAGGACTGTTTCTACTGAAGTCGACCGGGTTGAGGTCGAAATGCCGAGCCTATAAAGGTACAAAACAACTTACTACCTAAAGAGACTGGCCAAGTTGAAGTCGACCGAGTTGAGGTCGAAATGCCAAGTCTACAACGGTAATAACACCTTAACGCCTGAAAAGGTATTTCAAGGCCTAAGAAGGTAGGTAAGAACCTACAGGTATTTCAAATTCTGACTATTTCGACTAAATCGCGTAACACGTTGAAACTAAACAAGTACTAACTTAGAAATATAGTTGCAAAAGGTAAGGTGCATGTCGGTCCATCAATAACCATGGGCCAAGCCCAAAATACATAAGATTTCAAAATCAAAAGGGCATCGCCCAAAAACAACGTGTTTCCTAACCTACTAACACAAATTCATGAGTCAAGGTCATCCTCGGCATTTGGAGGGTAGGTAGCAGACTGGCCAAGTAGGCCCACTTCACCTTCACCTTCGGGTCCCTCCTCGGCCGCTTTCCCCTCGCCGTCTGCCCCCTGAGATACGGCCTCCTCATCAGCTCGGACAATGGAACTAGGATTCCATCTCGGTTAAAATCCTTGTCCACGTCAGCACAGGAGAAGTCAGCGTTCGGATTGAAATGTTGAAACTGCTTCACGACTCGAGAAAAGCCATTAACATGCTCCCTCATGATAGAAGCCTCGGCTTCAGCCAGATCAGAACGGAGCCTCAGATTCTCCTCCTTCTCGGATTCCGACAACTTCCGCAACTCAAGACCGGCTTCCTTCTCGGCTTAAAGTCCTTCCACGACCTTCGGAAGGTTGAGCCGGTCGGTTCTTTCCATTTCTTGCTCGGCCATAAGGGTGGTGTTGCCTTTTTTCAGCTCTACCTTTCGGGCTTTCAATTGCCCAATTAGCCGAGCTTGCTCTTCACACTTTGCCATGGCTTTTTCAAGCTCATCCCCAGTGCGCAAAGTTCGGGCAGCTTCCGCCTTCATACTTTTCAAAGCTCATGACTCGAAAAACAGGTAATGGAGGAGACTTAGAATAGCATAAGCGACCGCAACTTTCCTGCTCGCATCATGGCCCAATTCGAGTAAAAGCCGAGCATATGCTGGCTTAATAACTTGGGAACCCACTAAAGGGCCAGAGTTAAAATTGTCTAGCTAAGAACAAAGGACAGAATCCCAGAAAGCCGAGGTCGAGCATTGCTCCCTCGCACTAAAAAACCGAGGTCGAGCTATGCTCCCTCGTACTACGCACCGAAAAAATTCGAGGTCGAGCAATGTTTCCTTCCTCTCAATAAAAATCCTAGGCCAAGCACAACATCTTCGCACTAAGATAAAGTCCACAGCAGATCATGCATGTTAGAGACCCAGGATTCGAAGGAAATCCTGGTAGTGTTCAACCAAATAAGCCGGAATCCCAAGTACGACTGGGCTCCGTTCAAAAATCCGAGCAGTGCTCAGCCAAGCAAGACGATAACCCAAGAAAGGCTTGGTTCTACAAAAAACAGATTTCCGAGCAATGCTCCCGCGAATCATAGTCCAAAGTCCTCGGCGCCAAAAGGCGTGTTAAGACATGAGGGTTGACATTTAAGCTCTTTCGCTTATTTCAAGCTCAGAGCTTGGGGGGCTAGTAGGGATAAAGGAAGGATATTCTCGGAAATTACAGAGAAATGATATCCCTTAGCCTACAGCTCGAAGAACTTGTATGAAAACTATTTTCTCATACAAATTGGAGAAGATATTAGGAAATTTTATTCTGAGACACACCTTCAAGTTTGGGGAAAATAATGACATTCGAGGTCAAGTTTCAAAGTTAGTGGGTATTTCAAAATCCACCAAATGAAAGGATTATGAGCTACTCGAAGAAAATGTTAAGAGCTCTCAAGAACTTCAAAGACCGAGCTACATTCGGGAAAAGGTGAGTCGAGTTCAAACTCTCAAGATAAGCATCTTGAAAGCATCAAAAATTAAAGGATGAAATACAAGCACTGAGGTAAATTCCTAATGACCGAGTTTGAACTTGACTCTTCAAAAGATTGGTTTGAGCCTGAATCACTGATAAGTCGAATCTCAGCTACCAGCTTCTAAACTTGTCTTAACAAAGGTAAGATTGAAGTATCTTCAGTTTAGAACATGTTACTGCCCAAGAGGTATCGGCCGAAGTAAGAGGATCTCTGCAAATCCAGTACTTTATCAACACTAAGGACAAGCTCAGCTTCTTTCATAAAGCTCTTTCGTTTATTCTGAGCTCAAAGCTCGGGGAGCTTATATACTGATCGAGATGTTAAACTCGGCTACCGAGCCTACCAAACTAAAATATTGAACGAGAAGTAAAGCTAGATCACCAAATCCAAACAATCAAAGGGAAATGATTACAAGCACTGAGGTAAATTCCTAATGACCGAGTTTGAACTTGACTCTTCAAAAGATTGGTTTGAGCCTGAATCACTGATAAGTCGAATCTCAGCTACCAGCTTCTAAACTTGTCTTAACAAAGGTAAGATTGAAGTATCTTGATTCGAGAACATGTTACTGCCCAAGAGGTATCGGCCGAAGTAAGAGGATCTCTGCAAATCCAGTACTTTATCAACACTAAGGACAAGCTCAGCTTCTTTCATAAAGCTCTTTCGCTTATTCTGAGCTCAAAGCTCGGGGAGCTTATATACTGATCGAGATGTTAAACTCGGCTACCGAGCCTACCAAACTAAAATATTGAACGAGAAGTAAAGCTAGATCACCAAATCCAAACAATCAAAGGGAAATGATTACAAGCACTGAGGTAAATTCCTAATGACCGAGTTTGAACTTGACTCTTCAAAAGATTGGTTTGAGCCTGAATCACTGATAAGTCGAATCTCAGCTACCAGCTTCTAAACTTGTCTTAACAAAGGTAAGATTGAAGTATCTTCAGTTCAGAACATGTTACTGCCCAAGAGGTATCGGCCGAAGTAAGAGGATCTCTGCAAATCCAGTACTTTATCAACACTAAGGACAAGCTCAGCTTCTTTCATAAAGCTCTTTCGCTTATTCTGAGCTCAAAGCTCCGGGAGCTTATATACTGATCGAGATGTTAAACTCGGCTACCGAGCCTACCAAACTAAAATATTGAACGAGAAGTAAAGCTAGATCACCAAATCCAAACAATCAAAGGGAAATGATTACTAGACTCGCCCACCGAGCCCGCTGAACTTAAGAATTGGCCGAAATGTGAAGCTCGACAACTTGAAACTAGAAGCTCAAGCTCCCTACTCGGTTGAGCTCCGGCTCCCGACCACTCGGTTGAGCCCCGGCTCCCGGCCACTCGATTGAGCTCCGGCTCTCGACTTATCGTTTGAGCACGCAACTACAGCGCAAGCCTCGGAAATGAGGCCGTAAAGGCCACGCGCCGCACAGGGTAACGTTTCCTTTCCATCTCGGGAACCGAGAAAGTATGGCCTTAACAAAAAATGAGTAATCATCCCCACCTCGGCTAACCTCGTCTCCTTTGAGAAAAAGCTTTTACGCTTTATTAGCTCAAAGCTTGGGGGGACTTGTGTATGAGCCGAGATACAGAGTTCGGCACCCAGAAAGCATCAAGCTCGGTCACCCGAGCTGCTCACCGAGTTGGAGGATGTATATATATGCATAGAGTATGAAGCTCGGCCAATCACCTCGCCTGGCCTAAAGACAGAAAGATGAAACCGAGTTCCTGAGCTCGGCTAACATCATGAAAGCTTTTACGCCTAATCAGCTCAAAGCTTGGGGGGACTTGTGTATTGGCTGAAGAGTGAAACCCAGCCACCGAGCTCGAATACCCGGCCCAGTTCGGAAGTTAAAGATAATAAGTTAAAGATCAATTAATTAAGGGATAGGATATTGATATTAAATCCTGATATTATCTGAAATAACCTTATCTGGTTAAAAGAGATAATATCCCTTAAATTAAGGAATCACATCTCAAAAGAGATTTAAGAGATAAATCAGATCTCTAAAAGATATTTAAGAGATAAATCAGATCTCTAAAGGATATTTAAGAGATAAATCAGGTCTCTAAGAGATATGGGAATCCTATTATAAAAGGAGGAGTACCCATGATAGAAACTCACTTTTCACTGAATCCCGGTAACTCTCCCTTAAGCGTATTAGAGGAACTAGCTCGACCAAGAGACTATCAGATAGTCCTTGCTCACTGGTATCCATCGGATACAAGATTAGGGGATCGAGATCACCGTACCACCAAGGATTGAACTTAGAACTACGTCTGGCTTTGATTCCCACTGGGATACGTAGGACCGGAATATCACATTCTGTCAAGCCAAAGTCTAAAACAACCCCCATTGTTCACTCTTGGTTTAACGTTCTACGACGAGATTCCGGCAAATCGGATCTCGGCAGGAACACATATCATTTTGTATAGTCTTATAATCAGGTATCATGGCTCAATTATGCTTTTAGGAAGAATTAAAGTATGGTATGGAAGTTTTCTTTCCTCATTAATTTGTTTTTTTCTTGTATGTGTAGAATGTGCCATTTTTACTCGGATGTCAGGTTCCAACAACAATTGATATCAATTTGACTCAGGTTAGATAATTCATTATGTATTTTATTTTGTTAAATATTTTTGTACTTATATTCTAACTTTTTTTTTCTTTTGTTTTATTACTTGAAAATACAAGCAAATAAATTATCTCAAGATTGAAGTTGCTATATGACGTTGAAGTGAAATTCTAACAAGATATCATGAAGTATAGATTTTTTAAATTTCAATTATTTTTTGTATTTTGAGGTGTAAATATGTAGAATTTTGTGAGTCTTACATCTAGAATCAATTATTTTCAACGAAAAAGCTAAAAAAAATTGCTTCCACAAAACTCAATTTTTCCCATCAGGAATCAATTATTTCCAACTGAATTTTGTACCCAAACACTCCAGTTACTGTAGCAACCGAGGCTTGGGTCTTCAAACGGAGTTTTGTCAGCTAACCAAACAAGCACGTAATAAGCATCTTCTTGTTTAAGATTTTTTGTTTTATATAATTTGAGACAATTTTTAAGCAATATAACACAAAATCAACACTGGATATTATAGGTTACGGAAAAATTAATTAGAAACTCTTTATTAAATTAAATTTTAATTTGTGAAAATTTGGTGAATTTTTTAAATCACTCTAATTTAATGGATTTTGGGAGGTTAAATATATACAGTGATTTCAAGCCCAACCAATATTCTGAAGTCCAGTCCAAAATTTTTTGCATGCATGTAGAGGTGGTTAGAGAGATCGAGGAGAGGGTGGATTTGGGTCCCAGAAACCGGCTTGACATATTTCCATCCAATTTTTTTTTCTTTAAAATTTATCCGTGGCACCCTCAAAATAATGAGTGCAACATATATTACATTCAAAGTCTACAAACTATCATATATTTTATTTTATTTTTGTACTATTATTATTAGACCCTGTTAATATAAAAATATTCAAATAGTTGCACAATTCCAACAAATGAATATTATTTTCAACTCAACATCATTAGGACTCACTACAACTATGCTTCTAGACTTACTACCACTATGCTTCTCCTCTTATGCTTGCATATGCACTATTGCAAGATGTGGAGACCTTAGTTAGGATTTCACGTATTGAATGTTTGCTCACTTTACATATTTGAGTGGTAAATTATGTACGACCAATAATGAATTTTAAAATTTGGCTAGTATATAGTGGTTCCCCCAAAAAAAATTTACTCAAAATCTGGCTTATTGTTAGTGTATAATTATTTAAACTTTCAACCATTTACAAATCATTCTAAATTTGAAGTTAAAATAATTATTATAAAAATTAAATATTTTTAATGATATAATATTGTCTCGCTCAATTATTTTTCAATTAATTTAACTTGACCATACTCCCACCTCCAAATTTTATTTAACTATGGGGTCGCCACTATTTATGAAATCCATAGACAGAAAGAAACAATTGTACTTAATAGAAATGTTTCATTAATTTGTAGCTTCTTGAAGTATTTGAGAATTCTTAAATATGTCGTTATATTTTAAATGTTTGTAGTTGAGTCTCTAAACTTAAAAAATCTATGATTAAGTCTAATAATACTTATTCGTTAAAGTTTTGTTAAAATTTTAAAAAATATAGGAATCTATTTGAATTTTTTAAAAGAATTATTTAATTTTTTAAAAAAAAGTATAAGAAACCACAATTGACCTGTATATATTATGATCATATCATATAATATATAAACATGAAAATAGCAACATCTTTGGGTTGAATGAAAGCTCGAAGCCAACATCTTGTGGCCCTACAAATAGTTTATTTACCCTCGGACGATACGCTTCTAGCATCTTTGTTAGGTGCCGCAGGACCATGACCCCACAAAGGTGAACTACATCTATTCAGTCTTTCCTTCGATGAGAGGAGAAGTAATAAAGAGAGAGGTAGTAGAAGAAAGAGAGGTAACATAGGAGAGAGAATGAGTAGAAAATAAGTAGAATTTTTAGTTATTTAAATTGAAAGAAGTAGAATAAAAGTTTTATCTCCACTTATTTAGGATAGAAAAGTGAAATAAAAGAAAATGATATTTATTTTAAAAACATATTTGTTCCTACATGTATAATAAAAACAACAAAATGAATATGTTAAATAAGTCTTTTTACATAATTTTCTCTCTTTTGTACTATTCTCTTCTCATCTAAGGAAAGATTTTATTTATGCAACAACCACACTTAATTTTTTCTCTACTCCCCAAGTTGCCATCTCCCAAACTAGTGCAGTTACCATTTTCTTCCTAACTTCTCTCTCCGCGAGTTCTTTTCTTTCAAAATCTAGTAATCTACCTACTCAAACAGTAAAGTTTTTTTGACAACTCAATTTAACAATCGTATCCGACAACCACCTTAAAAGGCCTGCTTGGTTATTGGATATAGGGTGCGTTTGGGAAAAACGCTTAACTAAGCACTTATAGCATAAGGCCTTATTGTACAAGAGCTTATGTCATAAGAACTTGAATTCAATAAGTCATGTGCGTTTGGATGCATATTTCCAAAAGCACTTATACAAAATTAAAGCGTTTTGATACATTACTATATAAGTGCTTATCGACATTTTTTTTTATAAAATTACAATAAAAATGTAATTTTAACAAACAATTTGATTGCTTCAAAAAAAATCAAATAATTTGATTTATTGGTTGTTGTTTTTTTTTTTAAACAAAGATGAAAAACGCTTAATTTTTTTACCAGCGCTGGGCGCTACATCACCAGCACTGGGCGCTGGCTTCTGGTTTCCACACTCGCGAGGCGAGCAAAGGTTCGCGGGGCGAATCTCCAAAATCACTTCCCAGAGAGACCGGGCCACTGGTGTCGCTTTGTCTGCAGCTGGCTGGCGCTGGTCCGCATAAGAGCTTCTGCAATTTCCATAAGCTAGTTTTCCTAACTTATGAGAATAAGTTAAAAATAACTTATGAAATGCCATAAGTTCTTTTCATAAGTTGTGACAAACATGTGGCATAAAAACTTATGACATCAGATAAGTCATAAGGAGCTTATTTAAGCTCTCACAAACGGGGCCTTAGTGGCAAAAATTAATAAAAAGTATAAAAAGAAATATAAAGTGTATAAGTATTAGGTGTAATTGTTGACTTTTATTGTCAAAACAGCATTCCTCCCATCCAAACAAACAACGTGTTAGTGTTCATTCTCTGCCCATATCACAGCTTCCCTTCACATATTCACAATAATAATAGCAATAAGTCACAACTAAATGAATGTATTGATTATGTACCTTTATATTCTATCTATTTCTATAACAAACGTATGGATGATATCACCTTCTTTTCTATTTTTATCATTCTTCCCGTTCCCATGATTGTCACCTTGCTTTGCCAGTGCCTTCTAAGTTGGATTTTTTTTTTTACCTAAAATATCTTTTTTTTTTATCTTTTAAATAAAATTCATTTTGATCATTTATTTTTAAAAAGAATTATTTTAATTCTTTATGTTTTAAAAATATCCAAAATGGTCCTTCCCATTAGCATAGTTAACTCCACCCTTAATCATATCCACATGGCACTATTCCTCTTCCCCGAGTCTTCTTCTTCCCGAAATGAAACCCCAGTCGTCTTCGTACGCTCAGTGGGTTAACTCAGTGGCTAAATTTGCTCCAATTTCAGCTGGAACATCAACAAAAACAAGAACCCAAACGACACTATGCTTCTCCGATCCAACGTATTATCAATGATCCAAACATTCCCATCATCCTCTCCTCTCCAAATTTTGTATCACTGTATTCAGTCACATTTTTTATGACAAATCTGCATTGCTTTGTATGGCCTCCTTTCTTCTCTTTCTGAGGGTACGGGTGGCGACGGGGAAAGGGAGTGGGAATGAGACTGGTGGAAGAGATGGCTAAAAGGTAAATGTATGAGCCGAGATATAGAGCTCGGCTAAACATCATGAAAGCTTCTACACCTAATCAGCTCAAAGCTTGGGGGACTTGTGTACTGGCCGAAGAGTGAAACCCGGCCACCGAGCTCGAATACCCGGCCCAGTCCGGAGGTTAAAGATAATAAAGTTAAAGATCACTTAAATCCTGATATTATCTGAAATAACCTTATCCGGTTAAAAGAGATAATATCCCTTAAATTAAGGAATCACATCTCAAAAGAGATTTAAGAGATAAATCAGATCTCTAAAAGATATTTAAGAGATAAATCAGATCTCTAAAAGATATTTAAGAGATAAATCAGATCTCTAAAAGATAGGGGAATCCTATTATAAAAGGAGGAGTACCCAATGATAGAGACTCACTTTTCACTGAATCCCGGTAACTCTCCCTTAATCATATTAGAGGAACTAGCGTCGACCAAGAGACTATCAGACAGTCCTTGCTCCCTAGTACTCATCCGATACAAAATTAAGGGATTGAGATCACCGCCCCACCAAGGGTTGAACTTAGAACTACGTCTGGCTTTGATTCCCACTGGGATACGTAGGACCGGAATATCAGATTCTGTCAAGCCAAAGTCTAAAACAACCCCCATGGTTCACTCTTGGTATGACGTTCTACGACGAGATTCCGGCAAGTCGGATCTCGGCAGGAACATTTGGCGCCCACTGTGGGGCCGAGGAAAAACTTTCCCCGGTTCCACAAGACTCGGTTGTCATAAAGAGGTGTAAATCACCCGGTATTTCTAATTCAATCTGGGAATTAGAATTCATACAATACCCACCTCTGCCGTCCAGCACCCACCGATGACGTGGAGCACTTCCCTTTCTTCACCTCCCAAACCCTCATAGTTTAATCGTCCCAAACCAGATAAGCCACATCTCAGCGGTACAAAGTGGTGGCTCGATGCTCACCGGCAGCGACATCGCCACCGTCATCATCCTCCGGGGGTGGCGGGAGGTTGAGATTGAAAGGCAAGGATCGAGCGGCGGCGTCATAGCCCTCTCCCACGGATATCTGATCTCCGTCGCGAATCGGCCCCATGGTCGCTTCCTCATGCCACGAAATCACGTTTCTCTGACGATGTCGTTTCTGGGTTTGTTGGGAACGACTATGGTTGGTGGTGGTGCGGCTGGGTCAGCGTTTGGTTGTGGTGGTGCTGGGTCTGCGTTTCTGACACCCAGTCTCCTTCTTCCCCCCAGATGATTCTTCAACCGCTGGTACAAACAACACGCTTGAGCCAAATAAAGTTTCAATGAAGGCAGCACTGCTTCGTCCTTGTTCTGCTCCCTTACTTTTCCAACCCAATGATCTTTATTGCAACAAAGCCTCTTCAATGAGACATGCTTCCAATACTATTTGTTGTTCATCGAGGAACCGCCCTTATATTCCAAAGCTTGAACCTTTTAGCAGAACCAAGTTTGAAAGGGTCGTTAAAGACCCTCCTTTGATTGAAAAATCTGAGAAAGAGCTCACAGATTATTGTTCAACACTTGAAGGTGACGAATCCTATAGTTTCTGGCAGGCTTATTTTGAGCTGAAAGATCTTGAGAAAATTTAGATTCCGAAGTTAAAGGACTGTTTGGTAGGTTCCAAACCTCACCAACAAACTTTGTTAAAGAGATGACCAAGTTCCTAGAAGAACAATCCTAATAGCTGAGGATCAACGGAGCAAATGGCAACAAGGCTGGTCTTCAATAGGGAAATATTACAAATGCTCGAACCTACATGGGGAAGCTTTAAAAATCAAAATGGTCGGTAAGGGATTTACTGTTGATACACCACAGCCCGACCGCCTCGGAGAGCTAAAGACTTAGAGAGCTCGGCCACGACAGCTCGACCTCGGAGCTCGGTCAGCACAGGTCGGCCTCGGAGGGCTCGACCATATGTAGCTTGAGGGAATGCCTAAATCAGAGGCCGCAAAATGCTTAGGTGATATTGTTCTTTAAATCTAGTTTAAATCTAATATGATTTGATATGTTTTGCTCCACGCCTTTAATGTCGTGTTATGTAGCATCATATCATATTATTTTGAGCAAAGTAATGTTAGGAATACCACTCCCAGAGTCACAAAATTTGCAAAGTGGTTGAGCTCCGGCTCCCTTGAAAATAACAGGTCGAAGCCCTATGCTTCCCTTTCCAAAGGTCGAGCCAAAACTCCCTCTCAAAATCTCACTAAGAGGAAAAGGAGTCGAAGCTCCTCAAATTAAAACTATGGAGGCCGAGTTAGACTCCCTCTATAAAATTCATAGAGATCGAGCCCTAGCACTCAAAACACCATCCTAACTCACCTAAAGAGGCTGACCGAGCTACGACCAATCAGGGTCGGAGTCCCGAGCCTATAAAGGTGCTTAAATCCTAAAGAGGCCGTCCCGAGCCTATAAAGGTGCTTAAATCCCAAAGAGGCCGTCCGAGCCTATAAAGGTGCTTAAATCCTAAAGAGGTCGTCCCGAGCCTATAAAGGTGCTTAAATCCTAAAGAGGCCGTCCGAGCCTATAAAGGTGCTTAAATCCTAAAAGAGGTCGTCCGAGCCTATAAAGGTGCTTAAATCCAAAGGAGACCGTCCCGAGCCTATAAAGGCGCTTAAATCCTAAAGAGGTCATCCCGAGCCTATAAAGGTGTTTAAATCCTAAAGAGGTAACCGAGCTAAAATCGATCGAGCTGTCGTCGAGACGTCGGACCTAAAGAGGCAAGTGCCTAAAGAGGTGACCGAGCTAAAATCGCTTGAGCTGTCGTCGAGACGTCGGACCTAAAGAGGCAAGTGCCTAAAGAGGTGACCGAGCTAAAATCGACCGAGCTGCCGTCGAGACGGCGGACCTAAAGAGGCAAGTGCCTAAAGAGGTGACCGAGCTAAAATCGACCGAGCTGCCGTCGAGACGCCGGACCTAAAGAGGCAAGTGCCTAAAGAGGCTGACCGAGCTAAAGTCGGCCGAGTTGAGGTCGAAAATGCCAAGTCTATAAAGGTAAAAAAACAACTTACTACATAAAGAGACTGGCCAAGTTGAAGTCGACCGAGTTGAGGTCGAAATGCCAAGCCTACAACGGTAATAACACCTTAACGTTTGAAAAGATATTTCAAGGCCTAAGAAGGTAGGTAAGAACCTACAGGTATATCAAATTCTGACTATTTCGACTAAATCGCGTAACACGCTGAAACTAAACAAGTACTAACTTAGAAAAATAGTTGCAAAAAGTAAGGTGCATGTCGGTCCATCAATAACCATGGGCCAAGCCCAGAATACATAAGATTTCAAAATCAAAAGGGCATCGCCCAAAAACAACGTGTTTCCTAACCTACTAATACAAATTCATGAGTCAAGGTCATCCTCGGCATTTGGAGGGAGGGTAGCAGACTGGCCAGGTAGGCCCACTTCACCTTCATCTTCGGGTCCCTCCTCGGCTGCTTTCCCCTCGCCCTCTTCCCCTTGAGATACGGCCTCCTCATCCTCCAGCTCGGACAATGGAACTAGGATTCCATCTCGGTTAAAATCCTTGTCCACGTCAGCACGGGAGAAGTCAGCATTCAGATTGAAATGCTGAAGCTGCTTCACGGCTCGAGAAAATCCCTTAACATGCTCCCTCATGATAGAAGCCTCGGCTTCAGCCAGATCAGAACGGAGCCCCAGATTCTCCTCCTTCTCGGATTCCAACAACTTCCGCAACTCAAGACTGGCTTCCTTCTCGGCTTGAAGCCTTTCCACGACCCTCGGAAGGTTGAGCCGGTCGGTTCTTTCCATTTCTAGCTCGGCCATAAGGGTGGTATTGCCTTTTTCCAGCTCTACCTTTTGGGCTTTCAATTGCCCAATTAGCCGAGCTTGCTCTTCACACTTTGCCATGGCTTTTTCAAGCTCATCCCCAGTGCGCAAAGTTCGGGCAGCTTCCGCCTCCATACTTTTCATTATTAGAAAGCTCGTGGCTCGAAAAACAGGTAATGGAGGAGACTCAGAAGAGCATAAGCGACCGCAGCTTTCCTGCTCGCATCATGGCCCGATTCTAGTAAAAGGCGAGCATATGCTGGCTTAATAACTTGGGAACCCGCTAAAGGGCCGGAGTTAAAATTGTCTAGCTAAGGACAAAGGGCAGAAGCCCAGAAAGCATAGGTCGAGCATTGTTCCCTCGCACCAAAAAGTCGAGGTCGAGCAATGTTTCCTTCCTCGCAATAAAAATCCTAGGCCAAGCACAATATCTTCGCACCAAAGTCCACAGCAGATCATGCATGTTAGAGACCCAGGATTCAAAGGAAATCATGGTAGTGTTCAACCAGATAAGCCGGAATCCCAAGTAAGACTGGGCTCAGACAAAAAATCCGGCGAGCAAGGTTTCGGCCAAGGAAGACGATAACCCAAGAAAGACTTGGTTCTACAAAAAACAGATTTCCGAGCAATGCTTCCGCGAATCATAAAGTCCTCGGCACCAAAAAGCGTGTTAAGACATGCAGGTTGACATTTAAGCTCTTTTGCTTATTTCAAGCTCGGAGCTTGGGGGGCTAATGGGGATAAAGGAAGGATATTCTCGGAAGTTACAGAGAAAGGATATCCCTTAGCCTGCAGCTCGAAGAACTTGTATGAAAACTATTTTCTCATACAAATCGGAGAAGATATTAGGAAAGTTTATTCTGAGACACACCTTCAGGATCGGAAAAAGTAATTTGAAGTTAGTGGGTACTTCAAAATCCACCAAATGAAAGCATAAAAAATTAAAGGATGAAATACAAGCACCGAGGTAAACTCCTAATGACCGACTTTGAACTTGGCTCTCCAGAAGATTGGTTCGAGCCCGAAATCACTGATAAGTCGAATCTCAGCTGCCAGCTTCTAAACTTATCTTAAAGGTAAGATTGAAGTATCTTATGTTCAGAACATGTTACTGGCCGATATGTGAACCTCAACCACTAAACTTGAGTACTGCCCGAGAGGTATTAGCCGAAGTAAGAGGATCTATGCAAATCCAGTACTTTATCAACACTAAGGACAAGCTCCGCTTCTTTCATAAAGCTCTTTCGCTTATTCTGAGCTCAAAGATTGGGGAGCTTATATATTGATCGAGATGTTAAACTCGGCTACCGTGCCTACCAAACTAAAATGTTGACTGAGAAATAAAGATAGATCTCCAAACCCAAACAATCAAAGGGAAATGATTACTAGACTCGCCCACCGAGCCCGCTGAACTTAAGAATTGGCCGAAATGTGAAGGTCGGCAACTTGAAACGAGAAGCTCAGGCTCCCTACTCGGTTGAGCTCCAGCTCCCGACTATAGGTTCAAGCTCAGGCTCCCTATTGGGTTGAGCTCCGGCTTCCAACTGCTCGGTTGAGCTCCGGCTCCCGACTCCTGGTTCGAGCTCAGGCTCCCTACTCGGTAGAGCTCCGGCTCTCAACTTATCGTTTGAGCATGCAACTACAGCGCAAACCTCGGAAATGATGCCGTAAAGGCCATGCATCACGCAGAGTAATGTCTCTTTTCCATTTCGGGAACCAAGAAAGTATGGCCTCAACACATAACAAGCAATCACCGCCACCTCGGCTTGCCTCGGCTCCCACGAAAAAGCTTCCACGCCATAGGCTCAAAGCTTGGGGGCTTGTGTATGAGCCGAGATACAGAGTCCGGCACCCAGAAAGCATCAAGCTCGGTCACCCGAGCTGCTCACCGAAGTTGGAGGATGTATATAGATGCATAAGGTATGAAGCTCGGACAATCACCTCGCCGAGCCGAAAGACCAAAAGGTGAGACCAAATTCCTAGCCTTGACTCCTTCGAAAAAGCTTCCACGTGATCAGTTCGAAGCTTGGGGGGCTTGTGTATGAGTCGAGATATAGAGCTCGGCTAAACATCATGAAAGCTTCTACGCTTAATCATCTCAAAGCTTGGGGGGCTTGTGTACTGGCCGAAGAGTGAAACCCGGCCACCGAGCTCGAATACCCGGCCCAGTCTGGAGGTTAAAGATAATAAAGTTAAAGATCACTTAAATCCTGATATTATCTGAAATAACCTTATCTGGTTAAAAGAGATAATATCCCTTAAATTAAGGAATCACATCTCAAAAGAGATTTAAGAGATAAATCAGATCTCTAAAAGATATTTAAGAGATAAATCAGATCTCTAAAAGATATTTAAGAGATAAATCAGATCTCTAAAAGATAGGGAAATGCTATTATAAAAGGAGGAGTACCCAATGATAGAGACTCAATTTTCACTGAATCCCGGTAACTCTCCCTTAAGCATGTTAGAGGAACTAGCGTCGACCAAGAGACTATCAGACAGTCCTTGCTCCATAGTACTCATCCGATACAAAATTAAGGGATCGAGATCACCGTCCCACCAAGGGTTGAACTTAGAACTACGTCTGGCTTTGATTCCCACTGGGATACGTAGGACCGGAATATCGGATTCTGTCAAGCCAAAGTCTAAAACAACCCCCATGGTTAACTCTTGGTATGACGTTCTACGGTGAGATTCCGGCAAGTCGAATCTCGGCAGGAACAGTAAAAAAATAATTGCAGAACTCCATTCTCATTCTCTTACCTCTCTCTCTTACTCTACAACTCATAAAAATCCCTAAAACCACAAAGTTGCTCTGTAACTTCAATTGTAGGAAGAAGGTTCTGGTCCCTTCGTACCGCCATGGAAGTATGATGGACTCCTCAAAGAAAATACATGCCTTCACCATTCTATTTGGCCGCCGTGCTCCACGAGCCGTACCATCATCCCGAGCCGTGCCACCGTCACATACCGCCACTGCCTCCGCCTCTTTGATCAACTGCATGCCATACGATGATGATGAAGCAAGAGATGAACCAGATCGGGTCTGAGTTGGGTTTAATTTTCTTTTATTTTATTTTTTTTAAGCTTTATGCCACATTTGTCTGCAGATAGATGATACTTGATGGAAAGGATTACTTCGATTCAGTTTTAAAACATAAAGGATTAATTTAAATCTTTTAAAAGATAAAGGACCAAAATAAATCTTACAAAAAAATTAAAAGATAAAAAAAGTATTTTAGCAAAAACAATTTTACTTGAAGCTTAAAAAATGAAAAAACAAATTGTGCTCAAACGTCAAAAGATTCTGAAATGCTTTGAAACACGATAAAGTTCAAATTTTGTCTTGACAATTATTTGACGAGACATTTTGTTTTTGTATACATGTCATATTTTTAGAAAAATGATAAATTGACAAAGATTTTGGATACTTACAATGGAAATCACATGGTGGGATCAGGCTCTTATAATATCAATCGTTCATAAGAAAATCAGTAATTAATATCAAGTGTACATGTATAATAAATCATGGATATATTGGAATATAAATCCTTGATTTTTTCATAAATAATTGAGATTGTTTACTTTACCATCTCCTCATTTTAGAAGAGCCAAATCCTATATGGTGATAAGTGTTTTGAAGTGTTGAATATATATAATGAGAGAGAGAAAAATAATAAATAAATATGAATGAGTATATATATACGGTGTTGGACAACAAAATTGTGTCCAACTATCATTACTATATTTTGACTAAACCCCAATTTGGTCCCTGAGAAAAACACTCGGGTTTGAAATAGTCTCTATCTAAAAAAAAATATTCATTTAATCATTAAGAAATTATTATTGGGACACGTTAGTCGCTCCCTCCTATCGTTGACCACCTTTCACCTCCGTTAAATTGCTGATGTGTCTCGTTATGTTGCTTATGTGGCCGTTACGGTACTCTTACATGGTTTTTTTTTTTCATGTCTTCCATACCAAAACGATGCCGTTTAGGCCTCCCACCTCCCCTATTAAGTTTCTTCTTCCTCCTCCTTCTCTGTTACACTTATAGAAATCCTAGGCCTTCACCATGGATTCATATCTCCATTATTAACCTTCTTCTCTCTCTCTTCTCTTATTTCAACCCTCCTCACTGCACCCCCCTTCCCCTCATCAATTTGAACAGAAACCCAATCACCCATTTCCTGAAATGAGACAGATCAAACCAATGAGGAACATAATACATCATAATTTTGAGGGCCAAATTAGTCCCTTTTAAATTGATTTGTAACCCAAATTCATCCCTTACAAAATTAAGAGTGGACAAATTAGTCCCTCGTGGCTGTGCAGAGTGTGTTGTCTGGTTTCTTTGAACTGGTTCCTGGTTTCCTTGTATTGGTTCCTGAGTCTGAAACACAAAAATGTCAATTAGTTAGCAACCCCCATTCCCAAAAATAAAAACCAGAGACCCACAAATGCATGAGAAAACCAAAACCATTAACAACACAAGAAGAACCCTAACAATCGAATCTCCACATTTCAAATACGAAAAATGCAAACCACACAGATTAGGAAAGACAAAGGAACATTACCTTCAGAAATCGGACTTTATCAAGTAACAAATCCTTCCCTTAAGATGCTTTGATTTAGTCAAAACCCTTCACTTCTTCTCCTTCGTGTTGTAGTTCTCCTTTCTTTGCCACTGATACTTTGCAGAGGATAGGGAACGATTGTTTGATAGTGAATGAAGCTTGAGGGTTTGACAGAGACGACCTACACATTCAGAGAGGTCCACTAACGAAACGTCGTCGTTTCAGACTCTCCCCCCTTCATACGTCTGCGTTTTGGGGCCAACCGAATTTTGTCTTCTATTTTTAATTTCTTTTTATGTTAATATCCATGCTGAACTAGAAGTAACCAAGGATGACTGACAACTCAGCAAAAAAAACGGGACACCTCAGCAATTTAATGGAGGTCAAAGGTGGAGGGACTAACGTGTCCCGATAATAATTTCTTAAGGATTAAATGGATAGTTTTTTTTGGATAGGGACTATTTCAGACCCGATTGTTTTTCTCAGGGACCAAATTGGGGGTTTAATCCTCTATTTTTATCCTCTCATTGACTTAGTGCACTACTGTTACCATATGATGATGATGATACCTAGGGGTGTAATCGGGTCGATTCAGATCAGGTTTGGGGAGTTTCATCATCCGAACCGATCAAATTTGATCGGTTCAGATCAGTTAGGATTTGGTCAATTTTTAACTGCGGAACCGAACCAACCATTGTCGGATCGGTTCAGATCATCAGATTACCCATTATTTTTTATTTAAACTTCAAAAATTTAATAAAAAAGAAAAAATATACATATTTAATTATTAATTATATTAAATATATATAATAATATATTAACATTATATATATATACAAAATAATTTTTAAAATAAATTTTTGTAGGGTTCGGTTTGGATCGGATTAGACTTGTATAATTCGAGACCCGAACCGACCTTGTTCGGGTTAGTCCGCTCCAATCCAGTGATCTGAACCAATCCGTCAAAGTCGGTTCGGATCCGCTTACACCCCTAATGATAACTGACTATTATAGTTATACATTTTTTCGATCTACTTTGAGGAGTATCCCACCACCAACCTGAGACGGGGACTAATCTCCCGCGGGAGTTTGTTCGGCACCTCGATGGGTGGCATCCCTCCCAGCTGAGATTTTTTTCATACCCAAAACTCGAACCTGAGACCTTGGTTAAGGGGCGAGAGACCTTTAACCACTCACGCCAACCTCAGTTGGTATTATAGTTATACATTTGATGATATATGATTTGTTGATGGTATAAAAAGTTTTACATATTGATCATACATCATTGCCACAACTTTTTTCTTCTCGAAAATTCATATATTCCTTATTAATAGGTGGATAGCTATCTTTGAAGCGCGAGTTTAGGTTCAGACTCAACGAAAGAAAGAAAAAAAGAATACTTAACAATGTATCTTAATAGAAGAACTGCAGGATCCCCCTTTCACTTTGGATGACCTTTGAATCATGCCATGAGCCTTTTGTTTCATCCTTCTTTTTTTTTTTGGTTAAAAATAGTGACAAGTAAGCAATCACTTCGTACCGGGTCGGTCAATTAAGGATAAAGTACTACCTCGCGTTGTCGTTCCATTCTCAAGGATCAAACACACAACCACTTGGTTAAGGGACGAGGTGTCGAACCACCACGCCAGCAACGTTGGGTTTTTTGTTTCATCCTTTTCTTAAGTGTTTGAAGAAAATTGCAATTAATATGATTTTCCTAATCCTTCCTTCAAAAAAGGCTTAAATTCCAAAAGAAAAAAACTCATACAAAAACCTTGTAGTTTTAAAATTAGCATATAAACCTTGAGAAAAGTTCTTATTGTAACATGTGAGAGAATCAAATCTAACCCATATAACTAACTGTACACAAATTATTGAGATTAAGTTAATTAAAGGAATGCAGTGGACATATCCAAAGAGAAAAGTTTTTATCGTTAAAAGTGAGAGAATTAAATTTTGACCATAGGATCATATGTGAATGGTCGATATTAAAAATTAACCAAAAGTTATGTGACACTAAAAAAAGTACTAACATATATTGATGTTCTAATATTCATGTAAGGTTCAATAATAAAGATGAAAAGGGGTGAACCATCTTTACAAAAGTTAGTTAACATTAAAGACCAAAGGTGAGCTATTTTGGAAACTGAGATACCAAAAACGTACATTTTAAAAACGAGGGACTAAAAATGAATTTTCAATATTTTACTAGAACCAAAAACATATTAAATGTAAACATTTTATTGTGTCTTTACATTAGTTTGAGTTTTTACACTCTTTCTTCAAAAAAAAAAAGTTTTTACACTCTTACATTTGTGGGAACGAATCTTCTACAACGGGGTTTTTCTACGGTGTGATCCTGACCATTGAAAAGTAAAGGAGTGTGAGGATTTTGAATAATGAAAAAGATATATTTAAGGGTGGAGATCTAAAATCAAAGAGGATCCACTCACAACATTTGTTAAAAAAAAAAAATTACACTCTTACATTACCTAATCACTTTTTATATGATATAATTTTTATTAGTCCAATCGTTGAATTATAATTATAATTATAATTATCAATAAAAATATAATCAAATAGCTCTTATTTTCTTATATTTTAAAGGATCTTTCTAACGAGTGTCCTAAGGATATTGGTTAAGGAAGCAAGAAATAGAAACTTGTATTGAAAATAATAACTTTTAAACCTTCAAGGTATTGAATACACAACTTCCAACACAAAATTTACATCTTTGATACCTTAATCAATATCTTTAGGACACTGGTTAGCAATTGCGATAAAGCTCATCTAAATGAACAAAACATTAGGGGTGTTCATCAACCGATCCAAACCGATTCAAACCGCAAAAACCAAACCGAAAAACCGAACAAACCGAAAACCGAAAAAACCGCAATTTTTTATTGGATTGGATCGGATTTTGGATCCTATAGTGAAATTCAATCCAATCCAATCCAAACCAATCTATTATATACATATACTATTCTTTTTGAAATTATAGTATTACTCATACTTTAACATTATTCTACATACTTTTATATTACTCATTCTCTTTAATATTTTTGTTGGAATGACATATATAAGACTATTTAGAATAAATATTAATGTCTTGAAGTTATATTTTACTAAAAGTTTTGATGCATAGTATATATATATTTGATTGAGTATTCATGAAAAATAGGAAAACAATTAAGTAAATTTGAAAAATAATTAGCTACAATTTATTTGTAGCTGATTCAAGGAAAAAAAAAAAGGATAAGTGGGAGTAGATATAGAGAATGAATATAAAAGAACGTGTTAAAAAATACCAATAATTTTTTTCTTCTCAAACTCCCAAATTAAAACAAAGATTATCTTTTACCACTATTAAATAAGTAGAAAGGACACTTGACGTTAGAAAAAAATAAAGTATGACAAAAACTGAATTATCCAATCCAATCCAAACCGCATTTGATTGGATTAGATCGGATTTTTTGAAGGAAGCAAATCGATCCAATCCAAACCGCACGATGTTTTCATTATTGGATCGGATGACCTTTTAACTCAAAACCGATCCAATCCAATCCGCGAACGCCCTACAAAACATACAACCTTGAGAGAGAGAGCTGTTATCAATAATACAGCTACCAACCTTGCCAATTGATTAGGGAGGTTTCATGACACATGTATCCCCTGTCCATGCCTGTCACCTGCTCCTCAAAAAGAGGAAGAAAAGGGGAAACAAAGTGTAGATATCCCCAAATTTTCATGGGCATGCCCTCAAGATATACTGGATTTACAGTTACCCATTCCCGCGAACCCCGGGATATTTAGCATATTATTGATGATGATGGACGGAGAATGAAGGAACAAAGGAAGAATGCCGTACAGAAACCCATAAAATGTGGAACAGATTCAAAAAGAAATGACTACCCTTATCTTTGGGCTTGAAAGAGAACACATGTGTCAAATCAATTCATATTTCTCTAAACCCATCACTTGAAGGGGTAAACCATCTTTACTTCAGACCCGTAATCACATTACCATTCACATGCAAAATGAGAAAAGATACAATGACCTACCAATATATTATTTAATTTTAAAAAAGTGAGAGACTTCAAGAAAATGCTTCATACCCATCTCATATCTCATATGATCAGACATACTTCACATTTATATGAGATGACATAAATAAAATGTGGTTGTGCAAATAATGAAATTAAGAAGAAAAAAAAAGTGTACAAACATGAGGTGAGGTTTGTTTTTAGTAATACTAACCGAAAAGTTAGACATATCTCATAAACAATTCTGTGGTGACACCTTGGACATGAAATCCAAAATAGTTCCCCTTCCCCTCCTAGACTGTGATGGGTCCACTTGTCACTACTTTTGGTTAGATCAATAAAGAGTGCATTTTCTAAAGCGTTATTAATAGATACATGATTGTACTTACTTGAAACTTGGAAAGTGAAGCACGCTGTGTACAGGGTATGCAAATGCAGAAAACCCTGTAACAAATGATGCACCCAGAAAATCTTTCCCAAGATGGAATTTTCCATTGCAGTGTCCTCACAACAGTAAGGAAGTGAACTTCATTTATAAGGGAAAAAAAAGAGGCCAGAGGGCCCCCACCTTGTGTTGTCTCAAATGTACAACAAAGAAACCAAAAACAACCCTTTTAAAGCAATATATTAATAAGGGAATTCAATAATTAACCAATAAGACAATAACTGAGAAAATTGCAAGCCAATGAAATGCCAACAAGACTGACATGAATCAATCAGGATATGTTTCAAAATAGCAGGTTAGATTTGCATAACGAGAAAATGTACCTCAGGTTTAACAACTATATTCCATTTATATTCTCTACATCAAAATTTTCTTTTGAAGTGTGCTAATCAAACTACAGAAGTGACAATGTTGACACAAGAGTAAGGGGCTTTTAATCTACTCAAAATTTTAGATTTGCAGCAGGGAATTATATAAAACACAGTCAACAAGAAATGTCAGTGGTGCCATAGCTGATTGCTTGAAGACTTGATTCAGACATATTTGTAATCCATCTCATAGGGCCATTTGATTCTCCATGTATATTGTAAGCATAAGAAGGCCATCTTACATCACTTCCACACATGCTGCTGACACCCATTCTGATCATCTTCTGTGTTCTTTCAAGAACTATAAGACTGGAAAATGTAGAGAAACTGTTTCCCACAAAGATATCAGCCCGTAAACACACTTCATAGTCAATTGCAGATTGAATTAGATATGGATACTTGTTATAAATTCCATCAACACCAAGTTTCCTCTTCTCAAAAGGAAGGAAGCCTTCTTCCCAGTCTTCCAGTATGGAAGAATTGTTAAGGAGTTTATCAGCTACTGCGAGATAAACAACAACCGGAGTCTTCAAACCAACAATGTTCCGAACTCTTTCCATTATCTCTTTCTTGCTACTGCAGATTTGATTTGTGTTCAATCTCTGCTCTAACTTTTTGCAGTGAATCATCCAGTCAATTTCTATCCTCATGTGGACAGCAACATATGGAAGAGGCTGAATTAAAGACCTATCATCAGAAGTGATATTATTTTCGTGTTCCACTGATTCGATGTTTCCTCTTACATTTCTTCCAACTTCTCTAATCCTAGACACAACTCTATCTGCTTCTTCAGCAATCTCATCTATCAAATTCAAGCACTCAAAAACCTTTGCATAGTCCTTCACAGGCCAATGATCATGCCACAAGAATGGATTTTTCCCTTCAATGCGAATTACCTCATGTTCATCAAATGAGCCCCTACTATACTCCATCAATTGTGATAAATCTCTCTCCACGGTCCACCTCCTTCCACTTCCTTTCTGCATTTCAAGCACTTGTGTTCTATTTAAGACATCAGAATAGCGACCCAACCGGACGAATCCATTGCAAAGTGTATTAAACTTGTCAAATTGGAATACCTTGTCAAAAGAAATGGGTTGCAGGAGGTCAATTTCTTTGTAAAAAAGAGAGGCACTAAGGCTAGGCATCAAAAGAGTTCGATTCAGCATTCTAGCAGTAAGGCAAGCCCTTGCAAATGCAATTTTCTGGTTGTTTAGTCCCCACACAATCTGAGGAACTGCCAAAAACTTATCTTGCCTAATTCCAAAGTCAGGACCTAACAATGGAGGATGGTTGCGGATATACACAAGGTTGCTCCATTCAATTGCATCAAAACCAGGGAAGGAAGGAAGCAACAGTACTCTAAGTAACAAGACAGTAACAAGCAAAACCATGCATCTGCAAGTCATTGAATTTAGAGTGCCACCCAACAACTTTGATAACACTTCCATGTATGATTCACTCTGCCATGCAAAGCATCAAATTTGATCTTAATCTAAGAACTTGGACAATTGCTTCACTTACAAAGGATCACATCAGTGTAGAAAATTCATGCATATAAGCAGCTGCCTGCAGATCAAGATCCAACTTTGAAGGCCCCCCACTATCTGACTGAGTGTTGCAGAAGGAATAACGAGAAAAGCCACAAATTTTCAACAGAGAGTTCCACACCAACGATGAGTTCTACATTATCACATTCCATAAAGTTAAAAAAGAGAATAATTATCAGAATCAGCTAACACTATAGTACATATGAAATTATAATGTGGAAAAAAAAAAGATCATAATTTGACTCTAGTTTATGGCTATACCTTCAATGTTCAATGTTTTTAACTTTCTGTCTATGCAATTGCATTAAAAAAAAGAAAAAAAAAAGAAAAAAAAATGAAGTGCCTATTATTTTCAACCCAAGACACGGACCCATTCAGAAGAGGCCAAAATATTGACATACATGTGAATCTCGGTAACAACACCATCATATAGCTTATACTTATCAGAATTCAGAAATCTGAAAAGAAAATGAAAACACAAGAAGTCCCTATAAGAGTCCGAGGATAAAACAACAAACAACATTTAATGAGGATTCTGTTTGCATGCATGTTCTTATAAAATAAAAAAAAAAAAGCCTTGCATGTTGACTTTTTTACCTTTGGAAAATTTTGAAACAACTTTATTTCAAGATTATGGCAAGACAGATAGGAACCGAGGGAATAAGCAAAATGGGTGGGGTGAACGGTATAAAAGGAACCACCTTGTTTAGCCAAAAAGAATATATGAGAAATAGGATGAAAACACAGAGAAAGAAGAGGGAGAAGAAGGGGAATGTGAATGATCGTTGGGAACAGAGATGAGAGACAAAAAAGGTAGCACAAAGGTGG
The DNA here is from genome assembly GCA_030762895.1 of Sophora flavescens. Taxonomy (NCBI): domain Eukaryota; kingdom Viridiplantae; phylum Streptophyta; class Magnoliopsida; order Fabales; family Fabaceae; genus Sophora; species Sophora flavescens. The sequence continues at coordinate 113,530,306 of CM061062.1, forward strand.
AAGGAATCAGACAAAGGTACTTAGAGAGAAGAAAAAGCAGAAAATGCTTTTTATGTTTATTTGTTTAGAATCAAAATGAATATAAAACAACGACGTGCGGGTGACGCAACAAGACAAGTGAATTTGATTAGCAATAATCTAATATAAATCATTTTTTTTTTTAATGAAAAGGAGACTCATGGCCCATGAGTAGAGAAGGAATAGGGTCCTTGAACATTAAAAAAAAAAAAAAGCGATTAGGTTCCTAAACATTAGAATAATTTGTAAGCAGGTCTTTTATACACTTTTTTTTGGTTACGGTCTCGTTGGGTATTCATTAACTAATTCATTTACTCGTTTTTGTGGGTCGTTAAACCTTTTTAAAAAAATTCAAATAAATTCTTATATTTTTTTAAAAAAATTCAAATATGTTACTATATTTTTTGGAACCCTAATAAAAAAAGTGTATTAGAAACTCAATTATAAATTTTTTATATGTTTAGAGACCTAATTACTAACTTATAATATATAGGAACTTATTTAAAAAATTTTAAATAGTTTAAGATTTTATGGATTAATTAAACCTAATTTATATTTCATGTTTAAATTCCTTTATTTTTTGAACCTCGAAATTTTAAAACAGAATCTTTCAACTCAAGCCATGTCATTCGGGTTAGGGACGGTAATTTCTATTTTATTAATTGGATATCCATAAAAATTACCCATAATTAGTAGAGTAATTATCCGAATAATAGATAAGATTTCGGATACGGGTAATTACCTAGAAATTTGAATGAGTATGGGTGCGGGAATTAGGGGTGTTCGCGGATTGGATTGGATCGGTTTTGAGCTAAAAAGTCATCCGATCCAATGATGAAAACATCGTGCGGTTTGGATTGGATCGGTTTGCTTCCTTAAAAAAAATCTGATCCGATCCAATCAAATGTGGTTTGGATTGGATTGGATAATTCGGTTTTTTCATACTTTTTTTCCGAATGTCAAGTGTCATTTCTACTTATTTAATAGTGGATAAAAGATAATCTTCGTTTTACTTTGAGAGTTTGAGAAGAAAAAAATTGTTGATATTTTTTAACACGTTCTTTTATATTAATTATCTATATATACTTTCACTTATCCTATTTTTTTCCTTGAAGCGGCTACAAATAAATTGTAGCTAATTATTTTTCAAATTTACTTAATTGATTTTTTATTTTTCACGTTTACTCAATCAAATATATATATATGTTATGCATCAAAACTTTTAGCAAATTATAACTTCAAGACATTAATATTTATTCTAAATAATCTCATATATGTCATTCCAACAAAAATATTAAAAAGAATAAGGGACATAGAAGTATGAAGAATAATTTTTAAGTATGAGTAATACTATAATTTCAAAAATAATAGTATATGTATATAATAGATCGGTTTGGATTGGATTGGATTGGATTTCACTAGAAGATCCGAAATCCAATCAAATCCAATAAAAAAATTACGATTTTTTCGGTTTTCGGTTTGTTCGGTTTTTGGTTTTCGATTTTTGCGGTTTGAATCGATTTTTGGATCGGTTGATGAACACCTCTAGTGGGAACGAGTATTGCGGTAGTTATCCCGTCCCGCACCCACACATATGTATATGTATATATAATTATTTATTTATTTGTATTACTAATATATAATTTTAACTATAATACAAATTTAAAACCAAAACTAAACTAAAGATTCTTACCTTTCGAAACCCAATTGCATCTATAATTCCTTTTTTGATATTTTTATTTATTTAATTTTTTTGATTTATAATTTTTATGAGTAGATTTGAAATAACTTTGAATTGTTTTTTAATTGTTATAACGTTTCTTTTGTTATTTATTGTTTTTTACAGTTAAAGTATAGGTACGGGTACATGTACTTAGATACCCATAAAATACGAGTAAAGATACTAAAATTGCTACCCACTTAAATATGAATAATTTTTTCAAACACGAATATAGGAACGAGTGTTATAATACCCACACATCGTCATCGCTAGTTCGAGTGGATCAAATAATTGTTACCCAAATACCAAATAATTTTGAAACAATTATTTATTTAGACATAAAAATGAACAATATGCCGACTCTAAGTCCTGGTTAATACTAATAACTAGTGTAATAGCCCGTGCGCTACGCACCGGCACTAATACTGTAAAATTTTATTTTAAATGATTCCATAAATATTATAGAGAATATAATATTATGTGCATTATAAATCTTTTTGGGCCTCCAGATGAGAACTTGGTCTTATAAAATATGGTTCATTTTTTACTATGAGTAAAAATTGATCAACCCTAACTCATTTAAAGAAGAAGAAGACACACAAAGACTTCGAAGACATCATCTTAATGCTACCATAAGCGAGACACTTTGTGCACTCAAGAATTACATATCCGTCGTATATTTGGTGTTTTGATTAGGTAAGGTAAGTTATTTCCATACTTGATTTTAAGCTTTAACAGTGATTTTATAACTTGTCCAAACTATTCTTATTTTCTTCGATTGTCTTAATTCTTGTTTTGCATGTTCACTGCACTTTATTAGATGGCTAAGGGGTTTCATTATAAGCTTTGTTTAATTTCTATGTGATTTACCATTCGTAGATAAATTTGTCTATTTGGATAGTAATAACCATTAAATTGATAGTAATATTTTTTATTATGGCAGTGTTGATCTGCACTGATTAAAGTTGTATAAAGTTATTTGTTTCAAGTATTTGTGGGTAGTGATTGCTGCTGTAGTTTTTTTTTTTTGGTTAGATACCATTTTTTGCTATTAAACTAATCTCACTTTTTTTGTTAGAGTCTATTTGCTGTTTAAATAAAGAGCATTGTTTACTATTAAACTAACCTCATCTTGGATTTTGTACAATACTTTACTTCGGATTCAGTAAAGGCTTCCCTTGTATAAAACAACCTGAGGCCTTTTCAGGAGTGTGACAAATCATCTCAGCCATCATGTTGTATAGTTAAGTAGCTAACTTCAATGGAAAATTGTTTTCTACTTTGTATTTCACTATCTACAAACACGTAAAAAAAATTGGTGAATTTTTTTTCATGGTTTAAATGTTGTCATTGAAATAACATCAGCTACTATTGCAGGAAAATGAACGGCGATATCAAAACCTTCTTAGTCCTCTTCGATGAAAACAAAGAATTTATGGTTAGCTTTCTACACCTTCAAACTCAATTATAATTTTTGTTGTATTTTATATGTGGTTATTTGCTATAGTGTGGAAATATATATTTTTGTATTCGTTTCATGATGTGTTTATATTATAAACAATAGTGGCAACCATCAAATTTATATGGACTGCATGTGACATGACATTAGTTGCACAGACAATTATGTTGTGTGCAGAGGTTGCCTCCTCAATTTACAAATTTGTCGGGACAACACCCAAGAAACCCAATAATATTAATAACTCCTGCAATTCTGAATGGAGGGTGAATTATCAACCAATGTACGGTGAATTTTGGATGTATAACGGCTAATCTCAATTTGCAAGGGCGTGGAGGCTAGAAAAAAAACATGATGTCTTGTTCAAATATATTGTTGGATCCCACTTCCAAGTGATTCCATTCTATAGAAATTGTTTCGAGATTCAAGGTAACAATATACAACTTACAAATCTGCTGCTTCATTTCTTCGAACCAGTGGTGTTAGAAGACCATCATCTAAGTCCTGTAAGTATTTGATTGCAATAAGTGTACACATTTTTTTGGCCATTTTGACAATGTAACACACAAAGCACATATTTATTTAGTTATAAATGTAACTATTGTTATTAAGTTTGTCTATTGTGTCAGTGGCAGTCAATACCAAAAAGTGTGCAAACACTTTTTGGAGATACATTTCCTAATCTAATCTGACTGGTACCAAGGGATGGAACTACTTGGACAGTTGAGCTTGAAGAGGATAATGAAAATATATGGTTTGGAAAGGTTATTTTCTTTTGTATAATAATGGGATAGTTGTTATGAACATAACATCTTCCTCTTAAATATGCTACTCATTGGTGAATTAAGCAACATCTGCAACAAAATCGATAAAAAAACCTCAAACAGATACCGATTATTCTCTCACAAAAGGATTCAAGACACGTAAGCGATGAGATATGATCTTTAGTCGAAAGAAACTAACAACAATTGTTTCCATTAAATATATTAACCAGCTATATCAGACTACTGTTGGATTTTGACTACAAATGTTGCTAACTTGCTTCAATGTTAATTAAAAACTTGCTGCTTCTAAATATGAGGGTTAGACATATAGCAACTTATCAATGTCCACAAAACAAACACTTTCTGCTGCTTGAGTAAATTATTTATAAGTCCTGATACTACCATACGCAAGCTCAGCAAGCTTCAATGTTCAGATCTTAGCTACAACTGAATCACTGCTTTGTCTTTAGATTTCTGGAGTTTAAGCTCTCTAAAGACCCTTTTTTTATCAACAAAAGTAATGTATATTTATATAAGAGTACATCATGTACTCAAACAAAAGGAAGTTATCCCTAGTTTACAGATTCTAGGTCCTACACTGCAAGCACCCAAAAACCCAAGTGGCAATGAGTCCCAATTACAACTCCAAGAAAACCAGATTTTACCCCCACCACCACCACAATAGACAAAGCAACATCATGAAAGTGATGTGCAGCAAAAAAAAACATGTATTACACTTCCAACCATTCTGAAATATATACAAAGATTATGAGCAGGGCATCAAGCCATCAACCACAGATAGAAGGAGAAGAAACACTCGCAGCCAGTCAATTCCAAAGTAGAGCACCACAAACCCAGTGGATATCACAACATTTAAAGCATCCAAAACACCTTAGCAGCACAGAGAGCAGCTGTCCCTCCTAATGCCTACTTTTCAAAGAGATGACACAGTTCAACGGTTTCAAACACCATTCAGAGAAAGAAATTGTCCCTTCCCCAGCACCGCTGAACCAACTCCAAGAGAATATAAGCACTAATTACACTGATACAAATCCCTTCATCTAGTAAAACTTCTAGCTTCATTATGGCTTCAGATTAAATCTTTACAAAGTTTAATATGCTCAGATGTCATGTGTATAGAAGGCACCCTGTAACACAATGCTCTGCATAATAAGAAATGCAATTCATCATTGTCAATTAGCCTTAATGAACCGATGAGACCTGTATATAAGTCCCTTGAAACACGTTTAATATAGTCCTCTAGAGAAACTTAGTGTTTCAAGAACCCCCTATTGCAGAACCAAATCAGTATGACCTTGTTTTAACCAAGCACTGCGACATGGCTTACCTCAGAACATTGAAGAAGGAAGAGAAACATACAAAAATAAGTAAAAATGTAGAAAGCAGCAAATCCATAAAGCTATTTTTTGACTATCTTTCTTCATTTTTCATTTAGTTAAAAACCCATTAATCTTATTCTGGCATGTGTATACTCATGTAATCGTGATCGGACTTAAATAAACATAAAATGTTGTTTGTACAACATAAGCATGTTTAGTGATCTTATTTTATTGCTATAACAATTAAGACATTTTAATTGTAGAATTTGTAGGCTAGTTAAAGTTAGTATGACAATGAGACTGAGTAACATGACTTCTCCTTTTTCAAACTTAAAAGATTGATGGGCATAGGAAAAAAAAAGGAAATCTTGGAATCATATCCTATTAAGGCACAATTTTAGAATGGAATCAACCAAATAAGATACCATCAAAAATAAAATTTCCACCATCAATAAATGCATATTTCCCTATATGAATCTTGGTTGCTGATAAAACCATTTTGGCCAGATGACTATGTAAAAGTCTTGAACTGGGAAGTGCTGTAAGACCAAAAAAGTCAACAGATTTATTTCTATGTTGCATTAAGAAAACATATTATTAACCATAAAAATAAGGTACACTCAAATACAATGAAATAGACCATGGTCATTTCATGTGCTTTCGGAAATCATCAATCACCAAAGAGAAGTGATTCAGAAACTGAAGAACCATGGGTGAATATCCTATCAATAGAATGGTTTAAATTACTTACATAAAGTTATAGACTTCAAGTAACAAATGTTAAATTAAATTAATAGATAAAGCTTGACAACCATATATACCCCTCATATTCACAACCGCGCAACAACTAATCTTATGACTTCTCTCACAAAAACAAAAAAAATGAGATGGGTAATAAATAGGAAACAATTACCAATACTCAAGCCTTGGCTCAAATTATTGATCCTCTCCTGACAATACGAAGTAAACAAAATCATCATATCAACCTACCGGTAAACTTTATTGAGACCTGAGATAATATTGAAGCAAGCAAAAATCTGCACTGTCAATAAGCAATCTGGTAAGCATATCAACAAATGCAGAGGCACATGGAACTAAACACTTCTTGTGTTAGAAAGGGAAGAAGTGCAGGGTTAATTTGTTGCTTAAGTAAAGACAAAGATAGTTAAATCACAAGACAAAAGCAACTTGTAAACCACACAAACCTGTGTTTTCCATGTTTGTTTGAGGAAGTGCAATATATATATATATATATATATATATATATATATATTATGGTTATGTAAGTTAGAATGATGAGATCATATAAGTTTTTACCTCCAATTTTTCCTGCCTCTCCATAAGCTTGTTTCTTGCATGGCCAACAACTGAAGAAGCATCCTGAAATCATGTGTTAATTGGAATATATTTAACTCATTGAAATCAATAGAGTATGTTTATGGTTGCTCAAAGGTCCATATGAATTAATAAGTAGTCAATCAGTGTTACGTTAGATGTGTGTGGATTGTAGAGTTGCATTTTTCTTATTTGAAATTGAAACTCTTAGTAGAGAAGGCAAATCAAGCAAAAAATTAAAATTGAAATAAGACAAACATGAAACAAAAAATTTGAGAGCTATGAATCCAAAAAAGCCAAGCCCCTGCCTCCTTTTATAAGTTAAAATGGTCACCAAAATTAAAAGGACAGATTTGACAGACACAAAATATGAAGACATTTCTTGCTAACACCACCTTGCATACTGGACATCCAAAATTAGACACAAACAGTAAGCCTTCAAGTGACCTCTCCTTGTTGCTAAGGAATCACACCTTTGGAAAATGATCAATCCCAACACCCTATTTCCATTGCTAAGACCGTATTCATAGTTACATACCTTTCTTTCAAAACCATAACCATCTTTAAAATATGCATTACCCTATTTACATATCTCTCCTTGTTGCTAAGGAATCACACCTTTGGAAAATGATCAATCTCAACACCCTATTTCCACTGTTAAGACCGTATTCATAGTTACATACCTTTCTTTCAAAACCATAACCATCTTTAAAATATGCATCCAGCATCAGATTCATTACATTACCCTGTTGTGCACATGAAGAAAATCTAAACATGGTAACAAAAGTGTGCCGAGTGATGTGATCAGATGGAGGTGGAAGGAAATTAGAGCTTACTTTTCAGATTTATCTGGGATGTCGTTGATAGTGTAATCGAGGATTCAAATAAGACCCAGGTTCTGAATGTTCCCTGAGAGTACCTCGGAGTTCTGATTGGAAGGGAGGATCGCCTCAGTTTCAATTTTACATTGCTAGCACTGAACCTGTTACCATATAAACACAGTTACAACTACAGATCTTGTAATAATAGCAAAAATAAGGCACAGATAGAGTGGAGGAGAGGCCAAAAATACAATCTTAGCCTATAACATCCATTGACAAAGGTACTGCAGGACAAACATGAAGCCAGGTAATTAGCTAATCTTATAATCTCAAAATTTTTTTAATTTTGTTGAACTTTCGAGGGAAAAAAACTGTAACCTTTTTTAGTCTCTCAAGGGAAAAGTTTTAAAATATAGAGACCTCTACAAACAAACTTGTTCCCAAATATTTGTCAGCCTAAGTAATGCTTCTTGAAACTTACAACTTAAAAACACACTTAAAGAAGTATATGATGGATTGCCTATATCACAAATCAAGAAAATATAGATGGATTAACAAAAAGAAATCCTAATTGCAGTAATTTTCACAACGGCGGTTCCAAAAGCAGCGGCAGCTTCCCCAGCTCCCCCATGATGCGGCAAGGCCCCCTAGGGATGTGACGAGTACTGTGCACTTTCGGGTAGAGAGGAAGACGAAGGGAAAGTGAGAAGAGGAAGAATGGAGAGAGAAAAAAGCAAAAGAAAACACCTTACTTCTTACCAATGTTGAATAGGAAAAGAAGAGTAGTGTGTTTGACTCCCCAAAACCCTGCTCCATTGGTTGTACGAAAATTTGCAGAGGGAGAGGTAGAGGCGTGAAAGAGAAGCTTCTCATTTTTAACAAAAAAATAATAATTCACAAAAAACCACAAAGTGACAGGTGTCTTGTACTGTTGTTCTACAATAAGAAAGCTTCTTCAGCATTTATGTGTATATATTGATATTGATATCAGGAATAATGGTTAAGACTAATAATATAACGAATACTGCTTTTAAAAAAAACCTATAAGGAATAATGACATTATTAGAATATGATCATTAAATAATTGACCTTTTAAATTTTTATTATCATGTTATTCCCCTCCCATCCGGATTTTCTTCATAAATAAAAGCCAAAACTCGAACCTCTAACCACTTGTTTAAGGGTATGTTTGGATTGGTAGAAGGTAATGAAATGGAATGGAATAGAATGACATAAATATTTCATTCCATTGTTTGGATATTTTATGATGAAATAGAAGAAAGTTACCCATCCATTGTTTGGGAAGTGGGCGGAATGAAATGCGTTATAACTTTTTAATTACTATATTACCCTTATTTTCATATGTTATATAATAAAACAAAATAAATATATATTATAAAACAATAGAATCATGAGTCCATTTACTTCCATATTCATGGCAACGCTGGATTCAATCTGGCTTGCTTTGTGTATTGCATATTTGATATCTACTCGGTCAGTGCCAAGTCCCACATGATTTCATTGCATTGGTGAATCTTGCAGCACTCGCGGCGCGTAGATATTTACTTTCGTAGCTCCATCAAATAACATATATCATCATTCAAATTCAAATTAACAACCAGATGGTTGGACTTGGTTGTGGATTTACTTATCAGCGATGAATATTGGGAGGAAGCAATGCTGGAATGTGAAGAGTTTTCAGAAGCAGAGTCAGGTTAGAGGAAGATGAAGCAAAAGAAGAATATGGATAAAATAGTGTTTTAATAAATATAACAATTAAAATAAACTGGTTCCATCCCATACCCTACAATTTGGGAGGAATCAAAAAGTGAAGAATTGGATGGAAAGGGATGAAATGCATTCCATCAGGTTCCATTATGTTCCATTCTAAATTAGATAATCCAAAGAATGGAACATAGTTCTATTCCGTTCCATTCCATTCCATTCTGCCACTTTCCATTAATCCAAACATAGCCTAAGAGACGTGAGTGGTTACCACTCGGACGAACCATATTTTGGTAAACTATCAGCCTTTTATTTATTTATGTTTTAATTATTAATATATGAGTTAATATTAGACATTAAAAAATATAGATATTTTGAAATCATAGAAATATACAATTGGAAGTCATTGTTTGGGAAAGTTTTGACACGTGTCAACTTGTGAGACTTTGCTTGAAAAACTAACCTTCATTTATTTGCCAAAATTGGAAAGTTTGGAGGGATTGAATATAAAAGTAACGTTTTGTCCCTGTTGGTCTGTAGCTCCATTTTTTCAAATTTCAAATTTTAATTTCGGCGCCACTTTTCATTCTTCAATTTCAATGCTTCGAAAAAAGTACCCACTTTATTATCAAAGACAATCTTTATCAGAGACAGTGTCTCTCCTCTTCTCTTCTCACATTCCACGATTCATCTTTCTCCATCTTTCTCATTTTTTCAGTTTTTTTTTCACTCCTCTCCTCTCATTCTTTATTCTTTTGTTTCTGATTCAGTTCGGAGACTCCTCTCGCTTCCGGCATCGCTCGAAATCCTCGCCGTCACTACTTGCCATCGTTCCTTGCCATCACTCCTCTCACACCCACAAAGAAGAGAACTTGAAGAGAGATAAAGAGAAAGCATTAAAATGATTGTCACCGGAGATGATGAACATCACCGTAAGGGTGAGCTTCAAGGTGCATGTGAAGGTAATCAAGGTGGCCACCGTCTCCGTCTCAGTTTTCTTTTTATCTTTCTCCCTCCTCTATGAGGTACCTCTCTATTTCCTCTCTCTGTTTCCTCTCAGTTTTCTTTTTATCATTGAGAAATGGGGTTGATTTTAGATGTTATTACTTGGATTATTCAAAGATTTTTCTTATTGGAGTTTAAAATTGCAAAAATTTGATGTGAATTTTTTAATTCTTTTTTGCAGTTTTCAAGTGTTCAAGTTGCGCTTGAATCTCTAGGTTGCTCTTTGAAGTTTGTTGTGGTAGTAGAACCTGCAAAAGAAAAAGGGGAGAAACATGCTTGTAGGGTTCTCTTTAAGATGGTACTCATGATCTCAAAGTTTCCTTTTGATTCATTTTAGGTGTCAGAAAAGAAAGCAAAAGGTTTGCTTGTGATTTTAAATTTTTTGATTAGTAGTTATTATTCTAGAAATATTGGCTTCCTTAAATTATTCTTTATACGTGGTACTATGATGCTTTAATGAATTTGAATATCATGACAATATTTTTATATTTTATACATTGTAGGTGGATATAGAGCAGACGGCAAGAGCATTGCATGACGATATGCATATTTATTTGTTCTTTAATTTGGTTCCCCGGTTTTGTGTTGTTGATGGGTTACGTGTCACGACTTTTCAGCTTGGTAGTTGGTTTTTATATGATCTGGCCAAGAGTATTGATTAGGTTATTATTAATTTATGAATTTATGTATTTATCTGTTGATCCTTCAAAAGTTTTAATTTAAAAGACCATTAATGTTAATATAGAATCGGAGATGGTGAAGTCTTTGTATGATCAGTTGGCATGTTTACGGGAAAGCTAAGGTTGTTTTTTAATTTTTAAATTTTTTTAATTTTCCTGCAAGGAGAGACACAGCTGTGAAGAGGAAGATATAGTGTTTGACAAATAAAGGTTGCTGAAAGCTGAAATGGATGATATGATGAACAAGTGCCAAGGTTGAAAGCTAAGCAGGAATTTTCAAAGATAATACAAGCATATCACCATAACAGGTATCTCATAACTGATTTTGTCCACTTTCTTCATTATTCTAGGTGCACAACATGATGTGGCACCAAAAGAGTATTAGTTAGGGCCTAGGTATGGGGTGCATGTGTGATGATTGAACATTACTAAGGCGAGGCAAACATAAAACAGATTTAGCATACTCTAAATTAAATAGAACAATAATACTTATAGAATGCACTAAAGCTAGAGTTTAGAGTGAATTGGGGTTACAAATCCTTATATCAAAACTCATTTTGATATTCTTTAGTACATCATGTACTGATATTAGTTTAATTTTCTATAATAAATTCATTTCCTTAAGAAAAATGGTTTCACCAAAATCGTTTATAGCTATATTACAATACATGAAGAAAAATAGTACATTATGTTGTTATTATTACCAGATGGCGTGTTTGTTTAACTTGAGAGCATGGAAAAATTTCAAGACATGCCTTATGTAACCTTGCCATGAATCCCAAATGCAGGTATGAACCAAACTATTAGTTATGAGTTCGACACCTTCTATGTCTAAAACTTTCTCATTTAATCACTTTTAGTTTTAGTTTCTCACTTTCTATGAACTTCATCTCTGTCTCTTTCCATGTTTCTCAACAGCTACTTAAAATAGAAGTTAGTTTTCTTGATTTCTTGGATTTCATCCTTCCTTAGTAGTCGTTTCAAGAGAACAATTCCTCTTTTTGAGTAGCAGGAAAACAATTCCAGCAAGTAGAGCAGCAATTAAAACAAGTGTTGTGCAATTATGCAGATCAGAAGGTGAGTCATAAATGTGAACCAATATTTCAGGCCTAATGTGACAGCAGTGGATCTCCTCCATCTATATGCTCAGGTCAGTTCATTCCTCAAACTCGCGCTTGAATTTCAAATTTCAAATTTCATTTTCCTCTATTGTCATCGTCTATTTTTCCTTTTTTGTGAATCTCAAATCTCTGCTACAATAAGATATCAACTATTTCTTTCTCATTTCAGTTTCTCGAGCTCCAAAGATCACATATTAGGGTTTATATTATGTTTATTTTTTATCGTTTTTCGTTCTAATTATTACTTTGTATCAGGGTTTGTCTAATTTTTCCTCTCTTTGACGAAATAGGGTTTTTGGAGACCACACCTTTGATGGCAGGACCTCGCCTAACACTAATCTCCCCTCTCAAAAACAGCCCGGCTTTCTCCTCCTTCATACACTATTTCTGTAATGTCATTGTCCACTATTGTTTTAAATTATTCTTATTATTTTTATTCATTTTTAATATTAAACAATCATTTTTACTGATCTTTGCCTTCATTTTGGATCCTCTATAAATTGTGTTCTTTGGTTGCTTTCCCATGCACAGTTTGAGAGATAAAAAAAACACCATTACTTTGTCTTAAACTGATATGTCTAGCAAGTGTAACTCAAACTCTGAGAAGTTTACCATGTTTAACTCAATCTCTGAGATCTCTCGTGAGAAGGAGAGTTGGATAATCATTGCTAGGGTCATACACCTCTGGATGGTGCCTGATTTTAGTAGGCAAATACTCCCTCTTTTCATGGAGATGGTCTTGATGGATGATAAGGTTGTTAATAAACTATTTCTTTCTGTTCTGTTTCTTATCATTTTGTTAAATATTGGTTTTCAAATGATTCCCCTATTAACATTTTCTCAATGCTGCATTTTGTTTCAAGGTGATAGGATTCATGCTTCAGTAAGGAAGACTCTTATCTATAGGTTTCAGAATGAGTTAAATGAGGGTTCTGTTTATTATTTCCGATTCTATATTGTTGCTGCAAATTGGGGAGTTACTGGAACCACCCACCATAATTACAAGCTGAATTTACAGATTACAACTAGGGTTGTTCAGCTGGACAATGGTCTTGTGGGTACAAATATCTATGATTTTGTTCCTATTTCGCAGATTACTGGAGGTGGTTATAATACTGATTATTTAGTGGGTAATGTTTCATTCTTTTAGATTCTGTGTTTCTCTATTGTTGCTTATTTTTTTAGTTTATTTGTTAATTGTAATTCTTATCCTTATCTCTCCTCTTCTGTTATAGATGTTATTGGCTTCTTTGACTGGTGTTGGAACTGAAAGGGAGAATGAGAAGAATGGCACCAAAACCAAGCTTAATGCCATTTCTGTTGAGGATGATGGGTAACAATTACATTGACTAATTTTTTTTTCATAATTATTGTTTTTTGTTGTGTTTTATGTTTTTCTTCTTTTGATGTTCTTCTTTTTCATTGCTGTTTTTTCAATAGTCATAGGATTCAGTGTACTCTGTTTGGGAATTATGTTGATGAGCTCAATACTTTCCTAGCTTCTGGAGATTTCCAAAATGTTGTTGTAGTTATTCAGCTTGAAAAAGTTAAGACTTTCCAAGGTATATAGCATATTAAACCTGTATATAACTCTGTTTGCTGCCCATGGTTATATGTTGGCTTTCAATAACATTGGTATTTCTATCATTCATGCAGACAAGAATCATATTCAAAACTGTATGGGCTGCACTAAGTTGATCTTCAATCCTGTTTGTGAAGAGGCTGACCAACTTAGACAGAGGTTAACTTTGATTGTTTATCACATTCTCATTTCCTTATCAGTTGTATTAGTTGTTATTAGTTAATATGAGTTGTATAAGTTATAACTTATTAACTTATGTTGATTGTTTGCTCTTAAGGATGCATGATAACCTGGAATCCCCAACCCAAACATTAAGTCAACTGACTGAAAATGCCACTGTTGGTATTTCACAAGATTTTCTTGAAATAATCGAAAGATTGCAAACAAGGTTAAAACAAAGTTCATTTTTTTAAAAATAATTTCATACTATTCCTTTGCTTAAAAATAACTTCCTTTTTAAATGTTAATGCAGGAATCACACTTTGTGGTTCTTGCCACAGTGAAACATATTATTGATACTGATGGTTGGTGGTACACTGCCTGTGTTTGCACTGGGAGTATACCCAGATTCCAAAATATTCTTTTGTGAGAAGTGCAACAAACATGTCATAAAGGTTATTCCAAGGTAATCAATTTATATGCATAATATGATAGTGTTCTTAATTTATCCTCCTTTTTGTTTAAAGAAAACATAATGTTTGTAGATACTGTCCATGGCTTATAATTTAATTTTTTTTGTAGATACTGTATCAAAGTAAGGGTTATTGATGACACTAATTCAACAACTTTTGTCATCTTTGACCGTGATGCTGCACTTCTTCTCAACAAATCATGTGCAGATCTGGTTGAAGAACATGAGAAGGTTGAACAATATCCATCCTTATAAACATATATTTATCATTATTAATTATTATTTCTTAATACATTGACTTTGTTATAGAGTGCACATGTTGGGACCATTCCTAAGGAGATTTATGATTTGGTGGACAAGACTTACATGTTCAAAGTGGAGTTTAAGAATGGAACCAGCTCAAAATTTGATCAATCATTTTGAGTAAAGAAGATATGCAGTGATGTAACTATTATCAACAAATTCAATGATCTCATGAAATCATTGCAAGTACATTGATGGTGTTTAATGTACTACCCTTACATTTTAGTTTTGTCTTACCTAATTGGTGGTTTATTTTATATTTATTTCTGACCTAATTGATTTGTTATCTTAAAATTATATTAGGATGTCAATTCGATGGTCATTTTCTGGTAATGGAAAGGGAAAGGAAAAATTGGTTGAGAGCTCAATTGGACTTGCATAGGTATACTGTAAATTTTTGTAAAGTTGTGAACACATTTATGTAATAATTTTTAATTTTTAATTTCATTCTTACTCTAAAATTTTGTTTTTCTATTTACAGAATCTGATTGGGAAGTTCTCCTGTGCTGTCGTTGATGACTCCCAGTGTGATGAAAAGGAAAGGAAGGCTGCGATTTGACAAAGTTAATAGATGAATTCACCCCTCTCAACCCTCTCAAGAGGGTTGTTCCAACTGAAAATAGCCAACAAAAGCTTCCTTGGGTTTCAGAGCTTGAACTTCCACTGAAAATGCTAAAGAACATTAAGATAGAGAAGGATTAGTAGTTTAGGGACTTTTAGAGTTTAAGTGTCTTTTTGCGCAGCCGATCTATACTTCGATGTTTTTTTTTTGTTTTGCTGGTGTTGCTAATTATGTTATGTTATTTTGGTATTTTATATGTAGAATTTATTATTTAGTCCTTAATGATGGTATTCTTGGGTAGGATGTGTTGCTGCCCCTTTCACATCTTATTGCAATGCAAGTATGTACTACATGTTCCTGTAGCCACGTACCAGTACCAATAATTCAAACTTTCATTCTTCACAACCTTTGGTTTATACTTATGTACTTATGTAATGTGTGCCACCTAAATAAGGTGTACTTATCATCATTCATCTATTTTTTTTATTACCTTAATTCTTTTTTTTTTTTTTTGGCAGATTTATAGGCATATGACAACATTATCAGAAGCAATCTTACAATGTCAATGTTTTGAAGTTATATCAAATGAACTGAAATTGTTGTAATCCCTATAATTCTTTTTTGTATTAATGTTGTTGATTATCATTTTATTTCATTTATGTTGCAACTTGACAAGAACTATTCCAGACAATTATGATTCATTACCGTTTGATCTAATAGGTTTACTTCTTGAAATTTATTTCTTATTAGTTATTTCAAAAAAACTTACCTATCCCGTGCGTTCTACGGGTAAGATACTAGTTTATATATAACGAATACTTTGATATGGGCACGGCGAAGTAGCTGGGCAAATGCCTCAGCACTAAGGTACCAAATATGCATGTAAATTGACGTTGTTATCCTTCAGTATCAAGGCTATGTTCATCTTCAACCTTCACTACCGACCACCACCACCCGGCCCCACCGACCACCACCACCCGGCCCCACCGACCACCACCGCCTGACCCCACCATTTCCCCCCTCCTCCTCCAACCTCGACTCCCTCCCTTACGACCCATTACGGCATAGCAACATCATCAACACATAAAATTTCTCAGATTTGAAACCCACGGGTCTGGTCGAACGCACATGGGTTATGGTCTGGGCAAGGTGACACTGCGAGGTGGCTAGAACGGCGGGGACTAGGCGGTGGTCGACGATCGCTACGGCCATATTTGTATGTCGGCCGCCTGCGCCACCAATTAACTATGTGCAATCTCTGTAAAAAAAAAAAAATATGTGCAATGGCATAAGTCGAGGATCAGGATCAGGATTTGTTGCATTCTCAACTCCTGATGAGGCATCCAAAGCTGTAAGTAGGTGGTATTTTCATGTTAAAAATAGTCAGTGGTTTTTTACTTTAAAAATGATTTCTTTTCCCTTTATTGTGTGGTAGCTCTTGGAGATGAATGGCAAAATGGTTGTAAGCAAACCTCTGTATGTGACTCTGCAATGCTCTCACCAAATAAATTTTTTTTACTACTGTAATAATTGATGAATATTTATTGGTGTAAATTGTTATTGCTATTATTTTTTGTGCCTCCTGTAGTGCTGAGGTGGCGGCCTCACAAATATTTGGGATTTTTTTATTTCAATTATTATATTATATTGTCTGTTTTATTGGTTATTTTATTATTTTCTATTATTTTATTTATTTTGTTTGTTGGTTGCTTGATCAGGAAGGGATTCATTTATTAGGATTAGAGGATTAGATATGGTCAACTCATTATCTGGTGAATGATTTTTTTGAGAAATAATTTTTTTGGTTAAGTATGTGCAAATATCCGGTGAATCGGGTATAAATATCCTGGTGAATTCGATTCATTATCCTGTGAATGGGTTTTTTTGAGAAATAAATTTTTTTGGTTAAGTATGTACAAATATCCCGGTGAATCGGATACAAATATCCGGTGAATTCGATTCATTATTTGGTGAATGAGTTTTTTTATAAATAATTTTTTTATCTTTTTAAAAAAAAGTCAAAATTTAAAAAAAAAAAAATAAAAAGGAAAGGAAATTTTCACTCTTCTGAGCGCCATCTAGAGCTATCGAGGGAGGACGCCACTGCCAAATGCACCTCCCCTTTTCATTTTTTTTTTTTATAAAAGTCAAAGACGCCAACTGCAGTGGCGCCTTCAAAGGCGCCATCTGCAGTGGCGCCTTCAAAGGCGCCATCTGCAGTGACGCCTTTGACCCGTCAGACCCAAAAATAATAAAATATTCAAAACGACCCCCCATTGATAAATAGTTTCAGAACAACCCTAAACTGATAAATAGTTTCTAAAAGCAACCCAGTTTGCTCAAAAAACCCTCATCCATGCGATACTTGTCTAGCTACTTCATGCTAGACGTGGCCCTTTGACATAGACGTGAGATCTTTTGAATGGCTCACACAAGGAGGGTTCCAAAACCCTAAACCTCTCAAATACATACCAGCTAGCATAGAATTCATCTATATATTTTTTCTGAACACGACGAAACAATAAAAATATCTAATAACTATACAAACGTTTTCCATTGTTGCTGACTTTCTTGTACTTCATGTCATAGGTCCATCCCTATTCCCTTGAAAAATCATCTTCCTCGTTTCGCCGTTTTCCCTTCTAGCCTCTGCTTCAGCCACCTCTCTTCTCTTTCAAATTCACTTCTGGGTTTGTAATTACATTTCAGCAAACATGTCATATGCAGATATATTCGGTGTAAGTTCTTCTTCCTCTTCTTCTATAGTCGTTACTAACATTTTCACAAAACCTCACTGGGGTCACCTGCCACCACTCAAATCAAGGTGGCACTCTTTCTGTCCCCGTATTCATTGCCATTCAAAGACTCTATCTTTACCCACAAATTCTTCTTCTTCTTCCATAAAGGGTAGTAGGAAGAAGAGGAAATATGGTGGCGTTTTGCCTTCAATTTTGAGGTCATTAGAGTTGGCCGATGATGTTGAAAATGCCCTTAATTCCCTTTTTGAGAATCTGGGTCCAAAAGAAATTACTATTATTCTGAGAGAACAGAGAACTTGGGAACGTGTTGTTCAGGTTTTTGATTGGTTCAAGTCACAGAAAGAGTATGTTCCCAATGTAATTCACTATAATGTGGTGCTTAGGGCTCTTGGTAAAGCTCAGCAATGGGACCAATTGCGGCTTTGTTGGATAGAGATGGCGAAAAACGGTATTTCGCCTACAAACAATACTTACAGTATGCTTGTTGATGTTTATGGTAAAGCGGGTCTTGTAAAAGAAGCCCTTTTGTGGATTAAGCATATGAGAATTAGGGGGTATTTTCCTGATGAGGTTACCATGAGTACTGTTGTTAAGGTCTTGAAGGATGTATGCGAGTTCGATAGGGCGGATGAGTTTTTCAAGGATTGGTGTGCTGGGAGGATTGATTTAGATGATCTTGATTTGGATTCTGTTACCATCACTACGAATGGCTCTAGATCGGTACCTATTAGTTTCAAGCATTTCCTTTCCACTGAGCTGTTTAAGACAGGTGGGAGAATTCCTGCTTCTGATGTTATGACTTCATTGAATATGGAGAATGCTCCAGGGAAACCTCGGCGCACTTCCACTTACAACACACTGATAGATTTGTATGGCAAGGCCGGGAGGCCGAAGGATGCTGCTGATGTCTTTGCTGATATGTTAAAATCTGGAGTGGCCATGGATACCATCACTTTTAATACTATGATCTTTATTTGTGGAAGTCATGGTAATTTGGAGGAAGCTGAAGCCTTGCTGGGTAAAATGGAAGAAAAGGGTATATCCCCTGATACAAAAACTTATAACATCCTGTTGTCTTTGTATGCTAACGTGGGGAATATTGATGCTGCTCTCTGTTATTATAGAAGGATTAGAGAGGTTGGTCTTTTTCCAGATGTTGTAACTCACAGAGCTCTTCTTGGCGCACTATGCACAAAGAATATGGTTCAAGCTGTGGAAGATTTACTGGATGAAATGGAAAAATCTTGTGTATCTGTTGATGAGCATTCTCTTCCTGGTATTGTCAAGATGTATCTTAATGAAGGGGCTCTTGATAAAGCAAATGACTTGCTTCAAAAATTTGAAATCAATGGGCAACCGTCGTCGAATATATGTGCTGCAATTATGGATGCTTTTGCTGAAAAGGGACTTTTGGCTCAAGCGGAAAATATGTTTTATAGGGAAAGAGACATAGCAGGAAAGACGAAGGATGATGTCGTAGAATACAATGTCATGATCAAAGCATATGGCAAAGCAAAACTTTATGATGAAGCTATTTCTCTCTTCAAGGTAATGAAAAGTCGTGGGATTTGGCCCGATAATTGCACTTATAATTCTCTCATTCAAATGTTATCTGGTGCTGATTTAGTGGACCAAGCAAAGGACCTCATGGTTGAAATGCAGGAAATGGGGTTTAGGCCACATTGTCAAACTTTTTCTGCTGTTATTGGATGCTATGCTCACCTTGGGCAGCTTCCCGATGCAGTCAGTGTGTACCAGGAAATGGTAAGAGCTGGTGTAAAACCGAATGAGGTTGTATATGGATCTTTAATAAATGGATTTGCAGAATATGGTAGTCTTGAAGAGGCACTCAAATACTTCCACATGATGGAAGAATCTGGATTATCAGCAAATTTAGTTGTATTAACATCCCTACTAAAGTCTTACTGTAAGGTTGGGAACTTGGAAGGAGCAAAAGCCATCTATAAGCGGATGCAGAACTTGGAAGGGGGTGTTGATTTAGTTGCATGTAATAGTATGATCAGTCTCTTTGCAGATCTTGGCTTAGTGTCCGAAGCCAAGTTGGCTTTTGACAACTTGAGAGAAAAAGGCTGGGCAGATGGTATTTCATATGCAACGATGATGTATCTTTATAGAGGCGTAGGCCTGATTGATGAGGCCATTGAGCTTGCAGAGGAGATGACACTATTTGGCTTACTGAAGGATTGTTCTTCATTCAATAAGGTACTGGTATGTTATGCTACTAGTGGGCAACTTTATGAGTGTGCTGAATTAATACATCAGATGATATCTCAGAAGCTCTTGCCAAATGAAGGAACTTTTAAATTGTTATTCACTGTATTAAAGAAAGGAGGGTTTCCCATTGAAGCAGTGGAACAGTTAGAATCATCTTACCAGGAGGGGAAACCTTATGCGCGACAAGCAGCCTTCACTGCTTTGTACTCTTTAGTCGGTATGCATCCTTTGGCACTTGAATCTGTTCAAACTTTCATAGAATCTGATGTTGATCTTGACTCCTCTGCCTACAATGTGGCAATCTATGCATATGCTTCAGCTGGAAATATTGACAAGGCCTTGAATATATATATGAAAATGAAAGATGAGCATGTGGAACCTGACCTTGTAACTCATATTAATCTGGTGTTTTGTTATGGAAAAGCTGGCATGGTTGAAGGTGTGAAAAGGATGTTTAACCAAGTAAAATATGGAGAGATGGAGCCAAGTGAATCTTTGTTCAAGGCTATTATAGATGCTTTTAAAATTTGCAATAGGAGGGACCTCTGTGAGTTAGTTAGCCAAGAGAAGAATATCACCTTCAATTCAGAAGCAAATTCAGAAAATGAAATTGAAGCATATTCTGAATTTGAAAGTGAAACATATTCAGAAATTGAAAGTGAAACTGAATATTACTCTGATGAGTGATGAAGCTTCTTCAGGCTGTAAAATCCCGAATTGTTTGTTGTATATAAGGAGAGACAAGTTCTTATAATGTATACTGTAGAGATGTGTATGGGGTTTCTTGACGCATCAAAACTGTATATATATGATAGTGGTAATTTGATCATATTAAACAAGCTTTTATCTTTTTAATAGTTGTACCAACAACCATTTCTTTATCTTTTTAACTAACCATTTCACTGAATTTTTTTGACAAAAGCTTACAAATGATGTGGTGTCATTTTTTCTCAGCCCGAAACTGCCAACAACATTCTCCCCTGATGTTACAATTGACTGCTTGCTTCCAATGCTACCCGCACCCCCATTTCTTAAGAAGAAATTCAGACCACTTAAAAAAAAAATTTCTAATGATTTTTGTTTTTATAAAAAAAATCAGTTCCTCATGGTTCATTTTTTTGTTTATAAGCAAAAATTGTATTAATTAATGAGAGTACTAGAAGTGCTCAAACCCATATACAAAGGAAATTTCATGTACAAGCTGAGCAAGATAAAATTTCAATCAAATGTAACATTCTAACAAGAAGATTGAAAGCTTAACTTCCATCCAACAAAAAACCAGACTAAGAGAAAGACCCAGCACAAAGCAGCAATCCAAATAAACCAGCAGATTGGTTACCACATACTAGTATTTTAAGATACTTGTTATCCGTTCGTTTGTTAATTAAATACATGTTAAATTATTTTTCTTGCCCTTGTAATTTCACAATTTTTAAATAGATTCCTTAGTTTAAAAAGTCATAATTTTAATCCTTACCATTTTATAAATTTTTAAATATAGTTTAGAAAATTTTAATTAGATCCTTATTCTTTATTTTTTTTAAAACTACTAATTGACACAAGTTTTAAATAACTAATTAAAAAAATCTAATTACTGATTAGTGGAAATTAAATTAAAAACTTATTTAATATACAAAGACCTAATTAAAATATTTTAAAAATATAAGGACTTAATTAAAAAATTAAAATTATAAGGACTTGTTCAATAATTGAGTAAAACTGTTGGGATCAAAAATTAACTCTTAACTATATCATTACCATTTAAATGTACTTGAGGTTCCGAATTTGTATTTATTGATTTGCAAAAATTCAATAGAGGTTTTGTAAGTAAGGATGTTCCTGGTTTTATCTCATATGTCAAAACTTGAATCACAATAATTACATTCTACAGTAAATTTCTTTTGATAGACAAATATTAGTAGTTAGTATATTATGTTAGTGGAAGGAATTAAACTCATAACCTCCATATCACTCCATTCCTTATGTCCCTCTCCTAAACCATCTTGACCACCTTATAACTCCATTCCTCAGTACATGAATCACAAGAAATGAGACGTATAGAAGTTTTATTTGGGGTTAAAAAGAATTGGAGCAGAATTAAAAAAATCATAAGAAAAGCATGACTATTATTGTAAATTCAGAATAAAAATATTTTTCTGATAATTTCTGCTATCCATGCATTAGGAACAAGAACCGGCTGAGTTTGGACAATGCATATGCTGAAATAAAACTGATAAGATGGACGTGCAAGAATAAAATGCAGAATTTTAATCGCTAATGAAATCAAGAGAATAGATCCATGAGCTGAAATAGATGAAGAGGCGAGGAACTCAAGCCTATCTCACAAGATATCTATTGCTTTAAAAAGGTAACTACTGTTCAGCCAAATATACCACATTCCAGCAGAAGTGCACAATTTTAAGCGCCTTATCCTCCTTTCTGCTCCCAAAAGCTCAAAAGATGGAAAATAGTTTCCAATAAAGATGGGACTACAGATTTTGAGTGCTTTGGGTTGCATTATGGATCAGGATCCTCTCCTTTTTTGCTCTCTGTTTCCTCTCACGCGAAAACGGTAAGTAAATTTACTTTTGTCCATAGGTCCATTCAAATTTGCTTTTGTTTCTTTCTCTGTCATAGCATGAGAGACAACATGAGAGAGAAAAAGGAGAGAATCTAAATCCGTATTATCATACAAGTAATGATCGTTCCCCTGCCAACGAGCTGATAGCTTACATTCATCGATCAAGATTTTTACTGTGGTGTGTCTGATTTCAATTTGTGTCCTGTTTGCTGTCTCTTCTCCATTTCCCAAGTGAGCTTTATGCTGTTATCAGGTCTGCTAGAGATGGTATTTGTAATCATGGCCAAGTAGGAGTCTGCTAGAAAACTTCTTCACAGGACTGAAGATTCAAAAATAGATGTCAGCAATTGAGCATGATACCAGTACTGTACAGGTAGTTCATACATAAGCAAGCTTAGATGCATGATAGAAAATTTTCACGCAATTATATAGCATTCCCAATTTTAAAGTCAACCACGACATCTGATGTAGCCGGTACAGACTGAAATTTTAGACGATCTGAAAAATACTGAAGATATTTAGACACCAAACAAATCCCTTTTGAAGCATGAAATGTAGTTATTAGTTATTACTTCTGAAAACAAGTCAAGCCAAGCTGTTCATATGAAAAAGAAAATACATCTAAAAGAATAGTACCAAGTACCGAATTAGAATCGATAGGACAAACAGTAGAGTTAATAATGTGCAAATGGAAGAACAAATAAGCTGCCTTAAAAATAAAGCATGGAAAATTGTGAGTTCCTCCAAGCATAAAATGGTAAGGTACTAACCATAACATAGAACACAAGACAGTTTCAAGACTCACCAGCCATTAGATTCGCGCACAAACTTTTTTCACTGTTTTGAGCAGAAAAAGCAGTTAGACCCAATACAAGTTTGGAACGTGAAGAGAAGTTGTAGGCTTTTCCCCTGCTTCCTTTAGATGAAGAACATTATGTTTTCCAGGTCAGCATGCAACCTGTAAAATCCCTGTTCAAATGAAGCTGTTGGTGAAACCGATGAAGAAACTTTAGAAGATGAAGATGAAGATGAAGATGATGTGGTTGACTTCAATATCCCAGTCCTTGCTTCATGGTATAATCGTCCTCTATAAGCAGCAAGGTCAGCATAGTACACTGGAGGGACCAAAGATACAGGTTTAGTGCACCTTGCAAAGGTAAAGCACATCTCATATATGAGCTTCTGCAATTCATCAGATGTAAACTTGTGCTCATCCCATAAGACATGGTAATGAGTGGGCTTGCTTGTACCTATGCTTCCATAGTAACTACAAAGGTAGAAGTCAAACTCAAAAGGGTGTATAACTTTTGTGTCCACAACTGTTCCCGGCAAAATATTGCCACTGGAAGACCCATCCCTCCAACCCTCTGGAAACAATCGAGTTTGATGTCGTTTTTGTGCTACAATAAGAGTGATTGTTGGAAAGTAATTTAATCTTTGGAATGCTCTCTTCAAATCTAGTAGCTCTTCATTAAGAACCATATCAAATTGGTACTCGCTGACCCCATCGCGAAAAACAACAATTTTTTCTGGCTTGACTCCATTTGTCCTCCTATAACATGCCACAAGCTCAAGGCAAACCTCCCCAAAGTTCAATATTTTCTCAGTTCGATTGAACTGAGAGCAAACGCGTGCTGCATATCGATTTGCAGCAGGCCAATTAACAGTTGCAACCACAGCAGCAATTGATGGACTCTTGGTGTCCCGAGAACCAGGATGATTGACATCAGCCCCTACAAACATAACATGCCCTTCACCCTCAAAGTAAGGGAGCCTATTACTGAGCTCCACATTACTGCCTCCAAGCTTGGCATTGATCTTGAGAGCCAGATTAGTAAAAAATAGGTCCTCCCCTTCATTAGCACTATTAGACAAGCAGCATTGTGTCACTATACCAACCTTGGTCTCAGAAATCCACTTGAGGTACTTGTAACCTGGACTTCTGTTACTCATAACACACAGAAGAAATTGCAGGGGACCTTGGTTATATTTACAAACGTTGTTAACTTTTTCAAGTAATTCAGATAGCAAATCATAACTCGCAAGTATCTTCATTGAAGATTCTTCATACCAAATGGGCTCCTGCATGTCTATACCCATTTTTTTGTATTTACCAATAAGATTTTGAATGAATTCCTTGCCTTTTAATTTGTACTTATATGACCCAAAGCTGGTAAAATCAAGAATGCCCCAACGCTCAACTGGTTTGCCTTCCACCATTGATCTTCCAACAAGGTTCCAGTTACATTTCTCCAGATCCACTGTTATCTTGATAATCTTTCCATTTGGATCACCTAACTTCAGTTCTGGGGGGCCAATGACACGTCCCACAATGGTTGTCATGTTCGTGTTGACACCCATTCCAAAATTCTGAATAACACGACCACTGCAGATAAAAGCATTGTAAGTCAGTCTAATAAATTAGAGAATCAAATATATTGGACCAATTATATGATCACAAATATATCCACAGAATTAAATGAATAAAGTCAATAAACCAATAAGAGAGTTTGCACATGCTTATATTTGCATATATTCGAACTCTAATCGCTTCCTGCATTCACATGAGAGAAAGATAAAGGATAAGAAAGTTGAACATCCACCCATTACAGAGTATTGAATACAAAACATGTGTGGGCTTGTACTTGTATGCTAAGCTATACTGCTATAGCAATCTTTACACAGCTGAGTCATCATATTTAATCATTTCATGGATTGCTAATTAATCTTAGTCACTACAAATAGAAAGTTCAGTCCAGTTGTCATATTTCGTTAGGAGTCCAATAGTATATTTTCCCAACTTCATTTGGAGTACAGCAGTATGTAGTATGATTCATATTATTTAACTAGGAGTCTATTTGTCAATTTGCTTATTCTGTTAGGAACATAGTCAAATATAATATTCTTTCCTGGTATTCCAAGGCAAGGCAAATCTCTTTGTTTTCCTAAGCTTAATAAGTTCGGTGACTACTGAAAAGAGTAAATTGTGGTCCCTTCCAGCTGGGAATTAAGTTTTTCTGTCCAATTATTAAATTTCTTCTGAATAAACTCTTATTTAGAAGATCCAAAGAATTTACCAAATTCCACTTTGTCAGTTGGTATTAGAGCATTTTGGTAGATATATAATGGTTTAACGGATGAGAGGTGTTTTTCACACATAGTGAGTGTAGGTGGTTGTTTGCACGTTTTAAAAGCCTATGGCCTAATCTGCACATGGGCAAAAATCAAAGGATGTAGCCTACAATTTACCCTTTAAGTAAGTAATTAATGATCTACATCCATCATTGTCATTTCATGCGGCTTTAACTAAGAATGAAGAAAAGGTAATAATACAAGTTCCAAAAGGCACACATTCAGAAATAATATTCCCCTTACCCGCAAGGACCATCACTTGACTGCACCATCTTCTGTATTGCACACTCCCTGTCATTTGGGTGAGCTAGTGACATCGCTTTCAATGTCTTGGCAGCAAACCCATCCAAACGCTCCTTGGGATATCTTTGATCATCAACCAAAACACAAAATTCCATAGGTACATAATTCTTCTTGTTGCCTTTCCCTAAATCTAAACAAGGAATATCTTTGTGCACAATGTCCTTGCCATATTTGTCTTTAAAAAAGCTTAGAAGACTAATATCCTTTGAGAGATTCCATCCCTTGGCATTGTCAATGGGGAAAGTGACATACCTTGTATTCATAGGTGTCAATCTCCCAATAACATATTTCTGTTTCGATTTACGATGAGTCACATTAACTTTCAATCCAATAAGTGCCTCCTCAACACGTTTCCTGAAGCTCTCAAATTCATCCAAGTTAAAGTTATCAATATGCTCATGCAAAAAATTCAAGACGGACATTCGCTTCCGAAAAGCCAACACCGAGTAATCTACACATAATGACAAACCCTGAGATGTAGGCTTCAAACTATGTTGAAACCCCCCAACTGCGATTATGCCATGGTGGAGATCCTTCATTACCAAAGGAGGATCTGTGGGGTAGAAGCTTCGTCCCACAGAAATGGTGCGCCTAGCCGGATTCTCTTTCATCACCACATCCATGCCTTGTAAAATGTCCCTAGGGATCGAGAGTATATGGCCACTAAGATAGTCCATTAGCTTGCGAAGCCGGAGCGTATTAACAAGTGTTATGGTAACACTATAGGAAACACTCTTTTCATCCTCCCCTTCAGAGATGTCCACAGTAAAAGTTTCTTGTGGTAATTGTATAGCACTGAAGATATTTTTGGCACCATCATGTGCAGTCATCTCCAAGGGTAATCTATGAGGATCATCAGAAAACAATTTTTCTCTAATCATGGTGAGATCAGACTTCGATAATTGCTGAGGCCGGCCATGTTTAGAGGAAAACTTTGGTTTCACAGCAACATTATAATGCATTATTGTACCATCTGGGTTGAATTTAACAGGGAAATGATTGACACGAAGCCTGCTGGTTAGAATAGCTAATGTGCCACCATTGTCAGGTCTCCGAATGGGTGTAACTCTATCGTATTTTTGAATGAGAAAAGATGAGGTTGGTGATTGTTTTGATATTTGTAGTGTTTCTAGGTTGGGAAGTGAAGAATCTGGAAAGAAAACAAGATATTAATAAAAGAAAGAATGATGAGGAAATAGGGTGCGTTTGGGTAAAGAACTTAATTAAGAGCTTATCACATAAGACCTTATCGCATGATAGCTTATGCCATAAGCGCTTAAAGAAAGAAAAAGAAAGAAAGGAGCATGAGAGGATTCGAATAGTGAAAAACACGGAAATGGTGTTTAGTGCATAAGCTCTTATGATAATTCCATAAGCTTCTCCCAGTGACTTATGAAAATAAGTCAAAAACTCCTTATGGGATGGCATAAGTTATTTTTATACAAAGCTTAAATAAGCTCTTCCAAACGCCACTGTAGTGCGTTTGGAAGAACTTATACAAAGCTTACTTGAGCTTATGATAATAGTTTATGGAAATAAATTCATGCAAATAGTTTGTAAAAATATTTTGTGATCTTCATGTAAGCTCATTTTAGCTTATTCAAAGTTTATTTGTAAGAGAAACTTATGAAAATGAGATGTATTTTTAGTTTATTTGAAAAAAAACTTATCAAATAAACACTTAAGGTGTTTAAACAAACGCAACCAATTATTCTGATAGGTCCCTAGAATTTGTAATTGAGTTTATCAAGGCTCGGAGAAGTACAGGAACTACCGAACTAGAGACTTATTTGAAATTTCCAAAAAGTTCATGGACATATAAATATTGGGTGGAGGGACTACGTTACAATGTTTTCACAAGTTAAAGAACTTAATTACAAACGTTTAAAATTGAAGAACCTAATTAAATTATTAGGAAAAATGAAGGAGCAACTTAACCTAGAATATTGAATACCTGGAGGAGGAGGAGATGGAGCAGAAGAAGGAGTAGGTTGATTGGGTAGCGAAATAGAAGGTCTGGTTCTTTGTCTATAATTTTGGTTCCAGGGATAAGCAAAAGCTGTAGGCCTTGAATTTGATCGTCTCCACTCCGGTTGGAGAAGCACCTCATCCGCTTCACTACTTCTACTAGTAGTGGTAGAAGAAGAAAAAGAAGAACAAGGTTTGTGATGATCACCTTGGTTTGGATTTCGCGGAGAAGAAAAAGCAGAAGCAGTTGGCCTGGGTCGCCTCCATTCCGGTTGGAGAATCGGTTCCGACGTTTGCTGAATTCCTTTTCTGACTGCTCCATCGCCACCGTCACCGTCACCGTCACCGTCACCGCTTTCCATAGAATCAGGGTTTAGTGAAGTCAGTCAATGACGAATTGCGGAATCAAATGTTACGTGGGGACCATACGTCTCTATATATATAGAAAGCCGTTGGAATTACGAAAAGGCCCTCCGCCTCTGTTGCATTTCCGCTCTGCGCGACTCCCGTGTGTCACCTCTACCGACAACAAAACAATAGACAAATTAAACTATTATTTTTTATTTCCTCTTTTGCCAAAATAAATTATTTTATTATTTTTGTGAAGAATTTAAAAAAATTAGGTCCGACGAGAGCTGGGGTAAAACTGTTCCTCTTACAATTTTTTTATTATATCACTATTTTGCACCTAAATTTCAATTATTTATTATTTGTTCATTATTGTTTCTAAATGCAATTTTTTTTCCAACAATGATTATAAAATAAGTGAAAATAAAGTCTTAAAAAAGTGACATGGAACCACCATTATTGTCTTTCAATAAGGTCAGCCCACCAGGCTCACTATGTAAAGTGGGTTTGGGCATTCCATACGACTTTCCTTTTAGTAAGAGGGTAAGATTAGGGATTGAGTGGATTAGGGTCCGGCCAGCTAATGGGCTAACTCACATGGTGATACGTATAACTTTTGGATTCAAACCGTTTTTTTTTCTATCCATACCTTAGCACTTTTTTTGTTCACTTTCTTTCCAAAAATACCCTTGCTATTCCTCCCTCACACCTTTCCCTCCCACATCTTGCTTATGAAAACCCTCCCCCCACCCCCAACACCTTGCGCACACAGCCTTTCACCATTCACAATCTCTCTGAGCACCACTCCCCTCCGGCAGCGTCGCACCTTCTCGGTGGACATTTTACTCATTGCGCACATAGCCCTTCACCGTAAGTTCCTCTTTTGTTCATGAACGTCGCTCGTTTGTTTTTTTGAATTTCGAATGGTGTCCAGATTGTGTTTTCCTGTGAGTATCGGGTAGGGGCCTCACGGTTTCTGGAATTCTTTCATTTTCCGGAATCTATCCGGATAATATTTTCAAGAGTATGCCCGGATTTCATTTTCCGGAAGCTATCCGGATTTCATTTTCCGGTAGCTTTTTCAGATTTCCTTTTCCGGTATCTTTCCGGAATTCATTTTCCGATAGCTTTTCAGTAGCTTTTTAAGTGATGCTTTGAATTCAAGGAACATATAGAATATAAAATGAAATAGATACATTATAGAGTTGTATTTTACTTTATTTTGTTAGATTATTTTGCTTGCTAGATTTGTTTTGAATATATTTGGTAATAGATTTGGGTTCCTAACTCGTCTCATTTTCAATTTGGACTCAAAAAATGTTCCCATTTTACTCATTGCTTATTTCCATTTTATTTATTGGTGACTTATTATTATTATCTTGAAGAATTGCCAATGATAAAAACAGTTATTATTATGAAGCATGGTGCGTACTCACTCTGGACGTGGGCCTCCTACTGAACGTCGGTGACCCACAGCTTCTGCGCGTGCACATCGTGCTGCTGCTAGTTGTGTACACCAGGCTCAGCAGGAGGATGAGCACTACAAAAAAGGGTGATTACCGACAGCCAAAACCTGTCGGAATAAGCCAAAAGCTGTCGGAAATCAGAATTTCAGACGGACTTTCCGACGGCCTTCAGTCCGTCGGTACTAGGCACGTAGGAAAGGCTTACCGATGGATCTGGCCCGTCCGTCGAAAATTTCTGACGGAAATGGCCGTCGGTAACTCCTCACACGGGGTCCCAGATTTTTCGACGGATTTGTCCGTCAGTAAGTGTCAGTGGGAGTTTCCGACGGACAAATTCGTTGGAACGCCTGTTCTGAACTTACCGACGGACAAATCCGTCGGAAAAGCTATTATGCAGTTATCGACGGCCAAGTCCGTCGGTAATGAGGATTTTTTTTAAAACTTTTTTTAAAAATTATTTTTTTATTTTTAATTCATTATTATTCTTATTTTAAATATTAATTATTATTTTATTTTATTATAATTAATTTATTATATTATTAATTTAAAACCAAAATTTAAATTACTAATAAAATTAAAAATGCAATTAAATTAAATTAAATTAAAATAAAAACATAAATAATCCATAGTTAAAATATCCGTCGATCTACAAAACACAATTACATCTATAATTATCCTAATAATCACCATAATAACCGTCATCGTCGTCTTGGCAGAGGAGTCCACCGGCATCAGATGACCATCAGGCTGCGGCTTAGAAGACACACCGACATCATGTGACTGCGGTGGTGGATCGGTAGAAGTAGTGGAGGGATGGCTGGTATGGAGGACTCCCTGGAGAGCGTTGTGCCTGTTTGGTGGGAGGAAATCGAGCACAATGGTCATGACCGTAGAGAATGTCTCCATCTGCTGCATCATGCACTCGTTCGCCTACCTCTGTTGCTGCACCTCCTACCTCAGCCGTTGCACCTCCTCCATGTCCTGTGAGCCGGAGGATGTAGGCTCCCGAATGGTCAAGCTCGGCATCGACCCCCGACGGGTGGACTTGGCTAGGGTCGCAGTACCATAAATCCATCCCTTATTCTTCCCGCCCGCCACGTCCATCCAGACCTGGGTCTGTAGTGGCTCAACCTCGGCGGGGTCCAGCTGAGAAGGATCTGAAGCACCAGAGCAGGAGGTAGCCACAAACACTACCTGACTAAACCTGACATTGTACTCCGCCTGTTATCAATACATTACAATCAATATATTATTATGCTATATATAATAATAACCTATACATTAAATGTGAAAAGACACTTTAGCTCACCACTGTTTGCCTCAACCTCTCATCAACAAATTCATCGTTTTCCGAGCGAATATGCTTCTGCTCAAAGATCGTAGGAACATTAATGGACCGGGCAAGCTCCCCTGTCTGCAACCGACACACAAATAAAATCAATTAGTTATAAAATATTTTTTTAATAAAAATAAACAGTTTATAAATAAAATTATTTATATATCATACCATGTTAATGGCATGTTGCATGTGGCTAATCGAACCACCAGTGTGCATGCTCCCACCCTTCTCAGAAGCCTGATTCCTCTTTGCCTGCTGACACTTCAGCTTGTAAGCTGGAGTGTCCTAGTCCGCACATAGTTGGGCCCGATGTAATCCGGACATGTCCAGCTCTCCCTACGCTCCCGGAGCATGTCCCTCAGTCTCGCAGTTGCTCGATCGTCAAAGATAGCATGTATCTCTGTGGCATCTCCGGTAACCAACACACAAGCTCCTATAAACAAAGAAAAAATATTAATAACATTATACAAAAATATATATAAAATGTGTGAACAGTCTCAGTGCCGGTGACAACCTAACAGTAATCAAAACAAACAAATTTGCATTCAGAAATCATAAGTACCAAACCAAATGCACATTAGACAAATCCTAAATCGAAGCAAAAATCTATTCAGATCCTATATCCCATATCAGTGTACTTTTTTTTTTTTTGGTAAGCCAAAAGAATATATTGATTGGGGGTACAACGGGGTACCCCAACTCATATACAAGAGAAAGATATAAACTGGAAAAGATTGTGTAACTGAAATACTAAAACTGAAAAGTAGCAGCATTTGTATTACATGTACAGTCCTACCCAACATTCACACCCCAACAGAAAATAAGAAAAGGCAGTAGACAAATCATTTACCATGACTAGAAAAAAATCTGCAACCTATATAAAATTCCTAAAACCAACAGCAACCAGACATTGATGAACAATCCTAGAAGAACCATGCAGCAACCAGACATATCGGTGTACTGTTATCTAATTTCTATCCTAAATCGAAGCAAATATCGAAATGAGTATTCATCAAAAAGAAGAAATGTGGAAGATGACAAACCTTGTATGCTTCTTCGGTGGTGGCAGCGGTGGCTCCTCCGGTGGTGGCAGTGGTGGCACAAACAGAGAGTGGGGGAGAGGAGACCCAAGCACGTGAAGAGAATAGGGGACTAGGGAGAGGGAGAAGGGAGAAGAGAAGGGGTGGGCGGTGATCGCGGTGGTGGGGGACGGTGGTCGCAGTAGGGGTGGTCACCACAGAGAAGAGAGAAATGGTAGAGAGAAGAAGAAAAGAGAAAGTGAGGGGGAAATGGTTTGGTGTTCTGACTTAATGACCTTTTCTGATGGACTTTTTGCATTTCCAACTTACATTTTCGTCGATAATTCAAATTTTTGAATTACCGACATAAATTCCGTCGATAAATGTAGGGTTTATTTCCAACAGATCGATTTTTCGTTGGTAATTTCATTTACAATTATCGACGGAAAAGTCGATTGGTAGTGTCTCGCGCCAAAATTTTACACTTCCCGCCATCATTTTCGACGGAAAAGCCATCGGAAACTTTACCAACGGGCTTTTCGTATGTAATTTTGAAAACTTTTCGTATCCTTTATTATCGACAGCAAATTTCGTCGATAATGGCTAAATTACCGACGGTCATGGAGTCTGTCGGTAGAATTCCGTCAGTAAATACGCATTTTCTTGTAGTGGAGGTCGTTGTACTGGATCCCGCTCCGAAGGTTGAGGTCCCTGTACAGCTTCAGCAGGAGGATGATGTTCCTTTACCTATTGAGTCTTTCCCTGGAGGCCCAGAGGATACGTCTGTCCTTAGGTCATTCGGTGAGCATGTTGCACACGCTCTATGAAACGGAGATGTAAGTATCCTCTATAAATAAATTATAATAAAAATAATTTACATTTTGATTTAGTTTAATATTAAATAAATTGTTTTCATTGACATTTCACACGCGTTTATGTTTGAAGGACCGTCGTGAGCTGAAGGTTGTAACACACAGATGGAAGCTAGCTAAATTCTCATGCAACCACAATCAAGTTGAGATTTATGTTACGGACTCTGGATTGGGACCCTGTTGCACTGCTCGCATATCAATGTTAACAAGGGGATGTTGTCAGTCTTTATTGAGAGGTGGCATAAAGATACATGCACTTTTTACTTACCTTTTGGTGAGAGTGAGATGACAATTACTTTGGATGACGTCTCGAGCCTATTGCATCTTCCAACCAGTGGTGAATGACGACAACAACACCATTCTCTCTACCAACTTGTCGAGCCCAGTTCAACATATCATCTCGAGATGGAAATACCTGACAATACAAATTTAGCAGGATATTATAATGTTCACACAAAGTCATAACATAAACTAACGATAATTCATTAATCAACCACCTTAGTAGTAGTGAATGCATCCCTACAATCAACATGGTCCTTTACATCGGGAACATCCAACCTCTCTATGCTCACAGGATTCTGGGAAAAAAAATAACATAACAATAAATTAGATTTTTTCAATACTACAATCAAGGAAAATGAATCTTAATTCTTACATCTCCGTCTCTTCCCATGTTAACCGACATGTCCATATCCTCAGATAGATTGTCAAAATAGTCTTCCATGTCCATTGAAAGCAACCTTTAAACTATATGCATCATATCAAATAACAAGAACACAACATTAATTTATTTTAGTAAAGTTGAATCAGGAAATTTTACACATCCATAATTTACTTTCCGGATGTACAATTTATACATCCGGAAAGTAAAATCTGGATGTGTTAAATTTAACACCTCCGGAAAAAAAATCCGAAAGCCCAAATTGTAACATCCGGATATGTACGTCCGGAAACTATATTCCGATAGTACAAATAATTGTATTTCCGGAAAGTACTTTCCAGAAGTGTTATTTTTTATGCTTCTGGAAAATATAATCCGGTAGTTCTCAAACGACTCATTAATATGCATTCGGATTATGAATTCAGAAGGTGTAACTTCTATTGGTTGAAATTATGTGGGTCCAACGAAATTCAAGCAGGACCCACATGAATTAGTTGAACCTATTCCCAAAATAGTGGGACCCACATGAACTTTAACCAATAAGAAAGAGTGTATTGGAAATAGAGTGTTAGAGAGTGTGTTGTCACACTCCTCTTTATACATAACTACTACTAACGTCTGTTAGTCCAAAAGTTGTAAGGAACATGATTCTTCTTAAGCAATGTTTCAGATTCGAGTATTGTGAATGAAAAAGATAGATGCTTGAAGATGTCCTCTCAAATGGATCTTTCAAACTTGACTCGGATTAATTTGAATCCAATATGTTTTCCAAATTTCAAGGGTCTTAGACCAAAAATATTTTTATATAGCTCGTGAATGACTTACCAGAGTGCGTTATGGTAATTTGAACTTTTATACTTATAATTCATATCATACAACTTAATCATGAGAGCTGATTAAAGGAAACTTATATTTCCTTTAGACAACCATATTAGCCATTGGATTATGCTATTTCAAATGGAATCTTACACTACTTCCTTATTCACCGATGATTTTTGAGGAGTGTATATTGCCACTTCTATTATTTTTTTTTAATTAAGTAAATTATTTTGAATTAATTATTAGAGCAAAACAAGATAAAGATCACTTGATAAGAAGTTAACATAATAGGAATCGAAACCATAAAGAAATATTGTCAGTGTGTGGTCCCTCCCTCATATTCTCTTAGCTAGATGGTTAGATGCCAACTTTTTTTAGCAGCTGATTGAAAGTTATAGCACGTGAACGGTGCAAATAGGGACAACGGGTCACGTGCTTCATCTAAATTTTGAACTTAGGTTGCCGTCTTCACTTGCATGTGTTATATATATGCTGCAGTTTTTACTGTTATCTTAGGATTGAGTTTCTTTGCTGCATATATATATATATATATAAGGACAATGGAAGAAACATAATTACACATGGTGGGGTGGCCACTATCGTTATTGTTACCAACTTCTACCAAAATCAACACAAGTCACATATAATAGATTTTTGATTTATTTGTTACAAAATATGCATATGATTGTCCAATCAAAACAGTTTGCTAAAATGCATTGGACCCCCCTCCCCCCACAAATTGGATGAAGTTTGAGGTGATGAGGATTTATCATAGCAAGAAAAGATTGCTGCTAGACAACGAAACCTCAGCTAGAGTTTCCTTTACGAGATGGATATATCAGGGATAACACTCTGTTGATTGTGATTCCTTGTAAGTGATATTTGTCCTCTTCAATCTTCATGAGGGCATCATAATTAAAGAATGATTGAGATAATATATTCATGGGGAAAGATTTGTAACTCTTATCAAGACACCATATGGGAATACCTTATGGAGCCTCCATTTTCCCCATATATGATATGACATGATGGACGGGTAAAACACGATATTAATATTAAAATATTACATAAATAATATAACTCTCTATATATGTATTTTTATCAATCTTGATGCTTGAGTACATGGTGTGGTGGCATTATTCTATTAAAAATTCACACGGGTTAGGAGCAAATATTTCGTTTTGTTTTATTTTAATGAAATTGAGTGGGGAGTGTGGATAATAAATACTCATATCCACCTAAAAATTTAAATAGTTTGATGTAGATTTATATAGTAACAGATTAACATATTCAAGGAAAAATTATATTGACATTTTCTGAGGTTTGACTTACTTATAAGATAATTATCTTATTTTAGAAATTATAAACCTTACTTAAAATTTATATTATTGTTACATTTCAGTAAAAATGGAATGATTAAAATTAATCTGACTACCTTTAGGAGAGATGAGTCTAATTTTTTATTTATATTTTTTTTTTACAGGAGAGATGACTAGTCTAACTTTTGTAACAAAAGAAGTATCAAATATAATTAAATCAATTACTTTATATGAAAAAAATTATTATGATTTCCCCTTGGATTTAAGAGAGAGAGGATACATTACCTTTCAGTCCAGAGAAATTAATCCTGTTTGTTGAGTTAATCCTCATTTCCTCATATATAGTCATGGTTGCATAGTGCTTAAATAGGAATTTTGGTCTTGTTTTTAAAATTAAAAAGAGAACTGCACAGCATTAGTATAGATAGAGGTTATTATCAGATTTTATGATAAAATGATATTAGTCTTTTAATCTAGTAATTACACTTTTATTCAGAAATTATATCACAAGCTACAACTTAATTAGTCTTATCATGTTAGTCTAAAAGGCTGATCTTTTGCAATAATGCTACATATCTATTATGGGCGTGGCCTAAAACATTAATGTATTTAGGTGATAATGAGAACTTAGTGTATGGGGGTACGAGTGGCTGTCATTGTTGGCATGGTGCCCTTTGTTGTGTAGCGTATGGAACACGGAGAGCTGGTATAGTGCCCCTTACTCCATGACACTTGGGGTCAGCTGTGATTTGGGGTGATAGCGACAATGATTGTGTGGTAGCGCAATTAAGGGGCGAACCTTACTGGTGATGCACTGACGCCGCTTGGTTGGTGGGACGCCATTCACCCATTTCCTCGGTGTAGGTCAACCCCTTTCTCATAGACCTCTAACCCTCGGCCAGGTGATTTACTCGACCAAGGATAGGTTGCCCTGCCGTGGAGTTTTCTTGGGCCTCATGGAGCCGGGTTTCTATATATGGGTCAAATCAATATCACATTTATATAGTACACAGCTAGTCTCGTCTATATATATATATATATATATATATATATATATATATATAATTTTTTTTTCCTTCTAATTCTACCACCTAAGCTGATGTGCATTCCAACCATTATTCGATCTTTTTAAGGTTGAAGTTTACAGATATCTGTTCTCACATTAATTGGTTTCTTACTTTCTTGCCTTGAATGATCCCATCATTAGTTATTCAATTATGTCCAAAATTGTTCGGTACAGCTTGTCTGCTACTCTTGACAGGAAGTGAAGATTTTTTTTTTTATCAAAGAGATTCTGTTTATATGAAGAAATGGATGCTCACGCTGTCGCAGTCTTCAAGCAAACAGGTGCACATGGAGAACCAACTAAGTATAATTGTTATCCATGTGAGTACATAAAATAGAAGAGTTCTGTTATTTTATACGACACTGAAATAACACCAAACTCATTTCTATATATTATATATTCATTTTAACTTTATAATATATTGATATATGATATTATTCGGCTACACTCACCAGGAGATGGTGTCCACCAGTTGTTGTAGTGAATGTAAAAATTTTATTTTCCTAAATAAATAAAATTGAAGTTTCCTTTTTGTCTTATATTTGTTTCTTTTTTTCTTTCCCTTTTGAGGGAGTGAGAATAGAAACAGTGTGACGTCAGTACAAATTTTGTAATCTAGGAACAAAGATAAAATAGTGACAGGACATGTTTTAGCATTGAAGCCTCTCTTTTATGCTTTGTTTGATAGAATAGAAAATGAGAAGAGAGAAAACAAGAAAAGAGATAATGAGGAGAAAATATTTTCTGAAGCTAATTCTTTCTTAGGCTAAACAAGCTTTTCAGATTGTGAACTCTCATAAGCTATCATGAACAAAACAAATATTATGCTTCTTGGGACAGAAGTTTCCCTTTCAAACTAATCAACTATACAAAATTCAAGGGTGATTACAGTCACATTTATATGAAAGAGAAACAACATTGAAAGCTTATCAAAAGAAAAAAAAGAAAGAAACAACATTGAAAGAATCAACAAAATATGAGGCTTGCTTATCATTGTCTTGATTGCAAGCTGCTTTTTGAGATGATTGAGAAAAGCTCATTGGCAGTCCATGTCACTAGAGAGAGATTTCGGAGATGTCTGAGTGAGTCTTTATCCAGTGATGGTAGGACAGACACACATCCTGCTAAGAATATTAATTTCAAAAGTAAGGACAAATGAAAATGAGGAAAAGTTAAACAAGGACATATAATTTCAATTGATATTTAAAGTAAGAATATTTCTGAAACCCTTTTTTTATTGAGATTTGTTCTATATGATGCCAAATGTAAAGTTGAGAACAAAACTGAGACAATTAATCTTTTAGGACAAAAGTTTAAGTTTGGCATAGCTGTGATGATGGCAAAATAATAATACCTGAATGTTTTGTAAGAGATAGCAATGAATATGAAGCTAGCACTCTTTCTTCAACATCTTTATCATAATTCAAGGATTGTAGCAACTGTGGCATTAAGATTGAGAAAGCTATTGGTGGAAACTTTCTATCTTCAACTAAGTGGAGGTAGCTGCTCATCCATGAAATGGTTACCATGCTTGCACGTGCCAAACTTGGAATGCCATTGGCTATGGAATCTGCAAGTGCTGACAGTAAATTCTTGTTTCCACTTTTGAACAAGACACAAGCTGCTCTTTTGTGCCAACTTTCATCTTCCTCCTCCTCCTTAGTCTAATCAGTAGTGACATACAAGCAATCAATAATTTTGAAGGGCTAAAAGAAGAAACCACAAGTACTAGAAGCCTGTTCTCTTGTGAAAAGTAAAGACAAATTTAAACATCACAAAACACATAATTATAGTTGTTAGGCAAAGCTTACATTGAGAATTGAATTATAAACAACTTCGTCTTTGCCAGGAAATGAATCTTCTAAACAAATTTCTTGAAAACCTGCTTTTTGTAAAAGCCATTTTTCCATTAGTGATTCCCCTCTACAAGAAAAGTGGCCTCCTAATAAGAGTAGAGCTCGGGCTGATTGCTCTTGAACTCTGTCATTACATATTTGACAATTTAAAGCAGCTACAACTGCA
Source organism: Sophora flavescens (assembly GCA_030762895.1). Lineage (NCBI taxonomy): Eukaryota > Viridiplantae > Streptophyta > Magnoliopsida > Fabales > Fabaceae > Sophora > Sophora flavescens. The sequence goes on from CM061062.1 coordinate 113,569,278, forward strand.
TCAATTGCTTCTGCTCTATATAAACTGCCCTCGAAAGGATCTTCCTGCAACACAACTGCTATTCCATTTGTGAACTCTTCGAGATGTTAAAATCAATTTAATATAGAATGATAAAGGGCTAATCAGTCCAAAAGTTTGATTTTGAAAATAATGGAAGTAATACAACTTAGACCAATAATTCCATATATGCATTAGTTAGTTGAAAGAATTACCATAAGATCAAGCAGTAATAATGTCACTGCAACCAAAGGGCGTTCTTCAGGTGGAGCCTTCTGAAGGTAAATGAAGAAAATGTGCATTATGTTTAAGCCACCCCATCCATCTTTAATCCCTCTTAAGAAATTTAAAATCTTGGTTCTTCTGGTATGATTCCAAAACACTATCAGCATTTTCTGTTAGACTAAAAAGGCAAAACCAAGAACAAAGAAAAGGATATCTGAAAAAGAAAGTAAGAAGTACATACCTATCAAGGTAGAGCAACTCAGCTAGCACAGAAAAGGCATAGCCACTGGAGTTTTGTTTATTCCCAAGAACAATGAGTTCTAGTAAACAAGTCTTATTTATATTGTCAGCTAAGAAACTTCTACAGCTTCCTTCAGCTCGAATGCAACAGGAAATTATCGAAGCCGCATTGTTTTTCTCATGGACCTCTCCTTCTTCAATTCTTTTCATTAGCAGGGTCAATCCCCCATGTGAAAGAACTTGCCTCGCATTCTCTAAATTCTTATCTTCATCAAAACCACTGAGAAGTTGGTCCAAAAAGTAAAATGCTGCCACTTGAGGACTGCATTGGACTGTTAAGAGGGTCTGCAATTTGTCTCCAAATTCTAACACTCGAAGTACTAGCGGCACCCATTCTGATGATAACATCTGTTTTGCCTGTGGCTTTGACAGATAAAGCAGAACTGCAGCTTTCAGAAACAGACTAGTGCTTCTTAGAAGTCTCACAAATATTTCTAGTTGAGGATCAGAGTTCAGTATAATTTGTCTAATTGCATCATTCCTTCCTATTAATTCTGCTAAAATCGATATAATCAATTCTAGAATATCATCTTCAGTTGAGGCAAATAACACCTCTAGGATAGCTTCAATTACACTGGGTTGTGTCAGTGCTTCTTCAATGAGAGGATCACCAGGACAGTTCAACCAAGCTTTGGTTACCACACAAATTGCAGATTCACATTCACTTAGAATATCTGATGAACATATAGTTGTAATAGCTCCAACAAAATCACTTGAAAGAACAGGAGAGGCATTCTTGGATCTATAGTTGCTGTTCGCGAAGCTTTCTGTTGGTATGGTCCTGCAAGAAAACCAATGAAAATAGTCCAATTTCTGTGACTCGGGCAGTAGTTGAGCATGATTCTTGTCAATTTGGCTTGAAGATCTTCCAAGATACATATTCTCTGCTTTCTGTCAATTGTGTTAAAGGAGATTATATTTCTGAACCGCAATACTATATTATAAATCAGAAGATTTTCATCTAAGAAATGAAGGTAATGAAGCTAACCTGAACTGAACTGCATTTGCATTCATCTCCATACAGTTTTTCATCAGTCACCAAGCCTGTACTAATTGTCAACAATCCATTTTGGTCACCAAGACTGGTAGGTTGCCGCTCTAGTTGGGGGCCAAACACTGCCTTGTATCTGTTGCAGACAATCAAAACATAAAAGCACATAACTACCATAAACATGAGTGTTTCTTGTAAAAAGATGACTATTTTAGTGAATGCAGATGTCCATGTTCTTACAAATTTGGGTTGATGGAGGAATTTGAAAAGGAAGTATCCGAAGACTTTCTTCTTGATGATCCATAACTTGGTCTTGATGGCAAGGGGACAATAGGAAGAGGAGGCTCACATGCACCAACTTTAAGCCATTGCTTGTAATACAAAGAAAACAAAGTAGTTCCAGTATCCATTTTTTCATTGTATATTTTACTCAATAGCTTCATTTTCTTTTTCTTCTCACCTTGATCTTCATTTGATAGGAACTCAAGCTCCTTGTTATACCAAATTTTAAGATGGAGAAGATGGGGAAGAAACAAATGCTCCCAAAGATCAGGTAGCAGGTAAGTTCTAGCCAAACATGGAGCATCACAAAACACTTGAAGTAAATGCCTAGATGAAACCCTGTCATTTTTCTGCAGCTTGTAAGCTATTGCCAAGTATAGTTGAGCACAAGCTGAGAGATGGGAATTGGGTACACCACAAGTTGAAGCATCCTTGGAAGTTTTAGAATTCAAAGAAGCAACTATGGTTAAAATCTCAATGGGATTCCTCAGGCTTTTGATCACCATCATCACTTGTTTCTTTGTTCCTTGATCTTCTACTAATCTATCAACTTTCTCCATACCCAGTTCCATGTTCACAAAAATCTCATCACTTGAGTCCTCTATTCTTCTCTCCAAAAAAGAATTGCACTTCTCTCTGATTGTTCTCCTGAAACGATCATCCTTTACATATCTACCAATGTAGCCACTGAGGACAGCAATCACTGCTCTAATAGCAACTTCATCCATAAGGGGTCCCACCACTCTTGAATCTGCTGACACCAATGACTTAGAATTCGATCTTTCAGAAGCTGAAGCACCCCTTTTGAACTGAGATGAAGAAGAGCCACTTTTTGCCTTGTGCTTCGAGGAACCAGGGCTTTTTGGATTATGACAGATGTATGAAGGGAGTGGTTTTTTATCTTGTGATTGTGAAAGTTTGTGTTTAGAGTCTTTAGACCTCTCAGGGATTGGATATTGGGAAGAGAATGTATGGTGTAAGAAGGTTCCTTCTTGTGAGTGGAGTTCTCCAAAGGAAGCCATTTGTTGGTGAGTGAGATTTTTGGGGTGAAAGTATAGTTTGAAGCAAGAAGAGGTTCAATGACATTCTCAGAAACTCAGAACCAATAAGATAACACACAGACAGCTAGCTTAGCTAAAAGAAAATAGAGGCACAACAATGAAGACAAAGAAAATATTGGATTTGGTGAATAGTGAATAGTGAGCAGTGAATCTTTTAAACTGTTTTAAATTGAAGGTTCTGTACTGTATTCGACAAAAAGCTTTTGGACCAGTCTGTGAAGTGTTCACAGTCACTTACCTTCGTAGTTAGTTTAATCACCATGCACAAAAGTACGTTTATGTTAATAAATTATTGCAATAAGGGAGGAAAATTTATTTTTTAAACTCTACTTTTATTTAACTTTCTAAAGTTGATTTTAAGACAGTAGTACAGCACTGCTTGTTTTATTATTTTTTTCATTTTGAGCAAAAAACAGTACTCTTATTGAACTGTCACTCGATTAGATTCAGTGTCGTGTACCACCTTAAAATTAGAGACGAACAAATTGCAAAAAGATAAAAATAAATAATTATTCTGTTGATTCCTATTTTTTTTTTTAAAAGATATGTCCTTAATTTTAAAAACTTGTAATTGAGTTTGTAAAAAAAAAAAAAATTGTAATTGAGATTTCCAACTTATAAAATCAAAAATGTTTGTCCCCTTTGCTTTTTGTGGTATTCTTGAAATACTTGTATACAAAAATGATAAAAGTGAGAGATATAAACAAAAATATACGGTGTCACATACAGTATCTAAATTTTGTGTTCAAATAACATAACTCTTATAAAATTTGTAATTGATATCCCAGTACACGGCTTCTTTAAGATTCTGATAAGTTTTCATCAGATACCATTAAGGGATCCATCTAATAGTGTATTTGTGAGTTCCTAAATTCACTCACTCACACAAGTTTACATTTCCCTATAAGAAGTTATGTAAAAAAAAACTTACTAATTTGTTAAATATAAATCATGAAAGGAATATTATAAATAGATATCGTATAGTAATATTTTAAAACAAGGAATAATTTGCTAAAAACTAAGGAATCATAAACATAAAAAAATACAAATACTGAGTCATGCAGAAATCGATGTGAGGGGACCAATGATGATTTCTTGTAATTGAGGTGTAAATAAATATAAGAACCATCTTATATCCTTGTATTAAGCATTTAGTAAATACATAATTATATTCTATTTTTCTATTAGACATGTAATTTTATTTTGTTATATCTCACATTTTTTATTTAATTTATATGATTTTATTTATTTCTCATTAAATTTAATAATCAGTTTAAATATAAATCTAGTTGAGTTCTATCACTTTCGTGTGTATAGAAAAACACCATGCTTGAACTCTTGACCATACCCGCGAGAGGATGCCCACCTAAAAAACACAAATCTAGTTGGATGTAATAATAATGTGAGAAATTCAATACCCTACCAAGCCATTTATGAAAACCAAAAAAAAATATTTGACAAGATTAGCCCTTCAATATGGGTGACTTATTTGACCAGAAATGTTTACTATGATAAGATTGATATCATCAATTTCTTAGGGTGGAAAAACAAGATGCATGGAAATTGCAATACAATTAACAGACTCTGCATAATCTCTCAAACAATTTATACCAAAAATTTCTCTAACAAAATGAGTGGACAGAAGATTATTTTCAAATTACATGCACATGTCAATTACACAAGTCATAAAGATAGCAAGAGATCAACTTTTCTGGTTTCACAATTTTCAAGATGTGTAGGTGGATATCACCATTAAAATGTGCACTATATTATATAAGTCATAAAGAAACTATGCCATTTTCACACTTTTCTAGCCTTGTAATGTACAGATTCTCTGAGGGATGTAGAGGAAGATGAAGGTGAAATCCCAGAGCGGCTAAACTCAGCCTTGTCTTTGGTGAAAGCCTTGTAGACATCATCTTTGAGCTCCATGAAACGCTTCCTCTTGATTCCCTGCTCTTCTCTTGTTCCCTTCTCAAGGTAAAACAAATCAGGCAGGTCATCCTCCATGAACTTATCTAACACTTCTGAGCAATGAGGAAAATAGCGCCGCCCCATCTCAACTGCCAACGCAACAACCATAAGAACATAGTAGGTGTCACAAATGTACTCAAAACACACAACTACTCGAGAGTTACATGAGGAAAATAAACTAAAAAAAAAAAACATTGTAAAGATGTCTAGACACATCCTAACAAAAACATTAAGCATTCCCCATCATATCCTGTTACAAGAAATGGTTCATCATGGCTAGAGTTAGATACTGCTTGTTGAGATTTAGTCTTGGTAAGATGGCTTCTAATGCTTGTTGTGCCCTCAAAATATGAAACCAAAATAAAAGCATATGTTGGAATTCAGTTTACTTATACCGTTATACCAAAAAACAATCTTGACCTTCACTTGTACCAAGTTGAATCATGTTACCAAGATATGAAGTTTGAAATCAGTCACATTTTTGCAGATATCAATTGGGGCTGGGTCCTAATGAAATTTAAAATTGCCTGAAGCCCAAAAAAACTTAACATATACCCTATCCCGTATCCAACCGGCCACCCATTTAAAGGACCACCAAACCCATATTAGAGCGGGTACATCCCTATGTCAAAAGTTCACTTGACAACAAATATAAGTGAACGTGTCATACCAAGCACATTGAACTTGACACCAAAAGAAAAACACAGCTCAGTTACAACAAATGGTTATAGGAAATTGACCTTTAAGTTCTATGATGATTGTGATTACCTGTTTTCATAAGGGCTTCCATCCTAGAAAGAAGTCTTTTGTTTTGCATTATGGGAGTCTCATTGAGATCAACCTCCCTGAAGTTTCCATTTGGACCTTTTGATGCAGAAATGCCAGCAAACTCAGATGTTGTCTCAGCATGTGCAATGTCCATGGCTAGTTTGGCTTCCGAAGGGAAGAATAGTCTTGCAAATGCCACTGCAGTAGGCAGCAATACTTATTATTTGATGGTTTGAGAATAAAAATAATAAAATCAGTTGAAAACATAGTTAAAAAAGAAGACAAACAGATCTCTTAAGAGAATACAACAACCAGCATCAAGTAAGACAGGCTTCAAACAGATTTATTTATTATTTTTCAAAAAAAGAATGATATAGTGCTATACATTGGCTCCACTTTCTTTCAGCCACAAAAAGGTAATCTCAGTGCTTATGCATTTTAAACTTAATCAAACTTGTCTTTATAAATAGTGCTTGCTTTAAAGCTGGAATAAAGAAAATATTCATGTTAACACGAGCATCCCTCCAAGGCTTTTAGGCTACAGATATAAAACTAAGAGTTTAACAGACTATATAACTTGTCATGACTCAGCTTTAGCCAAGATGTAAATCTTAATTAATTGGCATCAGCTACAATACATCCTACTAGAAATTAATTGGAGTTTTCCAATTGCCTTAGAAGTAAACTAATCCACACACAGCCAAATTTGAGGCCATAATATTCACTATTTACTTGCATTTCTTCTGCATGTCCAACTTGTTGAACCGATAATTGGCCTTTTGAACCTCAATTTTCCAGCCATAATTAATTTCCCAAAGAATGAAAAAAGTTCCTTATTTCAAAATCCAAAGCACTGAAACTTTAGAACCTTATACCCTTGGTGTGGAGATTATCGGTAACCTATGAATGTTTCGATTTCCAAATCCGACTCAAATTACATTGCACAAAGTCGGCCCTACATTTTCATCTAATTGTCTTAATTCTATCAGCCCTACACTGCATAGAGTTGGAAGTGATGTAAACTGTTAGACAACATAAATTATTAAAGCTGGTAGCTCAATTGATCAGACCTGAGAGCTACTCTCCCAAGGACTCAATCCGAACCCCAAAATTCATACCTTTCAAGTGGAGTTTTGCACAAAAGAGTTTCCTCCAAAAGAGAATGCAAGGTTATCAACAAGTCAAAAGACAAAAAAAAGTATGTAGAAAGAAATAAAAGAATATAAATATTAGCAAGTATATCAAAATTATCTCCACTTATAAAAGTAATTAGTTTTGGGAAATTTCACTCCAAGGCATGAAAACAAAGCGTTTCAAAACCTAGATGCTGGGATCTATGAGGAGAATGTACAAAAGACAAGCAAAGAGCTAGAGACTGTCATCCATTTCACCATACCCCTGTTCTCAAGGTATAGTAGCTTCATGTGGAGATCGTCAGCCATTGTATGGGAAGACATAGAGGCATCCCCGGCCATTGGATTCCTCCGCATTTCTCTTTCAAGAACATCGATGCATATCCGATCTTTGTTTGTTTCCTTCCCCTGATCTGTTATGGCATGATAGTCCTTTGGCCTTGTCAACCTCCTGCAAATACTGACAGCACTCTGACCATCGAAAGTCAAATCTGATGCACATGCCCCTTTTGTAAGAAGGGATACTATAATGGAAGGCTCCTTACGCATGGCAGCAATGTGAAGCACCGTGTACCCCCGAGAATTCCGAAGATTGACATCAGCCAGACCCAAACTAAGTACCTCAGAAACAACTTTTGGATCACAGTAGGCTGCAGCATAATGGAGAGCATTGGCTTCATCTAAAGTAATGTCTGACTCATTTAAAAGAAGTTTAACAAGCTCGACATCATCTGAGTCCAATGCCTTATGTATTCTAGTGATTCGTTTTAGACACAAAGCGTCCACTACAGGTGCATCATTTTCATTTTCAACATCTTTCTGAGGGTTGCGGAGCAATTTAACTTTTTCTGACAGCTCAAACGGAAGCTCTTTCTCAATTGAGATCTGGTCAAGGTCTGATCGTGCCACCCTATCAACACATTGAGTGACAAGTTGACTCAATTGACAATGGAAAGCAACCATGAGGATTGGGATAACATCTTGCACAAGAGCCTTTCCTACAAAGTTAAGAAGACGTCTCTGCAAAAATTTAAAGTATTAAGTATTTTCTTGACCCTTAAGCTTGATCAGACACTTAGACGCAGTTTTCCAAGCATTAGTGCAACAAATAAAGTCCACCTCATTCAATACTTCAATAAAGCTACTATGGAGCTAAGTTAAATATGTAGTGCCTAGGCATAAATAAGGTGTCAGGTACAAGGTGTGAAGCTAAACAAAGTAAAATATATGGTAAAGTAAGTAATTATAAAGATCGATTTCATACTCATTTATAATCAACTAATGTAAAAGTTAGGTCTAACTAACAATAATATATGGTAATAATGGTATCGATTTTTTCAAAAAAGGAAAGCATTTACACTGGAGTACTATTAGTACTGCTACTTGTTTAGGTATGTAAAGGCCCATATGTTCTGGGAAATTAACTGATTTAGGGTTTGCATGTTTCAGAGGTTGATCCCAAGCATGTGCCTGAATGTCAGGAGCTCTTGAAGTCAGGCCAGGGCTGTAAGCTATATAAAACATATGTTAGAATAAATCAATATCAATTCCAATCACGAATTGTTGCTGTAGCCTGGCCCTTCACTAAGTAAAAGGATCACCTATAGCATGATTGTAGATGATAAGATCCACTAATTCTTATCCAAAAAATCCCTTAACTCCATCATTCATAATTTCTCTTTCTCCTACTCAATCACCAGATAAGCATCTTGGCATGAAATGTGTGCCAATAGACATTTCTTTCTTTTTTTTTCCTTTCTAAATTTAAACTTATATTTTACCAAATAGTACTACATAATGGATATAAGGAAAAAACGTTATTAGAGAATACAGATGTCAAGTAATGCTTAAAAAGGACAAAGTAACTAGCAAGCTTGATAAAATCAATTTTTAGTAAAATATATCATTATTGCTGATCATTTAGTTAAATGATATACATGGAATGTTTACCTGGAAAAGTGATACCAACTCTGGTATTTGAAAAATAGAAGAGGCGTACATCAACTCCACAGCAAAGTTAATTGCAGGTCTACAAGCATCATGGGCACACGCATTGTCAACACATGTAGACACCTCAGTTGGAGATGTCTTTAGTTTTCCAGTATATATATAGCCTAGGAATATGTGGAAGGCTTCAAGTCCAACCTTGCCATAAGGCAACAAATCACTCATGCAATACTTTAATTTTCCATCTTTCTTCTCTGATGATCCTTTCCCTTTCTTGAATAATTCATTGAAAAACTTGCTCCTGGAGGCCAGGATACATCGATGAACACCAACAGGAATTTCTTCCACAATGATGTCAGCATCAGTATAATCACAATCAGACTCAATCAAAAGCTGCTCCAAATTAGAGCTAAGCTTGCTCAAACTAACAACCTCAAGGTTAAGTCCAGGATCAGAGCCATTAGAAGAGCACATGTTGTGGTTGACTGAACCATTTGATAAATGGGAAGATGATGTAAAGCTCAAAGATGATGAGGGTTCGGCTGAATGAGCCATTAAGTCAACTTAGAACCTAATTGAGCCTAGAAAGCTAGAACATGTGTTCTTTCTGATATCACAAATCAAAAACTTCAACACTTCAAAATTCCTTTTCAGATAGAGTTCCAAAAACTTTTCTAATTACTAACAGATTGGATAAGAATATGACAATAAGACCTTGAATTTTCCAGCAAAGACCTAAAAAATAAAAACAAAACAAACCTATAAATAGAAACTATAGATGCTATGAAAATGAGAAACAAGAATCTGAGTAAGTGGTAGCTGCAAAATCATATGTCATAAAATACATGATATCCAAGAAAAAGAGTCAACTATCAATAGAAATCACCCTATAGAACACAATGTTTGATATATCTGTAAAATTTCAGCATAGCAAAATTGCAAAAAAGAGATCAAGAAGCTCCTTGTTTGAATTTCCAGAGCCACCAAAACAGCATAATCAAACTAAACCCAAAATTGAAGAACCCAAAGAGAAAAGTGTTACAGTAGCATCATCATGAAACGGGCAAGGAACAAAACAACTCCACCCCAGAAAACAAAACTCCGAACTTTTCATATCAGATCCATCGAAATCACAAAAAGGATCGAACTTTGATCGACCCAGAAAACCAGAAAGAGAGAATGAGAAGGAAAATAATAGACAAAAAGAAGACGACTTGGAAGTCAAAGTATCAAAGTGGAGGAAGTTTCGGAAGAGAAAGAAACGAAAGGGGTAGCAGAGAATCCAGAGAGAGAGAGAGAGAAGAATGGTAACATTAACATCACATCATCAAAGACGAAAACAGCATCCTCGAAGCTTCGTTTTTCGTTGTCACAGACTCAGAGAACAGAATAAGAGAGAGAAAGTGAGAGGAACTGTACGCGTAGCGGCGCGTAGAATATGGAGATGAAGTGGTTTGGGTGACGATAGAGATGGCGTCAGGGTCCCCAGCTGGGTTTGGATTGCGTTAACACTGACATCACAAAGCTTCACTCAACACTGTTGCGTTCGAGAGAAGAGAAGAGAGCCGTGAAGAAAAAGTCAACACATGAGTCTATCTTTCTATCAAACAAATAATTTTCTTGAGTAATCAGATTAAGAGAACAAATGTTTACCCCAACTTTTTTGAGATTTTGGTTAATCGATATAAATATTTACATGGTTATAAAAAATAAGCTTCAAATAATTTATTAATCATATAATAAATTGAATTAATCAAAAAATTACACATTATTAACCAAAATATTAATTTGGTGTCAAGAACTGATTTCATAATTTCGTTACTCAATTTTCTTTGCAGCACTTGGTTAAATAATAAGGAAAATCCATTTTTTTATTAAGAAAATAAAAAATCTGACTTATTTTTAATGGGCAATCTAATCGATGTCTGAAGAGCAATTATTAAGAAATAAAAAAAAGTTTTCATTGTAAATGGTAAATGATATACTTAGTTATTTTTACCGAGAACTTTTCTTTTTTTTAGAAAATCCTTGATCAGTGCTGTTAAAACATTTATTAGAGCCTGACTTTTTTAGTATATAGTAATTATATATAGGTCCTTTTGGATAACATTACTTACCATTTATTTGAGGTTCTTTAATGATACAAGTGTTGTTATCTAAAAAACATAATGTTTAAGTAAGTTTAAATATATATAACTTATTAGTCCCCGAAAAATTATTTTTAACTTCTTTTAGGAAGTCAATTTTTTATGCTTCATAAGAAAGTGTTGTGCAAAAGCTATTTTACAACATGATGGAGAAGTTGTTTACAAACAATTATATCTACATCATAATTTATAATTTAAAATTTCATGAAAACCAAACTTTTGAATCTCTCACATTCAACTTTCTCCACTTCTAGATTTTAAATATTGAAAACACAAAATAATTTAATTTAAAATGGATTTATGACGTAAAAGTTTTTAAATTTTTTTATATGATCGTTTGAATAAGGTGTTCATCCAAACTTAGCATAAATATATAACTTTTTAGTTGAATTTTTTTAAAAAGTTTAAAGTAATAATTTGATCTATGTATGTGATACGGATTTTTCATTTAAACTCTATATATAAAAAATTTGGAAATGAGTCCCTATGTAATACCCCATGAGCATTACATTGATAACTCTTAACTCGTTGGGAAACTTAAATAAAAACAATTTTGATGGTTGCTTTCGGAAAACAATTTATATAAGTACATAAATGTCAGAAAAATGGGTATGAATATTTTTTTTTCTTGTGGTTACGGTTGAAAATAGTAACCCCACATTTTCACCTATCGTTGCATAGATTCAGGTCATGGATATGAAGTTTGTCACAACCCAAAAACCTAAGTTGTGACCGGCGCACATACTTACAATCATAGCCCGACAAGCCTATTCATGTAGTCTAACTCGGCTAGCTTCACAGGCGACATTCTACACTAAGCGATGGAGATCTGACTGAATCTAGAAATTAGATCAATCAATAACTCAATATCCTTGGTAAACACAAACCTAGAACATTCTCAAAAAATTCTTCTGAAAAATCTTCCACGACAGGTACTTCATTCAAATGTCTGACACAATCCCAAAAGGATAAACGAACGTGTCAACATGAACACAAGTAACATTTACTAAACTTGAGTTCTCGCAAGGTCTTAACCCAATTAGAACCTATCAAAACACAGATACTTGTGTGTCAACACACATTATTCCGACAAGGAAACAATTTCAAGCAAGGTCCAACGAGAGAGCACACAACAAAAACATAACAGACCTATTCCCCAAGGTTCCCGAAAGACTCGACCAACTCTGATACCATTAATGTAACACCCCCTTGGGCATTACATTGATAACTCTGAACTCGTTGCGAAACTTAAATAAAAAGAATTTTGATGGTTGCTTTCGGAAAACAATTTATATAAGTACATAAGTGTCAGAAAAATGGGTATGAATATTTTTTTTTCTTGCGGTTACGGTTGAAAATAGTAACCCCACATTTTCACCTATCATTGAACAGATTCAGGTCATGGATATAACTTTTGTCACAACCCAAAAACCTAAGCCGTGACCGGCGAACATACTTACAATCCTAGTCCGGCAAGCCCATTTATTTAGAAACATACTTGAATAAAGATCTAGAATTTTTACAAAAATTTCGACAGAGTCTCCTCTATAATTCCAACATCCCAAACAAAAACACCTGCTGAAAAATTTATATTTTTATCCCAGAAGTTCCAGTCATACAAAAAACATCAAGATGGTATTTTTCAGAAAATATTTACATAAACAAACCATACATGACCAAAGGAAAAATCTTAAATTTTTATCCAAAAGAAAGGCTCTCCGAGCCATTTACATTACATTCAAAAATAAAGGCTCTCTGAGCCATAAACATACATCCTATCATTAATCAACGTCTCAAAAACCTAAGCTGATCGTTATACCAAACATCCACCGAGAATACCCTAAATGGTTATCTCATCTACATACGTCCTCTTCAGAGATCAGGACTGGTATCTCCAAGTGAAACCGGTAACTCCTCTGCATCATCTGTACTCGCGTACCGAGGTACAACAGCAAAAACCAAGAAAACAAATATATTGCAAAGGTGAGATACCAATATATGAGTTTTATCATGATAACTACATGCACGACACCCAAACAACAACACAAACACATGGATACAACACATAAATCCTCAAAATAAACATAATTCTTTAAACAATGGGATTCATACCCGACAGTCATCGTGATTTATAAAAATGCATGACACTTCAATATTCAGGCTCTAACTTTGACATCTAATCTCCGGAGATCCCAACTTCTTTTTGTTTGAGCTGATCAGGCTCTTTACATGACACATTGTCAACGAAAGAAACAATGGTCAACACAATACATGGCACATTGTCCAACTCAAGGCACAATGGTCAACTTTCCATGTTACATTGTCGGATAATCTACCTCAATCTCATGTGACAATTGCTCAAACAGATATTGCAACTATTCACACAATTACTCGGTGACAATCACTCAAACAGCTGTTGCAGTTGTACACAGATACATAACCAATCAATCAGCTATTGCATTTATGTATAGATTCACTTGTGCAATAACCACTCAAACAGCTATTGCAGTTATGCACAAGTATTATCCGACCTCGTACGATAGCCAGTCAAACCAGCTATTGCAGCCAGTCATACGGCCCCTTGTGACAACTCTCCAACCATTGTTGTAGTCGTACACATGGTACATTGTCCATCAAGGTACAACGTTCAACTCAGGCATGTCTGCCAAATAATGCATGTAAAACTTTTGTTCACGTCACTTTTATTTTTCGTTCATTCTTCCCTTGTCGAGGCTCAAAGGCTCACGACCATGCTTAATTAAACATTAAGTCTTTTAACTCTCAACTTTAACACAGGACACACAGTCCGAGTGTTCGATCGCGAAGCCCTAGACCGATGCACCAGTCTTAGGTTCACAGACATGGGATACAAAGTTCACCACATCAATTCCAGGACATACAGTCCACAACAACTTTTACACGACACAAAGTCCACAACAACTAACACGGATCCATGATCCATGTGTTAACAGAACACTAGAATCTCGACGTCTCGGTTACTAGGTTCACTTTTATTCTTTAACATCATTTTTCTTCTGTGAAATACAAATACAAAACAAAACCTCCACAACTTATCCAAGTTTGTCGGAAATATTTTCGCTGAGTAAAAACTATTTACAGAAAATATTTTCCGTTTGAAAATCGTTTATAAAACGTTAAATCACAGAGAAATACATTTCTTTTTCACAAATATGTTTTCTTTTGGAAATTTCTTTTTTCCGAACAACATCAAATATTTTTGACACTTAATTTCTTTTAATAACTTTTCATCGTATTTTTGAAAGAGATAATGCAATTGAAATATTTTCACTATTTCGTCCTCGCTATTACTCATTAGTCACTCTTTCACCGCGATATCCACAAGTGTTATTATTTTCAATATTTTTCTTCCAATTCCATAAATCAAATCCCTTAAGTTTCTCCTCAAGCTTTTCAAAGATTTTATCTTTAATTTAATTGAGCACTGACCACTGTCTTCAGTCAATCAATCAACCAAACAGATAATCCATACATCACCTATATCCATACATCATAGATATAATCATGCTTTCACAGAAAACACTAAAAACCACATAACAGTCATATAGCAATTTAATTTAATTACCACACATCACAACAAATAAAATCACACACGACACAGATAACATGCAGCTATCAAAACTCCTCAGGTAAACTCCCTTTACCTTTGTAGACCAGAAAAAGATCCTCTCCTTGACGCATTCAACAATTAGCTTCCCTCACCACGAAGCTGCTCAAGATTAAACCCCAACTCGACGTTCCAGTTTCCTCTAAACAACTTCTATCAACTCTCGAAAAAATAAAACCTACTTCCCCATGTAACCATAACCATGACAACATCCCAGAGAGGGAGTCCAAGTAGTTACAACAAGCAGACAAATCACATAATCAATAACTCAACATCAAACATATTATCTAATAAATTCAAATATTTTAATTTAACGTAAAGGAATCAATTTTCCAATAAAATCAATTTGGTTAAAAATGGCTCATCACTAAAATTGGGGGAAATGAGACTTGATTAAAGGATCACGAAATTGAACTTAGAACTCATCAATTAAGAGTCCTAATTGCACTAAATCATAATTAATTTCACAAAAACATAACCAAATTCAAATAAAATCAAATTGGGGTTTAGGGTTCCTAAACACAATTTGGGGAAAACTCATTTTAACTAAAGAATAATGAAATTGGTTTAGGGAAACACTAATTCATGGTCACAGTTGCATAAAAATAATGTTAATTTCACATTTTGAAACTGAATCAAAAGTTAGGGTTCGGGTTTCAAAATTAATTTGGGGCTTTTACAATCTAGAAGAGAATAGGGGTAAACATTTACCCAAGTTGAAGGAAGAGAGGACATGGTGGCTGGAAGGCCAACCGGCACGGCGGCAGGCGGCGGAGGGGCGGCGGCGCGTTCCTGGACGCACCATAGATGCAACAAAACAAGAGCCAAACTTCATGAAAGGAGAAAAGAGGGTTCAACATCACAAAGGGGCAGGAAACCACCATCAATGGAGGCCGAGATTCGACGACGGCGACACACCGTGGTGACGCAAAATGGACCAGGCGCACGGTTGCGGTGCTGGGTCACGGTGGCCGGACGATCCTCCTACGGTGGCGGCGTGCGAAGTGACGGTGGAGGGTGATTGGGTGGAGGTGGAGCAAGATGAGATGAAGATGAGAAAAGATGAGATGAGGAGGAAGAAGAAAGTAGTAGGGAAAGAAAGAAAGAAAAGAGGGGGTGGGGGTGGGGGTGGGGGTGGGGGGTAGACGCAATAGAGGGGGAGGAGAGAGAAAAAAAATGTGGGGGTAGGGGGTAGACGCAATAGAGGGGGAGGAGAGAGAAAAAAATGTGTTTCTCATCACTAAATGGGTTAGTATAAAAAAATGAGTGGTTGAAGTTGAGTCTAGAAAAATTAATTAATATGGGTCCTTAGATCTAAAAATAATGAGTGATAAATATATACTTTCAAAATTCAAATTAGAGTAAAGGTTGATAGTTGAGTTGATCTACCAAAAAAATCAATGATCCAAAATTAATATCAGATAACTTTTAAACTAACATATTTTCAAATCTAAAATTTAAATAGAGTAAAATATGAAAGTAATTTTATTTCAATCATATTATTTAAAATATTTTTCTAAATAAATACTAATAGTGACAATAACATAATATTATTGTCTAGTAAGTGTGCATACACTGAAATAAGGCAGTGTTAACGCACTCAATATAATAATTTTTAAAGAGTAAATAAAATTACTCAAGTTTAAGGGTCATAAAATAATTAAAAATTAAGTCCAAATAATTATCATTCCAATAAAAATAATATAAACATATATATTTTACCGATATTGAAAAACAGTAAAAACTGGGGTGTTACACCCTACATATGTAAATATTCGCAAATTTGATCCCTACATATGCAAACGATAAAAAATTTGTCTCTAACATCAGTAAATTGGTTCTTATACGTGACATAAAATTTTTATTTGGTTCTAAACCTGAAAAATTGTAAATCAAGTAATATTATTAGATATATTATTTTTAGTACAAACTTACTTTTTTATTCTTTAACTGGTGTAAAATAATATCAAGCATACTTCGACTCACTTCATATTCCATAGGCATTGCATAAATATTTGAAAAAGAATCTATCCTTTATATATAGTTTAATACTTTTTAATCGGATATTGATTTCTTTTGTTAGAACTTCTTTCAATACCTTCGATTTTGAAAATAATTCAAAACGATTAATATCAGAATACTCACAAAAATTTACAAACTTTTCTATATTGATAATACAATATTTTTAAAATTCATCATCGTCCAGGGTTTAAATTTTTGGAATTCAAATAAAAATTAAAAAATGGTTTTATATTCAAAATTTTATCCAAGTTTACTCTCAATATAAGAAATAGATTGATATAGTATATAAAATAAAAAATAACCAATACGAAAAAGAACCTTTAGTTGGGTCTGAGTTCTTTGGCAGATGGTAGGGACAAAATTATTATCGATTGCACATATATGGACTGATTTAATTTTTTTCTTTTTCAGGTTTAGGGATCAAATAAAAAAAATTATGTCACGTATATCAATCCGTTGATGGTGGAAACGAATTTGTTGGCATTTGCATGTGTAGGGACCAAATTTATTAACGTTTACAGATGTAGGGACTTATTTCCAATTTTTTTTACGTATAAATATTAAATGAAGATTATGTATCACATATAACTTTTTTTAATAAGTACCTTAACGTACTTATTAGCATTTCTCTTAACGTACCTATTAGCGTTTCTCTAAAAGAAAAGCACTTACATCGGCCTCAAGGGCTTTTTGATCAAAATGGGTTCATTTTAGAAACTATTTACCAGTTTTGGGTTATTCTGAAACTATTTACCAATGGGGGTCCTTTTGGACACGTGGCGTATTTTATGTTTTTTCACTCTGACGGGTCAAAGGCGCCAGTCTACCAGAGTCAAAGGCGTCAGTCAGAGTGGCATCAGTATTAAAAAAACAAGAAGACAATTGATAGCAATAATAAGAGACATAAAAAAATAATAACAATAACAATTTACGCCAATAAATATTCATCAATTATTACAGTAGTAAAAAAAATGTTACCTTGTAAGAGCATTAATGTAATCGTTACTCCCTATACTTATAGTATAATTTTTATTGTAACAGCGTTCCTTCTAAATTGCAGGTAACTTTCTTTTAATTCTTACAAGGTAAATTTTTTTTACTACTGTAATAACTGATGAATATTTATTGGTGTGAATTGTTATTGCTATTATTTTTTTTATGCCTCTTGTGATATTATTTGCTACTTGTTATTAGGGGATTTTTTTTTATTGTCTCTTGTTGTTTTAAATAGATACTTTATCATTAATGTCATCGTTACTCCCTATACTTATAGTATAATTTTTTTTTGTAGCAGTGTTCCTTCTGAATTGCAGGTAACTTTCTTTTAATTCTTACAAGGTAATTTTTTTTCAATTATTAATTGTTTACAGTCGGTAGGTAAGTTCATTACTAATACACTTACTATTTCTTTTTCAGTTTGATCATCAAATTCAGAGTATATTTCCATTGATTATTCGATGTCACTATCCTCAAAAGGTGGCGCAGTTAATCTAAAATAATTAGATGATGGTTGAGTCATTTTTTCTATTTTTTCTATTATTTGTCTTTTATATTTTTCTCTTTTATCTCTTAGATTAGTGAGCTCTTTTTCTTTTTCCATAATATTTTATTCTATCTGTTTTCGATTTTTATCTTCTTTATCTTTTTTAAGATGATTATCATAGATGTTTATAAATTCTTTTATATTCCTTTTATCTTGATTTATTTTATTATAAGATTTTTCATAAATATTCCTTAATTCTTTTCCCCTATTCATATTCTATTTCTTAAGTATTGCGCTAAATCTCTTACTTGGTTTGATAATTTATTTATATTTTCGTCTTTATTTATTTCTTCTGTTTCAAGAAAAGTAATTGGTTGAGGGAACTCCCTAAAACTCAATGATTTTGGATTTCTTATAGATATCCCTAGTTTAGTTAATTCATTTCTTTTGGGTAGTAAATCTTTCCTATTTCTTCAAAAAGTCTTGGTATATCGATCCTATCATTATTTCTAAAAGTAATACTATGATGAGAATTTGTTAGTGCATAATTGACATAGTAAGTTATTGAGAAAATTTGATCTCCTGGCCTCATTAAATTACTTCTCAAAAATCTCTGTTCCATGGTTAAAGATTGATCTAATCTTTGAGTGTCTAATAGAATTTCAATATTTGGGTGTATTTCAAATTTTAACTTAACAAAAGCTAAGTTAATTCCTTCAATCACTCCTAATATCCTATCCTTTGAATCTGTTATTCTATCATCCTTTAAAACTATTTCTATAGGTGAATTTATTCCTTCCTGAAAAGTTGCTTTTATTAAAATTTGTATAGCTCCTATATGAATATAACCAATATTCTTTCTATGTGCTTCTTTCTTTAAACTTCTTTTTAGATCTATTAATTTCTTTTTGTTCAATAATTAGATACAAGTTTTTCCATTTGTTTATGATATATCTATTGGGGTTTCATTAATGATCTTTCCATAGTATATTATATTCTCTTTCTGATTAAATCGTTTCATTATTCCTCCTAATTTCTTCTTGTTTGCATCTTTAGCCAAGTTTAAGTCTTCTTTCTGTATTTTTTGAAATAATTTTGGATCTATTAAAATGCTTCCTTCATAATTTCCATCTTCTTCAGTAATTTGTATATGTTCAACATCAGTGTTATCAATCTTTTCTCTTTCTATTTCAGACATGATTAATTTCTAATAAGAACTGAATGAAGTTAAATAGGTGATGAGTCATACCTGATTTTGGGTTCTTTGAAATTATATCTGAGTTTTTTGGTCCACCTCTGCTTCCGTCTAGTCAAGTTGAGATTCGATCACAACGAGTAGTTGAAAGTAATGAAGTAGAGAAATATATGAAAGTAGTGTTTATTTATAATCAGTGGTTGAAGTACATAGAACTGATTTTGAATACACTCTCAAGGATTCGAACAAGCAGAGCTAGAAATCTTCTCAAAGAGAAGAGAGGTGAGAATTGAAATTCCTTTTCAAGTTCTGATTTGCCTCAGCATAAGAGGGCTTATTTATACACTTGAGAAGGCTAGGTAATTTTCAAGAAATTCCTTACATTATTGAGTCTATCAATCAGACTTCCAATAATTCACATGCTGACGTAGGTGCTCACGTCATTCTTCAATTATTGCTTCATCCGAGTCTTTAGTCCTTTACCACGCATCTTTCACAGGCGTGATTCCCGTTTTCTTTAATCATTGAGTACAGCAAGTTGAGGACAGCTGACTGATAATTCATTGACAATCCTTGGAGTGTGTAGAAAGGTAATTCAAAATTCGTCAGTAGTGCCAAGTCCCTTTCTCTAATCAATTTTCCACTTCTCTTGCTAAGGAGCAAAGTATGTGGTCCTTTGTACATTGCTTTGATGAAGGAGTCTTTTCCAATAATTTGACATTGAGTAAAAATACTCGCCAGTTGATTAGCCAGAATTGTGACAATCTTTTCATCATCATAATCTTCTCCGGTCGGTTCATCTCTCATGGAAAAGTTGTTATTGCTAACTCCAATAAAGATTAAGTTCTTCGATGGTTGCTTAGTGGCAAAGTCTGGATAAGTCGAATAGAACTTCAAAAAGATAGTTCTATCTTTGGCAACATTCCTCTTGTAATTTTGGATGGCTTCTTTCAGGCTATATGGGAACAATTTGATTTCTTCTAAGTTTTGGCTTAAATAAAGACATTCAATAAGTCCGAATTGGAACATATTAAATGCAAGAATCGATGAGGCTCCGGGAGTAATTATGGATTTAACTCCGAAAATGTTTCGATTAACCATATAAAAACAATTAAGTTTTTCTTTTTCGAACCAGTTGGTTAGTCTTTTTAGATTTTCGTGAAATTTTTCTTTCGAAAATTGGACTTGTAGTTCATGGTCTTTTCTTGAAGTAATTTGGTAGTCATCAATGGGAGAAGGAATTCTTCCAAGTATTTTCAATGAAGTCTTTGGCTCTGGTGGAATTCTTATTGTTTCGGAGAAAGTCCTTGGGCCAAGATAAATTCTTTTCCCTTGTCATTTTCTTTTTGATAGTCTATCAAAGCTTTCTCAGCTTCTTCCTTGGTGCGAAATCCTTTGTGATGAACTCCTGAGAGTCCAATGCAGTGAGGGACCGCTTTGTGCCATTCATCATAAACACCTGGTTGTGGTCCATTAAAAATGGCGTACCACTTGTCTTTAGTGTTCTCCTGTATTTGTTGTTTTATATTCTTCATAGGATCTTCTTTGACAGATTCTCCTTTTGCTTGTAGTTGGAATTCCAGTACTTCAATGTTGGCTTTGATTAGGTCGAGCTCCATTATTTTTTGTTTCTCCAGCATCCTTTGTAGCTGAATCTGCTTCTTTATATCTTCAATTGTTTGCTGCTCCATTCTCTTGATAATATATCTGCAAGAACAATTTTATCTCCCTTAATGTGAGAGATTGAGTAATTGTATTCGGCAAGTTTCATTTGCCATATAATCAACCGTCCTTGTTTGTAAGTGCCTTTATGGTTTAAGTTCTTAAAACCTGCAACATAAGTAGAATCGGTTCGAACAATAAAGTCCTTATCCATTATATAAATCCGGTGTTTTTCCAACATTCGGATTAATGCCAGTGTTTCCTTTTCATGAGTAGGATAATTAATTTCACTGTCTGAAAAAGTTCCAGACATGTATCGACACAGTAATTCATTTTTGTATCCAGGGGGTTTTGCTTTCATAACACCTCCCCAACAGTCATTTGAGGCATCAGTCTCATTAATTATTATATCATCATCCGATGGATGATAAAGCTCAGGAAGATCCTGGCATAAGTCTTTCATTTTTATAATAAGTCTATCGTCTTCATCAGTCCATGTCGAAGGGACATCTTTCTTCAGCTTTTGTTGAAGTATTCTTCTTTCTGCTGCAAGATTCCTGATGAAACCTTCATTTGAAATATATGTTAATAGTCCAAGAAATCTTTGTAAATCCTTTTTATCCTTTAATTTCGTTGGAAAGTTCTGAAGTTTTTCTAATACGTGTCGCTGCATTATTATTTTTCCTTTCTCAATTTCTAATCCTAAATAATTAATTCTATTTTGGGCTAAAACAACCTTCTTTTTACTTAAAACTATTCCATGTTCATAACATTTATTAAGAACTAATTCTATTTTTTCAAAATGATCATTTAATCCTTTATTAGAAAAGATTAATATATCATCAATATAGATAAGACAAAAGTCTTTGAATTCTTTGAGAATTGAATCTATCATTCGTTGGAAGATTCCTGGTGATTGTTTTAATCCCATTGGTAGTACATTCCATTCATATTGTCCTTGAGGACAACTAAATGTTGTTAAAGCTTTTGTTTCTTCAGTCAATATAATTTGATAAAATCCTGATTTACAATCAAAAGTGCTAAACCAATCCATATTTCTAATTCTTTCAATGATTAGGTCTTTTCTTGGGAGAAAATAGGCATCTCCTTCCATGGCATCATTAATTTGTTTATAATTAATTACCATTCTTCTTTTACCTCTTTTTATTTCATTATGGTTTTCTACATAAAAAGCTGGTGCAGAGTGCTTGCTATTTGATGGTCTAATCAATCCCTTTTGACACATTTCTTTGATATCTCTTGCAAACTCATCTCTATCTATTTTTGTATAAATCATTGGTTTACATTTCACTTTTTTTGTTGGGTCTTTTAATTTTAATTCAACTAATTTAGTATTTTTGTTAATTTTTGGATCTAAAGGGTTTTCACTACAAACCTTGTCCAAAAGTTCTTCTATATGAGCTAGAATTATTCTATTTGGTTCTAAATTTATTAGTGCATGGCGAATTTTTGTGCAAATTAAGCTAATAATCTCACCACGTTTCAACTGTTGAAACTTTGATGAATAAGTACATGCAGAATAATGAATAATTGGTATTTTGATAATTTCTCATTTTTGCTTCTGATAAATATATGGTGTTTTTAGAGTAATATATTTCAAATGTTGGCAAAATGGTCCATAAAGTCTTAAGAAATTATTGCCAATAATTATATCTATTCCAGTTTCTTGTTTATATATCGTTGGTACAATAAATATCTTCTCTTGTATTACCAAAGTAATTCTTTTTGCTATCCAATACAGAGAATGTGTTGATCCATCTGCAATTTGTATTTTTAATAGCTTTTTTAGTCTTTCCCAATTATTAATAAGGGCTTTTGTTGCAAGGCAAAGACTTGCTCTAGTATCTATATAGGCTTCTGTTTCTTTATTACATTTTTCTATTAGTATTTTTATATATGTATTATTCGGATTCTCTTTCTTCTGAAGATAATTCATCTTCTGAATATTCATATATACTTACATCTGAATTACTTAATTCTTCCTCTAATGGTTTAAGTTCATATATCTGGAAAACTTGTTTTATTAATTTTGATTTTTCTTTAAAATCTCTATCTTTTCTTTGAGGGCATTCATTGGCATAATGTCCTTCGACATTACATATCCAACAAACACATTTCTTTTTTCCTTTTGGACAATATTTTCTTGGTGTTGATTTCTTTCTCCTGAAATATTTCTTTTTATTATTTTTATAATAATTCTTCTTTCTTGGATAAGTCTTTCGTAAGTTTGACTCCTTGTAGTATTTTCTTTTTCTTCTTATTATTTTGTCACAACCATATTTTCCCATTTTTTCTATTTCTGGAATGTCACAACAAATGACAGTACTTCCTCTATTCAATTGTCTTATTGTTTCCCTATTCAAACATTGTTCCTTAATTCTTGGTATAAGAGTTTAGTAACTCCTCCTAAAGTATTTGTTGTTTCCTCGGGTCTTGATTCCCAAAGTTTTTTAATTTTTGAATTTAATGGATATGGTAATTTATCTATAAAAATATATTTATATATTTCTTTAGTATCTTCATCTAATTGATAATAGTATTTTTGATATTCGTAGATGAAACTTTCAATCTAGCACATATCACATATTTGCATTCTATTTAGATGTGACTTGGCATTTTCAATTAGAGTTTTGTTTGTTTTTTCTTTGTTCCATCAGATTATATCCTAAGAATTCTTGATGTATTAGTGTCATTATTAATTTAACATAACCCGAGCTATTATCTACCATTCTTCCATACTTAATCCAGTCTTCATCACTAATTCCTACTAAAAACTTTTTGTACATTTCCTGATGTTTTAAATGTTACAAAGTTCTTGGTTTCTATAAAGTTTAGCTGTTTAAATCTTTCATCAGTTAAGATCATTAATATTATTTCATTAGTCCATCTTAATAAGACTTCTTCTTTATTTCTTATACAATCAAGGTCTAGAATATTTCCTATATTATTATATCGAGGTTTAAATTCTTCTTGATTTTTTGTCCATTTATTATTATTTTTTCTTGCATATCCTTTATTATGCATAGTCTCTTCTTCATATTTATCCCAAGCTCCTTCGGGTGTATATTTATATTCTTCCCATTTTCTTTTAGGACTTTTTCCACTATATTCACCTTTTTCCATCCTTATATGATTTTCTTCAGACTCTGAAGAAGAACTGTAATTTAAAATTATTTCTTTATTCTCATTGTTTTTTGTATCTTTTTTATCGATTTTTTCAAGTTTGTGTATTTGATTATTTTCTTCTTCAACTATTTTAAGTTGTTCTAATAATTGTTGTATCTCTTCTATATCATTTGATTTTCTTAATGTTTCTATGTATTCGTCTTTTATCCTCTCCATGCGGATACAGGTGTAGGTATTTTCGATGGTTCTTGAATTAATTCTTGTTTTATTATTCTTTCTAAATCTTTTATTTTAAAGATTTCCTCTAATTCCCTTTTTGTTATACATTTATTATTTTCTTCATCTTTTAAAAGATTTTCTAATTGTTCTAAAATAATTCTTATTTTATCAATGTCTTCATTGTTATTTATTTCTTTACCTTTACTTATATTATTTAGTGTTTCTTTAATGTCTTTTATTTCATTTTGTCCTTTTTGTATTTTATTGCAAGTGTAATTTGCAATTTTGTCTGAGGTTTCAATTAGTTGAATAATATTTTTATTTATTTCTCTCATAAGTCTTTCTAATTCTTTAAATCCTGATTCTAATTCTTCGGATAATCCAATTATCCTATGTAATTTTCTAATTCTTGTTTTAATCTTTTTATTCTTTTTCTAACCAATTCTTGTTGGTAAATAATATAGTTATTTTGTTCTAATTTTTCTAGTATTTCTAAGTATTTTCTTAGCTCGTAAATGGCTTATTTTATTGTTAATATTCTATTTGTCATTATTGAAATAGTATTTTGTAATAGTAACATACGGTTTAAGTGTTGAAAATGTGTGTACGTTTAGCATTTCTCTACCAACAAAACGGTACCACTCTATAAAAATATTTTTTATTTTTATATTCAGAGTAGTATTTATACATAATTTGGGTAGTGTTCATGCATAATTTGAGTTACTAATAATTCATACCCATATTCACTTATGGATTCGTCTATTTCTATTAATTCTTTGATTGTCTGTTTTCTTTCTTCTTTGCAAAATGCTAACTGTACTCTTTGTACTACTTGTTTTAGATAAAATTCTTCTTGCTAGTGTTGGTGTTTTAATTTGTTAATTATTATTTGCTTACAATCTTTGGGTATATTCATAGCTAATATACTTAATATTTCCCAATCCATCTAATCATCTAATAATTCCCAATCTTCGTATATGTCAGAATCAGAAAGTCTATCATATTCAAAAGTCGGTCCTATTTCTTCCATATAATTTCATTCTATGTCTAAAGAAATAACTGCAAGATAATAATCTTCTTGTCTAAATTGGGCTTTTATTTTTTCAATTATTAATTGTTTACAGTCGGTAGGTAAGTTCATTACTAATGCACTTATTATTTCTTTTTCAGTTTGATCATCAAATTTTAGAGTATATTTCCATTGATTATTCGATGTCACTATCCTCAAAAGGTGGTGCAGTTAATCTAAAATAATTAGATGATGGATGAGTCATTTTTTCTATTATTTGTCTTTTATATTTTTCTCTTTTATCTCTTAGATTAGTGAGTTCTTTTTCTTTTTCCATAATATATTTTTCTATCTGTTTTCGATTTTTATCTTCTTTATCTTTTTTAAGATGATTATCATAGATGTTTATAAATTCTTTTATATTCCTTTTATCTTGATTTATTTCATTATAAGATTTTTCATAAATATTCCTTAATTCTTTTCCCCTATTCATATTCTATTTCTTAAGTATTGCGCTAAATCTATTACTTGGTTTGATAATTTATTTATATTTTCGTCTTTATTTATTTCTTCTGTTTCAGGAAAAGTAATTGGTTTATGGATCTCCCTAAAACTCAGTGATTTTGGATTTTTTATAGATATCCTTAGTTCAGTTAATTCATTTCTTTTGGAGTAGTAAATCTTTCCTATTTCTTCAAAAAGTCTTGGTATATCGATTCTATCATTATTTCTAAAAGTAATACTATGATGAGAATTTGTTAGTGCATAATTGACACAGTAAGTTATTGAGAAGATTTTATCTCCTGGTCGCATTAAATTATTTCTCAAAAATCTATGTTCCATGGTTAAAGATTGATCTAATCTTTGAGTGTCTAATGGTATTCCAATATTTGGGTGTATTTCGAATTTTAACTTAACATAAGCTAAGTTTCCTTCAATTACTCCTAATATTCTATCCTTTGGATCTGTTATTCTATCATCCTTTAAAACTAGTTATATAGGTGAATTTATTCCTTCTTGGAAAGTTGCTTTTATTAAAACTTGTATAGCTCCTATATGAATATAACCAATCTTCTTTCTATGTGCTTCTTTCTTTATACTTCCTTTTAGATCTATTAATTTCTTTTTGTTCAATAATTGGATACAAGTGTTTCCATTTGTTTCTGATATATCTATTGGGGTTTCGTTAATGATCTTTCCATAGTATATTATATTCTCTTTCTGATTAAATCGTTTCATTATTCCTCCCAATTTCTTCATATTTGCATCTTCAGCCAAGTTTAAGTCTTCTTTCTGTATTTTTTGAAATAATTTTGGATCTATTAAAATACTTCCTTCATAGTTTCCATCTTCTTCAGTAATTTGTATATGTTCAACATCAGTGTTATCAATCTTTTCTCTTTCTATTTCAGACATGATTAATTTCTAATAAGAACTGAATGAAGTTAAATAGGTGATGAGTCATACCTGATTTTGGGTTCTTTGAAATTATATCTGAGTTTTTTGGTCCACCGCTTCGATCACAACGAGTAGTTGAAAGTAATGAAGTAGAGAAATATATGAAAACAGTGTTTATTTATAATGAGTGGTTGAAAAACATAGAACTGATTTTGAATCCACTCTCAAGGGTTCGAACTAGCAGAGCTAAAAATCTTCTCAAAGAGAAGAGAGGTGAGAATTGAAATTCCTTTTCAAGTTCTGATTTGCCTCAGCATAAGAGGGCTTATTTATACACTTGAGAAAGCTAGGTAATTTTCAAGAAATTCCTTACATTATTGAGTCTATCAATCAGACTTCCAATAATTCACATGCTGACGTAGGTGCTCACGTCATTCTTCAATTATTGCTTCATCCGAGTCTTTAGTCCTTGACCACGCATCTTTCACAGGCGTGATTCCCGTTTTCTTTAATCATTGAGCACAGCAAGTTGAGGACAGTTGGCTGATAATTCATTGACAATCCTTGGAGTGTGTAGAAAGGTAGTTCAAAATTCGTCAGTAGTGCCAAGTCCCTTTCTCTAATCAATTTTCCACTTGTCTTGCTAAGGAGTAAAGTATGTGGTCCTTTGTACATTGCTTTGATGAAGGAGTCTTTTCCAATAATTTGACATTGAGTAAAAATACTAGCCAGTTGATTAGCCAAAATTGTGACAATCTTTTCATCATCATAATCTTCTCCAGTCGGTTCATCTCTCATGGAAAAGCTGTTATTGCTAACTCCAATAAAGATTAAGTCCTTCGATGGTTGCTTAGTGGCAAAGTCTGGATAAGTCGAATAGAACTTCAAAAAGATAGTTCTATCTTTGGCAACATTCCTCTTGTAATTTTGGATGGCTTCTTTCAAGCTATATGGGAACAATTTGATTTCTTCTAAGTTTTGGCTTTGATCAGCCGCTGGCTAGTCTAGTTTTATAACTAGAAAAACCTTGGCTTTGTGCTAAATATATCTCATTTTTGTCCAAATTAGACTTGATTGTCTTTAAGCAGTATTTTGAGTCTCTAAAGTATTTTTAGGTTAATTTAGCTGATTTAGAGTCAAATAAAGTACTTATGCTATTTCTTGTTTTCAGGTTAATAAAGTGAATTAATTCTGGAGTTCCTCGCCCCGCGAGAAGGCATTCCCCTCGCGAACCTGAAGCGTGACTGTTCCAGAATTTGCAATCCTTTCTGTCTCGCCCCGCGAATACATTACTCGCCTCGCGAGACTGAAGACCAGAAGCCATGACTTTTCCATTCCTCGCCACACGAGACGTACTTTGCCTCGCGAGAAGACCAAACGTTGCAGACTGTTCATGATATTCGCCTCGCGAGGCAGTGTTCGCCTCTCGAGCTAGCTGATTCCAGAAACTGTATTTAAGCCTGTTTGAAGGCAGAACAGTTAGTTAGTAGTAGTAGTAGTTTATCTTCTTTTCTTAAGTTTACAGCTTTGTGTTTCCTTTGTAATTGAGAGCTAGTCTCCTTAGATTAATCTATTGCTATTGGTTTCCATTATCACTTGAGGTGTTGTGATTCCTGTTTTGTTTGCTATTCTCTTTTCAATACCATGCTGTATATTTCTGTTTGCTTAATTCAGGAGTGTATAGTGTTGTGTTGATTTATTTCGGTGATGTTATGTTCCTATAATTAATCGCGTTTGCTTAATTCGCGTGTGTTCAATTCGTGTTCGCTTAGTTCACGAAGGGCTTAACCCCGTTTGCTTAATTCGGGAATAGGAACATATATCTGTAGTAGTGATTTCGCTTGTAAATTGTTACTACAACCGAAAGGGGATTAGAATCTGCTTAGGGCTTGGAATTTACATGGACCAATGATAGTGGGAAACCGAGAACAGTAGGTTAATCGCTTTAGTTTATTTGATAATCCTTTAAACTGCTTTGTTTTTATTGCTCTATTTCTGTTTTGTTTCTTTATTTGATTTCAATCCAACCCCCCCAAAACTGATTTTGTGTTAATAACAACAACCTAAGAGTCCTTGTAAGACGATATCCGAGTTGTCGCTCCCTATCTACATATTTTTGTAAATCGCTCGCTTTTTTGGCGCGTGGCAACAGCGCGTTCAGGCTTAAATAAAGACATTCAATAAGTCCGAATTGGAACATATTAAATGCAAGAATCGATGAGGCTCCGGGAGTAATTATGGCTTTAACTCCGAAAATGTTTCGGTTAACCATATAAAAACAATTAAGTTTTTCTTTTTCGGACCAGTTGGTTAGTCTTTTTAGATTTTCGTGAAAATTTTCTTTCGAAAATTGGACTTGTAGTTCATGGTCTTTTCTTGAAGTAATTTGGTAGTCATCAATGGAAGATGGAATTCTTCCAAGTATTTTCAATGAAGTCTTTGGCTCTGGTGGAATTCTTATTGTTTCGGAGAAAGTCCTTGGGCCAAGATAAACTTCTTTTCCCTTCATTTTATTTTTGATAGTCTATCAAAGCTTTCTCAGCTTCTTCCATGGTGCGAAATCCTTTATGATGAACTCCTGAGAGTCCAATGCAGTGAGGGGCTGCTTTGTGCCATTCATCATAAACACCTGGGTGTGGTCCATTAAAAATGGCGTACCACTTGTGTTTAGTGTTCTCCTGTATTTATTGTTTTATATTCTTCATAGGATCTTCTTTGACAGATTCTCCTTTTGCTTGTAGTTGGAATTCCAGTACTTCAATGTTGACTTTGATTAGGTCGAGCTCCATTATTTTTTGTTTCTCCAGCATCCTTTGTAGTTGAATCTGCTTCTTTATATCTTCAATTGTTTGCTGTTCCATTCTCTTGATAATATATCTGCAAGAACATTTTTATCTCCCTTAATGTGAGAGATTGAGTAATTGTATTCGGCAAGTTTCATTTGCCATCTAATCAATCGTTCTTGTTTGTAAGTGCCTTTATGCTTTAAGTTCTTAAAACATGCAACATAAGTAGAATCGGTTCGGACAATAAAGTCCTTATCCAGTATATAAATCCGGTGTTTTTCCAACATTCGGAATAATGCCAGTGTTTCCTTTTCATGAGTAGGATAATTAATTTCACTGTCTGAAAAAGTTTCAGACATGTATCGACACAGTAATTCATTTTTGTATCCAGGGGGTTTTGCTTTCATAACACCTCCCCAACAGTCATTTGAGGCATCAGTCTCAATAATTATTATATCATCATCCGATGGATGATAAGGCTCAGGAAGATCCTGACATAAGTCTTTCATTTTTATAATATGTCTATCGTCTTCATCAGTCCATGTCCAAGGGACATCTTTCTTCAGCTTTTGTTGAAGTATTCTTCTTTCTGCTGCAAGATTCCTGATGAAACCTTCATTTGAAATATATGTTAATAATCCAAGAAATCTTTGTAAATCCTTTTTATCCTTTAATTTCGTTGGAAAGTTTTGAAGTTTTTCTAATACGTGTCGCTGCATTATTATTTTTCCTTTCTCAATTTCTAATCCCAAATAATTAATTCTATTTTGGGCTAAAACAGCCTTCTTGGTATAAGAGTTTAATAACTCCTCCTAAAGTATTTGCTGTTTCCTCAGGTCTTGGTTCCCAAAGTTTATTAATTTTTGAATTTAATGGATATGGTAATTTATCTATAAAAATATATTTATATATTTCTATATTTCTTTAGTATCTTCATCTAATTGATAATAGTATTTTTGATATTCGCAGATGAAACTTTCAATCTGGCACATATCACATATTTGCATTCTATTTAGATGTGACTTGGAATTTTCAATTAGAGTTTTGTTTGTTTTTTCTCTTTGTTCCATCAGATTATATCCTAAGAATTCTTGATGTATTAGTGTCATTATTAATTTAACATAACCCGAGCTATTATCTACCATTCTTCCATACTTAATCTAGTCTTCATCACTAATCCCTACTAAAAACTTTTTGTACATTTCCTGACGTTTTAAATGTTACAAAGTTTTTGGTTTCTATAAAGTTTATCTGTTTAAATCTTTCATCAGTTAAGATCATTAATATTATTTCATAAGTTCATCTTAATAAGACTTCTTCTTTATTTCTTATACAATTAAGGTCTAGAATATTTCCTATATTATTATATCGAGGTTTAAATTCTTCTTTAATTTTTGTCCATTTATTATTATTTTTTCTTGCATATCCTTTATTATGCATAGTCTCTTCTTCATATTTATCCCAAGCTCCTTCGGGTGTATATTTATATTCTTCCCATTTTCTTTTAGGACTTTTTCCACTATATTCACCTTTTTTCATCCTTATATGATTTTCTTCAGACTCTGAAGATGAATTGTAATTTAAAATTATTTCTTCATTCTCATTGTTTTCTGTATCTTTTTTATCGATTTTTTCAAGTTTGTGTATTTGATTATTTTCTTCTTCAACTATTTTAAGTTGTTCTAATAATTATTGCATCTCTTCTATATCATTTGATTTTCTTAATGTTTCCATGTATTCGTCTTTTATCCTCTCCATGCGGATACAGGTGTAGGTATTTTTGATGGTTCTTGAATTAATTCTTGTTTTATTATTCTTTGTAAATCTTTTATTTTAAAGATTTCCTCTAATTCCCTTTTTTGTTATACATTTATTATTTTCTTCATCTTTTAAAAGATTTTCTAATTGTTCTAAAATAATTCTTATTTTATCAATGTCTTCATTGTTATTTATTTCTTTACCTTTGCTTATATTATTTAGTGTTTCTTTAATGTCTTTTATTTCATTTTGTATTTTTTGTATTTTATTCTAAGTGTAATTTGCAATTTTGTCTGTGGTTTCAATTAGTTGAATAATATTTTTATTTATTTCTCTCATAAGTCTTTCTAATTCTTTAAATCTGATTTTAATTCTTCGAATAATCCCATTATCCTATGTAATTTTCTAATTCTTGTTTTAATCTTTTTATTCTTTTTCTAACCAATTCTTATTGGTAAATAATATAGTTATTTTGTTCTAATTTTTCTAGTATTTCTAAGTATTTTCTTAGCTCGTAAGTGACTTGTTTTATTGTTAATATTCTATTTGTCATTATTAAAATAGAATTTTGTAATAGTAACATACGGTGTAATGTTTAGCATTTCTCTTTCTCTGTCGCCTGATAAAGGGCCAGATAAAAATCCAAATACATATACAGTATCCGTAACTATTTGTTGTCCAAATATCACACCTTTTACTTTATTCTATGTGTATCGATCGGGCAAGGTCACGGTTCGGCTTAAACGGTAATGGGTGATTCTGCTTCCAAGTCTTCTCTTGTCAGCTGGAGAATGGAGGGGTTGATATTTACAAAGGTATTTCTACACTCAACGCAAGTCAGGAAAAGAAAAACGAGTCGAATAAGAGTTAAATAAATATGGTCTAGAACATTATGTATTTTAAATGTTTTATGTATGTCTTATTTTTTTTATTTGTTAAATATGGGAACATTAAATATTAGCATGTTGGATATATAGGTTAATATTTGCTGACATACTACCTCAATTATTGGTGCAAGGATGATAGCATGGTTACAGTAACTCAGAATATTAATTGGTAATTGCTGACATACCATCTCAATTATTGATACAAAGATGATAGCATGGTTACAGTAACTCTATTATTCAATAAGATTTGCTTGGTTCTTTGTATTGTACTTGACTGAGAATTAAAAAAAAAAATTACTATTCTTATTTTAGAATATCAAAGAAGATTTTGGAAGGGTATTAAAAAAAATAAAAAGATAGCCACCTCACAAGTGGGGTTTATTTCAAAAAGAATAGAAAAAGAATGAGTAAATAGTCAAAATGGTCCCTGAAACTGTGAGGTCAAGTTGGCCCCTCAAATTAATGAAATTCCAAAAAGGTCCCTGAAACTGTCAAACGTTGATCAAGTTAGTCCCTTCTTTAGTCAGGGTTCGTTGACGCTGCAATTACCAGCGCTTATGTGGCACGTTAAGTGCCCATGTGGCCTTTTTGGAGTTTTGGGATTGAATGTTACCAATGGTAAGGGACATCCATAAAAGGCCCTCCCTGGGTTCCTCGGAGTCCTAGAGATTCGTAACACAGCTCTCATCTCACAATTGCAAAACAAAGGTAAGGGGTTGTTGATTTCTGCCTCATCAACCCTAGAGCTACTCGACCAAGAGGGAGTTGTGGGTTTCTTGGTTTGTCTTGAGTATGGTAACGGCGAACCACCACCCATCGGCATCCCTTTTGTGCAGTTGCAGTTGGAGAGAGCGAGAGAGACAGAAATAGACGAAGGACAGAGAGAGTGAGAGAGACGA
This sequence comes from Sophora flavescens, assembly GCA_030762895.1. Taxonomy (NCBI): domain Eukaryota; kingdom Viridiplantae; phylum Streptophyta; class Magnoliopsida; order Fabales; family Fabaceae; genus Sophora; species Sophora flavescens. The sequence goes on from CM061062.1 coordinate 113,602,214, forward strand.
ACCAGAGACGTTGGGGAAGAAGATGAACGTTAGGGTTTTCGAAAAAAAAAAATTGAGTGTCAATTTGGTCCTTGTATCAATTTGGTCCTTCAAATATGCGTGTACAGTGCCCATCTTACGTGGCAGGATGAGTTGGCAATCAAATGGGCACTTAACGTGCCACATAAGCACCATCAACGGTGTCAACGAACCCTGACTAACGGAGGGACTAACTTGATCAACGTTTAACAATTTCAGGGACCTTTTTGGAATTTCATTAATTTGAGGGACCAACTTGACACGACCTAACAGTTTCAGGGACCGTTTTGACTATTTACTCGAAAAAGAATAGGAAAACATGGATATCCTCTCCTCTCTCTTATTTTTGTCGGTTTAAGTGAAAAAATAAATAGAAAGAAAAGTGATTTGTGAGATATACATATTTACTTTATTTGTAAGTGTATATTTTTCCTCTAACGTTAAAAAAAAAAAAAAAAAACATTGTTGTGCCGAGAGCTTGCACTATTAGCTCGATCTGTTCGCATCTACCTTTGAGAAGGTATTTATAATTTAAAATTGGGTTTCAACTTAAAGCTTATTTTATCTACCAAAAAAAAAATGCTCATTTCAAGCATGGTTTTGTATTAGCTATTTTGGGGAACTTAGGTTCATACTTGCTACCAACCTTGCTCCTTCAGCTTAATATGCCTACATCTTGTTCATAAATTAACACATTTCTTTATTGTATTTCTACTGCGTTAGTGTAGCCAAGTTCAACATAGACACAATCCAGAATCACATATTAGATTCTTGTATCTTCCACCATGCATTGCCAAAACTTGTGATCAAAGAGAAATGTGGTTACTGTAGTATTTTGGTATTGCATCAATGATAGTGAGGCGTTATTGCATGTATATGGGATTGTCATGTGCCCATACAGTTTAGGACGCTGGCAGTTTTTGGTTTCAACTCTTGTTTTGGGATATTCGCTTTCAGAGCTTCATATGTATTTAATTTGATGGGTACTACTGATGAGTTATATGTGGCATAAATACAGCATTGGAGGAATTTTCTGCAAACACAATCCTCTTTGAGATCTTGTGTCCAACATTCATAGTGAACGACAGTAGGTGGTAAGCTGGTTAGTCTCCCCCCTATGTCAGAGTTCCTCTGTGATTGAAAAACGACTCCCACTGACACAAAAGTTACTACACACTAGACAGTTCACAGAAGGTTGTTGCGAGAATCCACATGTCACTGATGTTGATATGGTGGTTGGGGCTCTAACTGAGGATGTTGGTGAGAATTGCTGCCCTTTGATGCAGCTGTAAGATTATCCATACTTGAGTCCTTCGGTATACACTGAGTCCTGTGAGACCCTAATTTAGATGCAATGAAGCTTAATGATGATGGTGCTTATTCTACTAGGGTGGGCTATTTGGTATGTTGCTCTTCTTGGAGACTTCCAGTGAGATGTTTGTTTTGGAAGCCTGGACAATTTGAAAGGCTCTCCAATTTGCACATAACTAAAAAAAAATATCCCGGCAATGGGAAAGAGATAGCGAACAACTGGTTATGGTGGCCTTTTCACTCTTAACATACTCCTTTGTTAATAGGAATAGCAATGGAGTAACCCGGTCTTTGCTCATTGGGTTCATCAATCCAAGGTAAAAAAAATTCTGTATATACAACAAAAACTGCAATAACAACCCAGCCTTTTCCTGCTAGGCATGGTAAACTACATAAATCAAACAACGTCGTAATGTTCTATCATAAATCATGTTCTTAGACAAACCATTGACATCTAAATCCTTCTTAATGGTTTCGCATATAGTTTTTCTCGGTCTACCACTACCTCTAGCGATTGGGTTAACCGTACATCTGATCTACTCTCCTTAGTAGGCTTCTACAGGTCTTATCCACATATGCTCAAACCACCTAAGCCAAGATTTTACCATCTTTTTAACAATAGGTGTTACCCAAACTTTCTCTCTAATGCATTCAATTCTAATCCTACTTACACAGACAACTACAATGCAATCTAATGAATTGACACACAAATAACAAAAAAAAAAGAAAATTCTTCAATGCTTCCATAAATCTTCTTAGGATTTCAGCTTAGTTTCAGTTATCTATATTGAACACCATGTTTAGGTGAAAATAGAGTTCAGTGAGTGGACCAAAAGTGAACAATTTCTTCAAAGCAACATTGCATAATAGGCTAGCATAACAATGATCAAATGACAATAAGCAATCAAAACACAATTAAAACAACAATTCTCGATCTCCATGATGTGGAAGGATCAAATAGGACAAAATTCATAGAGATTGGTAAACTATCTCAATATATTCATGATTGGTAGTCAATGATAATATTGTTGGAGTGAATGTAATCTATATATAACTTACAGCATCAAGGACATTACAGATCTTACATGAAAACTCCAAGTGGAAACATTGGTCCTCATTACCTTATTTTCTTTAGTGCTGAGGGAAATACTGTGGTACTTACTCCCAAACCACCAGAGTTGTAGCACGGAAGTATTAAGCCCGATGGCTATGAAGAAGAATTCAGAAATTTCAGCTTGGCTTTGTCTGAATCGAGTTGCTCTACCCGACACAAAGTTGGGGGAAAATTTATCAGAATTGTTTTGCAGCTTATGGTTTTACATATAAGAAAGAAGTAAGAAATGAGAATTGAGAAGAGTATGAATGGTGAAGAAATCTTACTCTGCTCAAATGCTGTTGCTTTTGGGATGGTTGTACGAAAAAATAAGTTACCATTTCTCAGATAGACAGACTACAGCAAGAAAAGCAATCCTTCAGGTATCTTGTAAACCCTATACATATATGATATATTTCACAAAGGTTCTCTTCCCTTGTTGAGAGAGAGATGGGGCAATAAAATGGGTAAAACTAAAAAAAGGATGCATTGCCACTGGTTTTGTCAAATCAAATAACCAATAAGCAACTAAGATAGCATACATGTCAATTAGCGTTTGGATAAACAACTTTAATTGATCAATAATTAATCATTTAAGCTTGAATTTTTTGGTTTCCTGGTGCAACCCAGTGCACAATGCTGTATTCCCGGGATCAGGATTCGAACTCAAGACCTCTGATGAAGCTGAAAGAGACATGTACCATCTCATCCAAACGCTATTGGGTATTTAAGCTTGAATGATAAACTATTTTGACGAAATATATAAACTATTTTCCTAAACTCGAATAAGCTTTTTCAAACGCCCTCCCTAAGTTGCTCGCATGGATGGATTACAGGGTTCGAATAATAGCAAACAAAAGCCGAGCGTAGTAACATTGAAGAGTAAGAATTATTAAAGGGTTTCCGTGTCGGTACATAAAAATTAAAATATCCCTGTGCGTACAAAAAATCGCTATATGGATCAAATCGAGAATTTATGTAAGGTAATAGTATAAAGTATTACTTTAACCAAAAAAACGAGAAGCAAAAAGAAAAGAAAAGGGGTAAGTTAGTTACTCTGGAAGAAGGAAGATTGTCGAGCTCAGCGATGGCGACTTCATGGCTCCTCATTTGCTTTGTAAGATTAGCCACACTCACACCATTGCTTGAACTTGAAGAGGCCATCATTGAGCCAACCCCACCCACCGCGCCGCTTCAATATTCAGATGGAGAGAAAATGGAGGATCACACGAGGCCAAATAAACAAAACGGGTCGGATCAATATCACTCATTTTTCTTCCACATGCCCCTTTCCCCCTCATTGTATCTCTAATTTGGTAGATAAAAGATTTGAAGTTAGAGAGTACACAAAATAAAAGATTAACTTATTAACTTCCGTGGATTTAATTGATATATAGATACTGTATAAAGATTTTCTATACTATCAATTAATCAAAAAAATTTGACTTTTATGTTAACTACCTTCAAATTCATTTTCGTAAAAATTTAGAGACTGCACAGCACAAAATATATTATTCAAGAATCCAAGTCAATTTACTTTATAAAAAGAGGATATCAATGAACTTCTATGAAAAGGCTTCACGGGATTTAGCCAATTGTCTTGATCGTGAGATATCATTGAGAAATAGGAATATGTGTTATCAAAAGATTTCCTGCAATTCTTTCTCGTATGGGATGAATCCCCTGTTTGATTTGAAAAGTGGTCGGGGGACACGACAAAATAGGGATGAGGGATAGGACAAAAACTCAAAATTTTATCCCCCACCAAACCATGGGACAACTTTTGCCCCATGGACAGATTACAAAAAAAAGACAAAATTATCCTTACATCTCCCGTCTCCTCCTCCCCCTCCCTCCCTCCCTCCCTCCCTCCCTCCTTCTCTCCTCCCTCTCCCTCTCTCTTTATCTCCTCCCTCCTTCTCTCTTCCTCTCTCTCTCCCTCTCTCTCTCACCACCCCACTTATTTACTTTTTTTCAAAGTTAATGTTATATATAGGGTTATGATATTTGCATACCTATTTTGAACAACTACACCATATATTTATATATTTCTATATTTATATATTATTTTATTCTTCCCAAAATCAATACTCAACACCTAAAACACCTCCTCCCATACGGTGTACGTACGTAGGTGTCCCATTTGGGTGTGCATATATCATTTCTGTTATATATAATACATATTAATAATAATATATAATATTATTATGATAGTAATAATATATTATCATATATACTATATATTATAAAAATATATTATATATTGCCTAATACTTACATATATTAATAATATTATATATTAACATATAATAACATATATTACAAAGGGTATCATAGTAAAATTAATATTATTTTACTTGTGATATTTATTATCTATCAAACGATATACATGACAAAAAGTTGTCTTGTGACTCAAGGGGTTGTACCGTATTGTACTGCTAGTCTCGTGCTGTCTTGTGCTTTAATGTGTATAAAGTCATTATTATCATGTAAAAAACTTTACACCGACAGTGTATATCAATTAAACTCTTAATTTATATGTTTAACTTATTATTTTTGCGTTTAATACGCATTAAGGCACAAGACAAGACAAGCAGGATAGCACAAAACAAGCAGGACAACACAGTACATCGTTTGATAAATAATGGACAACACAAGTAAAATAATACTAATTTTACTATGATACCCTTTGTAATATATACTATTGTATATTTATATATAATATTATTAATATATATAAATATTAGGTAATATATAACATATTTTTATAATATATAGTATATATGATAATATATCATTGCTATCATATATTATCATATATACTATATGATAACGCGGGGGGAGATCTAAGGATAATTTTGTATTTTCTTTGTAGTTTGTTCATGGGACAAAAGGTTGTCACATGGTTTAGTGGGGATAAAATTTTAGGTTTTTGTCATGTCTCTCACTCCCATTTTTTGTCTTGTCCCATGACCACCTTTTAAATCAAACAGGTGACAAAATTTTTTGTATATATGTTTAAAATATCCCCAAGTCTATTTCCAAATTTTGAGATTAAGAAAACAACAAAACAATAAAAAAAATAAAATAATTTAGTTACTCTTCTCAGCCCTAATTTTTTTTTAAGAAGTAAAATAATTCCCTTAATTTAAAATTTTTTATAATTGAGTCTCTAAACTTATAAGATTTCCAAAAAGTAGAAAAAAAACCTATATGAATTTTCCTAAAAATATAAAAATCTATTTAATTTTTTTCACAATGTTCAATAACCACGACTGCACAAGTAGAACTTAATAGAACCCTGAATCATAAAGAAAATGAATATGAACCCAATTATTAGTTTTTATAAGTTGATTACAAACTTTTAAAGTTTACGATCTTTTTAATTTTTCTCAAAAAAGTTTGAAGATCAATCAACTAATTAAACCTAAGATAAATATGCAAGGCTGTTTATTTCAAACTAAATACTAATATTGAACTTTCAAACATGCACGCCATATTAAGTTAGTTCTTTAAAGACTTCAGACTAGAATTTGGTCCCCCAATATTTAAAATGAACATCAATTCAATCTTTCAATATATCTTTAGGCACTGACTTCGTACCTAAATTGATGCTTATTTTCCACAATGGAAGGCTAAATTGATGTTTAGAATATTTGAAGGACCAACTTATTGCCCCATGTATGATCATTTGAATATTTACTCTGCATTCATATAGTTTATGTGCAATCACAAGTACAACAACGCGAGTGACCTGGCGTGCCAGGCTCAATATTTCCTTCCCGCATGCAAAGAACACACTCCTCTACTTAGTTTCCAACCTAGTTTTGTAACCAAAAACACAGGTAACCTAACTTTTGGTGACAGCTGACACCGTATAAATGTGATAAGAATGATTTCTATTTTATTATTTGGTTATACAGTATACAACTCAACTCAAAAAGAGAAAGAAAAATATGGTGTCCATACGGTGTTACTACATTCGGGTGTTCAAAAGAACACCACTCAACTTTTTACGCTATAACTGATGAATTGTCTAGCTCTGTTTCCTAATTTAGCCGATTCTGTGGTTTAAAGAAATTCTACATCCCTAAACACTAGCCATAATTTAGACACTTTGCATCAATGCTACTGTAAATCCGGGCGTGTAGTTGGTGATTAGGTGGACATCGAGAATCTCATGCACTGCAGGAAAACCGCCTTAAAGGTGTTTCTTAAGCTCCTATTCACATGAATTTTCTTTCCACAACCTTCTTCAGCACCTCCAATTTTTGGATGACCTCTGGATTCAGCAGATCCCTCGCTTCTCTAATAAGGGTACCTTCACTGCTTAAATGATAAGCATCCACCACAGCCTTTATCCATGTGTGAAGCTTCTCAGGAGTCCTAAAAATGATATGAAGAAAAGGTTATGATAAAGTTGTAACTTACTCTATTTCAATAAATTCTAGACTGTAACATCTAATACATACGTGTACAAGTTATCCACATCCTTTCCTTCAAGTTCTTCTCCAGGAGTAAATGCATCTTGGAGGGCACACAGTTGCTCCTCAGGATCCTCAATTCTAATAAGATACTTGATTATTCGAATCTCTTTCGGAACCAGTCTCTGAAGATTTCCGACTGCAGTCCTGTATAAATGATAGAGTATATCCTTTACCTGCACATAAATGTTTCATTTGACAAGCTCAAATAAGATAGTAGGAAATTTTGTTATTAAAAAAAAAATTTAAGATGGTAGGAAATAGCAAGTATAAGATATACAATGGGATAAAAATTACCATGAAATATCTAGGCAGCTAGGATATAAATCTGAAATAAGTACATTTCCTATGTGCACAAGATCAAAAGGGATCTCCTATAATTATATTCAAAGAGAAAGACACTAAACTTTTGTAATAATGTAATATACATGGTGTAAAATGCTTCAAAGCATCATTTTCATGTAAAGGAAAATTAACAACTAAAAGTAGCTGGTAACAAAAACAGCAGATTCATCCCTTTCCACATTCTCCCTTAATTTGGTACAAACATGTAAATATAACTTACTTGCTTCTTAGACTTAGTGGAAGATGCAATTTCTCTGATCTCTCCTTCCATTTTTTTTTTTTAAAAGTAAAGGAAAGAAAAGACATAGATAACGAAATTCAATACTTGGCATAGTGCCATACATTCTGTCAAGTACTAGTAAAAGAGACGCTATACTGTTCCAAACTTTCAATTATGTTTTCATTGTAAAATAGAAGTAAAAACTATACTGTTCCAAACTTTCAATTATGTTTTCATTATAAAATAGAAGCAAAAACGGTGAACTATCAACCTTATCCACTATGTTCTTCCCCCACTCTGAATGTGCTTTGCAGCCTAAAGAAACTATATTAAAGTTGCAATAGTTATTCCAAATTTCTTAGCATCCATGTTGGTGAAGTTAAATACAAACAGTACAGAGATAGGAAAGTACTGAGGTCACCATCAATTTACCTCATCTTTCATCATGTTTGACTCCTTGGCAGCTGAGTAAGCTTTGGTGATCATCAATACCAATGTCGAATCGAGTTCCTTTTTTTCAGCCAAATTGTCTATCTTCCTGCAGGCAGCATCAAGTGAGGGAGAATTGATGATATCTTGGAATTTCAACTCTGCAGCATTTAGCTTTTCAATGCTTTCAGTTGCAGCATCATAGGCTTGTACAGCAGCCAAGCATGTGTTCCCAAGCTTTGCCAGTTCTTGTCACACAAAACACACATTATAGGTAATAAAATACCAAATTAATCAAAGAAGCAAGTACGAACTATCCCATTATATTACATGTTACTTAACATATGACATCTGCTACACGATCTTGATTGTGCATGAATTCCAAGGCTAACAATCAGAAATCTACCCAGCCAAACATAGATAATGTCCTGATGGTCTCTTAGTAATGGTCGTATTTCAAAGCACTTTCGCATCCATGTTTATTTTAAGTTTCATGTGGGTCAGAAAATTTAAAAGCACGGCTATCTGGTTATACTCAGAAAAAGAAAGCTAAAAAAGTTCAGAATTAACAAACTTGATATGGTTTGATGATTTACCAGACAAGAAAACCATATGATACATTTCAGCATTATATTAGAAAATAAATTCAAAATGTTGTAGGAAATATTGATTCAGATAACAAAAAGCTTGCCAAATCTAGTCTCACTCACCATTTTGCTCTTCTGCATTGTCATAGTAGGATTCAGCTACAGTGTGAAGGTGCAAAAAGAATTCTTTTGTGAAATCTTTTCGACGCTTGGAGACAATGTCACTAATTCCTGATGGGTCCCCTCTGATCACTTCAAGAAGATCATTGTGTCTCTGCACATCCTCATCAATCTGCACGAAAGAAGTTCTTAAACAAATTTGCACTATCCCTATTCCTCTTTCTTGTTTCCCAAATAATGTAGCTTACGCTATGATTGCACTGCAAAAATACAGCAACAAGCATCCTATATATATATATATAATAACTAGGCCCAACTTAACCATAAAGCTAGCTTATGGGGGAGGATTGCCTAAGTATTATAAATGGTTCTTGACACATACTCAACTAACATGGGACTCAACACACCCTTCATGTCCAAAACTGAATCTTTGCAGCACGAAATTGCACAACTGGACATCTACGGGTGGCCGATATTGAGATAGGCTTTGATACCATATTAGAATAACTAGGCCTAACTCTACTACAAAAACTAGCTCATGGTGAAGGGTTGCCCAAGCCACTAAAATGCTTCTTTATTTATATAATCGACCGGTGTGGCCATGTGAGACTCTAACACTTAACACCTACACCTCAAACCCAAGACATCTAGACCATGAAGTTTGCATGCAGGAATGGATATCTACGGATAGCCCAACATCGAGTTTGGCTGATTAGGCTCTAACATCATATTAGAATAATTAGGCCTAACTCTACCTCAACAGCTAAAGGAGTAAATCTTAACCATTGAATCATGCACGGATGGTCACGATTAAAACATAAAGTATATGGCATATATTTGCAAGCGCACACACACATATGTTTGCATGATTGTTTTTCCCCTTTCTTGTTTTCCAATTAATGTAATGTGGTTCAAAATACAGCAAGTAACAACAAGTATGTGATTGGCAGTGAGGGTAAACAGACCTCTTGGAGCTTCCTTGAGAGGCGGAGCAGCTTCTCCTTCATGGCGAGATCATCTTCGGCACGGGCTCTATCCTGACAGCGTGTGAAAAAATGAGGCCTAATGTTGTTCCATTCCCTGCTAAAAGCTAACAACCTTCTCCAATCAGCAGGGGTAGGCTTGTCAACCATGAAAACGCCAATAAGCTTGTCGCAAACCCTAATCATTCTACACTCATCCTCATCCAACGTATCGTCAGCAGTAACAGCACCCTCTTGAGAAGAGGATAACCCTTCGCTAACAGCTAGAGAGGGTTGTAACCGTCCTACTTTCATGAAACCTAACAATTTAGTTTTACAAAAAACAGAGAATTTTGGAATAGCAATTAGTGTTAATGTATCAGGTACAGAGTGAGTGAGTGACCTTTGAGGCGTGAAAATGGAAGTGGGTATTTGATTAATAAATTATTTCGAGGGGGTCTGGTGGTGGAAGTGGAGAAGCATGGTGGAACAAGTGAATAGCGCGATGGAAGAATCGCAGTGCATAGCTCCATGTGCTTCAATTTTGATGCGTAGTGGCAGGTTGAATCAAACTACACTCCACTCCACAGCTCGCCGTTATGCTTCTCTAATCTCTCAACTCAATAATATCTGGGGGACTAACGAAAAGAAAGATTTTTCAATTTTTTGTTTTCTAGAATTTTCTTTTTTTCTTTCTTTTTCCTTTTTTTTTTTATATATATTTTTTAAGTGATGAATTGGGCAACCGTGTTGATCGTTGCAAGTTTGCTGCATATTAGTGTGCAATTGGCTGTGGATGCTTGTATTGTGAGAGATTAATCTTTAATCTCTCAATACTCTGTACGGAAGAAAAAAAAGGTGCAATTGATTGAGATTCATACGGTAACATGACTCTTGTTAAGATAGATTTTTGAGACTTCTCTTGTGAGGTGTGACTAATACATTGAGGTGGAGAGTCGGTTTTTATTTTGCATGTCATTTCACTGTGTTTTGAAAAGCTGAAAAAATAAAAATTATATTGATCTGATTTCAAATAATCGATTATTACAATAATCGATTATAATCATAATCTATTTTTGTTTGGATATGTTTGCTAAAAAACGGTTTTAAGATAATCTATTTCGTTTGGATGGTGTAAAAATAATCACTTTTATATAGTAAATTACGAAAAAGGGTATGAAAGTTATTTGTTTATATTAATAATATTTAATGATTTTTAACATTAAAAGTTGTTGAAATGTTTATTTTAATTTTTTGTAATCAATGTTTTCTATTATAAAAAATGGAATAAAATTTGTAAAATTTTCCAATACTTATGAAAACATATATAAAAAATATTTGTTTTTATAATGTTTAAATATAAATATATAAATAATAAATATTTCATTTAATTAAACTAAATAATTTTATATTGTATATTAAATTTAATAGCTTTACAAAAAGGGTTACAAATAAAATAACAAAATGAAACTATAATGTTAAGGAAGCAATAACGTAGGTGCTACAGCATAGAAGGAAAACGTGGATCCAGGGACAAGGATACATGCGGGATTGCGGGGCAAGGAAGAAGCGGCACTCGAAGGAAAAAACAACTTCTTTCAAAACAGTCCTCGGATCCAGCTTCTTTCAAAATAGCTGTTTTATGCTAAAACAACTTTTTTTTAGATTTCAGTTATTTGGCCAAACACAATGCTTATTCCATGTTTAAGTTTTTTGGCTGAAAAACAGATGAAACTATGAAATATAAGCTGTCCAAACAGCCTATTGTCACAAAATCTCATCAAATAGCAAGTTTCCATCTTCTGCATATACGGAAGTTTCCACTATTTGATTAGAGTTTGTTGAAAGAATTAAGGATAATTTAAGTAAATTGTACATTCTTATTTGATTGTTTAGATTATACTTTTTTTTTTTGGAAGCAAGATTAGATTATACTATTTTGTTACATTGTTTAATCCCAAATGTGAGAGAGATTAAGAATAGAGACACGCATCTAGCATTTTTATCTGGGCTTATATCACGGTGAATCTGTGACTGATGCATGCAGGTTCGTGTAACACGACGCATGTATCCCACGAGGAGCACCTTATACTCCACCAATTAGTATTTAAATGATAGTATTTGAATGATATTTCAGACACATGTTTATATCATTTTATTGTTAAATTATATTAAACCGCTTTTTTTGGGTTTAATTTTGATACACCACTAGTGTAAAATATTTTACATTATCAACCAATGAAAAATCATCCTATAATATCACCTAATTATACTATAAACATATATGACTAAACTAAAAAGTAATGTATGATCAACACTTTTCAGCATATGCATATCTATTTGTATAACTAGCTATACTTTTTTTGTGACAAATAATTGTCACAAGACTATATTTAGAAATATCCAAGTTATTTTCATGTTAAATATTCCTTTTTGACAATACACCTAATTTTATGTATATAGCTTTTATTTATCAAAGCATCATAAAATACACATGATACATAAAAATTTGAGAAAACCATACAACTAGATACACAGAACTAACAACTACGACACAAATCCTTGATGGTACCAATACAAGCAAATGTTCAATGCCAATTTGTTTAAACTCTCAAACATAAAAAATGCCTTGACCAAGCAGACCTACATAACATTTTTCAATGAACAACTTCAGAGATCGCCACAACATTATGATTCAGCTGAACATGCTCCGGCAATTTACTGTTGAACCTGGCCCTCGCTGCATTGCCTCTTGAAGTTCAAAGCCTCATCTGCCAGAAACTCACTATAGAAATGATTCATATTAGCTCAACAGTGTTGGGAGAAGGAAAGAAGAGCTAAGCATAATGGCAAAAATCATGCAAATAATACAAGGCACTCACTAAATACGTTCAGCCATCAGTGGTAGCTCCCATCTAGGACTCCATGGGTAATCAGACATCAGACGTGACTTCATTGGTGCCATTTGGGAATTAAAATGCTACAAAATAACATGAAAGAACTTCTAACTGAGATTATAGCATTGATAACCGATTAAAAACATGTATTGCCTAAAAATGTAGAAGCTCCTAATATAAGGGAGTGTTAGAACATTTCCGTGTTAACAATTCAAACTTAAGTACAATGCTTTCTCTGATGCAACAGAGCAAAAATATTTCTAGTTCTACACCCTAACCTTAAGTTTAAGTACTTTAACCTCTAGTAAAAATCTAAACATGGATATGACAACTAAACATATCAAATCATCAACTCAGTACAGGAATCAAATAGAGTGTAGACCTTTCCTCATTATCCAACAAAAGACAGCCATATAAAAACTAAACCAAACAATCATGTTAACAAGCTTCTGTACATTAACTATATAATTTAAAGAATTCAGTGTTAGGCATCTGAAGTTTTGAAGCAACATGAGTAAAATGCACCATAAGCAACTTCTTTATCTGTAGTCTACATTTCTGTACAGTAAATCATACTCAACCTTATATTTTAAACAAAAATGTCTTGAAAACAAATATAACCTGTGAACTTTGAAGCATAAGAGCCGGCTGTTGCTTTGGAAACTGAGTTGGAATTATGAAGTGTACCTAATAAACAAAACAGTGAGATCCTTTGTCAAGCACAAAGACAAATAAATAGAACCTAAGAAATGCAGGAAAAAAATTATACAAGATATCAACATCAGCCTTAGAGCATAAAACTATTAGGAAGACTAAATTCAACCAAACAATTATAGGCCAATGCCATTTTAATGGATGACCAGCCCAAAATAACATCGATTATAAAATTTGGAGTAAATTATATTCTCCTGGACCTCCCATGAGGTTTCAAGTAGTATGCTTGGTATTCCGTGACTCCAGTCAAATTCAGGTAAAAGACACTAACAACAGAGTTTTGCCTTAACCTAGTGGCATGCTGCCTATATCTTTAATGACAGAAGGTATCACATTTCACTAAGTTATAGCAAGTATATAATGTAATGAACTCCACATGGGAAAACATTTTAATCAATTTCAGACGGCAAGCTTCTTTCGTATCATGAGCAATGAGTGTCATATTTTACCAGGAATGTGAAAACTCCTGATGCAGAAAGAAAACTTGCCTTTCTGCAAAAGACCTAGAAACAGAGAAATCAGAAACCGGCAATTAATATTTTTAAAACCAAACAATCCTAGCAAGTTGGGACTTGAGAATAAGTGTCAAGGGTAGGTACAGGATCAGCTTCAACTGGCCTCCCAAGCTGACAGGCCAATGCTTCAATGAAGTGTCTTCTAATATCAATTAATGAAACAGCCTCCAGGACCTATGTTCAAAATATTTATAATAGTTTTAGCAAAAATGAGGAAGTTGATTAAGCACTAGGAAAATGAAAATTAAACTAACAGATACCATAGTAAAGAGTCCAAAGACATTTTCAGCTAACCTGTTTCTCAAGATATTCTTCCAGATTTGGAAGATATTCTGCCAAGCACCTTTGCAAAATAGAATAAGAACAAAAGCAAACATATTATCATAAATCATCTCAATCTTGTACGTGTATCATTTTTGGGGAAATTGGAATAACCAAAGAATTGAAGAACTTACATCCCATCCAACCAAGAAGGTAGCTTGACATCATCAATGGAAAAAAGGGCTTTCAACTCAGAAGAAGATGATACTAACTTCAGGCGAGGAGCTGAAGGAGCAGACAAATATTTTCTCCCAACAGGATACACAACCTAGGTTTAACATATCATAAGTTGTCTGTTAAAAGCGAGTAAGAATTCAGAAAGTAACTTTAAAGAGAGAAAAAGAAAGAACCTGCAAGTATATCTTCTGGGAATATCTCCAGGGGCAACCAGGCACCATCTTGTTTATGTTCATGTCCATTAGAGGCACTGCAAATTTAACTTCCTCTAGCTACACTAAAATGTAAACTTACAGGAATCAAGATTATTGTCCAAAAGATACATTAATTTGCTCAATCATCCATGAGTAGATCACACAAAAGTTAGCACATTTTTGTGAATAAATACCTTCTCACCACCAGTACTCATATGCATTTCTATTCCCTGCAGCAGAGCAATTGCAGTCAGATACTGATTTAGTGTACACCATTCACAACATCTATCTCTTCCTAAGTATCAAATCACTGTGCAATATGTTATACACGATTACATGGGAACATTATAACTAAGTTATGGTTGACATAGATATTCACCATTTTTTCTATTTAAACTCAAATTAATTTTAAAATATTTGCAAAATGGCAGTGATGTGGAAAAAATATTACCTCCCTGGACAAAATAGTACTGATTTCAAATTTCAATCGATCATCATCGACTTCTTCGACGCGCTTCCTCTGATACAACACATATTGATCCCTGTTGAACAATTAAGTCGGATTGTCATCCACTCATCACAAATCACAAATCAGGGAATGCCCATGATTGAAGTTTGAATTTTTTGAACCTCAAAAATTGAACAAGGGTGAGAAGACGTGAAGGGTCTTTATTGTTCCAATCCTTTAAACAGTTATTAGGTTGAGTGGAATCAAGAGAAGAAGGCATGTGAAAAGGGTGAAAATCTTGGTCTTCAGGTCCAAAAATGACATCAGGAGCAGTCGTGGGACACTCAGCATTGTATATAACATCCCCTAAAACAAACAATTACATTATTATTATGAATTGATTGAAGCAGAAAAATGTTTGGAAATGAAAAATTGAAAGGAACGAAAGCATAGAGATAATACACTTGATGAAGTCCAAGCAGTAGGGAATGAGGAGAGTGAAGCGATCAAAGAGAGCAGAATTGTATTTGTCACCCGACCACATTTGTTCAACCTGCAATACATACAAATTACAATGTTGTTTATTAGATTAGAAGGGAGGGAAAACCCTAATAATTAGTATGTATTTATTTATTTATAAGTAATAATAGAATAGAATAAGAAACAAATTGGGTAGCCTTGCCTTGAGGGTGAGACGGAAGTGAGAGAGGAGGTGAGTGAGCTGAGCGGCGATGAAAGGAGGGACGTTGTCTGCAGCTCCACCCATTCGATTTCGACCTTCCAACCTCTCACTCCTGCACTGCACTGCGTTTACAACTAACACCGTGTACATACAATTTGATTCGAGAAATCTTAAAATGCTTAATTGCAGTTTTGTTCTATTACAGCATCTCCTAATTAATGTTAATAATGATGTAATAGTTAGCTTGTTTCTATTTTGCTTATACTAGACTCTTTCGTAATGTTTGGTTCAATTTTTTTAAGTAGAGGGGATGGGAGCAAAATCCCTCATGACTTAATTTTGGCCCTCTTTAATATTGGGGAATTTGGAGGAGAGGGAAGAGATTTTAAAATATTTTGCATACAATGACAAAAACATCCTCACTTATTTATTTTAAATAAATCATTATAAGGGTGTAAAAATAAATTGTTTTAAAATCTATCCCCTCCTGAACCAAACATGGAAGTGTTATTTCACATCCCCTCTTTTCCCCTCCTTTCAACCAAATATAACGTCTAATTAAAATCCCTCTCATCCATTAAAATCCCTCCCCTCCCCTCCTTTTTTTTTGAACCAAACACACCCAAAGGGAAAATGTTAAAAAGATATCTGTTAATCCTTAAGAACAAGCATATGTGGTTGTTTTACATAGGAAAATGATCAATAGGGGAAATGTTCATGTTCTTAGAGTTTTGCTCAAATGGAAGGATTTACCTCCTAATCATGGCACTTGGGATTGTTCATCCTTCAGGACAAGGATGCTCTTGAAGGGGAGGGTATTGTTACAACATTTCCTAATGTTAATAATGTTGTAATCCTTAGCTTATTTTTATTTTGCTTATGCTAGACTCTTCATGTCATTTTGGGTCTTTTTAGTCAAATAATGTTTACTTTTGCACACCTGCTATGGTGGCAGTATCGAGTAGTGACAGTTTGCTGCAACCCTTTCTTTGTTGCACTTTGTAACCACCTGATGCTGTATGCATTGGCTATGAACCATATTGGAATAGACTGAACATTTATCAAACAAAATCCTCTCTTTAAACTCTCTATATTCTCTCAATTTATCCCTTGGACATCGAAAACTATTCCAGATTTAGTTTCCCTGTACATTGGATCCAGAATTCTCGGAGGTTACCTCCCTGAAATCCAGAATTCTGTCTCAATTGGTATCAAAGCATTGGCCTGGTGCTTACCTATGGAGGATATGATGTTCGATCAAGTGGAAGTTCAAGAGATGGAGATTCTGTTGATATGGAAGTTCTCGGAATCCAGAGAAAAAACACTGACCAAGTTCGATCAACTCGTGGCAAACTTAGATGAGATCAAAGCTTTGGCCAGAGTTCGATGGGGACACCATCAGGGGGTTCATCCATTTGTAACCAGAAAGCCCCAAGCTCAACCCAGAATCACAATGTAACAAGGGTATCAGAAATTGATTCCACAAGAATGAATGGGTTGAAGGTTTATGATAACGTGAATCCGCAAGTGAACGGCTTCGTCGTCAAGTAATAAAAAGATTGAACCCACAGAGACCGTGATCTTAAATAACAATTAATTATTAAATTAATTAAACTAGACAAGAAAAAGATTTGGAAAAGATTTGGTTTTTGAAATAAGATTAACTAACAAATCAAGTATTTAAAACGCAATCAAATCAAATCTGGAGATTTTCAAATTAAAAGAGATTTCCAGGAATTAAGTTACCAACAAGACTACTCATGCTACTAAATTGACTGTTCCTCTTGTTGATTATCGAAATTGCTTTGAAGGTGAATTTATCCTAAATAAGTTAATGTTCCCTCTAAAGATACAAGAATCGTGCCCAATTAAACCAACCCATACTCTCGTGGTAATTGTATTTAAATTGAACTCATTAAGATTCATGACAATTCAATGAACCCTCGAAGAACCGCTTCTAACTCTCGTGATTTAAGTCCTAAGTTCAATCCCTATAGATCCAATACCTAAGTTCACCACTAGGTTCATCCTTAGAGTATCTATGACATGCAAATAAGTGCGCACCAAATTCACAAGTAATTCATGCAATAGGAATTAAATCGAAAGCAAAATTGAAATTAACAAGAAGTAAAACGACAATTCATCACATAAAACGAGTCTTGGGCATATCCCCAATTCCTAGAAATAAAAACAACTACTCACACATTGTCATATTCATAGCAACCTTGAATAATAATAAAAATCCTAAGAGAAGATAAGAAATTGAGAAGAAGAGAAATCCTAATTTTTGCCTAAGGTGGCAACCAAGAGCTCCCCTATTTTCGAGCCTCTGAGTCCTATTTATAATGTAGGGTAACTTTGGATTAAAGCAATTACAAATCAGATAAAAAAACAAATCAAAATCCCCGATTTTGCGCGTCATGGCCGTGATGCCTGTCACGGCCAGGTCGTGACAGATTCTATCTTGGAAAACCTGGCCGTGACAGGTTCTGACTTTTGCGTTCTTTTCTTTTCAGCCTTGCTCGATCATGGCCGTGGTGGCTGTCACGGCTAGGCCGTGGTGGCTGTCACGGCTAGGCCGTGATGGGCTCTGTTTGGCTCATTTTTCTTGCTTTTCAAGCTCCGGCTTCATGCAAGCTCCAACATAACTGATCATGAGCATTTTAATCTTCAATTCCTGCACATAAACACCACAAAACCACCTTACCCGTTCCAAGGTAAAAACTAACAAAAATCAAATTAAAAATGCCTAAACTATATGAAAATGCATGCAATATGATAAAGAAATATGAGGTGTAATCACACTCATCAAACTACCCCAAACTTAAGATTTTGCTTGTCCTCAAGCAACAACCAAGGCCAGACAAGATAAACAATCAGAGCATGGACAGTGAACCAAGAACCCAAGTAACAAATCCAAGTAACAGGCACATCCAAATAAGTAACCAAGAGATAATCAATTTCAAGTCCAAATAGAAGCTTAGGTTCTCTACATTCATGCCTCTCACTAATTCGGGCACTCTTCTCGCCTCACTCAAGTGTTTAAGGACATTTGACAATTCACTCAATTTCCTCAAGGAAGGTACCCTACCATAAGCTTGACTATTAACCAAATCTCTACTTTATTAATGAAAACTCTTAAGAATCAAGAGGTATTTTATTTTGGTTGTAATGGGGCCATGTGATTAATTGTTAGGTGGGGAAATTAAGAAAGGGAAAATTCAAGAAGGCTAAACAAAATATCAAACAATGCGAAGCATGACAACCTTCAAAAATACCTTTTTGGGCTTTAATTCACTTTTCCACCTTTCTTTCTTTCTTCCTTTTTTTTATTTTTAATTTTTATTTCTCACTTTCTTTTTCTTATCCCCTTCTCCATTTTTTTTTTGTTTATTTTTTTTTTTCAATTTGGAGAAGGGGAGATTTCCAACTTAAGAGAAATATTTTTCTAACTTTTTCAACCCACAATTCATTTTTCAAACCACCTTTTTGCCCTTTTTGCAATACTTTAAAACGTGTCATATCAAGCATCATTCATCAAAATAAATCAAGATACCAAGAAAAGCATTTTACTCTATTAGGCTCAAAATTGGGCAACTTAATCAGTCAAAGCTCAGAAGGCCAGAAAAATACTTAGTGCCTCAATCATTTTCAAATATGTTTTCAAAAAAAATTCAAGTTTCAAAACGGTTTCAACTCAAGTTCTAGAGAATACAATCCAAGAGGAATAAAACACTCAATCACAAAGAATGGGGTAGATTTAGTGAGTACCCCTTTTAGGCTAAAAAATCTCACATTTAGTAGTTTGAAATTAATGAGAAACACAAATTCAAGGAACCACATCGTAATTATCAAATATCAAAGTATCATCTTAAGCATTTTTATTTTTAGCCTATTAAAAGAATACAAACTTGGGTTCAAAAATTCACTGTCTCAATTCGTTTGGCATCAAGTTCTCACAATAGGATGCAAATTCAAAACAAGGGGCAATCTAACGATGTGATCATACAAAACTACGCCTAAATGAATGCAACATGAAAAATGCAAAATGCAAAAAAAAAAAAAAAAAATGCAAAAATACCCCTACCCCAAGCTTAAAAACTTACATTGTCCCCAATGTAAATAATCAAGTCGGAGAGAGGAGAAAAATGGAACAACTCATCGAGGTGGTGGAGGGTGTTGGCTCAAATGCCAGTCATAGAGCTGTTGGAGGACGTGTCACGACTGTGACATTCATCACGGCCATGTCGTGATCGATTCGGATGCTGGTTAATGGGCCTTGTCACGGCCGTGATATACATCACGGATAGGCCGTGATCAATTCTGTTCTGTTGGGCTCCTTCGCTTCACGCCCGTGATGGCTATCACAACCTGGGCATGATCCCTTTAGGTTTTCGGCTTTTGGCCCATCACGACCGTGACCCTCGTCACGGCTAGGCCATGATAGATTCTGGTCTTCTCTTCCTTTTTGAAATTGCTCCATCATGGCCATGATGACCACCAGGGCCAGTCATGATCTCCTCTGACTTCATTTTTCCATGCCTTTTTGCTCTTTATGCCTTCATAACCTGAAAATACTTGGCAAAACCATCAATTTATGATCTTTCTTCTCTTAATCTTAAATTATTCAAAAACAAAATTCAAAAACAAATTAAAAAAGAAAAGAAAGCTTGGGTTGCCTCCCAAGAAGCGCTTATTTACGGTCTTAAGCTTGACCATACTCCTTTTAATCAACCGGGATCAGCTGGGCTTGGAAGTGAAAGAACACCTCTCTTCCAAGGAAGTCCTTCAAAGAGCCTATTTTGTTCATATGGCCACATGCGCTTTCGCTTTGCTCTTTTCACACTGAGTTTCATGGCCTTACTTCCTCCCGGCGGATGTTTTAACTCCACATGTTGAGCAACTCCAATTTCATCATTATTTGGTGCATCATTTGTCATGCAAAGTTTGGGAGTTGCATCCATGTTAATCTCTTCCTTCACCTTTGGAGGCATTATCTCAATCCTGCACACTTGACTCTCAAAAGGAGGGTTGTCATATGAGTTAGTCAAATCAAAATCCACCCTTCCTTTCTTTACATTCAAGGAGAGCTTACCATTTTTTACATCTATTATTGCTCCAGCTGTGGCCAAGAATGGCCTTCCAAGAATGATAGGGAATTTAGAATTCCCGTTCATATCCAACACCATGAAATCGGTAGGAATGAAAAATCTCCCTACCTTTATGGGAACATTATCTAGTATGCCCAAAGGAGTTTTAGTTGAGCCACCGCAAATTGTAAAGAGAACTTGGATGGAATCAATTCCTTGGTTCCTAACCTCTTAAATATGGTATGTGGCATCAAACTCGCACTAGCCCCTAAGTCATATAAGGCTGGTTTATTTTCACTTCTCCAATTGAGCAAGCAATAGAGAAACTTCCTGGATCTTTTAGTTTAGGAGGCATATTAGTTTTTATCATGGCATCATGCTCCTCAATTAAGCCCTTAGTTTCTTTTTCTACTTGCTTTTTCTTGACCAACCTTTGTGGGAAAGGTATTGGAGGTTGGTAAGGTGGTGGAGGGACATACTTTGGCTCTATCTCTTCATGTTCACTCATGTCCTCCTCACATTCCACATCCTTTTCACCTACCCCAAGCTTATCATCCCTCAAGTATATAGCATTACAGTGCTCATTATGATTAACTTCGGGTTGTCCTGGAAACGTACCCTTAGTTCTAGAATATGTACTAGCTTGTTGGGCAATCTGAGTTTCTAACATCTTATTTTGGATGGCTAAGTTATCTACTTTAGATGTTAACTTTTTTATTGCCTCATTGAATGCCCTACCTTGTTGCCTAAACTCTTCATTTTGCTTTGTTTGAGTTTCAACAAAATTTTCCAAAAGTGACTCAAGTTTAGACTTTTGTACCTGAGGATACCCCGATGCGGGTTTCCTATTACCTTGGCCTTCCTGGAATTCGTGGTTCAACATGTTGTTGTAGTTCCCATAGGAGAGATAATGATTATTCTTCCTCACTTGGTTGTAAGGACCAAGGGGAACATAATTTGGCAACTTCGGGTTCGTGTCATAGAAATTGTGACAAGAGTTCACTTGTTCCCCCGAAGCACTGGATCCAGGAGCAATACCATGTGGGCACTCCATTATGTCATGTCCCTGCATTCCACAAATCTCACAAACAACATTCGTAGCACCTATTGAACTCACATTAGCCTTTTCAAGCTTATCAAAGCATTTATTCAATGAGTCAAATTTAGACATAATTAAATCATTACTATTCATTTCAAACTTACCCACCGACAGCTTTTTCGGGTTATTACCTCTTTTCGAACCCCATTGGTGATAGTTGGTGGCTACATTTTCAATGATATTGAACACTTCAGTCGGTGGTCTATTCACAAAGGCTCCACCAGCTGTGGAGTCAAGTGACACCTTTGAAGAGTAATCCAATCCGTTGTAGAAGGTATGCACTAACAACCACCTCTCGAGCCCATGATGTGGGCAAGACTCTAGCAATCCTTTGTAACGATCCCAAGCTTCGGATCAGTATTCTTCGTCCTTTTGGAAGAAGCCGATGATCTGAGTTCGTAGGTAAGCAGTCTTGGACGGAGGGAAGAATTTTTCCAAGAATGCCTGCTCCAGTTGGTCCCAAGTTGACAAAGTATTAGCGGGTACTTGCTTCAACTAAGCTCTTGCCTTTCCAGTCAGAGAGGAGGGAAATAACCTCAAGCGAATAGCATCAATCGGGGCACCTTGAATTCTTATTGCATCGGTGAACTCAAAGAATGTCTCCACATGATCAGTCGGGTCCTCCGAGGGTAATCCTCCAAATTGATGTTGCCTAATCATGCCAATTAACTGAGGCGGTATAGTGTAGTTCTCCGCCTCGATTTCTGGCCTAGCAATCCCAGTTCGCAAACCCCTAGCATTTGGGTCTGCGTAGTCTTTTAATGGTTTGGTATCCGGTTGGTTCGTCATGAGTGGAATGGGAATCAACCTTTCTCTCGCTCTTTGTCTTTGTAGTCTCCCACGTCTATGAACGGTCCTTTCGATCTCGGGGTCAACTTCAACAAGATTTCCAAGACTTTGGGATCTTCACATAAAAGAGAAAAATACCTACAAAGAGAGATAGATACTCTAGAAAAAGAAAAATAAATAAATGAAAAAAAAAATCCAGAAAAATCAATTTAAAAATTGGATTGAAATTCAAGAAAGCACAGTCCCCGACAATGGCGCCAAAAACTTGATAGCGTGAATCCGCAAGTGAATGACATCGTCGTCAAGTAATAAAAAGATCGAACCCACAAAGACTGTGATCTTAAATAACAATTAATTATTAAATTAATTAAACTAGACAATAAAAAGATTTGGTTTTTGAAATAAGATTAACTAACAAATCAAGTATTTAAAACGCAATCAAATCAAATCTGAAGATTTTCAAATTAAAAGAGATTTCCAGGAATTGGGTTACCAACAAGACTGTTCATGCTACTAAATTGACTGCTCCTCTTGTTGATTATCGAAACTGCTTTGAAGGTGAATTTATCATAAATAAGTTAATGTTCCCTCTCAAGATACAAGAACCGTGCCCAATTAAACCAACCCCTACTCTCGTGGTAATTGTATTTAAATTGAACCCATTAAGATTCACGACAATTCAATGAACCCTCGAAGAACCGCTTCTAACTGTCGTGATTTAAGTCCTAAGTTCAATCCCTATAGATCCAATACCTAAGTTCACCGCTAGGTTCATTCTTAGAGTATCTATGACATGCAAATAAGTGCGCACCAAATTCACAAGTAATTCATGCAATAGGAATTAAATCGAAAGAAAAATTGAAATTAACAAGAAGTAAAACGTCAATTCATCACATAAAACGAGCCTTGAGCATAGCACCAATTCCTAGAAATAAAAACAACTACTCACGCATTGCCATATTCATAGCAACCTTGAATAATAAAAACATAAAAATCCTAAGAAAAGAGAAGAAATTGAGAAGAAGAGAAATCCTAATTTTTGCCTAAGGTAGCAGCCAAGAGCTCCCCTATTTTCGAGCCTCTGAGTCCTATTTATAATGTAGGGTAACTTGGGATTAAAGCAATTACAAATCAGATAAAAAAACAATTCAAAATCCTAGATTTTGCGCGTCACGGCCGTGACAGGTTCGGACTTTTGCGTTCTTTTCTTTTCAGCCTTGCTCGATCATGGCCGTGATGGCTGTCACGACTAGGCTGTGATGGGCTCTATTCGGATCATTTTTCTTGCTTTTCAAACTCCGTCTTCAAGCAAGCTCCGACATAACTGATCCTGAGCATTTTAATCTTCAATTCCTGCACACAAACACCATAAAACCACCTTACCCGTTCCAAGGTAAAAACAAAAATCAAATTAAAAATGCCTAAACTACATGAAAATGCATGCAATATGATAAAGAAATATGAGGTGTAATCACACTCATCAGTTTACACAGGGGAACATGAAGATGAAGGTCGGCAGTTGAAACTTGGCTTCCCCGCCGCAGCCCCAACCATGGTTCCCACCAAAACCCCATTCCCCAAAGAGTCGGCTCCATTTCTCTTCGATCCATCAATGACTGGTGATGACGGCACAGAGAAATCACATATTTAAGACAACCCTGCCGCAGTTCCAGCCTTGGACATCAACACAGTTTTGGAGTGTCCAGACATTGCCTCTTCCGCCTTCGGCGATCTTACCGACACTTATTGTACCTCCTCCGCTTGTTCGAAATTCTCGGCGGCCACACTAATAGTCACCAAACCCCATTGTAGCTGAGACACCCCAACGTCCCATTAAGAAAACCTGGAATTATCGAAACCTAATCGTGTTATTAACGTTAAGCTATTATATTAAAACGGCGGGAAAAATTTAAAACTTGAATATACATAACTATCATACAGATATATACATCACACATATACATACATGCATAAAATATGTACATCACATCCTGATACAGTGCTGTCAAGGGAATCCCATCAGTAGGATCCCGATAGATACAAATTGATAGCATTATAAAAATACATCAAAGAGCCGAAGAAAAGAAGCCTCACCGACTCTCAACACCCGGTACCCACTAAAAATACATGAAAAACCTCACACATACTTACGACAATAGCACTGGCCTGAGATATCATAGACTACCACCCTCATTAGCATCACGTGGTCCTAACGGTCCAACCACTCCTCCACTGCCACCGGAAGAGCTCCTATCGGATGGTTGCAGGAACATCTGTCGATAAATCCTGCTATCTCTGGGATGTAGTCTGGAGGGCACTCGGGAAGACTCCGAACCTATAGCTCTGAGTCTGACCTCAGGAGGTGCTGGTGCCTCGGGAATAGGCATCGGGTCTGGAACTGGTGCAACTGGATCCTCCTCGGGTATTGGTGCAAGTACTGGCTCTGGTGCGGGTGCTGGTGCAGGTCCTGGTCCTAGCACAAGTACCTCAAAGGGTACCATGAAGGGAACTGGTGCCATGCCCGGCATCGACGGCAACTATCCATCCAGATGTCCGATAGGGAAGGGGAGTGTTTGGCCGAAACGGAAGGTTCCAACCAAACCTAAGGTATCCCCGTGCCCGAGTCCGATAGTCACAGAAACTGGACCCGTATATACTATGAAACAAGTGACCGGGTCCACGAGGCACCCGTTCGGGTCAACGAACTCAAACTCGAACGTCCTCGTGAGGGGAAACCCTGCATCCTGGGTCATCCAAGGATGATCCCAATATGCCATCTGTCTGGTCCGGGTCTAAGGTACAAACATAAATAAAACAAACACACAACAAAAGAGAAGGGGATAAGAAACAGTATAACGTCACACGTGGAAAGGGTTTAGCAATATTTAATTCTATAACAGCACACTAAACATCCATCTCCATATATATATATATATATATATATATATATATATATATATATATATATATCACAACCATCCTCAAACAACGTCTATGCCCATGAAAAGCAATGGCACTATAGTTGCACAAATACACGACGGTGCACACCACTGAACCACGGCCACGGTGCTCATGCAAAGCATGAACTATAGCTGCAAAAATAATGAAATAATGTCTAGGACGGTCCTGCCAATAGCCTAAACCACGGGAATTCAACCTCCGAGGAATAGACCCCATAGACCATGTTTCAGGTCAACCTCATGAGAATATCATAGGCCATGTTTCATGTCACCCCCGAGTGCCCTAACCGCTCATCACTATCTCATAAATAACTTCAATAATAATATCGTCTCGATCAATCTCATCACCATGTCACAATAATCATCTTGGTTAGGCACTACTAACACATGTATCATGAATTCCCCACATACATCCATAACTCCTCATGTCTTGTCACTATTCAATCTCTAATCACAATAATCACCCATCATGTCAACATATCATCATTACAATCATCTCCACATCCAATAATAAAATAATACGATAACAAAATAAATATAATATAAATGAGTCACACCAATCATATAAACAGTCAATAATAGTCAAACTAGTCCAAGCAGTCAAAGTAGGCAACTTGGATAATAAAATGATATATTTTTATAAGTAGCAGCGATAAACGTACAATTCCAATATCATCATCGATACCACCAAGTAGTCCCCAATGTGATATTGACATTATCTGTTACTCGCTCTCTAGTAGGGTTTAGGTCGCCCTACGCCATTAACGAATTAAATGCCACTTCGTCGTTTCTGACGTTAGATGGCTTCTTTCCTCAACCTTACTGACACGCGTACTTTCCCGTACAAACTCTGAATGCATCCGTGCTACTGACACGAACCTCGACACATTTTCTAACAATGTTCACAAATCCCAAACAAATGCTGTATTGAACGAAATTCGGACTACAAAGTGAGTCCAAGATATAAGAGAAATTAAAAGACATCAAAAGTGATTCTGTTATAACTCCATATCTCATATTCCAGATATTTATTTACAAATTTGAACGGTTAGAAAGAATAACTAGATGTCCTTAACCTCCTAAAAAAATTTCAGTCCGATCCAACGGTGAACGAACCTCGGATGTCTGTTCAGTGGTGACAGGTTAGAAGTTATACGGGTTGAGTTTCTCACCCTCTACGTCCACTGTACGAACTGAATATCTCATACTCCAGAGGTTATTTCAAAATTGTTACCGTTGGATATGAAGAACCACTAGTCTAGAACCTTCATATAAAATTTGAGCACGATCCAACGGTGGATGAGTGTGTGGTGACGATTTCACAGTGACCACTCCAACTAAGCTTTGCAACTCAACAATGACTGCCTTCCTTTGAGAGTTTCTTCCCACTCTTCTCTATTTTTGTGCATGAATTATCAAGGAGAATGATGAGTATGATTTCACCTCATATTTCTTTATCATATTGCATGCATTTTCATGTAGTTTAGGTATTTTTAATTTGATTTTTGTTAGTTTTTACCTTGGAAGGGGTAAGATGGTTTTGTGGTGTTTGTGTGCAGGAATTGATGATGCAAATGCGTAAGTCCAATTGATTTGGAGTTTGCATTAAGATGAAACTAGAAAAACAAGACAAAATAAGCCAAACAGAGGCCATCATGGCCTGGGTGTGACAAGTATCACGGTCATGATCACGTAGGGCTGAATAAAAAGAAGAGCGCAAAAGTCAGAAGTTGTCACGGCCTGGCCATGATAGACATCATGGCCTGGCCATGACAGCCATCAGTGAAGCAGCTCTCCAAGTCAGAATTGGTCACGACGTGGCCGTGACAGACATTACGGTCGTGACGTGCAAAATCTAGGATTTTGATTTTTTTTTATTTGATATTTTAATTGCTTTAATCCCAAGTTAACCTACATTATAAATATGACTCTTAGGCTCAAAAATAGGGATCTCTTGGCTGCTACCTTTGGCTTAATTTAGGATTTCTCTTCTTCTCCAATTTCTTCTCTTCTCTTAGGATTTTTATGTTCTTTTTAATCAAGATTGCTATGATCATGGCAATGCTTGAGTAGTCGTTTTATTTCTAGGAATTAGGGCTATGCCCAAGACTTGTTTTATTTGATGAATTGATGTTTTTCCCTTTTTGTTAATTTCAATATGCTTTATATTTGGTTCTTATTATGCTTCATCCATGTGCATTGATTGATCACCAATTTGCATGTCTTAGATATTCTAGGGAGGAACTGAGAAGTGAACCTAAGTATTGGATCCATAAGAATTGAACTTAAAACTTAAATCACGAGAGTTAGAAGTGGTCCTTCGATGGTTCATTGAATTGTCACAAACCTTAATGAGTTCAATTTAAATACAATTACCACGAGAGTAGGAGTTGGTTTAATTGAGCACCGTTCTTGTATCTCGATAGGGAACATTAACTTTATTAGGATAAATTCACCTGCAAAGCATTTTGATAATTAACAAGAGGGGTAGTCAATTTAGTAACATAAGCAGTCTTGTTGGTATCCCAATTCCTAGAAACCTCTTTTAATTTGAAAAACTCCAGATTTGATTTGCTTTGCGATTCTGTTTGATTGCATTTTAAATATTTGATTTGCTAGTTAATTCTTATTTCAAAAACCAAATCTTTCCTTGTTTAGTTTAATTGATTTAATAATTAATTGTTGTTCAAGATCACAGCCTCTGTGGATTCGATCTTTTTATTACTTGACGATGAAGCCATACACTTGCGGATTCACACTATCAAGTTTTTGGCGCCGTTGCCTAGGATTGTGCTTTCTTGAATTTCAATTTAATTTTTAATTTATTTTTCTGGACATTTTTTTAAATTTTTTCTTTCTTTCTTTTTCTAATGTATCTATCTCTCTTTGCAGGTATTTTTCTCTTTTATGCGAAGATCCCAAACTCTTGGGACTCTTATTGAAGTTGACCCCGAGATCGAAAGGACTTTTCATAGACGTAGGAGACTACAAAGACAAAGAGCGAGAGAAAGGTTGATCCCCATTCCACTCAAGGTGAATCTACTGGATACCAAACAACTGAAGGACTACGCAGCCCCAAATGCTAAGGGTTTGCGAACTGGGATTGCTAAGCTAGAAATTGAGGCGGAGAACTACACTATACCTCCTCAGTTAATTGGCATGATTAGGCAACATCGATTTGGAGGATTACCCTTGGAAGACCCGACTGATCATGTGGAGACATTCTTGGAATTCTGTGATGCAATAAGAATTCAAGGTGTCCCGATTGATGCTATTCGCTTGAGGTTATTCCCCTCCTCTCTGACTGGAAAGGCAAGAGCTTGGTTGAAGTCAGTGCCTGCTAATACTTTGTCAACTTGGGACCAACTGGAGCATCCATTCTTCGAAAAATTCTTCCCACCATCCAAGACCGCTTATCTATGAACTCAGATCACCGGCTTCTACCAAAAGGACGGAGAATGCTTATCCGAAGCTTGGGATCGTTACAAGGGATTGCTAGAGTCTTGCCCACATCATGGGCTTGAGAAGTGGATTTTAGAGAATACCTTCTACAATGGATTGGATTATTCTTCGAAGGTATCACTTGACTCCGCGACTGGTGGAGCATTGATGAATAGAACACTGACTCAAGCATTTAAGATCATTGAGAACGTTGCCACCAACTATCACCAATGGGGTTCAGAAAGATGTAATAACCCAAAAAAGCTTTCGGGGGGTAAGTTTGAAATGAATGGTAATGATTTTATTATGTCTAGAGTTGACTCATTGAGTAAAGGCTTTAATAAGCTTGAAAAAGCTAATGTGAGTTCAATAGGTGCTACTAATGTTGTTTGTGAGATTTGTGGCATGCAGGGACATGGCATGATGGAGTGCCCACATGGTAGTGATCATGGATCCGACACTTCAGGTGAACAAGTGAATTCATGTCACAATTTTTATGACACGAACCCGAAGTTGCCAAACTATGTTCCTTCAAATTCTTACAACCAAGGAAGGAAGAATAGCCCTTATCTCTCCTACGGGAACTACAACAACACTTTTAAACATGAATTCCAAGAAGGCCAAGGTAATAGGAAACCTGCATCGGGGTATCCTCAGGTACAAAAGTCTAAACTTGAGTCTCTTTTGAAAAATTTTGTTGAAACTCAAACAAAGCAAAATGAAGAGTTTAGGCAACAAGGTAGGGCAGTCAATAAGGCAATAAAGGAGTTAATATCTAAGGTAGATAACGTAGCCATCCATAATAAGATGTTAGAAACTCATATTGCCCAACAAGCTACTACATATTCTATAACTAATGGTACGTTTCCGGGACAACCCGAAGTTAATCCCAATGAGCACTGTAATGCTATATACTTTAGGGATGATAAGCTTGGGGTAGTTGAAAATGATGTGGAATGTGAGGTGGACATGAGTGAACAATAAGAGATAGAACCAAAGTATGTCTCTCCACCACCTTACCAACCCCCAATACCTTTCCCACAAAGGCTAGTCAAGAAAAAGCAAGTAGAAAAATAAACTAAGAGCTTAATTGAGGAGCATGATGCCATGATAAAAACAAATATGCCTCCTAAACTAAAATATCCAGGAAGTTTCTCTATTTCTTGCTCAATTGGAGAAGTGAAAATAGACCAAGCCTTATGTGAATTAGGGGCTAGTGCGAGTTTGATGCCACATACCATCTTTGAGAGGTTAGGAACCAAGGAATTGAGCCCATCCAAGTTCTCTTTACAATTTGTGGATGACTCATCTAAAACTCCTCTAGGCATACTAGAGTATGTCCCCATAGAGGTAGGGAAATTTTTCATTCCTACCAATTTCATGGTGTTGGTTATGAACGAGAATTCTAAATTCCCTATCATTTTTGGAAGGCCATTCTTGGTCATAGTTGGACCAATAGTAGATGTAAAAAATGGTAAGCTCTCCTTGAATGTAGAGAAAGGAATAGTGGATTTTGATTTGACTAACTCATATAACAACCCTCCTTTTGATAGTCATGTGTGCATGATTGAGATAATGCCTCCAAAGGTGAAGGAAGGGCTTAACATGGAAGCAACTCCCAAACTTTGCATGACAAATGATGCACCAAATGATTATGAAATTGGAGTTTCTCAACATGTGGAGTTAAAACTTCCGCCGGGAGGAATTAAGGCCATGAAACTCAGAGTGAAAAGAGCAAAGCGAAAGCGCATGTGGCCATATAAACAAAATAGGCTCTTTGAAGGACTTCCTTGGAAGAGAGGTGTTCTTTCACTTCCAAGCCCAGCTGATCCCGGTTGATTGAAGGGAGTATGGTCAAGCTTAAGACCGTAAATAAGTGCTTCTTGGAAAGTAACTCAAGCTTTCTTTCCCTTTTTAATTTGTTTTTGAATTTTGTTTCTGAATAATTTGAGAAAATTAAGAGAAGAAAGATCACAAATTGATGGTTTTGCCAAGTATTTTCAGGTTATGAAGGCATGAAGAGCAAAAAGGCATGGAAAAATAAAGTCAAAGGATATCATGGCCTTACCCTGATGGCCATCATGGCCGTGATGGAACAATTTAAAAAAGGAAGAGGAGACCATAATGGATCACGGTCTAGCCGTCATGAGGGTCACGATCGTGATAGGACAGCAGTTGAAGAACAGAAAGGATCACGCCCAGGCCGTGATGGCCCTCACGGGCATGATGTGAAGAAGCTTGAAAGTCAGATTTGGTCACGGCCCAGCCGTGATATGCATCACGTGCGTGATGGAAGGAGCCCAGCAGAGCAGAATGGATCACGGCCTGCCCGTGACGTGGGTCACGGTCGTGACGCACTCCAGGCATGTTAAAAACCAAATCCTGCCCTCCCTGTTCAGTTTTGAGAAGCCCTACATCTACTCTCTTTCTTCAACCTCTCTTCTTCTGCTCCAACAGTTATGACTGGCATCTGTACCAACACCCTCCACCAGCTCGGTGAGTTGTTCCATTTTTTCTCCTCTCTCCAACTTGGTTATTTACATTGGGGACAATGTAAGTTTTTAAGCTTGGAGTAGGGGTATCATTTTTTGTTTTATTTTCTACATTTTTTGCATGTTGTATTTATATAGGCGTAGTTTTGCATAATCACATGATTAGATTGCTCCCTACTTAAAGTATGCATCCAATTGTGAGAACTTTGTGCCAAATGAATTGAGACGATGAATTTTTGAACCCAATTTTTGTATTCTTGTGATAGGCTAAAAATAAAAATGTTTGAGATAATCTTTTGATAGTTGATAATTAGCATGTAGTTCCTTGGATTTGTGTTTCTCATTGATTTTAAACTACTAAATGTGAGATTTTTGAGCCTAAAAGGGGTATTCCCTAAATTTAACCCATTCCTTGTGATTGAGTGTTTTATACCTCTTGGATTGTATTCTCTAGAACTTGACTTGAAACCGTTTTGAAGCTTAAATTTTTTTTAAAACATATTTGAAAATGATTGAGGCATTAGGTATTTTTCTGGCCTTCTGAGCTTTGACTAATTAAATGCCACCCCTTAGTTGCCCAATTTTGAGCCTAATAGAATAAAATGCTTTTCTTGGTACCTTGATTGATTTTGATGAATGATGCTTGGTATGACACATTTTTAAAGTATTGCAAAAAGGGCAAAAATGTGGTTTGAAAAATAAATTGTCGTATGAAAATGTTAGAAAAATATTTATCTTAAGTTGGAAATCTCCCCTTTTACAAATTGAAAAAAATAAAATAAAATAAACAAAAAAATGGAGAAGGGGATGAGAAAGAAAGAAAGAAAGAAAGGTGGAAAAGTGAGTTAAAGCGCAAAAAGGTATTTTGGAAGGTTGTCATGATTTGTATTGTTTGATATTTTGTTTAGCCTTCTTGAATTTTCCTTTCTTGATTTCCCCACCTAACGATTAATCTCATGGCCCCATTACAACCAAAATAAAAGACATTTTGATTCCTATGAGTTTTCATTAATAAAGTAGAGATTTGGTTAATAGTCAAGCTTATGGTAGGATACATTCCTTGAGGAAATTGAGCGAATTGTCATATGTCCTTAAACACTTGAGTGAGGCGAGAAGAGTGCCCAAATTGGTGAGATACATGAATTTAGGGAACCTAAGTTTCTAATTGAACTTGAAATTGATTGTCTCTTGGTTACTTATTTGGATGTGCCTGTTACTTGGATTTGTTACTCGGGTTCTTGGTTCACTGCTCATGCTCCGATTGTTTATATTGTCTGGTCTTGGTTATTACTTGAGGACAAGCAAAATCTTAAGCTTGGGGTAGTTTGATGAGTGTGATTTCACCTCATATTTCTTTACCATATTGCATGCATTTTCATCTAGTTTAGGCATTTTTAATTTTATTTTTGTTAGTTTTTACCTTGGAACGGGTAAGGTGGTTTTGTGGTGTTTGTGAGCAGGAATTGATGATGAAAATGCGTAAGTCCAGTTGATTTGGAGTTTGCATGAAGATGGAACTTGAAAAACAAGAAAAAATGAGCCAAACAGAGGCCATCACAACCTTGGATGTGACAAGTATCACGGCCATGATCACGTAGGGCTGAAGAAAAGGAAGACCACAAAAGTCAGAAGATGTCACGGACTGGCCATGACAGTCATCACGGCCTGGCCGTGACGGCCATCACAACCTGACCGTGACAGCCATCAGTGAAGCAGCTCTCCAAGTCAGAATTGGTCACGGCCTGGCCGTGACAGGCATCACGGCCGTGACGCGCAAAATCTGAATTTTGATTTGTTTTTTTTATCTGATTTTGTAATTGCTTTAATCCCAAGTTAACCTACATTATAAGTAGGACTCTTAGGCTCGAAAATAGGGATCTCTTGACTGCTACCTTTCGCTTAATTTAGGATTTCTCTTCTTCTCCAATTTCTTCTCTTCTCTTAGGATTTTTATGTTCTTTTTAATCAAGATTACTATGACCATGGCAATACTTGGGTAGTCGTTTTATTTCTAGGAATTGGGGCTATGCCCAAGACTTGTTTTATGTGATGATTTTATGTGATGAATTGATGTTTTTCCCTTTTTGTAAATTTCAATTTGCTTTAGATTTGGTTCTTATTGTGCTTCATCCATGTGAATTGATTGATCACCTATTTGCATGTCATAGATATTCTATGGAGGAATTGAGAAGTGAACCTAGGTATTGGATCCATAAAAATTGAACTTAGGACTTAAATCACGAGAGTTAGAAGCGGTTCTTCGAGGGTTCATTGAATTGTTACAAACCTTAATGGGTCCAATTTAAATACAATTACCATGAGAGTAGGGATTGGTTTAATTGGGCACTGTTCTTGTATCTCGAGAGGGAACATTAACTTTATTAGGATAAATTCACCTTCAGAGCATTTTGATAATTAACAAGAGGGGTAGTCAATTTAGTAACATAAGCAGTCTTGTTGGTATCTCAATTCCTAGAAACCTCTTTTAATTTGAAAATCTCCAGATTTGATTTGCTTTGCAATTCTGTCTGATTGCGTCTTAAACATTTGATTTGTTAGTTAATTCTTATTTCAAAAACCAAATATTTTCTTGTTTAGTTTAATTGATTTAATAATTAATTGTTATTCAAGATCACGGACTCTGTGGGTTCGATCTTTTTATTACTTGACGATGAAGCCGTGCACTTGCGGATTCATGCTATCGGAGAAGCAGACTTCTCATTTCATTCCACTATCAGATGTAACATATTTAGTTTTATTACATTTTTAGTTAAGTTATATGCATGTAGGCTAGGTGTCATAAGCTTATGGTGTTAGGCATCTTAGTGGAAAACATGTGTCAATTTAGGCATTAGCTTAGGTGTCTGGTCGTGCTGTCGCGCACGCGCCAAAAAGGACGAGCGGGTTTTAAAAATGTAGTTTATGGCGACAACTCGGATGTCGTCTCTCAAGGACTCTTAAAATGTTATTTTCCACAAAAATAAGTTTTTGGGGGGGGGGGGGGGGGGATTTGGATTAAGATGCAATCAAAGAAAACAAAATGATGAAAACAGAGGAGTAAAACAAGACAGTTCAAAGAGGTTATCAAATGGCCAAAAACAGATTAATCTATTGCTCTTGATTTCCCACTATCATAGGTTCATGCAATTTCCAAGCCCTAAGCAGATTCTTATCCCCTCCCGGTTGTAGCAACAATTTACAAACGAAACTACTGCTACAGATACATGTCCCTATTCCCGAATTAAACAAACGAGGTTAAGCCCTCATGAACTAAACGAACATGAACGTACACACGTGAATTAAACAAACGCGATTAATTATAGGAACATGATATCACCGGAAATAAATCAACACAATACATTATACTCCTGAATTAAACAAACAGAAATATAAAGCATGGCATTGAAGAGGGAAAAGCATACAAAACAGGAAAATACAAGAACCTCAAGTATACGGAAATCAATTACAATAGATCAATCCTAGAGACTTAGTTCTCCATAACACAAACGAAATCACACAGAGAAAAATGTAAAACAGAAGAAATGGAGAAGCAAAAGTCTTTACAAACTGTTCAGAACATCAATTTATACTAGTCAGAAATTAAGCTTATTCGCGAGGCGAAGCTTCTCTCGCGACGCGATTCTTGTGAACAGTCTGCAACTTTTGGTATTCTCGCGAGGCGAACAATCCTTCGCGGGGCGAGGAACTGAAGAGTCTTCTTGTCACGCCCGTTATGGACATCAGGGGCCAACCGTGATGCTCTCTGACTTCCAGGCTCGCGAGGCGAATGGATGCTCGCGAGGCGAGACTCTTCAACTTCAAAACTGCCACGGCCGTGACCTTCAACACGGGCAAGCCGTGATCGTCTCTGACTTTTTCAGGGTTGCAAGACTCGCGGGGCGAGACCTTCTTCGCGGGGCGAACCAGAGACCTAGCATTTTCTTGGAACAGTCAGGCTTCGGGGTCGCGTGGCGAGCATAGCTTTCGCGGGGCGAATCCCCTGTTCTTTATTCTCTCAACTTCTACTTAACCTGAAAACAAGGAAATAACCATAAGTGTATTATTTTGACTCAAAACTAGCTAAATTAACTTAAAACTACTCTAGAGACTCAAAACCTTGCTTGAGGACAATCTAATCTAATTTGGGTGAAAATAAGATATAATTTGCACAAAACCCTGGTCATACCAGCTATAAAACTAGATGAGCCAGAGGCTTATCAGTGTCCTATAAAAATGGTAGTGGAATCCATGTGTCGAGAGTCTAGGCTAGGTTGGGTGAGTGGAATGGTGACGTGGCGTCTTGGCATGGCGACATATGTCATCGCGTGTTGCTTCGTTGGTACAGCCGGGTGTTTTCTTCCGTATCTTCCTACTGCTTGAATATTTTTATTGTATTATTTTAAGCTAATCCTGAAAACTTGTTGTACTCATGCCTGACCTAATTTCAATATTCCAACTCTCAATTAGTTAATCGATCACTGATCGCTCGGTTTGTGTTTATTTGCGTTCTAGACCTATTCGACGTCCGATTGACCTCAAATTTGAGATATAGGCTCTTCAAGACCTAATAAACAACCTCAAACTATAAAAAATGTCTCATTCCAAACTCCAAATTTATTGTTTTCACACTCTTAGACTTTAAAAGCGATAATCGGGGAAAACCCTAAGATTCGTGTACATTCAAACTCACTCTAGATGGTTGCCTACTTTCCATGCAAGGATATCTAAACCTTAACCAACATCTTAAATGTATAATCCAAGTCTTAAACCTATTTATCATACGTAAAAAAAACATGAAATTACAACTGTTACATTTCTACCCCTTTAAAAGAAATTATGTCCTCGGAATTTACATACCTGAAAACAAATGGGGTACTGCTGCTGCATGTCCGCCTCACGCTCCCAAGTAGCATCTCCGGTAACAACATCCCAAATGACCTTAACCAAGGGAATCTGTTTACCACGGAGTTCTTTAATTCTTCTATCTGCAATCTTAATCGGTAAAGCCTCATATTCTATATTCTCTCGGGGTTGTATGGACTCGGGCTTAATGACATGAGAAGGAGCTGGATAGTATTTTCTCAACTAGGAAACATGGAAGACATCGTGAAGGTTGGAAAGGTTAGGTGGTAAGGTTATCTAGTAAGCTACTGGACCAATTTGTCGAAGAATCTGAAATGGTCCAATGAATCGGTGAGTAAGCTTTCTAGACTTTATAGCTCTGCCAATTCTAGTCTTCGGAGTGACTCTCAAAAACACGTAATCACCTTCTTGGAACTCTAAGGGTATCCTCCTCTTGTTACTGTAGCTCCTCTGCCTATCCTGTGCTTCCTTCATTTTCTCTCTTATTTTACTGACTTGTTCCGTGGTTTGTTGTACCATATCAGGACCCAACACTTGGCTCTCACCAGTCTCATACCAACAATACGGAGTCCTACACTTTCTCCCATACAGAGCCTCATACGGTGCCATCCCGATACTGTTGTGGAAACTGTTATTGTAAGTGAACTCAATCAAAGGTAGGAACTCATCCCAACTACCAGCATGTTCCAACATACAAGCTCTTAGAAGATCCTCTAATGATTGAATCATCCTCTCTGACTGCCCATCCGTCTGAGGATGATAAGCTGAACTCATCCTCAACTTGGATCCCAAAGCATTTTGTAACTGTCTCCAAAATCTAGATGTGAATCTCGGATCTCGGTCGGAGACAATACTCGACGGCACACCATGCAACCTCACAACTTACTTGATGTAAATCTGGGCCAACTTCTCAAGACTGTAACTCTCACCAATATGTAAGAAGTGAGCAGTGAGCACACTTCGTTAACCTATAAATGATAACCCTCGCATCAAACTTCTTCGGAGTTCGTGGTAATCCAACCACAAAGTCCATAGCTATACTATCCCATTTCCATTCTGGGATATCCAAAGACTGCAACAAACCTGCGAGCTTCTGATGCTTTATCTTAGCTTTATGGCAAACTAAACATGATAGAACGTACTCCACCACTTTTTTTTTTTCATCTTTGGCCACCAAAACATTTTCTTTAAGTCTTGATACATCTTGGTGGCTCCTGGGTGAAAACTCAGCTTACTCTTATGTGCCTCCTCTAATATTATTCTCCTAAGATCTAAATCCTCTGGCCATATATCCGATCTCTAAACCTCAACACATCATCATATCCTCTCCTAAACTCCGAAACCTTACCCTCATCTATGCCTTGACTCACATCTTGTAAATATTCATCCTGACCTTGCTTAATCCTAAAATCTCTAAAAAAACTCACTACTGATGGTGAGCTTACCTAAGAATATCCTATCCTCGATCAAATCTATACCTAGGTTCATATCTCTAAACTGTTGAAGCAACTCCATCTCTTTCACCATCATTGCGGACACATACAAAGATTTCCTACTCAGGACATCCGCCGCTACATTGTCTTTCCCTGGATGGTATTGAAGATCAAACTCATAATCCTTAATGAATTCCATCCATCTACGCTGCCTCATGTTCAGCTCCTTCTGATCAAACAAATACTTTAAACTCTTGTGATCACTAAACACATTAAACTTAGCTCCATAAAGATAGCGTCGGGTAATTCCTTTCGTGAACCCTCAACTGTCAGGAAGCATAAGCCACAACTCTTCCCTCTTGCATAAAAAAAAAACCCAAACCTTGATATGATGTGTCACAATACACATCAAACTGTCTTAATGGATTTGGTAATGTCAGCACAGGAGATATAGTTAACTTCTCCTTTAACTTCTGAAAGCTCTCTTCACACTTCTCTATCCATACAAACGTTGTACCTTTCCTCGTTAACTGTGTCATAGGCAATGCAATCTTCGAGAAACCTTCAATGAATCTCTTGTAATACCCTGCTAATCCTAGGAAACTCTTCACCTCACTCACTGATTTAGGCCTCTCCCATTTAATCACTGCCTCTACCTTAACTAGATCAACAACTATCCCTTCCTTGTTGACTATATGGCCTAAGAACTGCACTTCCTCTAACCAAAATTCACACTCGGATAGCTTCACACACAACTGCCTATCTTTCAGTACTTGCAACACAACCCTCAGGTGTTCCTGATGTTCTTCCCGGCTATGGGAGTAGATAAGAATATCATCTATAAACACCACTAAAAACTTGTCGAGGAACGGTCTATAGATCCTATTCATGTAATCCATGAACACCGCTGGAGCATTAGTTACACCAAAAAGCATCACTAGGTACTCATAGTATCCATACCTTGTCCTGAAAGCTGTCT
Source organism: Sophora flavescens (assembly GCA_030762895.1). Classification (NCBI taxonomy): domain Eukaryota; kingdom Viridiplantae; phylum Streptophyta; class Magnoliopsida; order Fabales; family Fabaceae; genus Sophora; species Sophora flavescens. Next base: position 113,640,877 of record CM061062.1, read on the forward strand.
TTGGTATGCCCTTCTTCTTCACCCTAATCTGATGGTATCTGGATCTTAAATCAATCTTGTAAAGCATTGAAGCTCCCTTCATTGATCCATCAGATCATTTATCCTAGGCAACAAATACTTATTCTTAATTGTCACCTTATTCAACTGTCTGTAATCCGTACAAAGCCTAGCACTTTCGTCCTTTTTCTTAACAAACAAGAATGGTACTCCCCAAGGTGACACACTAGGTCTGATAAATTCCTTCTTCATCATATCATCCAGTTGTTTCTTTAACTCTGTCAACTCCACGGGTGACATCCGATAAGGAGCTACTGATATAGGTCATGTCCCTGGTATGAGATCTATAATGAACTTAACTACCCTCTCTGGTGGCAAACCTAAAACATCAGGAGGGAAAACTTCAGGAAACTCTCTCACGATATGCATAGAATATATACTCGGAGTCTCCTTAGCTTCCAAAGAGAAAAGCATCACATATTACTGAGAATCGTCACTCCTCATATTTGTTCCTTCATTGGCAGATACTACGCTAGAAGGCTCCAGAAAAGATAGGGTCTTTTGGGTGCAATCTAACACTACATGGTTAGTCGAAAGTCAATCCATGCCAAGAATGACATCTATCTGTTGCATAGGCAAACATATGAGATCCACAAGGAATGTCCTATTTTCAATAACTATAGGACACTGTAGGCAAACAAACATAGTGATCAAAGGATCACTAGTAGGGGTAGATATTGTAAGAGTATATGGTAACTGGGAAATGGGTAAATGTAAATGATCTACACACTCATGCGAAACAAACGAATGTGTAGCCCCTGTGTCAAACAACACACGCGAGAGCCTTCCAGATAGTAAACATATACCTTGAATAAGATCTGCGGACTAAGAGGATTCAGATCCTTTCACAGTAAACACCATCCCCGTGGCCTGAGGTCTGGCCGTCTGTCGTCCTGCCGATGGAACTCCTCTCCCAGCTCCACCTCTAGAACTACTGGCCCCTCTGTCGGCAGTTGGCTGCTGCTGTCCTGCTCTCTTTCGGCAATCCCTAGCAAAATGACCTGGTTTACCATAGATGTAGCAACCAGATCTATCTGTACAATCCATGATATAATGCGAACCTCCGCATCTGAAACAAATTGGACCTCTCTGCTGTTGGGCCTCTCTGCTGACTGGTGCTGCTGCTGAAACTGGTGCAGATGTAAGAGTGCTCTGCCCTGGTCTAGTGTAAAGTCCTCTCATCCAATGAGAACCATTATACCCTCTCCCCTGATGACCTGCTCTAGTAGGACCCCCACTCCACTGTTGTCTCAGCTCTGCGGCCTGCCTCTGGTCCATACTTTCGATAGCACTGCACCTCTCCACCAACTCTGGAAAACTCAGAATATCCAAGGGCACTTTAGCCCTCCTCAGCTCGTGCTGTAAACCCTCCTCAAACCTCCGGCACATCCAATCCTCATCTGGAAACCTCTAGTAAAACTCGAAAAACTGTATCAAAGCCTCGAATCTCGCTGCACAATCACCCATAGACATGTCCCCCTGTTGGAGACTCATGAACTCTCGCTCCTTCTCACGTCTGACCAACCGCGGGAAGTACTTCTCAAAGAAACAGTCTCTGAACAAATACCAACAGATGAACCTGCCATCTGCCTCAAGCAACCTCCTCTTGCCTCTCCACCATGACTCGGCTCCTCCTGTCAGCATGAAAGCGTCATACGTCACCTTGTCATCTCTGCATCTCATGGTGTCAAAAATCTTTTCCAACTCCTGTATCCACCACTCAGCTCGCTCTGGGTCATACTCTCCTCCGAACTGTGGTGGCTTCAGAAAGGTAGCCAACCCTTCATCCTCAGTCTCATCAGCTCTCCTCCTATCCTGCTGCTCCTGTAGCTTTACCTCTCTCTGCATCATCTAAGCATTCTGTTGCGCCTGCTGCAAAAGAACGGATGCTAACTCACGGATAGTCTGGAGAGTCTCGGATGACTCCCCTCCACCTCCAACTCCTGCCTCAGGCTGATGATCATCCTCAATACCCTTATAGCTCTACCACCACCACGTCTACCATGTCCTCATCCTCTACCTCGAGTCATGATCCTGTCAAAAGAAATCATTAACTCACATCAGCATGACATATAATACTACATAAAAGTAGAATATAAATACTATATGTCATACAAATGTCACTTCCGGACTTACTACCCAACTTCTAAGCATAGTCATTATCCGATGTGGATTCAACTAAATGGCCAGTACACCCTATTTCACAGTCCGATTAGAACCGAACTGCTCTGATACCACCAAATGAGACGCCCAAACGTCCCATTAAGAAAACCCAAAATTATCAAAACCCAATCGTGTTATTAACGTTAAGCTGTTATATTAAAACGGCAGGAAAAATTTAAAACTTGAATATACCTAACTATCATACAGATATATACATCACATATATACATACATGCATAAAATATGTACATCACATCCCGATACAGTATTGTCTAGGGAATCCCATCAGTAGGATCCCGATAGATACAAACTGGTAGCATCATAAAAATACATCAAAGAGCTGAAGAAAAGATGTCTCACCGACTCTCAACACCCAGTCCCCTCTAGAAATACACGAAAAACCTCATACACACCTACGACGATAGCACTGGCTTGAGCTATCATATACTACCACCCTCACTAGCATCTCGTGGTCCTGACGGTCCAGTCACTCCTACCACAACCCTCACTAGCATCTCGTCGATAAATCCTGCTATCTCTGGGATGTAGTCTGGAGGACACTAGGGAAGACTCTGAACCTGTAGCTCTGAGTCTGACCTCAGGAGGTGCTAGTGCCTCGGGAACAGACATCGGGTCAGGAATTGGTGCAATTGGATCCTCCTCGGGTACTGATGCAAGTACTGGTTCTGGTGCCGGTGCAAGTGCTGGTGCAGGTCCTGGTCCTAGAATAAGTACCTCAAAGGGTACCATGAAGGGAACTGGTGCCATGCCCGGCATCGGCGGCAACTGTCCATCCAAATGTCTGATAGGGAAGGGGAGTGTTTGGAAGAAACGGAATGTTCCAACCAAACCTAAGGGAGCCCCCTGTCCGAGTCCGATAGTCACAGAAACTGGACCCGTATTTACAGTGAAACGAGTGACCGGGGCCACGAGGCACCCGTTCGGGTCAACGAACTCAAACTCGAATGTTCTCGTGAGGGGAAACCCTGCATCCTAGGTAGGAGTGTTCATCAACCGATCCAAATCGATTTAAACTGCAAAAACCGAACCGAAAAACCGAAAATCGAATAAACCAAAAACAAAAAAAAACCGAAAACCGAAAAAACCGCTTTTTTAAATTGGATCGGATTTTGGATCTCCTGGTGCAATCCCATCTAAACCGATCTATTATATACATATACTATTAATTTTGAAATTTTAGTATTACTCATACTTAAGCATTGTTTTTCATACTTTTATGTCCCTCATTCTCTTTAATATTTTTGTTGGAATAACATATGGACTATTTAGAATGAATATTAATGTATTCAAGTTATATTTGCTAATAAAAATTTATGCATAACATATATACACTTGATTGAGTAAACATGAAAAATAGGAAATCAATTAAGTAAATTTGAAAAATAATTAGCTACAATTTATTTGTAGCCTATTCATGGGAAAAAAAATAGGATAAGTGAAGTAGATATGGAGACTTAACGTAAAAGAATATTTAACATAAAAGAACGTGTTAAAATATCAATAATTATTTTTTCTCAGACTCCCAAATTAAAATTTTGTCAAGAATTCTCTAAAATTTCCCTCACTTGTCATCAAATCAAATAATGGTTAATAAAGAACAAATAGTTGTTGCCTTTCATAAAGGTTGTACTATTCTAATATAAAGAGATGTTAAAATAAGTATTGGGCACACTAAACTTGCTCACTTAAATGAAGATTATCTTTTGTCCAATGTTAAATAAGTAAAAAAGGACACTTGACATAAGAAAAAAAAAGTAAGTATGGCAAAAACCGAATTATCCAATCCAATCCAAACCGCATATGATTGGATCGGATCAGATTTTTTTGAGGAAGCAAACCGATCTAATCCAAACCACAAGTTGTTTTCATCATTGGATCGGATGACTTTTTAGCTCAAAATCGATCCAATCCAATCCGCGAACACCCCTAATCCTAGGTCATCCAAGGATGATCCCAATATGCCATCTGTCTGGTCCGGGTCTAAGGTACAAACATAAATAAAACAAACATACGGCAAATGATAAGGGGATAAGACACAATATAACGTCACACGTGGAAAGGGTTTAGCAACATTTAATTCTATAACAGCACACTAAACATCCATCTCCATCATGATGCATTGCAATGTTGTATGTATACTCAGGTTTGCCCACATATCCGGATATCCACAACGACACGTCTCCAGAGGCCCAGGTGCACATCCTCGTCTGCGGAGGGAGGATGCCCATGCAAAGCAATGGCACTATAGTTGTACAAATACACGACGGTGCACACCACTGATCCACGACCAGGTTGCTCATGCAAAGCATGAACTATAACTGCAGGAATAATGAAATAATGTCTGGGACTGTCCTGCCAATAGCCTAAACCATGGGAATTCAACCTTCGAGGAATAGACCCCACAGACCATGTTTCAGGTCACCCTTATGAGAATATCACAGACCATGTTTCAGGTCATCCCATAGTGCCCTAACCGCTCATCACTATCTCATAAATAACTTCAATAATAATCTTGTCTTAATCAATCTCATCACCATATCACAATAATAATCTTGGTTAGGCACTACTAACACATGTATCATGAATTCCCCACATCCATTGATAACTCATCATGTCTTATCACTATTCAATCTCTAATCACAATAATCACCCATCATGTCAACATATCATCATTACAATCATTTCCACATCCAATAATAAAATAATACGATAACAAAATAAATATAATATAATCCAGTCACACCAATCATATAAATAGTCAATAATAGTCAAATAGACCAAGCAATCAAAGCAGGCAACATGGTTAATAAAATAATATATTTTTATAAGTAGCGGTGATAAACGTACAATTCCAATATTATCATCGGTACCACCAAGTAGTTCCCAATGTGATATTGACGTTATTCGTTACTCGCTCTCTAGTAGGGTTTAGGTCGCCCTACCCCATTATCGAATTAAATGCCACTTCGCCGTTTCTGACGTTAGATGGCTTCTTCTCCCCACCTTACTGACGCGTGTACTTTCCCGTACAAACTCTGAATGCGTCTGTGCTACTGACACGTGCCTCGACACATTTTCCAACAACGTTCACAAATCCCAAACAGCCACTGCATTAATTGAAATTCGGACTACAAATTGAGTTAAAGATCAAAGAGAAAAGACATCAAAAGTGCTTCCGTTCGAACTCCATATCTCACATTCCAGACATTTATTTACAAATTTGAATGGTTAGAAAGAAGAACTCTCTGTCCTTAACCTCCTACAAAATTTTCAGTCTGATCCAACGGTGAGCGAACCTCGATGGCCGTTCTGTGGTGACAGGTTAGAAGTTATACGGGTTGAGTTTCTCACCCTCTACGTCCACTGTGCGAACTGAACATCTCACACTATAGAGGTTATTTCGAAATTCCGACCATTGGATATGAAGAACCACTGGTCTAGAACCTTCATATGAAATTTGATCGCGATCCAACGTTGGAAGAGTGTATGGTGGCAATTTCACAGTGACCACACCAACTAAGCTTTGCAACTCAACAATGACTGCCTTCCTTTGAGAGTTTCTTCCCCATCTTCTCTATTTTTGTGCATGAATGAGAAAGGAGACACAGAAATATCTTTCATTACACTATTAGATGTAACATATTTAGTTTTATTATATTTTTAGTTAAGTTATATGCATGTAGGCTAGGTGTCATAATCTTAGGGTGTTAGGTGTCTTAGTGGAAAACATGTGTCGACTTAGGCATTAGCTTAGGTGTCCTATAAAAATGGTAGTGGAATCCATGTGTCAAGAGTCTAGGCTAGGTTGGGTGAGTGGAATGGTGACGTGGCGTCTTGGCATGGCGACATATGTCATCGCGTGTTGGTTCGTCTGTACAACCGGGTGTTTTCTTTCGTATCTTTCTACTGCTGAAATATTTTTACTGTATTATTTTAGGCTACTCCTAAAAACTTGTTGTAATCATGCCTGAACTAATTTCAATATTCCAACTCTCAATTAATTAATCGATCATTAATTGCTCGGTTTGTGTTTCTTTGCGTTATGGACCCGTTCAACGTCCGATTGACCTCAAATTTGAGATATAGGCTCATCAAGACCTAATAAACAACCTCAAACCATAAAAAATGCCTAATCTCATTCCGAACTCCAAATTTCTTCTTTTCACACTCTTTGACTTTAAAAAGGATAATCGGGGAAAACCCTAAGATTCGTGTATGTTCAAACTCACTCTAGATGGTTGCGTACTTTCCTTGCAAGGGTCTCTAAACCTTAACCAACATCTTAAATATATAATCCAAGTCTTAAACCTATTTATCATACTTAAACAATACATGATATTATGACTATTTTAGTCGCCATCCCGCTCAACTATCGATAGTCTCGACATCATTCTGTCTCCTCCGTGACATTGCCAACCCCGCCACAGCGGTGCCTGAGACACCTTGTTGTGCCCCGGTGTTTTATGAGATTAATTCCCTCTTAATTCATTTCTTAATCGCGAGCTTAGCGTGAAAAGTACGTAAAATTTAAAACTTCAGTTAACTGACATACAACTTTAGTTCATAAAAAACAACACACCGTATTTAGGTGATACATACACACTTAAGTCTTATAATCATATTACAAAACACTATTGAGGATATCCTCTCAGTAGGATACCTCACAGGCATATATTTAACAACAATCATACTTAGCGGGAAATATAAAAATACTCCTTAGACACACTGGTCATAATGTCTATACTCTAATCATCATGGGTTACAGCTCGACCTCCTGCCTCTAGTTCGTAAGGAGTTCCATCCAACTCCACCGCAACCTCCATTTCATAGAGAGTTCCGTCCATCTCCTTAGAAACATAATCCTTTATCGGGTCTTAAAACCTAAGTAAAGTAAACCCACAAAAATACAGAAATATAGGGGATAAGAAGCAATTCTATCATCAAAAAGCGGAAAAGAGTCACAGCATATTACATAGTAATTGTCACAGACATGACATCATTCAACACTAACTATCCTCCATAAATCACTATATCAACCTCTACCCACACTCATGCAATGTAACACTTTATGCTGACGTGGCCACTACCATTTCCTTCACGTGTTCCTCGTGGGGAATGCCAGTCAAATTGTTCAAGCGATGGGTTCTAAATTCCCGGTGCACATTCTCTTCCATGGTGAGAATGCTCACGAAAAGCAATGATACTATAGTTGTAAGACTCAATGACTTAGAGATTTTGATATATGACAAATACAATTTAATGTGTGTGCAAGTGTTTTAGTGTCAAATTGCAAAGACATGTATCAAGCAGTGATCAACAAGTTCATTAAGCAAATTCAAGGAAATTATTCAAGGAAGAACTTGAAGGAATCAAGGAGCTGCATGTAGAAATCAAAAGTGCAAAGTCAAAGATCAAAGGATCATCAAGACCAAGCTTAACAGAGAACTTTAGATTTAAGTCTTAGATGATCTGTAAGAGAAAGAAATCTCTTAGTCACAAAATAACTCAACTAAAAAGATGCATGAAGAAAATCAATTTTCATAACCTGCATTAAAAGGAATAAGTTTTTGTTAATGAAAATGATTTTTGGAAAGAAGAAATAGATTTGATCAGGAATGGATCCCCTGTGTTTTTAGTCTGATAAACTCAATACACAAGATTCTAATCGTGCTCGTCCACTAAAGTGATACAAGCGCTCATCCACTAAAGTGACAGAAGTGCTCGTCCACTGAAGTGATAGAAGTGCTCGCCCACTAAAGTGACAGAAGCGCTCGTCCACTGAAGCGACAGAAGTGCTCGTCCACACAAGTGACAAAAGCGCTCGTCCACATAAGTCTTTGGACTTGCTAAGTCCTTAATAAGAAGCTCTGTCCAATGACGTGGCATATGGAGCTCGTCTACTATCAACTACGAGCCTTGAGGATTGAAGACGACGTCAATGTAGAATCTTATTTCAAGAACCAGAATCAAGAAAACAGATTCTGTTATCAGACCCAAATCTGTTTTAATTGATCACAACGACTATAACTTGTTTTCTATATAAAGAGGGATCGCAGGAACACTTTTAATAAAATACACATATCAAAACATATCAGAATTACACGAAATCAATTTGAGAGATCAATTGTGAAAATCATTTATCATCTTTCTTGAGCTTATTGTGAAAAGAGTGTTTCATTCTCATAAGTGCTTCAATTTGTATATCTGACTATTGAGAGTTAGGAATCAATTTTTCGTTCTATTTGATTGTAAAGAGAGAGGGAGTCTCTTTGTGTGATTAGGGTGAGGTATCCCTAAGGAAGAACATTGAGTCTCTTCACAAGAGTGTGGTATCTCGAGGTGAAGGAGTGCTCTGTGGTGTAAAGGTTTTTCAAGCTACCTGGCTAAAGCTTGTTGTGTTAGTGCGTGAAAACCCACACGTGAAGTGGGGACTGGATGTAGGTCACAGTGGTGGTGACTGAACCAAGATAAATCTGGTTGTGTGGTATCTTTAAACTCAAACTCTTTAATTTCTCTCTTGAGCATATAACTGTGATCTTGATGTTCTAAGTTTTCGATTAATATCAGTTCTTGATCTGCATAATCAATATTGAATCTTGAGTAAACTGTAATAATAACTGTGTATTCAATTCTATTCTTAAGGATCAATATTTGAATTGAATCTTGCATCATATGTGATCAAATTCGAATAGCTTAATTTTTGTTTCTTAATCACTGAAACTGAAACCTGCAAGTATGTTCTTGATTGTTAATGCTTGTATCCGAAACTTGCATAATTTGTTCTTAATATTTAAATGCTTAATCAGTTTCTGTATTTTGTTATTATTGATTTTTGAACCGAACCTATTCTATGATCTATTAATTCTGAATCAGTCTTTCTTATACTCATCACCTTCTATTCGAGATTTTATAAAAAGCCCTTCACTATTTTTGTAAAAGATCCTGAGGCAACTCTGATTTGAAAAGTTTCTGAAAAGAAATTTTTAGAGGGAAAGATTTTAAGAAAACTCAATTCACCCCCCCCCCCCTTCTTGAGTCGTTGAAGCCAAAACAACAATAGTTGCACGATGCTCCCGGTGCACACCCCTTCCACTCCCGGGGGTGCTCAATGAAATTCAATGACACTATAGCTGCACAACATATTTATAAGGTGGAACTGTATAGCGAGAACTCTTGACCTCGTATATTCCAAATATACGGTTGTGAACAACAACGCAAACACATGAATCTCACCGACCCACATTAATAACATCCTAGTGCCTTAACCTTCCATCAAAGTCTTAACACATATTCTATGTCACACTTCCTCTTTAAAAATAACTTATTTAGGTTAGGCACTGATGGGCTCCGGCAAGTATATCAGATCGAAGCAAGTAATAATTAAAACGACAAGTAAATTACCGAGTATCGAACTCAGGGATTGAGAAACCAAGTACAATTTCACAAATTAAACAACTATTTTATACTAAGAAATAAGTGTGAATAGATTTCAAGAAAATAAAAAGAAACAATAAAAGAAATCAAAATCAAATATATATTTTTTTAAATATGATAAGAGATTTCTAGGATTGAGGCTACCACGATGACAAATTATGAAATCTAATTGCCTACCCCTTTATTAATATTTAACTCAATTGAAGGTGAATCATCCTAACTTAGTTAATGTTCCCTCTCGAGATACAAGAACCATGCTCAATTAAACCAACTCCTACTCTCGTGGTAATTGTATTTAAATTGAACCCATTACGATTTATGATAATTCAATGGTATACCCTCGAAGGGCCACTTCTAACTTTCATGATTTAAGTCCTAAGTTCAATTCCTATGGATCCGATACCTAGGTTCACTGCTAAGTTCATCCCTAGAATATCTAAGACATGCAAAAAGGTGATCAGTCAATTTACATGGGTGAAGCACAATAAGAACCAAATCAATGAATCAAACATTAACAAAAGGGGAAAAAATCAAATATTCATCATAGTAATGTCAAAGGGCATTGCCCAATTCTAGAAACAAAACAACTACTCAGTCATAAAAGAAATAACAAGAAGAAGAAGAAAAGAAATAACAATTGAAAATTTCTCTATGCGGCGCTGTGTGTGTTGCGCTACTGCCTGCCTTTGTTCTGTGCGCAACTCTCCCCTCCACTGCGTTCTTGGCACTTGCTGACTTGCGCTATATATATAGTGCAGCCTCCAATTTGTAAGTTTCAATCATCATTCAATTGTGATTTGTACGTTGGCCCATGGCAACTTTGACAATTTGGTGATTCACGTTGCTGCACTTTCTAATTGAACTTGTAATCTCAAAGTGATCATGTAGGCCCCTTGCTTTAATTATCAATTGACTTTTCAAAACCCATATCAATCTTTCCTTTCTTCACGCTGCTTCACTAGTCCATGGAGTAATTTTTTTTTCCAATTTCCAGTTTGAGCTTATTATTTGATGGTTCTAATCACAAAGTGATCATGTGGGCCCTTAGCACATTGGATCCACATTGACCAAGCTTCAATTGACAAGGCAAATTCTTAATGGAAAGATATTTCATTCAACTCACTTAACTTTGAATTGATAGTAACAATATTCTCTTCCCTGGAGCATTCAATTGCTAGGTCTTATCATATCCTTTATTATTGTGATAGGCAATTATTATCCAAATCCAAATTGATTTGGATCCAATCTTTTATCTCAATGCCAATTGAATTATATTTTAATCATAATAATCCAAATCCAATTTGATTTGGACTTCAAATCCATCATGTGCCCCCCCGCAATTTACTTGGCAATCTTCAATTTAATTGATATCCTTCTTCTTTGTCCTTTCCTAAAAATAAAAATAAGAAAAATCTTGAGAAAAATATCTAAAATCTAATTAAATCAATTAAATGCACACATGGACTCTAAAATAACAAAAATAGGAAAACAAAGTTTAATTTTGGTTAAATCAAGTATTCAACTCAATTTGATCGATTAAATCCACTCTAAAATAATAGATAAAACATGATAAGCCAGCAGATTATCAAAATAACCCAAACTTAAACTTTGCTTGTCCTCAAGCAAACTAAAAATCAAATAGACTCAAAACTTGGAAAGCTCGAAGGATTCAATCAATTTCGCACAAATTTCATGCAATTTTATCAATTCAATTTTTATTCAATGTTTTCCCTTTTCATTATAGTAATCCCCACATTCGTTTACTTCAAACAAAGAGAATTTCATCATTCATGCAATAATCAATCTAAGCAAATGATCCAAGTTACACACAAGAGGGAGATCACCAATTTCAAATAATTGCCTTCCTCACAAGGGCATTTAGTAATTCGCTCATTCGTTCAATTTGTCTAGGATATCAACTTTCACTCAATTTCACATTTTAAGAGCACTTTCCATGAATTTGATTTTCATCTCAAAAATAGTTCTCACGAAAACATGCATGCAACATCAAAAGGTCTTTTAAAGGTTGTAATGGGGCCTGGCTAAAGGTAGGATATTCAAAGGTACTAGGATTAAGTCCCTAGGAACTACGAGAGCATGAAACTTTTTACACTTTTATTTTCACTCTAATTCCTTTTTTTTTCATTTTTATTTTTCACGCTTTGGGTGGCTACAACCTATTTCTTTTAACACCCTTTTATTTTACCATTTTTGGCATTTTTGTAATTTTCTTCTTTTTCTTTTTCTCTTTTGCCTTTGGCTTCAACCTTTCTATTTTTTTTCTTTTTCTCAACCCAAAATAATATATCAAACCCTTGTAGTCACCCCAAACTTAGTTTCTTACAACCCTCGTCTTGTTAAGCATCCATGCTCTCCTAAATCCGTTAACCTGGTTTTTCCGGATTTTTAGCTTAAAACATAAGGTCATCAAGAAACAATAGGCTGTAGGCTCAATGCGGCTAACTAGGGAACATGCATTAGGGAAGATTCTTTTTTGGCCAAATAGTTATTTCGAAGAAAATTGCCTAAATCATTTGATGCAAACCATGAATAGATTCAAGCAAATCCGGGAAAGTGCAACTTAAAAGTGATTCAAACAATTTAAAAACAATGGTGGAGGCTCAAATTCCTCACCTGGACATTTTTCGCAAATTGTTTGACCGAGATACAATCTCTAGTGTGTGCACCCTTTCACCCCAAACTTGTCAAAAATCATACAATCATAATAAAATTTCTCAAAGTTCAATTTTCAATTTTTCACATGGGGATCAATTTCCAATTTCCAATTTTCAAATAATTAGGGGAAATCATCAAAAATCAATATTTATCATGCAATCCATTTATGCTAAATTTAATTAAAATCCCTTCACGCTTACCAATACAAGACTCACACACATATGACTGAAGTAAAGAAAAGCAAAATAATTAAAAAGAGAAGGGTTTAGAAAAACTCATTGAAGACGCTTCCACCTGGATCCCATAGCCTGTGGTAAAAAGATCAAGAGATGCCCAAGATGTAAGACCTTCCTCCCGGATCCCATGGCTTGTGGAGTGGAGATGGAAGAAGCAAGTGTGATGAGATTCCATTGACTTCTTTAAGTGATATGATGAGCTCACTTCCTCTTGGGTCAAATGGTAAGTCACCTACTCCAAGAATGGCGTTTATGTAATTAGCTTCTCCATGAAACACTAGAACCATAACTTTTTGAGGCGACCTTAGAGCCTTTGCTGCTGTTGATGAAAACTCCCAATTCTCAGGCAATGACTTGAACTCCAAAGTTGGTATTTTCACAAAGAAATGTTGTAGACAAATAGAAGGTACCAACTTTGTTATATCCAAGCATGCATGCAAACCAACATACTTATCCAACTCAGAATTTTTAGGCTCCTCAATAGGAATGGTGAGAGAAGTATTTTCCACATGATTGGTCTCTTTTGTCCCTTGCAAAGGAACAATAGGAGACATTTCCTCCTTGCACTCCTCTTCATGATCCTCTCTTCTTGAATCATCTTCCACCACTTCATCTTCATTCACGTCTATGCTAGCAAAGAGATTCTCTTCAATTTGAATTCCATGTTGCTTTTCTGTTAGCAATTTAGAAAATTCACTAGCTTGTTCTTCTAACTTCTGAAAGTTGTCACTTAGGGACACCGCTATCTTACTAGCATTTTTTCCTGCTTGTATTTCAGCCCTCTGAATCATGGAACTAACTTCCTCCTTGCTACGCTCTATGCTCAAGCTTAAAAGATAAGCATCTATATCCCAAATAATCTCTAGTAAATCGGGATCCAGCTCGAAGTATTGTGGTGGTTGCAAAGATGACAAATAGGATTTACATTCCTCTTTGAAGTATATCTTCACGTGTTTATCAGTGATACCATCAAACACGATCCAATCAAGTTGATATTCCCAAGTTGGATAGTAACGATAGTCCATGTGTTTTATCAACCTTGCACAAACAAAACTCAAAGGAAAAGGTCAAATATATACAAATAAAAATTAAAAAGACAAAAGTAGTTGCCTCCTTTGTTACTAATGATATTGGTATTGTCAATCCTCGGCAACGGCGCCAAAAACTTGATGGGCTCCAGCAAGTATACCGGATCGAAGCAAGTAATAATTAAAACGGCAAGTAAATTACCGAGTATCGAACTCAGGGATTGAGAAACCAAGTACAATTTCACAAATTAAACAACTATTTTAGACTAAGAAATAAGTGTGAATAGATTTCAAGAAAATAAAAGAAACAATAAAAGAAATCAAAATCAAATATTTATTTTTTTTAAATATGAGAAGAGATTTCTAGGATTGAGGCTACCACAATGACAAATTATGAAATCTAATTGACTACCCCTTTATTAATATTTAACTCAATTGAAGGTGAATCATCCTGACTTAGTTAATGTTTCCTCTCGAGATACAAGAACCGTGTTCAATTAAACCAACTTCTACTCTCGTGGTAATTGTATTTAAATTGAACCCATTACGATTTATGATAATTCAATGGTATCCTCGAAGGGCCGCTTCTAACTCTCGTGATTTAAGTCCTAAGTTCAATTCCTATGGATCCGATACCTAGGTTCACTGCTAAGTTCATCCCTAGAATATCTAAGACATGCAAAAAGGTGATCAATCAATTTACATGGGTGAAGCACAATAAGAACCAAATCAATGAATCAAGCATTAACAAAAGGGAAAAAATCAAATATTCATCATAATAATGTCAAAGGGCATTGCTCAATTCTAGAAACAAAAATTCAACCATAAAAAAAAGAACAAGAAGAAGAAGAAAAGAAATAACAATTGAAAATTTCTCTATGCGGCGCTGTGTGTGTTGCGCTACTGCCTGCCTTTGTTCTGTGCGCAACTCTCCCCTCCACTACGTTCTTGGCACTTGCTGACTTGTGCTATATATATATAGTGCAGCCTCCAATTTGTAAGTTTCAATCATCATTCAATTGTGATCTGTACGTGGGCCCATGGCAACTTTGACAATTTGTTGATTCACGTTGCTGCACTTTCTAATTGAACTTGTAATCTCAAAGTGATCATGTAGGCCCCTTGCTTTAATTATCAATTGACTTTTCATGACCCATATCAATCTTTCCTTTCTTCACGCTGCTTCACTAGTCCAGGGAGTATTTTTTTCCAATTTCCAATTTGAGCTTATTATTTGATGGTTATAATCACAAAGTGATCATGTGGACCCTTAGCACAATGAACTCACATTGACCAAGCTTCAATTGATAAGGCAAATTCTTAATGGAAAGATATTTCATTCAACTCACTTAACTTTGAATTGATAGTAACAATATTCTCTTCCCTGGAGCATTCAATTGCTAGATCTTATCATACCCTTCTATTATTGTGATAGACAATTATTATCCAAATCCAAATTGATTTGGATCCAATATTTTATCTCAATGCCAATTGAATTATCTTTTAATCATAATAATCCAAATCCAATTTGATTTGGACTTCAAATCCATCATGTGGGCCCCCGCAATTTACTTGGCAATCTTCAATTTAATTGATATCCTTCTTCTTTGTCCTTTCCTAAAAATAAAAATAAGAAAAATCTTGAGAAAAACATCTAAAATCTAATTAAATCAATTAAATGCACACATTGACTCTAAAATAACAAAAATAGGAAAACAAAGTCTAATTAGGGCTAAATCAAGTATTCAACTCAACTTAATTGATTAAATCCACTCTAAAATAATAGATAAAACATGATAAGCCAGCAGATTATCAGGCACCTCTAAGTCACCATTATCCTCACACCCAAACCAACAATTATCTCTCGAACAACATACATCTTTGCTTAAAATCCACTATGCACAATATTTAAAACCAAGCAGATCATGCATAACACAATATCAGAAAATATTCAAACACCAAAAATAATACGTCACATGCAGGTGGAATACCTCAACCAGCATATGACAATAAATTCAACATCATAAAGTCAGACATCATCAAATACTTCAAATCAACCTAACGTCGATAAACCTACAATCCCCTAATCACTATTGGTTTTACAGAAAAGGTTTCCAATGTGATTTTGGTCTTGTCGATTACTCAACGACTAGTAAGGTTTAGGTCGCCCTACACAATTATATATTATATAATATACTACTTATCGATTTCCGATAATGGAATGGTTCTTTCCCCCACCTGAGTTATCACCGGAATTCCGACTTCGACGATCCTCGTTATCACACCACAGTTTAACAGTTTCTCATTCAACCAAACAACACACTATAATTAATTAACAAAATCACCCTTAACCATTTTTGTTAGGTTCGGCCAAGTAATTCAAATGAGGGTTAGGGTTATTTTCTCATTCTAATCTTTTGGATTCTAATTACTTAGGTCCTAGGTAGTTTAGGTAAATTGTCATAACTTGAAAATATGAACAAAACATTTTAATCCCTTTTTAGTTGACTTTCGACATTACATAGGAAAATAGGCTAGGGATTTTTAAACTTCTAAATCTTTTGGATTAAGGATATTAAAGCATCATAGAGACAACATCAATTGTCATAAACCCAAGAATGGACAAAATCATCCACTTATCATTTCCTAAGGTTTTCGGCCTGTATAAGCATCATGGGTTAGAGAATTTGTTTTGAGTCAAGCTATTGGATTTAGATTGCATAGATACTTAAGAGTATTAAACACTCATTAGAATTCATTAATTCAACAACACCAATAAACTCCTAAACTCTAAAGTTTCGGTCAACACCATAAAATTGGGATAGAAATCTTTGTTAAAGTTTAAGCTTTTAGATTAAAATCATATAGATATTAAAGAGCATGAAACAATTGTTAGAAATGAAAAAATGGCACAAAAACATCAACCCACTTTTCCATCACAGTTTCGGCCATAAGGGTTTCATGGGGTTTGGGGGTTTTATTTTTCATTCATACACTTCCATTCAACTAGCTTAAGTCTTATGAACATAAATACAAGATCATGATACAACAATCTTATGCTTAGATCTCTTAGTAGTTCCATTTTCAAGAAAGCTACAAAGTGGGTTTCAAACAACCAATGATCTTGAGAAGTAAAGGAATAAATTCAAGTGATGAAGATCTAAGAAGAAGAAATGGTGAGGACTTGATGAATCTTCACAAAACAAGCTTGAACTCTTTAAGTTTATGTTTTGTAAAATGAAGAATGAAATAAAAATGAGAGTGTGCAGGGGGGGGGAGGCCACGGCTTGGGTAGATTAAATAGGAAAGATATTTTAAGGAAGTGTTTGGCTATTAGGCTTAGATTAATAGGTTTTAGGAATATAATAACATATATTAATTAACTATAGTTAATAATTAACTTAGCTAGAGTTATTTTGCTAATCATAGTTAATATTATGTGGCTCACAATTAATGTAGGTGTGGCTGCCTCTTGTCCACACAAATTAACTGGTTAGAAATTAACAAAACTTTGGTTAGGTTAAGATTAAGGGCATTTTGGTCATTTCACCTAAAAACTCATAATTTCTAACATTAACTGCCTCATAAATTCTTGATGAGTCATCTCATATCTCGGTTCCTCTGGTGTCCCATTCTATCTATGTAGTTCCATTGCCGATTCCATTGATTTCCCGATTAGGGTTTTACGCCCGAATAAAAGCTTAATATTTCGTTTTTGGTTGAAACTTTTCAAACTAACCAAACTCCTTGGAAATATGATTTAAATATAAACCATTTCGTTCATGAGTCCATATTAGTTTTTTTGATCATTAAAATCTTACTGTCAGTGAAAATACTGACTGTTTTCCGTTCGAACTTTCGCCAAAATTCGTCAGAATACACATAATATTTTATTTCTGATTATAAATTTGGAAAGTATAATTCCTCACGGACAAAATATAAAAAACTACAAATTTCAGTTTTCGGGTCAAATTAGGGTTTTCTGTCGCTATAAAATTATATTGTCGGTTAAAAATAGAAACAGGTTTCCGTCTGAGTTTTAAACTCAAATTTAACCAGAGATTCCTACCGTAGAGTAGGTTCTTGATAGGATTTTGTTTTCTCCAAAATCATTTCCTAAGTCTCAAATATAAATATAAATAAATATATTTGTACTGTTAAAACGGCGTAAATAAAAACAGGCTGTTACATTACTACCCCTCTTAGAAAAGAAATTCCGTCCTCGGAATTTACATACCTCAGAAAAGATGTGGATATTGTTGTTGCATATCTGCTTCACGTTCTCACGTGGCATCTCCAGTAGTTTCATCCCATATGACCTTTAACTAAAGGAATTTGTCTACCACGAAGCTCCTTAATCTCTGTATCTGCTATCCTTAAAGGTAAAGCCCCATACTCCAGATTCTCTCACAGTTGTATAGACTCAGATTCAATAACATGAGAAGGATCAGGATAATACTTTCTTAACTGAGAGACACGAAAGACATCATGAAGGTTAGAAAGATTAGGTGGTAAGGCAATATGGTAAGCTATTGGACCAATTCGTCGAAGAATCTGAAAAGGTCCAATGAATCGAGGAGTAAGTTTTATGGACTTGATAGCTCTGCCAATTCCAGTTTTCTGAGTGACTCTAAAAAACACGTGATCACCTTCCTGAAATTCCAATGGTCTCCTCCTCTTGTCACTAAAGCTCTTTTGCCAATCCTGTACATCCTTCATCTTTTCCCTTATCTTCCGGACTTGTTCCGTAGTCTGTTGTACCACTTCTGGACCCAAAACTTGGTTCTCACCAGTCTCGTACCAACATAACGGGGTCCTACACTTTCTACCATATAAAGCCTCATATGGTGCCATCCCGACACTACTATGGAAACTATTGTTATAAGTAAATTCAATCAATAGTAAGAATTCATCCCAACTGCTAGTGTGCTCCAACACACAAGCTTTCAAAAGATCTTCCAATGATTGAATTGTCCTTTCTGACTGTTCGTCGGTCTGGGGATGATAAGCAGAAATCATTCTTAACTTTGTCCCTAAGGCATTTTGCAGTTGTCTCCAAAATCTAGATGTGAATCTAGGATCTCGGTCTGAGACAATGCTTGATGGTACACCATATAACCTAACAACTTCTTTGATGTAGATCTGGGTTAACTTTTCCAAACTATAAACACTTCATTAACCTATCAATGATAACCCAAATCGTATCATGCTTCTTAGGAGTTCGTGGTAACCCAACCACAAAATCCATAACTATGCTATCCCATTTCCACTCTGTGATATCTAAAGATTGTAATAAGCATGCCGGCTTCTGATGTTCAATCTTAGCTTTCTGACACACCAGACAAGATAAAACATACTCCGCTACTTCTTTCTTCATCTTTGTCCACCAAAACATTTTTTTCAAATCCCGATACATCTTAGTGGATCCAGGATGAAAACTCAACTTACCCTTATGTGCTTATTCCAAGATCATTTTCCTAAGTTCTAAAACCTCTGGCACACATATTCTATCTCTAAATCTTAACACACCATCTGTTCCTCTACTAAACTCAGAAACTTTACCCTCGTCTATCCCTTTACTTATCTCCTGAAGGTATAGATCCCGAACTTGTTTATCCTTAAGATCTTTCATAAAATCACTAATAATAGTGATCATACCTAAACATATTTATCATCAACCAACTCCATTCCTAAGTTCAAATCTCTAAACTGTTCCAGTAATTCTAACTCCTTAACCATCATTGCAGATACATGCAATGATTTCCTACTCAAGGCATCCACTACAACGTTCACCTTCCCAGGATGGTACAATAAATCAGACTCATAGTCTTTGATAAACTCCATCCATCTCCCCTGTCTCATATTCAACTCTTTTTGGTTGAACAAATACTTCAGACTTTTATGATCACTGTATACATTAAACTTCGCTCCATACAGAAAGTGTCGCCATATCTTCAATGCGAACACTATGGCTGCTAACTCAAAATCATGAGTCGGATAATTCCTATAATGAATTCTCAACTGTCCGGAAGCATACGCCACAACTCTTCCCTCTTGCATTAATACACATCCCAAACCTTGATATGACGCATCACAGTATACGTCGATTGTCCTAAAGGATCGGGTAAAGTCAACACAAGTGATGTAGTCAACCTATCCCTCAACTTTTGGAAACTTTGTTCACACTTATCTGTCCATATAAAAGCTGTATCTTTCCTCGTCAACTGCGTCATAGGCAATGCAATCTTCGAGAATCCCTCTATAAACCTTCGATAGTATCCACCTAATCCTAAAAAGCTCCGTACCTCACTTATTGTTTTAGGTCGTTCCCACTTAAGAACCACCTCAACCTTAGCTGGATCTACTGCTATTCCTTCTTTATTGATCACGTGACCTAGAAACTGAACTTCCTCCATCCAAAACTCACACTTAGAAAGTTTAGCATAAAGCTGCCTATCCTTCAAAACTTGCAGCACCACTCTTAAATGCTTCTCATGTTCTTCCCGCGTACAAGAATAGATAAGAATACCGTCGATGAACACAACAACAAACTTATCGAGGAATGGTCTAAAGATTCGGTTCATATAATCCATGAACACTGCTGGAGCATTAGTCACACCAAAAGGCATAACTAAATACTCGTAATGTCCATACCTCGTCCTAAAAGTTGTTTTAAGTATATCTTCCTTTCTTACTCTAATTTGATGGTATCCAGACCTCAAATCAATCTTAGAGAACACTATTGCTCCTTTCAACTCATCCATCAAATCATCTATCCTAGGCAACGGATACTTGTTTTAATTGTCACTTTATTTAACTGCCTGTAATCCGTGCACAACCTAGCACTTCCATCGTTCTTTTTAACAAACAACACCGGTGCTCCCCAAGGCGAAACACTTGGTCTGATGAACTCTTTCCCTAACATGTCATCCAATTGTTTCTTCAACTCAGCCAACTCAACCGGATCCGGTAGGGTGCTATAGATATAGGTCCTGTCTCCGGTACAAGATCTATGGTGAATTCCACTTCTCTTTCAGGTGGCAAACTTGGAACGTCTGGGGGGAAAACTTCAGGAAACTCTCTGACAATAGGCATAGAAACCTGGGGGACCCAATAGTCGCAATTGAAACCCGAGGGACCAAAATCGCACAATCGTGATACTTGAGGGACCAAAAGTGCAATTAAGCCAATCTTAAATTACAACGGTTCCAACTGCCATTATATACAGAGTTTACGGTGATTTGAACTGCCATATTATACTTGATGGAAATTGTAATGTGACTCATTTGAGTTAGGTGCAAATTACGGTAGTTTGAACTGTCATTTTTTACAAATATTATGGTGGTTCGAACTATCGTATTATACCTGGTGAAAATTATAATTTGACTCATTTGAACTCATTTTTAGGTGTAAATTATGGCAGTTTGAACTGCCTTTTTTATTCAAATATTAAAGCTGTTTGAACTGCTGCATTATACCTGGTGAAAATTAAAATGTGACTCATTTGATTTCATTTTTAGATGTAAATTACGGCATTTTAAATTGCAGTTTTTAAAAATATTATGGCAGTTTGAACTATCGTATTATACCTAGTGAAAATTATAATTTGACTTATTTGAACTTGCTTTTTAGGTGCAAATTACGACAGTTTGAACTGCCATTTCTTACAAATATTATGGCAGTTTGAATTGTCGTTCTATGCCCGGTGAAAATTATAATTTGATCCGTTTAAAACTCATTTTTCAAGTGCAAATTAAGGCAATTTAAACTGTCGTTTTATACAACCTTTATGGCGGTTCTAACTACCGTATTAACCGTTCTGAATTCGTTTTTTAGGTATAAATTACGGTAGTTCAAACTGCCATTTTTTATAAAGATTGGTGGTTTGAACTGCCGTATTATATATTTGAATATCAAAATAGACAAACAAATATTTTGGTTAATGACATCAACTAATGAAGTGTTGAATTTGGTTAATGGATATATCATATCATTGCAATTCATTAACCATCAACCAAACTTTGTTAACTTCGTCAACCAATAATTTTGAACTACATTAACCCTGAACACTATTGTCGAATTTTGTTGTCTATTTTGATGTTCAAATAATATTTTTTAAAATACCATCCAGCCTTTATAAAATAGTTGTATTATTTAAATATCCTTTCAATCGTAGTTAATGTCATTTAAAATCATATTTAATGACATTTAATTGATGGTTAATAAATTTCGAAACTTGATATCTATCAATCAAACTAAACACCTCATTAATCACCTTTTTTAACTCCGTTAAATTTTTTCTAGAATTTTGGGCTCAGGCCCCATTGTTCATAAAAAAAAATTCTAGAATTTTGGCGTGCATTTTGAGGCTCAAATAACATTTGTCTATAATTCCCTCACCCAGACCCTTTCTGACGTCACTCTCATTCTCGTCAATCTCTGCAGCTCAGCGCCGCCCCATCTCATCCACCGCCACGGAATCTATTCTCAGCGGCTCCGTCCGTCTGTACTCCACCGTCGTCCCCGCTCCGTTCTGTCCAGAAAGATCAGCAGTCTCCGCCCTTACGTCGTCCTCGGTCGGTAGTCTCCATCCTCTGAGGTATTTCCTTGTCGCTTCACTGTCCTCTTCAGCCATGTCTCTCCACTTTTGTTTGATGTTCTTTGTTCCATTCTGTGAAGACAATTGACCCGATTAACCCGACCCAAACCTTGTTTGAGTTGGTTTGGTTCAAGTCCATTAAAAAATTATACAAATCCGACACAACCCGACACGCGATAAATTGATTGGTTTGGATATCGGGTTGAGTCGAAATCGATACAATCCGACCCGTGTACCCGCTACTAAATAAATTTGCCACCCTCTTTTCAATTTTCAGTTCTTCCGTCATATACTCACCGCAGCTACCCTACTCAGAGTAATAGAAGAGAAACACGACGGTGTCCGCAAAGTGCAAAGGATTTTCCCCTTCTTCTGAACCAGGTTCACTGAAAAAGATAGCATGTAAGTTTGTAATTACTGCATTTTCTTAGGGTTGAATTTCCAACAACAGTGTTTGTTGGATTTTTTTTACTTCTTTGTGATTATAACGTATTTTTAACTGCACCCATTTTCTTTTGTTTCAAAATATTCAACTTTTATTTTCCCAGATATATAATTACAACAATATTACAATTCTCTTGTTGGGGTGGTCAGTAATGGAAGTTTTGCTGCCAAAGCTTCCAAGTTTCAAAATTCCAAGCTCCAATTGTTGCTGCTCAATCACTACCTGGAACTCATCACATGTCAGATTTGGGTTCCGTCGCTTATCTTCTCTCTCCGTTTGTGCATCAAAGGTCAATGAAGCAGTAGCCGAACCAACTCTTGGCTCCCCTTCATTGGGTCACTCCACCAGACCCCATTTCCCTATACTTCACCAGGTCCTTATTTTCTTATCCTCAATTTATTTTCCTAAAAGTACTGTCCTTGGATGTTTATAAATGAATTGATCAGATAACCAGGGGTTAATTTTTTAAGGAAAATGCAAACCAGTGCTCACTGGTTAACAAATAAAAAAAAAGGTAAATTTGTATTAGAAATGGTGTATTTAATATATCAGTAAGTGTTGTATTTAGTTTTCCAACGTAGGCTTACCCTTTTTTGATTCCTTAACCGTGTGGCACTTGTTAGCAAAACCCCTTTTTTTAATTGACGATCATGTTACAAATTTAATGCTGCTTGACGCGTGGACTGTGGACAAAGCATAAATGTTATGAAAAGAACAAGTTAACAACTAACAAGGATTGGTATCTTGACCACTTAATTATAGAGGCTGGAGAGTTCTATTTCATATCTCTATCTTTGCTCAATGTCACAGTGGGTATTCTTGCTTGCAAAGTGTACCTCTTGGTTTTTCTGAGAGTAATATGTTGGCTTTGTAGGATGAAGTCTGTAACTTTTCACCAAGCCAAGATCAATGATGAAATACCTAATCCTCATATCATATTATCCTTGACCCACAATAGAATTGTTTGCCTTGGTATCTCTATGCCGATAAGATCTAGAATGTGCGAATTCTATCCGACTAACCATCTAAATACAAGCTCGAGGTTTTACTTTATACCTTCCAGCGTGTATAACTTCAATAGTTTATCTAGGTTAATTCTCAATTCTTCCACTGATTTTGCATGAGTGAGCCGTTTTGATGTGTCAAGAACTCAATCTACAAATGGTGCAATTTATAACTAAGCCTTAGTTCCATTGTCTTATTATTAAGTAATCTATCTGTAATGCCGTTGCTGAGACTGAGAATTGGCTTTTATTAATAAAGATATGGTTTTTCATTTCCCAATTTTGTTTATGCATATACATTATACAATACACAAAAATGTTCTTCTAAGTTCTAAGTTTTTCTTCATGGAAAGAAGTTATTTGGTGTGTTGTTCTGGTACATATTATAAAGTTATGATACTTCTACTCAATTCACAGGAAGTAAATGGCTCAAAACTTGTTTATTTAGACAATGCAGCAACTTCTCAGAAGCCCACCGTTGTCTTGAAGGCTTTGCAAAACTATTATGAAGCTTACAATTCAAATGTTCATCGGGGCATACATTTCTTGAGGTAGTTATTGTGCAATATTTGGAATTGCAAATGTAATTTGGAGATAGTTTTATTCAATTTGCTCTCTCTGTTCTGGCATTGATTGAGAGGTTTAAAATGACAAGACTGCCATGCCTTATACAGCAAAAATCAAAATATTTTGATATATGTAAATATATTTTTGTTTGTATGTATGTATATGTTCATACATAAATACATGCATGCATGCATATGCGCATGCGCATGCGCACACGTACACATATATCTTATATAGTCAGATGCTTTACCATTCAATTTTTTTTTATGGATGTAGTGCAAAGGCCACCGATGAGTATGAGTCGGCTAGAAGGAAGGTTGCAGCTTTTATAAATGCTTCTGATTCCAGAGAAATTGTTTTTACAAAAAATGCTACCGAAGCTATCAATCTAGTGGCTTATTCCTGGGGCTTGTCGAATTTAAAACCAGAAGATGAGGTATTCCATTCTAGATTAATGTTTTGATGAACCTCAACTCACTGAATTGCTAAACTAAGTCTGAGATTGTTTTATGCACCTTTTTAAGATTTTGAGTATTCAGGTATTTGAATGATCAAAAGTAATTTTGAAATTGGAATTTTAATATGAGGAGGGGACATTGTATTTTTTTTAATCACTCAGTTCTATTAACCTAGATATAGCATAATGTTTTTTTATTCTATTATTGTCTCCAGATTACTCCCTTGTAAAAGCTTCAGTTTTATATATTCTTGCAGATCATAGTTACGGTTGCTGAACATCACAGTGCAATTGTTCCTTGGCAACTAGTTGCTCAAAAAGTTGGGGCTGTTTTGAAATTTGTGAATTTAAACCAAGATGAAATTCCAGATATAGGCAATTTGAAAAAAATGCTCTCAAGGAAGACCAAACTAGTTGTTGTCCATCATGTTTCAAATGTGCTTGGTATGTTACTCATTATGATTCTTTACTTTGATAATTCCAATTTTCTGAATGATATACTTCGGATTAATGCTTTCAAAGACCATGTTCCCCCTGGGTTAATTTCATAGGTTTTTAACATTGATGATCTGCTGGTTTATTAGCAGCTTCGTATAATCCTTCAGTGTTTTTTTATTTATTTAAAGTCACTACTATGTTTCAAAGCCCTCTAGACTGGATCATTGACGATTTGCTCACCTTGAAACTATACCGATTTACAAGTTGGCCTAAAGTTGATCTAAATTGAATAAAACAATTTAGATATTGAAAAGGGGGAAAAACTAATTCCCCACCTATTTTTAGGTATTTGAGGTTGAGGAGAGCCTATCCCAAAAAACTGGGATGTTAAGTACCTGTTTGTTTTAAAAAAAAAAATAACGCAAAATGGGAAGATTCTGCATTCCGAGGCACTTTTATTCAAAGCACCAAATTGGAGCTTTCTTTCAGCGCTGCATGCAACTCCAGTTGGAGTTGAGAAAAATTTAAAACAGAGGCTAAGAGGGGATAGCCTGTACTTTAAATGATAGTTTCTTTTTCACACCTGGCTGATATGAGACTGACTCTCCCATGTCAACCAAGTCAGAGTGGAAAGAGTTGTCCATTCCATCCAAACAGGGTGGACAAACTTAATGGGCTCTGATACCACTTGATGAGGAGATCATACGTCAAAGCCAGGCTGTTAGGAGGGGTGAGCCTCTACTCTAATTGTGAGTTGTGTCTCACACACACTTGCTAAGGACTGCTGCTTTTATCAGCATTGCACCCAGGGTTGGTTAAATCGCACTTGTACGAACAGAGAAAACTTTCTGAATAAATTTGTGAACTGACCATTACTTGATAGAAAACATCACATCCATTTAAGTTTAACGGCTTTCCAAAAGTTAGAGACTTCCTATAGCGGTTTGCACTTAAGTTGTAAATCTGTAAGGGTTAAAGACTTCCTATTAATATTAAGCCCATAAATAACGCCTAGACATATTACTCAGACCCACTAAAGCTTTGAAAACATTAACTCATAGTGCATATACCAATAATCACAGATTCACAGCACCCTGTAACTAAGCCCTCTT
Source organism: Sophora flavescens (assembly GCA_030762895.1). Taxonomy (NCBI): domain Eukaryota; kingdom Viridiplantae; phylum Streptophyta; class Magnoliopsida; order Fabales; family Fabaceae; genus Sophora; species Sophora flavescens. The sequence continues at coordinate 113,667,114 of CM061062.1, forward strand.
TCCATTTTTTTCAATGTGTGACCTCTTCTTTTCCACAATGATTGTACTTGTTACACACTTTTAGAATTTGTAGCTGAAATGAAATATACTATTTGTACCCTGGCTTTCTGTAGCTTCTGTCCTTCCTATTAGAGATATTGCCCATTGGGCACATGATGTTGGAGCAAAAGTGCTTGTAGATGCCTGTCAGAGTGTTCCACACATGATGGTTGATGTTCAGAACCTTAATGTTGATTTTCTTGTTGCTTCTTCTCACAAGGTAGGTTTGTTTACATATTTTTTAATTGTAACTCTTCCGGACAAGTGAACTAAGTTGTTGAATGCATGTTGCAGATGTGTGGGCCTACAGGCATTGGATTCTTATATGGTAAAATAGACATCTTGTCTTCCATGCCTCCATTTTTAGGTAAGTTATTAACATGGTACTTTCCTGTCATCTCCCTATCAAATAGGAACAACTAACTAAAATGCAATAAATACAAGTCCCTATTTGTTTTGGCACCAGGTTAGTAAGATTGTCTTTTGGAGCTAATATATTGCTGGCAATCTCTGCTTTTACTTGTTTTAGGTGGTGGTGAAATGATTTCTGATGTATATCTTGATCATTCAACTTATGCTGAACCTCCATCCAGGTTTGTGAACTTGTTATTGCTTCGACTCAGTTTATATTATAGATAATCTATGCGGGCTTGGGTAGAGGTCAAAAGTTTGATTCCCAATGCACCATAGAAAGCAGAAGAGCAATAATGGACTTGCTACTTTGCTATAGTGCATGCATGTTAATTGCTTAGCTTATTATGTGGCTCTAATATTTACTCACTGGTACTCCCAGATTTAGTTTGACTTTTCAATTTTCTAGCAAGTTAGCTTGAAGTTATCATCTATCTTTAAGCCTTGGAGTTTCGTGGAAATCATTTTAAAGAAGGAAACAAATGATAAACTTGTGATTCAGATTTGAAAAGCGAAATTGGATATTCACAAAATATTTAGAAGAGGTTATCAGGCTAAGAAGACATTTCAAGATTTGTTTAGCGGTATTATCATTTGTGCTTTCTATAAGTTTGTCCTTCATCTCATCTGCTTTCCCCTGTTAACAAAATTTTTCACTTCCTCATTTCTCTTTGCCTGGCTCCTGGCGCTAGATCATTATCATTTGGTGTTGGTCATTGATGTTTTGAAATCCATAAAATTCTTTAACCTGAAAAGTGATTGGGTCATCCATTCAAGTTATTGTTATTAATAATAATAGTAGTCAATTGATAGAAAGAGTTTCTGTTACTTATCGTGGGATTGATACTCTAGTTTTTTATTTCCTTCCTAACTTTAGACCGTTAATAATGTCTGGTCTCATGCCTAGATCAATTTCCTCCACACTTTATGGTAGTTCTTCTCTACTACTGTTGCATTCCATCAGTTAATGTACCTTATTTGAGGCATTTTGACTGTCTAGATTTGAGGCTGGAACACCAGCAATTGGGGAAGCAATTGGTTTTGGAGCAGCAATTGATTACTTATCTGGGATTGGTATGCAAACCATACATGATTATGAGGTGAGTTGAACTTTACTCTTACACCAAACACTACACTAGTTTATAAGTTAGAGAAAAAAGTGATAACCTTTGAACCTCATGAAGCCTGATCAAACTAAGACGTTCCACTTCGCTGCTGGTTTATTTTTTAATCTACCAAAAAAAATAAAAAAAAAGATTGATAAAATGCATCCTACATGGAAAGTTTACTGTGCTGATTTGAGTGCTACTACACTGTCAAATTTGATGAATTTTTAATATGATTCTATTTCTGGTATATTATGTTAAATTACTTAATTATATATGTTGGTACACAAAAAATTATAAATTAAAATAACTTCTGCACGCTTACCATATAGTAGTGTAACTAAATTGCTATCCTTTAGTCCTGTGAGCCTGGTCACTTGGTTGGGACATTTGCTTGCAAGTTAAGGCGCAGGGAAGGGGGGAAGGTTGTTCAACACCTATGGAGGCAAGGTTAGCTAATGTGAAGGCGGTGATGGGAGAGATCCTATCTTCCCTCAAGCCGATCCTGAGTGAGATGAAACAATCCTTGCTGCTGGTGATGAGCAAAGATGTTGGGGGGAAAAAGGTGATGAAGAACATGGCAGTGGCACTCCGGGAGCGGGACCGTAGAAACGACTAGCAGTATCGGAGCAATTGGGCGACAATATGGAGAAATACCGAATGTCCGTAAGGAAGGTGGAATTGCCAATGTTTGATGGCAATGATCCGGTTGGATGGATCACCAAAGCAGATACCTATTTTGAGGTAGAGAGTACCTCATAAGAGGTGAAAATCAATCAATAAATCATTGGATTAAGGGTGCGTTTGGGTAAACAACTTAATTAAGAGCTTATCACATAAGACCTTATCATATGAGAGCTTATGCCATAAGTGCTTAAAGAAAGAAAAAGAAAGAAAGGGGCATGAGAGGATTCGAATAGTGAAAAACACAGAGAGGGTGTTTAGTGCATAAGCTCTTATGATAATTCCATAAGCTTCTCCCAGTGACTTATGAAAATAAGTCAAAAACACCTTATGGGATGTAATAAGTTATTTTTATAAGCTCTGCCAAACACACTGCATAAGAGCTTATGTCATCAGATAAGTCAAAAGGAGCTTAAATAAGCTCTTCCAAACGCACCCTAATTGTCATAGCCTCATAGGATTGTGATCATTTATCACACAAGGAGCAAGCTTATTACTTCTTCAGAAAAAATTGCACCAATTTGTTTAATGATGGCAAGTAGGAAGTAGCTATGGAAACTGTTAATGGCTGAGCAAACATGCTTGCATAGGCCAGTATTTTTGTTTGCTCATCACTAAGTTTGTTTTGTATTTTTTTATTACAGCGAGATAAGTTTTGTTTATATTCTGTGAACAGTAAGTTACTATTCATATGAAACATCAATTTTCATAGGTGGAGCTGGGTACATACCTGTATGAAAGGCTTCTTTCGGTCCCAAATATTCGCATCTATGGGCCAGTGCCTTCAAAAGAAGTCCAACGAGCTGCTCTTTGTTCTTTCAATGTTGAGAATGTGCATCCTACTGATCTTGCAACATTTATGGACCAACAGGTATGAGGATAAAAGACTATCCCTGGATACTTACATTTTCTTAATCTTAAACAGTTTAGTTTATATAATCAATAATCAATTAGTTATCCAAAAAAAAAAAAAAATATCAATTGTCAAAATGCCTTCATTTTGTGGAAGAAATTGGGATAGCTGTAAATCATTTTTGGGATAATTTCTTTCTTGAACTACCTTTGGTAATGTATCATTTCAGCATGGAGTGGCTATCAGATCAGGTCACCATTGTGCTCAACCTCTCCATCGCTATTTAGGAGTCAGTGCAAGTGCACGTGCTAGTCTATATTTCTATAACACTAAGGAGGATGTGGACAATTTTATCCAGGCCCTGAATGACACAGTCAGCTTCTTCAATTCATTCAAGTAGTCACAACGTATTTTTATGTAAATTAAATTGTTTATAAGCCAAAAAGAGTTAGCTCTATTGGTAGGATGAGCTGCATCTACGAAATGATGTTGAATTCAATTTGCTGATCTCATTGGTAGGCATCACCAATTGTTGTACGCCTTGTCTTAATGGTGGAAAAAGTTTATGTATAAAAAGAAAGCTCATACACATCAAATTCTCTTCTGCTCGATGTTTGAAGGTGAATTTTGTATCTAGTGATGTTTAATTTACTGCACCAGGGCTTTGCTCCTTTCTAGTTCGGTTATATGGTAATGCTCAATATGTATTAGATCAAAGCCATGCAAAAACCCTTGATGGTCGAGATTGGATCAAGTCAAAGTTGTTCAACTCAGCAAAGAATGCAATGACTTTTTAAACTCAATGAGAATGACTTCATACAATTGTTTTTTCTTCAATAGAAATCTAAAATTATTTTGTAATTCTTCTCGTTTTCATAGAAGACTCATTTGGAGGTGTGAGCAAAACATGAGCAACTGTGAGGTGATATAAGTGAAAATGTTTGCAAGTTTAATTGCTCTTCATTGATTGATGGTACCTCGGAATTGAATATACAAGTAACTTGAAAATCTGTCTGAATTGTGCTTGTAGTTAGGGTTTGAGAGGAACCAAGAGTGTGTGGCTCATGATTTTTTGTTGTGCTTGAATCTCTATCCGTGACAAAGGTGTGAACATTAATGTGGTCGTCAATTTTGTGATTCCGTCTTAGAAGAAGAAGACGGTACACTATAATGATGATGGAGAACTGATGAGCCCTAATCATAGCTCAAGACAAATGGAATTTTCAGACTCGCTGGCACAGGACCAATAATGTAATGCAATGCAAGTAAAAGACGTACGAATCTTTGGAAACCAAACTCGGGTGCTTATTCCAAGTCATAAAAAGTTTTGTGCTAATAAAAGACAAAATTGGGCTGGACAGTAGACACAAAACTTGGAGCCCATCTTTTTCACGTGGACATCTATATGAAGCAACTTATGCCAAAATGCATTTATGAGAGACTGTGTATGGCCAGAGCTATGTATCAACTTAGGGGAAGGGTCGATGATACTCAAGTCTCAATGTTGTTGTATGAACTTTGAGCCATCCATCAATCTGCTGGCTTACCTTTCAAATGGGGCCATCAGTTGGTGCTATGATTTATTTGGAGTACATTGGACCCCATGGGATATATTATTAGCCAATTTGTGTTGAGGGTGATTATCTCATCTCTTAATTTAGAGAGGCAAGCCTAAGTGCTTGTTTGGTTAAGCTTTTAGAATCACGCCACACACTTCAAAAGCAAGTTGGAGCACTATTCATGCGTTTGGTTACAAAATTGCGGTAGTTAAAATTGATTTTGAGGTGGCTAAAATTGATTTTGATGAAAGTAACAATTTCTAACTTTTTCGTTGAGTGAAATTGATTTTGGCTATGAGACCCACAAAATTTTTATATTTACATAGCAAAAGTTATTCTACTTTATTATCCAAACAAAATCATTTTTTCTAAACTCACTTTTAAAATAACATTACCAAATACAAATCAATTTTTTTAACCTCAATTTTTTCAAATCCAATTCTATCAAAATCTAAAACAAACGGAGCTAACTCATTAATAACGTATTATGACAAAGGTTAAACTCTGATTAACTTAATTAATACTAACCGTCTTTATCAATTGTGTCCCTCATTATTTGTCTCCTTATATGTGTATAACTGTAGCTTTAGACCAATGAGTGAACCGGGATGTTTCCTTAATTGCCTATCTGTACGTTGCAGGCTCAAGTGATTGTGAGGTGGAGGTGGTGTTGGTTTGGAATCTGGACTTTGAAATTTTTCACAAAATACGTGGCTTGCATGAATTGGTGATAGACCTAGCCAGATCACTTTGTCGTCAGTGGTAATAGGGTGTTGACGAGTCAGTTTGGTCCGAATTTGCATGAAAAATAAATCCAAATCAATCAAAATCAATTGGTTCGGTTTGGTTCGGATTTGCAATTTTTTGTTAGGAAATCCGAACCAAACCAACCCAATAAAAACCGGATTACTTCGGTTCGGTTCGGTTCTAACCCGAAAAAATATTAAAAATACATAAATATTAAATTATATATAAAAATAAAAATATTAAATATTAAAATATTAAACTATTAAAACATTTAAAAAAATATAAATATAATAAATAATAAATATTAAAAAATGTAAATAAATATTAAAATATAGTAATCGGTTCGGATCCAAAATCATTGAATCTGAGAACCGATCCAATTACTATCAAATTTAGTTCGGTTCGGATCAGTTCGAATCTAAATATCAAAAAAATTCGAACAAATTAAATTGGTTTGTTTGAATTCTCAGATTTATCGGTCCGAATCAATGACCACCCGTAAATGGTAACGAGGACGAAAGGACGGTGGCTTTGGTACCGGGAGCATTGTAGTTGTACTTGTAGATGGGGCAGGCACGTGAGGAATATAATATGTTTGGTACACGGCTAAAAATAGTAGTACAGAATTTATTCATTCCATTTTTATACTCATACTAAACTGATTCTTGGAATCATTTTCAATATATATAATTTTACAAACAAAATTGATTCATAGATTTTTTACCCTTGGTTTTTTTTTATTTAATGTCTAACATGCCACAATGTGATCACGCCAGGTCTATGACCAATTCATGCAAACCTGTCTCTACCTGCAAAATCCTTTTTTTTTTCCTCACCATTTTCATAAAAAATTTCCCTCTCAATTGATATTTGTATGTATATTATATATATATATATATATATATATATATATATAATATTAAATGAGAGATCTATTTTTATATAAGAGATGGAGGGGGAAGTCTAGGTCTTTGGACCACCCACATGAATGGTCAATATTACAATACCTGATGGATGCATGCAAAAGAATATATGTTGTTGGTGTTTCTAAATTGATAGAGTATAAAATATTTATAAGAAATGAATAAGGAATAATTGAAAAATTATATATTATAATATTTCACTTTATTGCTTTCATTTTAAAAAAAATAAACGAATTATAAGAATATTTAATTAAAATAAAAATTAACCCCCTTTCTTTCAGTTTTTTTCTCGTAAAATCCGTTGATCTAAACATACTTAATTCACGGTGAAGGGCATCTTACCTTGATTTGGATCTCCTTAACTTTATAGGCTTTATTGAGGCAGGCAGAATGCGGAAAACAAATGGTCCACCATTGGGGTGGGTATACATGGCACCATGGGGAATATTTGCCTTTCATTTCATGTTACTGCTGTGGTTGTTTTACTATTTTTATTTGTTTCTTTGTGTTTGCATGTTGTCTTTTTTATAGGTGCTTTAATATAGGCTTGTAACTTGTTCCTCGTATCTCTATTTTTTCTCATGACATGAAAGGTTTATACAAGATTTTTTTTTACGGGCATATGTTAGTATGTTAGTTATTAATTTTTTCTTCTTTGTCAATGACTGATCCTGAACCTCCAACATCTTAAACCCTTGGCTCTAACAATTTGAGTTACCCCACCCCCGAAAGGTTTATACAAGATGAATTTAACTATATCCTCTTACAAATTAAAATTCTTCTACAAGAGAGTATTTTTTACAAGGACTTAATTGATACGCACGTTCAATATAATGATTTTTTTTACCGTCGGTCTATCGTAAATTATCATATCATTAATTGATATGGCAGCTTGTTTAGGTTTTTTTTAATTAATTATTAGTAGGATGTTTGCAAGCTATGCATGCCATGTCATGTTGAAGGCATCTACTTTGTCTTCTACCAAATTAATTCTGATAATGATATGTGTATTTATGTATATATGGTTTACTTTTTTGTTTTATTTAATTTCCATGCAATATTTGTGAACGCTACGCCTCCTCCTAGATTACCCATACTTATCGTATTACATGCGCATCATCTCTCTGGTATGATATGCTCCGTGCACATTCTTTCATTTTCTTCTCTTCAACCAATTTGCACCCCTTTTCTCCTCAAGATTAAAAAAAAAAAAACCATAAATCCATATTACAAGAAAATCCTTTGATTTCAATTGTTCATTCATTCTTTTTTTAATCAAGTATTCTTTTTTGCTGTATGGATATTATCCTGCAGATAACCAACTAATTTCTTTTGAGAAGTAAAGATTATCAAAATTTAGTTTTGTTTATTCCAACAAAGTCTTTTCTATACTTACGTCTCATGGCAAGAATTGATTGAGCCATTGACAATATGTTTGAGGAACCAGCTATCTATCAAATGTGTTGGATTTTTTTTTGTTCTTTTTTAATTAAGTTTAGGTGATCATTATGTTTGACCAATGATGTTATATAAGCAATTTTTTTCCTTTTTTTTTAAAATAGGTTGATTGGTCATATATCTTTTTTTTATTACTTTGGTCATATACATTTATTGTTTTCATTTCGATCTTATACATTATGTTCTATTTTTCATGTTAGTCTTAAAATTGTTGTCGTCAAGAAGAGATTGACGGAAAGGACTAATATGAAAGACACAACATAATGTATAGTCGTATATGACCAAGATGAAAAATAAAAACAAAACATACAAGATCAAAGTGAAAAAAAAGTACGGAACCAATTAACATATTTTTGCCTATAATCATTTATGAGTAAATAAATTATGACCACTCATCAAATCATTTTTTTATTTAAAAAAACTATACCCTAATTTCTACAAATAATATTAATATTATGTTAAAATATATTTTTGTTTGGGAAAAAATAACCCTCTATAAAATCAAGCTATGATGAGTAGATCGTGGTCTACAATAATTTTTTAAAAATTATTTTAATTTTTAAAATATATTTGATTTTTAATTTAATTAATCTATCTCCAAGGACATTTTTGAAAATAATAGTAACCTTCCCGGAAATTATCATTTCTCATTCTTGGAACAAAAATTATTGTACTGGTCGAGGAGTAAAACCTGGCCACCGAGCTTGGATACCCGGCCCGATCCGGATATTAAGGATGAGAAATTAATATTACCTTTAATAATCCTGATACTATCTCAAATAACCTTATCTGGTTAAAAGAGATAATATCCCTTAAATTAAGGGATAAGATATTGATGTTATCCTTAAATAATCCTGATATTATCTCAAATAACCTTATCCGGTTAAAAGAGATAATATCCCTTAAATTAAGGAAATCACATCTCAAAGAAGATTTAAGAGATAAAAGGAGATAAATCCAAATCTCTTAAGGAGTGGGATCCTATTATAAAAAGAGGAGAACCCAAGAGAAAGACTCACTTTTCACTGAACCCCGGTGACTCTCCCTTAAACGTATTAGAGAAACTAGCTCGACCAAGAGACTATTGAAGAGTCATTGCTCACTGGTATTCATCGAGTACAAGATTAGGGGATCGAGATCACCGTATGGCCAAGGGTTAAACCTAGAACTACGTCTGGATTTGATTCCCATTGGGATACGTAGGACCGGAATACAACATTCTGTCAAGCCATAATCTAAAACAACCCCCATTGTTCACTCTTGGTTTGTCGTTCTACGGCGAGATTCCGACAAATCGGATCTCGGCAGGAACATTTGGCACCCACCGTGGGGTCGAGGAAAAACTTTCCCCGGTTCCACAAGAAAGCTTGATGGTGACTACACGGAATGGTTCGAGGGGAGGGGCGAACAGCATGAACCATGAAGATCATGAGGCCTCGAACACGAACCAGAACCACGACAATCACCCTCCCCCTCCCGTCAATGAAGATAACCCTCGGCTGGGAGAGGTTATGGCACAGCTAAGGCAGTTACGGAAGGAGAATGAGGAGAAACGTGCGCAGAATCAAAGGCTTTCAAGAACTCGGAAAAGAGAAAGATCAGTAACACCTTCCGAGGAAGAGCAATCCTCACCCGAGGCTAGCCAAAAGGATCCATCCTGCATACCCTCTCCTCGGGGAACTAACCGGTCATCCAAGACCAAACCTCCCCCAGAGGCTTCAGAAGCTAAATCTCGTACAGAAAGGACTATCCAAAAAGAAAGGGTAACGGACCGACGGCCGAGGTTGCCATTCATGGATGACATCGATGAGGTAATCATGCCTAGACATTTTAAGCCCCTAGGCCTTAACATCGATAAATTCAATGGCACCACTGACCCAACCGAGCACGTAGAATCCTTTATTTCTTCTGTTTACTTGGTGACCGATTCGGAAGCCGTCATGTACATGTGCAAAGTTTTTCCAACCTCTTTGCAAGGCCCTGCCTTAACTTGGCTTACGAATCTACCACCTCGGTCAATCGATTCCTTTGATGTGCTCGTGACTAAGTTCACTGCACAATTCGCAGCAAGCCGAAGGCATAAAAGGCACTCGGTCTCGCTGGTGAATTTCAAACAAGAAAGGAATGAATCACTCAGAGATTATATGGCTCATTTTAATTCCAAACAAATCTTAATTCCCAACATGAGCTCGGAACTCTGCCTTCATACCGTCAAGGGCGGTCTGAAGCCAGGGTCATTCTTTGAGTATTTATCCCAAAAACCACCGAGAGATTTTGAAGAGTTGCAGGAAAAAGCTACAGGGTTCATGAACTCGGAAGAGATGGTAGAATTCAAAAGGAGAGAAAGAGGTCTTGAGGACAAGAGCTCGGTCCCGATCAAAGAAAGAAATAGGGGGACTAATCCACAAAGGGCCCAAAAGACCAATGAAAGGGGATTCTCGGAGAGGCAACCCAGGTACCAGTCTTATACGCCGTTAAACCGATCTCGGGCAACCATTCTCCAAGAGGTGTGCAACGCCGAGTTACTCACCTTACCTCGACCGTCCAAAACGTCGGCCAATGCTGACAGAAGTAAAGAATGTATGTGGCATCAAAACTATGGTCACTCCACTGAATACTGTAGAGCAACCCGAGAAAAAATCGAGGACTTGGTACGGGCAGGTCGTCTTGACCGTTTCGTTCGCCGAGATGATAATGGAGGCGGACGAGCTGGTCGAAACGACGGAGACGCGGTTATGACAACCGTAACCGAGATGCAAACCTGCAAGAAAACAATCAGAGCGGAGATCGGTTGAATATGCAAAGGACTCTTAATGAAGAATCAGAAGGAGGAGTCAGAGGGGTCATCAATACAATCTCAGGAGGATTTACAAGTGGAGGAACGAAGAGTTCAGCTCGGCGGCGTCATGTAAAAGCCCTCCGATTTGTCAACACGGTGTCTGGAAAGCCTACAAGGATAAGACCTCCAATAACTTTCTCGGATGACGATTTTAAAGGGCTGGATCCAAATCAGGATGACCCAATGGTGATAACGGTCGAATTAGCCAACTTCTCAGTCAAACGAACACTTATTGATCAGGGGAGCTCGGCTGATATTTTGTACCTGGCGACCTTCAAGAAACTTGGAATTCCAGAAAAGTTGATAAAAGAGCAGGAAGACAAGCTAGTAGGGTTCGCCGGGGAGCAAGTAAAAACCTGAGGTTATATAGACCTCTTGACAACGTTTGGAGAAGGAAAACTCTCCAAGTCCGTATCAGTCAGGTACGTTATTGTGGATGCCAGCACGTCGTACAACATCCTTATTGGAAGACCGACGTTGAATGAACTCGGAGCGATCATCTCTACCCCACACCTGACAATGAAATTCCCAGTCGAATCCGGAGATATAGTCACAGTCCGAGCTGACCAAAGGATAGCCCGGCAATGCTATGTGGATAGACTAAAGGTTACCTGAAACCAGGATATCGCAAGGAATGCCGAGGACGATAAAGCAGAAGCGGTAAGCTCGGTCAGTTCGGTAACCCCAGCCAGCTCGGTCAGCATGCTTGAACTTGACCCAAGGACGGAGATGTATGAGTCCGGATCCAAACCAACAAAGTCCTTAGAAAGGTTCTAGTTGGGAGCCCAGGCTGAACAGTGTACCCAAGTCGGCAGTCAGCTCAACCCCTCGCTTAAACAAAGGATTCAAGCGGTCTTAAAAAAGAATGCCGATTTGTTCACTTGGAAGACATCGGATATGCCCAGTATAGACCCCAATATCATGTGCCACAAGCTATCTATATGTCCCGAAGCCAAGCTTGTAGCTCAGAGAAAAAGAAAACTTGGCGAAGAAAGGCGCCAAGCAGTAGCCGAGGAAACTGCCAAACTGGTCAAAGGAAATTTCATCAGAGAGGAGAAGTATACTACTTGGCTAGCCAACATGGTGTTAGTTAGAAAGGCCAACGGTAAATGGAGAATGTGCACCGACTACACCGATCTCAACAAGGCGTGCCCGAAGGATTCTTATCCTCTTCCCAACGTTGACAGACTGGTAGATGGGGCCTCAGGGTACAAGGTTTTGTTCTTTTTGGGCGCATACTCAGGTTACAACCAGATCAGGATGTATCCACCCGACGAATAAAAAACGACATTTATGACTGATGGGGCAAACTACTGCTATCGGGTAATGCCGTTCGGTTTAAAAAATGCTGATGCAACATATCAAAGGCTTATGGACAAAGTTTTTGTCAACCAGATCGGAAAGAACATAGAAGTATATGTTGATGATATGGTGGTAAAATCTGCTGATATGAGGCAACACTCAGCCGACCTCGAAGAAATCTTCGGTCAGCTCAGAAAATACAACATGAGGTTAAATCCAGAAAAGTGCTCTTTTGGTGTACAAGAAGGAAAATTCTTAGGCTATATGCTAACGCACAGAGGAATTGAAGCTAATCCAGATAAGTGCAAAGCTGTTGTGGACATGCGGAGCCCTCAGAATGTGAAGGAAATTCAGAGGTTAGCTGGCCGATTGGCTTCTCTATCCCGCTTTCTCCCGAAGTCCGCAGAAAAGGCAAGACCCTTCTTCTAGCTTTTGAAAAAACCGAAAAAGTTCACCCGGATTGAGGAATGTGAGAAGGCCTTTGAAGATATGAAACTCTTCCTAGCCTCTCCCCAAATCCTCACTCGGCCTCAGCCCGACAAAGATCTGTACTTGTATCTATCTGTCAACGATTATGCAATCAGTGCAGTAATCATCCAGGAAGAGGAAGAGCAACAGATGCCGGTGTATTATGTGAGTAGAATCCTGAAAGACGCAGAAACACGATATTAAGTAATTGAAAAACTAGCCCTCGCCTTAGTTATGGCAGCTCGGAGGTTACGACCTTATTTCCAGTTGCACCAAGTTATAGTCAAAACTGATCATCCAATAAAGCAGGTGCTCAGGAAACCCGATCTAGCTGGACAAATGATAGCTTGGTCTGTAGAATTGTCGGAATTCAGTTTGCAATATGAGCCGAGGGGGCCGATGAAAGCACAATGCCTCTCTGACTTCATTGCCGAGCTCACGTCTAAACCGAGGTCGGGATCATTCGTCTAGCTCCTATATGTTGACGGATCATCTAACTTGAAGGGCAGCGAGGCTGGAATAATTCTCGAAGGACCTGATGATCTGATCCTGGAACAATCCTTAAAGTTTGGGTTTACTGCTTCAAACAACCAAGCAGAGTATGAAGCCCTTATTGCAGGACTTCTGCTAGCTAAAGAAGTTGGGGTCTGAGAATTAAAATTCCGAAGTGACTCGCAGCTTGTCACAGGACAAGTCTCGGGTGATTATCAAACAAGGGATCCCCAACTAACCAGATATCTCTGTAAGGTTAATATCCTAGTTTCTGAATTTGATAATTTCACTATTGAGCATATACCTCGGGAAGAAAATTCCAGGACAGATCTGTTGTCTAAGTTGGCTAGCACCAAGAAAGCGGGCCAGCTAAGAACTTTCATTCAGGAAAACCTTCTCGAACCGAGCATAAAAGTGCCGACGTAACCATGACCGAGCACTATGATCGTGGCTGGATGACACCGATTTGGGAATATCTAGCCTCGGACAAATTTCCCAGTGACCCTAAGGAGGCGAGGCGAATTCGTCTAAAATCTTGCCATTACACCATCCGAGATGGCGAGCTGTATAGAAGAGGATTCTCCATACCATTACTGAAGTACCTAACAAAAGAGCAGTCCGAGTACGTAATGGATGAGATGCACCGCGGAATTTTTGGGATGCATTCAGGTGGCCGATCTCTGGCAGCTCGGGTCCTGCGAGCAGGGTTTTACTGGCCAACCATGAGACTGGATTGTGCTACTCGGACTAACAGGTGTGAGCCCTGTCAGAAGTTCGCCAACATAGCACGTGCTTCAGGAGAAGAGCTCCATTCCATGTTCTCGTTGTGGCCCTTTGCGATGTGGGGGATGGATATAGTCGGCCCTTTCCCAGTTGCCAAAGGTTAAGTCAAGTTCTTGCTGGTAGGTGTAGACTACTTCACTAAGTGGATTGAAGCAGAACCATTAGCTACGATAAATGCTAAGAAGGTTCAGAGTTTTGTATGGAAAAACATCATATGCAGGCACGACCTCCCTTATGCAATTGTCACAGACAATCGAAAGCAATTCACCGATAAAGAGCTTAGAGAATTCTACTCCAACCTCGGAATCAAACATAAAGTGACCTCGATTGAGCATCCACAAACAAACGGACAAGCAGAGGCAGCAAATAAAGTAATTTTAAACGAGCTCAAAAGAAGGTTAGGCCAGTCAAAAGGGGCTTGGGTTGAACAATTACCAAGCATCTTATTAGCTTACCATTGCTCACCGCAGTCTTCAACTGGTGAAACGTCGTTCAAGCTAACCTATGGAACCGATGCAATGATTCCAGTTGAGCTTGGCGAACTCTCCTTCCGAAGGCAGCATCATGACCAAAGTAAGAACGAAGAAGAACTCCTAGTGGAGCTTGACAGGGTTGAAGAAGTCCGAGATGAGGCGGAAATCAGAGACGAGCTATGCAAGCAATAAGCAACTCGAAAGTACAACTCGAGGTTGCAGCCAAGGGAATTTGTGCAAGGTGACTTAGTGCTGAGACTGCAAAACGACACGAGGAAAGATCCCAGAGAGGGTAAGTTCGCAACGAACTGGTCTGGCCCATTCAGAATAGTTGAAAATCTGGGAAATGGTGCCTACAGGCTAGAAGAATTGTCAGGAAAGGCTGTTCCAAGAACATGGAACACTCGAGCTAAAATCGACCGAGTTGAGGTCGAAATGCTGGGCCTATTGAAATAGACAACTATAAACACGAGAAGGGGGGGTTGAATTGTGTTTATCAGAATTTAAGCAAAGCTGAAATCTTTTCGCAAACAGAAAGCTAGCTTTGGACGAGTGGAAGAATACAGGATGGATGGGTGACTATTGCACACACACCACTTGACAGACGCAAGAAAAACTAAAGCAATTAAAGAGTTTAAGGGAAGAGAGATTGACACGGTGATTTATCCTAGTTCACTCTTCAAATCAACGAGCTACGTCCAGTCCTTGGCAGCACCAAGATTTATCCACTATAACTGATAAGGTTACAGACTCAAGTATTATTTGCACACCTAGCCTCTTCAGGCTCAAGACAAGTATTGTTTTCACACCTAGCCTCTTCAGCCTCACTTGGGTTTGTTTGAGAGATTTGGTTTGTAATAAATACAATTTCTCACAGGCAGATCTTTCACTAACACTCAGAGAGTAGTTTAAATGTAAGGCTCAGGAAAGTCTGCGTAATAACTTCAAAATGATTGAAGAATAATGAATAAAAGAATGAAGAAATAAATGCTCAGAGTAGTGGTGTTTTTAATGCAATGTGTATATATTATTTCTTCATCTTCAATGGCTTCTGTATTTATGGTCTTCAAGCATTTAGGATCCGTTAGAGACATCCTCTCAGATGTTGGCTTCAAGCAGAACTTCATTAATTGCAATAGAGTCGTTCTGAGTAGTCAGTAATGCAATAGAGTCGTTTTGGGCAGCCATTAATGCAATAGAGTCGTTGGTTGTATTCTAACATGAAGGATCATGGCTTTATTCATCGTACTACAGCCATATCAAAGTTGAGCAGAGAGCTTTTTGTACTTTGCTGAGTACACTTCCCTTTTTGTGTAAGGACCAGAGGTACTAGGGAATAAAGCACGTTGGAAGCATTCTTTAACCGGTCTTTGGTTCTGATTATCCAAGGTTGCTTGAGAGAGTAGCTTCTGACTTTTCTTGATAATAGTGAAACTGAGTAGGAGAGAAGGCTTCAAGTCTCTTTCTGGTTCTTGAACCAAGATTCTGATAATCCTTAAAGAATTCGCGATCATAAGATAAGTGCTTCCATCTTGAAAACAATCATGTCTATCTAGTCATTTGAGTTTTCATTCGGGCTAGTAGACGAGATCCATATTAAGGACTCAGCAAGTCCAAAGACTAGTGGACGAGCGCTTCTGTCACCTTTAGTGGACGAGCACTTCTGTTACTTTTAGTGGACGAGAGCTTCTGTCACCTTTAGTGGGCGAGAGCTTCTGTCACCTTTAGTGGACGAGAGCCTCTGTTAGTCTGGTGGACGAGAGTCTCAGTTATTTTACTGGACGAGAGTCTCAGTTACTCTGGTGGCCGAGAGTCTCAGTCACTCTACTGGACGAGAGTCTCAGTTAGTCTGCTGGACGAGAGTCTCAGTCACTCTACTGGACAAGAGTCTCTTGTTCTTCAGTGGACGGATACATTCTGGCCTTAATGGACGAGCTCCATCTGCTTCCTTAATGGACGAGCTACATATGCCACGTTATTGGACGGACCATTTTGATACCTCACTGGACGGTCTTTTCTGATATTTTGATGGACGCGCTACAAGTGCCACGCCATTGGACGGATAATTTTGATACCTCACTGGACGGGTTTTTCTGATACTTTGATTAGACACGGCCTTCTGTTGTTTTTATTAGACGCGGCCTTCTGATACTTTTTGGTGGACGCGCCCTTCTGATATTTTTATTAGATGCGGCCTTCTGATAATTTTTAGTAGACGCGGCCTTCTGATATTTTTATTGGATGCGGATTTCTTTCTCTTGTGTTTTGGACGTGCGCTACAAACACTACAGTGTTGGACGTCTGCTTGTTACACTTTGTTGGACGTCTGCTTGTTTCACTTTGTTGGACGTCTGATTGTTTCACTTTGTTGGACGTCTGATTCTTTTTTTTTTTATTAATCTGCACACTCAATAGATAGGTTAGCAACCAATATGAAGGTTAATTAAATCATTAACCAATGTTTATTTTTCATCAAAACTTAGGGAAATGCATATCAAACATTTTAGAGACTTAACAATCTCCCCCTTTTTGATGATGACAAACATTGAGATGATCTAATGAACCTCAGAAAATAGCATATATAGACAGGTTGAAATTTTCTTAAGTGAACAGGTCGTATCATATTCATTCTCCCACCATTCTCCCTATTCATTTCTCCCTTTCGTTGAAATTTTCTTAAGTGAACAGGTCATATCATATTCATTTCTCCCTTTCTCCCCCTTTTGTCAACATCAAAAAGGGTTATCAAGTTTTATTTATGTGTTTTATCAAAAAGGGTTAGTTGAAAGAACATGTATATAGGAGTAATGACAGATTTATCATAGACAGCTTAACATTCAGACATGTCATTCAACAATGCAATGCATGTTTAGATTATCTCTAATAAATAAAAACCTTTCTTCTGCGAGGGGTTTAGTGAAAATATCAGTCCATTGATTTTCAGTTTTAACAAACTTAATATCAAAGATGCCTTTTTGAACATAATCCCTAATTCACGATGTTTGATTTCAATATGCTTAGCCTTAGAATGCTGAATTGGATTTTTAGTTAAGCATATAGCACTGGAATTATCACACCATACAGATATGTTATGTTCATAAATAGAGTAATCCTCAAGTTGATGTTTTACCCATAAGAGTTGAGAGCAGCAACTAGCAGCAGAGATGTATTCTGCTTCAGTAGTAGACAAGGCAATGGTTGTATGCCTCTTGCTTGACCATGAGACTAAACTTGCTCCAATGAAATGACAACCTCCACTGGTGCTTTTTCTTTCTATTATGTCTCCAGCAAAATCAGCATCACAATATCCCACTAATCTGTATTCTTTTGATCTTAAATACAACAAACCAAGATTAGTAGTTCCAAGCAAATATCTAAATATTCTTTTTACAGCCTTAAGATGAGATTCTCTAGGATCAGATTGGAATCTAGCACACATACATACACTAAATTGAATGTCAGGTCTGCTTGAAGTTAAGTACAGTAGAGAGCCAATCATACCTCTGTAGACAGTTTGATCTGCCTTTTTACCTTCATCATCTTTGCTTAGTTTTGCATTGGGTTGCATAGGGGTTTTCACGAGATTTGCATTTTCCATTTTGTATTTCTTGAGTATCTCCTTGGTATATTTTTGTTGATGAATGTAAATTCCATCACTTGTATGCTTGATTTGTAATCCAATGAAGAACTTCAATTCTCCCATCATGCTCATCTCAAATTCAGCTTGCATTAGATTTGAAAATCTTTTGCATAGCTTTTCATTAGTTGCTCCAAAAATAATATCATCAACATATATTTGAACTATAATAAAGTTCTCTTTAGAGCATTTTTTGAACAGAGTAGTGTCTACTTGTCCTCTAGTAAAACTATTATGCATGAGAAAAAAACTGAGTCTATCATACCATGCTCTAGGTGCTTGTTTCAAACCATATAATGCCTTTTTAAGTTTGAAAACGTGATCTGGTTTATCAGTATCCTCAAAACCAGGGGGTTGTTTAACATACACTTCTTCTTCAATTATACCATTTAGAAAAGCACTTTTTACATCCATTTGAAATAGGGTAATTTGGTGTTGTGCAGCATATGACATTAAAATCCGAATGGCTTCTATTCTACCTACGGGTGTCAAGGTTTCAGTATAATCAATACCTTCTTGTTGGTTATAGCCTTGAGCTACTAACCTTGCTTTATTTCTGACAACTTTACCATCTTCATCTAATTTGTTTCTGAAGACCCATCTTGTTCCAATAACTGACTTGTTTTTAGGCTTAGAGATAAGAGTCCAGACATCATTTATGGTGAACAGGTTAAGTTCTTCTTGCATAGCAAGAATCCAGCTTTCATCCTCAAGAGCTTCTTCAATGCGTTTAGGCTCCAAATCTGAAATAAAGGCCACATTGCTTGATTCTCTTAATGTGGATCTGGTTCTTACTCCTTCAGAAGGATTTCCAATAATAAGATCCTTAGGATGATGAGTGTTGAACTTCCAATCCCTTTTGAGATCATCATGAAGATCTTGACTTGTCTCTTGACCGGTCTGTTCCACTTGTCTTTCAGCCTCGAGCACGTGGTTCTGTTTTGGTTAGATCTGGTTGTTGACTTTCTGGCTTGTTTATATCAAGACCTACAAGATCATCTTCTAGATCTGATAGTTCTTTATCAGTCTTTAAACCATCATTGAATTTAACATGAACAGATTCTTCAATAATACAAGTTCTTGAATTGTAAACTCTAAAAGCCTTGGACTTTTTATAATAACCTACGAAAATACCGTTATCTACCTTAGAATCAAATTTTGCAAGATTATCTTTGGTATTCAGAATAAAACATTCACATCCAAAAGCATGAAAATAAGATATGTTGGGGCTTCTTCCTTTCCACAATTCATAAGGAGTCCTTTTTAGAAAAGGCCTAATAAGTATTCTGTTTTGTACATAGCAAGCAGTGTTTACTTACTTCCGCCCGTAAGTACTTAGGGAGATTATTTTCATTGATCATAGATCTAGCCATCTCTTGCAGAGATCTGTTCTTTCTCTCAACCACTCCATTTTGCTGTGGAGTTCTAGGTGCAGAGAAATTGTGAGAGATTCCATTCTCCTCACAGAACTGTCTAAACTGCTCATTTTCAAATTCTCCCCCATGATCACTTCTAAGGGTAGAAATACAGAAACCCTGCTCATTTTGTACTCTTTTGCAGAATACTGAGAAAACCTTAAAAGACTCATCCTTGTGTGTTAGGAAGAGTACCCATGTGTATCTAGAATAGTCATCAACTATGACAAATCCATATTTTCTTCCAGTCAGGCTGGCAACACTAACTGGTCCAAACAGATCCATGTGTAACAACTGAAGAGGTCTAGAGGTTGATACTTGGTTTTTAGATTTGAAATTTGATTTTATCTGTTTACCTCTCTGACATGCATCACACAAGACATCTTTCTTAAAGCTAATATCAGGCAATCCTCTCATGAGATTATTCCTTTTTAATTCAGAAATTAGTTTCATACTAGCATGTCCTAGTTTCTTATGTCATAACCATCTTTCATCCTCTTTAGACATCAGACATGTTACACTTTGATCTGAGAGATCAGACAGTTCAATCTTACAAAGATTTTGTTGCCTTTTAGCTGAAAAGAAGGTTTTGCCACTACAGTCTTTAACTATGCATACATCCTTGGTAAAGGAAACATCAAAACCACTATCACATAATTGACTTATGCTAAGCAAATTGTGTCTTAATCCTTTAACCATAAGAACATTAGATATATAGGGAAGAGGGGGTTTACCACCAATAGTACCAATACCTATAACTTTCCCTTTCTGATTTCCTCCGAAGGCAACGTGTCCTCCTTTCTTAAGTTGGAGGTCTAGGAACATAGACCTTTATCCTGTCATATGTCGCGAGCAGCCACTGTCCAGGTACCGGCAGTGGTGTTTTCTTTGTCCTGTTGAGGACATCTGTGATGAGCCTCTGTTTGACTGGTTTTATAACTCGTCAAGACCTTGGCTTTGTGCTTATTTTATATCATTTTCACCCAAATTAGACTTGATTGTCCTTAAGTAAGATTTTGAGTCTGTAAAGTGTTTTTAGGTTAATTTAGTTG
This sequence comes from Sophora flavescens, assembly GCA_030762895.1. Lineage (NCBI taxonomy): Eukaryota > Viridiplantae > Streptophyta > Magnoliopsida > Fabales > Fabaceae > Sophora > Sophora flavescens. The sequence continues at coordinate 113,687,355 of CM061062.1, forward strand.
ATTTAAAGTTAAATAAAATACTTACTGTTATTTCTTATTTTCAGGTAATAAAAATGAATAAAACTGGTTCGCCCCGCGAAGAAGCTCTCGCCCCGCGAGTATTGCAACTCTGAAAAGTCAGAGACGGTCACGGCTTGCCCGTGTTGAAGATCACGGCTGTGGCAGTTTTGAAGTTGAAGCGTTCGCCTCGCGAGCATCCATTCGCCTCGCGAGTCTGGAAGTCAGAATATAATTGCTGTCACTGGAACCTGAACTGGTCATGAAGATTGGGCCATAACTTGGGCTGTAGATGTCGGTTGGAACTGAAACCGGTGGCAAATGAAAGATCAAACAAATAGCTTTAACTCTCATGAAGACCATTATTCCAAACAGAGCCGTTTTGAAGGGATTTAATCCATGTGAAGTCAGAGGCGTTTCAGCTGCCCTATGAATTGAATGTGGACATAACTCCCTCATCTTAACTCATAATTAAGCAAATTAAGTGGCTTTGGAAAGCTAAGAGGCAGAGGTTGAAGTTAATAAAATGAGCATTCAGATATTGAGAGAGGAGTTAGTCATAGTGTGGGCAAGTCATAGTTAGTCAGAGTTGGCTAGTTTTAGCCAGTCTTAGGCTGTAGTAGTAGTAGTTTCCAGTAGTCTATTTTCTTTTCTTTTTATGTCTGTAATGGAGAGCTAGTCTCCTAGATTAATCTACTGTAATTGGCTTCTATCCATACTTGAGGTTCTTGTATTTCCTGTTTTCATTTCCTTTTCTCTTTTCAATGCCATGCTTTATATTTCTGTTTGCTTAATTCAGGAGTATATTGTGTTGTGTTGGTTTATCTCGGTGATATCATGTTCCTATATATAATCGCGTTTGCTTAATTCGCGTGTGTACGTTTCGTGTTCGCTTAGTTCACGAAGTGCTTAACCCCGTTTGCTTAATTCGGGAATAGGGACATATATCTGTAGTAGTGGTTCCGCTTGTGAATTATTGCTACAATCGGGAGGGGATTAGAATCTGCTTAGGGCTTGGATTTGCTTGAACCAATGATAGTGGGAAACCAAGAACAGTAGGTTAATCGTCTTTAGTTTATTTGTTAATTTATTTTCTTACTCTGTTTTTATTTTGTTTTCTTTATTTTATTTCAATCTCAAAACACCCCAAAAACTAACTTTTGATTTTCTGTTAATAATAACAACACTAAAGAGTCCTTGAGAGACGATATCCGAGTTGTCGCTCTACACTACATTATTTTAATAATCGCTCGTTCTTTTTGGCGCGTGGCGACAGCGCGACCAATCTGCAACAAAAATTATTTGATCTTTAGGTACCCATATTTTTCTGGGTAATTTTCTGTTAGTTCTAGGAGTCTGTAAAGACTTCCTTCTCTTCTTATGGATACACTTAGACATAACATGCCCAGTTTTCCCACATAAGTTACAAATAGGTGTTGATTTGGTTACATTTGACTTAACAGATACTTTAGAAGCTTTAGTTGATACTTTATGATGTGTCTGATGGACATATCCAATACCTTATTTGTTAAGAGAGTGCTTCTGAATGCCAAGTAGCTTAGTCAGATTGTCTCTACCATTAACAAATTTGGCAAGATCGGAAGTGAGCTCTTCCACTTTCTGTTGAAGTTTTTCAACTTCTTCAGATGGTGATGTTTCACTTGAGATCTTAGCTTCATTAGACTTTCCAGTCTTCATCTTACTGTTCTCTTTAGCCAGCTTCTCGCACTCTTGAGATTTCTGTTTATGCTCATTGGTGAGCTTTACATACTTTCTCTTTAGGGATTCGAAGGCTTTAGATAAGCAGTTGGATTCCTCCAACAACTCCTCATAAGCATCAAGTAATTCCTCATAGTCAGGATGTACCTCATCATCAGAGTTTGATTCAGTGTTGGCCATCAAACAGAGATTGGCTTCTTCCTTAGTTTCTTCATCAGAAGATGTTGACTCCAGATCCTCCCAAGTAGCCATCATTCCTTTCTTCTTCTTCTTGAAGAATTTCTTAAAAGGGGCCTTCTTGAGTTGAGGACATTCAGCCTTGAAGTGACCCGGCTTTTTGCACTCATAGCAAACAATTGGACTTTTGTCTGTTGAGGTGGATTCTTTGAAGTTCTTGTCCTTGTTGGACCTTCTGAATGGTCTATCCCTCCTGAACTTCTTTTTCTGCAGGAGAAGATTTATCTTCCTGGTCAGGAGAGACAACTCTTCATCACTCTCGGAAATCCTCGAGGTTCGATAGGTCGGCATCACTGGATGACTCATCTGCCTTCAGAGCCTTGGAACCTTTTGCTGACTTTTGATCAGCTTTCAGAGCAGTTGACTTGCCCTTCTTTGGTGCAGCTTCATCTCCAAGTTCTTGCTCATGCACAGTGAGTGTTCCAAGAAGTTCATCCACAGTCAAGGTAGTGAGATCCTTGGCTTGGGAGATAGCAGTGACCAAAGGTCTCCACTGTTTAGGTAGACTTCTCAGAATCTTACCAACCTTCTCAGCATTGGTATAGACTTTGCCAAGAGATTTTAAACTGTTGATGATAGTTTGAAATCTTTCTATCATCTGAGCAACAGATTCTCCTTCATCCATGATGAATAGTTCATACTTTCTAACAAGTATGGCAATCTTTGACTCTTTGACCTTTGTTGTTCCTTCATGTGTGACAGCTAAGGTGTCCCATATTTCTTTTGCAGAGTCACGAGCACGTACCTTCTCAAACTCCTCCTGACCGAGAGCACAAATGATGTTGTATCCGGCTTTGTGGTTCAGCTCCCATTTTGATTTTTCTGCAGCGAGTCACCGAGCTTTTGGTTTGTCAGTGTTATCATCATTCTTGGGAATGAATGGACCATCTGTGATGACATCCCAAAGATCAGAGTTTGTGGATAGAATAAACCACTGAAATCTATCTTTCCAGTAGTTGTAATTTTCTCCATTGAAGTAAGGAGGTCTGGTAAGGGAGGCTCCTTCAGTCTGATGACTTCCACTTGTACTAGCTCCAGCCGTCATGTCTATTCTTCAGGACCTTTTACCTCTACACTGTTAGATGCTCAACCCAGAGGCTGAGCTCTGATACCAACTAAAATAGACAACTATAAACACGAGAAGGGGGGGTTGAATTGTGTTTATCAGAATTTAAGCAAAGCTGAAATCTTTTCGCAAACAGAAAGCTAGCTTTGGACAAGTGGAAGAATACAGGATGGATGGGTGACTATTGTACACACACCACTTGACAGATGCAAGTAAAACTAAAGCAATTAAAGAGTTTAAGGGAAGAGAGATTGACACGGTGATTTATCCTGGTTCACTCTTCAAATCAAAGAGCTACGTCCAGTCCTTGGCAGCACCAAGATTTATCCACTATAACTGATAAGGTTACAGACTCAAGTATTATTTGCACACCTAGCCTCTTCAGGCTCAAGACAAGTATTGTTTTCACACCTAGCCTCTTCAGGCTCACTTGGGTTTGTTTGAGAGATTTGGTTTGTAATAAATACAATTTCTCACAGGCAGATCTTTCACTAACACTCAGAGAGTGGTTTAAATGTAAGGCTCAGGAAAGTCTGCGTAATAACTTCAAAATGATTGAAGAATAAAGAATAAAAGAATGAAGAAATAAATGCTCAGAGTAGTGACGTTTTTAATGCAATGTGTATATATTATTTCTTCATCTTCAATGGCTTCTGTATTTATGGTCTTCAAGCATTTATGATCCGTTAGAGACATCCTCTCAGATGTTGGCTTCAAGCAGAACTTCATTAATTGCAATAGAGTCGTTCTGAGTAGTCATTAATGCAATAGAGTCGTTCTGGGCAGCCATTAATGCAATAGAGTCATTGGTTGTATTCTAACATGAAGGATCATGGCTTTATTCATCGTGCTACAGCCATATCAAAGTTGTGCAGAGAGCTTTTTATACTTTGCTGAGTACACTTCCCTTTTTTGTGTGTAAGGACCAGAGGTACTGGGGAATAAAGCACGTTGGAAGCATTCTTTAACTAGTCTTTGGTTCTGATTATCCAAGGTTGCTTGAGAGAGTAGCTTCTGACTTTTCTTGATAATCGTGAAACTGAGTAGGAGAGAAGGCTTCAAGCCTCTTTCTGGTTCTTGAACCAAGATTCTGATAATCCTTAAAGAATTCGCGATCATAAGATAAGTGCTTCCATCTTGAAAATAATCACGTCTATCTAGCCATTTGAGTTTTCATTCGGGCTAGTAGACGAGCTCCATATTAAGGACTCAGCAAGTCCAAAGACTAGTGGACGAGTGCTTCTGTCACCTTTAGTGGACGAGCACTTCTGTTACTTTTAGTGGACGAGAGCTTCTGTCACCTTTAGTGGACGAGAGCTTCTTCATCTTTAGTGGACGAGAGCCTCTGTTAGTCTGGTGGACGAGAGTCTTAGTTATTTTACTGGACGAGAGTCTCAGTTACCCTGGTGGACGAGAGTCTCAATCACTCTACTGGACGAGAGTCTCAGTTAGTCTGCTGGACGAGAGTCTCAGTCACTCTACTGGACGAGAGTCTCTTGTTCTTCAATGGACGGATACATTCTGACCTTAATGGACGAGCTCCATCTGCTTCCTTAATGGACGAGCTACATATGCCACGTTATTGGACGAACCATTTTGATACCTCACTGGACGGTCTTTTCTGATATTTTGATGGATGCGCTACAAGTGCCACGCCATTGGACGGATAATTTTGATACCTCACTGGACGGGTTTTTTTGATACTTTGAGTAGATGCGGCCTTCTGTTGTTTTTATTAGACGCGGCCTTTTGATATTTTTTGGTGGATGCGGCCTTCTGATATTTTTATTAGATGCGGCCTTCTGATACTTTTTAGTAGACGCGGCCTTCTGATATTTTTATTGGTTGCGGGTTTCTTTCTCTTGTGTTTTGGACGTGCGCTACAAACACTACAGTGTTGGACGTCTGCTTGTTACACTTTGTTGCACGTCTGCTTGTTTCACTTTGTTGGACGTCTGATTGTTACACTTTGTTGGACGTCTGCTTGTTTCACTTTGTTGGACGTCTGATTCTATTTTTTTTATTAATCTGCACACTCAATAGATAGGTTAGCAACCAATATGAAGGTTAATTAAATCATTAACCAATGTTTATTTTTCATCAAAACTTAGGGAAATGCATATCAAACATTTTAGAGACTTAACACTTATAAAGGTAAATAACACCTAAAAACCTAAAGAGGCCGACTGAGCTAAAATCGACCGAGTTGAGGTCGAAATGCCGGGCCTATAAAGGTAAACAACACCTAAATACCTAAAGAGGCCGACCGACCTAAAATCAACCGAGTTGAGGTCGAAATGCCGAGCCTATAGAGGTAAAAAACAACTACAAACCTAAAGAGGCTGACCGAGCTAAAATCGACCGAGTTGAGGTCGAAATGCCGAGCCTAAAAAAGGAAAACAACGCCTAAAAAGGTAAGGAAATACCTACAGGTATTTCGAGTCTCAAAAACTTGAGTAAACCGCGTAATGCAGCAAACCGTAAAAACGAGCACTAACTTAGAGAAATAGTTACAAGCATTTTCTAAGTAAAAAGTAACTCGTAAGCTAGTACGTGATTCCATTAATGAGAAGGGGCAAAGTCCAAAGTACATAAGTATTCAAGATAAAAGAGCATTGCCCTAGGAACTTTTTCCTAGGCTACTCATGGGCATCCCCATGAACATCGATTTCAAAAGGAACAGAGTTGGGCTCATCCTCGGCACTCGGGGGAATAGGAGAAGATTGGCCGGGTAAGCTTATTCCCTCTTCACCATCGGCTTCCTCTCCGACCGCTTCTCCTTCAGTCTCCTCTTCTTGAGTTGCCTCTGCCTCATCCTCCAGCTCGGAAAACGGAACCAGAATTCCATCCCTGTTAAAATCCTTGTCCACGTCTACACGAGAGAAGTCAGCATTTGGATTAAAACTCTGAAGCTGCTTCACGGCTCGAGAGAAGCCATTAACATGCTCCTTCATAATGGAAGCCTCGGCTTCAGCTAGATCAGAACGGAGTCTCAGATTGTCCTCCTTCTCGGCCTCTAGCAGCTTCCGCAACTCAAGACTGGCCTCCTTCTCGGCTTGAAGTCCCTCTGCAACCTCCTGAAGATTTATGTAACGCCCTTCGTTACATTAGTAACTCAAAATAAATTGTATAAAAATCATTTAATACATTTATTTAAAATATGTTAATCATAAAATTTTTCTCAATTATATAAGTCTGGAAAATGACTCATATTAAATAAAATAGAAATAATGTATCAAAGTAATAAATATAATATTAAATCCATACCTCTGAGTAAAACCAAATTAAAAGAAAAGCCTCAAAACCGGGCGTCAAACTACAATCCGAGAAGAAAAACTAAAAATAATAAGCGATGTCTGCATGACACTCGTAAGCCATGCTACAATACTAACCAGCTAAGCTAAAAAAAAAAGTAGTTCTTCAAGCCTCGGTGTCCGTAACAATGATGTCCCCGGGCTCTGAAAACAACACTTTTGGATGAGATATAAAATCTCAGTGGACAATAATACAGTTATAAAATATTTCGAAAATAGTGATATTCTCATCCGGCACGGTAACCGGAAAAACTGTCCATGGTACCCGCTAATTTTCCAAAATAATGTTCATTAAAAAAAATACATTTAATTACAACAATCATATAACAACAACATAATCAAATATCATATATTAATTAAACAAAGTAACCACACATCACACAATACACAATCATCCAATGGCTCGGAAACCCCACTTCGTGTTGGTTTCTTGCCCAATTCGGTGACTCGAGAACCTCATTAAATTGGTTCCTTGCCCCTACTCTGCGGTGACTCGGGAACTGAGACACCCCGTTGTGCCCCATCGTATTATTACATTAAAACCTTAATATTTATTTACTTAATCGCTCGCTTATCAATGAAAATATGTAAAAATTAAAACTTAATTAATAATTATATAACTTATGTATATATAAAACATACCAAAACTATATTACATAAATACACACCTGTTATTTATTACATTCCAAAAGCACTGTTAAGGGTACCCTCTCAGGGGATCCCTCACAGGCATAAACTTCACTACTGAGACATACTCATTGGAAATATAAATACTCTTTAGACACACTGGCCATACTGTCTATGCTCTAATCGCCTTGAATCACAGCTCGACCTCCAAGATCTCGGTTCGTAAGGAGTTCCATCTAACCCTCAAAGAATTGGTTCCTCCATCGGGTCTTCTTGTACGATCACATCGAAATAAAACACAACACACGAAAGATATAGGGAATAAGAAACAGTTCTATTATCAAAAAGCGGAAAAGAGTAATAGTAAATTATACAATGAATTGTCACAGACACACATCACTCAAAATCAACAATCATCCTCAATTCACTATATCATCCTCTACCCTCACCCATTACGCAACTAAAACTTAATACTTGATGTGGTCATCTTCACTCCTGTTCACATTAGTCGGTAGTCCGAGAACTATTTAGGGTCAAAACTCGGTGCGCCCCTATTCTTGTATCTCTCACGGAAATAGTGCATAAGCACGATATCGTCACTATTTCCCCCATTGAAAATAGCACATAAGCATATAATAAATAATAACTCGGTGCGCCCCTATTCCCTAATCTCTCACAGGAAATAGTGCATAAGCACGATATGCGTCACTATTGCCCCCATTGGAAATAGCACATAAGCATATAATAAATAATAACTAGGTGCGCCCCTATTCCCTAATCTCTTATAGGAAATAGTGCATAAGCACAGTATGATTCTTAATAGCAACCTAGTACCTCAAACTCTTCCTCACAACCTCCACTTGCATTCTATGTCCCATCTCCTCATTTAGATAATTTAATTTAGCTAAGCACCTCTAAGTCAATTCATTCTCTCACCCAAACAATCATCTCCCGAAGAACATATATCCTTACTTAAAATCAACTAGGCATAGTATTAAAAACCAGTGAGATCATGCATCACACAATATCGGGGAAATATTCAGATACCTCAATATCATATAAATATTCAAACGGCGAAATAATATGTCACATGCAGATGGAATACCTCAACCAGCGTATCACAGTAAATTTGATAACATAAAATCAAACATCCTCAAATACTTAAAATCAACTTAATGTCGATAAACCTACAATCCCCGAATCACCATTGGTTTTACAGAAAAGGTTTCCAATGGGATTTTGGTCTTGTCGGTTACTCGACTACTAGTAGGGTTTAGGTCGCCCTACACAATTATCATATAATATACTACTTATCGATTCCGACGATAGGTTGATTCTTTTCCCCACCTGAGTTATCACCGGAAACACGTACACGACGATCCTCGTTATCCCGCCACGAGTTAACACAAACACCTTCAACCAAACAACATAACTATAATTAATCAACTAACAACCATCTATGACACTTTAGGGCTAGGTTCGGTCAAGACTTAGAAAATAGGTTTAGGATTATCTTCTTAATGCTATCTTTTGGATCCTAGTTACTAGAGTCTTACTTAACATAGATTACTTATTACAAGACTAAAATTTGAAACAAAATCCTCTAACCTTTAGGGTTAGGGTTTCGGCCCATATTAGGAAAATAGGCTATGAAATTTAGTTGGATTCAAGCTCTTGGATAATGAAAGTGGAAGACATCACAAGATCATAGAAATTGGTTTCACATTAAAAGGATTTTTTTACAATTTTCTAGAATTATTTGAAGTTCTAGATCTAGGAATGGAAAAATATGATTCATGGCATAAACATGATAAATACATGAATATGAAAGCTTATATGATCAAGGAGATGAGCTTTTACCTCTTGAAGATTGAAGAAATGAAGAAAATGATCAACCTTCACTATGTTGAAAACTGGACAGCTTGAGGGTGTGATGGTATTGTGAGTGTATCTCACAATATACTCATCCAAAAATTACGAACTTTGGCTTGATAGAAAGCTAAGAAGAAAAGGAACAACTTTGGTGTTTAAGGTTTCATTTGGTTCGGATCATAACATGGGTGAAAAGGGCCTTCTTTATGATGTTTCGTGGGTTGCTGGGAATTCTGGGCAGTTTCTGTATTTTGTGCCTTTCTCCCAATCCACTTATCCGTTTTTGATGATTTTTTGCTTGTTGGAAATAAGAGAGAAATAGGAACAACTTTTATGTTGAGTGTTTTCCGAGTTTCAGAAAGTAAGAGGGTCATATGTTTGGTGGGAATTCGGTGTTCTTAGGGTTTTGTAACTTAGTTGGTGGGGAAGATGAAGAGAATGAAGAAGATGAGTGAAATGGTGAGGGAGGCCACGGTTTGGAGGGTATTTATAGGAGTAATCCTATGCCTTGTTTGGTTAAAAGGAATTGGTTTAATGGGTTTTGTGATTATTAAATTAATATAAGCTTAACTAAGGTTATAATTAACTTAACTAAGGTTATAATTAACTTAACTAAGGTTATTTTGGCTAACCATGGTTAATAATATGTGGCTCACATTTATTGGAGGTGTGGCTGATTTTGGGCCACACAAAATGACTCACCAATGAGTCATCGATCTTATCCATTAGCGGTTCCCGGAAATTCCGTACGCTCCATTCGTTTACCCGATTTCGATTTTTGAGAGGAAAATAATGAAACGAAAGCAAAATGAAATAGTTAATATTTATTGGAGGTGGATGCACGAAATTGGAGAGATGTGGGAGGTTTTCAACCACGTAAAATGAGTGGTTAAGAGTGCGTAGATGCGTCTTGTTAATACCCGCGAAAGCTTGGGGGTATTTTGGTCTTTTTACCTAAATGTCATGATTACTTGCATTTAATGCTCATAAATGCTTGGTGACTCATCCTCCATGAGTCATCATGTATGACTCGTTGTCCCTATCCCTTGACGGGTCTCTGCAGTTCCGTTTTCGACTCCGTCGACTCCCCGATTAGGGTTTTACGCCCGTATAAAAGCGTAATATTTCGTTTTATTGAAAAATTTTCAAACTAATCAAACTCGTTGGAAATATGATTTAAATATAAACCATTTCGTTCACGAGTCAAAATTAGGTTTTCGATCATTAAAATCTTCTTCACAGGTGAAAACACCGATCGCTTTTCCGTCCAGAACTTTTACCAAAATTTGTTCGAATAAACATAATATTTTATTTCCGATCGGAAATTTGGAAAGTATACTTCCTCACGGACAAAATATAAAAAATCTACAAATTTCATTTTTCGGGTCAAATTAGGGTTTTACGTCGGTATAAAATTATACATCGGTTAAAAAAACGAGGCATCGACTCCGCCTCGAATTTTCAATCCAAAATTTCACCGTAACCTTCTACCATAAGAGAGACTATGAATATTATTTTAACTTACTTAAAATCACTTTCTAACTCTCAGATTAAAATATAATTAATTATATTTTAACCGATTAAACAAATAGTAATTAAAAATCAGGCTGTTACATTACTACCCCTCTTAGAAAAAAATTCCGTCCTCGGAATTTCTTAACTCAAACTAGCCATTATCTTGTAATTGTATCTTAATCTAAAGATCCCACATTATATTTCTCATCGCGGTTTTTCCCCTAGGTAACAGCGGTAACTTCATAACATAATTCATTCTTATATCATTCTATTTATCCTCGAACTTATCCATCACTATATTCCATTCATTGTTCTTAACCTTTCCAACTTGATCTAACATCCTTAAAGGACATGATCAAAACTTAATTCCTTCCTCTTCTTACTACTGATCCACTAAAGAACCTTATTTCAACATCTAACACCCGTAATTAACACCACAATCAAAACTACCCTAACTTCCTACTTCATGTATCCAATCACAGTCTTAGTTCCTTAGAATATATTTCACTATTCTAGATTATATCAAAATCACACCTTTCAAGTCTCCAAATAAACATCTCAACACTTCGTAAGATAAATTGCAATCAAAAGATCAACACGTGTTAGGATTATCTAACTTAACAAATTTGAGTTTCTATAGTAACCTCAATTTACATCGAAAATCATCTTTTCTGCTCATATTCAACTTAGGTGAAATTACTATATACACTTTCGTTTACTCTTCCCAAACTCATACAATCCATCTTAACTACGATCCTTAATCATTGCCTTAGGTTCCATAATGATATTATGCCTCGATCAACATTTGACTTATAGTAATTGTCTTACTCACTGATATTGATCTTAAGGGTTCACATCCTACCAGTCACAACTATACCTCAACAAAACTCTCATCACTTTCTTGTCCATCATGCTACTTAGAAAAACCAACAAAGTCTACCAGATATCAAATACATACCTTGTATAAGATCCCGGATTGAGAATTCAGCTCGCCTCACGGTAAACACTCTTTCAGTGGCCTGAGGTCTGACCGTCTGCTATCCTACTGCTGGAACTCCTTTTCCAGCTCCACCTCTCTGAACACTGGTATACAACATATAATGCTACATAAAACTGGTATATATATGCCATATAACTGTTAATTATCGCGTCGGGACTCACTACCCAACTTCTAAGCATAGTTAAAATCCGATGTGGATTCAACTAGACACGGCCAGTAACAACATCCTAAACCTCACAGTCCGATTAGAATCGAACTCCTCTGATACCACCAAATGAGACACCCCGTTGTGCCCCATTGTATTATTACATTAAAACCTTAATATTTATTTACTTAATCGCTCGCTTATCATTGAAAATACGTAAAAATTAAAACTTAATTAATAATTATATAACTTATGTATATATAAAACATACCAAAACTATATTACATAAATACACACCTGTTATTTATTACATTCCAAAAGCACTTTTAAGGGTACCCTCTCAGTAGGATCCCTCACAGGCATAAACTTCACTACAGACATACTCAGCGGAAATATAAATACTCTTTAGACACACTGGCCATACTGTCTATACTCTAATCGCCTTGAATCACAGCTCGACCTCCAGCATCTGGTTCGTAAGTAGTTCCATCTAACCCCTCAGCAATTGGTTCCTCCATCGGGTCTTCTTGTACGATCACATCAGAAATAAAACACAACACACAGAAAGATATAGGGAATAAGAAACAGTTCTATCATCAAAAACCAGAAAAGAGTAATAGTAAATTATACAGTAATTGTCACAGACACACATCACTCAAAATCAACAATCATCCTCAATTCACTATATCATCCTCTACCCTCAGCCCATGCAACTAAAACTTAATACTGATGTGGTCATCTTCACTCCTGTCACATTAGTCAGTAGTCCAGAACTATTTAGGGTCAAAACTCAGTGCGCCCCTATTCTTGTATCTCTCACAGGAAATAGTGCATAAGCACAGTATGCGTCACTATTTCCCCCATTGAAAATAGCACATAAGCATACAATAAATAATAACTCGGTGCGCCCCTATTCCCTAATCTCTCACAGGAAATAGTGCATAAGCACGATATGCGTCACTATTGCCCCCATTGGAAATAGCACATAAGCATATAATAAATAATAACTAGGTGCGCCCCTATTCCCTAATCTCTTATAGGAAATAGTGCATAAGCACAGTATGATTCTTAATAGCAACCTAGTACCTCAAACTCTTCCTCACAACCTCCACTTGCATTCTATGTCCCATCTCCTCATTTAGATAATTTAATTTAGCTAAGCACCTCTAAGTCAATTCATTCTCTCACCCAAACAATCATCTCCCGAAGAACATATATCCTTACTTAAAATCAACTAGGCATAGTATTAAAAACCAGGCAGATCATGCATCACACAATATCAGGAAATATTCAGATACCTCAATATCATATAAATATTCAAACGGCGAAATAATATGTCACATGCAGATGGAATACCTCAACCAGCGTATCACAGTAAATTTGATAACATAAAATCAAACATCCTCAAATACTTAAAATCAACTTAATGTCGATAAACCTACAATCCCCGAATCACCATTGGTTTTTTACGAAAAAGGTTTCCAATGGGATTTTGGTCTTGTCGGTTACTCGACTACTAGTAGGGTTTAGGTCGCCCTACACAATTATCATATAATATACTACTTATCGATTCCGACGATAGGTTGATTCTTTTCCCCACCTGAGTTATCACCGGAAACACGTACACGACGATCCTCGTTATCCCGCCACGAGTTAACACAAACACCTTCAACCAAACAACATAACTATAATTAATCAACTAACAACCATCTATGACACTTTAGGGCTAGGTTCGGTCAAGACTTAGAAAATAGGTTTAGGATTATCTTCTTAATGCTATCTTTTGGATCCTAGTTACTAGAGTCTAACTTAACATAGATTACTTATTACAAGACTAAAATTTGAAACAAAATCCTCTAACCTTTAGGGTTAGGGTTTCGTCCCATATTAGGAAAATAGGCTAGGAAATTTAGTTGGATTCAAGCTCTTGGATAATGAAAGTGGAAGACATCACAAGATCATAGAAATTGGTTTCACATTAAAAGGATATTTTTACAATTTTCTAGAATTATTTGAAGTTCTAGATCTAGGAATGGAAAAATATGATTCATGGCATAAACATGATAAATACATGAATATGAAAGCTTATATGATCAAGGAGATGAGCTTTTACCTCTTGAAGATTGAAGAAATGAAGAAAATGATCAACCTTCACTATGTTGAAAACTGGACAGCTTGAGGGTGTGATGGTATTGTGAGTGTATCTCACAATATAATCATCCAAAAATTACGAACTTTGGCTTGATAGAAATCTAAGAAGAAAAGAAACAACTTTGGTGTTGAAGGTTTCATTTGGTTCGGATCATAACATGGGTGAAAAGGGCCTTCTTTATGATGTTTCGTGGGTTGCTGGGAATTCTGGGTAGTTTCTGTATTTTGAGCCTTTCTCCCAATCCACTTATCCGTTTTTGATGATTTTTTGCTTGTTGGAAATAAGAGAGAAATAGGAACAACTTTTATGTTGAGTGTTTTCCGAGTTTCAGAAAGTAAGAGGGTCATATGTTTGGTGGGAATTCGGTGTTCTTAGGGTTTTGTAACTTAGTTGGTGGGGAAGATGAAGAGAATGAAGAAGATGAGTGAAATGGTGAGGGAGGCCACGGTTTGGAGGGTATTTATAGGAGTAATCCTATGCCTTGTTTGGTTAAAAGGAATTGGTTTAATGGGTTTTGTGATTATTAAATTAATATAAGCTTAACTAAGGTTATAATTAACTTAACTAAGGTTATAATTAACTTAACTAAGGTTATTTTGGCTAACCATGGTTAATAATATGTGGCTCACATTTATTGGAGGTGTGGCTGATTTTGGGCCACACAAAATGACTCACCAATGAGTCATCGATCTTATCCATTAGCGGTTCCGAAATTAAATTCCGCAGACTCAAAGTCGTTTACCCGATTTCGATTTTTGAGAGGAAAATAATGAAACGAAAGCAAAATGAAATAGTTAATATTTATTGGAGGTGGATGCACGAAATTGGAGAGATGTGGGAGGTTTTCAACCACGTAAAATGAGTGGTTAAGAGTGCGTAGATGCGTCTTGTTAATACCCGCGAAAGCTTGGGGGTATTTTGGTCTTTTTACCTAAATGTCATGATTACTTGCATTTAATGCTCATAAATGCTTGGTGACTCATCCTCCATGAGTCATCATGTATGACTCGTTGTCCCTATCCCTTGACGGGTCTCTGCAGTTCCGTTTTCGACTCCGTCGGCTCCCCGATTAGGGTTTTACGCCCGTATAAAAGCGTAATATTTCGTTTTCGACTGAAAATTTTCAAACTAATCAAACTCGTTGGAAATATGATTTAAATATAAACCATTTCGTTCACGAGTCAAAATTAGGTTTTCGATCATTAAAATCTTCTTTCACAATGAAAACACCGACTGTTTTCCGTCCGAACTTTTACCAAAATTTGTTCGAATAAACATAATATTTTATTTCTGATCAGAAATTTGGAAAGTATACTTCCTCACGGACAAAATATAAAAAATCTACAAATTTCATTTTTCGGGTCAAATTAGGGTTTTCTGTCAGTATAAAATTATTATACCGCCGGTTAAAAATGCGATCAGGCTCCGTCTGAATTTTCAATCCAAAATTTCACCGTAACCTTCTACCATAAGAGAGACTATGAATATTATTTTAACTTACTTAAAATCACTTTCTAACTCTCAGATTAAAATATAATTAATTATATTTTAACCGATTAAACAGCGTAATTAAAAATCAGGCTGTTACATCACTACCCCTCTTAGAAAAAAATTCCGTCCTCGGAATTTCTTAACTCAAACTAGCCATTATCTTGTAATCGTATCTTAATCTAAAGATCCCACATTATATTTCTCATCGCGGTTTTTCTCCTAGGTAACAGCGGTAACTTCATAACATAATTCATTCTTATATCATTCTATTTATCCTCGAACTTATCCATCACTATATTCCATTCATTGTTCTTAACCTTTCCAACTTGATCTAACATCCTTAAAGGACATGATCAAAACTTAATTCCTTCCTATTCTTACTACTGATCCACTAAAGAACCTTATTTCAACATCTAACACCCGTAATTAACACCACAATCAAAACTACCCTAACTTCCTACTTCATGTATCCAATCACAGTCTTAGTTCCTTAGAATATATTTCACTATTCTAGATTATATCAAAATCACACCTTTCAAATCTCCAAATAAACATCTCAACACTTCGTAAGATAAATTGCAATCAAAAGATCAACACGTGTTAGGATTATCTAACTTAACAAATTTGAGTTTCTATAGTAACCTCAATTTACATCGAAAATCATCTTTTCTGCTCATATTCAACTTAGGTGAAATTACTATATACACTTTCGTTTACTCTTCCCAAACTCATACAATCCATCTTAACTACGATCCTTTATCATTGCCTTAGGTTCCATAATGATATTATGCCTCGATCAACATTTGACTTATAGTAATTGTCTTACTCACTGATATTGATCTTAAGGGTTCACATCCTACCAGTCACAACTATACCTCAACAAAACTCTCATCACTTTCTTGTCCATCATGCTACTTAGAAAAACCAACAAAGTCTACCAGATATCAAATACATACCTTGTATAAGATCCCGGATTGAGAATTCAGCTCGCCTCACGGTAAACACTCTTTCAGTGGCCTGAGGTCTGACCGTCTGCTATCCTACTGCTGGAACTCCTTTTCCAGCTCCACCTCTCTGAACACTGGTATACAACATATAATGCTACATAAAACTGGTATATATATGCCATATAACTGTTAATTATCGCGTCGGGACTCACTACCCAACTTCTAAGCATAGTTAAAATCCGATGTGGATTCAACTAGACACGGCCAGTAACAACATCCTAAACCTCACAGTCCGATTAGAATCGAACTCCTCTGATACCACCAAATGAGACACCCCGTTGTGCCCCATTGTATTATTACATTAAAACCTTAATATTTATTTACTTAATCGCTCGCTTATCATTGAAAATACGTAAAAATTAAAACTTAATTAATAATTATATAACTTATGTATATATAAAACATACCAAAACTATATTACATAAATACACACCTGTTATTTATTACATTCCAAAAGCACTTTTAAGGGTACCCTCTCAGTAGGATCCCTCACAGGCATAAACTTCACTACAGACATACTACTCAATGGAAATATAAATACTCTTTAGACACACTGGCCATACTGTCTATACTCTAATCGCCTTGAATCACAAATCGACCTCCAAAGATCTGGTTCGTAAGGAGTTCCATCTAACCCCTCAGCAATTGGTTCCTCCATCGGGTCTTCTTGTACGATCACATCAGAAATAAAACACAACACACAGAAAGATATAGGGAATAAGAAACAGTTCTATCATCAAAAACCAGAAAAGAGTAATAGTAAATTATACAGTAATTGTCACAGACATACATCACTCAAAATCAACAATCATCCTCAATTCACTATATCATCCTCTACCCTCAGCCCATGCAACTAAAACTTAATACTGATGTGGTCATCTTCACTCCTGTCACATTAGTCAGTAGTCCAGAACTATTTAGGGTCAAAACTCAGTGCGCCCCTATTCCTGTATCTCTCACAGGAAATAGTGCATAAGCACAGTATGCGTCACTATTTCCCCCATTGAAAATAGCACATAAGCATATAATAAATAATAACTCGGTGCGCCCCTATTCCCTAATCTCTCACAGGAAATAGTGCATAAGCACGATATGCATCACTATTGCCCCCATTGGAAATAGCACATAAGCATATAATAAATAATAACTAGGTGCGCCCCTATTCCCTAATCTCTTATAGGAAATAGTGCATAAGCACAGCATGCGTCACTATTGCCCCCATTGGAAATAGCACATAAGCATATAATAAATAATAACTAGGTGCGCCCCTATTCCCTAATCTCTTATAGGAAATAGTGCATAAGCACAGTATGATTCTTAATAGCAACCTAGTACCTCAAACTCTTCCTCACAACCTCCACTTGCATTCTATGTCCCATCTCCTCATTTAGATAATTTAATTTAGCTAAGCACCTCTAAGTCAATTCATTCTCTCACCCAAACAATCATCTCCCGAAGAACATATATCCTTACTTAAAATCAACTAGGCATAGTATTAAAAACCAGGCAGATCATGCATCACACAATATCAGGAAATATTCAGATACCTCAATATCATATAAATATTCAAACGGCGAAATAATATGTCACATGCAGATGGAATACCTCAACCAGCGTATCACAGTAAATTTGATAACATAAAATCAAACATCCTCAAATACTTAAAATCAACTTAATGTCGATAAACCTACAATCCCCGAATCACCATTGGTTTTACAGAAAAGGTTTCCAATGGGATTTTGGTCTTGTCGGTTACTCGACTACTAGTAGGGTTTAGGTCGCCCTACACAATTATCATATAATATACTACTTATCGATTCCGACGATAGGTTGATTCTTTTCCCCACCTGAGTTATCACCGGAAACACGTACACGACGATCCTCGTTATCCCGCCACGAGTTAACACAAACACCTTCAACCAAACAACATAACTATAATTAATCAACTAACAACCATCTATGACACTTTAGGGCTAGGTTCGGTCCAGACTTAGAAAATAGGTTTAGGATTATCTTCTTAATGCTATCTTTTGGATCCTAGTTACTAGAGTCTTACTTAACATAGATTACTTATTACAAGACTAAAATTTGAAACAAAATCCTCTAACCTTTAGGGTTAGGGTTTCGGCCCATATTAGGAAAATAGGCAAGGAAATTTAGTTGGATTCAAGCTCTTGGATAATGAAAGTGGAAGACATCACAAGATCATAGAAATTGGTTTCACATTAAAAGGATTTTTCTACAATTTTCTAGAATTATTTGAAGTTCTAGATCTAGGAATGGAAAAATATGATTCATGGCATAAACATGATAAATACATGAATATGAAATCTTATATGATCAAGGAGACGAGCTTTTACCTCTTGAAGATTGAAGAAATGAAGAAAATGATCAACCTTCACTATGTTGAAAACTGGACAGCTTGAGGGTGTGATGGTATTGTGAGTGTATCTCACAATATACTCATCCAAAAATTACGAACTTTGGCTTGATAGAAATATAAGAAGAAAAGGAACAACTTTGGTGTTTAAGGTTTCATTTTGTTCGGATCATAACATGGGTGAAAAGGGCCTTCTTTATGATGTTTCGTGGGTTGCTGGGAATTCTGGGCAGTTTCTGTATTTTGAGCCTTTCTCCCAATCCACTTATCCGTTTTTGATGTTTTTTAGCTTGTTGGAAATAAGAGAGAAATAGGAACAACTTTTATGTTGAGTGTTTTCCGAGTTTCAGAAAGTAAGAGGGTCATATGTTTGGTGGGAATTCGGTGTTCTTAGGGTTTTGTAACTTAGTTGGTGGGGAAGATGAAGAGAATGAAGAAGATGAGTGAAATGGTGAGGGAGGCCACGGTTTGGAGGGTATTTATAGGAGTAATCTTATGCCTTGTTTGGTTAAAAGGAATTGGTTTAATGGGTTTTGTGATTATTAAATTAATATAAGCTTAACTAAGGTTATAATTAACTTAACTAAGGTTATAATTAACTTAACTAAGGTTATTTTGGCTAACCATGGTTAATAATATGTGGCTCACATTTATTGGAGGTGTGGCTGATTTTGGGCCACACAAAATGACTCACCAATGAGTCATCGATCTTATCCATTAGCGGTTCCTGAAATTCCGACGCAGCCCGTCGTTTACTTTGATTTCGATTTTTGAGAGGAAAATAATGAAACGAAAGCAAAATGAAATAGTTAATATTTATTGGAGGTGGATGCACGAAATTGGAGAGATGTGGGAGGGTTTTCAACCACGTAAAATGAGTGGTTAAGAGTGCGTAGATGCGTCTTGTTAATACTCCGCGAAAGCTTGGGGGTATTTTGGTCTTTTTACCTAAATGTCATGATTACTTGCATTTAATGCTCATAAATGCTTGGTGACTCATCCTCCATGAGTCATCATGTATGACTCGTTGTCCCTATCCCTTGACGGGTCTCTGCGAGCTTCCGTTTTGACTCAGTCGGCTCCCGATTAGGGTTTTACGCCCGTATAAAAGCGTAATATTTCGTTTTCACCGAAAATTTTCAAACTAATCAAACTCGTTGGAAATATGATTTAAATATAAACCATTTCGTTCACGAGTCAAAATTAGGTTTTCCGATCATTAAAATCTTCTTCGTCGGTGAAAACACCGATCGCTTTTTTTTCCGAACTTTTACCAAAATTCGTCCAGAATAAACATAATATTTTATTTCGATCGGAAATTTGGAAAGTATACTTCCTCACGGACAAAATATAAAAAATCTACAAATTTCATTTTTCGGGTCAAATTAGGGTTTTCCACGATATAAAAATTATACTGTCAGTTAAAAAATGCAGACCGGGCTCCGTCTGAATTTTCAACCCAAAATTTCACCGTAACCTTCTACCATAAGAGAGACTATGAATATTATTTTAACTTACTTAAAATCACTTTCTAACTCTCAGATTAAAATATAATTAATTATATTTTAACCAATTAAACAGCGTAATTAAAAATCAGGCTGTTACAGGAACCTCGTTCTAGAATTGATTCCTTGTCACCCTCTTTATGGTGACCCGAGAACCTCGTTCTAGAATTGATTCCTTGCCCCGATGGTGACTCGGGAATCTCATTTTAGAATTGACTCCTTGCCCCTATGGTGACCCGAGAACCTCGTAATTAAATGGGTTCCTTGCCTCCCATTAATGGTGACCCGAGAACCTCGTTCATAAAATGGATTCCTTGTCCCATATCTTAATTCCGACATCCCATTAAATGGCGATGTCAAAAGTCAATGCACCTATCTTAGGAGGCATAACAACAAACTTCCCTCACATACATAAATCATTTATATCTCGAATAAAACATGTCGAACATATTTTAAATTATAACAATCAAATATACATATTCTCTTTTTAAACCACAAGCAAAATGGGGTTTAATACATGCTATGACTAAGCTATTAAAGTTCAATTAAAAAGAATTATATGCTCCCAGAAGGTAAAGTCATGCGTCACTGGAACACCAATGTATATTGAGTTGAACCTGACATACAGGACTTCATGAAAGTAGTTAAAAATAAAAAGAAGAATCTACTCCCGTGGGGTTTTGGACGCACAGTACGAAACTTTGGTGATTTTACCATCTGGCTTAAATACAAGAATTATGTACACAGAACGTTAAATTATCAATAAACAATTTCTTTTAGATATAGGGGAACATACTTGCTAAATCAATTCATCAATCAATTAAAATACTGTCAACACTGACAATCATTCATATCATGGAGAGGGTTCGTAAAAAGTATTGTTGCTCACCTCTCGAAGACCTCCAATATGCTCTAAAAATTATTTATGATAAGAATTAATGCTTTCCTAAAAATTCTCCTTCCGTTTGGTGGCGTTCTTGGATCTGTATTATTACGATTGCGCTAACGAGAAGAAAAGAACTCTTAAATCGTCACACTGTACGGCGCACACTCACTGGAGTATTATATATAGGTACAGTGCATTCCGCACAGTAACCTATATATACTTTTTTGGCTTTAGGTGATACGCTCTTACACTATATATATATATATATATATATATATATATATATATATATATATATATATATTTAATTCTCTTTTTTTTTTCTTTTTTCTTTTTATCTTTTTTTAATATTTATTTTTAATTTAATATTTCTTTTGTATTTACTAACCAATTCTAATAAATTTTATACTAATAAACTCTCGTCACTAAACCTCTTAATTATATTTTATTTTTATTATATCATTATATTTTTTTTAACTTAATCCTTTTTTTTCAAATTAATTATATTAGAATTTTAGGATGTTACATTTTCTCCCCTCCTTAAAGAATTTCGGGGAATTCATCTCATACACACCCACCTATTGTAATATAGGTTATATTCAAAACATAAAGGTTATCATACATTAGATAATAAAATCTGGATATTGACGTACAATGACCTCCTCTACACTCCCAAGCCATTTTTAGATGCGTCGCAGTAAACCACAAAACTCACTAAGGGATCAGATATAGTTAAGACTGGTGATGACACCAATCTCCTCTTAAGCTCTTTGATGAGCCTCTGGTTGACTGGTTTTATAACTAATAAAGACCATGGCTTTGTGCTTATTTTATATCATTTTTCACTCAAATTAGACTTGATTGTCCTTAAGTAGTATTTTGAGTCTGTAAAGTGTTTTTATGTTAATTTAGTTGATTTAGAGTTAAATAAAACACTTATGTTATTTTCTTATTTTCAGGTTAATAAAAAGAGCAAGAAGGGAAGTACACCTGAAGCAGAGGCCATCACGGCCGTGACACGCGGCCCTCTTATAAAAACAGAAACGCAGGAGTCAGAATAGGAAAGCTAAAAGGAAGCCCAACAACTTTCATGAAGAACTCAGATGCTGAATTGGATGTATAGTGGGTCACATTGGGACTTGAAGTCAGAACATAATTGCTGTCACTGGAACCTGAACTGGTCATGAAGATTGGGCCATAACTAGGGCTATAGATGTCGGTTGGAACTGAAACCGGTGGCAAATGAAAGATCAAACAAAGAGCTTTAACTCTCATGAAGACCATTATTCCAAACAGAGCCGTTTTGAAGGGCTTTAATCCATGTGAAGTCAGAGGCGTTTCAGCTGCCCTATGAGTTGAATGTGGACATAACTCCCTCATCTTAATTCATAATTAAGCAAATTAAGTGGCTTTGGAAAGCTAAGAGGCAGAGGTTGAAGTTAATAAAAGGAGCATTCAGATATTGAGAGAGGAGTTAGTCATAGTTAGGCTGGGTTGGGAGGCTAGTCAGTTTTGGCTAGTTTCTTGGCTAGTTTTTAGAATAGTTAGTCTTTTGTTTTATCTTTAGTTATTGTTTTCCTTCTGTAAT
The DNA here is from genome assembly GCA_030762895.1 of Sophora flavescens. Classification (NCBI taxonomy): domain Eukaryota; kingdom Viridiplantae; phylum Streptophyta; class Magnoliopsida; order Fabales; family Fabaceae; genus Sophora; species Sophora flavescens. The sequence goes on from CM061062.1 coordinate 113,709,856, forward strand.
GGAGAGCTAGTCTCCTAGATTAATCTACTGTGATTGGTTTCTATTACATTTGAGGTTCTATAATTCCTGTTTTATTTGCTTTTCTCTTTTCAATGCAATGCTATATGTTTCTGTTTGTTATTTCAGGAATGTATAGTGTTGTATTGATTCATTTCGTGATGCTATGTTCTTATACTTAATCGCGTTTGTTATTTCGCGTGTGTTCATTCATGTTCGTTTGTTCATGAGAGCTTAACCCCGTTTGTTATTTCGGGAATAGGAACATACATCCGTAGTAGTGAATTTCGTTTGTTATTTGTTGCTACAACCGGGAGGGGATTAGAATCTGCTTAGGGCTTGGATTTGCATGAACCAATGATAGTGGGAAACCGAGAACAGTAGGTTAATCGTCTTTAGTTTATTTGCTATTCTCTTTAACTGCTTTGTTTTCATTGTTTTGTTTTCTTTATTTTATTTCAATCCAAACAACCCCCCAAAATTAATTTTCTGTTAATAATAACAACGCCTAAGAGTCCTTGAGAGACGACATCCGAGTTGTCGCTTCCCTATCTACATAATTTTTGTAAACGCTCGTTCTTTTTGGCGCGTGGCGACAGCGCGACCAAAAATTGGCGCCGTTGCCGGGGACTCTTGTTTGTTGTCATTAGCAAAAAAAAAAAAAAAATCTCTTTGCTAAATTAGTTTTGTCTGCATTGTATGGTTGTGAATTTTAGCACCCCCCATGGATAATTATATGCGAAATTACATGCCTAATGCTTACTATGAGCAACCACCATGCATATATTTTCCTGATTTTCTTGGTTTATCACACTGGTTGCCAAGGTTTAGTGGTTTTGCAGGTGAAAATCCGCAGGAGCATCTGAGGGAATTCCAGATTGCTTGTTCTATAATGCTGAGACCTGCAGGAATAACAGAAGATCACATTCAGATGGAAGCTTTCCAGTTCTCACTTGAAGGTGCTGCAAGAGATTGGTTGTATTGTCTTGATGAGAATTCCATCTCAAGCTGGTTTGATTTGAAGGAAGCCTTCCTGTGTAGATACTATCCTGCCTTCAGAGCTGCACCTTCCGAACCTTCCCTAGAGGACCTGTGCAAACAGATGACTGCACAGATAAATGTACAAATGGAAGAATTGATACAACAAATGGCCGAGCAAAATCAACGGATGATAGAGGAAAATCAACAGAGGATGGAGGCTGAATACCAGAGGAGCCAAGCTGAATCTCAGAAGTTGTCCGCTCTAATTGATCAAATAGCCGCCAACTTGGCTGCACTGCTGAATCCACAGCCCCTTGAAGAACATACAGAGTCACAAGTTATTCTTGAAGATACTTCTGATGATGATTTTGATAATATTTCTGTTGATGATGAACTGTGTGTTGAATCCCCTGATTCTAATTCATGTGATGATTGTTATTGTGATGGCAGTGCTGCTTTGTGTATAGTCTGTTATGCAGCTTTATTCTGTTCAGGAAACAAAGAAAATGAGGATCAGGAGGATCAGGAGGACATCTGCTCCCCCGTGCCTGAAGATGATGAAGAACCTTTGAAAGTAGATGATTCAAGTAACTCAAATGCATGTGTTGAGAGTAATGGGGTGGATGAATTAATTGCTGAATTTCCAGACATTCAGAACTTTTCTGATTCATTTTATTGTGATATATGTACTGACTCTACTAACCTTTGTGTGGTGTGTGCTGAAATTTCTGCATGTATAGCAGGTGATGAATTTGTTCGTGCAGTGAATGAAGAAAGTGCAGAAAATGAAGCAGCACCAGTAACCCCAGCTAACTGTTTGCCACCTCCCCCTGTGGAACCAAAAGCTCTGGATTTTGCGCCCTTGGATTCTGCACCATGGCCAGTCCAAGAGGTTGAGCCCCACTTCTATTGGGAGGATTTTATTGAGAAAGAGGTCAACCTTGACCTAAAAGGGAGTGAGAAGTCCGCCGCACTTGGCGAGGTTACCATGACTGTCAAGCACTCACTTCCATATAAAGGCTGCAAGTTAGGGAAGCACGGAATGAGCTTCCAGTCTTTGTCCATCACTTGGGCATTATGCTTTAGACCATGGGATCCGGGAGGATCGTTTCACAATTTGAGCATCCCATGGCCACTGTATCACAGACAATGGGATCCAGGCGGAAGCTCCTACACTGCTACTTGATCAGGGAGTTCCCTTTCCTTTCCCTCACTCTAATTTTATTGTTATGTTGTTTCATTGGGGACAATGTATATTTTAAGTGTGGGGGAGGGAATTAGTTGTAGTTTTTCCTTTTCTTTGAATAAAGCTCCTGAATAATTTGAGAAGCTCAGGAGTGTGTTGAGTCATAGTGTGGGCAAGTGAAGCTAGTCAGTTTTGGCTAGTTTCTTAGCTAGTTTTTAGTCAGTAGTTTATTTTCTTGTCTTTCCTTTTGTTTTCCTTTTTTGTAATGGAGAGCTAGTCTCCTAGATTAATCTACTGGGATTGGTTTCAATTACACTTAAGGTTCTGGATTTCCTATTTGAATTGCTATTCCTTTTCAGTACTGTTCTATATGTTTCTGTTTGCTTAATTCAGATATGTATAGTATTAGTATTGATTTATTTCGATGACTGTATGTTCCTATATATAATCGCGTTTGCTTAATTCGCGTGTGTTCAATCATGTTCGCTTAGTTCATGAGTGCTTCACCCCGTTTGCTTAATTCGGGAATAGGAATATATGTCTCGTAGTATTGATTTCGCTTGCAAATTGATGCTACAATCGGAAAGGGTTTAGAATCTGCTTAGGGCTTGGATTTGCATGAACCAATGATAGTGGGAAACCGAGAACAGTAGGTTAATCGTCTTTAGTTTATTTGCTATTCTCTTTAACTGCTTTGTTTTCATTGTTTTGTTTTCTTTATTTTATTTCAATCCAACCCCCCAAACTAACTTTTGATTTTCTGTTAATAATAACAACACTAAAGAGTCCTTGAGAGACGATACTCGAGTTGTCGCTTCCCTATCTGCATTAATTTTGTAAATGCTCGTTTTTTTGGCGCGTGGCGACAGCGCGGTCACTCTTGGAACCCGTCCTCACACTCCTGGTCCCACACAAAAGGTTTCCCCTTCCTAGTCAACTGGGTCAAAGGTAAGGCTGATCTAGAGGACCTCTCATTGAACTTCCTATAATAACATGCTAAGCATAAGAAACTTCCCACTTCGATTACTGTCTTAGGTTGTTCCCATTCCGACACCGTATCAACTTTAAAGGAATCAACCGCTACACCATCCTTAGAGATGGTGAACCTAAAAACTTCACCTCGTCTAGCCAAAACTCACACTTCTCAGGTTTGGCATAAAGACGCTCATCCCCTCAAGATCTACAACACCAACCTTAGGTGTTTCCCATGCTCTCCTGGTGTCCTAGAGTATATTAAAATATCATCTATGAAAACTACCTCAAACCTATCCAAAAAGGGCCTAAAGATCCGATTCATGTAGTCCATGAAAACGGCTGGGGCGTTGGTCACGCCAAAAGGCATGACTACATACTCGTAGTGCCCATACCTTGTTCTGAAATTTGTCTTGGGAATGTCCTAACTTCTAACTCTAATATGATGGTATCCCGATCTTAGATCTATTTTGGAAAACACTGTCCCTCCCCCCAACTGGTCTAAGAGGTCATCTATCCTAGGCAAGGGATATTTTTTTTCTTGATGGTTACCTTATTCAACTGCCTATAATCAACACACAACCTCATACTCCCATCTTTCTCTTTCACTAAAAGCACTGGCGCTCCCCAAGGTGACACACTAGGCCTTATAAACCCCTTTTCTAACATCTCCTCTATTTGTTTCTTGAGCTCGCTCAACTCTAAAGGTGTCATCCTATAGGGTTCTATGGATACAGGTCCACTCCCGGGTACTAGATCCATGGTAACCTCAATCTCTCATTCTGGAGGTAAACTAGAGACCTCATTAGGAAACACATCTGGAAACTCGCACACAACAGGTAATGTCGCTATATCACTTTCAGCCTCTATCTTAGCAGAAAAGAGGAGAATGTATCCCTGAGCTCCTTCAACTAAGCACTTATGACAAGATCCAACAGATATAAAGCAATTTGATTTAGGGGAATCAACAGACATAGTTTGTGGAGCAAAAGATATGGTTCTACTAGAGCAATCAACAACAACATTATTATGAGATAGCCAATCAATGTCAAAAGTAATATCTAGACCTGACATAGGCAAACATATCAAATCAACACTATAAGTCAGGTCTTGAAACAACAAGGACATTTCAGACAAACAGAAGAAGTAATCAATCTATCTTTAGCAAGAGTAGAAACACACAAATCATATGACAATTTAAAAACATGCAACTCTAAGCATTTAGCATATTTAAAAGATATGAATGAATGTGTTGCTCCTGAATCGAACAATATGATAACATCATGACCTTTAATAAGGCCCTTACCTTGGATCAAACCATCGGATTCCTTCACCTCCTCTCCTTGGATGGTAAAGACCCTTCCGTGGTTCTGTGTTTTGGTCTGAGATTGGCCTCCTAACTTGCACATCCTAGCAAAATGTCCAGTCTTTCCACAATTGTTGCAGGAGACGTGCCGCGGGGCACGTACGACCTTGGTGTTGCCATCCACATTTGTAGCATGTTACTTCCTTATCACCCTGAGCCCCTTGAATCTGCTTACCCTTAGTGATAGTAGGCACATGTCGTAGGCTCTTCTGAAAGTTTCCTCCCTTGCTCTGGAACCTCTTGTCGTTGCTAAAGCTATTCTCTTTCGACTTCTCAGCCAAAACATCTTGCATATTTCACTCTGCCACTCTACACTTGTTTACCAAGATGGGGTAATCTCGAATCTCTAGGAGCCCAACAAGGCTCTGCAGCTCTGACCTCAAGCCCTGTTCGAACTTGATTGCCTTCCAGTCACCATCAGGATTGTCCCTTACATATGAAGAGAACATTGACAGGCTCTCAAACTTGGCAACATAATCTGCCACGGTCATGCTCCCCAGACGAAGCTGAAGAAACTCTGCCTCCTTCTGTATATGAATACTATACGGAAAGTATTTTTCCAGGAAAACGTCCCTGAACCTGTCCCATGTGATATGGGTCCCCGAAACAAGCAATCCACCCCTAGCACAGTTCCACCAGTTCTCCGCGTCTGACTCTAGCATGTAGGTGGCAAAATCCACCTTTTGATCATCATCACACCTCATGACTCGGAAAATCTTCTCTAACTTTATTAACCACTCCTCTGCCTCAATCGGATCGGTAGTCCCTCGAAACACTGGCGGATTATTATTTCGGAACTCTGACAAACCCCTGTACCGCGGATCTGGAGCGTTGACGAGCCCAACATTAGGCCCGTTCCCGTTATCCCTCATCTGACGGAGAGTCTTTGTCTGCTCCTGCAGAACTCTGGTCATTTGAACCAAAGTCGCCGCAAGTGCATCCTTCGTCTGTCGCCTGTTAGTGGCCATAATCTACACGCCACCAATCAAACACTGGGTTGATCAGGTCCAACATTTAAAAGAATAACATGCAGAAATTATAACTCTAACAAGCATCTTATGCGCCCAAGTTTTGTTTTTGAAAAAGCCCCACTACCACAACCCGATTTTAGAATCGAACTGTTCTGATACCATAAATGTAACGCCCTTCGTTACATTAGTAACCCAAAATAAATTGTATAAAAATCATTTAATACATTTATTTAAAATATGTTAATCATAAAAATTTTCTCAATTATATAAGTCTGGAAAATGTCTCATATTAAATAAAATAGTAATAATGTATCAAAGTAATAAATATAATATTAAATCCATACCTCTGAGTAAAACCAAATTAAAAGAAAAGCCTCAAAACCGGGCGTCAAACTACAATCCGAGAAGAAAAACTAAAAATAATAAGCGATGTTTGCATGGCACTCGTAAGCCATGCTACAATACTAACCGGCTAAGTTAAAAAAGAAAGTAGTTCTTCAAGCCTCGGTGTCCGCAACAATGATATCCCCGGGCTCTGAAAACAACACTTTTGGGTGAAATATAAAATCTCAGTGAACAATAATACAGTTATCAAATATTTCGAAAATAGTGATATTCTCAGCCGGCACGGTAACCGGAAAAACTGTCCATGGTACCCGCTAATTTTCCAAAATAATGTTCATTAAAAAAATACATTTAATTACAACAATCATATAACAACAACATAATCAAATATCATATATTAATTAAACAAAGTAACCACACATCACACAATACACAATCATCCAGTGGCTCGGAAACCCCACTTCGTGTTGGTTTCTTGCCCAATTCGGTGACTCGAGAACCTCATTAAATTGGTTCCTTGCCCCTAGTCTGTGGTGACTCGAAAACCTCGTTCTAGAATTGATTCCTTGCCACCCTCTTTATGGTGACCCGAGAACCTCGTTCTAGAATTGATTCCTTGCCCCGATGGTGACTCGGGAATCCCATTTTAGAATTGACTCCTTGCCCCTATGGTGACCCGAGAACCTCATAATTAAATGAGTTCCTTGCCTCCCATTAACGGTGACCCGAGAGCCTCGTTCATAAAATGGATTCCTTGTCCCATATCTTAATTCCGACATCCCATTAAATGGCGATGTCAAAAGTCAATGCACCTATCTTAGGAGGCATAACAACAAACTTCCCTCACATATATAAATAATTTATATCTCGAATAAAACATGTCGAACATATTTTAAATTATAACAATCAAATATACTTATTATCTTTTAAAACCACAAGCAAAATGAGGTTTAATACATGCTATGACTAAGCTATTAAAGTTCAATTAAATAGAATTATATGCTCCCAGAAGGTAAAGCCATGCGTCACTGGAACACCAATGTATATTGAGTTGAACCTGACATACAGGATTTCATGAAAGTAGTTAAAAATAAAAAGAAAAATCTACTCTTGTAGGGTTTTGGACGCACAGTACGAAACTTTGGTGATTTTACCATCCGGCTTAAACACAAGAATTATGCACACAGAAGTTAAATTATCAATAAACAATTTCTTTTAGATTTAGGGGAACATACTAGCTAAATCAATTCATCCATCAATGAAAATACTGTCAACACAGACAATCATTCATACTATGGAGAGGGTTCGTAAAAAGTATTGTTGCTCACCTCTCGAATACCTCCAATATGCTCTAAAAATTATTTATGATAAGAATTAATGTTTCCTTAAAAATTCTCCTTCCGTTTGGTGACGTTCTTGGATCTGTATTGTTACGATTGCGCTGACAGGAAAGAAAAGAACTCTTAAATCGTCACATTGTGCGGCGCACAGTCACTGGAGTAATATATATAGGTACAGTGCATTCCGCACAGTAACCTATATATATTCTTTTTGGCTTTAGGTGATACGCTCTTACACTATATATATATATTTAATTCTCTTTTTTTTCTTTTTTGTTTTTCTCTTTTTTTTATATTTATTTTTAATTTAATATTTTTTTTGTATTTACTAACCAATTCTAATAAATTTTATACTAATAAACTCTCGCCACTAAACCTCTTAATTATATTTTATTTTTATTATATCATTATTTTTTTAACTTAATCCTTTTTTTTTTTCAACTTAATTATATTAGAATTTTAGGATGTTACAATTTAGCCGCTGGGCTTTTTCTAGATCCAGTTCGGCCAGAAGGACGGTCTTGTCTTTTTTCAGCTCAGTCCTTTGGGCCTTCAGCTGACCGATGACCCGAGCTTGTTCTTCACACTTGGCCACGGCCTGAGCCAGCTCGTCTCTCACCCTCAAGGCTCGAGCCGCATCGGCCCTCATCACCTCCATTTTCTTGACATTATCAGCGACCTGATGACTCCAGAAGCGAGTGATTGAGGCGATCCAGAGAGCATAGGCAGCGACCACCTCCATACTCTCATCAGGCCCTTGCTCCAGCAAGAGCAGAGCATCTGAAGGTTTCAGCACTTGGCCATCATTCAAGCCAGTAGGGTCGAACTCATTCCCCCAGAGCGAGCTGATGCCCAGATAGCAGTTTCCATTGTACCATTTGGTGTCCGAAGTAAAATCGGTCATCATGGGAGCATTGCCCAACCTCTTATGAGCAGCAGGAGTTTCTTCAACCATCAGCAGGGGGAACAACTTCTAATCGGGACCGCGGACAGCATGTCTTCCCGAGTCCTTTTATGAGGGCAAGTGTCCAGGCCAGAGGCTTCAGCAATCTTCTTTTTCTTCCCCTTGACATTTGAAGCTATAGCTGATCTGCCAGCAGCTTGATTAGCCAACTTCTTCATCTGGGCCTTGTAGTTGAACTTCCCCATTATCACTACAAGAATGAAATCGGTCAAATGCAATAAATACGCTACAGGATAAATTACCACTTGTCAACAAAAAGGTACTTACATTCAAAATCAGCTTGCCGAGTGGAAGAGGCAGTAAGCTTTAAAAGCCTTCCGGAAGGCAATGGCCGGGGATACAGTTTCAGAACCTCGACATCGGCTCGCTCCTGAAAGGTCATAGAGTCGAGGTCGTAGCTAGAAAATTTGGGGCTTCCAGCCGAGTCAAAAAAGGCAGACTCATTACCCTCTAGAGGTCAGACTTTGAAAAAATCCGACTTGAAAAACTTATACGAGCACTTATAGAGCCCAATGATCCCCCTCTGCTCAATCCCACTCAGAGAGATCCAGCCAACTCGATCCCCGAACCGAACTCGGTAAAAATAAAGAAACTTAGGAGCAGTAGCCTCTATCCCTATCTGGCCACGCGGAATTTGGAAGGCTCTCAAAAAGGCCCAACTATTCGGATGAAGCTGGGTAGGAGCAACGTTCATAACTCGCAAAACTTCACATTCGAACGGGGTGAAGGGAATGGAAACTCCAATTTGTTCAAAAAAGGTCTTGTACACATATGTAAAGTGTGGCTCATATGAAGGGGGGCAAAGAAAAACATGATCATCTTCTGTACAAGGGAGATACTCCACGATGCCTCGTTTAGCAGCAACTTGGTTTTTTTATAACTTCAAGGGAGTCAAAGTCCCTGAAATTAGAATAAAACGCAGCAACATCGGGTTTTACCCAGAAATACCCATGAATGGTAATATCCGGGTAGGGAACCCTGGGCATCCTAGAAACACGCTTGCGGTGCTTGGGGGTGAAGATAGCGTCTGGAGTGGCAGAACTCCTCCCATCTGAAGAAGAAGAAGAACCCTTGTCACCCCTATCACCATCAGAAGGAGAGAGGGAGTGATAAGGAGAGCCCCCAATCCGATTGATTTCGGGCTCTATAATCTGAACCCCATAAGAGGCATTCTGGGATACCTCGAATGAAGTCTCCATGGGTTTCTTAAAAATAATCAGAAATCAAACTGATATAGAATCTAAAGGAGTGTCAAAAGATGAGAAGGACGTACCTCGAATTGGAAGGGAGTGTGAAAGCTTGGACTAGAAAGGACTCGAGAGAGAAGAAAGTCTAGGGCTCAAGGAAGGTGAAACCCCGTGCCAGGGGCTTGTTCAATTTATAGAAAAAGCGCAACGTCCCAAAAAGAAATGATACGTTCCTTTCGGCGAATTGATGACGGTTGTTGGCGTTTGAGAGAAGGGAAACGTCCCTTCAAGTCTGGCCGGATTCGGCACACTAATGGAAAGGAAACACGTGGCAGAGACGTCGGAATGTACGCTGCCATCAAGTAAAAAGATGGGCACGCAGCTACAACGCATGCCTCGGAAATGAGGCCATAGAAGCCACGCGTCACAAGTTAGCTTTAAAAGGCAACGTCTCTTTTCATCTTGGGAACCGAGAAAATATGGTCACAGTACGAAACTAAGCTGACTACCCCTGTCTCAGCTAGGCTCGGCTCCTTCAAAAAGCTTCCACGCATTCAGCTCAAAGCTTGGGGGGCTTGTATATGGGTCGAGGTGTTCACCGAGGTAAAAGATATATATATACACCGACGCGAGAAGCTCGGCCAATCACCTAGGCTCGGCCACTCGAAGCGTGAAGCTCGGTCACCCGAGGTGTTCACCGAGGTAAAAGATATATATATACACCAACGCGTGAAGCTCAGCCAATTGCCTCGCCAACTTGAAAGGCTAAAGAAAAGACCAAGTTCCTAAGCTCGTTCACCGAGGTTGAACGATCGGTCGAGGTACAAGATCGGTCATTAAGCCTATGGTAAAAAGGGGGAGAGAACCTACACCATAAACCCTAGAGTCTCCAAATAAGGCTTCTAAAAGGCCAAGCTCGGCTAATGTCACGAAACCTTTTACGCTTTACTAGCTCAAAGCTTGGGGGGCTTGTGTACTGGCCGAGGAGTAAAACCCGGCCACCGAGCTTGGATACCCGACCCAATCTGGATATTAAGGATGAGAAATTAATATTACCTTTAATAATCCTGATACTATCTCAAATAACCTTATCTGGTTAAAAGAGATAGTATCCCTTAAATTAAGGGATAAGATATTGATGTTATCCTTAAATATTCCTGATATTATCTCAAATAACCTTATCCGGTTAAAAGATATAATATCCCTTAAATTAAGGAAATCACATCTCAAAGAAGATTTAAGAGATAAAAGGAGATAAATCCAAATCTCTTAAGGAGGGGGATCCTATTATAAAAAGAGGAGAACCCAAGAGAAAGACTCACTTTTCACTGAACCCCGGTGACTCTCCCTTAAGCGTATTAGAGAAACTAGCTCGACCAAGAGACTATTGAAGAGTCCTTGCTCGCTGGTATTCATCGGATACAAGATTAGGGGATCGAGATTACCGTATGGTCAAGGGTTGAACCTAGAACTACGTCTGGCTTTGATTCTCATTGAGATACGTAGGATCGGAATACAACATTCTGTCAAGCTATAATCTAAAACAACCCCCATTGTTCACTCTTGGTTTGACGTTCTACGACGAGATTCTGGCAAATCGGATCTTGGCAGGAACAATTATCAATCTACCAAACATCCCATTATAAAAAAAATAGAAACTTAACTTTAATATTACCAAAATTAACCATGAGAATAAATAAATAAATAAATAAATAAATAAATAAGCAACATATAAAAAAATGTAAACATTTTTTGAACATTAAAATAGTAACGTTATACAATGGCTTTTTGTTTATATATTTTTAAACCGCATGTATTAAAAAAAAAGACACACGTAAAGGCAGTGCAGATTTCTGCAGAGGTACACACGTTCATTTCTTTTCTATCTCTTTTTTTGAAGGATTCATTTCTTTTCTATATCTTCGATTTCTGGATTATATTTTATTTGCCAGAGGATTTTTATTTTACTGATATAAATATAAAAATATAACTAAAAGACATCAAAACTAGCCTGCATGCAATGCACAATTTGCACAAATCCTTAGCTTATATAAATACCCTCCCAAACCGTTCCAAATTCCATTTCCCACGACTCCACTACCTCTCATTCTTCGCATAGCTTTCACTCACAAACACACACTCTCTCTCTTAAAATATCCTTCCTAATTCACCAAATTCTAAAATGGCAAAACCAACACCATTATTCTTGTACTTTCTCTTGTGCTCCTTGTTCAGTACTTCTTCAACCTTAGCCAAATCCACCACCTACAATGTGGTCGACTTTGGAGCCAACCCAGATGGCAAAACCGACTCCACGAAGGCCTTCCTCACTGCATGGAACCAAGCTTGTGCCTCACCCAAACCTTCAGGCATTCATGTTCCACAAGGCCAGTTCTTGCTTGGAAGTGCAACCACGTTCAGTGGAAGATGCAACAACAATGCTATCTCTATAACCATTGATGGAACCTTGGTTGCTCCTTCTGATTACCGGGTCATTGGAGACGCAAGGTATTGGTTGACCTTTGACCAAGTAAGTGGCGTTTCCATTCATGGTGGAGTGCTTGATGGACAAGGCACTTCCTTGTGGGATTGCAAGAACTCTGGCAGAACTTGCCCAATTGGAGCCACGGTATGTTAATTTCATGCATATCATCATGGATATATGAATGAGTGGTACCCAACGGATTCCCTTATGTAACTGCGCGCGCCACGCAGTTACACATTGATAGCAAATATTATTTGAAGCTGGTTTACTAAAAGTGTAATATGAGTCGCCCGATCTTAAATCAATGATTTATCGTCTTTTTTTTTAATGAGTGTTAGTCTAAGATATATGTGAGAGTATAAGGGTCTTGTTAACCGGTGTTACTATGGGAGTATTGATTTCAAAAATTATATTTTCGAAAAAAGAAATTCTTATTTTTTTGATTTCTTAATAATATTCTTAGAATGAGGTTGTAGAAGTTGAGGCAAAATGACAAGTAGGGGGAAGCCCGAGCTGGTAGTAAGGAGGCTATGACATTTTCCTAGAGCATCATCATTGAATTTTGAAAAGATGGTAAATATTGTAAATTGACATAATGATGAGTGGATATTAAAATATACTACCTTATTATATATTTGAAATTTAGATTTATCATTTATGGGCAAAATACGTGTGGTGATGAGAATTTTTGTTCCACTAAATAAACATAGGTTATTTTCTGTGTATCATATTTCTTCATATTCGTTGCCACAGAAGTAACTGCCACATGCACCTTCATTCAATATAACATCACGACACAAATTCATGGGCAAAATTAAAGCCCTAGAAAAAAAAGTTAGACCAAATAGTATATATAGAATTCACGCATATTGGTTGAGATTGGACAATGTACCTACTAATATGTAATAGGACCACACGTTCTTTGATTTCTTTACATATAGGGTAAATCAGTAAATGAATAATAATTAATTTCTTGTGTGTAAATATGTGGAAGCAGACACTTGCATTCAACAATTCGGACCACATTGTGGTGACTGGTTTAACCTCTGTTAATAGTCAACTGTTCCACATAATCCTCATTGGATGCCAGAAGGTGAAGGTGCATGGAGTGAAGCTCATGGCCCCCGGAAACAGCCCTAACACTGACGGCATCCACATCCAATTCTCCTCCGATGTCACCATCCTCGAACCCAGAATCCGAACCGGCGACGATTGCATCTCTGTTGGCCCAGGAACCAATAACTTGTGGATTGAAGATGTTGCATGTGGACCTGGCCATGGGATAAGGTTTTTCTTTTTAAATCTTTATTTGAATTTTATGTATGAATTTGTTTTTGTTTGAATTTATTAATGTAGCCCCAAGTTAGAAAAGTAGGGATAGTGATATGACTTTTAAGTTTTGGCATTATAGTATTAATTTATTTGTTGTTTTTGGTTACTCAATTTTGTTGCAGCATTGGAAGCTTGGGATGGTTCTTGAACGAGCCAGGTGTTAACAATGTGACAGTTAAAACGACTACATTCAGTAAGACTCGAAATGGTTTTAGAATAAAGTCTTGGGGAAGACCCAGCAATGGATTTGCGAAGCATATACATTTTGTACATGCAATTATGACTGATGTCCAAAACCCCATTGTAATAGACCAAAATTACTGCCCTATACTCAACGGCTGCCCTGGTCAGGTGAGTTAGTTATTCTCCAAGGCTAATTTTGCTTCAATGGTCTAATATAAAAACCAAATTAATAGGCAATCTAATTTATATACAGTGTTCTTGCCACGGTGGACACCAATTGTTCTGAGCAGAACAATATATTCGAGCATGAGCAGAGAAAATTTTATCAGAGGTGTATCTGATTATAAGAGCCATAGAAGGCTCTTATTACATATAGCCTAGATACTAAAGTAACCATAGACTAATGGTGTGTGTGAGTGAGTGTCCCCTTGTGAAGAGGTAGGACTCTTCGTATATAGCCTTCTTGATGAGCCTAATGATTTAGTCTTCAAGAAATTGGGCCTTTTCCCAATCGTCCGATGTTGTATTTTCCTTGTCGTGATCGAACTATCTTCCTCTTATCCTAATTGGTCTTCATCATTATTGAGTCATTCACCCATTGTAGTTGGGCATGTCCTGCAGTGGGCCATCGATCCAATCCGAGTGGGGACATATATCATCAACTTTAAAGTGAGCTAATATAGTGGTTTTATTTCTTTTATTAGGATTATTATTATTTTATTTTGGTATTTCAATATTATATAGGTTTCGGGGATCAGGATTGGTGATGTTACATATAAAGACATTCATGGAACATCTGCAACACAGGTTGCAGTGAAATTTGATTGCAGTTCTGAGCACCCATGCAAAAGGATAAGGTTGGAGGATGTGAAGCTCACTTACAAGAACCAAAGTCCCCGAGCTACGTGTAATCACGCGGGTGGAACCGCATTGGGTATACTTCAGCCCGAGAGTTGCTTGTAGTGCAAATCTTGTACACACCGGACGATCATCATCATTCATTCAAAGTTGTATTAACTATGATTATGCAATTAAGAAAAGAATGGCAGTGTGTGTGTCTATGTCATCAGGAATCATAGGACAAGATAAGTACAGTGAGCTTTTCTCTTAGTAAATAAATAAGAGTATATCCACTTTACCAAAATCAACGGCAAATATATCTTTATTAGAGAAGGACCCATATAGACAAGGACCATACGATGCACGGATAAATAATATCGAGAATATCTAGGAAGTATGAATTATTATCGTTTTAAAAGATAATCAATTTATTTAAAATAAAAAATAATAACACGATAATAATCTTATATACTTGTTGAAAAAATAAAGGCAAAATATTGACAAAAGAATATTAAGAACATACAAAATAAATATATTAAAAGTTGAGTTATGCAGTTCATTCATGAGAAATGTTTGTAGCCGTTTCAGGGGATGGTGAAACCAAAAGACATGTATTACTTCTTCTTCCTATGATTTGGGGTTTGGGTTATATATCTCCGCGTCACACAATAATATACTTTATTTAATTTTTATATTGAAAATATAAATTGATAAATATAAATAAATTATAAACTATTTTTATTAAAATAGATTTTATACGAAAAGTAATATATTAAAAATATTATGTAACAATTGCTAGAATGAACTATATATATCAAAATATTTATAAATATAAATAGAAAATAAATATAAGAGACGTAAATAAAATAAACTATCAAACTAATTACTTTCAAAAGTTGAAGTTCATATATAAATATTATATCTCGAAAATGCAAAACTACATTATCAATTAAAGAAAGTATTCATTTAATTTATAAACAAATCTTGTTAGAAACTTGCTTATCAATGATTGAAGTATCTTTGATGAATTTTTTATATATTTTATTCATATTGTGACAATTAATTCATTCACAATTCACTCTTGTACCCCATGCACTAACGGAGGTTGGCACAAGTGGGGGTGGACTTGTGTCTCTTAACCAATTGGTTGGGGTTCGAATCACAGCTCTTGCGTATGGAGCGAATTTCTGTTGAGAGGGTATTTCCCGCCTTCAGGTGTCATTCATTCTCCCGCAAGAGAATAGTGCCTGCTTCCGGCAAGGATACTCCTGGTCAAGGACCCAAAAAAAAAAACTCTTGTACCCCATGCTGACTTATGTAAAATTCTCAACCCGGTACAATATAAATATTAAATATTACATAATTGTAAATTGACAGAATATTTTAAGTATATGATCAATTATTATTTTTTTACAATAAATTATATAAGACATATACTTGCAATACCAAAAAATCATTTTACACATCTTCTCAATTTTTTACAAATTTATTTAATTTTCTCCCAAGTCCCAACCAAGAATTATGTCATTTCCACAATTCCACTCCTTGTATTTATTTTTCAGCTTTTTTCAATTCACTTAATTTCTCAAATTCACTTAATACTCTCCCAACCAAGAGTTAAGTATTTTCAATTTCATGTCTTTTAAATTTTAATTTTTTTCTCAATGCATTGGAACAATGTTCTAATTCAATACTTCATCCATTTTACCATTCATTCCACGTCTTCATTAAATATTTCTGTTTTCGAAAATTCGTTTAAGAGAATTGTTGCAGAACGATTGCACCCAGACACTTTTTGAAAAGTTTAAACATATTCATCTTAGATTTTTGAACTCATATAATATAATATAAATATAAAAAACTTAAATATTACACAATTCTATATAGATAAAAAAAATTAAAGCATATGATAAATTAATTTTTTTACAGCAGTTATACAGGTTGACACGAAGTTCATTATTTTTTAGATGTAATAAATTTTAAGAATAAAAAATATAGTAAAATTATATCATAGTATTCACTTATGACGTCTATGTATTTGCACTATGAAAATCAAAACACCTAAAAGAAAGTAGGAATATCACATATCACTTTGTATCAATTGTTTATACCCCGTGCATATTCGTTCAAGATTTCCGGCCATGTAATTGTATAGTCTAAATATAAATATAAATATTTAAACGTTAAATAATTGTATATAGATGAAACAAATTTAAACATATGATCAATTATATATTTTATAATAAATAATATAGGAAGACTTATATATGCAATGACCAAAAACCATTTTACAAATCTTCTCATTTTTTTCAAATTCATTTAATGTTCTTGCAAACCAAGATTTGTGTCAATTACACTCCATGTATTTATTTTTATACTTTTTTTCAGTGCAAGAGAATAATTCACTTAATTTTCCAAATTCACTTACTATTTTTCCATCCAAGAGTTGTGTTCTTTTCATTTTCATACTTTATTTTTTCACTTTTTTATCAATGTATGGAACGATAATATGTGCAATCTTGCATACGTTAAAAATAATATATTATATTGAAAAGAGTAGCTTTTAAACTTTTAATGAATTGAATACACAACTTTCATTACAACATTTTTATTTATTTTTATTTTTAAACATGTGTAAGGTTGCACAAATTAGAAAAATCGTTCAATAAAATATCGCAAACAACTTAAAATTTTTCTGAAAGTCAACATTAACAGAGAGAAGTGGTTTTTCAAGAATATAGAAGGCATGTTAGCCTCAAATGGACTCACAATAAAAAAATTTACGTAATATTTTTTCTTACAAAAAATGAAACTGAAAGTTATATTTAAATAATTTGTGATGATGAACCTTCCAACATGGGTTAGAAAAATCAAAACATAGCATAATGTAAATAAATAAAAAATAGTATCCACACAATCACAGACGCATTTATTCGAGATAAACACGTGCATAATAAAAAGATTTTGGGTATAATAATAATAAATTCAATGAAATAGAAATGACAATCTTTCAGATCAATCTACACATGTGCTTCAAAATATTTATTTTTCCTAGTAGTTTCTCAATATACACTTCTAATACACGTTGTGTCGAGTTTTCCTATATATGTTGCATGTCTCTTTTACTTCTTACTACCTTCTGCCTTCATTTTATTATCGATGGATTCTACTTCCAAAAATAAACCAATTTTAGCTTCGAGGGGGACTTGATAGAGATTGATTCCACTTCCAGATCAATCTTGAATTCCTTCATTTCTGCTATAGAAAAATGTACTTGATAGAGATAACGTGTTTACTCACCCCCTTGTTTGGGCATGTGCAGAAATGAATCCGATCAAGGTTAATAGATAGCTAACTATAACCTAATCCTCAAATGAGTTAAAAAGGAAATTATATTTAGTCTACTTATTGAAATTGGAATTTATCTAATGAAATCAATAGTCCAATCTCTTGTCTTCCATCACCAAGAACCAATCAAACCTTAAAGTTGAAAGATATCGATTTTTTTAACCTATGCAATTTTGCACATGTTAAGGAATCATAAAATAGAAATATTGTATTGAAAAGAGTAACTTTTAAACTTTCAAGGAATTGAATAGACGACTTTCAACACAACATTTATATTTTTGATTTCTTAACATGTGCAAGGTTGCATAGGATAAAAAAATCGAAAAGGTATATCAAATTTCTAGTGTTAAAATTTATGTCTTAGAAATTATGGAAAAATTGTAAATCCTACATTTCTAGAATGCATAAATATATCAAAAAGATGAAAAAAAAAAGTGTGGAATTTATGGTTGTAAAATTTTTAAAGAATAATTATAATCAACTGAAAGTTGAATAACATTTAAGCCTAAGCTTGTCTTTATTTTTTTCTCCACAACCATAATTAGAAAACATGAATAATAAAATAGATTATAAATAAAAAAATATATAAATTAAATAAAAAATCAAATCGAAAATCTTAAATTAGTAATGATGGCAGAATATAGAAACCTTCAGGGAAAGGATGAGCTGTGACTGGCGTGGCGGTGGAATAGAAGATAGATCCCATAAGCTAGCTGAGAAAATGATAAAAGAGATAGCGTCACACTCCATGAAATCATGATTTTTCCAAGAATGCAAAAGAAAATTGGAAATTACTTACCATAGTCTTTGCTACAAACAAAGTTGTAACATGGTCTCCGCCAGCGAATGTGAGCAAATGAAATAGAAAACAGAGATGAATATAGAATGAAGAGACAAACATACATATATATGGTATAACCACAACAATGGAAGTTCTTAATATATTTTCCTTCACATATATAGAAAAAAAGCAATAAAATGATGAAGGATTCTTTAACTTGTGTGACCATTGATCTATCCAACGCATTAGGAAAAGGTAGTGGCATAGTGCAAAGCATGCAATGGTAATTGCTATTGGAATTAGATAAGTAATTAATAACTATTGAAAATGTTATTAAATCTCGGATACTGAAGATAATTTAAATTATATACAAAGAAAACAACAATGAAATTTTGTTTATCAAAGTACTCATATTTTCAATGAGATGTTGGAAATAATCTCTATTTAAAACTATTTATTAGAATTTATCTCTTTTTTATAAAACAAACTTACCTCGTTAACGGCTCACATATTAATTAAATTATTAAAAATATTAAATTAATTTAAAGTAAATTACATTAGAAAGATTCATGTACAACAATTAATTTTTAGTTGCTTTCAAAATAAATAATTACATTGAAAACGATTGATAATATTCAATACCAATATAAGTGGGTGAAGAAATATTGACAATTTATAATTTTTTTTTTGAAAATAAATTTATATAAATATTAATATATATTTTCTAAATGAAGAAAATTTTACCAATTATCGAAAGAAATTAATTCTATAGTGATTCTAAAGATGATGTGTGGCAAAAGTTTCCACTCATGTTTTTTTGCTTTATAATATTTATAGATTTGTTAACTTCAGAGATAAACATGTTTTTTTTTTTTTTTTTTTGTATTGTGTTGTCAATTTGTCATTTGTACTTTTCTTTTCTTTCCGATGAGTTATGGTGCTGTTGATGGATGAGGAAAAGGTTACTTGCTTGAGTTTGTGGCATTTGTAGCCCATTGGGCTGCATTGAATTGTAGCCTTGCAATTTGTATGGACATGGAGAGTCTCTACGGTTTTGTCAAAAACAAAAGTCTCTAGGACAGCAGGTTTGTGTTAATTTTTTTTTTTAAATTAATTTTGTGTACTCGGGATTGTATTAATATATCATCAACACTCTGAATTTGGGGTTTCAATTTGTTCATTATTACAAGCTTCAAATAGTAATCATAATATATTATGGAGTAATTTTTTTATTTTTTTTTTGGTTTAAATTTACATGCAACTTAATAACACCGCATCCATTGTCATTCTTTCAATCTTTCTTTAGTATTGTCATTTACAAAAGAGCCTAGGGATAGACAAAACAGAAACTCCAGCCAAAGCCAAATTATTTGACAAAGTTCAGATACTAACATTTCCCTAACATTGTGAGACATGACTTGGCCAATTTGATGGCAGCAAACAATCTACTTACACGATAAACTGCTACAATTTGAGGAGGCAAAGCTGTAAGATCATTATTCGGAAATGAATTTCCTGCTGTAACTGCATCACATATTTAAATACTTATATAATAAATTCTTATCCTATGAGCACTTAATTAAGTCGTTCACTCAAACATGTCCTAAATGTGCATGTTCTATTACAGTTAAGTTTTGTTAGTGTAATTACATTTTAATTTGTTTAGTAAGGAAGAATAAGATAATAATATATTCAATTTTCAAGTAAAGGTGGGATATTTGTTATCTCATCATATTCATTCGTCATAGTCCAAAAGTAATTACAATTATTCTGATTTTAAAAATAAGAGTTGATGTGTTTTCGAGTTTGATTTATAATGTATTTTAAGTGTACTCGCCTAGTTTGATATTATACATTCTTTTAAAATTTATACTTGGGCCAAGATTTTGGTCCCCATTGCTTCACTTCTCCTCTAGTGGAGCTTGTTAGATTAGAATTTAGTGATTTGACTGAGACTTCAATATCTGGGGTTACTTCTTTGCATTACGTTTGTTTTTCCTTCTTTAAGATGTTAGCCCATTCTTAATACCAAAAAAATATTATACTAATTAGTAATAAGATATGCATTTTTTTAACAAGATAGAAACTTGTTGAGTTAAATCAATAACATTTTTCATAATATAATACAATACAATAATATATTTATATTGATATTATTTGTTTTAAAATATATTATAATATATACCTTGATTTTACTTTCCTGCTTTATTTTTTATTTTGTGACTGGAATCTACTTTAATTTTGTGATGTAGTTATGCATGATGTTCAAAATTTTACATTATGTTAATATATTGGATGAGAGGCGGAGCTAGAAATCTCACGTGAGGGGGCCACCATTAAATATACATAACATAGAATACTAATTAAAAAAATTAACTAACATATAGAAGCAAATTATATGAAATAAATTTGGTATACAATTAAGATTTAGTTGGTATACATTATCAATGTAAAAAAAATTTACACTTCTAACCTATCAAAAATTGACACATCACTAAAAATATTCTATTCTTATCCTAATAACTATATTAAAAATCATTCACGTCATGATTTTTTATTGTTTGACAGTATAAAGAATTTTATACTGACAATGTATACTAATCAAACTCATATTTAATAACTTAACATAATATAAATTGTACAAACATATTTGTAGCCAACATACATACATTTACTTTTTAGATTTTATATGAAATTTTATAGATGATTTGAAATTTAACATATGAGAAGTTGTTCATAGACATATTTTTTTTAATATATATATGTATAAAATAAAATAAGAATGAAAACTTGGAGGAGGCCATGGCAACTGTAGCCTGTAGGCCTCCCCTGCCTCCGCCACTGAATTGGGTTGACTTGATTCCGTCCACGATACTATTATCATGTCATGCTTCAGGCGAGGTCGAGTACCAATGCCATATCAAAATTTCAAAATATCATATCAGATTCGAGTTTGTGTCAAACTATAACAGATACTATGTGATATGATTGTGATTAATAGGTGATGATAGGATGAAAAAGTCGGTTAGTGGAGGCAGTTAATTCAACTAAGGAGTAACAATTTTGAAGCACTCAAAAGGCGTCTAAAAAATCCAAAGACATGTTTTGTAAATGGAGAGATATACTAAAAGTCTTTGTAGCAGCTTGTTAAATAATAATCATCATTTGATCCCTGAAATTGTAGGACGATATTAAGTTGGTCTCTCACATTAAGAAATATATAAAACATCCCCCAAACTTAAAAATCCTTCATTATGTTATGGTCCCTGAAATTGAAAAAATCGCTAAATTGGATTGATATGATCGAATTTTCTCAAGTTGGAAAATATTTTTGTGTATTTCTTAATAAAAGAAACCAACTTGTCACTATTTCAGTTTTCAGAGACCAAAATGATGATCCATTCAACAATAATAACATATGAAAGCCATGCTATAGGCTAAGGAATATGGGCCTTTAGATGATGGCCCAATTAATTTGCAATCGGGCAGAGCGAAAATGAAGCCCAAATTGAGAGAGAGAAAACCCTAGGGTTGTATTTGTAGATAAATCGGAAGAAACAGGAAGGAGCGCAGCAAGTGAGAAGCGTGCGCGAAGATGAAGTTGAACCCACGAGTTTCGAGCAGCCGCCGCAAGAGCCGCAAGGCTCACTTCACCGCCGCGTCGAGCGTGCGGCGTGTGCTGATGAGCGCGCCGGTGTCTCTGGATCTGCGGACGAAGTACAACGTGAGGTCTATGCCTGTTCGTAAGGACGACGAGGTGCAGGTTGTGCGGGGGACATACAAAGGGCGAGAGGGGAAGGTTGTTCAGGTGTACCGCCGCAAGTGGGTGATCCACATAGAGCGCATTACACGTGAGAAGGTGAATGGTTCCACCGTCAATGTTGGGATTCACCCTTCCAAGGTTGTCATAACGAAGCTCCGTCTCGACAAGGATCGTAAGTCTCTTCTTGACCGCAAGGCCAAGGGTCGTGCCACCGCCGACAAGGAGAAGGGTACTAAGTTTGCTCCCGAGGACATCATGCAGACCGTCGATTAGTATTTTACTGATACAAAAAAAAAGAAAAAAAGAAAATCGAGACTTGATTGATTTGAGGGTCTTGTAATTTTGGATCTGAAACATTCATTGGTGAAAGCCTTTGTTTTGTTATGCGTCTTCAATGTAGTATTTGATTGAGATATATGTTTATGCATCACAGTTTTCAGTTTGTCTTGATAAGTCTTGGTAGTGCTGTGGATGATGTGATTACCAATTTTACAGTCACGAGGGCTGTCTCTTCTGCACTCTAACAACTAAGCAAGTAACCACTTTTCAACCCTAAAAAATACATACTTCTTGTGGCTTTAAGTCCCTAAACCCATTCCACCCAAGTCCGTAAGTAGCGACCTTTTTATTCGTTTTGTCAGTGTGCTTTAAGTTACTATTTAATTATGAGACTTCAAATCTCTGTAGCTTTTCCATGCCCTTATAAGTTTAGCCATATTTTGACATTCATGATTCAAACACATCAACGAGCTTATTATTGTCTTTCAGTAATTCCTCATGTGAATAACACAGGATTGTAAAATTCACGAGACCCTGCAGAAAAAACGTGTGGTCTGTTATTGCTGATGGGAAGGTGAAGCCCGTTGTCTATAAATATTTTCCATTATCAGAAGCCGCTGCAGCTCACAGACTCATGGAAAGTAGCAAGCATATTGGGAAGATATTGCTTCGCCCCTGATGTGATATTATTAGGAAGATGATGCCTGTGGTCTTGTTCTAGCAGTTGTGTGAAGGAGTTCATTACTTTTTTTTTTTTTGTTGGACTGAAAGAGGCTTATTTCATTTCAAGATAATTGTCATTCCCAATACATGTAGGAATATTTTGGGCGTTATTAATTGGGAAAGAATACGTGATATGGGGTAACTTTACATATAACGTGTTTCACACCGCATGTACAAGGGTGGGAATCGTGTTTCAAAGGCGAAAGCTACTTGATAGCGTGCGAATGCACGTGCGATTCCGGCAAGTGTACCGGATCGTCGCCAAGTAATAAAAGATATCGATCCCACAGAGACTGTGTTCTCGAATCGCAACTAATTATCAAATCGATTAGATCTGGACTGTTTAAAAGGATTTTTATATTTTTGAAATGGTTTTTGAATTTGAATTTAAGAGATAAAACAGAATCAAACAAAACAGAAAACAAATCTTTTTGATTTTTCAGATCTAAATGGGTTCCTAGGGATTTAGGTTACCACAAGATCGTTTACGTTATGAAGTTGATTACCCTTGTTAATTAGCGAAATTGCCTTGAAGGCGAGTTTATCCTCTGATAGCTTAAGCTCCCTCTCGGGTTACAAAAGCCGTGCCCAATTGACCCGACCCCTACTCTCGTGGTAGTCGATCCCATATTGAACCCTTTGCGTTTCGTGACAACTCGTTGATCCTCGAGGGACGGCTTCTAACTCTCGTGATTTCACCCCAAGTCCGACTCTATAGATCCGACACCTAGGTTCACCGCTAGGTTCCTCCCTAGAATGTCTAAGTCATGCAAATAACCTAAGTTCACCGCTAGGTTCCTCCTTAGAATATCTACGTCTCGATAAGCGTCAGGAACTTTACGTGTGAAACACACTAGAAATCCTAAGTTCACCGCTAGGTTCCTCCTTAGAACGCCTACGTCACGCAAATAAGCGGTTACCCGATTTTACGATTGATTAAACACTAGAAATCGGATCTAAAGTAAATCGTAATTAACAAAGAGTTTACATCAAATTTACATCATAAACAAACTTGGGCGAGCCCTAATCCCTAGAAACTATGCTACTACTCACGCCTTGCCATGGAGATGACAGGCATGATTACAAATAACATGAAAATAACTAAGAGAAGAAGGAGAAGAAGAAAGAGATCCTAAATCTATGCCTAGAGTAGTAGCCCCAAAGGTCCGATGTTTTCTCGCCTCCGCTGGTCCCTTATTTATAGAATCGCGCTAGAGTCCTAATCCAACTCAAATTAGATCCACCACATTACTCGAGCCAAGTAATACGCGTCCACGGCCGTGATGGCTATCACGGCCTGGCCGTGACGGATTCTCGCCTTGAAAATTCTTCATCGGTTGGTCCGTCATGGTCGTGATACTCATCACGGCTGCCGCCGTGATGGCCATCACGGCCGTGATGGCCATCACGGCCGTGATGGCCATCATGGCCTGGCCCGACAGCCTTCGACTTTAGCCTTCTTTCTTTTCAGTTTTGCTCGATCATGGCCGTGATGGGCATCACGACTAGGCCGTGATGGGCATCACGGCTAGGCCGTGATGGGCTCTGTTTGGCTTATTTTCTTCACTTTTAAAGCTCCATCTTCATCCAAACTCCACCATGGTTGATCTTGAGCATTTTACCCTTGATTTCTGTAAAACAACACACGAAAACCGCCTTACCCGTTCCAAAGAAAAATTAAACTAAAATCTAATAAAAATATGCCTAAAATACATGATAATGCATGCAAAATGATGGACAAAGATGAGGTGAAATCACACTCATCACTACTCACATTAACTTCGCACAAAACAAGTGTTTGACAGAAATCAACAGGCATCCAAACACATTAAAGTGATATAAATTATAGAGTTACAAACTACTGCTGGACTGCTGGTAGGGAAGAGTGAAGGGTACCTAAAATATCCATATTAATTTATTATTTTTGTGAGAAATGTAGGGCGTATATCGAAAGTGTTTGTAACCAAAAAAATGTAGGAAATACACTAACTTATAAATGAAACTCTTTGTTTGGGAAGTTATAAAATGGGAAATGAAAATGGCCAGAAAACATTGTGGTTTTGGATATTTAGCACTAGTTGATGTCTGAATCTGACAGAGTGAACTAATAATAGGTCTGAAGTCTGAACAAGGATACTTTTCTAAAGATGCAGGGATTAGGTGACAATTTCCATTGGAGCTCTAGATGCAACATTACAGCATGCAAGCACAAGTAGAAAATGATGCATTATGACAGTCAATTGTGTTCTGTGTGCTTTGAGCCATTGCTAGTTTTATTTGATGATGCAGAGTGTGTTGGTGTAAGCCCTAGAGGCCAGTGTGTTTCTTAGACTTACATTTGTATCTTGCCATTATATATATATATATATATATATATATATATATATATATATATATATATATATATATATATATGATATGATATGATATGAGGCATTTCAGTTTATTGTGTTACTTGTTTAAACATAATAAAGTCCTTAGAATAGAAATTTTAGTTTAATAGAATATCAAGTACATGACTTGATCGTGAGACACTATTGAACAATGAAATATTATTCTTAAATATCCGTAGTCAAGTATTTTATTAATAAGGACAATAATAATACATTGAGACTATTATGTGTGCAGACTAATGACCATATCTCACGGGTCATGGATATGAGATATCGAGTCGCCACATAGGTACACATTTGATTAATGATGTACTGGATTGACCCACCATGAGAACACTACATGGAGCGTTATGTGAGTGTCATAAGTAGTTCTCATAGTGACAATGGTGTATGCAATCCTTCGACCTGAAATCGCTACGATCCCTACATGAGGAGTCGTGTGCTTTAATATCGTCAAACGACATCTGTAATAGGATGATTATAAAGACGGTCATTGGGCATACCACGAGCCATGCAGAGGGATGTGAGTGACCTAGATGGAATTTGTCCCTCCTACATAACAGGAGTAATATCTGTGGGCCCCCTGATAGAGTGAGACTGTAAAATGCATGGTCGTCTTTGAAATGAGTCAATATGAGATATTGACCTCATTTGTTGTTAAGTCTACTCGGGTATCAGGGAACATGATATTGAACCATACAAGGGTGACACATTCTATGTCTTGTGTTCAATATGGATATATGGACAAAGGGATAATAATGCACATGAATATTTGTCACAGAAAGGTTTCGTCAAATCACTGACTTTCTCACTACTTAGGTGGCAGTGATGTATTGCTAGATACCGCTCACTGTTTGTAATATTAAATGGGATTTAATATTACTACTAACGTTTTGGGAACCTATAGGGTCACACACATAAGGGCGGATCAAAAGAAGCATTAAAAGGAGAGTTGGACTCTTCTATTGGGCCTAGCGCATAGTACATGGGGCTTAGGTCAAACGTTGCTCACTAACTTACTTAAGGAGGTGCTACTATAAGTAGACCACTTAAGCTATTGTGCCTACACGATTTTTACCCTAGCCGTACATAGAGAGTGACAGTGAGCAGCAGGTCTCGGTTTTCGAAGCTAGCACTGTGAGGCAGAGACGCTTCGTGTTCGTGACGTTGGACGTTCACGGGATCTGCTCGTGTGGATACCTTAGAAACACCGTTCGTGCGGTGTTCGTGATAGACGATTTCAATCAATTCTCATCGCTTCAAGAGGTAAATCTTCTAACCATGAATCATGACCATTCGCAAGGATCCTTCGATGGGAATTTTTTTTCCGCTGCGTTATTTTGTTTTATACGCAAATTCCCAACAGTGGTATCAGAGCCGCTTGCGAAACCATGATTCTGTTACGTGGTTTACCTGTTATGTATGATAACATGTTAATAATGTGAATCGTTTTTCTGAAAATTGTTTTCTGAAAATCGTTTGCATCCGTTTTTGCGAAACCTTGTTTCTGTAATTTTCGTATGTATATGATATATGCGTCTATAGCACATTTATGTGTATATATGCGATATGTACATTGGTTCTGGAATCCTTATTATGTTCTGCGATGGCGTCAAGTGTTGATGTTAAACATGATCATTTTCAGTTCTCTGTTGGCGGCGTTAAAGGGTGTCAGACATGAAAAGTTCATGTTCTTGCGACTGAGGTTCCAAGGGTTGAAATCCTAGCCGCCGTTCCTTGCAGCGTGAAGTGTTCACGGGCCTTGCGGTTTTAGGGTTGAGAGGTTGAAGCCCTAGCCGGCAAGGAAGCGGAAACCCCGTGCTACCTCTGCGTAGTGTGTTATTTCGAAATTCAATTTTTGAAATCTTTTATGTCACCATTTAATAACAACATCAATTACAATGAATGTGATTTATAGTAACATCAATTACAATAAATGTGATTTATAGTAACATCAATTATAATAAATGTGATTTATTGTATATATGTTATGTTTTCAAAATTCAGATTTTGAAATCTCTAATAAAATAATAATAATAATAATAATAATTGTGTATTATTATTGGTTGTTACTATTTATTTGGTAATGTATGGTGAATGGTTATGGCCTTAGTCCTTTAATCTTTTGGTTTATATTTTGAAATACGGCCTGCGTGTCGTGTCTTTCTCTTATATTCCATATGTATATTCTTTTCTCATCTCACTCCCCTCATATGTAAAATGAGGTTTCTGTTTATGTAATGTAATGATGGAGACAAGAAGACGTTATCCTGTGGGAGATCATGCTTGGAGAAGCCTGGACGCTCCTAGGTTTCAGTTTAGATTTTCTCATTGGCTTGGGAGAATCAATGCGTTAGGGGCCATAACCATATCACATTTATTTGCCTTATATATGTATGAGATGCATGTATGTATATAGTATGTTAAAAGGGGTTTAACTAATATATGTATGAGATGCATGTATGTAAATAGTAAGTTAAAGAGTTTAACAAATGATGAGATCAAATTTTAATCAAATCCCTCAAAAGGAAATATTAAGTCACATTTAAAGGCCTTCCAATGCATGGCACTCGTCAAGACTATAATCGATTAAGTGTGGGTCCGCCAAAGTGGGGTACCTTTATCTATAATAGTAAGACGTGATGGGACAAATGTAATGTTCAACTGCTATCCATTGGGTCTGACTTAACTAAGCCAACTTCAATAGGATTGAAAGGCTTAGAGGCTTAAAAGTTGGGCTTTAGTACATGTGATGGATTAGAATAAGAGTTATTCACCCAACTGTCCAAGAGTTGCATGAGATGCAATCGGAAAGTGTTTCCTACCTATATAACCGAATTTTGAGTGATCAGCCAAAGCTGACTTAAAGCTAGGTGAAACATGGATCTTGGCCCACTAGAAAATCTTCCAACAGGATTTTCCGAATCAATGATGAGGGTCATTGTTTTGAGTAAAATAGTGGGAGGCGTATTTAATTAAAGACCTTATTAAATAACTTCATGGCATGATACTTATATTTTGCATATTTATCTCTGTAGATTATCATGGCATCAAACACATCAAGTAACCTGTCATTGTGATCCGTCCTTGAGAAGGACAAACTATCCGGAACAAATTTTCTGGACTGGTACAGAAACCTGAGGATTGTCCTCAAACATGAGAAAAAGCTGTATGTTCTTGAGGAGCCTATTCCTGAGGAGCCACCGGCTTCAAGTGTTCCTAGAACTGACAGGGATGCTTATAAGAAGCATTAGGATGACGCCTTAGACGTCGGCTGTCTTATGCTTGCTACCATGACCTCTGAGCTGCAAAAGCAACATGAGACCATGGAGGCATACGATATGATCGTGCACCTCAAGCTGCTCTACCAAGAGCAGGCAAGGCATGAGCGGTTCGAAGCTTCCAGAGCCCTTTTCCAGTGTAAATTGGCAGGAGGAAGCCCTGTGAGTCCTCATGTACTCCAGATGATCGGGTACATTGAGAATCTCGAGAGACTGGGATTTCCTTTAGGCCAAGAGTTGGCCACCGACTTAGTTCTGCAATCGTTGCCTGAGAGCTATAGTCAGTTTGTCATGAACTATAATATGAATGATCTTGACAAACCTTTGCCAGAATTGTTGAGCATGTTGAGAACTGCTGAACAAAATATTAACAAAGGAAAGGGGAAGGCCATTTTGATGGTCCAGGCTGGAAATAGCAAGAAGCAGCCCAAGAAGCCCACGCACAAACAAAAGGGCAAGGGCAAGGGCAAGGGCAAGGCCATCAACAAGATCAAGCCCAGTACTTCTGGCTTGAAGCCTGTGGGTGGTGTGGCTAAGGAAGGCAATTGCTTCCATTGTGGTCGGACCGGACATTGGAAGAGGAACTACCCAAAATACCTGGAAGAAATCAAGAAGAAGAAGGGAAGTGAGACTTCCACTTCACGTGTGTTTGTTATAGAAGTCAATTTATCTACTTCTGCATCATGGGTATTAGATACTGAATGTGGTTCTCACATTTGTACAAATGTGCAGGATCTAAACAGGAGTAGACCATTGGCAAAGGGCGAAGTCGACCTACGAGTTGGAAATGGAGCAAAGGTTGCTGCTTTAGCTGTAGGGACTTATGTATTGACTTTGCCCACTGGGCTTACTATTCAGTTAGAGAACTGTTATTTTGTGCCTGCAATTAGCAGGGATATCATTTCCATTTCTTGTTTGGACAAGATTGGTTTTTATTTTATAATAAAGAACAAAAGTTGTTCTATTTATTTGGATGATATTTTCTATGCTAGTGCACACATGAGTAATGGGCTTTATGTCCTTGATCTTGAAATGCCCATCTATAACATAAATACTAAGAGGTTCAAACCAAATGAGTTGAACCCGTCTTATCTTTGGCATTGTCGTTTAGGCCATATAAATGAGAAGCGCATTTCGAAGCTCCATAAAGATGGACTCTTCGACTCATTTGATTATGAATCATATGAGATATGTGAGTCTTGTTTATTGGGAAAGTTGACTAAAGCTCCATTCACCGAAAAAGGTGAAAGAGCTAACGATCTTTTGGGTCTTATACATAGTGATGTATGCGGACCCCTAAACACATTAGCTAGAGGTGGTTTTCAGTACTTGATGAGTGTGATTCCACCTCATCTTTGTCCATCATTTTGCATGCATTTTCATGTAGTTTAGGCATATTTTTATTAGATTTTAGGTTAATTTTCCTTTGGAACGGGTAAGACGGTTTTCGTGTGTTGTTTTGCAGATATCAAGGGTAAATTGCTCAAGATCAACCATGATGAAGTTTGGATGAAGATGGAGCTTTAAAACTGAAGAAAATGAGCCAAACAGAGCCCATCACGGCCTAGCCGTGATGCCCATCACGGCCATGATCGAGCAAAACTGAAAAAAAGAAAGATCAAGTCGAGTCCATCACGGCCTGGCCGTGATAGCCATCACGGCCGTGACCCAAAACCACCACAAGTCGAGCACATCACGGCATAGCCGTGATATTCTTCACGGGCCATGAAGGCGAGGACTCGCGTCGCGAGTCATATCTCGCGTCGCGAGAATTTGAATTTTGCAAAGCAGCCAGAGAGGCGGCAGACCGTCACGGCCTGGCCGTGATGGCCATCACGGCCGTGACGCGCTTTACTTGGACCTGAAGAAACCGAAATAGATCAGATTTTGAGTTGGTTTGGGACTCTAACTTCCCCATTTCTATAAATATGGACCAGGGCATCAGATCTGAGAATCATCTACACATTAGGGGCTACTACTCTAGGCTTAGATCTCTCTTCTCCTCTTCTCTTCTCTTCTCTGATTTTTGTATTTTCATGCTATTTGTAATCATGCTTGTCATCTCCATGGCAAGGCGTGAGTAGTAGCATAGTTTCTAGGGATTAGGGCTCTGCCCAAGTTTGTTTATGATGTAAATTTGATGTAAACTCTTTGTTAATTACGATTTGCTTTAGATCTGATTTCTAGTGTGTAAATTACTCATAAATTTCGGCAACCGTTATTTGAGTGACATAGACGTTCTAAGGAGGAACCTAGCGGTGAACTTAGGATTTCTAGGGTGTTTCACTCGTAAAGCCCTAGGAGCCACTGGTTTGTGAGATGTGGATGATCTAAGGAGGAACCTAGCGGTGAACTTAGGTTATTTGCATGACGTAGACATTATAAGGAGGAACCTAGCGGTGAACTTAGGTGTCGGACCTATAGAAGTCAGACTTGGGACTGAAATCACGAGAGTTAGAAGCCGTCCCTCGAGGAGCAACGAGTTGTCACGAAACACAAAGGGTCCAATCTGGGATCGACTACCACGAGAGTAGGGGTCGGGTCAATTGGGCACGGCTTTTGTAACCCGAGAGGGAGCTTAAGCTATCAGAGGATAAACTCGCCTTCAAGGCAATTTCGCTAATTAACAAGGGTAATCAACTTCATAACGTTAACGATCTTGTGGTAACCTAAATCCCTAGGAATCCATTTAAATCGAAAACCCCAAAAACATTTGTTTTCTGCTCGTCTATCTTTTAATTTTCCAATTCAAACATTTTTTCAAAACCCTCTTTAAAACTGTCCAGATATAATCGATTAGAATTTAATTGCGATTCGAGAACACAGTCTCTGTGGGTTCGATATCTTTTATTACTTGACGGCAGTCCGGTACACTTGCCGGAATCGCACGAGCGTCGTCGCACGTCGACTGACGCGACATCAAGTTTTTGGCGCCGTTGCCGGGGACTGTGCCTTTTCGAATCTCAATTCAAATTTTGAATTGATTTTTCTGGACCTTTTCTTTTTATTTGATTTTTATTTCTGAAATTTAAAAAAAAAAAAAAATCAAAAATTTCTTTTCCTTCTATTGTATCCATCTCTCTGTGTGTTATATGCAAAGATCTCTAAGTCTTGGGAGCCTTAGTGAGATTGATCCGGAGATCGAGAGGACCTTCCACCGACGTAGAAGACTACAAAGAGAGGAAGAAAGGTTGAGTCTCTTTCCATTCATGGCGAATCAACCGGATACAAAGCCTTTGAAGGACTACGCAGCCCCAAATGCGAGAGGCTTGCGAACTGGGATTGCAAGGCCAGAGATTGAGGCGGAAAACTATACCATACCGCCCATGCTAATCAACATGATTAGGCAACATCAATTCGGAGGATTGCCTTCGGAGGACCCGACCGATCATATAGAAACATTCTTAGAGTTCACCGACGCAATCAGGATTAATGGAGCCTCAGTCGATGTTGTGCGTTTGAGATTGTTCCCCTCATCTCTCACTGGAAAGGCGAAGGCCTGGCTTAAGCAAATCCCCACTAACACTTTGACCACTTGGGACCAACTAGAGCAGGCGTTCTTGGAGAAATTCTTCCCTCCATCCAAGACGGCCTACATAAGAACCCAGATCACTGGCTTCTTCCAGAAAGACGGAGAATCATTATCGGAAGCTTGGGATCGATACAAGGGACTGCTGGAGTCGTGCCCACATCACGGACTCGAGAGGTGGTTAATAGTGCACACCTTCTATAACGGATTGGACTACTCTTCGAAGGTGTCACTAGATTCTGCAGCCGGTGGAGCGTTTATGAATAGGCCTCTCACTGAGGCATTCAACATCATCGAGAATGTCGCCACCAACTACCACCAATGGGGATCCGAAAGAGGTAATAACCCGAACAAGATTTCGGGGGGTAAGTTTGAGGTAAATAGCACAGATCTTATTATGTCAAAGATAGACTCACTTAATAAACGTTTTGATCGGTCGGAAAGAGCTAATGTGAGTGCATTAGGTGCTACTAACCTTGTTTGTGAGATTTGTGGAATGCGGGGACATGACATGATGGGATGCCCACATGGATCCGGCGCCGGGTGAGCAAGTAAACTCTTGTAACAACTACTATGATACGAACCCGAAGCTGCCCAACTATGCTCCCCCAAATCCCTACAACCAAAGAAGGAACAACCCTTACCTCTCCTACGGCAACTACAGCAACACGCTCAACCATGAGTTCCAAGAAGGTCAAGGTAATAAGAGAACCACACCGGGGTACCCTCAGGTACAAAGATCTAAACTCGAGACTTTATTTGAAAGTTTTGTCGAAACTCAGACAAAACAGAATGAGGAGTTTAGACAACAAGGAAGGGCAGTGAGTGAGGCAATAAAGGATCTAGCATCTAAGGTAGACAACTTAGCAACTCATAACAAGATGCTAGAAACCCAGATTGCCCAACAAGCCATCACGTACTCGAGACCTAAGGGTGCATTCCCGGGGCAACCCGAAGCAAATCCCAATGAGCATTGCAATGTCATACACTTGAGGGATGATAAGCTTGGGGTGGGGGTAGCTGAAATGGACGTGGAACCGGAGGAGGACACAAGCGAAAAAGAAGAGCCAGAACCGAAGTATGTCCCTCCACCACCGTACCAACCCCCGATACCTTTCCCACAGAGGTTGGTCAGGAAAAAGCAAGTAGATGTAGAGACTAAAATGCCTACTAAACTGAAAGACCCAGGTAGTTTCTCCATCGCTTGCTCGATTGAACAAGTGCAAATTGACCAAGCCTTATGTGACCTAGGGGCTAGTGCGAGCTTAATGTCCCTCACTATCATGGAAAGGTTGGGAAGCAAAGAGTTGAGACCATTCAAATTCCCCTTACAAATTGCGGATGGCTCAACTAGGACTCCTCTAGGCATACTAGAGAATGTTCTCGTAAAGGTAGGGAAAATTCTCATCCCTACCGACTTCCTGGTATTGGACATGAAAGGGAATTCTAAATTCCCCATCATTTTAGGAAGGCCATTCTTGGCAACCGCTGGAGCATTAATAGATGTAAGGAATGACAAACTCTCTCTAAATGTAGAGGAAGGTAGGGTAAATTTTCAGTTGATTAACTCTTGTAACAACCCTCCTTTTGAGAGCCATGTGTGCAGAATTGATGTAAAGACTCCAGCGGTAGAGAAAGAACTTAGCATGGAAGCAACCCCAAAGATTTGCAGGGCTAATGATGCACCCAGCAAGTGGTGAAGTTGGAGTTGCTGTCCATGCGGAAACAAAACTTCCGCCGGAAGAAAGGAAGGCTAGGAAGCTCCGAGAGAAAAGAGCAAAGCGGAGCGTTCGGGCCGTATGAGCAGAAACGGCTATTTGAAGGAGCTCCATGGAAAAGAAGTGTTCCCGCACTTCTACGCCCAGCCGACCCTGGTTGGTCAAGGAAGTTTGGTCAAGCTTAAGACCATAAATAAGCGCTTCTTGGGAGGCAACCCAAGTTTTCTTTCCCTTTTTCCTTTTGTTTTTGATTTAACCTCTTGAATAATTTGAGAAGATCAAGAGGCAAAAATATCATTAATAGGTTTGTCTAGTGTTTTCAGGTTGAGAAAGAGAAGAAGAGCCTCAAAAAGATAAAGTCAGAGGCCATCACGCCCGGCCGTGACAAAGGGTCACGGCCGTGATGAACTAAACAAGAGCACAGAGAGCATCACGGCCTGGCGTGACAACCATCACGGGCGTGATGAGTAGGATGCCAAGATCGAGAGAGCATCACGTCCTCGCCGGGATGTAGATCACGGCCGTGACAGGGAAACTCCTGAGGATCAGAAACGATCACGGCCTGCCCGTGATAAGCCTCACGGCCGTGATACAATTTCTACCCAAGTTTTGACTGGAATGTGAAGCCAACACCCGCTACCGACTCGGTAAGTTGTTCCATTTTTCTCCTCTCTCCGACTTGATTATTTACATTGGAGACAATGTAAGTAATCAAGCTTGGGGTGGGGGTATTTATTTTTGCATTTGCATTGTTGCATTCATGTTGCATTCACATAGGCTTAGATTGGTATGATCACATTCTCTAGATTTCCCCTCACTTAGAACATGCATCCGATTGTGAGAACTTGGAGCCAAATGAATTGAGATAGTGAATTTTGAACCCAATTTTTCATTATTCTTGTGATATGGCTAAAAATGAAATTTCTTGAGATAGTCATTTGATAGTTGATAATTAGCATGTGGTTCCTTACACTTGTGTACCTCACTGATTTTTGAACTACTAAATATAAGATTTTGAGCCAAAAGGGGGTATTCACTAAATCTACCCCATTTCTTGTGATAGAGTGATTTAATTCCTCATGGGCTGTATTTTCTAGAACTTGACTTGAAACCATTTCAAAACTTAAAAATTTCTGAAAACATTTTTGGAAATGATTAAGGCACTAGGTATTTTTCCGGCCTCCCGAGCTTTGAATGATAAATGCTACCCCTAGTTGCCCAATTTTGAGCCTAAAGATAAAATACTTTTCTTGGTACCTTGAATTACTTTGATAAATAATGCTCGGTATGGCACCTTTTAAAGTATTACAAAAAGGGCAAAATGGTAGTTGGAAAAAGAATGGGATGAAAATATTTCTCTTGAGCTATAAATCTCCCCTTCTCCAAACAAATAAAAATGAAATGAACAGAAAAAAAATGGAGAAGGGGATGACAAAGAAAGTGAGAAATGAAAAGAAAAAGAAAAAGAAAAAAAAATAATAGAAGGAAGAAAGGTGGACAAGTAAATCAAAGCCCCCAAAAGGTATTTTAGAAGGTGTCATACTTTGTAAGGTTTGATAATCTATCTAGCCTTCTTGAAAATTCCCTTTCTTTGATTTTCCCACCTAACAATAAATCCCATGGCCACATTACAACCAAAGGAAAAGACCTCTTGATTCTTAAGTGTTTTCTTAAATAAAGTAGAGATTTGGTTAATAGTCAAGCCTATGGTAAAATACTTTACTTAAGGAAATGGAGTGAATTGTCATAAGCCCTAAAACACTTGAGTGTGGTGAGATGAGTGCCCAAATCAGTGAGAACATGAACTTGAAGAACCTAAGCTTCTAATTGGACTTGAACTTGATTATCTCTTGAATGCTTATTAAAAATGCCTATTACTTGGATTAGCTTCTAGGGTTTTTGGTTCACTATCCATGCTTTGAATGATTTATATCTTATGGCCTGAGTAATTGCTTGAGGACAAGCAAAGTTTTAAGCTTGGGGTGATTTGATGAGTGTGATTCCACCTCATCTTTGTCCATCATTTTGCATGCATTTTCATGTAGTTTAGGCATATTTTTATTAGATTTTAGGTTAATTTTCCTTTGGAACGGGTAAGGCGGTTTTCGTGTGTTGTTTTGCAGATATCAAGGGTAAATTGCTCAAGATCAACCATGATGAAGTTTGGATGAAGATGGAGCTTTAAAACTGAAGAAAATGAGCCAAACAGAGCCCATCACGGCCTAGCCGTGATGCCCATCACGGCCTAGCCGTGATGCCCATCACGGCCATGATCGAGCAAAACTGAAAAAGAAGAAAGGTCAAGTCGAGTCCATCACGGCCTGGCCGTGATAGCCATCACGGCCGTGACCCAAAACCACCACAAGTCAGAGCACATCACGGCATAGCCGTGATATTCTTCACGGGCCATGAAGCTGAGGACTCGCGTCGCGAGTCATATCTCGCGTCGCGAGAATTTGAATTTTGCAAAGCAGCCAGAGGCAGAGACCGTCACGGCCTGGCCGTGATGGCCATCACGGCCGTGACGCGCTTTACTTGGACCTGAAGAAACCGAAATAGATCAGATTTTGAGTTGGTTTGGGACTCTAACTTCCCCATTTCTATAAATATGGACCAGGGCATCAGATCTGAGAATCATCTACACATTAGGGGCTACTACTCTAGGCTTAGATCTCTCTTCTCCTCTTCTCTTCTCTCTTCTCTCGATTTTTGTATTTTCATGCTATTTGTAATCATGCTTGTCATCTCCATGGCAAGGCGTGAGTAGTAGCATAGTTTCTAGGGATTAGGGCTCTGCCCAAGTTTGTTTATGATGTAAATTTGATGTAAACTCTTTGTTAATTACGATTTGCTTTAGATCTGATTTCTAGTGTGTAAATTACTCATAAATTTCTGCAACCGTTATATGCGTGACATAGACCATCTAAGTAGGAACCTAGCGGTGAACGTAGGATGTCTAGGGCGTTTCACTCGTAAAGCCCTGAGCCACTGGTTTGTGAGATGTGGATGATCTAAGGAGGAACCTAGCGGTGAACTTAGGTTATTTGCATGACGTAGACATTATAAGGAGGAACCTAGCGGTGAACTTAGGTGTCGGACCTATAGAAGTCAGACTTGGGACTGAAATCACGAGAGTTAGAAGCCGTCCCTCGAGGAGCAACGAGTTGTCACGAAACGCAAAGGGTCCAATCTGGGATCGACTACCACGAGAGTAGGGGTCGGGTCAATTGGGCACGGCTTTTGTAACCCGAGAGGGAGCTTAAGCTATCAGAGGATAAACTCGCCTTCAAGGCAATTTCGCTAATTAACAAGGGTAATCAAATTCATAACGTAAACGATCTTGTGGTAACCTAAATCCCTAGGAATCCATTTAAATCGAAAACCCCAAAAACATTTGTTTTCTGCTCGTCTATCTTTTAATTTTCCAATTCAAACATTTTTTCAAAACCCTCTTTAAAACTGTCCAGATATAATCGATTAGAATTTAATTGCGATTCGAGAACACAGTCTCTGTGGGTTCGATATCTTTTATTACTTGACGGCAGTCCGGTACACTTGCCGGAATCGCACGAGCGTCGTCGCACGTCGAATGACGCGACATCAGTACTTCATCACATTCACTGATGATTTCAGTAGATATGGATTTGTGTATCTTATGAAACATAAATCGGAATCCTTTGAAAAATTCAAGGAATTCAAAAATGAGGTACAAAACCAACTTGGTAAAAATATTAAAATTCTTCGATCAGATCGAGGTGGTGAATATTTGAGCCTAGAGTTTGATGATCATCTGAGAGAGTGTGGAATTTTATCTCAACTCACTCCACCTGGAACACCACAATGGAATGGTGTTTCTGAGAGGAGAAATCGAACCTTGTTGGACATGGTTCGGTCTATGATGAGTCATGCAAACCTTCCAAACTCTTTCTGGGGACATGCTCTATTAACAGTAGCTTTCACACTTAATCGTGTTCCATCCAAAGCGGTAGAAAAGACACCATATGAGATATGGACTGGTAGACGACCTAGCATGTCTTTTATGAAGATTTGGGGTTGTGAAGCATATGTAAAACGTCAAGTTTCTAATAAGCTTGATCCCAAATCTGATAAATGCTTCTTTGTGGGGTATCCCAAAGAAACCAAGGGGTACTATTTCTATAATCCTTCCGAAGGCAAATTGTTTGTCGCAGGACTGGTGTATTCCTAGAAAAGGAGTTTATCTCCATAGGAACCAGTGGGAGGAAGATAGAACTTGAAGAAATTCAAGAATCACAGAGTAGTGACCTACCATTGGTGGAACAGGAGCAACCTTCACAAAATGTTGTGGAGGAACAACCTGCTCCAGTAGCACAAGACCAGCGTAGGTCTAACAGGATACGTCACCAGCCTGGGAGATATGGATTTCTCATGACTCCACAAGGTGATGTATTGCTCATGGATCAAGATGAGCCTGTGACTTACCAGGAGGCCATCACTGGCCCAGAATCTGAGAAGCGGCTTGAGGCCATGAAATCTGAGATGGATTCCATGTACACCAACTAGGTATGGACCTTGGTAGAACCACCTGAAGGGGTGAAACCCATAGGGTGCAAGTGGGTTTTCAAAAAGAAAACTGACATGGA
This sequence comes from Sophora flavescens, assembly GCA_030762895.1. Lineage (NCBI taxonomy): Eukaryota > Viridiplantae > Streptophyta > Magnoliopsida > Fabales > Fabaceae > Sophora > Sophora flavescens. The sequence goes on from CM061062.1 coordinate 113,748,442, forward strand.
TGGTAAGGTACACACCTTTAAGGCGTGATTGGTCGCTAAGGGTTTCAAGCAAATTCATGGTGTCGACTATGATGAGACCTTTTCGCCTGTTGCGATGCTTAAATCCGTCCGGATCTTACTTGCTATCGCTGCATACCATGATTATGAGATATGGCAGATGGATGTCAAAACTGCTTTCCTTAATGGAAAGCTTCTTGAGGATGTGTACATGACACAACCTGAAGACTTTGTCATTTCAGAGGATGCTGGAAAGGTATGTAAATTGCAGCGATCAATCTATGGATTGAAGCAAGCTTCCAGAAGTTGGAACCTTCGTTTTGATGATGCTGTAAGACAGTACGGATTCATCAAAAATGAAGATGAACCTTGTGTCTACAAGAAGGTTAGTGGGAACATTGTTGTTTTTCTGGTGTTATATGTAGATGACATATTACTCATTGGAAATGACATCCCTACACTACAAAATGTAAAGACATGGTTAGGGAATTGCTTCTCTATGAAAGATTTGGGTGAAGCTACCTATGTATTGGGAATCAGGATCTATAAGGATAGATCGCTGAAATTGCTTGGCCTAAGTCAGAGTACATACATAGACAAAGTGTTGAGACGCTTTAACATGCATGAATCCAAGAAAGGACTCTTGTCTATGTCACATGGTATATGCCTATCAAAGGCACAATCCCCTTCCACTCAAGAAGAAAGGGATCGCATGAGTAAGATTCCATATGCATTCGTAATTGGATCTATCATGTATGCCATGTTATGTACTCGACCAGATGTATCGTATGCTTTAAGCATAACGAAAGTACCGATTTGATCCGGTGAAAGTCATCAGTCCATTGTCAAGAACATCCTTAATTACTTGAGAAGAACTAAGGATTCGTTCTTGGTATATGGAGGCGAGGAAGAGCTTGCTGTAAAAGGTTACACCGATGCTAGCTTCCAAACCGATAAGGATGATTCCAGATCGCAATCTGGTTATGTGTTCTGCCTGAATGGCGGGGCGGTGAGCTGGAAGAGTTCAAAGCAAGAGACAATCGTCGATTCTACTACAGAGGCTGAGTATATTGCCGCCTCCAATGCAGCAAAGGAGGCTGTTTGGATCAGGAAGTTCATTGCTGAGCTTGGTACATTTCCTAGTATTGTGGACCCCATTGATCTCTATTGTGATAACAATGGGGCCATTGCACAAGCTAAGGAACCTAGATCTCATCAGCGATCCAAACATATACTTAGGCGCTTCCATCTCATTCGAGAGATTATCAATAGAGGAGATGTGAAAATATGCAGAGTACCAACACTTGATAACGTTGCTGACCCACTTACGAAACCTCTTGCTCAACAGAAGCACGAAGGTCACACTAGATCGACGAGCATTAGATTTATGCCAGATTGGCTCTAGTGCTAGTGGGAGATTGTTGGTGTAAGCCCTAGAGGCCAATGTGTTTCTTAGACTTACATTTGTATCTTGCCATTATATATATATATATATATATATATATATATATATATATATATATATATATATATATATATATATATATGAGGCATTCCGGTTTATTGTGTTACTTGTTTAAACATAATAAAGTCCTTAGAATAGAAATTTCAGTTTAATAGAATATCAAGTACATGACTTGATCGTGAGACACTATTGAACAATGAAATACTATTCTTAAATATCCGTAGTCAAGTATTTTATTAATAAGGACAATAATAATACATTGAGACTATTATGTGTGCAGACTGATGACCATATCTCACGAGTCATGGATATGAGATATCGAGTCGCCACATAGGTACACATTTGATTAATGATGTACTGGATTGACCCACCATGAGAACACTACATGGAGCGTTATGTGAGTGTCATAAGTAGTTCTCATAGTGACAATGGTGTATGCAATCCTTCGACCTGAAATCGCTACGATCCCTACATGAGGAGTCGTGTGCTTTAATATCGTCAAACGTCATCTGTAATAGGATGATTATAAAGACGGTCATTGGGCATACCACGAGCCATGCAGAGGGATGTGAGTGACCTAGATGGAATTTGTCTCTCCTACATAACAGGAGTAATATCTATGGGGCCCCTGACAGAGTGAGACTGTAAAATGCATGTCCGTGCTGAAATGAGTCAATATGAGATATTGACCTCATTTGTTGTTAAGTCTACTCGGGTATCAGGGAACATGATATTGAACCATACAAGGGTGACACATTCTATGTCTTATGTTCAATATAGATATATGGACAAAGGGATAATAATGCACATGAATATTTGTCACAGAAAGGTTTCGTCAAATCACTGACTTTTTCACTACTTAGGTGGCAATGATGTATTGCTAGATACCGCTCACTGTTTGTAATATTAAATGGGATTTAATATTACTACTAACGTTTTGGGAACCTATAGGGTCACACACATAAGGGCGGATCAAAAGAAGCATTAAAAGGAGAGTTGGACTCTTCTATCGGGCCTAGCGCATAGTACATGGGGCTTAGGTCAAACGCTGCTCACTAACTCACTTAAGGAGGTGCTACTATAAGTAGACCACTTAAGCTAATGTGCCTACACGATTTTTACCCTAGCCGCACATAGAGTGGCGATAAAGGCGCAGTCTCGGTTTTGCCAAGCTAGCACCGTGAGGCGTAGACGCCGTGTTCGTGACGTTGGACGTTCACGGGATCTGCTCGTGTGGATACCTTAGAAACACCGTTCGTGCGGTGTTCGTGATAGACGATTTCAATCAATTCTCATCGCTTCAAGAGGTAAATCTTCTAACCATAAATCATGACCATTCGCAAGGATCCTTCGATGGGAAATTTTTTTCCGCTGCGTTATTTTGTTTTATATGCAAATTCCCAACAGAGTGAGTTGCTGCTTCCAAACATCAAAAGTAACTAATATTATGCACTCTACATTCCTTGACTAGCATGTCAAATTCGTGAAATGATGTACTAACTACTGAGTTTTAGATTCAAGAAAGCCTAAAATCAAGGAAGAATAACACCTAATACCGCTTAAGTACATGGAAAACCTCAGACAAACCGGTGATGCAGCACGGAATATTTTACTAGTTAAACCTAAAAGCAAGTTGGAGTACAACATAATAAAAAGAGAAGTGCTAACAAGCCACCTTTTTTAACACTCTTGATTATTAGGTGAATTTAATTGCTCTAATAAAAATTGGACCTGCACTAGCTGAGGAACTCTTTAGTTCGACAAGATGTAGCAAAAGCTTTAGAATTTTGAATTGTGAAATTCACATACCACCTCAGTTCACTTCTGATGATCGGCAATATAATCAAAAGAAAGCAAGATAGTGTAAAAATTGGCAATTTTGGAATCAACCAAATATTTCATGCTCAACAATGATATACAGTCACCAATGGAGAAATAGGGCTTCAAGGTTTGGCACCTAAAAATCTTAAGCATGTAAATGATAGTTCAAGAATATCATTTATGATTATGATATCAAGAATAGGATAAACAGTATGAAAGTGGGAAAAAAAGCTGCATGAGAGAAGAGACAGACATAAGAAAACTTTCCCTCAGTTACTGGAAGTTCAATCCAGAAGTAAATCATATTAGCTTGCTAAAGCAGCAAAGCAACACTGAGATTAATCAAATATCACGGTCGATTTCTTATATCTTTCTTATCTATTTAGCATTAAATTATAAATCAAGTAAGAAGAAATTATATTCATGAAAACAAACTAAATCAAAAAGTACTTTAAAAACATCAACCGATCATAAACCATAGCAGATATAAGAAACCATAGCAGTAGTTCAAAAGAAACTAGAAAGTAAGATCTTAATTAATGTCTAAAACTAACATGGCTAACAGAAATACCCCAATAATCAATCAGTTTTTCTCTCTCAAAATTTTCTTTTTTTTTTGTTCCTTATTTTTCTCTAACTGCTCTTTTCACCTTCAATTTTCTTTGTTTTCTTTGCAGATGTTGCCTGTGAATACAGGAAAGTCCCAAGAATCGCGATGGCGGATCCAAGGCCGTTGAGGGGTCTAACCGGATTCCTGAACACTAAAATGGAGGATACAATCACCACCACTCTCTTCATTGTGTTTCCAACTGAGAAAGTTAAAGGGCTAATTTCATCCAGGGCTTGGTAAGATGATTGGTTATAGAGATGGTAGAACACCCCAGACAGCAACACCCATATATAAAATGTGGATGGTTGGCCTATAGCTTCAATTGCCTTGTAATACCCTGGAACCCACTGAGACCCTTCTACAAAAATAGCCACTGGAAACAGGTAGAACAATGAAATAATAGTAATCCAGCCATACAAGTTCAAGCCATCAACTTCCTTGAAATTCTGTAAACTTCTTTTAGAATATATATTCCTCAATACAAAACCAACATTGCTAATGAGGGCACCCCACAATCCTTGTATATTGAAAGACACCTCAGTAACAGCAGCTAAAGAACAACCAAGCACAATAGGCAGAATTGAGAGCCAAACCTGTATAGGATACCTATCACCAAGGACAGAAGAAAATATGACAGAGAAAACTGGTTCTGCAGATTTGATGACATGAGTGAAGGAAACAGCCACCTTAGAGAATGAAACACAAGCTGAGATGTGGCCTATTGTGTGGAACAAAGCAGGTCCAAGGAGAGCAATGATGAAAGGTTTTGAGATTTTTGGGCAAGGTTGGAGCTTTAAGGACCAAAGCACCAGCATCCAAATGGACCCAACAAAAAGCTGGAAAGATGCAAGAAGCCATGGAAAAGGGAATATGTTTAAGGCTTTCTTGTTGTAAATGTTGAAGACAATGTTTTGGAAGTACCAAAACCCAAAAACTAGAGCAAGTTTGAGATTCTTAGATTTAGGGTTACTGGGAGCTACACTTTCTCCCTCAGGATTGGCATCAGATGCAGCTTTAACAATTTGGTGTCTGGGTTTTGCTGAGAGCTCAAATGGGTATGAGAGGAATCTGTTAAAAGAGCTTAAATTTGTGATTGAATCTGGGATCTGAGATTTGGAAGTTTTGAAACCTGATTCATGAAGCTGAGAAGTGATTCTGTGGCAGTGAAGGTTCTTGTGGCTCTGAACTCTGCAGAGAGGATTTTGTTTGAGGATGGGAGATGCATTTATGAAACATTGGTGATTGGGTTTGATGAAAGAGACAGAGGATGATGATGGAACAACATTCAAAGACAGCATTTTTGTGGCTGTTCCTGGTCAGGTAAGGTAGTAACAACTGAAACAAAGGGAAAGGAAACAGAAGAAACACACAGATGGTGAAAAATGTGAAAATAAAATGAAAAAGGCAGAATCTTAGGATCTTTCAGAGGGATTTAAGTCCATTTGAAAGCATACAGAGAACTACCAAGTACCAACAACCCTTTCAATAAAACTAGTACAGTCAAAAGTACAATTTTGCCCCTAATTAATACTGTGTTTATAATGATTAAAAAAAATTGATTTCATTTGAATGGTTAATTTGTTTAAATGATTAAAATAATTTTCATGTATAAAAATTATTATTTAGTAATTAAATTAAACTAGTTTATAACAATTTGTATATATAGTTCATGAATTTAATTTTTTAATAATATATTTTATTACTCTTAATTAAAATAGGTAAATAATTGAACTAGTAAGGATAAAAAAAGACAATTCAAGTAATTGAAATTAAAAATAAAATCGAATATGTTTAAATTCAATTCATTTTAATTAAATATCTACTGGTAAATAATTAAAAAATCTCCAAATCAAATCAATTCTATTTTTTATGATTCTAACTTTAAAACTTTGCTAATATGTACACTAGAAAAGTAAATATCTATTTGAAAATAGAAAATAATTAAAGAATTTTACAGAATTAAATCAATTGTCACATTTAAAGATTCTACTTTGAAACATTGCTGATATTTTTATTAATTCCAAGCATATTCTCTTACAAGATAGGTGAAAGATTAATCTCACATAGTATGATTAGATGTTTAAATAGGGATTCTCCCAACACTTTTTTTCGTATACATGAATACAAAGATCTATCTAGATCCTCATACTAAGGCTCAAACCCCTTCTACTTGGATCAACACACGTAAAATTTTCTAATATGAACACTTCAAATTTTCCTTCATATTTTTAACATATTTACTATTAACTAGACCGAATTCCAAAATAGAAAAAATGCTCAACATCAGACGGGACATCAGTCTCTCGCTTATTTGGTGGGATGATACCCAGAAAGACGAAAGAAAATTGTGACATTCTGTTTTATTGCATGTTTATTTTTTTATGGGATATCTTTTTAGTTTTTTCTATAGAAACAATTACTTTCTATGATTCTTTTATGTGAAGAGTTATTTAAAAAAGAATATGACAACGAACTAGGAAGTTATATCTCATTTTGTCTGAAAAACTAGTAAAGAGACCCGTGCTAATTAACTTAAATATTATATATTAAGATAGTTTATTCGCTTTAGATCTTAAAAGCTTAAAAGAATCATATTTTTCATTGTTTATACTGACGATGTATACTGATTCAATCAAAAATCATTTTAGTGTGTTAATACATATTCGAATATGAAGGTGTCCAACCAGTGCAATGGTTGAGTCTTGCTTCAACCTTTTACATTGGTGTCGGTTCAAGTGGTAAGGCCTAAGACGACTTGGGTCCCTTAAACATGTGGTCCTGGGTTCGATCCCTAGATCCACGTGCATGAAAAAAAAAATTGCGAGGGATCATCCGCTTAGGCACGTCATAGAAGATTAGTGTCTAAGCTATTGGGTGAGACGATACTCTGTGAAACCAAAATACATATTCGAAAGGTTGATGTTTTAAAAATAATGAATAAGGTGGACTCGGATTCCCTGCAGTAGCAGAATCACGCAATAGCACGCAATAAGCGATTTTGGTCATTGGATTTAAGTAGAACGACTCACATTCAAGTATACATTAAAATACATCTTAAAACATATGGCTGGGATAATAACTGTGTCCCACAATAACAACGTGGAATCCGTTTCCGAATAAGATTGGCATGGATTCCACGTCAAACTACCATTGTAACAATTAAGGCACAATATGTAATAAAAATAAAGAAAATTTAGTTGTAAAAAATAAAGAAAATAATAAAATATTAAGTAGAAGAATAATTGGGAATGAGATAACTAATATAATATTAGAAATAGAAAAAATGTGAATAAATCAATTACAATGTCTAAAATAATGATAGAAAAGAAAAACAAAACATACAAAAGAGTAAATCCAATTCAATAAAGACAAATGACTGACAAAAAAAACGTAAATTATGGATAGACATATACACTCAATGATTGAATCTCCTAATATAGCACAAATGTGCTTAGTTTTCAAAATTAACCGTATCTCCCAAATATTGTATTTTGTAGAATTTCAAGTTAAATCTACGTTTCATTTAAATCAAAACACAAATAAATTGTTTTTTTACTGATGTTCTAACTCTTTAAAAACATCCCTATAGGTGCAGAAGAATAACCAAGAAAAAAACATCGTATCTCATTGATACTGGCACACCATCAGTAAATAGATTATTTTACAGTGTATCCAAGTATATCCTTTATCTCCTACTTTGAATTTTAAACCACGGCATCTGTTTTTATTTTTAATTCTAGCTCACGCATCATCCATGCCTGAGACATGCAAGGCGGCTACACAATCAGAGAGAGGATGATCTCCTCTTCCCGTCTCAAAACATGGAGAAATTTCAGGCTACAAACTGACCTTTAAACATGTCAGAAGGGAATGTCTTTCTCATTTGGTAAAAACATGACACAGGTACTGACAAGCTAAAGCTACTAGGAAACTAGCCCTTCAATGAACCGAACTAAGGATCAAAAGTGGTAAAGATAACTAGAATTCTGTTGACGGACATAGTATATAAACATGTGATCATATTCATACCAAATTCCTAAGAGCTTCAAACACGGCCCTTTTTTCTTTTCTCCTTAATGAAACGCAATTTGTTTAGTTACAAAAAGAAATGTTGTATTGATCATTATATTAGATGCTATTTTTATGGACATTTTCCAAATAATACCATTCTACTCTCTAGGAGTACAAGATCCAAATCATTCGCAATTTAATCAAAATCACTGGATAGTCACAGTAAACAGTCGTGGCATCGGAGGTGGGAGGGTACAGACGATCTAATTAAGTGTGCATCAAAACCTCAAAATAACTTCAGCCAATGCTGAGAAAAACTTGTGACCAACTCAACAGGAGTAACACTTTGAAACATATTCATTTTAAAGCCAAAGTTGCAAGCATACTTTTAAGATTAATTGCAGCTAGTCAGAAGAAGATACAGACTTCAGCATAAGCGGAGCTTTTCTCCATCAACTTTCTCCGTCCACAAGGATAATCGACTCATTGCCAATTCCAAGGTCCATAAGAGATGACATATCATTGTCAAGCAGCAGTGGCAATGGAGAGCCCTGAAATTTCAAAGACAATTAACTAAGTCAAGAAACAATGTTTATTTTACTCGTGCATAGTTCCATTATCTTACAAAACTTCTTGAGGGAAACAAATAAATAAGACAGTAAGACACACCGTCCTCGTCCCTTTCCCCACAAGAACTTTTACCGTCAAAATATATTAATTTAAATTTAATAAAAAAAATAGTAAATTAATGAAATTATTAATAAAAATATATATGAAGAAATTCATCCAGCATGAGTTTTTCCAGCATACCAGCTTGAAATTTGTTGCATCAATCTAGACATAATAAAACGATTTTTCAAGATTGTCTTGAGGGTGCTGCACCCCTTTTAGGAAAATTTGAATCAGGCAATCATGATAATAAATAGCACACTTTATTTGTTAAAAGAAACAAACCTCTTCTCGAAGAAATAAGTTTAGCTTCATGGCCTGCAGCTTAAAAAAGCTTTCGCAGAGAATTTTCAGCTTACCAACCTGAGAAAAACAAGGTAATCAGAATGGTTATTTTAAGTCTAAACAAACTGAACATTAAATTACTAGAAAAATATTGATATTAACTGTAGTCGTTGCTGGCAGCTTCTTTGTCAATGGTGGCTTCTCACCCATGGATGCTCCCACACACTTCAAAGTGATAGCTGCATTAATCTCTATATCAAGTTAATAAAGCTATTGCAATTTCAGAAAAAGAAACTGATGCAAAAACTAACATCCATAGTCCATACACAAGAATCCCGAGCCAGTTGTTTGTGGGCCAGCAGGTCCAACTGAAGGTCTTTCATCCTCAATTCCATGAAAATTCTTAAGCTCGGAAAACCTGCAATGAAGTGCATCAGTGCAATCACAACATTTTCAAAGGAACCCTACCGCCATTGACAAAACATTTTAACCCTAGCCACCTAGACAATTGATGGATCTCAAAGATGTAATGCCAGAGAACTAGAGGTGTGAAATTAAACGAAGAAAAAGAGAAGCGAGAGGAGAGAGAGAGAGAGGGGAGTAATCTGAATCTTGAAGATTCTATTCATTCAATTATTAGTTTCAGTTGAATACAGTTTGGCTATTTATAGCTTGTGCAGTCTCTTACAGACTGTGCTAACTACCTTGCCAGCTAGGCTACAACTGCCAAACTGACCATAACTGAATCAGTGCTGACTCAGCACATTCAGTTATGGGGTTTAGCTTACATTGATCTACTGTACTCTATTAGCCCCCCTTCAAACTCAAGGTGGTTGTTGAGAAGCAACCACATTGAGTTTGGTTCTTAGAGATACAAACTGAGTGGATGAAAGAGGCTTAGTGAGTGAATCTGCAAGTTGTTCTGTACTTGGCACATGATGGATGACAGAGCTTTGGCAAGGACTTTTTCTCTCACAAAGTGTATGTCTAGCTCAATATGCTTGGTCCAAGGCGTGGAGGACTGGATTGTGTGCCACAGAGACTGTACTTAGATTATCACAAAAGACTTTTGGAACAAAGAAAAGGAATGGCCAGCTCGGTCGGTAGGGGATTGTATCCAAGTAAGTTACTCCGCATGATGTTGGCCATGCTCCTGTATTCAGCTTCTGTGCTGGAACGGGCAACTAATGGCTGCTTTTTGGAGCACCATGACACCAAGTTTGGTCCAAAGAAAATGCAGGATCCAGAGGTTGATCTCCTATCATCTGGGTCACTTGCCTAGTCTGCATCACAGTATGCATTTAGAGTAGATAGTTGATTTATAGGAGCTGGTTTCAGTAACCAAAGTTGATAGAGCCTTTGAGATACCTCAGTATCCTTTTCACTGCCTGCCAGTGAGAGTCCAGAGGATTTGCCATTAATTGGCATACTTTGTTGGCACTAAAGGCTATATCCGGCCTAGTTAGAGTAGCATACTGTAAGGCCCCTACTATTGACCTATATAGGTGTGGATCCGATAGTGTATCGGTCCCAAATCTTGAGAGTTTGCAGTTGCTGACCATTGGTGAAGAAATGCCTTTTGCTTCCAGCATATTAGCCTTTTCCAGTAGGTCTCTGACATATTTGGACTGAGTCAAAAGAAGGCCACCCGAGGGGAGATGTTTAACCTCAATACCCAGAAAATAATCTAAAGAGCCAAGCTCTTTGAAGGCAAATTGCACATTAAGTTTCTTGATCAACTCATTGATGAAGGTAGTGGAGGAGCCAGTTAGGATGATGCCATCCACATAAACTAGGACATAGAGAACCACACTTTCTGGGAATATACAAATAGAGAAGGGTCATATTTGCTAGTGGAGAACCCGTATTGAACCAAGGCTTTCGCCAACCTTTCATACCATGCCCGTGGGGCCTGTTTTAGCCCATATAGGGGCCTGTTCAGTCTACAAACCAATGACTTATCCTCTGATTCAAAGCCTGGTGGCTGCAACATGTAGACTTCCTCACTTAAGTGCCCATTTAGGAAGGCATTATTCACATCTATCTGTTGAATTTGCCATTTGTGTGTGAGAGCCAAAGTGAGCACAAGTCGGATTGTGACAGGCTTTACAACTGGTGATAAAGTTTCATGGAAATCAAATCCATGTTGCTGATGAAAGCCTTTGGCCACTAGCCTGGCTTTGTATTTGTTAATGCTTCCATCCTGATTTTCTTTAACCCTGAAAACCCATTTGCACCCTATGGCTTTCCTATCGGGGGGGAGAGTGACCAGAGTCCATGTATTGTTTTTGAGGAGAGCATTGTGCTCATCCTTCATGGCTGCAAGCCATTGTGGATTGGCAAGGGCAGCTTTGACAGTAGATGGTTCAAGATGAGTCGGATAAACACTTGGAGGTAGGTGACCAGTCTTGGACCTGGTCAACATGGGATGAGAGTTTCTGGGAGGAGTGGGAGGAGAAGGAGTAGAGGAAGATGATGATGCTGCGGTTTCAGTCACAGAAGTAGGGGATGCTTAAACTGGAGACAGAGGGTTAGAAGCAGCAATTTCTGGAATGGGAGATGTGGGAGAGACTGCAGACTCAGGAATAGGTGGGGTGGGTGACTGAGAAACTGAGTTTTGAGAAGTTGAGGGAGAGGTGTCATGAATAGGTGAGTTGATGTGGGCAGGACTCAGAGATGGAGAATGGTATTGATTCATAGGGGTTGGGGACAGTAATGGATATTGAGGAATAGGAATAGAACCTGAGTAAGATGTGTTAGGAAAAGGAGAAGAATTGGTCGATGGAAATAGACTTGGATAGGAAAAACTGCCTTCATTGAAGAGGACATCCTTGGAAATGTAAATTCTGCCACTTGGAGCAAGGCACTTGTGCCCTTTATGTTGAGGAGAGAGGCCAAGGTAGATGCACTCAGTTGACCTAAATTCGATTTTATGTTTATTGTATGGCCTAAGAAAAGGGAAGCATGCACATCCAAAGATTCTAAGGATGGTGTAGTCAGGTGGGGAACCATGTAAGGCATGGAAAGGAGAGGAAAATTCCTTTAGAGCAACTGTAGGTAATCTGTTTATAAGATACACGGCTTGAGTGAAGCTGTGATCCCAGTATGTCAAAGGGATAGAGGCATGGGAGAGAAGGCTTAAACCCATTTCAACAATTTCCCTATGCTTTCTCTCCACTGTCCCATTTTGATGGGAAGTGTGGGGGCGGAGTTAGCTTTGTGAGTGATACCAAGTTCACTTAGAAATTTGGTGAACGGACGAAATTCCCCACCCCAATCAGACTAAACAGCTTTTATTTTGGCAAAGAATTGAGTTTGGATGAGATTAAAGAAGAGTTTGAAGGCAGTTATAGCATCTGATTTTTGTTTTAGGAAATATATCCAAGTAAATCTAGTTTTAGCATCAACAAAGGTAATATAATAGGTATATCCACCAGAAGAAACAAAAGGTGCAGGACCCCAAAGATCAGTGTGTATTAGCTCAAAGGCAGTATTATGAACAGTAAGAGAGGGAGGGGCATAAAGTCTATGGGCTTTGCCCAAGCAACAAGCATTACAGAATTCAAGATCACTTTTATTAGACAAGGGAAGATTACAAATTTGTAAGACTGTTTTTACAGCATTATGATGGGCATGACCTAGCCTACAATGCCAAGTATTGAGAGAACTAGAAACAGTAGACATAGTATTTGCATTTACAGTTGGAAAATAACTAGGAGACTTGGAAGAGGAACTTAGTGACAGTGACCTTGAAGGTGAGATGTCCTTAAGAATGTTGAGATTCTTGAAGGAGTAGAGGCCATCACTCCCTCATTAGAGTCCTGTGATTTTACACAACATGAGTAAGGGTGAAACTCAAAATACACATTATTATCAAGAGCAAATTTGGAAACTGAGACTAAATTCTGTGATAGTGGGCACAAGTAATAGATTGTGAAGTGAAAAGGTGATGTGAGGGTTCTTAGAAGAATAAAGTTTAGAGGAACCTAATGAGTTTATGTTTAGACCTTGCCCATTTCCCATGAGCACCTGGTCATTGCCCCCGAAAGGTGTGCTTTGATTCAGGTTTTGAGCATCAGCAGTGAGATGGTGTGATGCACCAGAGTCAGGGTACCAAGTCTGTGACTCAAATTGCTGTTCATTGTGAGCTTTAAACTGAGGAGTTTGTGCATACCGAGGTGTTTGAGAGGCCATGTAAGCTTTGTGGTTGCTGATAGTTCACATTATGAGGAATCGATGGTTTAGGCAAGAGACCTTGAGCCGGGGATTAGTCGGGTAATTTCCTTGCACCTTGCATAACAGTTCTGATTAGTTGGATCGAGATTAGGATGAGGCATTGGTGGTGGCACAAAGGTTTCATCGAACCTGTACCAACAATTGAAGGAGTCGTGACCATACTTGTGGCATAGCTGGCATGTAGGTCTTGAACCTGCACGGCCACGACCCCGACCACCACCACGGCCACAATTATGGCCTCCTCTACCACGATAGGAGCCTTGATAGCCACCGCGCTGCGAATCAGACCGTGTATTTTCCGAATTAGGGTTTCCATTTGACAGATTTGGGGCTTGAGCGACATTGACCGAAATTGACGCAGAGGTGTTCAATTCTTGACGGAACTTGTCAAATTGAGCATCCTGAATAAGAAGAAGAGCCTCAATGTCATCAATTGAGGGCGAATCACTGCGTCCATATATCATCATCACGAAGGTATTAAATTCTTCGGGAAGACCATCCAACACTACGTCAATATGATCTTGTTCTGAAATAGGATCTCCTATAGCTTGAAGAGAGTCCACAATTGCTTGAATTCTGAGAAGATACTCTGAAATTGACCTTGAACCTTTCTTAGTGTTCTTCAATTCTGATCGGAATTGATGCACCTTTGCCCTGAGATGCGAGTAGAAGAATTTGTGGATCTTGTCCCATACTTGCCATGACTGCTTACACCCTAGGAATCGTGGAAGAATTGACGGAGAAAGTGAACCGAGGAGCCAGGTGAACAACATCTGGTCCTGGACGATCCACAGTTGATACGCTTCTGATTCAATTCCGAGCTCACAATTTGCTTCAGAAGTGAATTGAGGAGGAATTGTAGGATTGTTGACGAATCGATGCAGCTTGTGAGCAATGATCACTGCTTCCACTTGCTGTTTCCAAAGCAAGAAGTTCTAGTCATCAAGCTTGACCGAGAGAGGGGGGTTGAAGTTCGCCGCCGCCGTGGACGACGTCGCCGGAGAAGAAGCTGGTCCATTGAAGGGATTGCTGGTGCCGGGAATGGATTGTGATGCGGCCATGAAAGACGAGGCCCGGATTCAAGCTCTAGATACCATAAACGAAGAGAAAGAGAAGAGAGAGGAAAGAGAGAGAGGGAGGAGTAATCTGAATCTTGAATATTCTATTCATTCAATTGTTAGTTTCAGTTGAATATAGTTTGGCTATTTATAGCCTGTGCAGTCTCTTCTGATTGTGCTAACTACCTTGCCACTAAGCTACAATCTGCTAACTGACCATAAGCGAATCGGTCTTGACTCAAGACATTCAGTTATGGGGTTTAGCTTACATTGATCTATCTGTACTCTATTAGAAATCTAGGTTTCCTTTCTTCCTCTTAATTCTATGATTACTATTGATTAAATTCCTGATCGGACATGTTCACTAGACCCAACACCTTTAACCCAATTATGGACATCCTGAACCATTCTCTTACATATTTGCTTCCTTAATCTTATCAAAACCTAGAGATCCAGATTTCCGAATAGCTTTTTCTATAGACATCACAACATACATACTGAACCATAATGCTGGAGCAAAGGTTTCAAAAATTATTCACTGCCATGAATTTACCTGGGATGTTGTTTGACTTCTTTAGGATTAGTATGCAACCTTGAGGCAACAAGCCGCACATACCTGCATAAGAATTGCAAACAAAATCTAACATAAGAATAAGATGTTGTTTCAGGTTAAACACTAGTAAGATGTGAACCTTTAATTGAACTCTCAACCCGTAGGTAAGCAAGGTTACAAAAACACACATATCTCATGTATAAAGATAGAAAGAATACAAAGGGGTCTAATGGCCAGTCCCCAAAGAGGAATTTAACCACAAAATATCACTTCTACAATGGAATCAATGATGCTCCCCGAAAACATTTCCGCTTCTACAAGAATAATTGATAGAAAGTTAATGGGAAGAAGCAATTATGTTCTGTGCAAAAGAATCATCTGACAGCATACAGCATATGACCAGCATTGTCAAGGAGAAACGTTTCCACAAATGACCCACCACCCAAGAAGGAAATTTCAAATAGTACCTTATTATGTACATAATGCTAAAATAGGTCATTCATCCCAATGGAATGAGAAGGCAGCGAAGGCGATTTTCTTCAATTGCAGAGTGGCAAACAAGCCAGGTCTCCAATGAGGAAAATTATTTAGTTCATATGAGCATAAACCAAATACTAGAACTAAATGATCAGAGAACATAGGAGCAACACAGTTCAAGTAATCTCTTCAAACATATACTAATTGGAGGAATTGGACATCCATAAGATAAAATCAAGAATCGCACTACTAAAAAGATTACAAGATAAAATGTTTGACAAACAATACATGGAATTGATGATTGTAAAGGATGTTTCAGCTAAAGCACAGAATTTTGAGAACAACGTACCTAATCTCAGAGTCCTTCCTTTCACGAGGGGTAACCTGAAAGGAAAATTAGATATGAATACATTACATTTGGCAAAAAGAGTATATAAAAGAAACAATTAAGCAACGGAGAGATCTTCCATCATTTACCTCACTTCCATTCAATATTTGAATTTTTGCTAAGCGAGCAATTAAAACAAATCTTGGTACTCCACCTCTTGCAGAATCAGTTATTGGGTTCCCGGACAGCCTGATTTCCTTTGTTGTTATTGAAGATACAAAATTAGAATAGAAGCTAGTAAGCTACGTTGTAATATATTACCATCAATAACCAGATATGTTCAAATATGATTTTATTCTTGTTTTTATTAGGGCTGATTTTTCTCCCTTATTTTTAGGATAGCAATCAATGGCATTAGCCTATATATTGTAACCTTCTCTGTACACAATTATTCAAGGAATAATATTCATAGATTCCAACATTCTATATGGTATCGAAGCAGCCTAGGTCGCTCCTAGGGCTTGCCTTTGTTTTTCCTTTTGCTGAGCAGCCTTATTGCTGTCTCCTATTGCAACCTTATTGCTGCCTGAGACCAAAAATCACCACCCGCAACCCGCCGCCAACGAATTTAGTCTCACCGCCCTCGCCGGACTGCTTGTCGGCGTCTTTCCAGCCACCACCGAAAAGCCCACCCCGAACCGACCATCCATGCGCCGTCACGCGCATCTCACGCGCCACCGCACTGTCCGCGCGTGAGAGCCACGGGCCGCCCTCCAGCCCGCCATTCACCGCGCGACCGCCTCCGTTCTGATCGTCAGCTCCTCCCCGTTCCTTTCTGACTGTTTTCGGGTCCAACCAGAATGTCTACAGTAGACACCCAATCCTCCACCACCGCCACGCCGCCTCCGGTTGTCGTTGCAACATTGAATCCAAACGATCTTCCAGTTTTACACTCTTCTTATCACCTCCACGGTAAGAACTATCTCCAATGGGCCCAGGTTATTCGTACCACTCTCAAGGGTCGTTGGAAGTTGTCACACATTGTCGGGGATCCTTCGAAGGCAGATGACCCACAGTTCGAAATTTGGGATGATGAAGATTCTTTGATTATGACTTGGCTTTGGAACTCTTTGATACCAGATATCAGTAAGAATTGTATGTTTTTTACTTCTGCACGTGAAATTTGGGATAGTTGTAGTCAAAGCTATTCTGTGAAACAAGATATTGCTGCATGTTATGAATTAGAAAACACAATTTTCAATACCAAGCAAGGTTCTCTCTCTGTCACTGATTATTATGGTACTCTGAATGGTTTAGGGATTGAGCTGGATCAAAACCAGGGTTTAAAGATGAAATGCACTGAGGATTCTGCCACTTTAACCAAGTTTATTGAGCGTGGACGGGTCTTTAAGTTTCTCTCTAGGTTGAATTCTGAGTATGATCCTATTCGGGTTCAGATTTTAGGTAAGGACAAGCTTCCTTCTCTCTCAGAGGTGTTCTACACAATTAGGGGGGAAGAAAGTCGTCGGGTTGTCATGTTGAATAATGGTAATTCAAGTGATGGTTCTGCTTTAGCCACCGACAAAGGTCCTATTGGTGGGTTATCATCTGAAAAGCCTGGATCATCCTCTTGGAAGTCGTCTGCCAAACGCGATGAGCGCTGGTGTACTTATTGCAAGAAGTCTGGTCACAATAAGGACACCTGTTTTAAACTCCATGGCAGAGACAAGGTTCTTGGACGCTCTGGGGGGTTTTAAAGGAAGTCAACAAAGGCAAGTTAATCAAACAGTGTCCGACTTGGTTTTTGAGGGTGAAGAGGTATCTGCACCACCATCTGGGGAGGCAATTCCGGCACTTAGTAAAGCTGAGATGGATCGTTTGCGCACTCTCTTGGATTCTATGAGTAAGCCTTCCGACACTTGTTCTCTAACCATGACTGGTAAGAATTTAAGTTCATTATCCTTTAATGTTTCTAGTACTGTATCTGAGGATCTCTGGATTATTGACTCTGGTGCTACTGATCATATGACCCCTCATCCCTCATATTTTTCCACTTACTCTAAATTATCTGGTAAGCATCACATCACGGTTGCTAGTGGATCCCATGTCCCTGTTTTAGGATGTGGTACTATTTCACTTCAACCTTCCCTTCCTTTGCATAATGTGCTTCATGTCCCTCATTTATCAAATAACCTTATTTCTATTCATAAGCTTACCAGAGATTTAAACTGTACAGTGACCTTCTTTCCCTCTCATTGTGTGTTTCAGGATCTTACCACGGGGAGGACGATTGGGGTTGCTAAGGAACAGGGAGGGTTATATGTTCTACATCGGACTCATGGTAGTACCAGTCAGACGGTGTCTACATCCAGTCATCAGACAAGTTCAGATTTCGTTGCATCTCAGATATGGCTTCACCACAAACACCTTGGTCATCCTCCTTTCAGTCTTATTAGGTCGTTATTTCCACAATTGTTTAAAAATGAGTCTGTTGAGTCTTTTCTTTATAATGTTTGTTAGTTTGCGAAACACCATCGCACAACTTTTTCTCCAAGTAATAATAAAAGTAGTGAACCTTTTGATCTTATTCATTCTGATGTATGGGGACATTCCTCTAATTCTAATATATCATGTGCAAAATGGTTTGTTTCTTTTATTGATGATTGCACTACGGTCACATGGATTTTTCTTATGAAAGATAAAACTGAAGTGTTTCCATTATTCTTGAATTTCTATCATATGGTTCAAACCTAGTTTGGAAAATCTATAAAAAGGTTACGATCTGATAATGGCAAGGAATATGTGAATCAACATTTCACAAAATTCCATAAAGAACATGGTGTGTTACATGAGTAAACTTGTGTTGATACCCCTCAACAGAATGGGGTTGCAGAAAGGAAGAACCATCATCTCCTAGAAATTGCAAGAGCACTTCTATTCCAAATGTCTGTCCCTAAGTCTTCTTGGGGGGAAGCTGTCTTAACCACTGCATACTTGATGAACAAATTGCCCTCCCGTGTCTTGGATGGTCTTAGTCCTGTGCAACTCATGACTTCCTTCTTCCCTTCCGTTCCTACCATGAAGAATCTCCCGTGTCGTGTCTTTGGTTGTGTTGCCTTTGTTCATGTCCATCGTCAATATCGTGGTAAGTTGGATCCCAGGGCTGTCAAATGTATCTTCATAGGGTATGCACCAGACAAAAAGGGGTACAAATGTTATCATCCTCAAAGTCGTCGTGTCTATGTCTCCATGTAAAGAAAGAGGAGAAGAGAGAGAAAGAGAGAGAGAGATTGAGATAGGAAGTTACAAACTGAATCTTGAAAATTCTGTTTTCAATTTCTTAATTCGGTTGAATACAATTGTGGCTATTTATAGCCTCGTGCGATGTGCTAACCGCCACACTTGCAATGTGCTAATCGCAAATCGTCCATAATCGAATTAGTGCTGACTCAGCACATTCAGTTATGGGTTTTGGCTTACAATGGTTTGCTATACTCTATTAGCCCCCCTTCAAACTCAAGGTGGTTGTTGGGAAGCAACCACATTGAGTTTGGTCCTTAGAGATACAAATTGAGTGGAGGAAAGAGGCTTAGTGAGTGAATCTGCAAGTTGTTCTGAACTTGGCACATGATGAACAGATAGAGCTTTGGCAAGGACTTTTTCTCTCACAAAATGGATGTCTAGCTCGATGTGCTTGGTCCGGGCGTGGAGGACTGGATTGTGTGCCACAGAGACTGCACTTAGGTTATAACAAAGGACTTTTGGAGCAGCAAAGGGAATGGCCAGCTCGGTCAATAAGGACTGTATCCAAGTGAGTTCTGCAACAGTGTTGGCCATGCTCCTGTATTCAGCTTCTGTGCTGGAACGGGCAACTAATGGTTGCTTCTTGGAGCACCATGACACCAGGTTGGGACCAAAGAAGATGCAGGATCCAGAAGTTGATATTCTATCATCTGGGTCACTTGCCCAGTCTGCATCACGGTATGCAATTAGAGTGGATAGCCAATCTATAGGAGCTGGTCTCGGTAGCAAACCATAGTTGATGGAGCCTTTGAGATACCTCAGTATTCTTTTGACTGCCTGCCAGTGGGAGTCCAGAGGATTAGCCATGAATTGGCATACTTTGTTGACACTAAAGGCTATATCGGGCCTGGTTAGAGTGGCATACTGCAGGGCCCCTACTACTGACCTGTATAGGTGTGGATCCGAGAGTGTATCTATCCCAAATTTTGAGAGTTTGCAGTTGCTGACCATTGGTGAAGAAATGCCTTTTGCTTCCCGCATATTGGCCTTGTCTAGTAGGTCTCTGACATATTTGGACTGTGTTAAAAGAAGGCCACCCGAGGGGAGGTGTTTAACCTCAATACCCAGAAAATAATCTAAAGGGCCAAGCTCTTTTAAGGCAAACTGAACATTCAGATTCTTGATCAACTCAATGATGAAGGTAGTAGAGGAGCCAGCTAGGATGATATCATCCACATAAACCAGGACATAGACAACCACACTGTTCTGGGAGTATATAAATAGGGAGGGATCACATTTGCTGGTGGAGAACCCATATTGAACTGGGCTTTTGCCAGTCTTTCATACCATGCCCGCGGGGCCTGTTTTAGCCCATATAGGGCCCTGTTCAGTCTACAAACCAGTGACTTATCTGCTGATTCAAAGCCCGGTGGCTGCAACATATAGACTTCTTCACTTAAGTGCCCATTTAGGAAGGCATTATTCACATCGATTTGCTGAATCTGCCATTTGTGTGTGAGAGCCAAAGTGAGCACAATTTTGATGGTGACTGGCTTTACAACTGGTGAGAAAGTCTCATGGAAATCAAATCCATGCTGCTGATGGAAGCCTTTGGCCACTAGCCTAGCTTTGTATTTGTTAATGCTGCCATCAGGATTTTCTTTAACTCTGAAGACCCATTTGCACCCTATAGCTGTCCTATCGGGGGGGAGAGTGACCAGGGTCCATGTATTATTGTTGAGGAGAGCATTGTGCTCATCCTTCATGGCTGCAAGCCAGTGTGGACTGGCAAGGGCAGCTTTGACAGTAGATGGTTCAAGATGAGTTAGATAAATACTTGGAGGTAGGCAACCAGTCTTGGACCTGGTCAGCATTGGATGAGAGTTTCTGGGAGGAGTGGGAAGAGAAGAAGTAGAAGAAGATGATGATGCTTCAGTTTCAGTCACAGAGGTGGGGGATGCTGAAACTGAAGACAGAGGGTTAGAGGCAGCATTTCCTGGAATGGGAGATGTGGGAGAGACTGTAATGACTGGAGACTCAGGAATAGGTGGGGTGGGTGACTGAGAAACTGAGTTTTGTGAAGTTGAGGGAGGGGTGTCATGAATAGGTGAGTTGATGTGGGAGTTGATGTGGGTAGGACTCAGAGATGGAGAGTGGTATTGATTCAGAGGGGTTTGGGACAGTAGTGGATATTGGGGAATAGGAATAGAACCTGAGTAGGGTATGTCAGGAAAGGGAGAGGAATTGGTTGATGGAACTAGGCTTGGATAAGGAAAACTGGTTTCATTGAAGAGGACATCCTTTGAAATATAAATTCTACCACTTGGAGCAAGGCACTTGTGACCTTTATGTTGAGGAGAGAGGCCAAGGTAGATACACTCAGTTGACCTAAATTGGATTTTATGTTTGTTGTATGGCCTTAGAAAGGGGAAGCATGCACATCCAAAGATTCTAAGGACAGTGTAGTCAGGTGGAGAACCATGTAAGGCATGGAAAAGAGAGGAAAATTCTTTTAAAGCAACTGTAGGTAATCTGTTTATGAGGTACACAGCTTGAGTGAAGCTGTGATCCCAGTATGTCAGAGGGATAGAGGCATGGGAGAGAAGGCTTAAACCCATTTCAACAATTTGCCTATGCTTCCTCTCTCTTGTCCCATTTTGATGGGAAGTGTGGGGGCGGGTTAGCTTTGTGAGTGATACCAAGTTCACTTAGAAACTTGGTGAAGGGCGAAATTCTCCACCCCAATCAGTTGAACAGCTTTGATTTTGGCAGAGAATTGAGTTTGGATGAGATTAAAGAAGAGTTTGAAGGCAGTTATAGCATCTGACTTTTGTTTTAGAAAATATATCCAAGTGAATCTGGTTTTAGCATCAACAAAGGTAATATAATAGGTATATCCATCGAAGAAACAAAGGGTGCGGGACCCCAAAGATCGGCGTGTATTAGCTCAAAGGTATCATGAGTAGTAAGAGAGGGAGGGGCATAGAGTCTATGAGCTTTACCCAAGCAACAAGCATTACAGAAGTCAAGATCACTTTTATTAGACAATGGAAGATTACAATTCTGTAAGACTGTTTTTACAACATTATGATGGGCATGGCCTAGCCTACAATGCCAAGTATTGAGAGAATTAGAAACAATGGACATAGTATTTGTATTTACTGATGAGGAAAACAACTAAGAGACTCGGAAGTGGAACTTGGTGACAGTGATCTTGAGGATGAGATGTCCTTAAGAATGTTGAGATTCTTGAAGGAGTAGAGGCCATCACTCCCCAATGAGCCTTCAAGCAAGACTTGATTAGAGTCCTGTGATTTTACACAACATGAATAAGGGTGAAACTCAAAATACACATTATTATCAAGAGCAAATTTGGAAACTGAGACTAAATTCTTTGTGATAGTGGGCACAAGTAATAGATTGTGAAGTGAAAAGATAATGTGAGGGTTCTTAGGGGAGTAAAGATTAGAGGAACCTATGGAGTTTATGTTTAGACCTTGCCCATTTCCCATGAGCACCTGGTCATTGCCCCCGAAAGGTGTGCTTTGATTCAGGTTTTGAGCATCAGCAGTGAGATGATGTGATGCACCAGAGTCAGGGTACCAAGTCTGTGACTCAAATTGTTGTTCATTGTGAGCTTTGAACTGAGGAGTTTGTGCATACTGAGGTGTTTGAGAGGCCATGTATGGTGTTTGAGAGGCCATGTAAGCATGTGGTTGCTGGTAGTTCACATTATGAGGAGATGATGGTCTAGGCAAGAGACCTTGAGTTGGATTAGCTGGATAATTTCCTTGCACTGTATAACTGTTCTGAGTAGTTGGATCGGGATTGGGAGGAGGCATTGGTGGTGGCACGAAGGTTTCATCGAACCTGTACCAACGGTTGAAGGACTCGTGACCATACTTGCGACATAGCTGACAAGTAGGTCTCGACCCTGCTCGGCCACGACCCTGGCCACTACCGCGACCACGATTACGGCCTCCTCTACCACGATAGGAGCCTTGATATCCATCGCACTGCAAGTTAGACTGTGTATTTTCGGAATTAGGGTTTCCATTCGACAGATTTGGGGCTTGAGCGATATTGACCGAAATTGACGCAGAGGAGTTCAATTCTTGACGGAACTTGTCGAATTGAGCATCCTGAATAAGAAGAAGAGCCTCAATGTCATCGATTGAGGGCGAATCACTGCGTCCATATATCATCATCACGAAGGTGTTAAACTCTTCGAGGAGACCGTCCAACACTACATCAATGTGATCTTGTTCAGAAATAGGATCTCCCATAGCTTGAAGAGAGTCCACAATTGCTCGAATTCTGAGAAGATACTCTGAAATTGATCTTGAACCTTTCTTAGTGTTCTTCAATTATGATCGGAATTGACGTACCTTTGCCCTGAGATGTGAGTAGAAGAATTTGTGGATCTTGTCCCATACTTGCCATGACTGTTTGCACCCTAGGAATCAAGGAAGAATTGACGGAGAGAGTGAACCGAGGAGCCAGGTGAACAACATCTGGTCCTGGACGATCCATAATTGATATGCTTCTGACTCTATTCCAAGCTCACGATTTGCCTCAGAGGTGAATTGAGGAGGAATTGTAGGATTGTTGACGAATCGATGCAGCTTGTGAGCAATGATCACTGCTTCCACTTGCTGCTTCCAGAGCAAGAAGTTTTGGTCATCCAGCTTTACCGAGAGAGAGGAGTTGAAATTCGCACCTGTCGTGGACGACGTTGTTGGAGAAGAAGCTGGTTCATTGAAGGGATTGCTAGCACCGGGAATGGATTATGATGCGGCCATGAGAGTCGAGGCCCAGATTCAAGCTCTAGATACCATAAAGAAAGAGGAAAAAAGAGAGAAAGAGATAGAGAGATTGAGATAGGAAGTTACAAAGTGAATCTTGAAGATTCTGTTTTCAATTTCTTAATTCGGTTGAATACAATTGTGGCTATTTATAGCCTGTGCAGTGTGCTAACTGCCACCCTTGCAATGTGCTAACTGCCAAAGTGTCCATAACTGAATTAGTGCTGACTCAGCACATTCAGTTATGGGTTTTGGCTTACAATGGTCTGCTATACTCTATTACCATGCATGTCACTTTTCGTGAATCCGAGTCTTTTCACCTTCGTCCTCAGCTTAAGGGGGAGAGTGGTCAAGAAGCTGAGTCTCTTGAGTCATCTTTTGTTCCTCTTCTGGCTCCATTGATGAAGGATGTGGCATCATCTTCTGGTACTTCAGAGACACCTAAAGAATCAGTATTTGTTCCTACAAATCGATACAAACAGGTGTATTATCAGAAAAAACCCAACTTGGTCCAACAGCAGCTTCAGTCGCCCGAACCAGAGGTAAGCATTCCTGATTCTGAGCCTTTGAATCTATGAAGCACCAACTCTGGCACGGACACCGCGACACGACACGACACCGACACCGCGAAGCGGCTAACGTCAAAAACATAGGACACCGGGACACCGCTTATATATATATATATATATATATATATATTGTGAAGCTTTACAATTTTCATAATAACCCTCACAGAAATAATACTAAGACTAAGGGGTCATTTCATGCAATTTTTACAAAAATAATATCAAGATAAGAAAATGAATCATGTTTTATAAAACAACTAGTTAGGTCCTATGGTAATGAGCCTCACAAAAAATACTAAGAGGCATCATTTTGTTTTATGTCTCAAAAAGCAAAAGATCTAATTTGGAGTTGGTGACCCATGACCTTTTTAGTAAATATTTGTTTAAAAAATATTTAGGTTTGTGACCCATGATCTTAAAATTCTAAGTTGACTTTTTAAAAAAAAAATATTTTTTTATGATAGGAGTATCCGAGAAGTGTCCAAGTCGTGCCCAAGAAGTGTCTGAGAGGTGTCTGAGCCGAAAAACAATTATTTTTTAATCAAGACACCGTAGAGGGGTGTCCGACATATGTCGGAGGCGTGTCCGTGAAGTGTCGGTGTTTGAGGCGTGTCCGACACGCGACACGGCACTTTCGAAGAGGTGTCCGTGCTTCATAGCTTTGAATAGTCCTTTACATGATATTTGTGATCCTAACCCTGATGACTTGTCAATAGCCTTAAGAAAAGCCAGAAGAACTTGTGCAAAATACCCTATATCTCAGTTTGTGTCCACTAAAAACCTATCAGTACATCATCAGAGTTTTATTTCAGTAATCGATTCTACCAGAGTCCCCACTTCAGTATAAGAAGCTTTAATGGATAAGAATTGGGTTCAAGCCATGCACAAAGAGATGAGTGCTTTGAACAAGAATGAGACCTAGGAAATTGTTGAGAAGCCGAATGACAAAAGGATAGTTGGGTGCAGATGGATTTACACAATGAAATATCGGTCTGATGGTACTCTAGACCGGTACAAAGCAAGGCTGGTTGCAAAAGGGTACACTCGGACATATGGGATTGATTATGAGGAAACATTTGCCCCAGTAGCAAAGATGAACACAGTCAGGATCATTCTCTCCTTAGCAGCACACTTTGGATGGGACATGCACCAATTTGATGTTAAAAATGCTTTTCTCCATCGGAATTTGGCAGAGGAAGTATATATGGACATCCCGCCAGGATATGAACCTACTGGTGGAGGGAATATGGTGTGCAAGTTAAGGAAGGCCTTATATGGACTCAAGCAGTCTCCTCGTGTTTGGTTTGAGAGGTTCACCAATGCTATGGTGACCTTAGGCTATAGGCAGAGCCAGGGAGGTCATACCCTCTTTATAAAACATTCCAAAGAAGACAAGCTTACACTTCTTCTGGTTTATGTTGATGACATGATCATTGCCGGTGATGATGAGGTTGAGAAACAGGTCCTAAAAGAAAAACTAGCTGCACAGTTTGAAATGAAAGACTCGGGGAAGCTGAACTACTTCCTAGGGATAGAGGTTGCCTATTCCAAACAAGGCATCTTTATTTCCCAAAGGAAATATGTCCTATATCTTCTTAAGGAAACATGTAAGTTAGGTTGCAAAATCACAGGGGCACCTATTGAACAAAATCACAGGATTGGAAACAATGAGGAGAGCCCAAGGGTGGATAAGGCACAATATCAGAGACTTGTGGGAAAACTGATATATTTGTCTCACACCAGACCAAACATAGCCTATGCTGATAGTGTGGTTAGCCAGTTCATGCATGATCCTTGTGAAAGACATATGCTAGCCGTGAATAGAATCCTCCAGTATTTGAAGACTAGTCCAGGAAGAGGACTTCTATTTCGAAGAGAGCAAAAATTGTCCATTGAAACCTATACAAATGCAGATTATGCAGGGTCAATTGTAGACAGGCGGTCTACCTCAGGTTACTGCATGTTTTTAGGAGGCAACTTGGTGACTTGGAGAAGTAAGAAACAGAATGTTGTTGCAAGGTCAAGTGCAGAGGCAGAATTTCGAGCTATGGCACAAGGAATTTGTGAACTGTTATGGATGAGAATCATACTCGATGATCTATGAAGCTCCTATGAGGTTACTGTGTGATAATAAGGCTGCAATCAGCATTGCTCACAACCCAGTTCAACATGATCGGACAAAGCATATAGAGATTGATCGCCATTTTATCAAGGACAAAGCATACAGAGTATGTCCCTTCAGAGCACCAATTAGCAGATGTTTTCACCAAGGGGCTTCCCACAGAGCGATTTCAAGGTCTTACTTGCAAGCTGGGAATGATAGATATTCACTCACCAGCTTGAGGGGGAGTGTTGTAATATATTAGCATTAATAACCAGATATGTACAAATATGATTTTATTCTTGTTTTTATTAGGGCTGGTTTTTCTCCCATATTTTTAGGATAGCAATCAATGGCATTAGCCTATATATTGTAACCTTCTCTGCACACAATTATTCAAGGAATAATATTCATAGATTCCAACATTCTATAGCTACCATCTGCAAAAGTCTACTCTAGCAGAATAAACAAGTAAAACACAAAAACAGAGAGAGAAATAGAAGAGAAAAAGAGAAACAAAGGATAGAATAGTCCCTATAGTGATAAGGAAAGACAAGTTATAGAAAACAGATTAATTACTTTCTCAAAGGAAACTTGTAAAGGTCCTCTGCTCAAGCGTAACAGACAAAAGCAAAATGAGAAAAACCGAGTCATCGCCAAGAACTAGAAGCAGAGCAAAGTTAAAGACAAATCTTTGCAACTGTATCTGAATGAGATCAAGTGTTTTGAGATCAACTGTATCTGATTACATATCCATGGGAAAGTTGTTACACTAGAATATACACCAAAAGAATTATTTTATAAGAAGCAGGACAAGAAATAACTCAATCAAATGATAGGGTGATATGGAAGACCCATAAATAAAATACTTAAGAGTGTAGCTACAAAATAATTGTGAATTGCATCCCCAATGTACCATTTTCAAATGGATTATTTGACATAACAGTTCATGGTCCTAGATAAAGTGCAGCATCCATGCCATGCATAATTAAGAACTAAAATAAAATATGTAAGCATAATAAACACTTCACGGCGTAAACCTTACCACCAAGTTAGGAAACAAGTTGAATGAGTCAACAGAAACCAGATCACAAATGTTGTTATCACCTAAAGGATGAAGTGAAAGACTTAAAGTTAGCTAATATCCACAACCCATATTTTATTGCAGTATGATATCTTTATCAAGAGTAATATTAGTATGATTTACCTAATAGAAGGCAGTGCAAATTTTGAAAGGGCTTATAGTACGGAACTTCCGACTCATACTGGCAACGATTATCAGGATAAAAGAGAGAATTCAAACAATTCTTGTTTAAATAAAGCTGTTCCAAACTGAAACAAACAATACATACCAACAGCAAAAAATTAGCAAATCAACAGACTTAAAAACAAATCTACCCAAAAGCAGAGGCACTGTTCTAGGGAATAAAAAACATAAACGAGAAAGGAACTGAATACTTATGGCCAGTTCTAAGATACAACCAATACTTCCAGTGGTGCAGATACCACCTGTGACTTCAACCACAATCCACTTTTCACTATTTGCTAAGTGCTAACCACTTGCAATAAGTGGTTAACAAAAATGTTAAGTGGTTAGATCATGAGTGGTAAATGTAGGTCAGGAGTCTGGTCGACATGGAAGTAGATTTGGTTATTAAAGTCAAAGGTGGTTAAAACGGCATCAGTCCCACCAGGAGTTAGGACTGTATTGTAGAACTGGACACATTTTGTCTTTACCAACCATCTTAGCTGAGAAAGCTTCATAATTTCATCCCATTCAGCTATACAGTTATCGTCCAAATTCAGCAGCCGCAGAGAATCAAATCCCTGGCCCATAGAGGATGACATAGGCTGAACAGAAAAGGAAACTTATAAGGCTTAAAAAAACTAGATATTGACTTTATACAGTGATAAAAGTTGCAGAGCAATATAAAATTAAACATGAAAGTGAAAACCTAAGTACAAATGGAATTCTCTTATGTCCCTCCTTAAAAATTATAATAGCACACTGCCCTATCCTATTACCCAAGTTCCTATATTTCAATATCAAAACAGAGATAGCATAACAAATCCAAGGGGCCTGTCAGCCAGATAAGAGAATACACGCTAAATAAAGCATCCCAATTCCCATATATAACTTTAAAAGCTATCACAATATTTCTGTTTCTCTTTCGCGATTATCATAATTAACTGTGTACCATACAGAAAACATGTCATTAGCTTCCCTTTAGTCAGAAACATTCTTTTTTATCACCTGATCCCATCTGCCCCCTACCTGTAAAGCAACAGATCTTTGAGGAGAAGGGGTAACATAAAAGGCTGAGAAATACTGGAGAGAGAAAACTATATCTACAATGCTATTCCCTACTTATTTAGGCTTCCATTTCAAATACCATCAATTGCGGAATTGTAGTGGTGTGGCGGAGAACAATGAGTTTTTTTTTTAACATTTTATTTTATTTTGAGTGGAGTGGGGCGGGGGGGAGTCAGTTGTTCAGATGATATCAAAAAATTCAGGTTCTGATGTACAGAAATAATTGCGCCAGTTTCCAATGTTTATTAAGCTTCTCTCGCAGCTAGCCAACAAGTACTTGCCACTACTTGGGGGAAGACGTCTCTAAGCCAACAGCTTTTAAGAAATTTAACAAGCATATTGAACCAAAGACAACATACCAGTATTCTGCTTATATTATTTCCCATAAGATGTAGCTCTTCAATAGCTGTCAATGATTGTCTAAGCAGTTCAACCTGCCCAGTTGAAAAGGCAATGTTTAGCAATTTCTAATTAAACATTAGGGAAATTTAAAGAAAGTCATAAGTTGAGAAAGGATATAGAAGGGAACCTGCTCCCAATCTACACCAGTATTATTTAAAACCAGAACACGGATGCTTTTCAGTAATGGAAGCTCGAACTTATATGGAGACATCAAGTTGTTAGATAAGTTGAGAGTCCCCAGAGCAGGTAACTGTTCACAAATTGTGCCAATATCCTGCAAAAAGATTAATTGAAAACGGAATAAATGGTAATTACCATCAACAATAACTAACAAGATAGTGGGCTTGCAAACTAAGCAAAAATGAAGTTATGCATGTGATCCTTGTACGATTTTTTCTTTTTTAAATAGAAAAAGGAGTTTTATAAGAGAGAAAAGAGGGCAAGTACAAGTATGCAGATAATAAGATATCCTCCAAAAATAGGGGGGAAACAAGGGAAATGACTTTTCTTAAGTGAGCTTGTATCTAAAGTTAACAAGGAAGGGTGTATCCACCCGTAATTGTATAGAGTGCATTGTGATCTTAACCCATTAAATGGTCCAACGGTGGATACACTCTTGCTCACTTTACAAACAAGTCCCCTTTAAAGGAACTTTATTCCAAAAACAAGATACAATAACCAAAATTAAATATAGCTTCCCACAAGCCTGTGTACAAATGGCACCAGGTCCCTTTGGTGGAGTGTTTGACCTCGAGACCAAATATTACCAAGGCCGTTTTGCCTTACCCTACCCTACCCCTCCCCACACAAGTTCTTATACCTCCTTTGTAACAAAAGAAAAAAACTATAGTTTCAAGAAAACAGGCCAGGGGACAGAAGTTGCAATAAAGTTCAGTGCAGCAACTGTCGATAATGAAATAAAGCAAGACATCTTATAACCATCCTTACATTTTTTAACTTCTATCTTACAGCTTATGCAGTAAACTCACCTAAATGTACCCAAAGATTGCCAATTAAAAATAATTTATATATTAAATTAGTAATATCCTCTATCATAAAACTCAGAGGGGTCAAACAAGTAAATATGTGAAGCTAATAGATACATTACTGGTTTACTATTATATTCTGTAGCATACTAGCCCATCCATAAATCATAATAATAGAATAATAAGTCAACAGAGCATAGGAGTGGGTTAATGGTAAGGGGCATGTGTAGTTTGCATGAGGTCATGAGTTTAAACCTCAGTACCAAATAATAGTAATAATAAAATAATAAAACAATTAATCAAATGATCTCCCAAAAAGAAAATGCAATACAAATTACTGAATCCTGGTAATCACAACCAGACTATTACAGAGAAAAATTTCATAATACAAACATCCCAACCGAAAAGCTTTTTGAGTTTAGCAAAAGGGAAACATCTGCAGTCTTAAATCTTAATCAACTAAAGTTCCGGGTAATATTTGCATGCATGTTGAAAATTAGCAGACTCAAATCTGCAGCCTTGGCAAGAATAGAATCATGGATAAAATTTGGTCGCAGAACATACCTTCCACTCCGAAAGCAGGTTCCCAGTCAGGTCAAGTTCTTTTATATCTATTAACCACAAAAAAGTATGGTTTCAGCACATGGATTTAGCTGTTTGATGCTTTGGAATGCTAATTTATACTTGCTCCCTTGTAAATTCCAAAGGAACTGCTTACTTATATTCAAATTGCCTTACATGATGGAAGCAGATATCAAAGTACCGAAGTTTCTAATTATAACTTCTGGTAGAAGCAGCTTAACGCCCCCCCCACACACACACACACACAAAAAAAAAACAACTTCAGGTAAAAGCAACAAATTTACTAATACTACAATTTAATCAAAAACAAGAAAATCACCGGACAGTACTACTAGGTTGATGCTTTCATCCATCTTGATATAAGCGAAGTAATGGGAGTGTTCTGGAATCAAACTTACTTGGCACAGTAGTATTAATATGACATGGACTCCCAGGGGAACTAACACCCATATATGACAATGATGCACTGGTTAACTCCTCAAATCGACTTAGCTTATCATGAATTTTATCTTTACCCACAAGTTGAATAGATACTCGCTTGTTGCTAGTTGAAAGGACATACATTTCATCTGCAAAAACAAAAGAAGAAAAATCACATATTATTTTCTAGGTTTTGTCAGCGTAACACATAGAAAGTAAAGAAACTATGTACAGAAGAGACATTAGAATGTGAACAAATTCTTTAAAAATGGAAAAATGTTTGAATAGAATAATAAATGTTTTCTTAACTCTTACCCAAAAAACAAAACAATACATTACTGACTGAACATAAATTGGTCGCAAGGCTTCATATCATATCGATTCCTAATACTCTGGAAATAGAAAAATCAATGGGCAGGATTATGAAGTTCAAAATTCCCATTGAATAATTCTCAGATGACCAGATGTATATTTCTTAGAGACGTTTCCCTGCCAATATTGTCTCTCTACTTTGCATATCCCACTAAAAAAATTTATTCTATTGAGGGACGGTCCTCATTAATTTGGGATTTTCACTTCCATAAAAATTGGATCAATAGGGATACCAGAGAATTACAGTCCCTTTTTGCTTTTTCTCAAATCTAAATATCTCTTTGCCAAGTCATACAGGAGAGTTTGAATTTTGGACTCCTCTGGTGTGTTTCTAGTGAATCCTTCTTTCTAACTCACCCTCCTAATCAACAAAGTTTCCTCCTTGACAAACCCATTTGGAAATACAAAGCTTCCTCTATCAACTTATTATATGAGGCATACTTTAAACATTCTTTAGATGGCTAATAATAATTTGGTAATTTGTGGCAATATGTGGTTCATGTAATTATTTGGTGCATTGGAATAAAACAATGGCATCTTTAGAGTTATATACGTGTCTCTTTGGCCATAAATTTGATGGCTTCTCTTTGGTGCTATGCCCATGGATGTTTCGAGGGTGTAGCCATTTCTAATATAGAAGAATTTGGTCAGCATTGCTACATTTTTTTTAAATGTTCATCTTTGGAGGATATCACCACCCCTTGTAGAACTTTCTGTTTCCCTCTCAAATTTTTTTTTTTTTGTATCAAAATTAAAAACAATCCCATTACCACCGTCCACCGTCAAGTTGCTAAGAATTTGAGAATTTATTTAACAAAAAGTAATCACAAATGATAGTATATGAATTGAAGTCCGGCACCATGCAACGAATTTCACAAGGTTTACACTAGAAACTAGCACTAAAACCAAATGGTGTCCTCCAACATGTGCTCACGTTGTGAATACATGTCACTAGAACAACTTCCTGCCCCAAAAAACCAACAAATAACTGAAATCATCAAAATAAAACAACTGCAGAAATAGATCGGTAACAAGGTTAGGGACTTAGGGATAATAACTCAAACTAAAATTAATCCTAGAGTACATAAAAGTGACTTCTTTTCTTCTTTTTTCCCCAAAAATTAATAAAAAAATATTTTCCCTCTCAATGTATAGTTTATCCCATGCTTCAAGGACCCCAATATATGGATATTTTAACTGAAAATAAATTTAACCTAGAGAGGCAGAGATGTACCCTCTTCATCCTTAGTAGAGTCACTTCGATATCTATGTTCAAGAGCTTCCAGCAATGAAATGCCTTGGTTCAGATTCTGGGCACGAACAAACGACCCTGATCTTTGAGACTTTGCCTGAAAGTATCGGACACCATTGATGGAACCATCGTGTTTGCCTTCTCCATTGTCCCAGTCAACTCCAACCCATGTGCCTGAGTAGCCTTCCACAGGCCCCACATACTTAACTGTACCAATTCTGCTTGAATGGCCAGACGCACATACTCGTTGTCCCACCCAGAATTCATGTTTTGACTCGGGGGAATCCTGCATCTTTTGTTAAAGTTGGCAAAGAATTCCTCTTAAGAGGAGCATTAAGGAATTAATTCCAGTTCCAACTTGACAAATTACAAGCATTCAAACAACATAGTGAACAAGCCCATGCTTATTTAATACGCAACCAAGTAGACCTAGCAAGAAGATTGCAGTACCTTCTATCATAATGCACATCCCTGATATCATAAAACTCCACCATCTCCAACACACCATATGTAAACTCAACATCATTCCCTCTTTTCATCACTCCGAGACAGTTTTTGTTACTTATCATTTACAGTTTTTAACTCAATTTATTCCACACTTAGGTTACATAATTTGGAAAGGAAACTATGTTGTCATCACCACACTCTGCCAAAACTCATAATCACCAGCTATGCAATGCAGTGCCTAACATGCTAGTGTAAAATCTCAGTAAAATAGTTAAGAACATATCGAGGATGTGCATTATGCAGAGTTTCTATTAAATATTACTGGCAGACGAAACCACAAAAAACACTTATCAATGTTATGTGTTAGGATCTTTGATCGAGCATGCAAGTTGAATATCTAGTTCAGACATTTTACCAAATAGATACTCTGCATCTTTTGATGGAATCACTATATTATATCACTCAATAGGATTTGCATGCCCAGATTGAACCGCAGTATCCAAAATCAATTCATTGAAAAATCATGGGCAACCCAGAACTACATGGATTGAGGAACGCAGAAAATTATACAAACAGAAAAAGAAAAGGAAAAAAAAACCTCAAATGCGTCCCTGTTTTGCCCTCCAAAACCGCCCTCGAATTCGGGTCACGCGGAGAGAGGTACGATTTTGGGTGCCCCTAGGCTGGAGAAGGCAAAGCATGAAAAATAGAAATTAGAAAGAGAGCAGTGAAGTGAATGAGAGTCTGAGACGAGACGAGACGAGAAGTAATGCAGATTTGTGAAGATATAATTGAATATGTTATATGAGTGTAATAATATAAAAAATAAACTCGTATAAATATTAAAAAGAAAAGTCAAAGGAAGATAAAAAGAGAAAAGTAACACGGCAACAATATATATATATATATATATATATATATATATATATGAAGGTTCAAACCAGCTGCGGCAGAGAAGCAGACCCTCCCAGCAGCGGTAATACAGTCCAGCAACAGTAACAACCAGACAAGACCAGCAGCGGCAGCAACCAGACCAGCAACGATGGATCAGTGAAGAAATGAGGGGAAATGGATTTGGATCGAAGGAGAAAGATGAGAGGTTGGTACTTGGTGTGCATTGAAAGAGTTTTTTCTGATATTTTTTTGGTGAATAAAGAGTTTTTCTAATATTTTTTTGGTGAATAAAGAGTTTCTAAAAGTTTTTCTAACATGTTCGAGAGTTTTAGAAATAATGGGGTAGAATGGTTAGTAATGTAGTAATTTATAGTGGAATGGTAAAAGTATATTATACTATTGGTTGAGAGTTTTAGCGAATGAATGGAGGATATCACATTGTTTGGAAATTGGAAGATGATAAGCAACGGAACGAAATAAATTACAAATTTTGTTTCCAAGAGTATCCTATTTATTTTTCATCGTTCATAATAATTTTTTGTTTAAAATGGTTACAATTGTAAATTTGTATTTTAATAGTAAAAAAGAAGGAAGTGTTCTCTCCCAAACCCCAAATTGAAGGATATGAAAAATAGATGATTTGTATGGGTTGGAGTGGTTTGGCTTCTCATCTCCAATCATTCCACTCCATTGTTTAAAAAACTGCTAAACAATTAGTGAAGGGATCTTTACCATTTCACATCATTACTAACTTGAAATAGACAGCCATAAACACGAGAAGGGGTTGAATTGTGTTTATCAAAACTGAAGCAGAGTTGAAATCTTTTCGAAAACAAAAAGGCTAGATTTGGACGAGTAGAAGAATACAGGATAGACGGGTGCACTAGTGCAATAAGTGCTTTTTACGTCAGTTAAAATTGATTTTTTACGTCAGAATACTGACTGACGTAAATACAGCTGACGTTAAAAGTTAAACTTTTAACGTCAGTTGAGAACTGACGTTAAATATAACACTATTAACGTCCGTTCTTTAACACAAATGACGTTAATTTTGTCAAAATTAACGCCGTTCTTTAACAAAATCGACGTGAATTTTGTTAAAACTAACGCCAATTGTTATCAAGAACCGACGTTAAAGGTCTTAATTTTAACGCCGGTTGTAATAAACAATCGACGTTAATAATAGTGTCTTGTATATTTTATAAAATACTATTAACGCCGGTTTTATGATAAACCGACGTTAATAGTATTTTTTTTAAATTCGCTTTTAAAATATCACTCCCTCATTTATCCTCGCATTCAAGAAATATCCCAAGAATACGTAATATCACACACATTCTGAATTGCAAAGGAAAAATGGAACAATGATCCATATGTATGCCTGTTTCAAAGAACAATATATATTTATTAACATAGGTTATAACTCAAAATAAATACAGAAATATAAATAAAAATAAATGTATACTAAGTTTAAACTACCTATATCAATATCCCTCCGTGATGATCATCACGAGTGGCATGTACATCGTCCATTTGTGTCTCCTCGATTATAGTAGGCATGTTTGTTGAAAAAGAATGAGTCTCAGGAATATCAAGATTTGAATCTTCATTTTCATCACTACCATTATACATGCTTTTTCCTTGGAGAACCACGGACAACCTTTTGTTAGAATGATCAGTGATGTAGAACACTTGTTTTGCTTGGGAAGCCATTATGAAAGGCTCATTTATATGACCTAACTTGTTGAGGTCTACCAATGTGAACCCCAATTCGTCGGTTTGTACACCACCGTTACTATCAACCCACTTACATTTAAATACCAGACACGTAAGCTTAGTGTAATCGAGCACCCAAATATCTTCAATATATCCAAAGTAAGGTCTCGGTCTTTGAACGAGTTTTGTGTCCTTTGCACTAGAGAAGTGCATTGCTTCGCCACGATCATAACCCCACTATTTTGCATGGTACTCTTGTTATTTTGTTCCTTTGTATAAAAGGAAAAGTTATTTATGTCGTATCCGTTTCCAACATATGACGTTGAAGCTAGGCCCACGTGCTAGCCATCTTACGTCATCGTAGCAGATTACCATCCTTAAGCATTTCTTCCTTGAACCATGGTAAGAAAGTCTTGTTATGCTTGTTCAACAACCACCTTTCGCTCATTCGAGGGTTTTCTTGATTGACTTTTCTTTTATGTTCAAATAAGAAAGGTCGAACACATTCGATGTTGTTCAATACATACAAATGTGCTTGAAGCACTTCCTCCCGATCCTTCCTATTAATTCTTAAGCCATGTGTACCATTACCTTGACATCTAATCTCATCATGCCGAGGCTTAGGAACCCCTATAGGATCCGTGTTATGAAGGTAGTCCGAACAAAACTCAATAGCTTCTTCGCAACATACCTTTGAACAATAGATGCTTCCGGGCATTATGAGGATTCTTCACGCACTTTTCAAGATCTTCATGTTGCGCTCAACCGGGTACATCCATCTCGGAAAAACCGCCCACATAATCTAGTCTCCTCACCAAATGAACAATTAAGTGAACCATTATGTCGAAAAAGGAAGGAGGAAAATACATCTCCAATTGGCACAAGATTGTAGCAGCCTCAACTTCCAAGTCATCCAAAGATACTGGGGTCAACAACTTTGCTACATATAGAATTGAAGAATGAGCACAACCGAGTAATGGCATGTCTCACATTTTTTGTATCAATACCACGAATAGCAACTGGCGAAGTTGTTGCATCAAGATGTGACAATCATGAGACTTCAAGCCAACCAATTTAAGATCACTAGAGACAAGCCTCTTCATATTTGAAGAGTAACCATGTGGAACTTTGATGCCCTCAAGACACCCGCAGAAACTTTGTCTCTCTTTTTTGACAAAGTATGACATGCTTGGCGGCAAATAAGTCCGCTTACCATCCTCAACAACCGGAGCTAATCGCTCTCATATACCCATAGCAACGAGGTCGAGACGAGCATTCACACCATCCTTTGTCTTGCCCTGAATGTTGAGAAGCGTCCCGATCACACTATCACACACATTTTTCTCCACATGCATCACATCAATGCAAAGATCGACATCAAGCTTGCGCCAGTATGGAAGATCAAAGAATATCGACCTCTTCTTCCATATGTTTTTCTCAAGAGCTTTACCTTTCTTTTTGGACTTGCCAAATATAACATCGATGTCCTTTACCCTCACGATAAACCTCGCTCTCCAATTAAGGCCGCTTGCTTTCTTCTGTCTCTTGGCATTCATTAAAAGCTTTTTTCATCTTACGATATGGGTGATCATGTCTAAGAAATCTCCGATGCCCAAGGTAAACCGTCTTCTTTCCATGATGCAACTGAGTGTAGCATGTGCCTTCTTCACATATAGGGCATGCTTTATGCCCCTTGACACTGTACCGTGACAAGTTACCATATGCTGGAAAGTCGTTGATGGTGCAAAATAACATGGCACGAAGCTTGAAAGTCTCATGAGAATACCTATCAACTACATCAACACCTTCCACCCACAGCGTTTTCAAGTCTTCAATCAAGGGACCTAGATAAACATCTAAGTCATTTCCCGGTTGCTTTGGGCCCGAAATCATCATAGACAACATCATGTATTTGCGCTTCATGCACAACCAAGGGGGCATGTTGTAAATTACCAACAGAACAGGCCATGAACTATGAATACTACTCATGTTACCATAAGGATTCATTCCATCCGTAGCAAGTCCAAGCCTTAGGTTTCTTGGCTCATCGGCGAAATCCGGAAACATAGTATCGATATTCTTCCATTGAATAGAATCAGCAGCATGACGAACCTTTCCATCACGTTTCCTCTCATCATTATGCCATCTAAGATTCTTCGCATCTTTCGCATTGGCAAACAATCGCTTGAACCTTGGATTATTGGAAGATACCACAACACCTTCGCAGGAGGACACTTTTTTCTCACATCATCAAGATCATCATCATCATCACCACCCTTCACTTTGTATCGTGATAACCCACATTTGGGGCAATCGTGATTGTCTTCATGAACACCGGTGTACAATATGCAATCATTGGGGCATGCGTGTATCTTCTTATACTCCATACCCATAGGACACAATACCTTCTTGGCCTCATAGTTACGGTCAGGCAATGTGTTGTCCTCCGGAAGCAAGTCTTTCAACACTTCAAATAATTCCGTGAAGCTTTTATCGGTCCAACCATTTCTCGCCTTCACACAAACCAATTTTAGCACCGCCGACAACCGTGTATGAGTAGTACACCCTGGATATAAAGGCTTATCCGCATCACCGCACAACCTATCATACACATGAGCTCGATGAAAAGATTCTTGTCCAATATCACGGATCATGTCCTCTACTCGATCATCCTCCATATCTACGCCAACGTCCTCACTTTGGGAGACACTCGCCGTACTACTCAACAACACATCACCATGCCATATCCATCTTGTATAACTCAAGCAAATCCCTTCACAAATCAAATGAGTACGTATATCATTCACCGTACATTTCCTCGTATTCAAACACTTGACACAAGGACAACAGAACATTCCATTACTATTAGGAACATTCCTTTGAGTAAATTCTATAAATTCTCCCACCCCCTTCAAATACTCAGCACTAGTACGCTTACAAACCATCCAACTACAATCCATAACTAGATAGGTCCTGTAGACATACAAAACATATATCCAATATAAGGACAATACGGGAGATTGAAAACTATAGTTTTTGAAGATTGCCAAGCATCAGTCACGGCCTGGCAAAGTGATGTCCATCACGTACGTAACGTGCCAATCGAACTGAACCATGCCATCACAGCGGTAATCGATCACGGCCTAGCCGTGATGGGCATCACTACGTGACAGGATCAACCAAAGAGCAACATGCACTCAAAACCAAAAATAGAGACGTACATTCCAAACAACTCAAACTCACGGTTTCAAGTTTCAACTACTGAGACTACAGTTTCAACATACACTCAAAACCAAAAAATACAAAAATGTGCCCTAAATACTCACCAGAATTAGGTGCTCGCGTGGTGGTTGGGAGGGGAGCTCGAGTGGTGGCCAACGTTCGATGTGGTTACTGAGAGCAGAGGGACAAGGAGAGTTAGTGCGCCGGAAGGGGAAACAGAGATGTCAAGTTATTGCAAAGAATGAATGGAAAGACAGAGTTAGGATTAATAGTGTACCTCACGGTGGTGGCGAAGAAGCCCTCGCGGTGGTTGCGGTGGAGATGAGCTCGCGATTAGGGTTCTGTGCTGGGTGAGAGTGAGAGTGAGGGTTGAGAGTGATCTAGGGTTGAGCGTGATGAAAAGATAAAAGAGACGTACGTACAGAGCGAAGTGCAGAAGGCGCGCGGGTGTAAACGTTATAATCAAAATAAAACAACATTTAACGCCGCTTGTTTAATACAACCGACGTTAACGAAGAATTGTTTAACGCCGCTTGTATTATAAAACCGACGTTAAATATTAATATTTTTTAAAAACACGCTTAACGCCGCTTGTTGAATACAATCGACGTTAAAAGTGTTGTGTAAATAAACTTGTTTAAACAAAAAAGTTTAGAAATAAACTGCACTATAGATGTGGATTGACTGTGTTAAGAGTGACAACAGGGCATTTCTGATAGGTATATAGGATTATTTACATCATCTGTTTATTTAAATGAAGTAAAATTCACACTTTTAACGCCGGCTTGTATAAACAATCGACGTTAAAAATAAATATTTTTTATTTTAAAAACACTTTTAACGTCAGTTTTATTCAACAACTGACGTTAAAAGTGTATAAGTTTCTGTAAAAGCATTCATTCCTCTGACTACTCTGCTACTTAATTACCCATTACTGTTGTGCTACTTACCCATGCACATTGTAACCTATAATCCTCTTTATGAGCACTAAGTTTATACCTAGACTTAAAGGTTTATTTCTTCCTATTCCTTCGGGCGTTTTCTTTTCTGCATGTTTATAATATATGACTGTCAACTCCCAATGCGCCTTGGAACCTAATTCTCTTAATGATCAATTTAATTTTTTAGTAACTTACGACGCCTAGTAACTTCATCCCCTACTCCTATAAATAGCTTCCTTCCTTCCTTTAATTTTTCTGCTTCACAATATGGCTCTGCCATGGAGATTAACTTCATCACTCTTTCTTCCTATACCTAGACTTAAAGGTCTCTGTCTTAATGGTCAAACAACTTCTGAGGTTGTGTAAATCGCATTACATGGGTGATAAGGGTGTGTAAATCGTATTATGTGAATTGCACACATTATCATCATTCTGGAGAATCAGCAGCTACAGTTCCAAAACCTCAGCTTTGGAACCAAGGAATGTTGCTGAAACAGATCAAGTGCACCCTTCACTCTGCTTTGGCTCCAAATTAACTGTGGATTCAGATGGAGCATCAAGGACTTCAAGTAAGGGAGGAGATGCATCCATTGGAGTTTCTGAGGACAGGACTGAGAAGAAAATGATGTTGAAGCAGAAACTTTTTTATGTTTTAGTGCTATCTTGCGGAAATTTTTTATATTTTAATCATGTAATTGTAACTTATGAATCGCTTCAATGAGATACGATTTGATTATACATATAACTTGTTTTATGTTAAGTGTTTATTTATTTTAATTTGCACAAGAATTTGTTTACTAATTCAAGCTAATTAATTAAGATTAAAAATAAACTTTTTTTAAAAAAAGATTAGAAATAAACTGCACTATATATGGAGTGATGATTTGCGTTAAGAGTGACAACAGGGAGATGACAACGAAAGAAAGATAGGAATGAGTTGATTATTTACGTCAGTTATTTATTTAATCGGGTGAAAATCACACTTTTAACGTCAGTTGTATAAACAACTGACGTTAAAAGTGTTAATAATCACTTTTAACGTCAGTTCATTAAACAACTGACGCAAATAGTGATTTAATATTTACAAAACTGCCACCGCCTCATTTTTAACGTCAAACATATGGTCAACTGACGTAAAACATTCCCGTATATTACATTATTTCCACTAGTGGTGACTTTTGCAAGCACGTCACTTGATAGACGTAAGAAAACTAAGGCAATTAAAGAGTTTAAGGGAAGAGAGATTGACACGGTTATTTATCCTGATTCACTCTTCAAAGTAAAGAGCTACGTCCAGTCCTTGGCAGCACCAAGATTTATCCACTATAGCTGATAAGGTTACAGACTCAAGTATTATTTGCACACCTAGCCTCTTCGGGCTCAAGACAATTATTGTTTTCACACATAGCCTCTTCAGGCTCAAGACAAGTATTATTTTCACACCTAGCCTCTTCAGGCTCACTCTGGTTTGTTTGAGAGATTGGGTTTGTAATAAATACAACTTCTCACAGGCAGATCTTTCACTAACACTCAGAGAGTGGTTTAAATGTAAGGCTCAGGAAAGTCAGCGTAATAACTTCAAAATGATTGAAGAATACAGAATAAAAGAATGAAGAAATAAATGCGCAAAGTAATGGCGTTTTAATGCAATGTGTATTCTCTTTTTCTTCATCTTCAATGGCTTCTGTATTTATGATCTTCAAGCATTTAGTATCCGTTAGAGACATCCCCTCAGATGTTGGCTTCAATCAGAACTTCAATAAATGCAATAGAGTCGTTCTGGGCAGTCATTAACGCAATAGAATCGTTCTGGGCAGCCATTAATGCAATAGAGTCGTTCTGGACAGCCATTAATGCAATAGGAACGTTGGCTGTACTCTAACATAAAGGATCATGGCTTTATTCATCGTGATATAGCGATATCAGAGTTGTGCAGAGAGCTTTTTGTACTTTACAGAGCACACTTCCCTTTTCGTGTAAGGACCAGAGGTACTAGGGAATAAAGCACGTTGGAAGCATTCTTTAACTGGTCTTTGGTTCTGATTATCCAAGGTTGCTTGAGAGAGTAACTTCTGACTTTTCTTGATAATCGTGAAACTGAGTAGGAGAGAAGGCTTCAAGTCTTTCTGGTTCTTGAAATACGATTCTGATAATCCTTATAGAATTCGCGTTCATAAGATAAGTGATTCCATCTTGAAAATAATCGTGTATATCTAGCCATTTATGATTTCATTTTGGCTAGTAGACGAGCTCCATATTAAAGACTCAGCAAGTCCGAAGACTAGTGGATGAGCGCTTCTGTCACCTTTAGTGGACGAGCACTTCTATAACTCTAGTGGACGAGAGCCTCTGTTACTCTAGTGGACGAGAGCCTCTGTTACTTTAGTGGACGAGAGCCTTTGTTACTTTAGTGAACGGGAGCCTCTGTTACTCTAGTGGACGAGCTCCATTTACCACGTCATTGGACGGATACACCTTTAACTGGTTGAACGTAACCTAGTAGATGAGCTCCATATGCCACGTCATTGGACGAGCCATTCTGACCTTAATGTACGAGCTCCATATGCCACGTCATTGGACGAGCCATTCTGACCTTAATGGACGAGCTCCAAATGCCACGTCATTGGACGAGTCATTCTGATACCTCAATGGACGCGCTATTCTGATACTTTAGTGGACGTGCTGTTCTAATACTTTAATGGACGCGCTATTCTGATACTTTAATGGACGCGCTATTCTGATACTTTAGTGGGCATGCTATTCTGATACTTTAATGGACGCGCTCCAAATGCTACTTTAGTAGACGCTGGCCGGCTTTCATCACTTTGGTGGAAGCAAGTTTCTATCTCTTGCGTTCTGGACGTGCGCTTCAATCACTACAGTGTTGGATGTCTGCTTGTTTCACTTTGTTGGACGTCTGCTTATTTCACTTTGTTGGACGTCTGCTTGTCTTATTTAATCTGCATACTCGATAGATAGGTTAGCAACCAATATGAAGGTTAATTAAATCATTAACCAATGTTTAGTTCTCATCAAAACTTAGGGAAATGCACATCAGACATTTTAGAGACTTAACAATCTCCCCCCTTTTTGATGATGACAAACGTTGAGATGATTTAATGAACCTCAGAAAATATCAACAAAGAAAATAGCATATATCAGACAGGTTGAAATTTTCTTAAGCGAACAGGTCATATCATATTCATTCCCCCATTCTCCTATAACATATTTCTATCACAAATCTCAATTTCTCCTATTCTCCCCCTTTTGTCAACATAAAAAAGGGTTATCAAGTTTTATTTATGTGATTTGTTAAGGGCAAGATAACATGTTAAGAAAATCATAGTAATGCAGCAAGCATATTAGACATACTCCACTTAAACTATTGTATCATTACTCCCCCTGAACTAATGCTTAGTTGAAAGAACATGTATATAGGAGTAATGACAGATTTAGCACAGACGGCTTAACATTCAGACATGTCATTCAACAATGCAATGCATGTTTAGATTATCTCTAATAAATAAAAACCTTTCTTCTGCGAGGGGTTTAGTGAAAATATCAGCCCATTGATTTTCAGTTTTAACAAACTTAATATCAAAGATGCCTTTTTGAACATAATCCCTAATGAAATGATGTTTGATTTCAATATGTTTAGCCTTTGAATGCTGAATTGGATTTTTAGTCAAGCATATAGCACTCGAATTATCACACCATACAGATATGTTATGTTCATAAATAGAGTAATCCTCAAGTTGATGTTTTACCCATAAGAGTTAAGAGCAGCAACTAGCAACAGAGATGTATTCTGCTTCAGCAGTAGATAGGGCAATGGTTGTCTGCCTCTTGCTTGACCGTGAGACTAAACTTGCTCCAATGAAGTGACATCCTCCACTGGTGCTTTTTTCTTTTTATTCTGTCTCCAGCAAAATCAGCATCACAATATCCCACTAATCTGTATTCTTTTGATCTTAAATACAGCAAACCAAGATTAGTAGTTCCAAGCAAATATCTAAATATTCTTTTAACAGCCTTAAGATGAGA
Organism: Sophora flavescens; assembly: GCA_030762895.1. Taxonomy (NCBI): domain Eukaryota; kingdom Viridiplantae; phylum Streptophyta; class Magnoliopsida; order Fabales; family Fabaceae; genus Sophora; species Sophora flavescens. The sequence continues at coordinate 113,792,259 of CM061062.1, forward strand.
TTCTCTAGGATCAGATTGGAATCTAGCACACATACAGACACTAAATTGAATGTCAAGTCTGCTTGAAGTTAAGTACAGTAGAGAGCCAATCATACCTCTGTAGACAGTTTGATCTACCTTTTTATCTTCATCATCTTTGCTTAGTTTTGCATTGGGTTGCATAGGGGTTTTCATGAGCTTTGCATTTTCCATTTTGTATTTCTTGAGTATCTCCTTGGTATATTTTTGTTGATGAATTTAAATTCCATCACTTGTCTGCTTGATTTGTAATCCAAGGAAGAACTTCGATTCTCCCATCATGCTCATCTCAAATTCAGCTTGCATTAGATTTGAAAATTCCTTGCACGGCTTTTCATTAGTTGCTCCAAAAATAATATCATCAACATATATTTGGACTATAATAAAGTTCTCTTTAGAGCATTTTTTGAACAGATTAGTGTCTACTTGTCCTCTGGTAAAACCATTATGCATGAGAAAAGAACTGAGTCTATCATACCATGCTCTAGGTGCTTGTTTCAAACCATATAATGCCTTTTTAAGTTTGAAAACGTGGTCTGGTTTGTCAGTATCCTCAAAACCAGGGGGTTGTTTAACATACACTTCTTCTTCAATTATACCATTTAAAAAAGCACTTTTTACATCCATTTGAAACAGGGTAATTTGATGTTGTGCAGCATATGACAGTAAAATGTGTATGACTTCTATTCCAGCTACAGGTGCAAAGGTTTTAGTATAATCAATACCTTCTTGTTGGTTATAGCCTTGAGCTACTAACCTTGCCTTATTTCTGACAACTTTACCATCTTCATCTAATTTGTTTCTGAAGACCCATCTTGTTCCAATAACTGACTTGTTTTTAGGCTTAGAGACAAGAGTCCAGACATCATTTCTGGTGAGTTGGTTAAGTTCTTCTTGCATAGCAAGAATCCAGCTTTCATCCTCAAGAGCTTCTTCATTGCGTTTAGGCTCCAAATCTGAAATAAAGGCCACATTGCTTGATTCTCTTAATGTGGATCTGGTTCTTACTCCTTCAGAAGGATTTCCAATAATAAGATCCTTAGGATGATGAGTGTTGAACTTCCAATCCCTTTTGAGATCATCATGAAGATCTTGACTTGTCTGCTGACTGGTCTGTTCCACTTGTCTTTCAGTCTCATGCACAGGTTCAGTTTTGGTTAGATCGGGTTGTTGACTTTCTGGCTTGTTTATATCAAGACCTGCAAGATCATCTTCTAGATATGATAGTTCTTTATCAGTCTTTAATCCATCATTGACTTTAACATGAACAGATTCTTCAATAATACAAGTTCTTGAATTGTATACTGATGGGTCACCGGCAAGTGTACCGGGTCGTCGTAAGTAATAAAATAACACGGTAAGAATTTACCGAGGTCGAACTCAGGGATTGGGCTACCAATTCAACTAATCCGCGGGAAATCCGATGCGTTTGGTCAAGAGAGGAAAGTGGTTGAGAGAGAGAGGATATAAGGTTGCAATTCAATTAGCAAATCAAATAAAGCTAAGGTATTAAAAATCAGGAATTAAAATATCTAGGGTCTCAAATCCACCTACCCAATCATGTATAGTACCCAAGTGATGATGACTTCCTCCCTAAGTTCAATTACAATGTCAACCGGGACCCCCAAATTCTCCTATATCCAGTGTCGTGCTCAATAGGACGTATTAGAAGATTGGATTAATTACTTACTAGGTCTCATAATCCTAATCATCAAATTCTATTAATTATCGTTTCCTATACGGTTGCACCGATCTCCTACTCACTCTCGTGCAATATTCGATCGATGATCCCAATTCAAGTTCTAAAACGTGAATCGCCGATCAGCCTCAACACGTTTAACTAGTTAATCACGCAAGCATATGATCAACCCAATCAAATCAAAATTGGAAAACAAGAATTGAATTAAAGGGGAGAAAAACATACATCACATGAACACTATACCGCCATTGGTGGCTTCATCGATCCCCTAGACGAGGGGATTAGTTCCTCATGCCTGTGACGACAAACGAACAATCGGCAATAATCTCCATAATAAAATAAGAAAAGAAAAGAGAAGGGAGACGCAGCTCCAGAAACAAGGATTCGTTCTAAAACTGATCTAAAACAAGTGGAGTATCAAAAAGGTATCCCAATCTGATCTGAAACAGTCTATAAATAGGGATTCTAGTTCTCGGACGCTCGCGGGGCGAACCATATTTCGCGAGGCGAACATTAGTTTTGGCACACTTTCAATTTGGATTCTCGCGAGGCGAGAGTGTGTTCGCGGGGAGAGTCTTCAAACATCAATCTCTCACAGCAGTGACCTTCATCACGGCTTAGCTGTGATGGTCTCTGACTTCCAGGGTCTTCAAACTCTCGCGGGGCAAGCTTCCTCTCGCTTTCAATCTGTCACAGCTGTGACCTTCATCACGGCTAGGCCGTGATGGTCTCTGTCTTGCAGGTCTTCATTATTCGCGAGGCGAGAATCTTCTCGTGGGGCGAGACAGAATTGATGACGTTGCTGCTTAGCTGATCTTCATACTCGCGAGGCGAGCATACACTCGCGGAGCGAGCATCTCCAGAATGGCAATTTCCACTATTTCTTGACTTTCCTTGACTCCCGGAGCTTTGCTTCTAACCTGAAACAATAAAAAGACACAAAAAACGTAATTCTATTCAAAATAGACTAAAAACTACTAAAAATGCCTAGAACGAGTAAAAGTCTACTTAGGAACAAAACAAGGCCAAGTTTGGGCGAAAACGAGATTGAACTCGAATAATTTGCACAAAAACCACAGTCCATCTAGTTATAAAACTAGATAAGCCAAATGCTTATCAAAACACCCCAAACTTAAACCTTGCTTGTCCCCAAGCAAGCTAAAACCCAAAAACGACTCAAGACTTGGCAAGCTTAAGGGAATCAATCGATTTCGCACAAATTTCATGCACTCAAAACAGTTTTTCTCCAATGATTTCCCACTACATTAACGTAATCCCCACATTCATTTACTTTAAACAATTGAGAACTTCATCATTCATGCAATCATTAATCTAAGTTGAGGATCAGGGTCACACACAAAAGGAAGATCACCAATTTCAAACAACTGCCTTCCTCACAAGGGTATGTAAAATTTCACTCATTCGCTCAAATTCGTCTAGGCTATCAACGTTTCCCTCAATTTCACATATCAAGAGAACTTCCCACGAATTTGATTTTCATCTCAAAAATGGTTCCCACGAAAACATGCATGCAACATCAGAAGGTCTTATAAAGGTTGTAATGGGGCCTGGCTGAGGGTAGGATATTCAAGGATACTAGGCTTAAGTCCCTAGGAACTAAGAGAGCATGAGCATTTGACATATCTTCCACTCAAATTCCTTTTTCCATTTTTCTTTTTTGCCTCGGGTGACTACAGCCTTTTCCTTGCTATTTTTTTTTTCTGTTTTGCCCCTTTTCCTTTGGCAATTTTTTTTTACTGCCTTGGGTTTCAACATTTATTTTTCTTTTTCTCAACCCAAAAAGACACACCACCTTGTAGCCACCCCAAACTTAGTTCCTCACAACCCTTCTCTTGCTACGCTTCCATGCTCTCCTAATCCTAAGATTGGGTTAACATGGTTTTTCAGATTTTGGCTTCTAATATAGGGTCATCAAGAAACAATAGGCTAATTAGGCTCAACGGGGCTAACTAGGGAACATGCATTAGGGATGGTTCTCTTTAGGCCAAGTAGTTATTCAAAGAAAATTGCCTAAATCATTTGATGCAACACATAAAAACATGCAAAACATGAAGAGATTCAAGCAAATTCGGGAAAGTGCAACTTAATAGTGATTCACACAGTAAAAAACAAAGTTGGAGGCTCAAATCCTCACCTGGACATTTTGCAATTTGTTTGACCGAGATACAATTCCCATTGTGTTCACCCCATCACCCCAAACTTATCATAAATCAAGTAATCACAATAAAATTCTCAAAGTTCAATTTTCAATTTTTCACATGGAGATCAATTTTTCTAATTTTAGAACCTAGGGGGAAATCATCGATGGTCAATATAATTCATGCAATCAATCTATGCTCAATTTAATTAAATTCCAACAAGCTTGCCGACACACTATTCATACACAAACTCTTGATCTTCTCAAATTATTCAAGAGTGACAAACAAAAACAAAAACAACAACAAAAACAAAAACAAGAGTGAGGAAAGGAGAGGGTGCTCCCTGATCGAGTTTCCATGGTTGCCTCCTCATCCAATTGGTCTCACGGGCTCCTTTCTGTTGCATAGCATCCTGGAAGAACTCCTGCAAATTAAAACCTTAAGTGCAGATTCGCGGGGCGAGAGATCACTGGCGAGGCGAATCTGGAAAAATTGTTTTCACACTTTCCAGAATAACGAGGCGAGTAGTATCTCGCGAGGCGAATCTGGAATTCCAACAGATGATGATGCCCAGAATCGTGAGGCGAAAGTATACCTCGAGACGTGAGACAGAAATGAAAGCAAGCCTCTGATATTCAGGGCTTCTGTCTCGCGCGGTCACTGTGGATTCGCGTGGCGAATAAAGCTCTTTTTTTTTATTTATCAATGAAAATGACAGAAACTAAAATTAAAGGATACCTAGCTTGGGTCGCCTTTCACGTAGCACTTGTTTAACGTCCCGAGCCTGACTCAAGTCACCCCTAAGGGTTAATCCGGAGGAAGAAACTGCTTGTAATTTGGGACTGATTCCCCATGGTCATGCCTTATCATTTGCCCATTCACCTTGAAGTTACCAGAGGCCCCTTCTAACTCTACTGTTCCGTGAGGACAAACTTGGAGGACCTTGAATGGTCCCGACCACCTCGATCTTAGCTTTCCCGGAAAGAGTTTCAACCTTGAGTTGTCAAGAAGTACCGCTTGCCCGGGCTCAAGCTCCCTAGGCAAGATGTGTGTGTCCTGCCTTTCCTTAGTCCGCTTTTTGTGGTTTGCTTGCTTGCGGATCCCGGAAAACTCATTTAAATCCAAAAGCCCTCTATAATCGGCACATACTTTCCATTCCGTGATGGTCCCTTTTGGGATCAACTGGTTGTTTTCATTGACCACCACGGTTGTGCCACCTTTCAATTTCGGTGCTTTATCCTCTTTTTCCATGCCCTTGTTGTTGCGCTCTTCCCTTGCACATTCATCCCTTGGGGAACTCGGTAAGGTTTCCATGTCTTTCAACCACTCGAGATAGACCTCATCCTCTAAAGGGTCTTTTTTCTCACTATCATCATCATGGGATTTTACCAACACATGAGCAACTGAAGAACCATGGGCTTCTCTGGTTGCCTTTGCCTTGACAGTTGGATCCACCATATCCACTCGATACACTTCTGACCTCTCTGCAGGGTGCTTCATTGCTTCAAAGAGATTGAAGACTACCTCATCATCTTGCACCCTTAGAGTGAGTTTCCCTTGTCGCACATATATCAAGGCACCCCCAGTGGCCAAGAAGGGCCTACCCAATATGAGAGGGATCTCGGCGTCTTCATCCATATCAAGCACTACAAAGTCCGCCGGAAATATGAGCTTGTCCACCTTTACTAACAAGTCTTCGACCACCCCATAAGGATATTTTATAGAGCGATCGGCTAGTTGGAGCGACATCCGTGTATCCTTGAATTCTTTGATCCCCAACCTCTTCATCATAGAGAGGGGCATCAAGTTGATGCTTTCCCCTAGATCACATAATGCCATCCCTAGAGTCATCCCTCCAATGGTGCATGGTATCGAAAAAGAACCGGGATCCTTCAACTTTGGAGGTAGTTTTCTTTGAAGAATGGCACTACACTCCTCGGTCAAAGAAACCGTTTCCTCATCCACTATTCTCCGCTTCTTGGTGAGAAGCTCCTTCATAAACCGGGCATATGATGGCATCTGTTCCAATGCTTCCGCAAATGGAATGTTAATCTGAAGTTTGCGGAAGACATCAAGGAATTTGTTGAGATCACATAATGCCTTCCCTAGAGTCATCCCTTCAACGGTGCATGGTATCGAAAAAGAACCGGGATCCTTCAACTTTGGAGGTAGTTTTCTTTGAAGAATGGCACTACACTCCTCAGTCAAAGAAACCGTTTCCTCATCCACTATTCTCCGCTTCTTGGTGAGAAGCTCCTTCATAAATCGGGCATATGATGGCATCTGTTCCAAGGCTTCCGCAAATGGAATGTTAATCTGAAGTTTGCGGAAGACATCAAGGAATTTGTTGAAATGCTTATCCTGTTGAGGCTTCTTCAATCTTTCAGGATACGATACCTTCATGTAGGGCGGGAGGTCTTGGGGTTCAACCCACTTCTTCTTTCGGAACTCTTCATCCACAAGCTTCAGCCTTCCCCCTTGCTCTGGTGCCTTGTCACTTGCCAACTTCTCTTTCTCAGGTTGCTCTTCCTCAACATGTGGTTGTTCCGGGGCTTTGTCTTCCTGAGAACTAGTTGCACCCCTGTTAGATCCCAACACTTTACCGCTCCTGATTGTTATGGCATTGCAATGGTTCTTAGGGTTGTTCTCGGTATCACTTGGGAAAGTGCCTGGGAGACGCTCATTTAGTTGTCTTGCGAGTTGAGCAACCTGCGTCTCCAGATTGTGAATTGATGCCCCTGTATGCGTTGTCAACTTGTCAACTGACGCATTCACTTTCTCTAATGCTGTGCCTGTATAGATTGCCAACTTGTCAATTGCAGTGTTTGTGTCGATTGAAAATTTCTCCACTGTTGCACTCATCTTCTCAAAAGCTAGCTCCCACGGTTGTCTTCCACTATCTGTTAGTTGCAATTGATTAGTCCCTGGATGAGCCTGGTGAGTATTGTGCTGCTGGGTCCCAATGTTTGGCCTCAAACCCTGTTGAGGTTGTTGTTGCCCGGCTAGACCACCACTAGCATTACTCCAAGCGAAACCCGGATGGTCTCTCCTCATATACCCCCTATTCTGATTCTGACTGTAGTCATTCTGTCTGTTCCTCTGATAGTTGTTCTGGGGCACAGTGTCATAGAAGTTGTGGCATGAGTCCACATGTTCCTGAGAGAAATTGAGCAGACAACTATGAGTGTCATGATCTCCATTACAATTGTCACAACCGGGAGGCATCCCCTCGTGTATCACATTAACCCTTTTGCTTCCAGACAAAGCCTCATTCTGCATCTTCAACAATCTGTTTTGCTCGAGAATGGCTTCCATTGTCGCTGAACTGATTCCACTTGAGGTTTCCCTACCACGGTTATAATCATTATATGACATCTTTTCCAATAATGCCCATCCATCCTCAGCTGATAAATAGGAAAAAGAACCGCCAGCTGCGGCATCACAGTTCATCCGATAGCGTCCCCTCAACCCGTTAAAGAAATGCTGAACTTTGGAGACCGGGTCAAAGAACGCTGAAGGGCATCTTCTCAGGAGCCCGTTGTACCTCTCCCAGGCCTCATTATAGGTTTCATCTTCTGTCTACCCGAAGGATGTGACGGCAATTCTTGCTTGTGCCGCTTTCTGAGGGGGAAAATATTTGGTTAGGAACTTTTGTGCCATTTGCTCCCAAGTTCTGATGCTGTTCCTATCCAAGTCACCAACCCAATCGCGAGCGACATCCCTAAGAGAGAGAGGGAAAAGCCGCAAGCGAAACTCATCTTGTGAGACTCCTCTTGTCTTCTGTAAGTCACAAGCTTCAAGGAAGCGAGTGATGTGTCTATGAGGGTCTTGTTTGCCACTCCCATCAAACTGATTCTCACGGATCTGGAATGTGACACATCCCTCCACTCTGAAGGAGTCTGTATTCAGGTTGCCCCTCACAATAGAAGAATCACAATCACCCAAGTTGGGTAGATCGTACTCAAAGAGAGGCTTGTAACGAGGAGGAGGAGGAGGAGGGTTTTCTTCGGCCATGTCCTCAAGATTAACCGCTTCAAGCCTCTTTCTTTCTCTGACTTCCTTCCTTAAGCGTTTCTCAGTCTTGGTGATCTTCGAATCAAATAGCAGGTCCTCTTGTGAAAGGGTACCTCGCATACAAAAACACGACAAGACCAAGTGGAATCAAAGAAGTAGAGAGAAATAATAAATAAATAACAGAAAAAAAAACAGCTTAACCAAATAATCAAATTCCCTAAAAATTAGGAAAATTGGTTGTGCCAATCCCCGACAACGGCGCCAAAAACTTGATGGGTCACCGGCAAGTGTACCGGGTCTTCGCAAGTAATAAAATAACACGGTAAGAATTTACCGAGGTCGAACTCAGGGATTGGGCTACCAATTCAACTAATCCGCGGGAAATCCGATGCGTTTGGTCAAGAGAGGAAAGTGGTTGAGAGAGAGAGGATATAAGGTCGCAATTCCATTAGCAAATCAAATAAAGCTAAGGTATTAAAAATCAGGAATTAAAATATCTAGGGTCTCAAATCCACCTACCCAATCATGCATAGTACCCAAGTGATGATGAATTCCTCTCTAAGTTCAATTACAATGTCAACCGGGACCCCCAAATTCTCCTATATCCACTGTCGTGCTCAATAGGACGTATTCGAAGATTGGATTAATTACTTACTAGGTCTCATAATCCTAATCATCAAATTCTATTAATTATTGTTCCCTATACGGTTGCACCGATCTCCTACTCACTCTCGTGCAATATTCGATCGATGATCTCAATTCAAGTTCTAAAACGTGAATCGCCGATCAGCCTCAACACGTTTAACTAGTTAATCATGCAAGCATATGATCAACACAATCAAATCAGAATTGGAAAACAAGAATTGAATTAAATGGGAGAAAAACATACATCACATGAACACTATACCGCCATGGGTGGCTTCATCGATCCCCTAGACGAGGGGATTAGTTCCTCATGCCCGTGACGACAAACGGACAATCGGCAATAATCTCCATAATAAAATAAGAAAAGAAAAGAGAAGGGAGACGCAGCTCCAGAAACAAGGATTCGTCCTAAAACTGATCTAAAACAAGTGGAGTATCAAAAAGATATCCTGATCTGATCTGAAACAGCCTATAAATAGGGATTCTGGTTCTCGGACGCTCGCGGGGCGAACCATATTTCGCGAGGCGAACATTAGTTTTGGCGTGCTTTCAATTTGGATTCTCGCGAGGTGAGAGTGTGTTCGCGGGGCGAATCTTCAAACTTCAATCTCTAACAGCCGTGACCTTCATCACGGCTTAGCCGTGATGGTCTCTGACTTCCAGGGTCTTCAAACTCTCGCGGGGTGAGTCTTCCAACTTCAATCTGTCACAGCCGTGATCTTCATCACGGCTAGGCCGTGATGGTCTCTGTCTTGCAGGTCTTCATTATTCGCGAGGCGAGAATCTTCTCGCGGGGCGAGACAGAATTGATGATGTTGATGCTTAGCTGATCTTCATACTTGCGAGGCGAGCATACACTCGCGGGACGAGCATCTCCAGAATGGCAATTTCCACTATTTCTTGACTTTCCTTGACTCCCGGAGCTTCACTTCTAACCTGAAACAATAAAAAGACACAAAAAGCGTAATTCTATTCAAAATAGACTAAAAACTACTAAAAATGCCTAGAACGAGTAAAAGTCTACTTAGGAACAAAACAAGGTCAAGTTTGGGCGAAAACGAGATTGAACTCGAATAATTTGCACAAAAACCACAGTCCATCTAGTTATAAAACTAGATAAGCCAAAGGCTTATCATATACTCTAAAAGCCTTAGACTTTTCAGAATAACCTACGAAAATACTTTTATCTACCTTAGAATGAAACTTTCCAAGATTATCTTTGGTATTCAAAATAAAACTTTCACATCCAAAAGCGTGAAAATAAGATATGTTGGGGCTTTTTCCTTTTCACAATTCATAAGGAGTCCTTTTTAGAAAAGGCCTAATAAGTATTCTGTTTTGTACATAACAAGCAGTGTTTACGACTTTCCGCCTGAAGTACTTAGGGAGATTATTTTTATTGAGCATAGATCTTGCCATCTCTTGCAGAGATCTGTTCTTTCTCTCAACCACTCCATTTTGCTGTGGAGTTCTAGGTGCAGAGAAATTGTGAGAGATTCCATTCTCCTCACAGAACTGTCTAAACTGCTCATTTTCAAATTCTCCCCCATGATCAGTTCTAAGGGTAGAAATACAGAAACCCTGCTCATTTTGTACTCTTTTGCAGAATACTGAGAAGGCCTTAAAAGACTCATCCTTGTGTGTTAGGAAGAGTACCCATGTGTATCTAGAATAGTCATCAACTATGAAAATCCGTATTTTCTTCCAGCCAGGCTGGCAACACTAACTGGTCCAAACAGATCCATGTGTAACAACTGAAGAGGTCTAGAGGTTGATGCTTGGTTTTTAGATTTGACACCTGATTTTATCTGTTTACCTCTCTGACATGCATCACACAAGACATCTTTCTTAAAGCTAATATCAGGCAATCCTCTCACGAGATTATTCCTTTTTAATTCAGAAATTAGTTTCATATTAGCATGTCCTAGTTTCTTATGCCATAACCATCTCTCATCCTTTTTAGACATCAGACAGGTTACACTTTGATCTGAGAGATCAGACAGTTCAATCTTATAAAGATTTTGTTTCCTTTTAGCTGAAAAGAAGGTTTTGCCACTATAGTCTTTAACTATGCATACATCCTTGGTAAAGGAAACATCAAAACCATTATCACATAATTGACTAATGCTAAGCAAATTGTGTCTTAATCCATTAACCATAAGAACATTAGAGATAGAGGGAATAGGGGGTTTACCGCCAATAGTACCAATTCCGATAACTTTCCCTTTATGATTTCCTCCGAAGGCAACGTGTCCTCCTTTCTTAAGTTGGAGGTCTATGAACATAGACCTTTCTCCTGTCATATGACGCGAGCAGCCATTGCCCAGGTACCATCAGTGGTGTTTTCTTTGTCCTGTTGAGGACATCTGCAACAAAAATTATTTGTTCTTTAGGTACCCATATTTTTCTGGGTCCTTTTTTGTTAGTTCTAGGAGTTTGTAAAGACTTCCTTCTCTTCTTATGGATACACTTAGACATAACATGCCCAATTTTTCCACAAAAGATATAAATAGGTGTTGATTTGGTTACAGTTGACTTAACAGATACTGTAGGAACTTTAGTTGATATTTTATGATGTGTCTGATGGATATATCCAATACCTTCTTTGTTAAGAGAGTGCTTCTGAATGCCAAGTAGCTTAGTCAGATTGTCTCTACCATTAACAAATTTGGCAAGATCAGAAGTGAGCTCTTCCACTTTCTGTTGAAGTTTTTCAACTTCTTCAGATGGTGATGTTTCACTTGAGATCTTAGCTTCATTAGACTTTTCAGTCTTCAGCTCACTGTTCTCTTTAGCCTGTTTCTCGCACTTTTGAGATTTCTGTTTATGCTCACTGGTGAGCTTTACATACTCTCTCTTGAGGGATTTGAAGGCTTTAGATAAGTATTTGGATTCCTCCAACAACTCATCATAGGCATCAAGTAATTCCTCATAGTCAGGATGTACCTCATCATCAGAGTCTGAGTCAGTGTTGGTCATCAAACAGAGATTGGCTTCTTCCTCTGTTTCTTCATCAGAAGATGTTGACTCCAGATCCTCCCAAGTAGCCATCATTCCTTTCTTCTTCTTCGTGAAGAAATTCTTAAAAGGGGCCTTCTTGAGTTGAGGACATTCAGCCTTGAAGTGATCGGGCTTCTTGCACTCATAGCAAACAATTGGACTTTTGTCTGTTGAGGTGGATTCTTTGAAGTTCTTGTCCTTGTTGAACCTTATGAATGACCTATCCCTCTTGAACTTCTTTTTCTGTAGGAGAAGCTTTATCTTCCTGGTCAGGAGAGACAACTCTTCATCACTCTTAGAATCCTCGAGTTCTGATAGGTCAGCATCACTGGATGACTCATCTGCCTTTAGAGCCTTGGAAACTTTTGCTGACTTTTGATCAGCTTTCAGAGCAATTGACTTGCCCTGATTTGGTGCAACTTGATCTCCAAGTTCTTGCTCATGAACACTGAGTGTTCCAAGAAGTTCATCCATAGTCAAGGTAGTGAGATCCTTGGCTTGGGAGATAGCAGTGACCAAAGGTCTCCACTGTTTAGGAAGACTTCTCAGAATCTTTCCAACCTTCTCAGCGTTGGTATAGACTTTGCCAGGAGATTTTAAACTATTGATTATAGTTTGGAATCTTCCTATCATCTGAGCAACAGATTCTCCTTCCTCCATGACGAATAGTTCATACTTTCTGACAAGTATGGCAATCTTTGACTCTTTGACTTTAGTTGTTCCTTCATGTGTGACAGCTAAAGTGTCCCATATTTCCTTTACAGAGTCACAAGCGCAAACCTTCTCAAACTCCTCCGAACTGAGAGCACAAATGATGTTATATCTAGCTTTGTGGTTCGGCTCCCATTTTGTCTTTTCTGCACCGGTCCATTGAGCTTTTGGTTTGTCAGTGTTATCATCATTCTTGGGAATGAATGGACCATCTGTGATGACATCCCAAATATCAGAGTTTGTGGATAGAATAAACCATTGAAATCTATCTTTCTAGTAGTTGTAGTTTTTTCCATTGAAGTAAGGAGGTCTGGTTAGGGAAGCTCCTTCAGTCTGATGACTTCCACTTGAACTAGCTCCAGCCGTCATGTCAATTCTTCAGGACCTTTTACCTCTACACTGTTAGATGTTCAACCCAGAGGCTGAGGTCTGATACCAACTGAAATAGACATCTATAAACACGAGAAAGGGGGTTGAATTGTGTTTATCAGAATTTAAGCAGAGTTGAAATCTTTTCGCAGACGAAAAGGCTAGATTTGGACGAGTGGAAGAATACAGGATGGACGGGTGACTTTTGCAAGCACACCACTTGATAGACGTAAGAAAACTAAGGCAATTAAAGAGTTTAAGGGAAGAGAGATTGACACGGTTATTTATCCTGGTTCACTCTTCAAAGCAAAGAGCTACGTCCAGTCCTTGGCAGCACCAAGATTTATCCACTATAACTGATAAGGTTACAGACTCAAGTATTATTTGCACACCTAGCCTCTTCAGGCTCAAGACAAGTATTGTTTTCACACCTAGCCTCTTCATGCTCAAGAACAATATTATTTTCACACACAGCCTCTTTAGGCTCACTCTGGTTTGTTTGAGAGATTGGGTTTGTAATAAATACAACTTCTCACAGGCAGATCTTTCACCAACACTCAGAGAGTGGTTTAAATGTAAGGCTTAGGAAAGTCAGCGTAATAACTTCAAAATGATTAAAGAATACAGAATAAAAGAATGAAGACATAAATGCGCAGAGTAATGGCGTTTTAATGCAATGTGTATTCTCTTTTTCTTCATCTTCAATGGCTTCTGTATTTATGGTCTTCAAGCATTTAGGATCCGTTAGAGACATCCCCTCGGATGTTAGCTTCAAGCAGAACTTCAATAAATGCAATAGAGTCGTTCTGGGCAGTCATTAATGCAATAGAGTCGTTCTGGGTAGCCATTAATGCAATAGAGTCGTTCTGGGCAGCCATTAATGCAATAGGAACATTGGTTGTACTCTAACATGAAGGATCATGGTTTTATTCATCGTGATACATCCATATTAGAGTTGTGCAGAGAGTTTTTTGTACTTTACCGAGTACATTTTCCTTTTCGTGTAAGGACCAGAGGTACTAGGGAATAAAGCACATTGGAAGCATTCTTTAACTGGTCTTTGGTTCTCATTATCCAAGGTTGCTTGAGAGAGTAACTTCTGACTTTTCTTGATAATCGTGAAACTGAGTAATAGAGAAGGCTTCAAGTCTCTTTCTGGTTCTTGAAATACGATTATGATAATCCTTATAGAATTCGCGTTCATAAGATAAGTGATTCCATCTTGAAAATTATCGCGTCTATCTAGCCATTTAAGATTTCATTTGGGCTAGTAGACGAGCGCCTTATTAAAGACTCAACAAGTCCGAAGACTAGTGGACGAACGCTTCTGTCACCTTTGGTGGAAGAGCACTTCTGTAACTCTAGTGGACGAGAGCCTCTGTTACTCTAGTGGACGAGAGCCTCTGTTACTTTAGTGGACGAGAGCCTTTGTTACTTTAGTGGACGAGAGCCTCTGTTACTCTAGTGGACGAGCTCCATTTGCCACATCATTGGACGGATACACCTTTAACTGGTTGAACGTAACCTAGTAGACGAGCTCCATATGCTACGTCATTGGACGAGCCATTCTAACCTTAATGGACGAGCTCCATATGCCACGTCATTGGACGAGCCATTCTGACCTTAATGGACGAGCTCCAAATACCACGTCATTGGACGAGTCATTCTGATACCTTAATGGACGCGTTATTCTGATACTTTAGTGGACGCGTTGTTCTGATGTGCTGTTCTGATACTTTAGTGGACGCGCTGTTCTGATACTTTAATGGTCGCGCTATTCTGATACTTTAATGGACGCGCTCCAAATGCCACGTTAGTAGACTCTGGCTTTCATCACTTTGGTAGACGCAAGTTACTATCTCTTGCGTTCTGGACGTGCGCTTCAATCACTACAGTGTTGGACGTCTGCTTGTTTCACTTTATTGGACGTCTGCTTGTTTCACTCTGTTGGACGTCTGCTTGTTTCACTTTGTTGGACGTCTGTTTGTCTTATTTAATCTGCACACTCGATAGATAGGTTAGCAACCAATATGAAGGTTAATTAAATCATTAACCAATGTTTAGTTCTCATCAAAACTTAGGGAAATGCACATCAGACATTTTAGAGACTTAACATAACTACCACACACCATTCTTCCTAACATAAATAGTTGAGAGTGAGTGAGGGTTGGGATGACAATAGGTAGGGTTGTGTCCAAGGACGAACCTACGTTAAAGACATTGGGGGCAGAGCTGCCCCAACAAAGTTTTTTGTATTTTTTTAAAGTTTTGAATTTTTTTTTTTGCCCCCACTAAAAAATAAATGTTACCCCCATTTTATTGCAACCTTACTCTACATAACACTTTTGTGTCAAAGAAAAGATTACTAAGCATGAGAGATGATAGTTGACATAATTTCTTCAATTAAATATATCATTATTTTGCTAGAATCAAAATAAATTATCATTTCAAATATGGATGATGCATTCATGAAATTACAAGGAAGATCAAGGCGTAAACTTGATTTTTTTTAGCCTTGTATCACTTTCAAGTTGAGATATTTTATAAGTGATTGATAGACAAATAGACAACTTCAAGAGTTTAATAATAGATTTACGAAGGTGGACACAAATTGCTTATATGTGTGACAAGCGATGATTTTTTTGGCTCCACTTTATCCATCAAAATTTTCTTTTATGAAACTTATGGGACTTGATAGTCAACGTCACAATTATATCAGAGATTTTTGTTCTAATGAATAATTTTCTAATTTAAATAAGATTAGTGATCTTTGAGAAATGTTGATAAAAACTAGAAAGCATATTACATATCCAATATTTCATTGCTTATGCATTATATATATTTTTTATAAAAATATGTATATTATATGATTTTGCCCCCACTAGTCAAAATTTATGGATCCGTCCCTGGTTGTGTCTAACTACTAATATCGATTAAATCTGGGTAACAAACAACTTGCTTTCAAGTTTTCACAACTAAAACTAATCCCAATATTTTTAGGAAAGAATTGGAAGAATAGAAAAAATAACCTAAGTAACATTTCAATTTTTTTTATGGGACATTTCAATTTTTTTAGTTTAATATAAAATAGTAATTATATATTATAAATATGAAATAATTAACTAAATAAGAATACATGTACGTTGATATGTGGGGATGGGTACGAGAGTATCCGTACCCGCACTCATACCCATTAAATATTACGAGTAATTATTTGCGCTCGTACTCAAAATCATTATGCGGATAATTACCCTGCCATTCATGGGTAATTTTTGTATCTTGTGAGCAGGATACTCATTGACATCCCTAAGCGAGGATAGTTAAGAAAGACGGATTCTTGATAGTGGCAACATAAAATTTTATTGACAAAAACATTGGAAAGTCGATTACGAGTAAAAGAGATATTAACACTTAAACCATCCAATCTAAAATGGTACTTCAAGTTAGTTATACATATAATTTAATTTTATATTACTTATTTTACCAAAAAAAATATCTTTGCCAGTACATAAAAGATTATGAATTGATATTATTTTAAAAACAGAATAAAAAAAAGGAGAAATAAACAACTGGTTTCCATTCATGATCTTAAATTTTATTTTTCTAAATTTTTTGAGGCATCAATTTTATTTATTAAGACCTTTATATATATATATATATAGTCAAACTATTATTATATATTAGCAGAGGAGAAGTGGGAGAAATAGAAAGTAAATAAAATATTAGTGGATTAGTTTGATTATTACAGTAAATATTTCTTTATCTTAATATTAATAAGGGCTTCTTTAAATTTAATTTAATTTGTAAAATATCATACAAGGCTTCCCTTCATTATAGGTTGTATATTTTTATTCTCCTTATAGGATTATTAATTTATTTTTTATGAAAAGAGGAGGAACAAAAACCTAAACATCAAGACGAGGGATGCTATACTCGATAGCATTCTCCTATAAGCACAAACCTAGAGAAGGAGGAGAAAAATCTAAAATAGGCCAATGAAAAGAACCTAAATGGCCAATATTAGCAAGCATATCAACACCTCTATTAGCCTTCCTATAAGTATGGACCACCGAGGTATTCCAATTCATTAGTATGAGAAGACGACGAATCTCCGAGAGAAGGGGTTGAAGGAACGGAACAGCCTGATTTTAATTATAATGTTCAACTGGTTAAAATATAATTAATTATATTTTAATCTGAGAGTTAGAAAATGTTTTTGAATAAAATAAAATCTTATTCATAGTCTATTTTATGGTAGAAGGTTACGGTAAAATTTTGGATTGAAAATTAAGACGAAACCCGGTCTGCGTTTTCACTGACAGTAAAAGTTTACTGAGCAGAAAACCTAATTTTGAACCGTGAACGAAACGGTTAGTGATTTTGTGATGTTTGGTATGATATTGGAAATTTTCGAAAATTTGAGTTCGGAAATAAAATATAATATTTATTCCGAGTGAAATACGATCGGAAAACTTGAACCGGATACGTAATTGAGCAGAGTAGGGAGCACAAAAGTGATGAGGTGACATGTGAGAGTGAGGTGACTTACTAGGGGATGACCTAAGTCACATCCTAAAAAGTGGTCATGATGACACTTTTTGAATTATAACATATTATATGCTAAAAACTCATTTTTCTCTTTCTTCTTCAACCAAACAAGGTATAAGTCAAAACTTGGCTATCAAGACTTGTTTCTCCCTCTCTTTCACACCACTCTCATACTCTCCCTCTGTAAATACCCATTTCATTTTCTCTTCATCACTTTCCTACTTCTTCACTTTCTCATTTTTAAGTTTCTAACACTTAAAGTTTACATTTTTTCTTAGTTTCAAACTTCAAGTTCTTTTTACTTTTTCTTTCTAGTTTCAAGGGCAACCCTCTCATACTCTTCTATTTTAAGTTTTACACTTATTTCATGAGTTTGCTTTATGTCTTCTAAAAATGTTCTTAAAACCCCTTTGACTTCTAAAATCTCTAGAAAATGGTAGAAAACTCCATTTGAGTTGAAACCAATTTCTAAGGACTTCCATTAATATCAACTTTCACATTCTATGAGCTTGTATCAAACAAACATCTCAAACCTATTTTTCCAAGGATGGCCGAAACTAGGTATTAGTGGCCTAGGAAGTTTTGTTTCAACTTTTTGAAAGATGATCATGTATTTGAGCTTCTAGATACCTCTTGATCTTAAATCTAAAGTCTTGAAAAGTTTGGAAATTTCTAACCTATTCATCCTATGATGGCCGAACCTAGTAGGTTGTGGACCTAGGATGTTTTGTTTTCATTTTCCAATATGATCATGGACTTGAGCTCCTTAATACATTTGGATTATAAGTCTAAAAGATTGGAAAGTTTAAAGATTTCTTGCCTATTTATCCTATGATGGTCGAACCTATGATGATTGTGAACCTAGGATGTTTTGTTTTTATTTTCCAATATGATCATGGACCCTAGCTCCTTAATACATTTGGATGCTAAGTCTAAGAGATTGGGAGGTTTAAAGATTTCTAGCCTATTTCGTAATACAAGACCGAAAGCTACCCTAAGTGGTTGGATGATTTTTATTCCATATTTTCAATTTATAGCAATTTATCTAAGTTACCTAGAACCTAAGTGATAAGTATCCAAAGGCTTATGTTGAGAAAAGAATCCTAACTCTAATTTGAATTAAATGACCAAACCTAGCTTAAAGTGAACATAGATGAGTTTGTTTGATTTATTGGTTATTATGTTGATTGGTTGATGGTGGAGTTAGTACTTTGTGGTGTGACAACGAGTAGCTTCGAGTTCGGGAGTTCGGTGATAACCCAGGTGGGGGAAAGAACCAACCTATCGCCTGAATGGATAAATAGTTTATATAATAATTGTGTAGGGCGACCTAAACCCTACTAGTAGTCGAGTAATCGACAAGACCAAAATCATATTTGAAACCTTTTCTGAAAAACCAATGGCGATTCGGGGATTGTAGGTTTATCGATATTAGGTTGATTTTATATTGTTGATGGTTGATTTGATTTTATTATCTTTGTTGAATTGATTTTGTGCTATGTTGGTGGTATGGGAATATTTTGATTGATATTGTGTTATGCATGATCTGCCTGGTTTGTATTATTATGCTTAGTGGTTTTTAAGCAAAGATATATATGTTGTCTAACAGATGATTGTTTTGGGTGTGAGGATAATAATGATTCAGAAGTGCCTAACCTAGATGATGTATGTTAAAGAGTTGTTACGGCATAGAATATGTGTCAAGTTCTAATGGAAGGTTAAGGCACTAGGATGTTGTTAAAACGGGTTGGTGAGATTCAAGTATAGGTGTTGTTGTCCATAACCGTGTATTGGTAATATAATACACAAGGACAAAAGTGTATTGGTAATATAATACGCAAGGACATCTGTGTATGGTAATATAATACACCGTGTATTGGTAATATAATACACGTAAAACACTTCTGTGTATTGGTAATATAATACAGTGTATTGGTAATATAATACACGTAAAACACTTCTGTGTATTGGTAATATAATACACCGTGTATTGGTAATATAATACACGTAAAATCAAGAGTTCTTGCGAGACCACTTCCACCTTAGGGAATGGGGGGTGGAACACCTTAACAGGAATGGGGGTGGAACACCTTAACGGGAATGGAGGTGTGCACTAGGTGGAACATCCTAACGGGAATGAGGGTGTGCCCCAATGCAAATGAGGGATGGTGGCAAGAGTGGTAGTGGCCACGATAACGTAAAGACATGGTGACAGCATTAGAGAGATTACATTAAAATAAAGTGTTAGGTTACCTGAGAGTAAGGGTAGAGGATGATATATATTAACTTGAGGATGATTCGTTAGTTATGTGTGTTGATTGTCTATGACAATTACTGTATAATTACTATGACTCTTTTCCGTTTTTTGATAATAGAACTGTTTCTTTTCCCCTGTATGTTTATGTATGTTGTATTTTATTTCCTTGTGGAATCGTACGAGAAGACCCTGTGGATGAGCGTAACCAAGAGGAGTTGGATGGAACTCCCTACGAACCGGAGGCCAGAGGACGAGCTCTGATCCATGGTGATTAGGGACTAGTTAGTTATAGCCAGTGCGTCTCATGAGGCATATTTTTATTATGTTTTCCTCTGTTTAACACTTTGTCTAAGTGTATGCCCGTGAGGGATCCTATTGATAGGATATCCTCAACAGTGCTTTGTAATATGCATAATATATTTATACTGTGATTTGCCATTCTATATGAAGTTTTATACTTTATAAGTTAAGTTTTTAATTTTTATGTATTTTTTTACGCTAAGCGTGCGATTAAGTAATTAAATAATGAGGTTTTAATCTAATGACACAAAGGGGCACAACAGGGTGTCTCATTTTGGTATCAGAGCAGTTTGGATCTAAAACGGACTGTGGGTTATGTCCGATCAGAATCAAGGACTGTGAGGTTTAGGATATTGTTACTGACCGTGTCTAGTTGAATCCATATCGGATTTTGACTATGCTTAGAGGTTGGGTAGTGTGCCTGAATCTGATGTGAGAGGTTAGTATTAGTATGGCATATGTTATTTACATACTGGTCTGTGTATTATTATATGTCATACTAATGAGAGCGGGTGATTTCTTTTAACAGAAACATGACTCGCGGAAGAGGACGTCCAACTAACAGTGGCGCGGAACTCCATAAAGGATTATTGGAGCCGTCAATGGTAATGCTGACAATACTGAGAATGGAGGAGGATCATCTTCGACTCCAAATGCAATGGAAACCCTAGCTGCTGCTATGCTATTGCAAACCCAGCAGAATGCTGAGATGCTGCAGATGAACAAAGAGCAGCTAGAAATTAAGAATCAGAGAAGGGCGGTAGCAACTGAAGATGCTGGATTGACTAATTTTATGAACGGAAAGTCACCTCGATTACGAGGAGAGTATGACCCAGAGAAGGCGGAATGGTGGATACAAGAGATCGAAAAGATATTTGCTACTATGCGCTGTAGCGAGGAGAAGAAAGTGACATATGCTGCCTTCATGTTAACCGAAGGAGCAGAATTATGGTGGAAGGGAAAGAAAAGACTGTTGGAAGTTGAGGACAGGAACATTGACTGGAAGTTATTCACTGATTGCTTTTTCGAAAAATATTTTTCGCGTCTGGTTCGAAGTGAGAAGGAAAAGGAATTCACAAAACTCAAACAAGGCAACATGTCTGTTGGTGAGTATGCATAACGTTTTGAGGCTTTGATCAAATTTTTGGAATTCTATCAGAGGTTTCGAAGTGAGGACTGACAATGTAGAAGATTTGAGGAAGGACTCAGAGATGAGCTGCAGAGAGCCGTAGTGTCTCTGGACATACAGTATTTCCCAGAACTAGTCAAGAGATGCAGTGCCATTGAAAGTATAGACCTAAGGATGGCCAATGAGCATAAACAATTAAGGAGTGGAGGACTTATTCGATCGGATACTCAAAGGAGAGTAGATAATGGTTCTCAAAGGAGACGAGAACCATATACTAAACCAGTGCAGACAGCTGCACCAGTATCAGTTCCTACAGCACCAGTGGGTGGAGCGGGTCAACAGCAGCAGAAGGGCTTAGTTTGTTTCAGGTGCGAGGGACCACATTATGTGAGAGATTGTCGAGAGATGCGTGTTTGTTACATCTGTGGTGAACCAGATCACTTGGTTCGTGGCTGTAGGCAGCGGGATATGCAACAGCCTTTAGTTGCCGGCAGAGGAACTAGTGTGCTAAAAGGTGAAGCTGGAAAAGTAGTCCCAGCAGCAAGACCATAGGTGGCTAGACCTCAGGCCACTGGAAGAGTGTTCACCGTGAGAGGAGCTGAGTCCCCTCAACCCGTGAATCTTATACAAGGTATGTATTGGATATCTGGTAGACCTTGATTGTTTATCTACGTAGCAGGTTAGACAAGAAGCTTACTAGAAGGATTAGTTCTTGGGGATGAGGTGTAGTGTGCAATTGGTTATTGAAAGAAGGGGTTATTAAGAGAATTCATTTTAAGTACTTGATATAATCTGGAATTGTGAAATACACTCTAAGGAACTAAGATTGTGATTAGGTATATGGAGTAGGCAGTCATGGTGGTATTGATCTTGGTGCCAAATGTAACAGTCATATGTTGTAATCGAGTTTTCTAGTGGACCAGTATTAAGAAGAGATAAAGGAGTAACTTTGGATTATGCCCTTCAAGGCGATAGATTTAAATAAAAAAGTTAAAGGACAATGGACAGAAAGTAGTGGTGGATAAGTTCGAGGATAAATAGCATGTTATAAGAATGAATTCTGCTACGAAGTTACCACTGTTAATTAAGGGAAGACAATAATGAAAAAAAGGAGGAATGATCTTTAGATTAAGAAGCATTGGTAAGATGTTACCCAGTTTTGAGTTAAGAAATTCTGAGGACGGAATTTTCTTTTAAGAGCGGTAGTAATGTAACAACCTGATTTTAATTATGTTGTTCAACCGGTTAAAATATAATTAATTATATTTTAATCTGAGAGTTAGAAAGTGTTTTTGAATAAACTAAAATCTTATTCATAGTATACTTTATGGTAGAAGGTTACGTTAAAATTTTGGATTGAAAATTCAGGCGAAACCCGGTCTACGTTTTCACTAACAGTAAAAGTTTACTGAGCAGAAAACCTAATTTTGAACCGTGAATGAAACAGTTAGTGTTTTTGTGATGTTTTGTATGATATTAGAAAATTTCAAAAATTTGAGTTCGGAAATAAAATATAATATTTATTTCGGACAAAATACGATTGGAAAACTTGAACCGGATACGCAATGGAGCAGAGCAGGGAACGCAAAAGTGATGAGATGACATGTGAGAGTGAGGTGACTTACTAGGGGATGGCCTAAGCACATCCTAAAAAGTGGTCATGATGACACTTTTTGAATTATAACATATTATATGCTAAAAACCCATTTTTCTCTCTGTTCTTCAACCAAACAAGGCATAAGCCAAAACTTGGCCATCAAGACTTGCTTCTCCCTATCTTTCACTCCACTCTCATACTCTCCCTCTATAAATACCCATTTCATTTTCTCTTCATCACTTTCCTACTTCTTGACTTTCTCATTTATAAGTTTCTAACACTTAAAGTTTCCATTTTTTACTTAGTTTTAAGCTTCAAGTTCTTCTTACTTTTTCTTTTTAGTTTCAAGGGTAACCCTCTCATACTCTTTCATTTCAAGTTTTGCACTTATTTCATGAGTTTGCTTTATGCCTTCTTAAAATGTTCTTAAAGCTCTTTTAACTTCTAAAATCTCTAGAAAATAGTAGAAAACTCCGTTTGAGTTGAAACCAGTTTCTGTGGACATCTATTAATCTCTACTTTCATATTCTAAGAGTTTGTATCAAACAAACACCTCTAACATATTTTTCCAAGGATGGTCGAAACTGGGTATGAATGGCCTAGGTAGTTTCGTTTCAACTTTTGAAAGATGATCATGTATTTGAGCTTTTAGATACCTCTTGATCTTAAATCTAAAGTCTTGAAAAGTTTGGAAATTTCTAACCTATTCATCCTGTGATGGCCGAACCTAGTAGGTTGTGGACCTATGATGTTTTGTTTTCATTTTCCAACATGATCATGGACTTGAGCTCCTTAATACATTTGGATGCTAAGTCTAAGAGATTGGAAGGTTTAAAGATTTATAGCCTATTTATCCTATGATGACCGAACCTATGATGGTTGTGGACCTAGGATGTTTTGTTTTCATTTTCCAATATAATCATGGACTTGAGCTCCTTAATACATTTGGATGTTAAGTCTAAGAGATTGGAAAGTTTAAAGATTTCTAGCCTATTTATCCTATGATGACCGAACCTATGATGGTTGTGGACCTAGGATGTTTTGTTTTCATTTTCCAATATGATCATGGACTGGAGCTCCTTAATACATTTGGATACTAAGTCTAAGAGATTGGAAAGTTTAAAGATTTCTATCCTATTTATCCTATGATGGCCGAACATATGATGGTTGTGAACCTATGGTGTTTTGTTTTCATTTTCCAATATGATCATAGACTTGAGCTCATTAATACATTTGGATGCTAAGTCTAAGAGATTGGAAAGTTTAAAGATTTCTAGCCTATTTTGTAATGCAAGGCCGAAACCTACCCTAAGTGGTTGGATGATTTTTATTCCATATTTTCAAGTTATAACAATTTATCTAAGTTACCTAGAACCTAAGTGATAAGTATCCAAAGGCTTATGTTGAGAAAAGAATCCTAACTCTAATTTGAATTAAATGGCCAAACCGAGCCTAAAGTGAATATATATGAGTTTGTTTGATTTATTGGTTATTATGTTGATTGGTTGAAGGTGGAGTTAGTACTTTGTGGTGTGACAACGAGTAGCTTCAAGTTCGGGAGTTCGGTGATAACCCAGGTGGGGGAAAGAACCAACCTATAGTCGGAATAGATAAGTAGTAGATTATATAATAATTGTGAAGGGCGACCTAAACCTTACTAGTAGTCGAGTAATTGACAAGACCAAGCTCACATTGGAAACCTTTTCTGAAAAACCAATGGCGATTCGGAGATTGTAGGTTTATCGATATTAGGTTGATTTTATATTGTTGACGGTTGATTTGATTTTATTACCTTGGTGATATGTGAATATTTTGATTGATATTGTGTTATGCATGATCTGTCTGGTTTGTATTATTATGCTTAGTGGTTTTTAAGCAAAGTTATATATGTTGTCTAAGAGATAATTGTTTTGGGTGTGATGATAATAATGATTTAGAAGTGCCCAACCTAGATGATGTATGTTAAAGAGGTGTTACGGCATAAAATATGTGTCAAGTTCTAATGGAAGGTTAAGGCACCAGGATGTTGTTGAAATGGGTTGGTGAGATTCAAGTATAGGTGTTGTTGTCCACAACCGTGTATTGGTAATATAATACACAAGGACAAAAGTGTATTGGTAATATAATACACAAAGACAAAAGTGTATTGGTAGTATAATACGTAAGGACATATGTGTATTGGTAATATAATACACCGTGTATTGGTAATATAATACACGTAAAACACTTCTGTGTATTGGTAATATAATACACCGTGTATTGGTAATATAATACACGTAAAATCAAGAGTTCTCGCGAGACCACTTCCACCTTAGGGATTGGGGGGTGGGTGGGGTGGGGGGTGAGGTGGAACATATTAACCGGAATGGGGTGGAACACCTTAACGAGAATGGAGGTGTGCACTAGGTGGAACATCCTAACGGGAATGAGGGTGTGCCCCGATGCAAATGAGGGATGGTGACAGGAGTGGTAGTGGCCACGATAACGTAAAGGCATGGTGACAGGATTAGAAATGTTACGTTAAAATAAAGTGTTAGATTACCTGAGAGTAAGTGTAGAGGATGATTCGTTAGTTATGTGTGTTGATTGTCTGTGACAATTACTGTATAATTTACTATGCCTCTTTTCCGCTTTTTGATGGTAGAACTGTTTCTTATCCCCTGTATGTTTTTGTATGTTGTATTTTATCTCCTTGTGGAATCGTACGAGAAGACCCTGTGGATGAGCGTAACCAGGAGGAGTTGGATGGAACTCCCTACGAACCGGAGGCTGGAGGACGAGCTATGATCCATGGTGATTAGGGTCTAGTTAGTTATGGCCAGTGCATCTCGTGTGGCGTATTTTTATTATGTTTTCCGCTGTTTAACACTTTGTCTACGTATATGCCTGTGAGGGATCCTACTGATAGGATATCCTCAACAGTGTTTTGTAATATACATAATATACTTATATTGTGACATGCCATTCTATATGAAGTTGTATACTTTATAAGTTAACTTTTTAATTTTTATGTATTTTTTTTTACGTTGAGTGTGGGATTAAGTAATTAAATAATGAAGTTTTCATCTAATGACACAAAGGGGCACAACGGGGTGTCTCAATATACCCCATATGCATAAGGTTCACAACAACCTGCGAATCCATCTCAAATAACACACGAACATGGTGAAGGTTCCTAGCCAACTTGATACCCCAAGAAAAGAGCCCATAACTCAACCCAGACAGCTTTACAAGTTCCCACATTACAGAAGAAGCCTTTAATAAAAGTACCGCAACAGTCTCGAATCAAACGACCACAAGCCGAGCTTCCCTCACTTCTACAATATGACCCATCAACATTAACTTTGAAGACATCGATAGACGGAGAAGGCCATGCCACATGAATTTCCCTTCGACTATCCTCAATATAAGGGGAGGGAGTAGTAGAGGACTCGCGAACAATGGACTCCATCTAATAATTCACATATCTCCAAAGAGCCTCCCTAGTGTTGGATATGTGAGTAAAGACTAAGGAGTTTCTTTCCTTCCATGAAGCCCATATTGAAACACCAAAGAGACCGTGCCAATTCCCATACATGTTCTTCAAACCCTTATCTGTTAAATTCCAATATAGACAAGTGCGCAATCCATGATCAAAAATTTTGCTCCAGTCCTCCAGAGGAAGAATTCGACACCAAAAGCCTTATGCTTCCTCACATTCTCTCAACATATGCACGATGCTCTCCGGAAGATCATGGCACCTCAGACAACCAGAGTCATTATTTGGTCTAATTAAGTAATCATTTATCCAATAAATGCTTATTTATATATATGTTTTCTCTTCATAATCAATGATAAGGATTCTGAGCTTCGTTTTGTAGAAATTGTAGGCTTTTTTATCGATATTTTCTTTTTATAAATAACATATATATTTTATTAAAAAAAATTAAATTTTAGTTTAAATTTCATCATTACATTTTATGAAAACTATATAAAATACATTACATTATTCATTTTTTTTTTGAAATTTAACACAAACATATATTATTATTTTTTTAAATAATATAAAATTATACCTCACATAATTCACCCGTTGTCTTTCAATTTTCAAATAACAGATTTTGATCATTTAAAAAAAAAAAACACTCACCGGTTGTAGTGAAAATGAAAAAAAGGGAGTAGAAGGTAGTTTGATTGGACCTTGGCGAATGTGAGTGGCACGTGCAATAAGAAGAGAGATGATTGTTGGAAATTGAAATTGGAATGACCTCAAACAGAAGGCAACATGACTCCCGTGTTTTCTGCCATTCTCTCTCTAGTCTCTTCTATTTATTCTCTCATTCTCTTTCTCTTTGAGTGATACCAAAGCAAATCACCTTGAGTTGAGAGTTGAGAGTTGAGTTCAGCTTAATAATAACTCATCGATGGCTTCCGACGATGGTTGCTGCGCCACCCAACTCATCGACGCCTACGGCGACTTCAACGTCGCCGGACTCGATCATTTCATCAAGACAGTTAACCTCCCCGCTTGTGGCCTTTCATACGCCGTCGTTGCTATCATGGGCCCTCAAAGTAGCGGTAACTCACTAACTCCATTCCCTTCACTTTATTTATTCGTTAAGCTAATAATCCAACTTCACGCTAACTTTTATTGCAATCGTTTTCAAAATTATTGAGCTTCGATCCATGGATTCATTAAGCTCTTTCATGTTGAAGTTGCTTTGTACTTGTACCGGGTTAGGTTTTTGGCATATTATTCTACCATTCATTTAACTTGTGATCCTAATACGGTGAACCGAACTCTCTAGTAGCAAATTCTTGTTGGAACTAGGGTTCAAGTTAGTGGTGGTTCCACTGAAGAAATAATAAGAATTAAATTAAGCTCTTTGAAAGATCTTAGGTTGGGTTTAAATTTGTTGAGGTAACTTGTGGAGTTGAGATGAAAGTGAATCTCGCATATTCTTTCATTCTAATTGGAGATGCTATCATCCATTTCTGATTTCCAGTGTTCATGGGTTATCGATCAAGTATAATTTCTGGAGCTTTATTTTCTCTCTAATGGGCTTGTGTGATCTAATCTCATGTGTTTTTTTGTTATCTGAGCAGGGAAGAGCACCTTAATGAATCATCTTTTCCACACAAGTTTCAGGGAAATGGATGCTTTCAGGGGAAGGTTGGGTTTTTGAAATTATTGAGCTGTTATTGTCGGCAGAGAAAATGGGGGGAATTGTGGGCTGTGGAGATAAGGAAAGAGAGAATGAAAGGATGAAAACTGGATGTCTTTGTCATTCATGCAGCCTTGTTTTGTGTTAGTTTATGATAGACAAGTAATTGAATATCATATTGTTGCAGATCTCAAACGACCAAGGGCATTTGGATAGCCAAATGTATAGGGATTGAGCCCTGCACAATTGCTATGGATTTAGAGGGTACAGATGGAAGAGAGAGGGGCGAGGTGATAAATTCTGTATTAGAAGTTTTTTCATTTCCTGTTCTCTTTTACACAAATGGTATTTATCGTTGCATAAATCCTGTGGATGATCGCACCAGCCTGATGATTTATTAGTGATCTTAGATTCTTGTTTCCCACTTAATTCAGAGAAAGAAATGCATAACATGCATATAAAGAAGTGTACAAACTACGAAGAGGAATGTTCAATCAATATAATTAGTAAAGGATGATAATATATGACGTCAACGAAGGTTGGTCCAGTTGGTAAGGATACGGCTCATAGCCCACAAGGTCGTGAGTTCGAATCCCACTATCAACGTGAGGACCTTGTTGGTGGGTAATCTGTATGTACCTCTTTAAGCGCTCTTTGAGCCTTGAGGTTTGCCCTGACTCTGGTGAGCTCTCGGGACCTAACTCACCTAAACTTTTTTTTCATAAGAACAAGGGTGTTAATATGACAAAGAAAGAATTCATGAAAGTTTTAATTACAACGACAGTAATCAAAGTGATAGGGCTTTCAAGCTTTCCACCACTCTTCGAGGAATAATCCATTTTATAAGATCTAAAACCTAATCAGATGCATGATTTTCATGTTGTGAATGTGAATAGGTAGGAAGGAGGAGATTGATATTTGGAGTTTTATTTCCTTCCATTGATTTGAATGAATTATATGAAACTAACAATATGATAAGTGGTTATATATAGTGTTAGATTACAAGAGTTAGATATACAAAGTCTATGCTGCATGCCACTAAATCTGTTTATATATATATATGTATATATATATATATATATACATATATATATATATATATATACATATATATATATATATATATATATATATAGACACACATGTGTGTGTGTGTATGTATGTATTTCAAATATTTGTAATTCTTTTGATTTTCAATACATCCCTATGTATTTTAAGGTTCTTTGAGGGCTATCTCTTGGTTGAAGATTAGTTAGCTAAGAGTGGTCAGACTGGCTTGAATGTGGATGTTAAGATTCTTTCCTCCTTTGCCTCTTTAGCCAGTTGTCAAATTTAACACCGGGCTCTTACTTCTTGGGAGTTACTTTGTCAAATCTAGCAATCTCCTTTGGAGACTACTTCCCGTCGGTGCCAAATTGTTCGAAGATTGTGTTGTGTAGACTGGAATGGGTGGGTTGCCAAGCTGGCAATCACTACAACTCATGCTAATCATTGGAAGTTTATCTCTGAGGTTTAGATCATCAGTTTTATACCACCCAAACTCACGATATAGTTGCTTTAAACCATTGGTTCCCTTCAGTTTGGGGGACTTCTCTTTTAACCTCTGGTTTCCCTGAGTTTGGGTGACATACCTATATTGAGTTCCGGGGGATGTTTAACTGGGAAATACTCATTCCTTGAGGCTTTTCTTTGTCTCTGTAACCTCTCTATCTTACATTACTCCTTTATGGAAAACTTTTAAAGGTCCTCACTTAAACTTGAATTTACACACAAGAAAATTTCAGCGATAGAGACATTAGTGAATTGCCATCCCTGTTGATCTTACTCGACTCTACTTATGTTTCTCCCAATTCTCATAGGAGAGTTTGGACTTTGGATTCTTCTAGAGTGTTTCTTGCAAATCACTTTTTTAAGTTTCTTGTTCCTCCAACTGCCAAATCTTCTTCTTTGACAAACCACTTTGGAAATTCAAAGCTACATTAGACTGTCATGCATAAGTCTTTTTATTATTTTATTAATGAATGAAAATTTTATGCCAGTATTATAAACATCAATTCACATTGCCTATGTATCATGCATGAGCTCCATATCTGTAGTTGACATTCTGAGATGTATGCTATTTTTTCAACTTAAGACCGGGTCCTAGATTCATTTCTACGGAAAAATCTTTTTACATGTTCGTTTGTTTGTATTGGTGCACATAGTGTACATATTTTATATTATTGGGCTGATCCCTCTCTTTGCTGCATGTACATCAGACCTCACCTTTGTCTTGTTTTCTTTTTCCTTTTTTAAATATAATTCTCAGGATGATACTGCTTTCGAGAAACAGAGTGCTCTTTTTGCTTTGGCAGTATCGGATATTGTCCTGATAAACATGTAAGTTTTTATTGATTCATAATGATTCAATTGGATTAATTCTAGGGTGATCCTTGGAGTTGGGCATTATGGTAGGTTGTTAAAAAGTTTTTTAGCAAAAATATTCACACCCAATTTTGTTTGCTGTCCTTAGAAACTATGTTGCTTAACAGATGTCGAGCGTCGAGGTGGATTTGCAAATCCTTTAGCTAACCTTATGAGAATCTTGCTAATAACCTACCTACCATCTATGATGTTGTATATCGGTGTGAGACTGTGAGTATAGGGTGGAACACAATGTAGTATATTTCATTATGGGAGGTGTAAAAGTAGATGATATGGATAAATGCCTTTTCCTTTATCATTTTCTATAGATGTGCACTTAGAAATTCTTCCAAATCCTTTTCTTTTCCTTTTATTTTCTTTGGTGTCAAATTAGTTGCCAGATTCATTCTGAAAGAAAAAAGAGCTGTTTCACGGTGTGTTATTGAAGACTTTATCTATTAACAGGTGGTGTCATGATATTGGTCGAGAACAAGCAGCCAATAAACCGCTTCTAAAAACAGTTTTTCAGGTAGTTTGGTGCCATGAATTTGCCTCTGGTTGTTATTCAATATTTAAGTTTTTATGCTTCAGTCTTTCTTTTATCTGTAGGTCATGATGCGTTTATTCAGCCCCCGAAAGACAACATTACTTTTTGTTATACGTGATAAAACAAAGGTCTACAGCACTTGGTCCTTTCTTTATAACACACCCTCCACTTCTATACTTCTATTCAATGTTTTATCTTGTTTCTGGTTGTCTATGCAGACCCCTCTTGAACATTTGGAGCCTATTCTAAGAGAAGATATTCAAAAGGTGTTATTTCCATCTAAATTATGGGTTTTTTTTATAAAAAAAATGTTGTGGTTTCTTCTTTTTCTTCACATTTTTTACTGTATATGGATTTTTTCAGATTTGGGATGCAGTTCCAAAACCCCAAGCTCATAAACATACTCCTATTAGTGAATTTTTTAATGTAAGAAGATCTATCCTTTTCACATGCTTCTATTTATGTATATATTATGGCATATGATTAATGACTCTTCAAATGAAGGTGGAGGTTACTGCTTTGTCAAGCTATGAGGACAAGGAGGATAAGTTCAAAGAGGAGGTACTCTTTCATGAGATAGTTCATAGCTTTTAAGTGTTTGTGCAGGCCTGTTTTTTCCTCATTCTGCTTTCAAGCCTGGTCAAGGGTTCTTCTGGTTGATAGTTTTCTGCCCATAAATATATATATGCGAATGATGAAATTTTGAAAATTTCTACATCGAACTTTTTCCATTTTTGGGTTATTTCCTAAGTGGGCTATGATTTAGATACAGTGGTACACTTTATCATACAGGTTGCTCAATTACGGCAGCGTTTCTTCCATTCTATAGCACCTGGAGGTCTTGCTGGTGATCGGCGTGGTGTTGTGCCTGCTTCTGCTTTTTCTATTAGTGCACAGCAAATATGGAAAGTCATACGAGAGAACAAGGATCTTGATCTTCCAGCTCATAAGGTTTCCTATTGTCCTACTTTTGGGATGTAACAATGGTTTGGTTTTCTTGTGGTTTTACCGTTTTATTTAACAGGTTATGGTTGCAACTGTGCGTTGTGAAGAGATTGCTAATGAAAAATTTAGTCAATTACGCTCTGATGAGGTGCTCATCCATATCCCCTGTATTGTATTCTATTAAGTTGCATCATGTATTTATAAAATCAGTCATCACATGAATATATTTGGCTTAGGGTTGGTTGGAATTGGAGGAGGCTGTTCAATTAGGTCCTGTACAAGGTTTTGGGGAAAAGCTGAGCTCCATTATTGATACCTACCTTTCACAGTAAGTTCCAGATACTGGTGGACTATAGTATTAAAGTCCAAGATAAACTTATTTTCAATACCTACTTGACTTGCTGTTAAATTCTGAGCTAAAAATCAACTTGTTACTGCCTCTTACTAACTCCAGTGTATGTCTATGTGAGTCATTGAAGAATTGTAAGAATTAAATTGCGATCTATTGTTCATTTTTGGATTACACAGGGAGGTCATACTGCTTTGCTAAATTTCTTTACCCTATTCAGAGTTCTCATGACTTAAGCTTGTAGAGAACAGAATAAATTTAAGAGTGATTGAGTTCTTTGCAATTATTTGAAGACATAGGATGCAGCTCGTTTATTGATTGGGGGGTTGGGGTGGGGTGATTAATTTTCTATATCGTAGTTTTGGATTATCTAAATGTCTTATAAGGTTTCCATCTTTCTTCTTCATATGTTGATAATATTTGCTTTCAACAGATATGATGAGGAGTCAATCTTCTTTGATGAAGCTGTGAGAAATGCAAAACGAAAGCAACTGGTGTCAAAGGCATTGGATGTAAGGCTGGCTGCTACCTTTTTATGGCTTTATTTCTAAATTAAGGTTTGATCCATTTGGGCTGAATTTTGATAAAGCAACCACGGGCTGTTGAAACAAACTCGAGCCTCTTTGAAAACCTCGAGCTTAGTCAAAAAAGTTTTTTTAGGGATAAAAAGAGAGGTGCAACTGGGGGGAGGGGGGCGGTGGCAGAATATGACATCCTCCAAAAACACGACATTGAAGTCAGAGCCAAAGAGGCTTTAAACTGCAAGCTTTCCAATCTCTGCAGATCAGAAATACTCATTGAAAACAAGCTTGAGCAGAGCACCAAAGAAATGGTATAAATCAAATGCTGTCCCACAGCAAGTGTTGGGGCTAACAGATGCCCATGAAAATATGGGCATTCTATTCCAACCAGATAACCTACACCCTGGCATCAAATGTTGGCCTTATTCTTACGAAAACCTTTAAAGCAAATCTTGTGAAACTGCTCCAAACTAGAAAATACCCACTTTTACCAAGAAATGCAAGTAAATTATTCCAAAGGCTCAACAATGTAAGAAAAAATGGGTCACTGTTTTCCAAACTAGATTTTCACTAAACACAGATTAGGAGAAAGAGTTGTGCGGGGCCTTTGAATATGGATTATTTCAATTATATTAATTCTATTAACTATCAAGTATTGCTGTCCAAACAAAAGATTTGACCTTAGGAGTTTTAGATTTCCGAATGTGATTGTTAAGAGGAAACCTTAGCTTCTTAGGAGATTGAGAATTTCCAAATTGGACATGGTAGGAAACACACTAAATGAAACATGAAAAGATCTTGTCTTAATTTGAGAAAATTGAGAAGATCAAACGATTACTCTCTATTGTGGGCTTCAGTCATGGTTCATTGGTTTTTTTTTTTGGATTCTACTTTCTCTATAATGGACTTCGTAATCTTTAGGTTGTTTTGATTCATTTATCTACACTTCAGGAATCCTTTAATTAGAATCCATGAGCACCGAGAAAATGCTAGAAATTGAGTGAAAGAGAGGGACAATGTGAGGGGGAGGGGGGAGAGATCTTAAAGTGAAACTGTTAATTTCTCAAGTCTCAACTGAATCTGTTAATGATTTCAGTACCTATACAGTGTCAGAATAGTCCAGAATTGATAGGAACTATTCCTATCTAACAAAGAAGATTGTATTATTAATAAGGAAGTAAAGGAAAATACAGGAAGTGAGAGCAAATGCTCCCAGCCAAGCTATGGCCCCAGCTATCAGCCGAAACTATAATGGAAGACACACATACCCCCTCTCCCTCAGAAGCTGCCTTATATAACAGATTTGTTCTCTCTCTTCTAACAAACTTTCCCTCGTATTTGTTATTTACATATTAGTCTCTCCCAGATTGAGAATCTATAAAATCTATAACTAACCGAGCCAGGAACCTATAAGAATAGTCTAGAACCTAAGCTACTAGAAGATCTTAACTCTCTGACATGTAGGCAATGAATTCTGATTAACTTGACAAGTCAACAACAGTTCAGTAGTATTATAGTTCTAGAATTACAGAGAATGTAGAAGAAGAGAAACTCATATTATTGATTCTAAATTGTTACAGTGTGCAATCACCTTATATAGTGATGCAAAAACAGTTATGATGCTAACTGCACCTAACTGAAATAACTGAAAGGGGAAAACAGTTATGATGCTAACTGCATCTAACTGAAATAACAGAAAGGGCACAATCGCCTGCCAAAGGGTTTACAAATATTGTAAACTATACTATCTCTAACATTCCCCCGCAGAAGCTCGAGGTGTCTGAGCAAGTGTGAGTTTGTCAAAGACCTTGAGCTTGTCTCTGAGTGTACTGAATCTGGCTGCTGAGAGTGGTTTTGTGAGCACATCGGCCCACTGATCAGTTGCTGGAACATGTGTTACACATAGGCTTTGGTTTAGCACCTTTTCTCTAACAAAGAAAATGTCAAGCTCCATGTGCTTGGTTCTGGAGTGCAGAACAGGGTTGTGAGCCAGGGAAACAGTGCTTAGGTTATCACATAGGACTCTAGGAATTTGAGTTTTGACCCTCAACTCTGTTAGCAATGACTGAACCCAAAGAATTTCTGTACATAGGGCTGCCATGCTTCTATATTATGCTTCAGCACTGGATCTAGCAACTAGAGTTTGCTTCTTTGACCACCAGGAAATGAGATTAGGCCCAAGGTAAACACATGCCCCAGAAGTGGAGTGCCTATCATCTGGATCCGATGCCCAATCAGCATCACAAAATCCTGTCAAGGTCGGTGGTGTATGCATGGCAGTAGGCTGAATCAAAAGGCCATGATGAATGGTACCCTTAAGGTACCTAAGAATGCATTTAACAGCCTTCCAATGATCCTCTAAGGGTTGAGACAAAAACTGGCAAACCTTGTTCACTGAGTAGGAGATTTCGGGTCTGGTGAGTGTTGCATATTGCAATGCTCCAACAATGGACCGAAACAGAGAAGGGTCGGGAACATAATCAGCTCCAACCTTGGAGAGTTTGAGGTTAGCAACCATAGGAGTATTGATTCCTTTTGCTGATTCCATGTGGGCTTTAGTTAGTAGATCACGGATGTACTTGGATTGGGAAAGAAGAAGAGAACCATTGGGCAAATGGGTGACCTCAATACCCAAAAAATAATCCAAGTTGCCTAGCTGTTTGAGGGCAAACTCTGATTGTAAATCATCACTGAGCTCCTGAATGTGATGTAATGAGCTGCCTGTGACAAGTATGTCATCAACATACACTAGGATCATCATGCAGTGAGTGGTGGTGTGCAAGGTGAAGAGAGAGGGATCACACTTGCTGGCCACAAAACCTCTGTGTAGCAGAGAAGCTTTGAGCCTTTCAAACCAGTCCCTGGGTGCCTGTTTGAGGCCATACAAGGCTTTTTGCAGCCTGCAAACAAGGTTCTTATCTTCCACTTCGAAGCCTGGTGGTTGTTGCATGTAAACTTCTTCATGGAGGTGACCATTGAGGAAGGCATTGTTGACATCCAACTGCCTTATTGGCCACTTGCATGAGACAGCAATGGATAGGACAGTGCGAATTGTGACTGATTTTACAATCGGTGAAAAGGTTTGTGTAATCACAACCAGCTTGCTGGTGAAATCCCTTGGCTACGAGGCGAGCCTTGTATTTATTAACACTACCATCCGGGTTTTCCTTAACCCGAAACACCCATTTGCAGCCATTGGGTTTTCGGTTTGGTGGAAGGGGGACTAAAGTCCATGTTTTGTTGTTCATTAGAGCATCAAATTCATCTTTCATAGTTGCAGCCCATTGGGGAGCAGCCAAGGCTTGCTTAACAGAGGAAGGTTCCATGTGGGTTAGAAGGAGAGTGGGGTGCAGTCTGGGCATAACAATGCTAGATTTGGACCTTGTTTGCATTGGATGAGTATTGAGGTGAAGAGGTGGGGGAGAGGGGGAGGATTCAGGAGAGGAAACAGGGGATGGAGTGGGGGCTAAAGCCTGTCCTGAAGACTCGGGTGTGGACTGGATATGTTGAACAGGTGAGTGAATCACACTGGTTGGACTTAGGGACTGAGTGGGAGACTGTACAGGGGTTGGGATATAGGATGGTGGGCTAGGTGAGGCAAGTGGGAAATGAGAGGAAGGTAGTAGGGGTGGAATGGAGGAAACTGGGAAAATTGAGGAACTCTTTGGAGGGACAGATGGTGAAGCAAACAACTCTTTGTATGGAAATCTTAATTCATTAAAGATGACATCCTTAGAAATGAAGATTCTACCATCCGGATTTAGACACTTATACCCTTTATGGGAAGATGAGTACCCCAAAAACACACACTCCTGGGACCTAATGGAAAGCTTGTGCTGCTGGTAGGGTCGAATGAAGGGGTAGCAAGCACACCCAAAAACTTTTAAGAATTTAATGTCAGGTTCTTTGTGAAGGAGAACAACACATGGGGACTGATTTTGAAGCACAAGGGAGGGAAGGTGGTTAATAAGATATGCAGCAGTGAGGAAGGCATGATCCCAGAATTTAAAGGGAAGGGAAGCATGGGCTAAGAGGGTGAGACCAGTTTCAACAATGTGGCGATGTTTTCGCTCCACAAGCCCATTTTGGTGATGAGTATGTGGGCACGAGAGATGATGGATGATGCAAGTCAGATAAGTACTTGGAGAAGGGACGAAACTCACCCCCCCAATCACTTTGAACAGCTTTGATTTTGGTATTGAATTGGAGTTCTACCATAGCACGAAACTGAATAAATTGGGAAAGAGTGTCAGACTTTTGTTTTAGTGGGAAAATCCAAGTGAACCGACTATATGCATCCACACAAGTTAAGAAGTAGGTGCACCCACATGAAGATTTGGTAGGAGCAGGGCCTCACAGATCACACACTACAAGTTCAATGGGGAGTCTGCAAGATTGAAATGCATATTTAAGTGCATCATGGTGTGGGTGACCTAGGCGTGAGTGCCAAAGTTTATAAGAAACAGAAACAGAAACAGGAGACATATGGGAATCAACTGTATCATTATTCACTATATTTGTGGAAGTACATACATCAGTTGTGGAATTTACATTGAATAAGGAAACAGAATTACAGGTGGCAACATTATTTGTACTGACTGAATTACAAGTGGGAAAAGAAGACATAGTTGTAGCAGGGCTTGACCCTAGACAGGAGACATTTTCAAATTTGTAGAGACCATCTACCCCGACTGTACCACGTAGCAGAACTTCAGAAGAAGCCTGCGATTTGACAAGGCAAAATGAGGGGTGAAACTCAAAGAAAACATGATTATCCCTGGCAAATTGACTGACACTAATTAAATTCTTTGTGATAGAGGAGACAAGCAATAGATCGTGTAAGGTGAATTGAGTGTGGGGTTGGGAGGGGGTAGTGAATTGCATG
This sequence comes from Sophora flavescens, assembly GCA_030762895.1. NCBI lineage: Eukaryota > Viridiplantae > Streptophyta > Magnoliopsida > Fabales > Fabaceae > Sophora > Sophora flavescens. The sequence goes on from CM061062.1 coordinate 113,829,499, forward strand.
GAACCAACTTTGGTAATTGACAAACCTTGGCCATTTCCCAAGTAGACCTGCTTAGAGCCTGGCAAGGAGGCAGTCTCAGTCAGGTTAGAGGGATCCGGAGTGACATGATGAGATGCCCCTGAGTCCGGGTACCAAGTGTTCTTTGGCGAGACTCGATGCTCATCGAAAGGCTTGTGGCTGTTGTGGCCTAGGTGGTGCTGCAAAGTGCTGAGCAAAAAGAGGAGGCCTAGCAGGCTGTGAGATCATAGGTAGGGGTGGTCTTTGGTACTGCCAGTTAGAGAAATTTTGATATTGAGGAGGTCCCTGATAGTACTGATCAGAATTATTGGAACCTGAGTGGCGATAATAGCACACATTTGCATCATGGCCATACTTTTTGCAGATTTGGCACTGAACATTGAAGCGCCCACCGGAGCGTCCACCACTACCGCGACCTCTATTCCTGCCACCACCGTAGCGTCCGCCACCTCGATTACCACGAAAGCCTTCTCCTCGATTTGCTGAATCTCCACCGGTAACATGCGAATAGCTCTCTGGAAACTGAGGATTCTGAAACAGTGCGTTTGAGGAGGTGGAATTCACGGAATTGGTGAAGTTTCCAGAACTCGATCCTTGAGCTGATGACCGAGTGAGATTTACGGACACAGAATCGGGGAGAACACTCTTCTTGTTCTTTTCGATTCGCGCCTCATGTGCTAGAAGAATCGATTCAAGTTCATCGAGAGACACAAACTCGTTCTTGCTATTAATCGCTGCTACAACAGGATCGAAATCCTCGGGAAGTGCTTCGAGTGTCACTTCCAAAAGATTCCGAGGCGGAATCGGATCTCCGATGGATAGGAGAGAATCGGAGAGAGTGCGAACGTGAAGGATGAACTCTGAAACCGTGCGATTACCTTTCGCTAGGGTTCGCACTTCCGATCTCAGTTGCCTAGCTTTGGTGCTCAACAAACTTTGAAAATACTTGTGAATTTCATCCTAGATCTGCCAGGAATGAACGCAATTAACAACTCTGGTGAGTAACGAATCTGAAATCGAAGGTTCAAGAAGCCAGGTTGAGATCAACGCATCTTGCTGCTCCCAATCACTGTACGCTGGATTCTCTTCATCATTTTCACGATCTTCATCAGTGAGGAACTTCGGTGGAATTCGCAGATCTGTGATGTACTTTTGGAGTTTGTGACCACGAACAACTCCTTCGATTTGCTGCCTCCACTGCCGAAAATTGTTGTCATCAAGCTTCAATGAAATTGGATGGGAAGGTGTGAATTGTGGTGTGCCACGGTTTGCGAAAGGATTGATGGAAGCCGTGGCTTCAGGACCTAGAAGCTCTAGATACCATATTTAGTTCTAGAATTACAGAGAATGTAGAAGAAGAGAAACTCATATTGTTGATTCTAAATTGTTACAGTGTGCAATCACCTTATAATAGTGATGCAAAAACAGTTATGATGCTAATTGCACCTAACTGAAATAACAAAAATGGGAAAACAGTTATGATGCTAACTGCATCTAACTGAAATAACAGAAAGGGCACAACCGCCTGCCAAGGGGTTTACAAATACTGTAAACTATACTATCTCTAACAAGTAGGGCTGTACACACTCTAACATTTCCCCCTCAAACTCAGGGTGGGTGCTAGTGCTGGACAGCATATAGATCAAGCACCCTGAGTTTGTCTCTTAGCTTGCAGAAGCTGAGGTTAGGTCAGGCCTTAGCGAGGACATCAGCTATCTGGTCTTCAGCAGGGATGTAAGTGATGAAGAGTCTCTTATTCATAACCTTTTCCCTGGCAAAGAAAAGGTCCAGCTCCATATGCTTGGTCCTAGAGTGTATAACAGGATTATGTGAGAGCATTGCTGTGCTCAGGTTATCACAGTGAACAACAGGTGGTGGAATGGATAATCTGAGTTATTTGAGAAGAGACTTATTCCAAATCACTAGATCTTGGCATCTTGCAACTAGAGGCTGTTTCCTAGACGACCAAGAAACTTGATTAGTTCCTAAAATAAAATTCTAAAAATATACTCAATAATTATAGCAATATATTTACATTATTTCTTTTTAATGCAATTGTAAATATCAGAACTACTAAACTTGCATCTATAAGAATGATAGTTGTTTTTTTAATCAATCAACTAATTTTCAAAATTCATTTATATATTAATTTATTATTATTTTAAATAATATATTTTAATTTTATTTAATTATTTTGTGAACTGGTTCAACCACCAAGTGAATTGATTGAACTGGTTAAACCATGAACCCCCCTCGATTTCCCGCTTCAACTGCTGAACCAAGTTATAAAGCATGATGAGTACATTGTATATCAATCATAATGCAGCAACTTTCTGTTCAAGTGCACTTGCTTATTGATCAGAAAATATAAGTAACAAAAAACCACCAAGGACTTTACTGAAATATTTTTATTTTTTATTTTTTTGATAAGCTGAAATATTATATAAGGGCTTCTGAAGCATGTGTGACTGTGTATGTATATCTATACACATAAAATTCATTTAATTTTCTTTTCTTTCTTGGGTCATCTTTTCAGTTTGTGTATCCTGCTTATACAACAATGCTGGGGCATCTACGCTCTAAAGCTCTAGATGCTTTTAAAAATAAGCTGGAGCAATCACTAAACAATGGAGAAGGGTTTGCTTCATCTGTTCGCATGTGGATGCAGTCTGTTATGCTCGAGTTTGACAAAGGATCTGCTGGTACAGTCAGATAGGATTCTTCTTCATAGCATATATTGCCACCTGTAACTTTATATGCATGTTTTAGAATTAGTTGACAATTAGGGTCCCAATGCTAGCTTGGGTCTCCGTCTTTCTTCTGGATTTAAATTAGTTGTCATTCGGTCTTTCCTGCCTATGCTATTTTAACTCGAACATTTTCTACTCCAGACCTATATGGAATGTGGACATTCAAAGTGAAGAAAAATGTGAGAATTGCTACTAATTTGTAGGATTGAGATTCGGTTCTTCAAAGGTTTACATGGTTTTAATTCCCAAATCCCAAGTCATTTGTAAAGGAAATATGCAGAATCAAATGAATATGCACAATCTTACTTTTAGTCCATAGTTCTAATGAATTTAAAGGCAATTGCATATGAAGAAGATTAGGGGAAAAAAAGAGAGTGCTTCCGAGAATGCAAATCACTGTACTATGATACTGCTGATTTATCTTATACAGGGAGAGTTTATTGAGTATGGCCGGTCTCACCAAAAATTCTCGAGGATATTTTAAATTTGATTTGGATTCACACTGTAATGAGTTATAAGAAGAAACGAGTGCTTCTGAGGATGCATATTACTATGCCACTGTTGATTTATCCCATTAATGGGGAGTTTATTGTGTATTTTGGTCTCACCAAATTTTTTCAAAAGTATATTTGAAATTTGACTTTTAGAGTCAGTGTAGAGTTATAAAACTAATTATTTAATCTTGAAGCAGAATCTTTAGGAATTTTTTTTGTATTGTTATTCTTCAATTTCATAGATCTAGAAAGTCTAACTTTATCTGCTTTTTTTATGGGTGTTTTTATATTTATTTACATAAATAAATGGAAAGAAGAACATTGCTTACATAAATGCTTCATCCTATTTGGTGCTTGTTTAATATTATTTGCACTTTCCAGATGCTGCTGTAAGACAGGCTAATTGGGGTGCTTCAAAAGTGCGAGACAAACTTAGGCGTGATATTGATTTCCATGCTTCATCTGTATGCAGTGAAAAGTTAGCGGGGATAACGACTAACTTTGAGGTGATATTGTTGTGACTATAATGGAGATTAATTGGTTGAGCTGAGTGATGTTCAATTGATGCCTGCAATGTCTCTGTCAAATACTAAATAGAAGTATCTTCTGCAGAGACAACTGGCCAAAGCTTTGGCTGAGCCTGTGGAGTCTCTCTTTGAAGCAGGTGGAAAGGACACCTGGCTTTCAATAAGAAAACTTTTTAAACGTGAGACGGAAGCTGTTGTATCAGAACTTTTAACTTCCATTGCTGGTTTTGAGCTGGATGAAGAAACGGTTGAAAGAATGCAACAAAGCTTAAGGGACTATGCAAGAAAAGTGGTGGAAAATAAAGCAAGAGATGAAGCTGGAAAGATTCTCATTCTCATGAAAGATAGGTAACTGTATTTTAAAGATAGCTCGTCATATATTTGGTATATTTAGTGAATCTTGGCTTTGAAATGTAAAATTTGTTATAAAATTGATTGATTATTGAAGTATTGGAACTTGATAGTAGTAAGGATAGAAACAACTCATGACACTGTTCTATTTTTTATTCATTGATCATGTCTGATTGGAGTAGAATGCCAGAATTTTCAAGCAGAAGTTTCTGTATGTTACTGTCATGGGTCTGGTTTGTTTTGGCATTTTACTATGTCCCGCTAATTTGTACTTTCTGAGTGTTTCTTTGTAAGACATGTAGGTAGATAGAAATTTTGCATTTATCTGATTAAAAGGGGTAGAAAAAGACATAAGAAAACATTAAGAGAAGCCATTAAAAAATACCTTGCTTTAAATGGTTTTGCTGAAATTTTAGTTTTCGATAAACCCCAATAGCATCAATTGATCCATGTAACTGGCCTCACCTAGGGTGACAAGGACTAGTTATTATTATAATATTGTTGTTGTGGTTGTTTGTTTCCATTATTTTGTTTTGGAGGATGCCCTTTATACTTCTTTTTTCTGTTGTGATGAAAGACAGTGCACTGGAAATACTTGTCATTCATTTTTTGGGTTAATTTGGTGGCTTACTGATTTTCCTAAGAATTTTCAGGTTCTCTACAGTGTTCAATCATGACAATGATTCACTCCCTAGGGTTTGGACTGGGAATGAAGATGTCAGAACTATTACAAGGGATGCTCGCTCTGCGGTAATCAATAGCAACTTCAATCATTACTTGTGATCTTGCTTATACTTTAAATTATATTGAAAATACACTTTTTTTTAGCACTATGTAAAATATTTTCTGCCATGTACCAGTCGCTTAAGCTTCTATCAGATATGACTGCTATACGCTTGGATGAGAAGCCGGATCGGATTGAAAGTGTACTTCATTCATCCCTCCTAGATAGAACTGTTGCTGCAACATCTTCACAGTATGCAACTAGAGAAGCTTTTGTGGATCCACTGGCTTCAAGCACGTGGGAGGAGGTAGTATATAGTGATATTTGTGGTTCCCCTGATAATGTTGTAGTCAAAATTATTATATTTGAGAATCTGTAAAAAATGTAGGTTTCCCCACAAGATATACTTATCACTCCAGTGCAGTGCAAGTCTTTGTGGAGACAATTCCTGGGAGAAACTGAGTATACAGTTACCCAAGCTTTTGCAGCTCAGGTAAAATAATTAGATAATATTCTTGTCTACCTTTTCACTTTGCTTATATTAATTGATTTTTTCCTGCAGTATATGAAAAATGAAATCCTCAAGCAGTTCAAGAAAGTTATCTGGTCATCAAGTATTGACACCTAATTGTTAACGTTTTTTAATTTAAGTAATTAGAGCATCTCCGATGGTTCTTATCTATTTGGTTCTTAACTATTTTTAAGTGGGCTCAAAAATGCCATATATGATTTAAGGAACACTATCATTTTTTACACCAATGGTAAGAAACACTATCATTTTTTACACCAATGGTAAGAACCATTTCTTGGTTCTTAACCTTCTTTTAGTGGGTCCCACAATGGACCCCACATTTTTATAATTCTATTTAAATTTATTTTTATTTCAAATTAATAGAATTGGAACTAGGGTAGAAAAGAGAGAGAGAATCGGGAGAACAGAAATTGAAGAAATGTGAATTTGATTTCTTACAATACTCCGAAGGTTACAAACCTTTTATAGGTTGAGTCTTACAGCTATAAGATAACTGCTCCTAACTACCTAACTAACAAACTCTCATAACTGATAGTGCTGACTCAGCACTTCAGTTATGTTACATACTGATTTTGTAATCTAGCCTATAGTATAACTATCGTATACTCTAATATCCCCCCTCCAATCTCAAGGTGGTTGAGGAGACTCAATCGCATTGAGAGTGGACCTTAGTGCACAGAATCTGGTGGGAGACAGAGGCTTGGTGAAGGAGTCGGCTAGTTGATCAGTAGCTGGGACATGCTGAACAGAAAGGGCCTTGGCAAGGACCTTTTCTCTGACAAAGTGTATGTCCAGTTCAATATGCTTTGTCCTTGCATGCAAGACAGGGTTGTGAGTCAACATCACAGCACTTAGGTTGTCACAATAGAGCTGTGGAGTGTCGAAAGGAACACTGAGTTCAGTGAGCAGAGAGAGGATCCATAGCACTTCAGTAGTGGTATTTGCCATGCTGCGATATTCCGCCTCAGTGCTGGATCGTGCAACTAGTGGTTGCTTCTTGGAGCACCAAGATACTAAGTTAGGTCCAAGGAAAATGCAGGATCCAGAAGTAGAGCATCTATCATCTGGATCACTGGCCCAATCAGCATCACAACAGGCCTTGATAGTGAAGGGCTGAGAGGTGGAAGAAGGCTGCAGTAGCAGCCCGAACCCCGAAGTGCATAGAGCCTTTTAGATAGCGGAGAATCCTTTTTACAGCTTGCCAATGTGTTTCCAGAGGGTGTGCCATGAACTGGCAAACTTTGTTCACACTGTAGTCTGGAGGCTATCTCAGGTCTTGTCAAAGTAGTATATTGTAATGCTCCCATTATAGATCTGTAGACACTAGGGTCAGCTACTGAATCTGTCCCAACCTTGAGCAGTTTACAATTGCTCACCATAGGAGAAGAAATGCCCTTAGCTTCCAATAGTATAACTATCGTATACTCTAATACAAATTAAATATTAATTTATATATATTTTAAATAAAAAAATAATACATTTCTTCATGAAACCCATTTCACCCATTTTTACCCTCACATTTCTTCAGAATCCCGCTTTCTTCATAAACCCATTTCTTCATAACCCTGAGCAATCCAAAACCCCTTTTTTCATATAACCCAGAACAACACAAAAGTCCATTTCTTCATAAACCCACTCCGAAGGTCTTCTTCCCTAAAACAACACGCCTCCTTCATCCATCTTTGGTCTCAGATTCTGTGTTTTTCTGCTGGGGAGTTTTTTTCTTTTTTGGTACAGTGGAAAACAATATTTTAATGGTTAGGAACCGTTCCTTATATAAGGAACGGTTTTTGCATCTCCCCTCCTTGTCAGCATGCTCCAACTGTGAGCAAAAGTAAGGAACGGTTCTTAAAATAAGAACCCAGTTAAGGACCTCGTGCTGGAGGTGCTCTTATATGATCTGTCTTATATGCTGTCTGTATGCATTGAGATAGAGAGAATGGATGGAGGGGGAGTATCAGAGTATATGTAGTAGAGCTAGGCTTAGCTAGTATAGTTAGCCTATGTAAGTGATGTAACTGTCAGTAACTGAAAGTGCTGAGTCAGCACTATTCAGTTACTCGACTGTAACTAACTCAGTTGTATTCTCACAGCTATAAAAGCTGATCCCTGTACTGAAATCATTTAGAATTGAACACTTTATGGGTGAGCGGAAGTGTACTCAGATCCGTGAAGAACAAATAAATATTGTAGTGCACATGAATAATACTTTTGCAGTGGGGCCCATTTGTCGGTACTATTTGTACAACAACAACAACAAAGCCTTATCCCACTAGGTACTATTTGTACAAAGCAAAATAAATCAGAAGGTGGACCAAATTTAACATGGAAAACCCTCTTTGTAAACGGAGTGAAAAACCAGAAGACCAGCTCTGAAAGTACTTTGCTATATACAACTACCTTGGGGACTACTTCAAGCCATACAATTAATCTTAACAGGAAAAAACGATCCTATTTTTTGGGAACTACAAGCCCTTATGGTTGACTTATGTAGATATGCTTCTTTAGTTCATCATGTAAGAATGTTGTCTTTACATCAAGCTGTTCGAGTTTCAAGTCAAACATACATACAGTAGATAATAGGATTTGGATAGAGCTATGCTTCACCACGAGAGAATACTCCATGGAAGTCAATGTCCTCCTTCTGAGCATAACACCTACCAGTCTCCTTGAACATTGGAGATTCAATACCAGGGTTTCATTCTTTGCTTTTGTTGCTGTCTATTGCATCATCTTCCATAAAGAAAGCAAAGGATATAGGATCTGCATAGTGCACAAGCAATAGAATCCAGATATCTCTGAGGTTTCCCCATTTGTTGTCTTTACATCAAGCTGTTCGAGCTCCAAGTCAAACGTACATACAATAGATAATAGGATTTGGATAGACTATAGAGCTATGCTTCACCACGAGAGAATACTCCATGGAAGTCAATGTCCTCCTTCTGAGCATAACCCTTTCTACCAGTCTCTCCTTGAACGTTGGAGATTCAATGCCAGGGTTTCATTTTTTGCATTTGTTGCTGTCTATTGCATCATCTTCCATAAACAAAGCAAAGGATATAGGATCTGCATCTGACAAGTCAAGTGCACAAGCAATAGAATCCAGATATCGGTTTCCACATGCGTTGTCATTCTCTTCCTGTAACAATACTTTATGCCTCTACTCTAGCTTCTTCACTAGCACTCTTGTTGCCAGGTTCGTCTTGTTGTTTTTCTTCAGGCTGAGCAATAGCTGAAGTTCTTGGTTGACATGTAATATGGCGTGATCTCCAATTTCCACCTCCAATCAAGTGATAACATACATCTTATGGAACTTGCGTTGCATATACTCTGTTTTACTTTTGCTTAAACACAAGCCATGTGATTTCAAGCGTCCCTCCTCAACCCTAGTTTACCATTTATACCCTCCCTCACTCGACTCTCCAACTTGGATTATATCATCTGCAAAAAGCATGTGTTGAATTGGGGGAGATGAATGTCAATAAATATATGCAATTTAACCGTGTATGAATTACAATATGATTTTTTGGTGGACATGAATTTTCTCAGAACCCAAACAGTTCGTTGAGTTGGCATTGGTTATTTGAGTTGCATCCATAATTAAATGTTACATTTATTGCATTTTGGTTGTAATGTTATACGTATCGAACACTTTATGAATCCAGAAAACCATGTAATTTTTCAAGGCCTTCACGAATATGTATTTGCAGCAAATGGTAGGAATTAGAAACGCGTCATTCCTTCATTCCCTGACTGGAAACAGTACAAACTCTAAATTATGTAGGGAAGCTTAGACATGAGAACTGAAATGCAATAAACATTCAATATGGACGACTGGATGTAACTCTGATAACCCATGCAAACTCCATGACTGTTTGGTTTTATGGAGGATTCTTTTACTGTAACCTTGCATACAGGATTGATTGAAAAACTTCCATAGATAACTGATTTTTGGGTGTCTTAGTTAATATAAAATGTGTGTAAATCATGTTGTCTCTTGAGCCTTAATTCTTCTGAACCTAGTTGCCGATGTTGCCGGGCTTCATCACACATCAGTGGGTTGATTTCCATGATATAACCAGTTTGGTGAGAGTATTGCTTGCTAGGATTATGAGAATTGTTTTTGCTCCTAGATTTTTTACTTTCTTTTTGTGTGGTCCTTTTTGTTTTATCTTGCTGTAGTTTTTAAGAAAATGTCATTCTTGTCCTTTCTCTTCACCTCGGGACTTGTTCAGTTCCAGGCATACTAACGAAGGTGCTATTTCCTTTTCTTTTTCTTTTTTGTTGTGGGTTCAGGAGGCCTACAGGCGGAATAACAATTGGTTACCTCCTCCATGGACAATAATGTTAATGGCGGTACTTGGTTATAATGAATTTATGGTTCTTCTAAAGTAAGTATCACTTTCTAAAATCTTGAACTTGGTTTTTTTATCATCATCATCATAATTGTTGGTGGTGGTGTCTATTTCCCTCAGTTTAATAATGACATTCGCTGACTTTATATGTGAAACAGAAATCCTTTCTACCTGCTGGTGATATTTGTTGTCTGTCTAATTGGAAAGGCTATTTGGGTACAAATGGACATAGCTGCAGCTTTTCGAAATGGCATTGTGAGTATGAGTGGTCTTTTTTGTTGTTGGATGCTCAAAATTCTCTGCTGTGGTTTCTTCTGTCTAACTGAATATAAATATAGCATAAGGGCTGGTTGAATGATGTCAACTACAATGGTGACCTACTCTATATCTGATTTTTATCTACTTTGTGCATATTTTGTTTGCAGCTGGCTGGAATACTATCCATTTCATCAAGGTTTCTTCCCACAGTTATGAACCTTCTTAAACGTCTTGCTGAAGAAGCTCAGGGCAATCCAACGTCTGAAGGAACTGAACAACAGAGTTCAGCTGCTCAAGTATTCAGAAATCAGGTGCAAAGACCTGATTTAGTGTCAAGCTCAATATCCAATTCGTCTTTATCAAGTGTTGACTCATCTAGTGGTGATAATGAATCCTCAGCCACAAACTTGTCTCAGAGACGAAGAACAAACGTTACAGAAGCTGAATTTTCGTGATTAATTTACTTTGAAGACGGTTGGCATCAGAACAGGATACGCACCAGCTACGGTGCTTTCGCACATCAGTTTTGTATTATTATAATAGTATTTTACTTTTCTTCTTACCCGTCCTTATATTAATATTTTTGTACCCTCCCTGTAAATTATCCGATTACATGAAGGGTCTATTTGGGTTCTGCCACTTAAAATCTTATCCTTGCTATAGTGACGGAACAATAATATTGTAAACTAAACTTCCTTTTCTTTTTAGCAACTTTAAAATGTTTTGATAATCTTCTCTTTATCAACAACGAAATAGATATTTATCTTCACTTGAGAATTCATTTGCTTAAAGGGCAAGATTCCTCACAGCCGTATTTGCTTAGCTCCCAACAAGCAAATAAAAACATTGCACTAAATGAAATCAGAAGGAATAAAATTGTAGTTTCATTATACCGCTAAACCTGCAGATCGGTTTTTTTGACAACTTAATTGGTCAAAACTCAAATCGTACGGGTCCTTGGTTGTAATGATTTTCGATACATAGAAGAGCTTGTGATGAAATACACTATACTGTTACATCACATGCTTTCCTCGAGTAATATTTTATATTCAGTTTTTTAGATTATATTATTATACAATTAATAGATTATCGCAGTTAATAATTTTTGGTTTTTTTTATAATAATATTTTTTGGATTTTATTAATATATATTGTTAATGTAAACATCTTTTATATCGTTAACTAACCTTAATTTGATACACCATTACACGTTTGAATGTTATACTATTTTAAAAGTCACCCGTAGTATGTGGTTGATTGATAGTATAGCAAACTTTATCACATTGTATCGAAATCAAACTCAATTTTTTTTTATAATGTTTTTTATATGAAACTATTTTTGTATAATATATTTTAAAAATATTTCTTTGTCCCGATTTTCAAAATTTACCACCTATATCCGAAGTCGATTATCTTCTAACCCAAACTATTGACAAGGTCAACTTTCAGCCCGGGTATACGATCGCAAAATTAGAATGTCAAAATATGAAACTATTTTGATATAGTATATTTAAAAAATATTTCTTTGTCCCGATTTTCAAATTTTACCACATATTTTCGAAGTCGATGATCTTGTAAGCCAAACTATTGACTAGGTCAACTTGGTGTACGATCGCAAAACTAGATGTCAAAACAGTAATTAGGGAAAAAATTTGGTGAAAGTAATTAAGTCAATTTTTATTCAAATTTGACCACTTATTTCCGAGCAGCTATTTTCTTTTATTTGTGACTCGTGATCGGTTGTTTCAGTTTTGTAACATTCGAAATCGTCCCAAATAGCAACATTGATGAAAGAAACTGAAGTTATACACTTTTCTTGTAATTATTTATGTACTGGCCGAGAATGTAAGACCGAGAACTCGTCTATGCACCGGACCAACCACCGAGAACTCGTCTATACATCGGACCAACCGATCTTACCTCCGCGAATGGGCCTTGACCCAAACTCCTCCGAAGCCGAGGACATGTCAGCACACCTGACACCCGAGAATAACTACTCGGCCCCAAGCTATCCATCCGCAGCTAACTGGGCCGAATATCTCGGCCAGCCATAATGCCACTCCGGACAATCAGGCTCTCGGATATCTCTCCCCATGATCGCGATCGATCCAAATATTCCTCCGCTTATTTCGGAGCCTGATCCTGAGAGAACAACTATAAATAGGGGGCTTACCCCTCATTCTAGAACTACGTTTGCTTTGATTCCCTTTTGGATACGTAGGAGCAGAATCCACATTCTGTCAAGCACAATCCAAAAACACCCCACTGATCCTCGTTCAGCCGAGTATTTCATACCCGAGATATTTGGCAGGAACATTTGGCGCCGTCTGTGGGGATCGAAGCAAATATTTTCCCATACCACACAAAAATGGTGAGGACGAGAAGTGGAAACTGCAGGAGGGAGGAGCCGAGGAATGCTGGGTCCTACGGGATAAAATTGAAGAACTGGTTCAGGCGGGTCACCTCAGCAACTTTGTCCGAAGAAACAACAACAACAGTGAGAGGCGTGGGGGAAACAGAAGAAGAGAGGGTGACCGAAGCCCGAGGAGGGGCGGCGATCGAAGAAATGAGGAGTAGAGACCAGAGAAAGGCAAAATGAAAGACGGGAAGAGGATAATGTCATTCGGGGGGTGATAAACACCATCTCAGGAGGGTTCGCGGGGGGAGGCGCCACAAGTTCAGCTCGGAGAAGACATCTGCGGGCCATCCGAGCTGTTAACTCGGTATCTGGCAAGCCTCCCCGGAGTTCCCCCCCTATTATCTTTTCTGATGATGATTTCGTGGGAGTGGATCCCAACCAGGATGACCCCATGGTGATCACCGTCACGGTTGGCCAACTTCTCGGTCAAAAGAACCCTCGTCGATCGGGGAGCTCCGGATATATTGTACTACTCAACGTTTCAAAAGCTAGGGATCCGGAGAAATCAATTCAGTAGATGACAAGAAACTTCGTTGGCTTCGCAGGGAGCAGAGTTGATACTCGGGGATATATTGACCTCTTGACCACTTTTGGTGATGGCGAGCTTCTAAAACCATCATGGTCGGTATGTGTTGGTAAACGCAGATTACATCGTATAATATCCTCGATCGGAAGGCCGTCCTTGAACGAGTTAGGGGCCATGGTCTCTACTCCCCACCTCACGATGAAGTTCCCCTCCAGCTCGGGAGATATAGTGGTGTCCGAGCGGATCGGAGGATGGCGAGACAGTGCTTCTGGCCCGATAGTTTGCGGGTGAGCAAACTTAGACCCGCACTTGATAGAAACCCTAGACGGGGAAGGACAAGGCGGTGAATTGATAAACTCCGTTGAGTTGGATCCCGGGATGGACGTGCGGGAACAACGTCCGCAACCTATTGAGGAGCTAGAGAAGTTCCAACTCGGCGCGCGGCTGAGCAGTGTACTAAGCTCGGTGGTCACCTTGAACCTACTCGAAAGAAGAAATAAAACAAGTCTTTGCGCAGAAATGCCGATCTATTTGCGTGGACCACATCCGACATGCCGGGAATTGATCCCAACTTTTTATGCCATAAATTGGCAATCATCCCGAGGCGGCTTGATGGCCCGAAGAAAGAGGAGATTAGGTGAAGAGAGGAGAGAAAGTAGTCGAAGAGGAGACGGCGAAGGCTGGTCAAGGCCAACTTTATCCGAGAAGTAGAATACACCACATGGTTGTGCCAACGTCGTTCTCGTCAAGAAAGCAAACGGCAAGTGGCGCATGTGCACCGATTATACGGATCCGAACAAAGCATGCCCAAAAGACTCTTATCCCTTGCCGAGTATTGACAGTGGTTGTGACAGGCTTCCTGGATCTGAGAATTTTAAGCTTCTTGGATGCGTACTCACGGTACAACCAAATTAGAATGTACCCCGGATGAGGAGAAAACGACCTTCATTACGGAGGGGTCAAATTATTGCTATAGAGTAATGCCGTTTGGGGTTGAAGAATGCGGGAGCTACGTACCGAGAGACTTATGGACCGAGTATTTGAGAAGCAAATTGGCGGGACCATGGAAGTATATGTGGATGACATGGTAGTGAAATCGATGACCCGTAGCCACCACTTTAGATCCGGAAGAAATATTTCAGCGATTGAGAAGGTTCAACATGAGGCTCAATCCGGGGAAAAGTGTGTTTTCGGTGTCCATGGGGGGTAAATTCCTCGGCTTTATGCTTACCCACCGGGAATGAAGCCAATCCGATAAGTCTTGGGCGTGATTGAGATGAGAAGCCCGCGAACGTTAAAGAAGTACAAAGATTGGCGGGGCGGTGGCGTCATTATCTCGGTTCCTACCCAAATCCGCGAGAAAGCTCGGCCTTTCTTCAAGCCTTGAAGAAGCCCCAAACCTTCAAATGGACCGAGGAGTCTGAAAAAGGCTTTTGTCGACTTCAAGGACTTTCTGTCCTCCCCCTGATATTAACAAGGCCCATCTCTGGGAAAGAATTGTATCTCGATTCTGTCGACCTCCGAGAATGCTATTAGCGCTGATCATCGTGCGGGAGGTAGAGAAAGCCCAAATGCCGGTATACTTCATCGTAGGGTGCTCCATGATGCCAAACTTCGGTATCAAGTTATTGAGAAGTCGGTCTTAGCCTTGGTGACTGCAGCTCGGCGGTTGCGCCCGTGCTTCGTGAGTCACCAAGTGGTTGTTAAGACGGATCACCCCATCAAACGGATACTCAAAAACCCGAATTGGCGGGGCGTATGATTGCTTGGTCGGTAGAGGTTGTCCGAGTTTGGCTTGAAATACGAGATGAGAGGACCCCTGAAATCACAATGCCTGTCTCGACTTCATAGCCGAGCTCCATCCACGGCCCGGAGAGGCCGAGGATACATGGTGGAATCTATACGTGGATGGATCCTCAAATATCGGAGCGATGGAGCGGGGGTGATTCCGGAAGGACCAGGAGATTTGATCTTGGAGCAATCGTTGAAATTCGAGTTCAAAACCTCGAACAATCGAGGCCGAATATGAAGCTCGATAAGCGGGACTAAGGTCGGCGAATGAAATGGGGCGAAAGGCATCAAGTGCCAAGTGATTCACAACTAGTCACCTGGACAAATATCCGGAGGCTATCGACGAAGGAACCTCGGCTTACCGAGATATTTGTGTAAGGTCAACCACTAATCTCCGGCTTTGAAAAGTTCACCATTGAGCATATTCCCAGAGAAGAAAACACTCGGGCTGATTCTTTGTCTAAGCTTGCCCGGACAAAGAAGCCGGACACCACGGAATCGGTCATTCAAGAAACCTCACCTTGAACCAAGCATTGGGACGAAAGAGGTGATGGCCAATGAGTTGGTTGACCAGAGTGGATGGCACCTATCCGGGAGTACTTATCCTCATAAACTCTACCCCTCGGATCGGTGAAGCCGGAAAGTCGAGGCTAAGGGCGAGTCATTTCACCATAATCGCGGGAGTCGTATAAGCGAGGATTCTCGGCGCCTTTGCTCAAATGTCTAACCAAGGCACAATCTAAGTATGTCATGGAAGAGGTTCACAGAGGAATCGTGGTTTTCACGGTGGAGGCGGATCAATGGCCTCCAAGATAGTCCGAGCAGGTATTATTGGCCTACCCTTAGAGCCGTGCATGGAGTGGACGAAGCGGTGTGATGAGTGCCGAGAGATGTTCCAATGTAAATCATACCCCACCCCGAAGGACTTCACACATTAAACTTGCCTTGGCCGTTTGCAATATGGGGAATGGACATCACGGGGCCTTTCCCGAGAGCCAAAGGCCAAGTCAAATTCCTCTTGTGTAGCCATGGACTACTTCACTAAATGGATCGAAGCGAGAGCCTTTGGCTAAGATTACCGCGAGAAGGTGCGAGAAATTTGTGTGGAAGAGCCTCATTTGTAGGCACGGAATTCCCTTCGCAATCGATAATTCGACAACGGAAGACAATTTGTGGATAAGAAGCTACGGGAATTCTATGACAACCTCGGTATCAAGCACCAAGTTACATCCGTTGAGCACCCCCAAAACCAATGGGCGGGCCGAAGCGGCTAACAAGATCATCCTCGGGAGCTGAAGAAAAGAGTAGGAAGATCTAAAGGAGCACAGGCGGAGGAGTTACCGAGTATTCTCTGGGCCTACCACTGTCGCCTCAATCTACCACTCAAGAAACACCTTCCCGGTGACGTACGGACCGACGCCATGATCCCATAGAGGTTGGGGAACCGGTCTTTCCGACGTGTGCAACACGAGCCGAACGACAATGAGAGCAATATGAGGATCGAACTTGACTTGGTAGAAGAGGTTAGGGAGGAAGCCGAGAATCGGAGAAAGAAGCACAAAACAGAGAGCCACTAGAAGGTATAATTCAAGGGTAAGGCGAGGAGTTTTCTGCATGGAGACTTAGTGCTAAGAATAAAAGGGGAAGCAAGGAAGGAAGGACCGCACGGAAGGCAAGTTAGCGGCGAATTGGGGAGGACCGATTCAGAGTAGTTGAAAACACAGGGAACGGGGCCTATAGGTTAGAAGAATTGTCGGAAATCCTATCCCGAGGACTTGGAATGCCTCTCATTTGAAGTTTTATTACACTGATGTATATAGTCGGGTCTTTGTACTCTTTTCCTACCTCGGTATTTTTTCCCAAAATGGGTTTTGGCCAGGGGAGGTTTTAACGAGGCACACCGCGGACTCCATTCAATAAAAAGCGAGAATTTATTATGAATATGGTTTTATTTTTCCTTGCCTTGCCGAAGTCTTTATTTTGCGGACATCCTATTTTAATGGCCGTCTGAGCCGTTGTCGGAGGGGCCAAGTATGAGCCGCCACGGCACGAGTCGAGCCGTAGTCGAGGGGCCAAGATGAGCCCTGGCCGAGTCTGAGCCGTTGTCGAGGGGCCAAGTATGAGCCGTGAGTCTGAACCGTTGTCGAGGGGCCAAGTATGAGCTCCCCAGGCCCGAGTCTGAGCCGTAGTCGAGGGGCCAAGTATGAGCCCCGTGGCCACGAGTACGAGCCGTTGTCGAATGGGCAAAGTATGAGCCCTGGCCGAGTGAGCCGTTGTCGGAGGGGCCAATATGAGCCCTTGGCCGTCACTGGCCGTTGTCGATGGGGCAAAGTATGAGCCCGCAATGAGCACGAGCCGTTGTCGGAGGGGCAAGTATGAGCCCGACTGAGTCAAAGCTGGCCGTTGTCGAGGGGCCAAGTGTGAGCCCTACGGCCGAGTCACTGAGCCGTTAGCCGAGTTCGAGCTAGTCGGAGGGGCCAAGTTTGAGCCCGTGCGCCGAGTCCGAGCCGTTCAATTCCAAAGGCCAAGTCGAGCCTCGTGGCCGAGTACTGAGCCATAAAGTTAAGTATAAAGGTCGAGTGCGATCTTACTAGCCGAATCCGAGGCTCTTTGTATAGTTATTTACGTTGAGTTCAAGCTACGAAAATAGTAAAGTGAATATGCACAAAAACAAAATTCGTAAAGGCCAAGTATGAGCCATTGTTTTATTAAGGAAACCGAAGTACAATAAGGCAAAAATAAAGCCGAGTGATACATTCAAGGAAACCGAAGTACAATGAGCAAAAATAAAGCTAAGTTTGACTCTTGAAAAGTACATTCACGGGGTCGAGTGCGGCGAGGGTTGAAAGCCGAAATTGAAAATAAGGGCCACTCGGCCCCAGTCCCCGATTCAACGCCACCACGCTCTCTTAAGGGAGGTCGTAGTTCACACTCCCCCCGAGAAAGGCGGGACGATGAGGTGCTCGGGCGACTCAGGGAGTAGACGACCTCTACCCCTTTCTCGACTCCAGAAGATTATTATTCTCCCGAGTTAACATCCTTCTTGAAGGATCGAGGAATCTGGATCCCATCTCCCACTTACATCCTTTTTGGCGGATGTGAAACCCAAAAAGGATGTTAACTGGGAGAGGGACGTAAACCCCGATGTTAGCATAGAATTACTCGGGTGGAAGAAGCAAGAAAAACGAACTTGGGTGATAGAAAAGGATGAGGAATGAACAAGTGAGAAGGGCCCTATTTATAGGCAAGAAAGGAAGTAGTATGTGTGAAAATTTGTTGGGAAAACAAACCTCGAAACCAAGCGAAAGCGGCGATTGCGTGAACCCATTCACGGTTTCCAAAAGCATTTAATGCATGACAACGCAAAATGAAAAACACGTGCTTTTAGTGTAACGACCACCGAATCCATTTTGGGCGGTAGAGTATTCGGCCTTAGCCAAAGATTCGATGGACAAGCCAAACACAACGAAGAATCAACAAAATGATAATGATATTCATTCAAGTAATCGAGTTACAAGGGCATGAGCCTAGTACAAAGGATGAACAAAAAACTATAAACATTCTTTACTCCCCACCTGGCTTTCCTCGGCCTCTACATGATCGTCCGGAGAGACCCCACTACGTCCACCTCTTCCTCCCCTCGGGAATGATGGGAACAAGTTCCCCATTTACCACCTCCATATTCACATCGGCCCCAAAAGGTCGATGTCGGGAACCGTAACCTCGGCTTGGGCAATGCCTTTGTCAAAACCTTTCCGTGCTCGATGACAATGCAATGGGTGGCCTCTCATCGTCCTCCTCAAGCGGTATCTTGCCTCGAATCTCGGCCTCCAAGGCGACCTTGAGCCGATCAATCTCGGCTGAGCCTCTTTGATTTTTCTTCTCAAGACGAGCCTTGTCTTCTTCCACTCGAGCTCTGCTTTCCTCGATGATTTCCCGAGAATCCAGCTCGGAGTTCCGAGTGTTGATATCGGCGATGGTGGTAGTCAAGCGTTCATTCTCGAAGGCAATCCGGAAAGATCCCCTTCAACCTCTCTATAGCGGCGAACTCGGACTCCAATTCTTGAGACTTCCTCTCGGTCTCCGTCACCTCTCGATTCTGAAACGAGCCAAAGCCGCAAAGACGAAGGCGAGAGGCAGAGAGGGCCTCCATCTTTGGATCGGGCCCCTGCTGCTGATAAGCCGAAGATCGGCGGCTTTTAAGAGGGTCGAGTCGAAAGAGGAGGAGGGGTTGAAGTCTTCACCCCGAGAGATGAAGTCCCCGCCTTCGGGGTGGTGTTGTACCATTTCGGCTCGAGGGGGTAGAAAGTGGTTTGTTCTCGCCCCACGATTTGCGTCCCCGAGTAGTGGGGCGAGGGAGCTTGGGCCGAGAAAGGGAGAATCTTCGGCCACCACTTCAACCTCTGCCTCTTCTTCCTTTTTGAGGGGGATGACGAAGCCCCTTTCGCGAAACCTTGGTGGGAGGAGGTCTTTTCTGCTTCTTCTCTACCAAGAGGGACCACGACCCTCTTTACCAACACCAGCCTTGACAAGCTTTGAAAAGTCGAACTTTCCCATGATGATCAAAAAGAAAGAGTTGTTAGTATAACAACACAGTGAAAAAATACTTAAGAAACTAAAAAGCCGAGCACTTACTTTTAAGATCGGACCTTGGGGTGGAGGAGAAGGGGAGTTTCATAAGGCGTGCACAATGGAGGCCGAGGAAGACCCTCTAGTACATCTATATCCCGCCTATCCTCGTGGCGGGGAACGATACTCGGCCGAGCGAATTTTGTGGGAGAGGATTGCCAAGTATAAAGGAAACTTGGCATGTTTATTCTCGTCAAAAAAGTGGGAAGTATGAGAACTCGAAGGCGAACACGGAAGAAGCCAACCTTGAAGTCTTTATAAGGCGAGGCGAATAAACTAAGAAGACCTCTTCTGTTCAACCCATTAAGAGATACCCATCCCTTTTTCTCGCCAAATCTGGTTTGATAAAAATACAAAAATTTTGGAGTGGTAGGCTCTATTCTTATGTATTTACATAGAATCTGAAAGGCTTTCATAAAAGCCCAAATTGTTAGGGTGAAGGCGAGTAGGTGCGGCGTTCATGGTTCTCGAACATCGCACTCAAACTCGATAAAGGAAGAGACACATGCGGTTTGTCAAAAAGTGTTTTATACATGTATGTAAAGGGGAGGCTCGGAAGGGCGAGCCCTTAGAAAGACACACTCGGTGCTCGTGCACGGAGAGCAAATAAACTTCGGACTCGTCCCAGAGGCCGAGATATTGATATGGGACCGAAGTTCAACAATAGAATCGAGGAGTCCGGTAGTCGGAAAAAAAGGTTCCAACCTCCCCTTTAACCTGTATACCCGGAAGGGTTATATCGGGAATAGGGTCTTTAGGAACCCTAAGGCGTTGTTTACGGGCGGCGGGTTTGGACACTCTAGGAGGGGGAGAACCGGACCTAGGCGAATCGGACTCGGAAGAATCTCGAGTCGGTCGAAGATGACCGGAGGAGGATGGTTCCGCCTCCCAACGCTCGATTCCCGCGAAGGAACAAGAAATGAGAAAGGGATCCCCAATTGGGGAAACTTCACCTCAACCAGAGGCGAAGTATTTGACTCGAGAAGACATAGATGGACTCATGTCCGAAGGTCGAAATGAGCTTAGAAGCACGAAGGAAGAGAAGAGAGACGGAGCGTGCACTGGAGGATGACAAGCGAGGAACAAGGGCGAAGCTTGGAAGACGAGGGTGAATGGCGAGAGAAGGGTAAGCGAAGTAGGAGGAGTTGGCGCCGGAGGAGGTATTTATAGCCTGCAATTGGTAGCCCATTGTCCATTGGGCCCAAAAAGGGCGCGACTTTTGATTGTCCCGACGCGACTTTTGATTTTCCCCCATTAAATGGGCGCGGAACTCTAGGGTTTCTTGTGCGTAGGCGTCTTAGAAAAGTAACGGAATAATTGCTTTCTCGACGAGAGAGAGAAGACTTGATTGAAATGACAATGAGAATGTGGATAAGCTGCATAACCGAAGAATAAGCTCGATTTTCATACGTGTCGCCTCCTTCGCTTATTCAAGCTCGGAGCTCGGGGGCTTGTGTATTGCCGAGAATGTAAGACCGAGAACTCGCCTATGCACCTGGACCAACCACCGAGAACTCGTCTCATACATCGGACCAACCGAAGCTTACCCCCGCGAATGGGCCTTGACCCAAACTCCTCCGGCCGAGGACATGTCAGACACCCGACACCCGAGAATAACTACTCGGCCCCAAGCTATCCATCCGCAGACTAATCGGGGCCGAATATCTCGCCAGCCATAATGCCACTCCGGACAATCAGGCTCCGGATATCTCTCCCCCATGATCGCGATCCGATCCAAATATTCCTCCGCTTATTTCGAGCTCCGATCCTGAGAGAACAACTATAAATAAGGGGGCTTACCCCTCATTCTAGAACTACGTTTGCTTTGATTCCCTTTTGGATACGTAGGAGCATAATCCACATTCTGTCAAGCACAATCCAAAAACACCCCACTAATCCTCGTTCAGCCGAGTATTTCATACCCGAGATATTTGGCAGGAACAATTTATTCTTCCTTTCACGATCTTTCTGGGTTTGTTACAAAATTTCTTGATCTTTGATATCCAACTTAAGATTAAGATCTCAATCTGAATCTTCACCCACCACAATCATTTGAGCAGATTCTAAAAAATATTTATATGCCAGGTATATAAGGATAACTTTATTAATATTGGTAAGTTACCAGTTACATGACCGCATAAATAGACTAAAGACTCCAAGTGGATAGGGTTTGAATGTCGAACTCTTTACGTATGGAATGAATTTTTGCTAGAAAGGAGCTGCCCGCCTTCGATTGGTGCCATTCACTCCCCCACACGAGATTAGTGCCCGCTTTCGGGGGATGCTTTGTAGACGCGGACTAAAAAAAATGGGCTAAAGACTATAACGCTGAGAGGGGATACTTTTCACTATAAATGCTGCCATGGGAATTGAAATTAGGGTGACGGTGTCAACTAACAAAAACGACTCGATTACTTAGTCATCCAACCCATCACGGTCTCGGGTGCCTCGTCTAGTGTTAAAGAAAAGAAATACATAATCATCTTGTATCTACGTTCTGCAAGAAAGATCTGGGTTCCATTGAAGTATTATACATCATACAAGAGCTGATAGTTACAATTATATTTACCCATCAACTGCAGTTAGAGCTTCTCCAGAGACCCAATCACTAATAGGAATAGTATTTCCTCTCGCTGCTGAGACAGATGACAGATCATGCAAATATGCAAGGAAAAATCACATGTATTAGTTTATTTTGTCTCAGCCTATATTATGATTTTGTTAAAAGAAGCACCAAACATCAACACGAAGTGAGTATTCTATCATACCAGCAAACCTGTCTGTGAATGCACCAATCTTAAACTCCCTTTCTAGAGGCGCATTCCCTTTGCCTGCCAGGAAAAAGCTTCAAATCCAGAGGAAGTGTGGTATGTTGTGTTCACTGCAAATTTCTTGTGTAAGATAAATTGATATAGAACTCTGGCACGGGAGAATTAGTATAGGAAACTTTTCAGCATCGTGTCATCATCATCACATGTTCGTTCATGTAAAAGAACATTTTCTCTTGAAAGTATGGAATTGTAGCTGAAAACTTACTATTCAATTCTATGGTTGTTTCTTCTTGCATAGATTGCGTAATTTGGAAATTGTTATATCTGCACCTCCAAACCCATCCATTGTAGCATCTGCCAATGGGAACTCAGCTCTAGATGTCAAACTGCAGGAAACAACTAAAAATAAGTAACATTTCTAAGATATACCAATAAAAAGAAATTCAGAATTTTCTGATATTAAGGAAATGAAATAATGCAATAGGGTAATAGTTTTTTTTTTTTTTTTGGAGATATAATAGTATAATTGTGTAAACCAATCCATTTTAACTTCCAAGTTCCAAGAACAAAGCAGTCACCTGCTCCGAAGAACAACGCATGGCATGCCAACCCGATTAGCTCCAGCAACCCCAGATTGGCTTCCCGCAACAAGGACACAGTTGCAGACAGGTAACCCTGCATATTCGGCTCCCGCACGTAGCGCAGCCACAATCTTATCTAGACTGGACAAACAATCAAGAAATTAAATTATAAGTGACCATGTTACTTTTGACCGTGTAGTCAACATCCAAATCAATGATTAATTTGACAATTGATAGGCAGTCAAATACTAATATATGTTCATAAGCACGTGTTCCAGTGGGGTTAAAAATATACTGTTACAGAATAGTTGAGTTGAGTAGTTGACAGATAAAGATAATTCGATATACCTAAAGAAATCCACCAGAGTTTAAGGAGCCCACTTAACTGTCATTCAAAATAATTGGTTGAATACAAACTCATATGTAAAGGGGGAAATCAAACCCAATTTTTTTTTCAAAAGCTGACAAAGCCCAATGGTTACATAAATCTGAAGGAACACTTTCTATCCATTGCCTCTAAAGAATTCCTTCAGATTTTCAGTTTCGTGGTCTATTTGGCACCAAAACTGCCACGTTTTGGATTCAATTTTGCTTTTCTTCAATAGAAAAAAGAGTTTTATTAGAGCAAAAATGCCTTATTTTGTCTTTAAAGTTTATGTTCCCAAATATCTTTAATTTTGGCTTTTGATCGAAATACCCCAGTCAAGTTAGATGTCAAACAATTAAGACCAAACACAACTTATTTTTTGTGAAACAAATTCAGGAATATAAAGTTTATGAATGAAGGAAAAGAATAAAGCTTATGACGAGAGTAAGGATCCCTAACAGAGTACACAAAATAAAGGACCAAGATATTTTGATTTATATTTTGCTGAAGTTAGAAGAGACAAATGAACCAACCTTTCAGATAAGCCGGTATCAATCTCAACACTCAACTTTAGCATGGATGCTACCTCCTTTGCCAACCTCTGCCTCTCAGCAGAAGCTAGTCAAAATGGCAGTCATGAAAACCTTAGAAAACAACGTTGTGCACTAAACAGACGTGCATAAGACGACACATACTATATACCTGCTTTTTTGGCTTCCTTGGCAAGCTGTTCATCCAAACCAGAAGAAATGACCTTTCCTGAGACAAGTTGACCATATAAACTTTGCTCAACCTCCTTATTACCCACCATAATTACTTGTATGCTTCGATCATTACCAAGCTTTTCCATTACGGCCCTAGTTTTAATAAAGGAAATATTAGTTTGCTCACATTCTCCTGGTTAAAAAAAAAAATCGGCAGCTAAACAGGCAATGAGCAAATTCAAATTAGTAGATTCTGAACCTCAGGGTCTCTCACCAACTTTTTTTTGGTGAATTGGGTCTCACCAATTGAAGCTTTTATGGAGCTCAAAGAATATTCATTATATTAAAATAGAATGCTATTCACATTTGAACTAGCAGTCATACTAATACCATGCAGCTTCACTACACATAGTTCAATCCTCAAATAAAGATTTTTTTCTGTGATTCTATTAAAAAAAAAAATGAAACGGAGAGAAAGAAAATAATGAAAATCTCAAGTTAGAGGAGGGCGATTGAGAAAGAGAGCATGAAGAAAATGATTTAATTGAAAGCTGTACTAATTACATGCCTTAACCTTCGCTAAAGTATTCCACAAATACATCCACTTTTGACTTAATAGTCCTCTTAAAGCTGGACTGTACATGTTATATGCTCCAAGTTTGTTTCAACTTTCAAGTACAAGAAACCCAAGCAAACCTCACCCCAACACCCTCCACCACCCAAAGCAAGATTTTGAAGGTAAATCAGCAAGCTGAGTTTCAAAGTGATTGAGAACATCCCTAGATAATGTACTCAAAACCATATTTCAGTAATTTCACAGATAACATATTATCAACCTAGTTAGTGACAATGTAAAGCTTTGGAACTGACTAGAAGTACCTGGTAATATTATCGCCGGTTTTACTGTAGGCCGTTAATATTACCACTGGAATTCCTTGGTTATATGCATCATCAATAAATCTGCCAATGGAGACAATTACTCAATGTTAAGCAATACAAACAAATTAAAGTTCCACAATCATCCAAGTTTCTAAATTTATAAAATATGGAAATATTTGAAAAATTTGAGAGGATCAAAACAGCCTATGAAGCAGAGACACTGGACACAGCATATGTGTGTGTGTGTGTGTGTGTGTGTGTGCTGTGTTTGTGTGTTTTTTTTTTGTGTGTATAAAACATTGAAAAATTTGAAAAACACTAGCCATATTGGAGCCCAAAATAATAAATTTTCATTTGAACATCTGTCAGGGTGCGTCATACATGTGTTGGTGTCATTAACGTGTCCTACTCGCGACACGGCACCAAAATGGTGTGTATGAGGTTTATCGATTACAACCAATTGGAGCACAATTCAATATTGAGAAGCAATGAAAACAAGGAGAATCATGTAAAATGGGACTTCCCTAACCCGATATCCTTCGAAAAATGAATAGAAGAGGCCAACTACTAACTCTAAATCTTATCAAGAAAGAAAAGGGAAAGTAAACATGAAATGTACATGTCTAGGGGCTTGCACAAGTAGCTTTACTTCATGGTCGTAGGCTCGTAGCCCATCAGTTCTGTCGCCAACCAAATTCACTCCTAATCAGTAAACACCAAATGAAATTCTAAGAGTAAATGCCTAGACCAAAACTATCCTCACTCCTTTGGTCTAGAACAAATCTCTCAACTAACAAATAATCCCTACTAATATTTAAATTGTGAACAACAGAAAAAGCCATTGCTCAGAAAATAGCAATTGAAAACCAAAATTGTATCATAAATAATCACGTGTGGTAATAAAATCCAGTAGAACAACTAAGAGACTCAAAAAGTAACTAAAATGTGAGAGAATGCCCTGGAATGTTAACTTAATAGAGACATTCAAGTTTAAAGAGATTGCTCTCCTTAACTGTACTGAAAAAGATAAGAAAACACATATGACACAAAATCATATCCAATGAATGTAAGATAACTCACTGTTCAACACCAGGTCGTAAAGGTAGATTTTTTGACATCACAAACTCTTCCAATGCCTTTTCCTGTCAATATATGATAGAGTTAACTTAAATAGGAGGCTCTACATATTCTGAATACATTTGGGGAAGGATTATTAGCTTATTAGGCTATTAGCTATACAATCCAATTCCTTGGACTTCAATATGAAGAAAGAATTAATCACATCAATAACTCATAATAACATTTCAATTAATGACAGAATCAGACAATCAGTGTAGAATGCAGAGGTTACATGTTTTGCCAAAAAAATCAGACATCCCTCCCTCCAAGGTAAAGTGTAAGTACGATACCTTTTCCTGCAAAACACTTTTTGTGAAAAGTTCCTTCTCGTTTGTGGGTAATGAAGTAGGCCACCCAATCTGCACGTTAGAGACAATGACAGCAGAACATACCTTAACTGATGTTCAGATTCAGAATGAAGATAACTGCTGAAAGTTACAAACAAACCTCCTTTTTTCTTTCACCAATAACAAGAGATTAACAACTTACTCGGTTAAAATACAAAAGTAGCATCTTTTCCTCATCTCCGGCACTTCTCCTGAAAAGTTATTACAAAATGGTTTACAAGCAACAAAGGTATTCATTCATATTGACTTGCAGCACTCAATAATCAAGATGCTTAAATGAAATTCAATGCATTTCATTACATGAAAGCAAGTGTGGCATCTCAACGCACCACCATTTCCATTGTAACAGAAAATTGAAAAACACACAACCACACATAAATAAATGCATGCATAAGCAATAGAATAATCTATAATCTAATAAACAAAAACGGACCTCAAAAGATCCGAATAGATAGGTTCGGTCCAATTTGCACAATCAAGTCCAAGCTTTTCAAAAGCTGCGAAGCACAAGAGAACAATTACGCACATTACAGTGATGAGCACAGCACAGAACAGAATCAATTCCGAAACACATAGTAATGATACCTTTATTGAAGGCTTGGCGATTGCCCACACGATATGCATCAAATAGAACCCTGAAATTTAAAAAAAAAATAAAGAGTTAAATAGAATAAGAAGTGTATGAAGAAGAAGATAGAGGAAAGTGAAAGAAGAATGAATCACCCATCGACTTCGAGAAGGAGAGCAAGGTCTTGAGAAGAGTGGTTACTGTTGTTGTGGTCGTTGTGTTGGATGGATAGCGAGCAAAACGCAGAGAAACGACGGCAAGATTTGGAGAGTGGAGGAACAAGAGTGGACGTGAATCGATGGGAAAGGGTGGTGGGAACGCGAACGCGGCATTCCAATCCCAATCTGAATGGAAGGCGCACGCCAACTGTATGCACAATTGAACATTCCATATCCCACTCCTTCTTCTTCTCACTGACAGTATCTATCTACTTCTCTCGCTATACCAATTTCGTTCAATATACTACTCGTCCATTCGGAAACAGAAAATTTTACCTTACCTTGGAGTCTTGGACTAAACTTCAGACTTGTCACCAACGCATCCAAACATATTAATTCTTTTATTTTGTAAATATGATATTAACAATAATGGATTATGTATATAATTATTTGTAGGTCACTCAAATATTTAAGAATTTTTAAGTAGGTTTCAAATTTCAAAAATTTATAATTGAGTTCCTCATCATAAGATTTTTCTTTTTAATTGAGTCTTTGATCATAGAAATTAAGATGAATCTATCATCAAATTAAGATCGTTCATATCAAATTATCCATGGAATAAATAGAGCGGAAGGGTACCCGAATCGGAAAACTAAGATTGTAACGCTCGGGGCTGACGAGGGCGGGGGGTGGTCGCCAGTGCAAGAAGGCATGGACAACGAGCGGCTCCTGGCAGGCTTTCAGGTGGTGGGACACATGAGTGAACCGATTACACACCCGAATGAGAAGGATCCTGAGACTGTGTAGGCATGGGACTATACAGTTGAGGATGTCTTATATGAATTGATCGGTACTACCTATACCAAAAAGATGCATCTTCTTTTCGGGAGCCAATCACTTAAGAACTCCACATTTAAGCGTGCTTGACTTGGAGCAATTCTGGGATGGATGACCTCATGGGAAGTTTACCTAGCTAGCGTGTAAGTGAGGATAAAGCACGATGAAAAGACCCGTGTTGGTCTGTGGGGACAGTCGTCAATCCATAAAGCAGTCAGGGATGTTACAAAAGGTATCAGAGTGGCGCCCCTCCCAGTACGATGTGGTTCGGGGACGAACCAAATGGAATCTGGTTGGCATGTGACCCCCGTGGCTGACGAGGGCGGTGAATGGTCACTGTTGCAAGAAGGCATGGACAAGGAGCGACTCCAGACAGGCTTCTAGGCATAGGGACACATGGATGAATGATGGGCTTGAATTCGCAAGTGAACGCCTTCACCGTCAAGTAATAAAAAGATCAAATCCACAGGGAATGTGATCTCAAATAACTATCAATTATTAAATCAATTAAACTAGACTAGAAAAAAAGATTTGGAAAAGATTTGGTTCTTAAAAGATTAACTAACAATATCAAATATATAAACGCAATCAAACAAAATTACAATCAAATCAAATCTGGGATTTTTCAATACCAAAAGAGATTTCCATGAATTGGGTTACCAACAAGATTGCTCATGTTACTAAATTGACTACCCCTCTTGTTAATTATTGAAATTGCTTTGAAGGTAAATTTATCCTAAATAAGCTAATGTTCCTTCTTGGGATGCAAGAACCGTGCCCAATTAAACCAACACATACTCTCGTGGTAATTGAATTTAAATCGAACCCTTTAAGCTTTGTGATAATTCAGTGAACACTTGAAGGACCGCTTCTAACTCTCGTGATTTAAGTCCTAAGTTCAATCCCTATAGATCCAATACCTAAGTTCACCGCTAGGTTCCTCCTTAGAGTATCTATGACATGCAAATAATAGCGCACCAAACTCACAAGTAATCCATGCAATAGGAATTAAATCGAAAGTGAATTGAAATTAACAAGAAGTAAAACGTCAATTCATAACATAAAACAAATCTTGGGCATAGCCCCAATTCCTAGAAATAAAAACAACTACTCAAGCATTGCCATGTTCATAGCAAACTTGATTAACAAAAGCATAAAAGGAAACCTAAGGGAGAAGAAGAAATTGAGAAGAAGATAAATCCTAATTTTTGCCTAAGGTAGCAGCCCAAGTGTCCCTATTTTCGAGCCTTAGAGTCCTATTTATAATGTAGGTTAACTTGGGATTAAAGTTGTTACAAAATCAGATCAAATCAACAATTAAATTTCCAGATATTGCGCGTCACGGCTGTGATGGCTGTCACGGCCAGGCCGTGACAGATTCTGTCTTGGAAAACTTGGCATTGATGGCATATCACGGTCGTGACAGGTTCTGACTTTTGTGTACTTTTCTTTTCAGCCTTGCTCGATCATGGCCGTGATGGGCTCTGTTTGGCTCAATTTTCTTGCTTTTCAAGCTCCGTCTTCATGCAAGCTCCATCATGGTTGATCTTGAACATTTTAATCTTCAATTCCTGCACATAAACACCACAAAATCGCCTTACCCGTTCCAACGTAAAAACTAACAAAAATCAAATTAAAAATGCCTAAACTACATGAAAATGCATGTAATATGATAAAGAAATATGAGGTGTAATCACACTCATCAAACTACCCAAGCTTAAGATTTTGCTTGTCCTCAAGAAATAACTAAGGCCAGACAAGATAAACAATCAGAGCATGGACAGTGAACCAAGAACCCAACTAATAAATCCAAGTAACAGGCTTATCCGAATAAGTAATCGAGAAATAATCAATTTCAAGTCCAATTAGAAGCTTAGGTTCTCTAGATTCATGCCTCTCACTAATTCGGGCACTCTTCTCACCTCACTCAAGTGTTTAAGGACATTTGATAATTCACTCAATTTCCTCAAGGAAGGTACCCTACCATAAGCTTGACTATTAACCAAATCTCTACTGTACTAATGAAAACTCATAAGAATCAAGAGGTCTTTTATTTTGGTTGTAATGGGGCCATGAGATTAAATGTCAAGTGGGGAAATCAAGAAAGGGAAAATTCAAGAAGGCTAAACAAAATATCAAACAATGCAAAGCATGACAACCTTCTAAAATACCTTTTTGGGCTTTGATTCGCTTTTCCACCTTTCTTTCTTTTTTCCTCTTTTTTATTTCTCAATTTCTTTTTCTCATACCCTTCTCCATTTTTTTTGTTTATTTTATTTTATTTTATTTTTCAATTTGGAGAAGGAGAGATTTCCAACTTAAGAGAAATATTTTTCTAACTTTTTTATCCCACAATTTATTTTTCAAACCACCTTTTTGCCCTTTTTGTAATACTGTAAAAGGTGTCATACCAAGCATCATTCATCAAAATAAATCAAGGTACCAAGAAAATCATTTTATTCTATTAGGCTCAAAATTGGGCAACTAAGGGGTAGCATTTAATCAGTCAAATCTCAGAAGGCCGTAAAAATACCTAATGCCTCAATCATTTTCAAATATGTTTTTAAAAACTTTTAAGTTTCAAAACGGTTTCAAGTCAAGTTCTAGAGAACACAATCCAAAAGGAATAAAACACTCAATCACAAAGAATAGGGTAGATTTAGTGAGTACCCTTTTTAGGCTAAAAAATCTCACATTTAGTAATTTAAAATCAATGAGAAACACAAATCTAAGGAACCACATGCTAATTATCAACTATCAGAAGATCATCTCAAGCATTTTTATTTTTAGCCTATCACATGAATACAAAAATTGGGTTTAAAAATTCACTGTCTCAATTCATTTGGCACAAAGTTCTCACAATTGGATGTATACTCTAAGCAAGGGGCAATCTAATCATGTGATTATGCAAAACTATGCCTATATGAATGTAACATGAAAAATGCAAAAAAAAAAAAAAGAAGCAAAAATACCTCTACCCCAATCTTAAAAACTTACATTGTCCCCAATGTAAATAATAAAGTCGGAGGGAGGAGAAAAATGGAACAACTCACCGAGGTGGTGGAGGGGTGCTGGCTCACATGCCAGTCAAAGAGCTGCTGGAAGACGTGTCACGACCGTGACGTTCATCACGGCTAGGCCGTGATCAATTTTGTTCTGTTAGGCTCCTTGGCTTCACTCCCGTGATGGCTATCACGGCTGGGCCGTGATAAATACCGACTTCCTGCTTTTTCACACCATGCCTGTGATGGATATCACGGCCTGGGTGTGATGCCTTATGGTTTCCAGCTGCTGGCCCATCACGGCCGTGATCTCCTCTGACTTTATTTTTCCATGTCTTTTTGCTCTTCATGCCTTCATAACCTGAAAATACTTGGCAAAACCATCAATTAGTGATCTTTCTTCTCTTAATCTTCGCAAATTATTCAAAAACAAAATTCAAAAACAAATTAAAAAGGGAAAGAAAGCTTGGGTTACCTCCCAAGAAACGCTTATTTACGGTCTTAAGCTTGACCATACTCCTTTCAATCATCCGGGATCAGCTGGACTTGGAAGTGAAAGAATGCCTCTCTTCCAAGGAAGTCCTTCAAAGAGCCTATTTTGTTCATATGGCCACATGCGCTTTCGCTTTCCCCTTTTCACTCCGAGTTTCATGGCCTTACTTCCTCCCGGAGAAAGTTTTAACTCGACATGTTGAGCAACTCCAATTTCATCATCATTCGGTGCATCATTTGTCATGCAAAGTTTGGGAGTTGCTTCCATGTTAAGCTCTTCCTTCACCTTTGTAGGCATTATCTCAATCCTGCACACATGACTCTCCAAATGAGGGTTGTTATATGAGTTAGTCAAATCAAAATCCACCCTACCTTCCTCTACATTCAAAGAGAGCTTACCATTTTTTACATCTATTATTGCTCCATCTATGGCTAAGAATGGCCTTCCAAGAATGACAGGGAATTTAGAATTCCCGTTCATATCCAACACCATGAAATCGGTAGGAATGAAAAATTTCCCTACCTTTATGGGAACATTCTCTAGTATGCCTAGAGGAGTTTTAGTTGAGTCATCCGCAAATTGTAAAGAGAACTTGGATGGACTCAATTCCTTGGTTCCTAACCTCTCAAAGATGGTATGTGGCATCAAACTCGTACTAGCCCCTAAGTCACATAAGGCTTGGTCTATTTTTAATTCTCCAATGGAGCAAGCAATAGAGAAACTTCCTGGATCTTTTAGTTTATGAGGCATATTAGTTTTTATCATGGCACCATGCTCCTCAATTAAGCTCTTAGTTTCTTTTTCTACTTGCTTTTTCTTGACCAACCTTTGTGGGAAAGGTATTGGGGGTTGGTAAGGTGGTGGAGGGACATACTTTGGCTCTATCTCTTCTTGTTCACTCATGTCCTCCTCACATTCCACATCCTTTTCAACTACGCCAAGCTTATCATCCCTCAAGTATATAGCATTACAGTGCTCATTGGGATTAACTTCGGGTTGTCCCCGAAACGCACCTTTTTTCTAGAATATGTACTAGCTTGTTGGGCAATCTGAGTTTCTAACATTTTATTATGGATGGGTAAGTTATCTACCTTAGATGTTAACTCTTTTATTGCCTCATTGACTGCCATACCTTGTTGCCTAAACTCTTCATTTTGCTTTGTTTGAGTTTCAACAAAATTTTCCAAAAGAGACTCAAGTTTAGACTTTTGTACCTGAGGATACCCCGATGCGGGTTTCCTATTACCTTGACCTTCCTGGAATTCGTGGTTCAACGTGTTGATGTAGTTCCCGTGGGAGATATAAGGATTATTCTTCCTCAATTGGTTGTAAGGATTTGGGGGAGCATAGTTTGGCAACTTCGGGTTGGTGTCATAGAAGTTGTGACAAGAGTTCATTTGTTCCCCGAAGCACCGGATCCAAGAGCAATACCATGTGGGCACTCCATTATGTCATGTCCCTGCATTCCACAAATCTCACAAACAACATTAGTAGCACCTATTGAACTCACATTAGCCTTTTCAAGCTTATCAAAGCGTTTATTCAATGAGTGAAATTTAGACATAATTAAATCAGTACTATTCATTTCAAACTTACCTCCCGAAAGCTTTTTCGGGTTATTACCTCTTTCCGAACCGCATTGGTGATAGTTGGTGGCTATGTTTTCAATGATATCGAACGCTTCAGTCAGAGGTCTATTCATAAAGGCTCCACCAGCTGCGGAGTCAAGTGACACATTCGAAGAGTAATCCAATCTGTTGTAGAAGGTATGCACTAACAAATGTAACACCCTAGTTTTTACACACGTGATTAATTATTTTATTTGGATGTTTATGTTTATTTTGTTATGTGGTTTAGTTTGAGTAATTAAATTACTCTCTTCAAATTATTTTATTGGGTGCGTTAGCACTGACTTATTTCAGTGAATGCACGCTTACTAGACAATAATTTACGTTATTGTCACTATTATTACCAGTACAGAAAAATGTTTTAAATAATATGATTAAGAGAAAAACATTTCCATATTTTCATTCTATTTAATTTTAGATTTGAAAATAAACTGATTTGACATTAATCGGAGTTTAAATGTTGGACCGTGGATTTTCTTAGTTGATCAATTCAACTATCAATATCTACTTTATCTCAAATTTTGAAAGTATATATTTATCAACCTTTATTTTTAGATTCAAAAACCAAAAACATGTATATTTTTAGACTCAATATTTTATCACTCATTATTATACCTATTCACTAAATAAATAAAAGTTGGCACTTTTATCCCTTCTCTCTCTCCTTGCTCGACGTCTTCCCCTCCCCCCCTCTTTCTTTCTGCTTCTTTTTTCTTCTTTCTTTTTCTCTTCTTCCTCCTGACTCCATCTCTCTCTTCCTCCCCACTTCATCTTCCTCCTCCTCTCAACAACCAGACGCGCTCCACCCTTGAACAGCCGTCACCACCGCTTGGTGCCATGCGAAGAGGAGACGGTCGCGCCTCAAGTCTTGCACGCATCCTCCACCACGAAACGCGTCATCCGCCGTGCGAATGCCGGACCACCTCCACCTACAGTGCTGCTCTCTTCTTCCTTCATCTTAGGTAAGTGTTTACCCATATTCTCTTCTAGATTGAAAATCCCCAAATCTGATTTTGAAACCCTAACCCTAGCTCCTTGATTTCATGTTGTAATATGAAATTAAACTATGTTTTTATGCAATTGGGACTATAAATTAGTGTTTTCCCCAAATTGTGTTTAGGAACCCTAAACCTCAATTTGATTTTATTTGAAATCGATTGTGTTTCTATAAAATTGACTATGTTTTATTCAAATTAGGGCCTTTAATTTGAGATTTCTAAGTTCAATTTCATGTTTCTCAAACCAAATCAAATGTCCCCCAATTTTAATTATGGATCCTTTTTACCCAAATCGATGTTATCGAGAAATCGATTCTATTTACTAAATTAAATGTATGGTTTCTTTTGATTATATGTTATGAGAATGAAAATGGATTGGTGAATTTATTTGTTTGTTATCATGCTTGGTTTGTGTCTCTGTGATGTTGAACACGGCTATGCTTACTTAATGGAGTAGATAATTACACTCTTGGAGCTAACGTGAGCATTAAGACGATGATCCTTTACTTGTCCTCAAAGGTAAGGGGAGCTTGCCTAGGGATATTCAATGACTATATGCATGTGTGTATGTGTTTAATTGAGTGTTGTGAATATTATCGTGATATTGATCCAATACTTGAATAACTTGTTTACTTGAACTATTGTGGTTATTACTTGGAGTTGAACATTACTTGCTTTAAGGTGTTATGAATTATATATATGTGATGAATCGTCATTAACTGTAATATTATTATTGTTGTGAATATATTACTGTTGATTGAAGTTTGTGAAGCCAGACTTGAATTTGTGCCCAATGACTATAAGGAATAAAAGCCTTAATAAGCCTTGAATTGAACTTTGAAAGTTTTGGGTTCACTTATAAAAGTTCCTTTGTTTAAAGTGCTTACTTCAGAAGAATAAGATCTTGGTTTTTAGAAAAATGTTGAAGTGATTTTGAGTTGAAGGAGACTAAATTTTTATGATCAAAAGTTTTGCACAAGAGAAAACCTTTTCAAACGGTGTGTTTTATGAAGGAAAAACCCTTTGAAAATATTTGACTTTATTCCATCAAGGATTTCAAAAGCAAACAAATTTCCAAATGTTTTATAAAAGACTTTGTAAAGGAAAATATTTTCTCCTAAATGATTTAGAAACGTTTCGGTTACTTGGATAAGTGACCGAGGTTTTGTTTTGGTTTTTGATTTTCACAGAGCGAAAAATAAGCACATGTGAAAGAGAATACTAGTTCACGAGACGTCGCCTCTAGTATTCAGTTGTATGCACGTGATCTGGGATCCATGTCAAGAATTATGGACCAAGGGTCCCAATCGTGATATTATGGGCTAGGAGTCCTGATTTTGGAATTGAGGACCGTGTGTCCTAATTTCGTTGTTATGGGCTAGGAGTCCTTATCATGTTAAAATAAAACATGGATAAAATTATAATTGTTTCTACGACCACAACCTCGGACTGCGGCATCGGTCTAAGGTGTTGTGATTGAGCACTCGGACTGCGTGTCCTGTGTTATTGATTTCCAAGTAATGAAAATTGTGAATAGTCGTTAGCTTTGGGCTTCGACAACCGATGTGAACACCTAATTTTGTCCGTTTGTTTTTATTAATATTTTGAAAAAATAGTAAACAAAAAATGATAAAAATAAAACAAAAAATGTTTTATTCTTGGTCCACTACATCATCAAATGGAGCCCATTTTCGTTTTTGGGCCCATCATCCAAGCCCAACTAAAATTTGTTTTTTTTTATTATTTTGATTTGTTATTAAAATAAAATAAAAAAATAATAAAAAGTAAAAAATTTGAAAAATAGTTAGCTTCCACTTTGCTCTTCCAAGTATGGACCAGATTTTGTTTTCTTGGTCCCTCTTTGTCTTCTTTTACCTTTTTTCTAAAAATGGTGGTGTCATACCCTTGCACCATTACTGCCCAAGCAAGGTGGTGGAGCAAAGACTGATTTGCTCCCCACTACTTGTACCCACACCAGCTGGCCTAACAAGAAGATTTGTTATCTTCTTCTTTTTTGTGCTATATATTGCATTGAACAGTGACAATGAGAAAAGGGGGGAGGGGTTACCGAAAAAAGCTAAAACAAACATTCTCAACAACTGATTTTCTTCCATTTTCCTCTCCATTCTGAGCACTTTACTCTTCACCATCCTCTTCATATTCTTCTTTTCTATTTCTTCTTGTTGTTTCACAACTTCTCCCCAAGACCAGAACACCACACTCCATGCAATGGCAACTAACTAAACTCCCATTTCTTTTCTAATCAAGTTTGCAGTTTTGCTTGAACTTGTATCAAACACCTCAACTTAACCACAAGCATTATCCCATCATCTTCTATTTCAACACCCCAAAAAAAGGCACTCACACAAAACTAATAAAAGCAGCAAACAGATCCGAGAAGGGAGGAAGCTTCCACATTGACCTTTACACCTCACCGTTTTCCGCCGCAAGCCAGGCCGCCTCCATCCCCGCCGCCGTTTGCAGATCTGTTTGGGTCGTCGCTGCTCACGTAAACCAAACGCCCCTCGGCCTCATCACCCAAACGCGCCACCTCGGACCGGATCCGTCCTCCCACCTTGCCGCTTGCTCCTCGTCTTCTCCGTCACCGATCCGCTGCCGCCGCCGATCTCGAGCCAGCAGAACAAGATTCCCGCTCGCCTGCTCGCCGTCCGCGCCGCCGCTCGAGTCACCGACCACCAACGCTGCTAGAGTCTCCTTCTCGCGCCTGCCGCCGCCGCCATCTCGCAGTGATCCCGCCGCGCCGATCTCCTCAGCCTTCCCCCCTTTTTCCCTGGTGCTCAGATCGGTAACAAGAAGAAGCCAGATGCTTCTCTAATGCTTTCCTCTCTTTCATTTGTTATGTTATATATATATATATATATATATATATTTTAATTTGTTCCATTGGACTTCTTGTAGTTTGGGCTGAGTTGGTTTTATTTTTTGTTTAATTATTGATATGTGTTGACTGGTGGGCTTAGTGTACCTAGGGTCAATAGATGAGTTTTTTTTGGAGGGTCAAGCTTTTAACATGAGTGGTCTGTGTCAAAAAATATATATTGGGCTCCTTTTCAGTCGGGCCTGAATCTAAATTTTATTTTATATGATTTGTGCTTTGGGTTTAAGATATGTTTTTTTTAGTTTATTTTTGTTTTGAGTTTATTGATTTGGGCCAAAACTAAACCAGCAAAAACTAAAAGTCTTCTCTTTGTTCCTTGTTTCAAATAAAGATCTCCTAAAAATGTTTTGAAACTAAATTGGCTTGTTTGAATTCACGCAATAATTTACAACGTTGATGTACGATTTTTCGTCCTCAAGTGTTGTAAAAATCGTAAGGGTTTATCGTATAGTTTCGCTATCTTTAACCCTGTGCAAGAGTGAATTCTCCCATTTTGTAAATAAAAATGATTTTGACAAAGTTTTTTTTTTTACAATAAATAAATAAATAAATACTTTTAAGTATCTCTAATAAAGTTGCAATAAATAAAAAGCTTTATTAATTCACGCAACAATCAATGACGTTGATGTATGATCTTTCATCCTCAAGTGTCATATGAATTGTAAGGGTTCATCGTATAGCTTGGCTATCTTTAACCCTGTGCAAGAGTGAATTCCCTTTTGTAAAAAATAATAAATGTTTTTTTTTTCAATTTACACCTTTAACCAATTTTGCCCAACTTAATTTTATAAAAATATCTTTTGAATTCACGTAACAATCTACGACGTTGATGTATGGACTTATTCATCCTCAAGGGTCGTATGAATTATAAGGGTTTATCATATAGCACTGCTATCTTGGACTCTGTGCAAAGGTGAATTTATTTTAAAATGGAGTCCCTTTTTTTAAACAAAAAAATCAAAAAGCCAAATCTTTATCAAAAATTAAAATCAATCAACCAATCAAATTTTTTAAAGAACTACGTGGCTTTGAGTTTCCCATCGCACCCGGGAATACGTAGGAGCAAGATAAATCATCTTGTCAAGGCAAAACTAAATTTTCATTTTTTTGTGTCTCTTTTTATGTTAAAATAATTAATCAAAATAATTAAATTTTTCTATTTCTAGGGATGCTCTATGGACACGGTGCCATATCCAGTCCCTTAGATTTGAAGTTACCCTGTGGACTCATGTGCCATATTCAGCCTAATTTAGTTTTTTATAAACAATAAATTAAAATTATAAAAAAAATTAATAAAAATTTTAAAAATTAAAATAATTAAAAATAATTCTTTGTTGAAATTTTTTTTTTGGGTAAAATAAATAGTTAAAAGGTTATTAAAATGTTTTTTACACAATTAACTGAAGGTACCGTTTCTTAAACGGGGCGATGTGGGGTGCTAACATCTTCCCTACTCGTAATCGACTCCCGAACCCAAATCTTTCTTTTTTAGAGACCAGTTTCCTAAATAATTTGGTTTTGCAATGTTTTTTCCAATTTAAAAATATTGGTGGTGACTCTTTTTTTTTTTTTGTTAGATCTTTTTCGCGGCTCCCGGACGGGACGATCGCGACAGCTGGCGACTCCACTGGGGACTTTTGAGAGTCAGACCTATCATAGTTGGGTGTGCATTTTTTTTAAACAGCTTTGAGAATATTTGTTTTACCCTTTTTGTTTTATTTCTTTTTTTTAATGCTTACATAATTGCTTTTGTATATTCTTGCAACCTTATGGTAAAGAATTTTTGTATTGGTGTTGTTTGTTCCTTTTTTACAGGTTTGGGGTAGTTTTGTTTTAGTAGGTTTTGTGAAGGTTTGTATGCTCCTATCACACACATCACTATCACATGTCGCACACACTTTTGGGCTCAATACCCGAGTCTTGGAATACCATAAGATTAGAAGGGGCTTCAGTGATGTTATTGTGATGCATTTGCGTCCCTGACAATCACTGATTCTCCCGCTCGGATTGCTACCGGTACATGGACTACCATATTGTGACTTATTTGTCCCTGTGGTGAGGTTCGTGGATTCGGATCATTATCTTTTAGATGAGGGTAATCCGGGGACCATATGTTTAGGGGTCTAGATCTGTCCCGAAAGTCATGCACATAAAATGCCATTAGCAGCCTACCAAAATAGGGTCTTGACTTCAGAAGTCCTAACTTTAGGATATGACCTATGTAGGACAAAAGGGAGTGCATTCCATCTTTTTCTGCAACATGAATAATCATATTTATATCTCATGCATCATAACGATTTTCTGTACGCATCCCATATGCACCTTAACATGCCACTCATTCGTGCATCCTGTTACACTCATTATTATATTGTATGCTCGTGCATGTAGTATTTTAGGCCATGCGTCGTCAATATGTTATTCATTCATGCATCTTGGTACACTCTCACGCATAAGTAATTTGGCTTTCCAAATGTTATTAATAAAATAAAATTTCCCTTGCACAGATAATTTGGTGAGAGATAACACCTTTGATAACAAGAGATGGAAAAAGTCAGACACACTAGCAATGCTCCTGCCACCAAGAGCTCCAGGGTGATTTTGAACTCATTAGAGAATCTGAAAGAGTTGAGCCAATCTTTGCCTCAAGAGCATCGAAAAAGCTTCGTCAAGAAGTATGGAGGGATCTTGGAC
This sequence comes from Sophora flavescens, assembly GCA_030762895.1. Lineage (NCBI taxonomy): Eukaryota > Viridiplantae > Streptophyta > Magnoliopsida > Fabales > Fabaceae > Sophora > Sophora flavescens. The sequence goes on from CM061062.1 coordinate 113,868,914, forward strand.
CTAATTTCCATACCGGTTCAAGCTACTGCTTTGAGCGTTCTAAGTCGGTATTGGAACCCACATCTCAGATGCTTCGAGTTGCCAAACATGGACATTACACCCACCATTGAAGAATATGCTTGCCTGTTAAGGTTGCCAATGTAGAAAAACCCCACCGTGTACTTTTGCATGGGGCAATACTTGACCACTGCAAGCATAGCTGGGTTATTAGGGCTTCCTGAAATTTAAGTGAACTTGACCGGGCACTCAAACTCGCGAGGGTTGACCCGAAAATTTCTTGAAAATCATTTGAGGAAATTAATGGATCGACAAGACTGGGAAACCTTTGAGAGGGTATTGGCACTAGCAATATATGGGTTGGTTCTATTTCCATCGGCGCTGGACATGATAGATCAAGCAGAAATGGAGGTGTTCTTTACAGTTGAAAGAAAGAAAAACCCCGTGCCGGAAGTATTAGCTGAAACGCTTTTGACTCTAGAATTTTGTTAGCGGCATCCAAAGGGGAAGCTCAGATGTTGTGCACAGTTGCTCTACGCATGGGTCATGACTCACATGTACGCAAAAGGCTATATCAACCGCCATTCAGATCCACTAAGAGGCTTCCATAACTTCCCTACAAGACAACTTAATGAAGAGGAATGGAAGAACGAGTTTGACAAGGTGGAAAGAGACTCTTTTAAGTGGGTATACCCATGGTACGATAGTCAACAGGGGCAAGATATCATTTATAGTTGTGGTGACTATCCAAATGTTCCTTTGATGGGCCCGAGAGGGTGCATATCCTACACACCCACCATAGCCTTACGACAACTTTGTTGGACGCAAACCGTGCCACGGGAAGAATAACTCGGTGGATGCTGTTTTCGATACGAGGATGGTGAGAATACCAAGTTGTTGGCAAAAGAAGTTAGAAATGCATGGAAAAATGTGAGGATGGTGGGGAGATCACAATTGGGTCGACCAATCCTAATCATTGTCTCAGAGTATGAAGCATGGATAAAATCAAGGAATGGTCTTGTCAACATTCCTGCAGAAAACGCGAAAGCTGAAGATTACTCCCCTTCGGTAACTCAAATGGCAGAACAACTGAAAGTCCTGAAAGCACAAATGAAGGAAATGGAACAACAAAAGCAAGATGCCGAGTTGAAAATAGCCATTGGTCAGAAGTGTTGTGAGAGGTTGACAAAGGAAAATGAACATTTAAAAGATTTGTGTGCAGATATCTCCGTAACCTCAAGAGTCCAGAAGAATACGGACCAGGTCCCGCCGAGCGTCATGACTAGGATCCAGAATCTTGAAAGTAAAGTATTGTCCCTGACAACAGAAAGGCATCAACTAAGGAAATAAAAGCGTCAGTTAGAAGAAGAAGTCATTCAGCAAGGAGATGTACGAAGGTCATTGGAAATGGAAGTCAATCGACAAAGGGGAGTCAATGCCAACTTACAAAAACAAATTTGTGCACAAGACAGGATGACTGATGAATTGGTAAAAAAGGGTTAGGGTGGACCACAGCAAAACACTATCATGATCAAAGGGTTCAAGTAATTAATGCCATGAAGTGGTGGAGAGAAGAGGCCCGAGAGCGAGGGATAGATATTGACATATGGAAAAAAAGATATATGAGCATGAATTTGGAGCTAAGCCATTGTATTCCGAATTTTGTCCAATGCTTTGAAAAGGCCAAAAAACAAATTCATGCGGACCCTATGCTTCGTCTCCCGGCTGAGTTGGATGATTTTATGCAAATGTGTGGAGGGTTTGCTCGAGGGCTAAAAAGAAAGAGACCTAAGCTATTGAATTTAGGATGAAAATGTTGTAACAATGTCGAGAATTGTGATGTAATCCCAATCCATGTATTGTTTTGAGGAGATTCTAATGAAAAATGGCCTTGCCTCCATAATTCTATGTTTTGCTTTGAGGAGTTTTTTTTAATCAGTTCTTGCCTCTATGATTCCTTCGAACTCCAACTCTTGCACTTGAATTGCGACGACACTTATCGTGGAGCATGGTCTTCCTTTAGCATGTTGTCAACTACTTCTTTGCCTTATAGGATTCTTCCTTCTGCACAAAGGGTAGGATGAGATGTCTCAATTCAGAATTGCTAGTGTGTTTGAGACAACATATATTGTGGAGAGTTGTTTCTCCCCTAGATTTGTTGTCAACTCCATTTCATCTTATGAGCACAATGCTCTCTGTGTGGGATGGAGGGACCATCTCTTGTCTGTTATAAGGTGTTAACTCAAAAAAATAAATAATAATAAACTCCAAAGGTGATTTTCTTAAAAACTTTTTTCCAACATTTTGTTCTCACTTTTGTTTCGATTAAAACAATGTGTGGCTTTTCTGAACAATTGCTCGAAGACACCCTTATCGCACTCGGTCATAGACAAGAGCCATGGCGGATGAACTAGAAGAAGTCCAAGAGATCAGGGATGAAGTCAGTCAAATCAAGCATCAAATGACTAAGATGATGGAGATCTTACAAGCAATGCAGAAGGAAAAGAACACAGAGGAGAACCCTCCAGCCTCGAACGAAGGACATCCGGTCACACCTCTCATTTCACCTGGTTTTGCTCAGTTTCCTATTCAAGGCTTCAACCAACCAGGGGCCATGATGCCTCTCACTATTTATCCAAGCAACCAAACTCACCTTTCAGTTGACCCGAACAATCCCCCATACGGTTTGCCTCGTAGATTTGTGCCACCAATGGCCCCCATCCCACAAGATGGCATTCAAAACTCAGAGCATATCACTCAGACACAAACCCCCACTGATGCTGTCGAAATGTCGCAAACTGTCAACCCTACAGATGGTAACGCCCCGACGGCGACACTTTCTGCCAATCCAAAAAATCCACAATACACCCTACATTATGGACCCCAGGGGACTCAAATGATGCCAAACTTCGGATCCTCCTACATGCCATACTCCTTCCCTCAGAATATGTACGGTGAAACTCCAGCGAATCAGTCATGAGGGAATGCCCAATCTAAAGAAATGTTGGAAGTGCTAGAAGAAAGACTACGGGCCATTGAAGGAGTAAATAGTTATGGTCTGCGGGATGCTTCAGAACTTTGTCTGGTGCCAAATGTTGTAATTCCACCAAAATTTAAGGTACCCGATTTTGACGAATATCGGGGAACCACTTGTCCCAAAAACCATTTAACCATGTATGTAAGGAAGACGGCATCATACGCTCAAGATGATAAGATCTTGATTCACTTCTTCCAAGACAGTTTAACTGGGGCAGCTTCAAATTGGTACACGCATCTCGAACGGGCCCACATCCAATCTTTCAAAGATCTAGCAGATGCATTCCTGAAGCAATACAAGTACAATATTGACATGGCTCCCGATAGGATGCAACTCCAAAATATGGCAAAGAGAGACACAGAGACTTTCAAGGAGTATGCACAACGATGAAGGAACTGGCTACTCAGGTGGAGCCTCCATTGGCCGAGAAAGAAATTGTGGCAATGTTCATTGATACACTCCAGTCGCCTTTCTATGATAGGATGATTGGGAGTGTTTCATCGAACTTTTCTGACATGGTCATCATCGGCGAATGAATCGAAAGTGGAATGAGGAATGGCAAGATCACTGAGACTTCAGTAATGAACGACCAGAAGAGAGCCCCGTTTGTGAAAAAGAAAGAAGGAGAAGCACACGCAGTAACCTTTGAACAAAAGAAACCAAACCAATATAAACCAAACCAAACACCTACCTTCCAAGACCAATACGCCCCATATTACCAACCACCTCCATATCACCAGGCCAACCAGCCATACATCGCTGCCACCTCCATATCACCAGGCCAACCAGCCATACATCGCTGCCACCTCACAATTTCCAAATCCTCAACAGATGGCTCCTTACCGGCCATCATACCCCTCTCAACCTCAAACACACCCTACCATGCCACCTCAAATTGTTTAACCCCTAAGTCCAAACCCAAACACCAGCCAAACAAGACCACCGTATAACTCAAAGAAAGCCAGTACATTTCAACCCGATACCCATGACCTATACTGAGCTACTACATCAGCTTATAAGCAAATCTGTGTTGACTCCTATCCCAATGAAACCATTGGGGCCTCCTTATCCGAAGTGGTTTGACCCAAATGCTAAATGTGAGTATCATGCGGGGGCAATAGGTCATTCCACTGAGAACTGCAGGGCTTTCAAATTTAAGGTACAAGAGCTTATTGATGCTAAGTGGTTGAGCTTTCAGAAAGATGCTCCGAATGGGGAGCAAGGTCCTATGCCAAATCATGGGGGTTCAGGAGTCAATGCCATTGATAGCTTTATGGAACCTACTCTTAAGAGTCAAGTGGCTGATGTCAGAACTCCCATGAAAGTTATTTTAAGGGAGATGCAAAAACATGGATTGGTGCAAACCTCAGTTGTTGAAGAGAAGACTCTTGATGAAGAGATAAGGTGTGACTTCGATAGGAATGTGGGGCATTCGATTGAAGACTGTACAGAATTTCGACAGGTTGTGCAACAGTTAATAGATATGGAGATTATCCTAATTGGTTGTGAATCGAATGAGTGTGGCATTAACATGGTAGCTGAATCCACAATGTCCCCAACTCTAGTTAAGATAACTCCTTTTACTGTTGTGATTAATCCTCACCTGGGTCCTGAGCAAGTCGCTCCGAAGCCAGTGGTGATACACTATACTGAGAAGGAGCCTATGACGGTTTCGAGTGGGCCAACACCAGTTGTCATCCTCGTCCCAGGTCCTTTCCCTTACAAGGACACCAAAGCAGTACCATGGAAATATGATACGCAGGTTCAAAAAAGTCCTCCCAACGGGACCACTGTGGTTACCAACATTTCGGGAATTGGTGGAATGACTAGGAGTGGTCGCATTTATACTCCAGAGGTATTGCGAAGGGAGGGAACAGAAAAATGAAGAAAAAGATCGCAAGGGGAAAGAGAAGACGGAAGGAACACCGGCTGAAAAGGATACCAAAGGGGGTGATAATAAAAAGGAGGTATCTGATGAAGAAGTCAGTGAATTCTTGAAGTTCATCAAGCAAAGCGAATACAGGGTTGTGGATCAATTGAATCAAACTCCAGCTCGGATATCTCTTTTGTCTTTGTTGATGAATTCTGAGCCACATAGGAGAGTACTGATGAAGGTGTTGAATCAAGCTCGTGTCTCTCATGACATCACAATTGATAAGCTTGATAACATCATGGGTAACATCGTTACTGATAATTATATCACTTTCACTGATGACGAAATTCCAGCTGAAGGAATGGGGCACAACAAGGCGTTACACATCTCGGTGAAGTGTCGAGATCATGTCATGGCTAGGGTTCTCATTGATAATGGTTCTTCTTTGAATGTAATGCCAAAGTCAACACTGGCAAAGTTGTCTTTCGATGGAACTCATATGAAGCTAAGCACAATGATTGTAAGAGCTTTCGATGGCACCCGAAGGAAAGTTATGGGAGAAATTGAATTGCCCATTCAGATTGGCCCTTGCACCTTTGAAATACTCTTCCAAGTAATGGACATTACGCCGACTTACAGTTGTCTCCTGGGACGACCATGGATCCATTCATCAGGAGCTGTACCTTCCACATTGCACCAGAAAGTGAGGTTCATTATCGATAGTAAATTGATAATTGTTTATGGAGAAGAGGATATGTTGGTGAGTAAGCCATCAACAACCCCTTACATTGAAGCTGCCGAAGAAGCTCTCAAGACCGCTTTCCAATCGCTTTAAATTGCCAATGCCACTTATGTCGGGGACAGTGCTCCACTCTTGAAACCTTAGTCATCTAAAGCATCCGTTATGATGGCAAGGGTTATGCTCGAAGGAGGATACCGACCCGGAAGCGGTTTGGGGAAGAATAGTCAAGGTGTCACTAACATCCTCATGCTCACCGAGAACAAGGACAGGTTGGGTTGGGATATAAACCCACCAAGGCCGACAAGATGAGGGTTATAGAAGAGAAGAAAAGAAAAAGATTGGCTCGACTGGAAAATCGTGAATACGAGGCTGAAAGGGTTCCCATCTGTGACATTCGACAGAGCTTCCGAAGTGTAGGGTTCGTATTCCTGGACCAAGCAGCACCTGTTGAATATGATTATCCCACCGATCATGGTGTCAATCTGGTGTATCCACGCCCTCCGGATACAGAGCTCAACAATTGGGAGGTCATTGAGTTCCCCAGGACCATAGAGTTTTTTTCAAAGTAATTTTGTAATGCTTATCCTTTAGCTCTTCCCAAGGCTTTAGGATTTTTGTTGTAATGGGCTTACTTGTTTCCGTTTCAGTATGACTTATCAATAAATGCATGCATTCAATATCTTTATGTTCTTATCCCTCTTTTTTTTACTTTCGCCTTTATTCATCGCTCCTCACCAATAAATGCAGTTTCCCGTCTTTAACCTTTATTCATTCATCTTTCCCTGATAACTATCAAAATGCAGATCTAAAAGTGACTCTCTTGAAAATGACACTGTTAGTAACTCAACGTACAATTTTGACTATCCTATTGATCATGCTGATGAGGTTGTTGATGATAATTAGGAAGTCCCTCCTAAACTATTGAGGTTGACAGAGCAAGAAGCCAGGGAAATTTGGCCCCATGAAGAGCTGAGTGAACTAATCAATTTGGGAACTGAAGAGGATAAAAAAGTGGTCAAGATCGGCCTTTCCCTGAAAGAAAAGGAGCGAAGTAGGTTGATCAAGTTGTTGATGGATTATAAAGATGTCGCATGGTCGTACCAAGACATGCCAGGGTTGGAACCTAGTGTAGCAGAACACAAACTGCCATTAAAGCCGGAGTGTCCTCTAGTAAAATAGAAGCTACGAAGGATGAAAGTGGAAATGTCTTTAAAGATCAAGGAGGAGGTCAAGAAGCAACTGGATGCGGGTTTCCTAGAAGTAGTAAAGTACCCTCAATGGGTCGCTAACATCGTTCCTGTCCTAAAAAAAGGTGGAAAGGTTCGAATGTGTGTCGACTATCGAGATATGAATAGATCCATCCCCAAAGATGATTTTCCTCTGCCTCATATTGATGTTCTTGTAGATAATACTGCCCAACATGCATTATTCTCTTTCATGGATGGATTCTCATGATATAATCAGATCAAGATGGCACCTGAAGATATGGAGAAAACTATATTTGTTACTTTATGGGGAACCTTTTGCTACAAGGTTATGTCGTTTGGCTTGAAAAAAGCTGGGGCAACATATCAGCGGGCTATGGTGGCTTTATTCAATGACATGATGCATAAGGAGATAGAAGTTTATGTAGATGACATGATCGCCAAGTCCAGATCCGAAGATGACCATGCCGATAATCCGCAAAACATTTTGGGCGGTTAAGAAAGTTTAAGCTCTGACTGAATCCAGCCAAATGCACTTTTGGAGTGAAATCAGGCAAGCTTCTGGGTTTCATTGTTAGTCAAAGAGGAATAGAGGTTGATCCTGAAAAGGTTCGAGCAATCATCGATATGCCAGCACCTCGAACGGAGAAGGAAGTTCGTGGGTTTTTAGGAAGATTGAACTACATTACCCGATTCATCTCCTAACTGATCGCGACATGTGAACCAATCTTTAAATTACTATGCAAAAATCAGGCAGTAACATGGAATGAAGATTGTCAAAAAGCCTTTGAGAAGATCAAACAATACATACAGGAGCCTCCAGTCTTGGTTCCCCCAGTTCTAGGAAGACCTCTCATCATGTATTTGACTGTTCTAGATGAATCAATGGGTTGTGTACTAGGGCAACACGATGAGTCAGGAAGAAAAGAGCACGCCATCCTGGAACGCACTTGCTATGCCTTGGCTTGGGCGGCTCGCCGTTTGAGGCATTACATGTTGTGTTACACTACCTGGTTGGTATCCAAAATGGATCCAATCAAGTATATCTTTGATAAGCTTGCTCTGACTGGAAGAATTGCTCGCTGGCAAGTCCTGCTATCAGAATACGACATTGTCTATGTCACCCAAAAAGCAGTAAAAGGTAGCGCTCTCGCAGAATATCTAGCCAATCAACCAGTAGAAGATTATGGATCGATGCAATGCGATTTCCCAGATGAAGATATAATGGCCTTAATTGATCACATACGATCACCAGAAAAATAAAAGTGGACTTTGTTATTTGATGGAGCTTCTAATGCCTTGGGGCATGGAATTGGGGCAATACTAGTTTCACCGAAAAATGATTATTTCCCTGCCACTGCAAGGCTTTACTTTGATTGTACAAACAATATAGCCGAATATGAAGCTTGTGCGCTCGGTATCCTGGCAGCGATAGAATCAAAGGCAAGGATACTGGAGGTATAAGGGGACTCTACATTAGTCATCCACCAGCTAAGAGGGGAACGGGAAACCCGAGATGCCAAGTTAATGCCGTACCATGATTACATCAAAGGTTTGATTGAGCAGTTTGATGAAGTCACATTTCACCATATTCCCCGAGAAGATAACCAATTAGCTGACGCACTGTCTACCTTGTCCTCGATGTTCAAAGTAAGTGACGAGAGGAACTTACCACTCATCAAAATGGAAAGTCATGATCATTCTGCATATTGTCAAGTGATAGAGGAAGAGTCTGATAAAAAACCGTGGTACCATGACATCAAATGCTTCATCCAAAGAAGGGAATACCCTCCGGGCACTTCAGAAAACGACAAAAGAACTCTAAGAAGACTTGCAACGGGTTTCTACTTAGACGGAGGTATTCTTTACAAAAGAAATCATGACATGGTGTTGTCGAGGTGCGTTGACACAAAAGAAGCTAAATGGATAATTGAGGAGGTACATGAAGGATCTTTTGGAACACATGCGACCGGTCATGCAATGGCAAGAAAAATCTTAGGGCTGGCTAATACTGGTTGACAATGGAGGCGGATTGTTTTAATTATGCGAAGAAGTGCGATAAGTGTCAAATATATGCTGATAGGGTTCATGCGCCGCCAGCTCCCTTGAATGTCATGTCGGCACCCTGGCCGTTCTCAATGTGGGGAATGGATGTGATCGGGCCAATAGAACCAAAAGCCTCAAATGGGCATCGCTTCATTATTGTTGCCATTGATTATTTCACAAAGTGGGTTGAGGCTGCATCATATGCCAATGTGACCAGGAATGTCGTGATCAAATTTGTAAAAAGAGAATTAATTTGTCGTTATGGGTTGCCGAGTGAGATTATCACTGATAATGCGACTAAATTGAACAACAAGATGATGAAAAAGAAGTGCGAAAACTTCAAGATAAAGCATCACAATTCTTCCCCGATTACACACCCGAATGAGAGGGATCCTGAGACTGTGTAGGCATGGGACTATGCAGTTGATGATGACTTATATGAATTGATTTGTACTACCTATACCAACAAGAAGCATTTTCTTTTTGGGAGCCCATCACTTAAGAACTCTACATTTAAGCGTGCTTGACTTGGAGCAATTCTGGGATGGGTGACCTCCTGGGAAGTTTTCCTAGGAAGCATGCGAGTGAGGACAAAGCACGCTGAAAAGAACCATGTTGGTCTATGGGGACAGTCGTCAATCCATAGAGCATCCAGGGATGTCACAAATGGTATTAGAGCGGTGCCTCTGCCAGTACGATATGGTTCGGGGACGAACTAAGCGGAAGCTAGTGGGCATGTGATCCCGGGGCTGACGAAGGCGGGGAGTGGTCGCCGATGCAAGAAGGCATGGACAAGGAGCGGCTCCTGACAGGCATCTAGGCATAGGGACACATGAATGAACCGATTACACACCCGAATGAGAGGGATACTGAGACAGTGTAGGCATGGCACTATACAGTTGATGATGGCTTATATGAACTAATTGGTACTACCTATACAAACAAAATGCATCTTCTTTTCAGGTTCCCATCACTTAAGAACTCCACAGTTAAGCGTGCTTGACTTGGAGCAATTCTAGGATGGGTGACCTCCTGGGAAGTTTTCCAAGGAAGCGTGTTAGTGAGAACAAAGCACGCTGAAAAGACCCGTGTTAGTCTGTGGGGACAGTCGTCAAACCATAAACCAGTCAGGGATGTTACCAATGGTATCAGAGCGGCGCCTCACTCCAGTACGTTGTGGTTCGAGGAGGAACCAAGCGGAAGCTGGTGGGCATGTGATACCCGAGGCTGGAGAGGGTGGGGAGTGGTCGTCGGTGCAAGAAGGCATGGACAAGGAGCAACTCCTGACAGGCTTCTAGGTGGAGGGACACATGAATAAACCGATTACAAACCCGAATAATAGGTATCCTGAGACTGTGTAGGCATGAGTCTTTACAGTTCGGGAGCCTGTTTCATGTAAAAATGGGTGCAAGTGTACACAGTCAAACAAGTAATAAAGTATGAGTAAAGATCGTTCCCATGAGGATTTAAATGATTTGAATATAAATTTTAGTTTCAACATTTTCTACTTATCTTAATAAAATAAAGAGTGATTTTAAGCATGTAAAGTAAATGGAGTAATTGAGTTTCAGAACAGTATTTATAAAGTGCATGAAAGTAATAACGGCAATAAATGAGGGTTTTGCAAACAGAGAGGGAAACAGCTAGGTTTCTAATCCTTTGTAATCTAAACTTTAGGGTAATTTATGCTTCAGGATGCTACAACATTTAGTCCAGGAAATGAAATTTGCTTTCCAGCAGTATGAACTGGGTTCATTAAAAACTTCTTATTCCTAAGTTCAAATTAATTTCCCTCAGTTGTCAGATAAGCACGTATAACTATTTAAAGACTTGAAGGCTTTTCCTAGCTCATTCAACATAATTAATTTTCCAATTAATTGTTCTATGTTTATCTTCTAGTCAAGTCCACTAACTTGGTTTTTCCAAACTTAGTTAGCTAATACATCAGATTAGTTCATCAGTCTAAACCAAAATTAAACATTCAAGCAGAAGAGAAGAAAATGAATAACATCCATTGCATTGAATTACCCACCAGTGTTAATTACAAAATCATAGAATCCTAACTAAGAGAATTTAGCTCATATTGAGCTTGAAGACAAAACAAATTAATAAAATAGGAAATTAAGGCATAAAAGAATAAAACGTAATTACAGAGAAGACAAAGAAGAAAATGGAGGCTGCTGTACCCTGTACCAGCTGACTCCTAAAAGGAGGCTAACCTCTCACTCTTTATACTAGTGCTCCCCAAGTTGGGTTTGTACATTCTCTCTCATGCCTCCTTTTTGGGCTTTAGACAAATTCAAATATTAAAATACTCCTTGGCCCAATTCCCAAGTACACACAGCTGTTGCATTGTATTCTCTCTCTTCGTTTTTACTCAGCGCAACAGACATTTTGTCCTCTAGTGGGTATTGGCTGAGCTGGAAATGATTTTGTCTTGCAGTGAATTGCTCCCCTGAAGCTGCAACATTCCATAACATTCAAGAGCAACACCTTCAGCAATTTCACCTCTAAAACCTGCTCAAAACTCAAACAACCTTCAGCAATAACAATTCAGTATTCATAGCTTTTTTAGCATTTTAACAAATCAACACAACTATTTACTAAACCATTCAAAACTTGAATTTATTTTCCAAAAAATGATCAAAAAAGAACAATGATTAAGCTAAAAGGATAGTAATAACTCTTATTTCTAAGAGTTATCAGACCCCCAAACTTGAACCATTGCTTGTCCTCAAGTAATGACATTCAAAAAGCACTATTAAACTAAGAACAAAATCAGAACAACTTAAGCAAAATCCATGGCAATCCTCAGATGCATTTTTCAGAAACATGCTCAACACAAAATACCCATTTCTCAATCACTTTCCAAAGTATGTGTGTGCTCCCTAAGCTCTCAACTCAGTCTTAACAAGGATACTCCAACCAAACAACCTCTCAACAGAGTCTTAGGTGAATTTTCCAATTATCCTTTGGATACAAGGGTGAAGGCTCGCCAGATTATCTTCCTAAGAACAGGGGCTTAGTACATTGTTTTTCGGGGAATTTGAGCGTGTAATGTGGCTTAACACCAACAAGAAAGTCTTAGGCTCAAAGGGGTTCACAAAGGGCAATACTTGAGGCTTGGCCTTTTAAGTCTCAGTAGTTAAAACAAGAACAGTGCCTCAAGCCGGTTTGTGTGCAACAGTGAAATATGCAATCAATCACAGAAATAAGTCAAGTTCTACAGAGAAAACACATGAATGGAATGCATGATGAACAAAATCTGTTGAAGCCCTAAAGCTCACAAGATTGATGCTGTAGAGTGCTACAACACCACATTCAGCCTCACTCACCCCCCAAACTTAGGTTGAAATCTAATTCAGACCTCAACATCTCTTCCTTGGACAAGGGTCTTTGCAACCCAATTCCCCAATTGATTGGTGACTTTGAATGAAGTCCTTCTTCTAAGTCCATTTTAAGCTGGGGATTTTTGTGGTAAGAAAGGATTAACTCAGGGTATTAATATATTTTACATGCATTAAAGCACACACAAACAAAGGTTCTTCATCAGATGCATATGGACAGCCAAACCATTCATTCATTCATTTAACTTTTTCTTTCAAAAAGACCCCCACTTTCCATTAATCACACTTATTTTTGAAAGAGTGGGGGCAGACACACCTCAAGCTAACTACATAAACAAAAACAAGCAACTACTTCTAACAACAGAAACTAAAAACATTAAAACTAAAAAGAGATTAAAAAGGGGTCCTGGTCATCTGATGCTGCAGCATGCTGCACGGGTGTTTCTTCCTGCTCAAGGCTGAGCCAATATTGCACTACTCCTGGTCTTGCCACCTCTAGTCATTTGTTGCATGGTAGGCTTTCTTGTTCCTGGCACTTCTTTGGTAATGGCCACCTCAGGGCTTAAATCTCCTGCTTCCTCCACAACCTCCCCTCCACCAGTTTGGGCTTGAGATTTTGCAGTCTTGAAAGATTTGAGGGTCTCCATTTTTTGTCTAAGAGGCATATCTTCCTCAGAATCTTCACTGGTCTCAGCATTAGCCTTTTCAACTTCCCTTTCATCCCTTGTTTGCCTAAACATGGGAGGACCTGTGTGCTTGATTCTTCCCTTCTTGGGTGGAGGAGGGGCTGCAAGTTCAGCTTCAACCATCTTCTTCTTGCCTTTGTCAATGCCACTAGGTTGTGCTGGAGTTGGGGTAGCGTCTCTTTTTGGTGCTAGATGGGTCCATTCAGAGCTGGCCTCATTGTTGTTCTCATAGTGCTCACTAGCAGTGGGATTCACATGAGGGATTTCAGGGTCTTGTTCTGGTGCAGGAGGGTTAGCAGGTGCAGTTTCCTTTGCAGGTTCGGTTTGTTCCTTAGGTTCGGGGGGAGAGTACTGGAATGGCTCAAAAATGGCCTCATGGAATATTGGAGGATAACTACCTTGTCTCAGCTTGTTGATTCCAAGGGTCCTTTGCATCCATAGATGTTGCTCTTTGGAAAATTCCCAGAAGAGTTGTTGTTGCTTTAAACTATGCTGTAGCATTTGGTAGCATAGGTTCACCTTTCTGTTCACATCATCTGGGTGATCCTGCTGCCCAGATGGAGGAACTGAACCTTGCACCTTTGATGTTGATGCCCCAAAACGTTTAATAGCCAGCTAATCTATGGCCCCCTTGTTGTCCTTAATTTCATCATCAGGCAGGGCCTTCACTCCACATTTCAAACATAAAGAGGTGATTAGGGAGGATAAAAACAACAGTCCCTTCTTCTTGAATGCACCGGCAATAATCTCCCTCTCAATCGGTTGACCCACATTCACTTTCTTCTTCTTCAGAATGCAATACAAAAGGACTAGCCTCTCCTTGTTCATTGTTTCCAAGTATGCGGTGGGAAGAATCTTGGTTCTGATGACATGGTACAAAACTTTGGTCAAGGGAGTGAAGTCAGGCCTGGCTATTTTCCAGTTCTCATTCGTTTGAATCCAGTCCGCCCCTTCCACCGTGACTTCCCTCATCATATCATTCAGCTCAGTTTCCTTAGCACTCTTCAATAAATCCAGGTACTCATCCTAAACATCTTTCAAGCCCCACCTTTTGTTTAGAGTAGGTGCAGAGAAGGACACGTTACAATTCCTCACCATGACACACTTCTGTTGGGAAGAGGTGAGATTCACATAGAATTCTATGACAAAGGGGATTATGGGGTCTCTCGGGTGAGAAGAAAACTTCTTCCAGTTATGAGTGTCTATGAGCTCAGCAACATCCTCTGTGAGCCCATAGTGAGGGGAGTCAAGAAGGAAGAAACCTTTCTCCAGATCGAAGTTCCGCTTCTTGATTTCCTTCTCGTACTTTAATCTCCCTTCTTCATCCACAAAACGCTTATCAGTCTCCTCACTAAAAGAGGATGAAATGGTGGTAACGGGATTTTTGGAAGATTAAGCTTGTGTTTTACTCATGGTATAAGAAGTGGTAGAAAGGGGGTTTGGTTGATGGTGACAGACAGAGACGGGTGAGACAAAAAATGCAAGTGGGGTTGCATGTGGGGTTAGGGCAGAGAGGACAGTTCCTTTAATAGAGAAAAATGAGGTTAAGGTGAGAGGTTAGGGATGGATGTGAGTGGTGGAGAGAAGGGTGGCATTAAGTGGGTGGTTGTAGGCAAGTTACACTCCCATGATTTCTATAACCCTTCCCCTCCCAAAAACTCTTCAGTTTTTTTGAATTTGGAAATTCAAAAATTATTACAATTGAACTTGGGCTTTTGTGCGGTCCAAACTGTCACCTCCCCAGCACCTGAACAATGGGCTTGACTTGAATTGACCCAACTCTCAGCACAACCTTTAGATACAGTGTATGCTATAGCCTGCTATCACAGAGGTTAACAACATATTTTTATTTAAACTAAAGAAAAATAAAACAAAATTAAAACTAAAATTAACTAACTAAGCAAAAGGATATAAAGCTGGGCTGCCTCCCAGTAGCGCTTGATTTAATGTCCTTCAGCCTGACTCCACACTTATGGCTAAGGGTCTGAAAGATGAATGGTGGCCTTCATTCTTGCACAAGGCTCACCCCAATATTGCTTCACCCTTTGGCCATTGACTTTGAACTCTCTTCCAGCGCTTTCATCTAACAAATCCACAACTCCATGAGGGTATACTTTGACCAATTTAAATGGTCCAGACCACCTTGATTTCAACTTCCCAGGGAATAGTTTCAGTCTGGAATTGAACAAGAGCACTTGCATGCCTTCAATTAGTTCTCTGGGTTGAATTTTCTGATCATGCCAGGCCTTAACCTTGCTCTTGTATGCTTCGGCATTCTCATAAGCAAAGAGCCTAAACTCTTCAAGTTCATTCAGCTGCAACATTCTTGCTTCTCCAGCTGCTTGTGCTTCAAAATTCAACTTCTTTATGGCCCAGAACGCCTTGTGTTTCAGCTCTATTGGTAAATGGCAAGCCTTTCCATAAACCAATATGTACGGGGATATGCCAATAGGAGTCTTGAATGTTGTCCTGTAGGCCCAGAGAGCATCATCTAAGTGTAAGGACCAATCCTTCCTAGAAGGATTCACCATCTTCTCAAGGATTCTTTTGATCTCTCTGTTGGACTCTTCAGTTTGACCACTTGTATGAGGGTGATAGGCAGTAGCCACTTTGTGTTTTACTCCATATTTGGCAAGCAAGTTAGCAAACAGCTTGTTGCAGAAATGAGAGCTTCATCGCTTATTATGGCTCTAGGGGTGCCAAATCTGGTGAATATGTTCTTGTGCAGGAACTTTGTGACTACTCTTGCATCATTGGAAGGAAATGGTACTGCTTCTACCCATTTGGAGACATAATCCACTGCCACTAAGATGTAGGCATTTCCATAGGACATAGGGAATGGTCCCATAAAATCTATTCCCCACACATCAAACAATTCAATCTCCAAAATGGTGTTGAGTGGCAGCTCTTGTTTGTTGGAAATATTCCCCACTCTCTGACATCTATCACAATTCTTGGCAAACTCTTGAGCATCTCCGAACAAAGTGGGCCATAAGTACCCTGATTGCTGGAGCTTTGCAACTATTCTTTTTCCTCCAAAGTGACCACCATAAGGAGCAGCATGACAATCACTAAGGATGGCTTGCATTTCTTCCTTAGCAACACATCTTCTCATGATCTGATCTTGACATCTTTTGTACAGGAAGGGTTCTTCCCAGTAAAAATGTTTGACTTGATGCAAAAACCTCATTTTCTATTGAGAGTTCCTTTCCACTGGATTTTCCCACTGACCAGAAAGTTCACTAAGTCTGCGTACCAGGGTGCTGCAGCATCCTGTATCAGCAGAAGGTGCTCATCAGGGAAATTCTCCTTGATTTCTCTTTGAGACTTGGCTTCTTATCCTTCAACAATTCTGGAGAGATGATCAGCTACCTGGTTTTCAATACCTTTCTTGTCCTTGATTTCCAAATCAAATTCTTGAAGCAAAAGCATCCATATGATAAGCCTTGGATTTGCATCCTTTTTGTCAATAAGATATTTGATGGCTGCACGATCTGTGTATACCACCACCTTGGTTCCCACCAGATAAGGTATGAACTTATCAAAAGCAAACACAACTGCTAGCAACTCTTTTTCTGTAGTAGTGTGATAATCCGCAGTTTTATCATGTTTTATCTATTATTTTAGAGCGGATTTCATCAATTAAATTTTGTTGAATGCTTGATTTAGCCCAAATTAGACTTTGTTTTCCTATTTTGGTTATTTTAGAGTCAATGTGTGCATTTAATTGATTTTAATTAGAATTTAATTGATTTTCTCAAGATTTCCTTATTTTTATTTTTAGGAAAGGACAAAGAAGATGGAAATCAATTAAATTGAAGATTGCCAAGTAAATTTCAAGGGCCCACATGATGGATTTGAATCCAAATCAATTTGGATTTGAATTATTATGATTAAAAGATAATTCAATTGGCATTGAGATAAAAGATTGGATCCAAATTAATCAATTTGGGTTTGGATAATAATTGGCTATCACAATAATAAAGGATATGATAAGATTAGGCAATTAATTTGGAGATATTGATTTGGATATGAAGATTAAAATGTCCAAGATCAACCATGATGGAGCTTGCATGAAGATGGAGCTTGAAAAGTAAGAAAACTGAGCCAAACAGAGCCCATCACAGCCTAGCCGTGACACCCATCACGGCCATGATCGAGCAAGACTGAAAAGAAGAGAACGAAAAAGTCATAACCTGTCATGGTCAGGCCGTGATGGCCATCACGACCGTGACAGGCCATCAGTGCCAAGTTTTCCAAGATAGAATCTGTCACGGCCTGACCGTGACAGCCATCACGACCGTGACGTGCAATATCTGGAATTTTAAAACCTGATTTGATCAGATTTTGTAATTGCTTGGGATTCAAGTTATCCTACTCTATAAATAGAGCAATTAGGTTCGAAAATAGAGGGAACCGGGCTGCTACTTTAGGCAAAAATTAGGAATTCTCTTCTTCTCCAATTCTTTTCTCTTAGGTTTTATTTTATGCTTTTGTTAATCAAGCTTGCCATGACCGTGGCAATGCTTGAGTTGTCTTTTTGTTTTTAGGGATTGGGGCTATGCCCAAGATTTGTTTTATGTTATGAATTGACGTTTTATTTTTTGTCAATTTAAATTTGCTTTTGATTTAATTCCTATTCCATGAACTACTTGTGAATTTGGTGCGCACTTATTTGCATGTCATAGATACTCTAAGGACGAACTTAGCGGTGAACTTAGGTATCGGATCTATAGGAATCAAACTTAGGACTTAAATCACGAGAGTTAGAAGTGGTCCTTCGAGAGTTCACTGAATTGTCACAAAGCTTAAAGGGTTCAATTTAAATTCAATTACCATGAGAGTAGGGGTTGGTTTAATTGGACACGGTTCTTGTAACCCGAGAGGGAGCATTAACTTATTTAGTATAAATTCGCCTTCAAAGCAAATTTCGATAATTAACAAGAGGGGTAGTCAATTTAGCAGCATGAGCGGTCTTGTTGGTAACTCAATTCCTGGAAATCTCTTTTCATATTTAAAATCCCAAAATATTTGATTTTATTTTATTGTTTCCTTTATTTTCTTGAAATATATTCACACTTATTTCTTAGTCTAAAATAGTTGTTTAATTTGTGAAGTTGTACTTGGTTTCCCAACCCTTGAGTTCGATACTCGATAATTTACTTGTCGTTTTAATTATTACTTGCTTCGATCCGGTACGCTTGTCGGAGCCCATCATAGTGTAGTTGATCTGAGCATCAATGAGAGTTTTGCTAGCATAATAGATAGTGTGGAAAATCTTGTTATGCCTTTGACCTAGCACAACTGCCACTGCAAAATCTCTTGCATCACACATCAACTCAAATGGCTTCTCCCAATCTGGGGCTACTATTACAGGGGCAGTGATCAAAGCCTTTTTCAAAGTTTCAAAAGCTGATAGGCACTTATCTGTGAATTCAAATGCATTATCATGCTCCAGCAATTTGCACAGTGGCTTGGATATTTTAGAGAAATCTTTGATGAATCTCCTATAGAACCCAACATGACCTAGAAAACTTCTGATGCCCTTGACAGAATTAGGTGGGGGAAGTTTTTCAATCACCTCAATCTTAGCTTTGTCCACCTCTAAACCCTTATTTGACACTTTGTGGCCCAAGACAATGCCTTCCTTGACCATGAAATGATGTTTTTCCCAATTCAAAACTAAATTGGTTTCTTCACATCTGTCCAGTACCCGCTCAAAGTTGTTCAAGCATCCCATGAATGAATCTCCAAAGACTGAAAAATCATCCATGAAAATCTCCATAGTTTTCTCAATGAAATTTGAAAAAGTAGCCATCATGCATCTCTATAAAGTTGCTGGAGCATTGCAGAGCCCAAAAGGCATTCCTCTGAAGGCAAATGTATCATATGGACAAGTGAAGGGGTCTTCTGCTGGTCTTTTGGTGTTACTGCTATCTGATTGTAGCCTGAATAGCCATCTAGGAATCAATAAAAGTCTCTCCCTGACAACCTATCAAGCATCTGATCAATGAATGGTAGTGGGAAGTGATCCTTCCTTGTGGCCTTGTTCAGCTTTCTATAATCCATGCATATCCTCCACCATGTGGCTGTCCTTGTTGGAATAAGTTCATTCTTTTCATTCTTCACCACAGTGACTCCTCCCTTCTTGGGAACACATTGTACAGGGCTAACCCACACACTATCTGAGATAGGGTAAATGATCCCTGCATCAAGCCATTTGATGATCTCTTTCTTCACTACTTCTTTCATTATTGGATTTAGCTTCTCTAACCTTCAATACTGTTTTTGGCATTTTCTTCTAAAAGAATTCTATGCATATAGAGACTAGGACTGATTCCTCTGATATCTGCCATTTGCCAACCAATAGCCTTCTTGTGCCTCTTCAAAACTAAGATGAGACTGTCTTCTTGTTCAGAAGTTAAGAAGGAAGAAATGATTATTGGAAGAGTTTCCTGTTCTCCAAGATAGGCATATTTCAGATGAGAAGGTAGTTGTTTTAGTTCAAGGGTGGGAGGACTTTCAATAGAGGGAACATTCTCCTTCAAGGTGTCTGCAGTTAATTCCAGATGTTCATATTTTCTGACCCAAGATCTTTGTGCCAACTTTTCTTCAACTAGCAGCTTCAGCTCTTCATTTCCAGAATCAGTTTCATCATACATTTCAAACTATGTTTCTAAGCCTTGCCCTGTTGCTAGCAGTTGCTCTTGCACAAGGGATTCAATACCAGTAATAACAGAGCAGCTTTCCATTTCTTCATCAGGGTAATGCAAGGCATTAAAGACATTGAAAGTAACTTGTTGGTCATTTACCCTCATAGTAAGATCTCCTTTCTGAACATCTATCAATGTTCTTCCAGTTTCCAGAAAAGGGTCTCCCAAGGATGATTGGGACTTCCTTATCAGCCTCAAAGTCAAGGATAATAAAGTCCACTGGAAACACAAACCTGTCCACTTTGATTAAGACATCCTCAATCTTTCTTTCTGGGTAAGCAATGGATCTATCAGCAGGCTGTAAAGTTACAGTGGTGGGCCTGGCTTCACCAATTTTCAGTTGCTTGAAAATGGACATAGGCATCAGATTAATGCTAGCTCCAAGATCACACAAAGCGTTTCCACAATAAGTATTCCGTATATAACAAGGGATTGCAAAACTGCCTGGATCTTTCATTTTATGAGGAACTTTGTTCTGCAACAGCTGGCTGCATTCCTTTGTCATTGTCGTTGTCTCGAATTCTCTCAATCTCTTCCTCTTGGTGAGAATGTCCTTCATGAATTTGGTGTAGTTAGGCAATTGTTGCAGAGCTTCAACCAGAGGTATGTTGATGTGCAACTGCTTCAAAATTTCTAGAAATTTGTTAAACTGTTTCTCTTGAGCTGCTTTCTTCAACCTTTGTGGTAATGGAGGAGGTGACCTTTCTGGAATTAGCTTGGTCTCCTTCTGCCTAGGAATTTCCTGCACTGGTTCTGCAGCTACTGGATTTACCTCAGGGATTTCCTGTTCTGTCTCAACTGTGTCAGTCTGCTTTGTTGCTTTCTACTTAAGTGCTACAGTATCTTGTATCTCTTTGCCACTTCTTAAGTTAATTGCTTTAACATGCTCCTTCCCTTTATCATTTGAGGATGATGGAGACTCTGTGGAAGCAGATAAGGTGCCAGCAAGTTTGTTAGCTAATGCAGTGGCCAACTGACCTACTTGGTCCTCCAAGTTTCTTACAGCAGCTCCTTGGTTCTGGATTTGCGCCTTAGTTTCAGCCATAAATGCTTTCAATATAGCTTCCAAATATGATTCTTTTGAAGGGGCTTGATTCTGCTGATGTTGGCTGTTCTGTCGCTGTTGTTGGTATTGTTGTGGGGCATTTCAAGCTGAGGAATTCAATGTGTTGTGGTAATTCTCATAGTTGGAATTTGGGTGTTGCTTCCAACCAGGATTGTAAGTGTTGGAATATGCACTGTTCTCTCTATTTCCCACATAATTCACTGATACTGGGTTGTTGGGACACTCTTCAAATAGATGCTCCCCTCCACAGAAAACACATGAAGTAGAACTCAGTTGAGCCACCACAGGTTCAGCCATAGCAGGTTCCTTACTGGCGTTAGTAGCAGTCAGATTTTTCAGCATATTAGTGATGGAGGCAAGCTGAACAGATAGGGCATTTGCTTCTTTCACTTCAAGCATTCCCGCAAGGGTTTTAGCAGAATTAGCCCTCACAGTTGGCCATTGATAGCTGTTGGCAGTTATGCTTTCAATCAATGCATAAGCTTCATTGTATGATTTGTCAAGAATGTACCTCCAGATGAATCATCCAACATCAATCTTGAAGGAGGCTGCAGTCCATTGTAGAAGGTCTCCATTTGAACACATACAAGGATGCTATGATGAGGACATCTTCTCAAAATCTCCTTGAACCTCTCCCACGAGTCATACAATGATTCATCATCATTTTGCCTAAATGAAGTTATATCACTCCTCATTCTTACATTTTTAGTAGGAGGAAAGTACTTAGTCAATAACTTTTCGGCTAGGCCATTCAATGAAGTAATGGAATTGGATTCCAAGGAGTTCAACCAAGTCTTGGCTCTATCCCTCATAGAATAAGGAAAGAACCTTAACCTGAAAGCATCATCACTTACTCCAGGAATCTTGAAATTGCTGGCCACTTCCAGAAACTGCCTTAGATGTAAGTGCGGGTCTTCAGTAGGGGCACCACTGAACTGCCCAACAGTTTGAAGCATTTGAAACATCATCGGTTTGAACTCAAATTGTTGGGTAGTTATTTCTGGTCTTACAATCCCAGTGCTCATGGTTTGGGGATCAAAGACAGCATAGTCCCTGATGGACCTATCCCTATCATTTGACATTTCAATCATCCCAGGCTGATCTTCATCCTCATTTCCCAGAATGTGAGTGATCTGTGGCCGTACACGGGTCAAAATAATAGTAATTAAAAACTGTAGTACAAGGAAAAACAACCTTGGTCGTATCACGAGGATCTTTAAAATTATTAGATAATCGAGAATGTTAGAGAAAGGGGGTTTTCAAAATTTTCAAGAAGAAAACAAATTTGCAACAAACAAAGAAATTCAATCAATTAAAAACATCAATCCAAGACGTCAAGTTCTTTGGTAGAGTTCGTCATTGTTCCAAAAGACATAAATTCGTTTGCCCTCCTCCTCTGTTAACTTGAAATCTACTACATGATCATGTAGGGTTTAAATAACAAAATTGGAGTCACAATCGCAATCCCTAATAATGTTGATTTATGTACAAATTCAATTAACCTAGGTTACCAATCGGTTCCCTAATCTCTATTAGATTTTTGGATTAATCAATCCTAATTCCTACTTCCAATTCAATCATGAAAACTGAATCTACATCTAATCAGACATAGATCAAGCGTAATCACACTCACAACACAAAATCATAATTGAAAGAAGAGAAAAGGAGAAGAAGCAATTGAAAAACAATTAAAAGTAAGGAACTCGAATTCAAACCACATTACTTGAATGTCTAGGATTGATAAAAGGTTTAGCCTTCCATAGTCATCACCATTGGATAAGCTTTAACAACAAAACATCCAACAAAGTGCAGGAAACTAAAAAGGGGAGAAGAGAGGGGAAGAGAATTCCAAAACTTACAAAAGCCAGGATTGCAAAAGTATCTAATTTTCGTCTCCCTGACTTGTGCGGCTGTAAACTACTATTTATGCTTATTAATCCTGACCTAATCCTAGACCAAATTAAGGGTCTCTTAATAAGCTTTCTAACAAGGTATCATATGCCTTAATTGGGCTTAAGATGAGTAAGTTAGACCCATTTAAGTGAAGGAACGTCATGGATCGCACACTGTTCCGCGCCGAGAACTCGGGACCCAATTTAGCTTTGATATTGGCATAATTTGACAATACTTGTGAAACCTGAAATTGTAGGTCTCTTCCTTATATTTCTAGGGACAGCAAGATCACCAAAATCAGATATCTGTAGCTCTAGTTATGCTCTGCGCAAGGTAACAAGGTCAGGATGGGTGAAAAATCCGAAAATTAACAATGTTTAGCAATTAAGTCCAATAATGTAAAACTCAGCCAAATCAACAATATTAAACACATATAACAATTAATTTTTCCAAGTATACACACTAAAAGGTAACTCAAAAATGAGTTATCAAATTCCCCCACTTACTCTTTTGCACTCCTGAACAAAACTCAAAAATTGAATTCCTAAAAACTTGATGAACAAAACAAACACACTTATTAATGAATCCCAAGAATGGACAAGAGTGATCAAGATACACAGATTCAAAGGATCGAGGAATCAAAAAAATCATGAATACGTCCTTAACATCTCAAGCAAACAAGGAGGCAATTCAAATCAAAGAAGAACCAAAAGTGGTAGAGTTCTCACTAGGCATACACTCCAACTCTCAAGTGTTTAATGTTTGTGTTTACACTCAAAGCACATCATGAATTCTAACACTACCATAATCTTGACAAGCCTCTAACTTCCACCACTTGAAACACATGCACATAAAGATCAAAAGGACTCTTTCAAGGTTGTAATGGGGATAAGATATGGGTGGATACAAGAAGGGATGTTAGCTATAAACCAAAGAGACTAGAGGAGCAATGGGGAATGAGTTTAAATAAGCATGCAAATTTATCCCAAGAAACACAATTCAATGCCAATGAACAACATTTTGTCTCTGTTGAACTTTTTCTTCCTTTTGCACTTTCACTCAATTGCACTTTCACATTGCATTACAATTTTTTTTTCTTTTTTTTTTTACACTTTGCCACTCCAATCAAGTAAGCCACAAACTATTGCATAGACCCCACACTTATTTAAGCATCCATTCCCAAAACAATTCCAAAACTCCTTTACTCCCTAAGGTTTGGGTCATATCATTGTTTTTCACTTTTAGGCTTGTAATGAGCTATAAAACAAAGAATGGGATAAATAGGCTCAAAGGGATATCAAGGGGATAATTTTAAGGTAGGCTAATTTGGATAGTAGCTTAAAAACAAAGAAGGCCTAAATCATCTCAATACATGCATGTGAACAAGAGGCTTCAAAGAATCAAGTCAAGTTCTAGAGTAATTAACAATCATGAGTGAAATAACACAAGAAAGAAAAGCATGGAACAATTGCAGTTCATCCATGTATAGGGCTCAAAAACTCACAAGGGTTAATTCTACCACAAAAGATTCACAAATTAATTTCAATGCCAACTTATTACACTAGAAATGCAAGAATTTCTCCATATCAAGTCATGAAACCTCTTAACCAAGAATGATGCAAATCACTCACAACTCATACAGACTTAGAATTTCACTGAAAAGCATGCAACAAGACTCAAACACAATTTTTTTTTTACTTTTTTGAGACCCTAAAAACAACAAAGAAAAAAACTCCTAAGATACTAAAACACCAAAAAAAAAACTATACAACTTTTTACGTTTTATTTTTAAAATAGAGAAAAATAACATAAACAACAAAAGAAACAGATGCCAACAAAGTTCAACACACAAGTTAAAAATATCATAACATAGTATATCTCCCCCACACTTGAAATCTACATTGTCCTCAATGTAGAACATATTGAAATCAAGAACAAGAACAAGAACAAATTCATTCACATAGAGGACACGAAAAATAAAATAGAAAGGGTGAGAAAAAGCCTTATAGAATGTAGTACAGCAAGTCTCATTGTGGCTCAAGCTCTTCTCCAAAGCTTGCTCTGAGAATTTCTCACCAAATTGCTTGAGCCAGTCTTTATCAACCATGAAAGCCTTAGTGGTTGTCTCGAACATAAGTAGTCTTGCATCATCCATCATGACATGATCACCATCTTTTATGGGGATTCTTTCTGTGGGTAGCATGTCCACATGATCCCCATTTTCTATATTTCTTGGCTGAACAGGGTCCTCAACCTCATATGTCTCATCTTCCATATGCACTTTTTGCTCCTTATACCCTAAAAAGGATGAAATTTCAACACATGCTGCACACAAAATAGCACCGTTAAAGTCAACACATGAAGTTCATAAAATAGAATCAGGAAAATCTTGAATATCTGGAAATTCAACACAAAGTTCATCAATAATAGTATTCTTGACATCATTATCAAAATTATGCTTAGAAGAAGTATTGTCAAGAATATCTATTTGTGAATCTGAATGTTGTTCAAGGAGATGTTGTGATTGCAGTGCAGTCAATGTGGAGGCAATGTGACCAATTTGACCGGCCAAATTATGAAGACTTGCTTCTGTCCTTCGTTGGAATTCAAGAGTGTGTTCTGCTATTTGTTGCACCAATTCTTCCAGACTAGGTTGGACAGGTGTAGGGTCAGGCTGATATTGCTGCTAACTTATTGTCAATTGATGCACCAAAGAAGTTAATTCGTCCAAGCTGCCATGTTCTCCCCCATGTTGGTCAGAATAGGAAAGTTGCACCTCATTCACTCCAATCATGCCAAAATCACTACTAAACTCATAATCACCAGTAATGTCAGGATAATATATGCATGGTGGCTCAACCTCTTTCTCTACATAATGTATGCATTGTGGTTCATAAGATGTGGCAAAATCTCACAAAAAGTGCTATGAGGCATACAATTGTCCATTGACGCAGACACACTTGAATTTATATAACCTCTTGAAAAATGGGCAAAATCAATTTGAGGATAATATATGCATGATGGTTCATATTCAACATTAGGCATATAATTTTGCATATAATTATCCATGGGAAGTACTAAGATTCACAACCACGACAATCACAATATTCAATGTCATCAATATGATATATACATATAAGCTTAGCACACTCACATATAAGCTCCAAACAGCAAAATAGAAAAAGAAAAAAAAAAAGCAAAAACACAAAACAAACAATTATACACTACCTGATAAGCTAAAAAAAAACACATCAAATAATTTTTAAATATTTTTTTGTTTAAAATTATATGACTATTTCAAGATGAAAACTAGTCCAAAAAAAAATATGAATTCCTAATATGTCTAATAAAAATCAAAGATCTCTGGCAACGACACCAAATTTGATCAGTTGCCGTACATGGGTCAAAATAATAGTAATTAAAAACTGTAGTACAAGGCAAAACAACCTTGGTCATCTCACGAGGATCTTTAAAATTATTAGCTAATCGAGAATGTTAGAGAAAGGGGGTTTTCAAAATTTTCAAGGAGAAAACAAAATTGCAACAAACAAAGAAATTCAATCAATTAAAAACATCAATCCAAGACGTCAAGTTCTTTGGTAGAATTCGTCATTGTTCCAAAAGATATAAATTCGTTTGCCCTCCTCCTCTGTTAATTTGAAATCTACTACATGATCATGTAGGGTTTAAACAACAAAATTGGAGTCACAATCGCAATCCCTAATAATGTTGATTTATGTACAAATTCAATTAACCTAGGTTACCAATCGGTTCCCTAATCTCTATTAGATTTTTGGATTAATCAATCCTAATTCCTAATTCCAATTCAATCATGAAAACTGAATCTACATCTAATCAGACATAGATCAAGCATAATCACACTCACAGCACAGAAATCATAATTGAAAGAAGAGAAAAGGAGAAGAAGCAATTGAGAAACAATTAAAAGTAAGGAGCTCGGAATTCAAACCAAATTACTTGAATGTTTAGGATTGATAAAAGGTTTAGCCTTCCATAGTCATCACCATTGAAGAAGCTTTAACAACAAAACATCCAACAAAGTGTAGGAAACTAAAAAGTGGATAAGAGAGGGGAAGAGAATTCCAAAACTTACAAAAACCAGGATCGCAAAAGTATCAAATTTTCGTCTCCCTGACTTGTGCGGCTGTAAACTGCTATTTATGCTTTTAATCCTGACCTAACCCTAGACCAAATTAAGGGTCTCTAAATAAGCTTTCCAACAAGGTATCATATACCTTAATTGGGCTTAAGATGAGTAAGTTAGGCCCATTTAAGTGAAGGAACATCATGGACTGAGCACTGATCCGCGCTAGAGAACTCGGGACCCAATTTAGCCTTGATTTTGGCCTAATTTGACAATTCTTGTGACACCTGAAATTGTAGGTCTATTCCTTATATTTCTAGGGACAGCAAGATCACAAAAATCCGATATCAGTAGCTCTAGTTATGCTCTGCGCAAGGTAACAAGGTCAGGATGAGTGAAAAATCCAAAATTAACAATGTTTAGCAATTAAGCCCAATTAAGCCCAATAATGTAAAACTCAGCCAAATCAACAACATTAAACACATATAACAATTAATTAGGCCAAGTATACACACTAAAAGGTAACTCAAAAAAGAGTTATCAGTGAGCCATGAAGCCTAAGTCAGAGTGTTGATCTCCAGCTCTTTAGTTCTCTTCCTTATCCTCTTTGATGTTTTCTCTATCTCCAAGTCTATTTGAAACTCGGGTGTATCCTTGTTGCGCATGCAGATGTAAACCTGTTGCCAAGTAAAGTGCACACAGTTTTCAGAACTAACTAAATAGACAAAGTTAACAAAAGAATTTAAATATTCAATACCATTTTCAATCCCCAGCAACGGCGCCAAAAACTTGTTGCATGTAAAAATGTGTGCAAGTGTACACAGTCAAACAAGTAATAAAGAGTGAGTAAAGATCGTTCCCACGAGGATTTAAATGATTTGAATATAAATTCTAGTTTTAACATTTTCTACTTAGCTTAATAAAATAAAGAGTGATTTTAAGAATGTAAAGTAAATGGAGTAATTGAGTTTCAAAATAATGATTATAAAGTGCATGAAAGTAATAAGAGCAATAAATGAGGGTTTTGCAAACAGATAGGGAAACAGCTAGGATTCTAATCCTTTGTAATCTTAACTTCAGGGTAATTTATGCTTCAGGATGCTACAACATTTAGTCAAGGAAATGAAATTTGCTTTCCAGCAGTAAGAACTGACTTCATTAAAAGCTTCTTATTCCTAAGTTCAAATTAATTTCCATCTGTTGTCAGATAAGCACGTCCAACTACTTAAAGACTTGAGAGCTATTCCTATCTCATTCAACACACTTAATTTTCCAACTAATTGTTATATCTTTATCTTCTAGTCAAGTCCACTAACTTGATTTTTCCAAACTTAGTTAGCTAATACCTCAGATTAGTTGATCAGTCTAAACAAGCAGAAGAGAAGGAAATGAATAACATCCATTGCATTGAATTACCCATCAGTGTTAATTACAAAATCATAAAATCCTAACTAAGAGAATTTAGCTCATAATGAGCTTGAAGACAAAACAAATTAATAAAATAGGAAATGAAGGCATAAAAGCATAAAACGTAATTACAGAGAAGACAAAGAAGAAAATGGAGGCTGTTGTACCCCGTACCTGCTGGCTCCTTAAAGGAGGCTAACCTCTCACTCTTTGTACTAGTGCTCCCCAAGTAGGGTTTGTACATTCTCTCTCATGCCTCCTTTTTGGGCTTTACACAAATTCAAATATTAAAATACTCCTTGGCCCAATTCCCAAGTACACACAACTGCTGCATTGTATTCTTTCTCTTCCTTTTTCGTCAGCGCGGCGAACATTTTGTCCTCTAGTGGGTATTGACTGAGATGGAAATGTTTTTGTCTTGTAGTGAATTGCTCCCCAGAAGCTGCAGCATTCCATAACATTCCAGAGAAACTCCTTCAGTAATTTCACCTCTAAAACCTGCTCAAAACTCAAACAACCTTCAGCAATAACAATTCAATATTCATAGCTTTTTCAGCATTTTAACAAATCAACACAGCTATTGACTAAACCAATCAAACCTTGAATTTCTTTTCCAAAAAAATGACCAAAAAAGAACAATGATTAAGCTAAAAGGATAGTAATAACTCTTATTTCTAAGATTTGTCACACCCGCAAACTTGAACCATTGCTTGTCCTCAAGTAATGACATTCAAAAAACACGACTAAACTAAGAACAAAATTAGAACAGCTTAAGCAAAATCCATGGCAGTCCTCAAATGCATTTTTCAGAAACATGCTCAACACAAAATACCCCTTTCTCAATCACTTTCCAAAGTATGTGTGTGCTCCCAAACCTCTCAACTCAGTTTTAACAAGGAAACTCCAACCAAACCACCTCTCAACAGAGTCTTAGGTGCATTTTCCAATTATCCTTTGGATACAAGGGTGAAGGCTCACCAGATTATCTTCCTAAGAACAGGAGCTTAACACATTATTGGATTTGTCATATCACTCTATTCACTCTACTTTGTGTTCTTTCTTGATGTTTCACTCAATCATCATTCACATGCAACTCTATCATAGGTCTGACAAATTTCTATCAATACATACATCAAGAGGACTTTAATGGGTTGTAATAGGGCTAAGGTTCAGGTGTGGAAATTTTTGGGACAGTAGCTAACTTCGGTGGAGTTCAAGATGTCTTGTCCAAATCACCCACCCCCAAACTTAGACATTTATGTATTCTTGCCCACATTTCTGGTGATAAGGGGGGAAAATTTATTACTTTTAATTTTTTTTTAATAACAGACAAACATTGGGAGGAAAGGCAGCAGCTTCAGTGCAACATATTTTGCTGCAGTTTTTCTGTAGCTTTTCACTTTTTCACATTGTTCCTTTGATGATTTGCTCTTTCCTCCCGTTTTATTGCATAGGCACCCCCCCAAACTTATATTGATGGTTGTCCTCAACCATTGTGGTCGAGACCCATAATTAGATGACTATTTGACACAGTCCCAAACTCCACCTAAATAGGGTAGTACATTGTTTTTCAGGGAATTTGTGTGTATAATGTGGCTTAACACCATCAAGAAAGTCTTAGGCTCAAAGGGGTTCACAAAGAGTAATACTTGAGGGTTGGCCTTTTAAGTCTCAGTAGTTAAAACAAGAATAGTGCCTCAAGCCAGTTTGTGTGCAACAGTGAAATATGCAATCAATCACAGAAATAAGTCAAGTTCTGCAAAGAAAACACATGAATGGAATGCATGATGAACAAAATCTGTTGCAGCCCAAAAGCTCACAGGATTGATGTTGTAGAGTGCTACAACACCACATTCAGCCTCACCCACCCCCAAACTTAGGTTGAAATCTAATTCAGACCTCACCCTCTCTTCCTTGGACAAGGGTCTTTGAAACCCAATTCCCCCAATTGATTGGTGACTTTGAATGAAGTCCTTCTTCTAAGTCCATTTTAAGCTAGGGATTTTTGTGGCGAGAAAGGATTAATTCAGGGTATTAATGTATTTTACATGCATTAAAGCACATACAAACAAAGGGTCTTCATAAGATGAACATGGACAGCCAAACCATTCATTCATTCATTTAACTTTTTCTTTCAAAAAGGCCCCCACTTTCCATTAATCACAGTTCTTTTTGAAAGAGTAGGGGCAGACACACCTCAAACTAACTACACAAACAAAAACAAGCAACTACTTCTAACAACAAAAACTAAACATTAAAACTAAAAAGAGATTAAAAAGGGGTATTGGTCATCTGATGCTGTAGCACCGTAGGTGTTTCTTCTTGCTCAAGGCTAAGCCAGTCTTGCACTGCTCCGGGTCTTGCCACCTCTAGTCATTTGTTTCATGGTAGGCTTGCTTGTTGCTGTCACTTCTTTGATAATGGCCACCTCAGGGCTTACATCTCCTACTACCTCCACAACCTCCCCTCCACCAGTACGGTGTGGTTCGACTATTACACACCCTAATGAGAGGGATACCCAGACTGTGTAGGAATGAGACTATACAATTGAGGATGACTTATATGAATTGATTGGTACTACCTATACTAACAAGATGCATCTTCTTTTCGGAAGCCCGTCACTTAGAAATCCACAGTTAACCGTGCTTGACTTGGAACAATTCTAGAATGGGTGACCTCCTGAGAAGTTTTCCAAGGAAGAGTGTTAGTGAGGACAAAGCACACTGAAAAGCCCCGTGTTGGTCTGTAGGGACAGTCGTCAATCCATAAAGCAGTCAGAGATGTTACAAATGGTATCAGAGCGGCGCCTCACTCCAGTACGGTGTGGTTTGACGACGAACCAAGCGGAAACTGGTGGGCATGTGACACTCGAAGCTGACAAGGGCGGGGAATGGTCGTCGGTGTAAGAATGCATGGACAAGGAGCGGCTCCTAACAGGCTTCTAGGCAGAGAGACACATGAATGAACAGATTATACACCCGAATGAGAGGGATCCTGAGACTGTGTAGGCATGGGACTATGCAGTTGAGGATGGCTTATATGAATTGATTGGTACTACCTATACTAACAAGATGCATCTTCTTTTAGAGAGCCCATCACTTAAGAACTCTACATTCAAGCGTGCTTGACTTGGAGCAATTATGGGATGGGTGACCTCCTGGGATGTTTTCCTGGGAAGCGTGTGAGTGAGGACAAAGTACACTTAAAAGACCGGTGCTCGTCTGTGGGGACATTCGTCAATCCATAGACCAGCCAGGGATGTTACAAATGGTATCAGAGCCGTGCCTCTGCCAGTACGATGTGGTTCAAGGACGAACCAAGCGGAAGTTGGTGGGAATGTGACGCCTGGGGCTGACAAGGGTGGGGAGTGATCACCGATGCAAGAAGGCAGGTACAAGGAGCGACTCCTGACAGGATTCTAGGCGGAGGGACACATGAATGAATCGATTACACACCCGAATAAGAGGGATCCTGAGACTGTGTAGGCATGGGACTATACAGTTGAGGATGACTTATATGAATTGATTGGTACTACCTATACCAACAAGATGCATCTTCTTTTCGGGAGCCCATCACTTAATAACTCCACAGTTAAGCGTGCTTGACTTGGAGCAATTATGGGATGGGTGATGTCACACCCATTTTCAGGAGCCACATTATGCAGATGCATGTAATAAAATAGCAGAGAAAATTAAAACATTTACAGCATGTATTTTAAACAATAAAACATATCTACACAACATCAGAGCATTGTAGAAGCTAGGGCATAAACCGAAAACTAACACTCCACTGGCCATGGTATAAATACTAAAGACTCAACTTTAACTTTGAAAGTCCCAGTGAGAGACGTTAGCGTTCTCATCATCTTCCCCATCTCGGCACTAGCTAAAAGCTCATCTCCGTCTTCTAATCACGAACCGAACCCAAAATAAATATAAACAGAGAAACAAAGATATACAAGAGGTAAGAAACTCTATTAATCATGAATAGGAAACAACATAAAATACTACTTATGAACATGTACATAAACAAACACAACCGTCTCCCAAGATCATTATCATACCAATCAACCTCGATATCTCAGCAACTAAGATCATAACTTATTCTAATGCACAACTGGTCCTATATGCATGATTGGCCAATTCCACAACAACGTTCAGTCGGTAGTTGGGTTACTAACTCCTGCATCACCAACATGAGTCTGTCATCTTGGTCGCTCCGGATAGTCCACCGCAACCTCGTGTGAGAATTGCTCAACAGCTATTGCAACTGTTCACACGGTCCCTTTGTGCACGGTTACACAGATACACCTTTTATGCAATAACCACTCAAACAACTATTGCATAAGTATTATCCGACCTCGTATGATAGCCACTCAAGCGGCTTATCGTAGCTAGTCATACGAACCCTTGTGAAAACTATCCAACTTTCCTCGTAGTCATTCACAATACACCAACATTGACCTCATATTAGTAACCGCTCAAACAGCTATTACGGCTACCCATAAGGTTGACCAACGCAATGATATGCACATGCATCCATCACCACATAATTTCACACCACCTTTCCGTCTAACACCTCAATATCACCACATAACATCATAACTTCCTAATCAAGCTATCAACCTAATTTCATATCAAACGTCTCCAAAGTAACACCAATATTGATCCACCACACATCAATATATCAACAACACATAGTACAATATTATCAACAAAACAACATCATATGATCAACGGAGAAATAAAATAATAACCATGTATCACGTAATCAACTAATCATGTTATCATATATCATATTATAAACCAACAATCAATGGGGGTTGAGAATCCCCACCCATGTAAATGTTCATATTTATACCAATAGTCCCGATAATTGGAATTTCTTCCCCCTCATCTTCTATACAATTGTACCGACGTCTCGAAATGAACACTCCCTCTACACCTTCAATTCTGCCAAGCAAGGGAGCAAGGCCTCCGAGCCTCCAAAAATTCACCTAGACATCACATTGTGAATGACACATTGTAAGGAATTTAAAATCTGCAGAAAAGACCTCAAAAATGCCACTGTTCGGGCTCCATATCTCACCGTCCAGACATTTGTTTAACACTTTGAACAGTGAGAATAAAGAACTACCTGTCCTTGTCCTCCTCCAAAATTTCAGCCCGATCTAACGGTGGACGAACCTCGGAGTGCCCTTCTATGGTGACTGGTCAGAAGTTGGACGAGTTGAGTTCTTCTGAGATGAATAACTCACACTCATAGAGTTATACAGAAATTCCAACCGTTGGATATGAATAACGACCAGTCCAGAACCTCCATACCAGATTTTAACACAATCTAACGGTGTAAGAAGGTTTGGTGAGGGATTTACAGAGGCTGCTCAACTTCAAATCTCAAGCTCTCAACAATGGAAGGTTTGGGTTTTGGTAGCTCTTCTCCTCTATTCTCTATTTCCCTCTCTAGTTTTCTATCTATCTTTTCCTCTCTATCTCTCTTTGGTTTTGCTCTGTGTTTTCCATCTAAAGAGGTTCAAATGAGATTTTGAACCTCTTTTATTTTTTTCCACGGCTGAGCTTGGGCGCTCGGCGCCATTCACCAGCGCCCAGCGTTGGGCATGCAACAAGGGTACCTACATGCGTGACACATGGAAGTGCTGATCAGTGGCTGGGTGCTCAGTGCCACCTTCCAGCGCTCAGCGCTGGCCTTCTGGCAGCCACACAGATTTCGCGCGTTCCGAGCTCGTTCGAAGTCTAATTGACCTCAAATTTGAAACGTAGGCTCAGTAAGACCTAATGAATAACCTCCAACCATTAAAAATGCCTAATATCAATCCTAACTCCAAATTTCTTGTTTCACATATCTAAGCCTTTTAGACGATGAACGGGAAAATCCTAGAGTTTGCTCACATTCAAATTCACTCCCGATGATTGCGTACTTCCTATGCCACAAGTTCCTAGATCTTATACCACATGTAACATACCAAATCCAAGTCTTAAACATGATCCTTTTACGTAAAACAAAACCATAAAAATCAGGATGTCACATTACTACCCCCCTCAAAAGAAATTTCGTCCTCGAAATTTTGCAAGGGTTACATTCAACATTAACTCCGCTAAGCACTCTGATACATTTATCAATAACATGAACTTTATAATTTATATATACTTCAAATTATCAAAATCTAAACATACACCATCTTAGATATCCACATTCCACACATATTTTTACATGCTATGCCATCAGAGTATATACATCATCATCCTTAACATAACTGCCTATAGATATTTAACTTATAGCTTCATAACATTATCTTCCACCCAAACATAATAAGAGAAACTTGCTGCCTGGTTCAAAAGATCATCAACCAAAATCTCGCTGCTCACGATTGATAATACTCAGCTCCTCTCAATGTAAACACACGTCCCGTTGTTGGAGTTCGCCCTCTTGTCGTCCAGTTCCTTGAGATTGTGCCCATGTTCCTTGTCTTCCAGCATTTGTTGCATTTCCTTGTCTACAACCCCGGAAAACATGTCCTTCCTTACCACATTTGAAGCAAACAACACCCTTCACCCGACAATTTCTCATCAAATGTGCTCCTCCACATTTATAACAAATAAATGATCTTTGCCCAGCCACTCCAACTGTTACATTTTGCGGTCTTGGACGATCATATGGTTTCTGCTCTTGACGAAGTCCTTCATTCCGATTGTTCTGATGATTTCTGATTGGCCCTTTATTCTTCCCATTGTGCTTATATGAATTGATTGGTACTACCTATACCAACCAGATGCATCTTCTTTTCGGGAGCCCATCACTTATGAACTCCACAGATAAGCGTGCTTCACTTGGAGCAATTATGGGATGGGTGACCTCCTGGGAAGTTTTCCTAGTAAGCATGTGAGTGAGGACAAAGCAAACTGAAAATACCCGTGTTGGTCTGTGGGGACAGTCGTCAATCCATAAAGCAGCCATGGATGTTACAAATGGTATCAAAGCAGCGCCTCTCCCAGTACGATGTGGTTGGAGACGAACCAAACGGAAGCTGGTGGGCATGTGACGCTCGAGGCTGATGAGGGCGGGGTGTGGTCGCTGGTGCAAGAAGGCATGGACTAGGAGCGGCTCCTGACATGCTTCTAGCCGAAGGGACACATGAATGAACCAATTACACACCCAAATGAGAGGGATCCAGAGACTGTGTAAGCAAGGGACTATGCAATTGATGATGGCTTATATGAATTGATTGGTACTACCTATACCAACAAGATGCATCTTCTTTTCGGGAGACCGTCACTTAAGAACTCCACATTTAAGCGTTCTTGACTTGGAGCATTCAGGGATGGGTGACCTCCATGGAAGTATTCCTAGGAAGCGTGTGAGTGTGGACAAAGAACGCTTAAAAGACCCGTGTTGGTCTGTGGGGACAGTCGTCAATCCATAGACAAGCCAGAGATGTTACAAATGGTATCAGAGCGACGCCTCTTCCAGTACGGTGTGGTTCGGGATGAACTAAACGGAAGCTGGTGGGCATGTGATGCCCGAGGCTGACGAGGGCTGGGAGTGGTCGCCGGTGCAAGAAGTCATGGACAAGGAGCGTCTCCTGACAGGCTTCTAGGCGGAGGGACACATGAATGAACCAATTACCCTCCTGAATGAGAGGGATCCTGAGACTGTGTAGGCATGGGACTATGCAGTTGATGATGACTTATATGAATTGATTGGTACTACTTATACCAACAAGATACATCTTCTTTTCGGGAGCCCATCACTTAAGAACTCCACATTTAAGCGTGCTTGACTTGGAGCATTTCTGGGATGGGTGACCTCCAGGGAAGTATTCCAGGTAAGCGTGTGAGTGAGGACAAAGCACGCTTAAAAGACCCGTGTTGGTCGGTGGGGACAATTGTCAATCCATAGAGCAGACAGGGATGTTACAAATGGTATCATAGCGGCGCCTCTCCCACTACAGTGCTGTTCGGGATGAACCAAGCGGAAGCTGGTGGGCATGTGACGCCCGAGGCTAACGAGTGTGGGGAGTGGTCGCCGGTGCAAGAAGGCATGGACAAGGAGCGACTCCTGACAGGCTTCTAGGTGGGGGGACATATGAATGAACCAACTACACACCCGAATGAGAGGGATCCTGAGACTGTGTAGGCATGTGACTATGCAGTTGATGATGGCTTATAAGAATTGATTGGTACTACCTATACCAATAAGATGCATCTTCTTTTCAGGAGCCCATCACTTAAGAACTCCATCTTTAAGCATGCTTGATTTGGAGCAATTTTGGGATGGGTGACTTCCAGGGAAGTATTCCTAGGAAGCGTGTGAGTGAGGACAAAGTATGTTTAAAAGACACGTGTTGGTCTATGGGGACAGTCGTCAATCCATAGACCAGCCAGGGATGTTACAAATGGTATCAGACCGACGCCTCTGCCAGTACGATGTGGTTCAAGGACGAACCAAGCAAAAGTTGGTGGGCATGAGACGCCTGGGGCTGACGAGGGTGGGGAGGGGTCATCGTTGCAAGAAGGCATGGACTAGGAGCGGCTCCTGACAGGCTTCTAGGTGGAGGGACACATGAATGAATCGATTACACAACCGAATGAGAGGGATATTGATACTGTGTAGGCATGGGACTATACAGTTGATGATGGCTTATATGAATTGATTGGTACTACCTATACCAACAAGATGCATCTACTTTTCGGGAGCCCATCACTTAAGAACTCCATAGTTAAGCGTTCTTGACTTGGAGCAATTTTAGGATGGGAGACCTCCTAAGAAGTTTTCCAAGAGAGCGTGTTAATGAGGAAAAAGGACATTGAAAAGAACCGTGTTGGTCTGTGGGGACAGTCGTCAATCCATAAAGCATCCAGGGATGTTACAAATGGTATCAGAGTGGTGCCTCACTCCAGTACAGTTTGGTTCGAGGACGAACCAAGCGGAAGCTGATGAGGGCGGGGAATGGTCGCCGGTGCAAGAAGGCTTGGACAAGGAGCGACTCCTGACAGGCATCTAGGCGGAGGGACACATGAATGAACCGATTACACACCCGAATGAGAGGCATCCTGATATTATGTAGGCATGGGACTATGCAGTTGAGGATGACTTATATGAATTGATTGGTACTACCTATACCAACAAGATGCATCTACTTTTCGAGAGCCCATCACTTAAGAACTCTACATTTAAGTGTGCTTGACTTGGAGCAATTCTGGGATGGGTGACCTCCTGGGAAGTTTTCCAAGGAAGCTTGTGAGTGAATACAAAGCACGCTGAAAAGACCCGTGTTGGTCTGTGGGGACAGTCGTCAACCCATAGAGCAGTCAAGGATGTTACAAATGGTATCTGAGCGGTGCCTCTCCCAGTACGGTGAGGTTCAGGGACGAACCAGTGGAAGCTGGTGGACATGTGACGCCCGAGGCTGACGAAGGCTGGGAGTGGTCGTTGGTGCAAGAAGTCATGGACAAGGAGCGACTCCTGACAGGCTTCTAGGCGGAGGGGCACATGAATGAATCGATTATACACCCGAATGAGAGGGATCTTGAGGCTATGTAGGCATGGTACTATACAGTTGAGGAGGCTTATATGAATTGATTGATCCTACCTATACCAACAATAAGCATCTTCTTTTCGGAAGCCCATCACTTAAGAACTCCACATTTAAGCGTGCTTGACTTGGAGCAATTATGAGATGGGTGACCTCCTGGGAAGTTTTCCTAGGAACCGTGTGAGTGAGGTCAAAGCATACTGAAAAGACCCGTGTTGATCTGTGGGGACAGTCGTCAATCCATAGAGCAGCCAGGGATGTGACAAATGGTGTTAGAGCGATGCCTCTCCAATACGGTGTGGTTCGGCGACGAACCAAGCGGAAGTTGGTGGGCATGTGGCGCCCGGGGCTGACGAGGACGAGGGATTAGTCGTCGTATCAAGCATGCATGGAAAAGTAGCGGCTCCTAACAGGCTTCTAGGAGGAGGGACACAGGGAAGAACCGATTACACACCTGAATGAGAAGGATCCTGAGATTGTGTAGGCATTGGGCTATGCAGTTGAGGATAACTTATATGAATTGATTGGTACTACCTATACCAACACTATGCATCTTCTTTTCAGGAGCCCATCACTTAAGAACTCCATCTTTAAGCATGCTTAACTTGGGGCAATTTTGGGATGGGTGACCTCCAGGGAAGTATTCCTAGGAAGCGTATGATTGAGGAGAAAGTACACTTAAAAGACCCGTGTTGGTCTGTGGGGACAATCATCAATCCAAAGAGCAGACGGGGATGTTACAAATGGTATCAGAGCGGCGCCTCTCCCAGTATGGTGTGGTTCGAGACAATCCAAGCAGAAGCTGGTGGGCATGTGACGCCCGAGGCTGATGAGGGCGGGGAGTGGTCTCCGGTGCAAGAAGGCATGGACAAGGAACGACTCCTGACAGACTTCTAGGCGGAGGGATACATGAATGAACCGATTACAAACCCGAGTGAGAGGGATCCTGAGACTGTTCGGGATGGGACTATGGAGTTGATGATGGCTTATAAGAATTGATTGGTACTTCCTATACCAACAAGATGCATCTTCTTTTCGGGAGCCCATCACTTAAGAACTCCATCTTTAAGCGTGCTTGATTTGGAGCAATTCTGGGATGGGTGACCTCCAGGGAAGTATTCCTAGGAAGCATGTGAGTGAGGACAAAGTACGCTTAAAAGACCCTTGTTGGCCTGTGGGGACATTCTTCAATCCATAGACCAGCCAGGGATGTTACAAATGGTATCAAAGCAGCGCCTCTGCCAGTACGATGTGGTTCAAGGATGAACCAAGCGGAAGTTGGTGGGAATGTGACGCCTGGGGCTGACAAGGGTGGGGAGTGGTCACCGGTGCAAGAAGGCATTGACAAGGAGCGGTTCCTGACAGGCTTCCAGGTGGAGGGACACATGAATGAACCGATTACACACCTGAATCAGACGGATATTGAGACTGTGTAGGCATGGGACTATACAGTTGATGATGGCTTATAAGAATTGATTGGTACTAACTATACCAACAAGATGCATTTTCTTTTCGGGAGCCCATCACTTAAGAACTCCATCTTTAAGCGTGCTTGATTTGGAGAAATCCTGGGATGGGTGACCTCTAGGAAAGTATTCCTAGGATGCGTGTGAGGGAGGACAAAGTATGCTTAAAATACCCTTGTTGGTCTGTGGGGACAGTCATCAATCCATAGACTAGCCAGGGATGTTACAAATGGTATAAGAGTGGTGCCTCTGCCAGTACGATGTGGTTCAGGGACGAACCAAGAGGAAGTTGATGGGAATGTGATGCCTGGGGCACACGAGGGTGGGGAGTGGTCACCGGTGCAAGAAGGCATGGACTAGGAGCAGCTACTGACAGGCTTCTAGGCGGAGGGACACTTGAATGTACCGATTACACACCTGAATGAGAGGGATATTGAGACTGTGTGGGCATGGGACTATACAGTTGATGATGGCTTATATGAATGGATTGGAAATACCTATATATACAAGGTGCATCTACTTTTCGGGAGCCCATCACTTAAGAACTCCATAGTTAAGCGTTCTTGACTTGGAGCAATTCTAGGATGGGTGACCTCCTGGGAAGTTTTCCAAGGAAGCTTGTTAGTGAGGAAAAAGCACACTAAAAAGAATCGTGTTGGTCTGTGGGGGAAGTCGGCAATCCATAAAGCAGCCAGGGATGTTACAAATGGTGTCAGAGCGGAGCTTCACTCCTGTACGGTTTGGTTCGAGGACGAACCAAGCGGAAGCCGGTGGGCATGTGACACCCGAGGCTGATGAGGGCAGGGAATGGTGGCCGGTGCATGAAGGCTTGGACAATGAGGGGCTCCTGACAGGCTTCTAGGTGGAGGGACACATGAATGAACCGATTACACACCCAAACGAGAGGGATCCTAAGATTGTGTAGGCATGGGACTATGCAGTTGAGAATGGCTTATCTTAATTGATTGGTACTACCTATACCAACAAGATGCATCTTTTTTTCTGGAGCCCATCACGTAAGAACTCTACATTTAAGCGTGCTTGACTTGGAGCAATTCTGGGATGGGTGACCTCCTTGGAAGTTTTCCTAGGAAGCTTGTGAGTGAATACAAAGCACGCTGAAAAGACCCGTGTTGGTCTGTGGGGATAGTCGTCAACCCATAGAGCAGTCAGGGATGTTAAAAATGGTATCAGAGCGATGCCTATCCCAGTACGGTGAGGTTCGGGGACGAACCAGCTGAAGCTGGTGGGCATGTGACGCCCGGGGCTGACGAGGGCTGGGAGTGGTCGCCGGTGCAAGAAGGCATTGACAAGGAGCGGCTCCTGACAGGCTTCTTGGCGGAGGGACACATGAAGGATTCGATTATACACCCGAATGAGAGGGATCCTGAGACTGTGTAGGAATGGGACTATACAGTTGAGGATGGCTTATATGAATCGATTGATACCACATATACCAACAAGAAGCGTCTTCTTTTCGGAAGCCCATCAATCAAGAACTCCACAGTTAAGCGTGCTTGACTTGGAGCAATTCTGGGATGGGTGACCTCTTGGGAAGTTTTCCTAAGAAGCGTGTGAGTGAGGACAAAGCACGCTGAAAAAACTCGTGTTGATCTGTGGGGACAGTCGTCAATCCATAGAGCAGCCAGGGATGTTACAAATGGTATCAGAGCGGCGCCTCTCCTAGTACGGTGTGGTTCGGGACGAACCAAGTGGAAGCTGGTGGTTATGTGACACCCGAGGCTGATGAGGGTGAGGAGTGGTCGTCGGTGCAAGAAGGCATGGACAAGGAGCGGCTTGATAAGCCTCTGGCTCGACTAGTTTTATAACTAGTAAGACCATGGTTTTTGCACCAATTACTCGAGTTTAATCTCGTTTTTGCCCAAATTTGGATTTAATTGTCCTCAAGCAACATTTTGAGTTTCTTAAGTAGTTTAGGACATTTTAGTTAATTTTGAGTCAAATAAAGCATTTACTGTTATTTCATATTTTCAGGTTAAAAGGGAAGCAATTAGAGTCAAGGGAATGAAGAAAACAATGGAAAATGCAATTCTGGGAGTTTCGCCTCGCGAGAAGATACTCGCCTCGCGAGCCTGAAGACCAGCCTGAACAGCAACAGTCACCCTTTCTGTCTCGCCTTGCGAATCACCATCTCGCCTCGCGAGAACTCAATTTTGAACTCGCGCCACTCTTAATATTCGCCTCGCGAGCGGGCACATATTATGAAAGTTATAAATTGTTGTTTTAGGGCAGATTGAAAAAGAACTTTTCATATTCACTATTTTTACGGATTTTCCGAGTTTTGTATTGCGTTTTCAATGGAGAACTAATCTCCGGAGATTAATCTGCTGTAATCGGTTTCCGCCGACACTTAAGGTTCTATAATTCCCAATCTTATTGATATTCCCTTTCAATATTACCCTATATGTCTTGTTTGCTTAATTCAAGTTATATAGATAAGTATTGATTTATTTCGATGATCATATGTTCCTTACTCTAATCGCATTTGCTTAATTCGCGTGTGTACGATCGTGTTTGCTTAATTCACGATGGCCTTAATCCGTTTGCTTAATTCGGAATAGGAACATATATCTCGTAGTGTCAATTGCGCTTGTTTAATTGCTGCTACAATCGAAAAGGGATTAGAATCCGCTTAGGGCATGAAATTTATATGAATCAAGGATAGCTGAGAACCCGAGAACAGTAGATTAATCGTTTTTAGCTTATTGATAATCACCTATTTGCACTGTTTTTCTTAATTGAATCATTCAACTTCAACCCCCCCCCCCCCCCAAATTGATTTTGCGGTTAATAACAATCCAAGAGTCCTTGTGATACGATACTCGAGTTGTCGCGCCCTAGCTGCAGTTTTTGTAAACCACTCGTTCTTTTTGACCTGCGTGCGACAGCGTGTCAAAATTTGACGCCATTGTCGGGGACTCTTGTTGTTATTTTCGCATTTTCTTTTTGATTTTCTGCTGAATTAGTTCTGGCTACTAGGTCTGGTTGTTCTAATCTGTTTGATTTTGATCCTGAAATTGAAAGAACTTTGCACACACGCCGTAGGGCAATTCAGGCTAGAACTAGTTCACCAACCAGTAGTGATTCTGATTCTGTACTTGCTTTTGATAACATGGCTGATCAAAGAACATTAAGACAGCTTGCTGCTCCTGATGTTAATTATAATGGTTTGTGTATTGAATATGCTAATGTCGTTGCTCCTTTTGAACTAAAATATGGTTTAATACACTTGCTGCCAAGGTTTAGTGGTCTTGCAGGTGAGGATCCGCACAAGCATCTGAAGGAATTCCAGGTTGTCTGCTCTACACCTTTGAGACCGGAAGGAATAATAGAAGACCATATCAAGCTGAGAGCCTTCCCATTCTCACTTCAAGGTGCTGCGAAGGATTGGTTATATTACCT
Organism: Sophora flavescens; assembly: GCA_030762895.1. Lineage (NCBI taxonomy): Eukaryota > Viridiplantae > Streptophyta > Magnoliopsida > Fabales > Fabaceae > Sophora > Sophora flavescens. The sequence continues at coordinate 113,911,473 of CM061062.1, forward strand.
TGAACCGAATTCTGTTACAACCTGGAATGATTTTAAGAAGGTCTTCCTAGAGAGATACTTCCCTGCCTCCAGAGCTGCATCGATCAGAAAAGAGATATGTGGTATTAGACAGGGAAATGAATCATTGGCTGAGTACTGGGAGAGATTCAAGAAGCTAGTGTCCAGTTGCCCTCAGCACCAGATTTCCGAGCAGCTCCTTATTCAGTACTTTTATGAGGGATTGCTACCGATGGACAGAAACATTTTGGATGCTGCTAGTGGGGGAGCATTTGTTGATAAGCCTCCAGCGGCTGCCAAGTCATTGATTGAGAACATGTCACTGAACTCCCATCAGTTCACAACTAGAAGCAATTCTGTCGAAGCAAGGGGTGTGAATGAGATCCATGGTCCTTCTTCCAACAAGGCCCTTGAAACCAGAATTGATGAGCTTACTTCTCTAGTGAAACAGTTGGCAGTGGATAAAGCTCAAACAGCAAGGTTGTGTGGTATTTGTACTTCTCCTGAGCACCTGACCGATGCATGTCCCATTCTGAAAGATGAGTCGGCCACTGATTTGCCTCAAGCATATGCAGCCAATCTTTACCATCAAGGCAACAATTAGAACAGGTACAACATTCCCGACCTCTCCACTAATAAGCACCACCCCAACTGGAAGAACCATCCAAACCTTCGGTATGGAAACTCATCCACACAACAACAACAGCTGATGTTACCACCACAGAATCCACCTCAAGTGACCACCTCTGCACCTTCCGGACCTTCACTAGAGGACCTTGTCAAGCAAATGGCTGCACAAAATCTCCAGTTTCAGCAGCGAACAGATTCTAGTATTCATGCTTTGCAGACACAGATTGGACAGCTTGCCACTTTGATGAATGCCATGCAGCAAGCTCAAGGATCGAACCAACTACCTGCACAACCGGTGGTGAATCCTAATGTCCCAAATCCTAATGTGAGTGCAATCACTTTGAGATCCGGGAAGATTACAGAACCAACCCCTGAAAAGAATAAAGTTGTTGAGGTAACACCTGAACCTCCTGTTGTTATTGAGGCTGAGAAAGAGTATGTGCCACCAATCCCCTTCCCGCAGAGAGTACTGAAAAGTAAAAAGATTGATTAGGAAGACAAAGAGAGAGATTCTGGATGTATTCAGAAAGGTGGCAGTGAACATTCCGCTCCTTGATGTGATTAAGCAGGTTCCGAAATATGCAAAGTTTCTGAAGGATTTGTGCACACACAAGAGGAAGTTTAAGGGTAATGAGAGAGACAATTTGGGGCGAAATGTTTCAGCCCTCATTCAACCTAAGCCTGCAACTGAAAAGGTTACTATTTCAGCCCTCACTTAGGCAATGCCACAGAAATGCAAGGATCCGGGAACTTTTGCTATTCCATGCACTATTGGGGATACTAAATTCGACAATTACATGTTGGATTTAGGAGCTTCTATTAATGTCATGCCCACTTCTGTTTTCAACAACCTTGATCTTGGTCCTTTGGAGCATACAAGTCTTACTATTCAGTTGGCAAACAGGACCAATACTCACCCCATTGGAGTGGTAGAAGATGTGCTGGTACAAGTTAATGACTTGATTTTCCCTGCTGATGTTTACATCCTGGACATGGCAGAGGAAACAAATTCAAGCAGATCACCAATCATTCTGGGCAGACCGTTCATGAAAACGGCGAAGACAAAGATTGATGTTGATGATGGAACCATGTCCATGGAATTTGGTGACATTGTTGCAAAATTCAACATTTTCGATGCTATGAAGCATCCCTTGGAAGAGCACCCTGTCTTTCAAATAGAGTTGCTCTCTGAAATTGTTGATGACACTTATGAAGACTTGGTTGCTGATTTTCCATCTATTTATGGTTTTGATGATGTTTATTCATGTGCTGATTTACTAACACTGACCCTTGTGCTGTTTGTGCCGAGATTGATGCTACCTTGCAGGGTGACAGTGTAAGTGAAGCTGTTTGTTCAGCTGAAGTTCTTGACAGCACGGCTGCCCCAAACATACCATCCATTGAGCAGCCACCCTCCCTAGAGCTTAAGCCACCTCCTGAAAATCTGAAATATGCTTATTTGGAGAGGGATGAAAAACTTCCCGTTATAATTTCCTCTAACCTTGATTTTGACCAGGATACTAAGCTCTTGCAGGTTTTGAAGAAGCATAAGAAGGTGATTGGGTGGACCTTGGCTGACATACCAGGTATTAGCCCCTCCGGGTGTATGCATAGAATTATGTTGGAGGATGGGGCTAAAACAGTTAGGTAGCCCCAAAGGCGGCTGAATCCCTTGATTCTCGATGTTGTGAAGAAGGAGGTAACAAAACTCTTGCATGCGGGTATCATATACCCTATCTCTGACAGTAATTGGGTGAGCCCAATGCAAGTTGTACCTAAGAAATCTGGACTCACAGTGGTGAAAAATGAAAATAATGAACTTGTTCCAACTAGAATTCAGAATAGCTGGAGAGTTTGCATTGATTACAGGAGATTGAACCAAGCTACTAGAAATGATCACTTTCCTTTGCCGTTCATCGATCAGATGCTTGAACGACTAGCCGGTAAATCACACTATTGCTTTCTTGATGGTTTTTTAGGTTACTTCTAGATCCACAATGCACCAGAGGATCAAGAGAAAACAACCTTCACGTGCCCTTTCACCACTTTTGCTTACAGGAGGATGCCATTTGGTCTTTGCAATGCTCCTGGCACATTCCAGAGATGCATGATTAGTATTTTTACTGAATATATTGAGAATTGCATGGAAGTGTTCATGGATGATTTTACTGTTTATGGTTCCTCATTTGATGCATGCTTGCATAGTTTGAATCTGGTTTTGGAGAGATGCATTGAAACCGACCTTGTCTTAAATTATGAAAAATGCCATTTTATGGTTGAACAGGGGATTGTTTTGGGGAACATTATTTCTGAAAAGGGTATTTCAGTAGATCCTGCTAAGATTGAGGTGATTTCTACACTGCCTGACCCATCTTGCGTTCGTGAGATTCGTTCTTTTCTTGGTCATGCAGGTTTTTACAGGTGCTTCATAAAGGATTTCAGCAAGATAGCGCTCCCTCTGTCAAACTTGTTGAAAAATGATGTCATTTTCAACTTTGATGACAACTGCAAAAAGGCGTTTGATTTCTTGAAGAAAGCATTGACCTACACTCCCATCATCCAGCCTCCTAACTGGACCCTCCCTTTTGAGATTATGTGCGATGCCTCTAACTATGCTGTGGGGGCGGTCCTTGCACAAAGGGTGGGAAGGGCTGCCCATGTGATTTATTATGCTTCTAGGACTTTAGATGCTGCACAGGCTAATTACACCACTACTGAAAAGGAACTTCTAGCTATTGTTTTTGCTCTTGATAAATTCATATCGTATTTGCTAGGTTCCAAGGTTGTTGTTTTCACTGACCATGCAGCTTTAAAGTACTTGTTGAAGAAACCAGAAGCGAAATCGAGATTGATTCGGTGGATGTTGTTGCTCCAAGAGTTTAGTGTGGAGATAAAAGATAAGAGTGGAGCTGAGAATTTAGTAGCTGATCACTTGAGCAGGGTAGAGAGGAATGAGGATCCTTCTCCCATTCAGGATGACTTTCCTGATGAGCAGCTTTTACAGTTACATGGGGTAACTCCTTGGTTTGCTGATATTGTTAACTATCTTGTTGCTGGTGTTTTTCCAACAGGTTCAACTAGGGCGCAAATTCACAAACTCAAGAGTGATGCCAAATATTATGTCTGGGATGATCCATATCTTTGGAAATTTGGCAGTGATCAGGTAATTTGGAGATGTGTCCCCGACTATGAGATTGAGTCCATTTTGCATTTTTCTCATGCTTCTCAAGTAGGGGGACACTTTGGGCCACAGAGGACTGCAAGAAAAATCCTAGATTCAGGTTTTTACTGGCCCACCATTTTTAAAGATGCTTATGAGGTTTACCGCACTTGTAGAGAGTGTCGGAAATAGGTAGTACAACCATCACTCGTAAGAGTGAAATGCCTCAGCAACCTATGCTTTTCTGTGAGGTGTTTGACGTGTGGGGAATTGACTTTATGGGTCCTTTCCTTGCATCTTTTGGTTTTCTCTATATTCTGCTTGCTGTTGATTATGTTTCAAAGTGGGTGGAAGATGTCCCCACTAGGACTAATGATTCTAGAGTTGTTGCAAATTTTGTCAGGTCCAATATCTTCTGCAGGTTCGGAATACCTCGAGCTATCATAAGTGACCAAGGCACTCATTTCTGCAACCGCACCATGGAAGCTTTACTCCGGAAGTATGGAGTTGTGCACAGGGTCTCCACTGCATATCATCCCCAAACTAATGGGCAAGCTGAGATCTCAAACAGAGAAATCAAACAGATATTAGAGAAAGTGGTGCAGTCAAACAGGAAGGACTGGAGCCGCCGTCTAGAAGACGCACTTTGGGCTCAAAGAACAGCTTTCAAGACACCAATAGGGATGTCTCCCTATAGACTTGTGTTCGGTAAGGCATGTCACCTCCCTGTAGAGATTGAGCACCGAGCTTATTGGGCGGTCATAAGCTGTAATTTGGAAATGCAAAAGGCAGGCATTGAAAGGAAACTCCAATTACAGCAGCTTGAAGAGCTGAGGTTGGAAGCCTATGAAAGCTCTAGAATTTACAAAGAGAAAACCAAGCACTTTCATGATAAGATGATTTCTAGGAAGGAATTCTCTGTGGGCCAACAGGTTTTATTGTTTAACTCCCGCCTGAAAGTGATGGCTGGGAAACTTCGATCCAAGTGGATTGGCCCATTTGTTGTCACTAATGTTTTCCCTCATGGTGCAGTGGAAATAAAAAGTGCAGGTAGCAACAAGGTCTTTAAGGTTAATGGGCAGCGCTTGAAGCTATTCCATGAGAGCTCAGTGCCTGAAGATGCAACTGTTGAAGAGCTCTCCTTGGGAGAGCCCACCTACACTACAACTTGATCAGGTAGCACCTTCTCCTTTCCCTCACTCTTGTTTATATATATGTTCTTTCATTGAGGACAATGTATGTCTTAAGTGTCGGGGAGGGAACTAATTGTTTTGTTTTTGTTTTTCCTTGTTTGTGTTGCTTTGAGTCGTATGTGTGTTGAGTCTTGTGTCGGTGAGCTTGTTGGATTTTAATCAAATTTTGCATAGATAGATTGCATGATATGTGTTGACTGTTAATGATTTCCCCCTAGGTTTTGAAAATTCAAAATTGACCACCATGTGAAAAATTGAAAATTAAACTTTGAGATATTATGTTGCGATTGCATGATTTATGATAAGTTTGGGGTGAAGGGATGCACACACTAGGGATTGAATCTCGGTCAAACAATTTGCGTAAAATGTCCAGGTGATGATTTGAGCCTCCAACATGTTTTAAATTGTGTGAACCACTTTTAAGTTGCACTTTCCCGAATTTGCTTGAATCTCTTCATGGTTTGCATGCTTATGTGGTTGCATCAAATGATTTAGGCAATTTTCTTTGAAATAACTGCTTGGCCTAAAAAGAACCATCCCTAATGCATGTTCCCTAGTTAGCCACATTGAGCTTAATTAGCCTATTATTTCTTGATGACCCTATGTTACAAGCCAAAAATCTGAAGAAAAAAAAAACCATGTTAACCCAATCTTAAGATTAGGAGAGCATGGAAGCTTAGCAAGACAAGGGTTGCAAGAAAATAAGTTTGGGGTGGCTACAATGTTTGATATGTCATTCTGGGTTGAGAAAAAGACAGAAAATAAAGGTTGGAGCCAAATGCAAAAATAAAAAAAAATAAAAAAAAGGAAAAGCATAAAATGTCAAAAAGGGGTATTAGAAGAAAAAGGATGTAGTCACCCAAAGCAAAAAGAAAAATGAAAAAAAAGGAATAAGAGTGGAAGTCAAGGTAAAAAGTTTCATGCTCTTAGTTCCTAGGGATGTAAAGTCTGGTACCTTTGAATATCCTACCTTTAGCCAGGCCCCATTACAACCTTTAAAAGACCTTTTGATGTTGTATGCATGTTTTCGTGGGAACCTTGTTTGAGATGAAAATCAAATTCATGGGAAGTGCTCTTGAAATGTGAACTTGAGTGAAAAGTTGATAGCCTAGACAAATTGAGCGAATGAGTGAAATATTAAATGCCCTTGTGAGGAAGGCAATTGTTTGAAATTGGTGATCTCCCTTTTGTGTGTAGCTTGGATCCTCAACTCAGATTACTGATTGCATGAATGATGGAATTCTCAATTGCTTAAAGTAAATGAATGTGGGGATTGCATTGTTGAAAGGGGGGGAAACATTGAAGAAAAATTGTCTTGTCAAAATTTCATGAAATTTGTGCGGAATTGGTTGAATCCTTTAAGCTTGCCAAGTTTGAGTCTTTTTAAGTTTTAGTTTGCTTGGGGACAAGCAAAGTTTAAGTTTGGATTTAATTGTCCTCAAGCAACATTTTGAGTTTCTTAAGTAGTTTAGGACATTTTAGTTAATTTTGAGTCAAATAAATCATTTACTGCTATTTCATATTTTCAGGTTAAAAGGGAAGCACTTAGAGTCAAGGGAATGAAGAAAACAATGGAAAATGAAATTCTGGGAGTTTCGCCTCGCGAGAAGATACTCGCCTTGCGAGCCTGAAGACCAGCCTGAACAGCAACAGTCACCCTTTCTTTCTCGCCTCGCGGATCACTATCTCGCCACGCGATCCTGAAGGCCTGACTGTGCTAGAGAATGTCACCCTTTCGGTCTTGCCTCGTGAATCACCATCTCGCCTCGCGAGAACTCAATTTTGAACTCGCGCCACTCTTAATATTCACCTCGCGAGAGGCTACTCGCCTCGCGAGCGGGCGCAAATTCTGAAAGTTATAAATTGCTGTTTTAGGGCAGATTGAAAAAGAACTTTTCATATTCACTGTTTTTGCGAATTTTCTGAGTTTCGTATTGCGTTTTCAATGGGGAACTAATCTCCGGAGATTAATCTGCTGTAATCGGTTTATGCCAACACTTGAGGTTCTATGATTCCCAATCTTATTGCTATTCCCTTTCAATATTACCCTATATGTCTTGTTTGCTTAATTCAAGTTATATAGATAAGTATTGATTTATTTCGATGATCATATGTTCCTTACTCTAATCGTGTTTGCTTAATTCGCGTGTGTACGATCGTGTTTGCTTAATTCACGATGGCCTTAATCCGTTTGCTTAATTCGGAATAGGAACATATATCTCGTAGTGCCAATTGCGCTTGTTTAATTGCTGCTACAATCGAAAAGGGATTAGAATCCACTTAGGGCATGGAATTTATATGAATCAAGGATAGTTGGGAACCCGAGAACAGTAGATTAATCGTTTTTAGCTTATTGATAATCACCTATTTGCACTGTTTTTCTTAATTGAATCATTCAACTTAAACCCCCCCCCCCCCCCCCCCAAAACTGATTTTGCGGTTAATAACAATCCAAGATTCCTTGTGATACGATACTCGAGTTGTCGCGCCCTAGCTGCAGTTTTTGTAAACCACTCGTTCTTTTTGACTCGCGTGCGACAGCGTGTCACGGCTCCTAACAGGCTTCTAGGCGGAGGGACAAATGATTGAACCAATTAAACACCCGAATGAGAGAGATCCTAAGACAGTGTAGGCATGGGACTATGCAGTTGATGATGGCTTATATGAATTGATTGGTACTACCTATACCAACAAGATGCATCTTCGTTTCGGGAGCCCATCACTCAAGAACTCCACAGTTAAGCGTGCTTGACTTGGAGCAATTCTGGGATAGGTGACCTTCTGGGAAGTTTTCCTAGGAAGCGTGTTAGTGAAGACAAAGCACGCTGAAAAGACCCGGGTTAGTCTGTGCGGACAATTGTCAATCCATAGAGCAGCCAGTGATGTTACAAATGGAATCTGAGTGGCGCCTTTCCCAGTACGGTGTGGTTCGGAGACGAACTAAGCGGAAACTGGTGAGCATGTGACACCCGGGGCTGACGAGGGTGGGGAGTGGTCACCGGTGCAAAAAGGCATGGACAAGGAGCGGCTCATCACAGGCTTCTAGGCGGAGGGACACGTGAATGAACCGATTACACACCCGAATGAGAGGGATCCTGAGACTATGTAGGCATGGGACTATGCAGTTGATGATGGATTATATGAATTGATTGGTACTACCTATACCAACAAGATGCATATTCTTTTCGGGATCCCATCACTTAAGAAATCTATCTTTAAGCGTGCTTGACTTAGAGCAACTATGGGATGGGTGACCTCCAGGGAAGTATACCTAGGAAGCGTGTGAGTGAGGACAGAGTACGCTTAAAAGACCCATGTTGGTTTGTGGGGACAGTCGTCAATCCATAGACCAACCCGGGATGTTACAAATGCTATCAGAGCGGCGCCTCTGCCAGTACGGTGTGGTTTGGGGACTCGCCAAGAGGAAGCTGGTGTGCATGTGACGCCCGGGGCTGACGAGGGACGGGAGTGGTCGCCGGTGCAAGAAGGCGTGGACAAGGATGTAAGACTCAATGACTTAGAGATTTTGATATGTGACAAATACAATTTAATGTATGTGCAAGTGTTTTAGTGTCAAATTGCAAAGATAGGTATCAAGTAGTGATCAACAAGTTCATTAAGCAAATTCAAGCAAAATATTCAAGGAAGAACTTGAAGGAATCAAGGAGCTGCATGTAGAAATCAAAAGATCAAAGTCAAATATCAAAGGATGTTCAAGACCAAGCTTAAAGGAGAATTTTAGATTTAAGTCTTAGATGATTTCCAAGAGAAAGAAATCTCTTAGTCACAAGATAGATCAACTAAAAATATGCATGAAGAAAATCAATTTTCATAACCTGCATTAAAAAGAATAAGTTTTTTTTAATGAAAATGATTCTTGGAAATCAGAAAATTATTTGTCAGGTACAGCCATGTAATCAATGGATGTATGTCTCCTACATCAGAATCGACAAATGAATTTAAGGTTCTTGATTCAAGAACACCTATGCACAATATGAAATCGGATCGATTATAAATGGTTAATCGAATACAGCCTTGTACATATGCTATGTACGCGTGTATTCAAGGTTCAGAAAAATCGATGTTCATTAATACATAGATGTACTGAATGAATGTACTGATGGATTAACAAAGTTCAAGACTATCAGTATGAAATTGGTTAATACAACCTTGTACTCAACCCATGTTCAAGCACCAGAATCAAGAAAACAGATTCTTTTATCAGACCCAAATCTGTTTTAATTGATCCCAATGACTATAACTTGTTTTCCTATATATAGAGGGATCAAAGAAACACTTTTAACATATCGAACATATCAGAAATTTTACAAAATCAATTTGAAAGATCAATTGTGAAAATCATTCATCTTCTTGCTTAAGGTTCATTGTGAGAAAGAGTGTTTCATTCTCATAAGTGCTTCAATTTTTTTATCTGACTATTGAGAGTTTAGGAATCAATATTTTCGTTCTATTTGATTGTAAAGAGAGAGGGAGTCTCTCTGTGTGATTAGGGTGAGGTATGCCTAAGGAAGAACATTGAGGCTCTTCATAAGAGTGTGGTATCTCGAGGTGAAGGAGTGCTCTTTGGTGTAAAGGATTTTTCAATCTACCTAGATAAAGCATGTTGTGTTAGTGTGTGAAAACCCACAGGTGATGTAGGGACTGGATGTAGGTCACAGTGGTGGTGACTGAACCAAGATAAATCTGGTTGTGTGATATCTCTAAACTCAAACTCTTTAATTTCTGTCTTGCGGATATAACTGTGATCTTGATGTTCTAAGTTTTCAACTGATATCGGTTCTTGATCTGCATAATCAGTATTGAACCTTGAGTAAACTGTAATAATAGCTGTGTATTCAATTTTATTCTCAAGGATCAATATTTGAATTGAATCTTGCATCATATGTGATCAAATTCGAATAGCTTAATTTCTGTTTCTTGATCACTTAAACTGAAATTGAACTTCTTTATGTTTGATTCAATCACTGTTTGATTCAATCACTAAAGTGATAGAAGCGCTCGTCCACACAAGTGACAGAAGCGCTCGTCCACTAAAGTGACAGAAGCGCTCGTCCACACAAGTGACAGAAGCGTTCGTCCACTAAAGTGATAGAAGCACTGATTTATCTTTCTGAACTGATTCACCTCATCGCCTTCTATTCAAGATTTCATAAAAAGCCCTTCACTGTTTTTGTAAAAGATCCTGAGGCAACTCTGATTTGAAAAGTAAAGTTTTTGAAAAGGAAGATTTTTTTGAAAACTCAATTCACCCCCCTTCTTGAGTCTTTGAAGCCAAAACAACAATTGGCATCAGAGCTAAACTCTTAAGTTTGGCTTAACAGCTATAAGAGTATGGCTTCCAATGACTGTTTGAATGAAGAGGCTTCCCTTGCATGCCCTCCCGCCTTCAATGGATCTGATTATATCTATTGGAAGGAAAGAATGGTAATCTTTCTTGAGGCAACAAGTGTCGACATATGGGATGTAGTAGAAAATGGACCATTTGTCCCCTCTACTGTAGATGCTAATGTTGCTCCAAGAAATAAGCCTAAAACTGAATGAAATGAGGATGATAAGAAAAGAGTTCAATATAATGCACGTGGTAAGAATATTATAACATCTGCTTTACGTCGTGATGAGTTTTTCAGGGTTTCAATTTGCAAATAAGCAAAGGAGATGTGGGATACATTGCAAGTAACACATGAAGGAACCACATATGTCAAAAGAGCAAGAATGAACACCCTCACACATGAGTATGAGCTGTTCAGAATGAAGCAAGGAGAACCTATGACTGAAATGCAAAAGAGATTCACTCACATTGTCAACCAACTTGCTGGTCTTGGAAAAGCTATATCAAATGAGGATCAAATTAACAAAGTAATGAGATGCTTGAGCAGGGAATGGCAGCCTAAAGTAACTGCAATTTCAGAATCCAAAGACCTTTCAACAATGTAAATTGCAGCGCTCTTTGGAAAGCTACAAGAACATGAAATGGAGTTGACTAGATTGGTGCTAAGTGAAGAAGAGGACAAGAACAATAGAATCATCACATTCAAAGCTGTAAAATCTACAAAGGTTGACATAAAGCTTAAGAAGGAAGAGAAACTTAAATGTGCATACATAGATTGGGAGGATAACAATCTTGGCTCAACGAATGATTCCAATGATGAAAAATCAAACTTGTGCTTAACTGCTCATCTTCATAAAGAAGATGATGAGGTAAATGATTCTAACCTTGATGAATTACCTTCTTATGATGATTGCAAAATGCTTTTGAAGAACTTCATAAAGAATCCATTAGACTTGCTAGATTGCTAATTAATTCTAAGAAAACCATCACATGCCTAGAAGAGAAAAATTCTATTTTAAACAAAGAGCCAGATGAATTAAAAAACAGAAAATTGTGTTGTAAAAGAAAGATTGGCAACTGTTTTGGAACCACCTATATGTGATAATTGTCCTAAGTTGGAGAAACATATAAATCATTTGAATGATGACTTATCTAGAATTACTAGTGATAAAGACAACTTGAATGCATTACTTGGACAACAAAAAGAAATGAAAAACCAAGTTGATTTAGTGTACAAAATTGAGAGAAAGGCAAAAACCTTTAGAAAATTTCATGTTTCTCATTATGCTAATGCATCACAATATGCTAGATGTCATTATTGCAATAGAAAATGTGCCTTCTGGAATTTGAGAAATAATTATTCATTGCAGATAAGGCAAATATGGGTTCCAAAAGGAACTTTATCATATTCTAACCATGAAGGACCCAAGAAAAGTTGGGTACCTATAGCACAAACATGAAATTCTGTTTTGTAGGTGTGGTGGAAGGTCAAGTGCAAAAATTGGAATCATGACATAGAGCCTTCTCCAAACACAAAATGGGTAACAATAAAGAAAGAATATTGATTGAATATGTTTTCTAATTATCATTATTAATGTGTGATTATGAATCTTTGTGTTGACTTATATATCATTGTATAGTATGTCTACATTGTTCTATTAAAGTTATTTGATCAATCTTGGAATAATCATATGGCATTTGTGTCTCAAGTAGAACCTAAGAACATAGATGATGCTATAATTGATGAACATTGGATGATGGCTATGCAAGATGAGTTAAACAAGTTTGAAAGAAACCAAGTTTGGAAACTAGTGCCTAAACCCAAGAACTGTCAAGTAATAGGTACAAAATGGGTTTTTAGGAATAAACTAGATGAAAATGGTATAATTGTAAGAAACAAGGCTAGATTGGTAGCCAAAGGGTATAACCAAGAAGAAGTCATAGATTATGATGAAACATATGCACCAGTGGCAAGATTAGAAGGTATAAGAATGCTACTTGCTTATGCTTGCATAATGGTATTTAAATTGTATCAAATGGATGTTAAGAGTGCTTTCTTAAATGGATTTATACAAGAGGAAGTGTATGTTGGTCAACCACCTGGTTTTGAGAATAATGAATTGCCTAACCATGTTTATAAACTGTCTAACACACTATATGGCTTAAAGCAAGCTCCTAGAGCTTGGTATGAAAGATTAAGTAATTTTCTCATTGAAAAAGGATTTAAAAGAGGTAAAGTTGACACAACTTTGTTCACTAAGAAAAAGGCACACAACATTTTACTTGTACAAATATATGTGGATGATATAATTTTTGGTGCCACTAATGAGCATTTGTGCAATGAGTTTGCAAGTCTTATACAAAGTGAGTTTGAAATGTCAATGATGGGTGAGCTGAACTTTTTCCTTGGACTGCAAATAAAGCAAACTAAAAATGGAATCTTTGTTAGCCAAACCAAGTACTGCAATGAGTTGATCAAGAAGTTTGGCATGGAAAATGCTAAGGAGATGGCTACTCCAATGAGTACCTCATGTTATCTGGACAAGGATGAGCAAGGTAAACATGTTTATGTTTCTAAATTTAGAGGTATGATAGGCTCACTACTTTATCTTACTGCTATTAGGCCAGATGTTATGTTTAGTGTATTGCATGTGTGATGTGTCGTGCCTCGTGCGAGTGCACATGCGATCCGGCAAGGGTACCAGATTCGTCGCCAATTAATAAAAAGATATCGATCCCACAGAGACCGTGATCTCAAATCGCAACTAATTGTTAAATGATAAAACTGGACTGTATAAAAAGATTTTGAAAAGGATTTGATATTTGAATTAAGAGATAACTTAAAATCAGCATCAAATAAAACAGAAAGTAAACAGTTTATGGTTTTTCAGATCTAAATGGATTCCTAGGGATTTGGGTTACCAACAAGATCGTTTACGTTGCTAAATCGATTAACCCTTTGTTAATTATCGAAATCGCCTTGAATGCGAATTTATCCTCAAATAGTTTAAGCTCCCTCTCGGGTTACAAAAACCGTGCCCAATTAAACCAACCCCTACTCTCGTGGTAGTCGAATTTAGATTGGACCCTTTGCGTTTTGTGACAATTCGTTAATCCTTGAAGGACAGCTTCTAACTCTCGTGATTTCAGTCCTAAGTCTGATTCTATAGATCCAACACCTAAGTTCACCGCTAGGTTCCTCCTTAGAATGTCTATGACACGTAAACAAGTGGCCACCGAATTTACGAGTAATTGAAAACACTAGAAATTAGATCTAAAGCAAAATCGAAATCAACAAAGGTACAACATCAAATTAATAACATAGATCAACCTTGGGCATAGCCCCAATCCCTAGAAATTAAACTACTACTCAAGCCTTGCCATGGAGATGACAAGCTTGGTTAACAACAACATGAAAATAAAACTAAGAGAAGAAAGAGAAGAAGAAGAGAGATCCTAAATTATAGCCTAAGAGTAGCAGCCAAAATCCTCCCTTTGCCTCTGATCAGATGCCTTATTTATAGATTTGGGAAGTTTGAATCCCAATCTAACACAAATTAGATCCAAATCAGTTGCTTCTGATCCAAGTAATGCACGTTACGACCGTGATGGCCATCACGGCCAGGCCGTGATAGATTTTGCCTTGGGCGCATCTTCAGTGATTAGTCTGTCACGGCCGTGATGCTCATCACGGCTAGGCCGTGACAGATTCTGACTTATGGGGGTCTGGCTCAGCTGACAGGTCACGGCCGTGATAAGCATCACGACTAGGTCGTGACCAATTCTGACTTCAGTCTTCTTTCTTTTCTAGTTTTACTCGATCATGGTCGTGATGGGCTCTGTTTGGCTCATTTTCTTCACTTTTCAAGCTCCATCATGGTTGATCCTGAGCATTTTATCTTTAATTTCTGCAAAACAACACCACAAAAACCATCATACCCGTTCCAGGATAAAAAATAACAAAAATCAAATTAAATATGCCTAAACTATATGAAAATGCATGCAAAACGATAAACAAAGATGAGGTGAAATCACACTCATCAAATCACCCCAAGCTTAAGACTTTGCTTGTCCTCAAGCAATCACTAAGGCCATAAGATATAAATAATCAGAGCATGGATAGTGAACCAAGAACCCGAGAAACCAATCCAAGTGACAGGCATATTCAAATAAATCCCCAAGAGATAATCAATTTCAAGTCCAATTAGAAGCTTAGGTTCTTTAGACTCATATTCTCACTGATTCGGGCACTCTTCTCACCTCACTCAAGTGTTCAAGGGTATATGACAATTCGCTCAATTTCCTCAAGGAAGGAATTCTACCATAAGCTTGACTATCAACCAAATCTCCACTTTATTAATGAAAACACATAAGAATCAAGAGGTCTTTTACTTTGGTTGTAATGGGGCCATGTGATTAATTGTTAGGTGGGGAAATCAAGAAAAGGGAAATTCAAGAAGGCTAAACAAAATATCAAACATTGCAAAGCATGACAACCTTCTAAAATACCTTTTTGGGCATTGATTCACTTTTCCACCTATCTGTCTTTCTTTTTACTTTTTATTTCTCACTTTCTTTTTGTCATCCCCCTTCTCCATTTTTTTCATGTTTATTTCATTTTATTTATTTGGAGAAGGGGAGATTTTTAGCTCAAGAGAAATATTTTCTAACTTTCTCATCCCATACTTTTTCAAACTACCTTTTTACCCTTTTTGTAATACTTTTAATTGATGCCATACCAAGCATTATTCATCAAAATAAATCCAAGGTACCAAGAAAAGTATTTTAATCTTTTAGGCTCAAAATTGGGCAACTAAGGGGTAGCATTTAATCAATCAAAGCTCAGAAGGCCGGAAAGATACTTAGTGCCTCAATCATTTTCAAAAATGTTTTCAAAAAATTTTAAGTTTCAAAACGGTTTCAAGTCAAGTTCTAGAAAATACAATCCAAGAGGAATTAAAACACTCCATCACAAGGAATGAGGTAGATTTAGTGAGTACCCCTTTTTGGCTAAAATCTTACATTTAGTAGTTCAAAAATCAGTGAGAAACACAAATAAAAGGAACCACATGCTAATTATCAACTATCAAAAGATCATCTAGAGAAATTTTCATTTTTAGCCTTATCACAAGAATAAAAAAATTGGGTTCAAAAATTCACTATCTCAATTTATTTGGCACCAAGTTCTCACAATTGGATGCATAATCTAAGCAAGGGGGCAATCTAGAAAATGTGATCGTGCAAAACTATGCCTAGATGAATGCAACATGAAAAATGCAAAATGCAAAAATTTGCAAAAATACCCCTACCCCAAGCTTAAAAACTTACATTGTCCCCAATGTAAATAATCAAGTCGGAGAGAGGAGAAAAATGGAACAACTCACCGAGGTGGTAGTGGGTGTTGGCTCACATGCCAGTCAAAAACTTGTTAGAAATTGTATCACGACCGTGAGGCTCATCACGGCTAGGCCGTGATCAATTCTGGTCTTTAGGAGCTGGCCTGTCACGGCCGTGACCTGTATCACGGCCTGGTCGTGATGCTCTCTGATCTTAGGGTCCTTCTCATCACGCCCGTGATGGATATCACAGCTGGGCCGTGATCCTTTCTGGTGCTCTTGGTTAGCTCATCACGGTCGTGACCACTGTCACGGCCTGGGCGTGATGTCTTCTGACTTTATTTGTCCCAACCCTTCTTGTTCTTCCTTCCTTCTTAACCTGAAAACACTAGACAAATCTATTAATTTATGATTTTTTTCCTCTTGATCTTCTCAAATTATTCAAGAGCTAAATTCAAAAATAAATGAAAAAGGGAAAGAAAAATTGGGTTGCCTCCCAAGAAGCGCTTGTTTACGATCGTAAGCTTGACCATAATTCCTTCAATCAACCGGGGTCGGCTGGGCGTAGAAGTGCAGGAACACTTCTCTTCCATGGGACTCCTTCAAAGAGTCGATTCTGCTCATATGGCCAATTGCGCTTCCGCTTTGATCTTTTCACTCGGAGCTTCCTGGCCATACTCTCTCCCGACGAAAGTTTTGTTTCCACATGATCAGCAACTCCAACTTCATCACCATTTGGTGCATCATTAGCCATGAAAATCTTTGGGGTTGCTTCCATGTTGAGCACTTCCTTTACCGCTGGAGACATTATATCGATCCTGCACACATGGCTCTCAAAAGGAGGGTTGTTATAGGAGTTAGTCAAATGAAAATCTACCCTACCTTCCTCTACATTTAGAGAGAGTTTGACATTCCTTAAGTCTATTATTGCTCCAGCAGTGACCAAGAATGGCCTTCCTAAAATATTGGGGAATTCAGAATTCCCTTTAATATCCAATACCAGGAAATCGGTAGGGATGAAAAATTTCCCTACCTCTACAGGAACATTCTCTAGTATGCCTAGAGGAGTCCTAGTTGAGACATCCACAAATTGTAAGGAGAATTTGAATGGACTCAACTCTTTGGTTCCCAACCTTTCCAAGATAGTGAGCGGCATCAAGCTCGCACTAGCCCCTAAGTCACATAAGGCTTGGTCTATTTGCACTTCTTCAATCGAGCAAGCGATAGAGAAACTACCTGGGTCTTTCATCTTAGGCGGCATTTTAGTTTCTATATCTACTAGCCTTTTCTTGACCAACCTTTGTGGGAAAGGTATCGGGGGTTGGTACGGTGGTGGAGGGACATACTTTGGTTCTGGCTCTTCCTTTTCGCTCATGTCCTCCTTTGATTCCACGTCCTTTTCAACCACCCCAAGCTTATCATCCCTCAAGTGTATGGCATTACAATGTTCAATGGGATTTGCTTCGGGTTGCCCCGGGAATGTACCCTTAGGTCTCGAGTATGTGTTGGCTTGTTGGGCAATCTGAGTTTCTAGCATCTTGTTATGAATGGCTAAGTTATCTACCTTGGACGCTAGCTCTTTTATTGCCTCGTCCACTGCCCTGCCTTGTTGTCTAAACTCTTCATTTTGTTTCGTTTAAGTTTCAACAAAACTTTCCAATAAAGACTCGAGTTTAGATTTATGTACCTGAGGATACCCCGGTGCGGGTTTCCTATTACCTTGGCCCTCTTGGAACTCGTGGTTTAGCGTGTTGCTGTAGTTGCCGTAGGAGAGGTAAGGGTTGTTCTTCCTTCCTTGGTTGTAAGCATTTGGAGGAGCATAGTTGGCAACTTCGGGTTCGTGTCGTAGAAGTTGTGACAAGAGTTCACTTGTTCCCCCGAAGTGCCGGATCCATGAGCAATACCCCGTGGGCACTCCATTATGTCATGACCCTGCATTCCACAAATCTCACAAACAATGTTAGTAGCACCTATTGCACTCACATTAGCCCTTTCAAGCTGATCAAAACGTTTATTAAGTGAGTCAATTTTAGACATGATAAGATCAGTGCTATTTATTTCGAACTTACCCCCCAAAATCTTGTTCGGGTTATTACCTCTTTATGAACCCCATTGGTGGTAGTTAGTGGCCACGTTTTCAATGATGTTGAATGCCTCAGTCAGAGGCCTATTCATAAATGCTCCACCAGCTGCGGAATCAAGTGACACCTTTGAAGAGTAATCCAATCCGTTGTAGAAGGTGTGCACTAATAACCACCTCTCGAGTCCATGATGTGGGCAAGACTCCAACAGTCCCTTGTAGCGATCCCAAGCTTCTGATAAGCATTCTCCGTCTTTTTGGAAGAAGCCGGTGATCTGGGTTTGTATGTAGGCCGTCTTGGATGGAGGAAAGAATTTCTCCAAGAACGTCTGCTCCAGTTGGTCCCAAGTCGACAAGGTATTAGCGGGTATTTGCTTTAGCCAAGCTTTCGCTTTTCCAGTCAGAGAGGAGGGGAACAACCTCAAGCGAATAGCATCAACCGGGGCGCCATGAATTCTAACTGCATTGGTGAACTCCAAGAATGTCTCTACGTGATCAGTCGGGTCCTCCGAGGGCAGTCCTCCGAATTGATGTTGCCTAATCATGTTGATTAGCGTATGAGGTATAGTGTAATTCTCGGCCTCGATCTCTGGCCTAGCAATCCCAGTTCGCAAACCCCTAGCATTTGGGGCTGCGTAGTCCTTCAATGGCTTCGTATCTGGTTAATTCGCCATTAGTGGAATGGGGATCAACCTCTCTCTCTCCCTTTGTAGTCTCCTACGTCTATGGAAGGTCCTTTCGGCTTCTGGATCGACCTCACTAAGGCTCCCAAGACTTAGAGATCTTTGCATATAAAACAGAGAGATAGATACACTATAAAGGAAGAAGAATTTTTTTTTTCAAATATAAAAATTAAATAAAAAGAAAAGGTCCAGAAAAAATCAATTCAAAAATTAAATTGAGATTCGAGAACGCACAGTCCCCGGCAACGGCGCCAAAAACTTGATGTATCGTGCCTCGTGCGAGTGCACGTGCGATCTGACAAGTGTACCGGATTCGTCGCCAAGTAATAAAAAGATATCGATCCCACAGAGACCGTGATCTCAAATCGCAACTAATTGTTAAATGATAAAACTGGACTGTATAAAAAGATTTTGAAAAGGATTTGATATTTGAATTAAGAGATAACTTAAAATCAGAATCAAATAAATAGGAAAGTAAACAGTTTATGGTTTTTCAGATCTAAATGGATTCCTAGGGATTTGGGTTACCAACAAGATCGTTTACGTTGCTAAATCGATTAACCCTTTGTTAATTATCGAAATCGCCTTGAATGCGAATTTATCCTCAAATAGTTTAAGCTCCCTCTCGGGTTACAAAAACCGTGCCCAATTAAACCAACCCCTACTCTCGTGGTAGTTGAATTTAGATTGGACCCTTTGCGTTTTGTGACAATTCGTTAATCCTCGAAGGACGGCTTCTAACTCTCGTGATTTCAGTCCTAAGTCTGATTCTATAGATCCAACACCTAAGTTCACCGCTAGGTTCCTCCTTAGAATGTCTATGACACGCAAACAAGTGGCCACCGAATTTACGAGTAATTGAAAACACAAGAAATCAGATCTAAAGCAAAATTGAAATCAACAAAGGTACAACATCAAATTAACAACATAGATCAACTTGGGCATAGCCCCAATCCCTAGAAATTAAACTACTACTCAAGCCTTGCCATGGAGATGACAAGCTTGGTTAACAACAACATGAAAATAAAACTAAGAGAAGAAGGAGAAGAAGAATAAGAGAGATCCTAAATTATAGCCTAAGAGTAGCAGCCAAAATCCTCCCTTTGCCTCTGATTAGATGCCTTATTTATAGATTTGGGAAGTTTGAATCTCAATCTAACACAAATTAGATCCAAATCAGTTGCTTCTGATCCAAGTAATGCGCGTCATGGCCGTGATGGCCATCACGGTCGGGCCGTGATGCCTTGGGTGCGTCTTCAGTGATTGGTCTGTCACGGTCGTGATGCTCATCACGGCTAGGCCGTGACAGATTCTGACTTATGGGGATCTGGCTCAGCTGACAGGTCACGGCCGTGATGGGCATCATGGCTAGGCCATGACCAATTCTGACTTCAGTCTTCTTTCTTTTCTAGTTTTTCTCGATCATGGCCGTGATGGTCATCACGGCCAGGCCGTGATGGGCTCTGTTTGGCTCATTTTCTTCACTTATCAAGCTCAATCTTCATCCGAGCTCCATCATGGTTGATCCTGAGCATTTTATCTTTAATTTCTGTAAAACAACACCACAAAAACTGCCTTACCCTTTCCAAGATAAAAACTAACAAAAATCAAATCAAATATGCCTAAACTATATGAAAATGCATGCAAAATGATAAACAAAGATGAGGTGAAATCACACTCATTAATGTGTGCTAGGTATCAAGCAAATCCAAAAGAATCACACTTAACAACAGTTAAAAGGATAATTAAGTATCTGTTAGGAACAAAAGACATGGGATTATGGTATCCCAAAGGAGCTACATGTACTTTAATTAGCTATTCAGACTCTGATTTTGATGGTTGTAAACTAGATAGAAAGAGTACCAGTGGAACTTGCCATTTACTAGGAAACTCATTAGTATCGTGGTTCAGTAAGAAACAATCTAGTGTGGCTTTATCCACTGCAGAGGCTGAATATGTAGCAGTTGGTAGCTGTTGTGCATAGGTTTTATGGATGAAACAATAATTAGTTGATTATGGTGTGCAACTAAACCAAGTTCCTATTAGATGTGACAATACGAGTGCAATTAACCTAACTAAGAATCCCATAATGCACTCTAGAACTAAACACATAGAAATCAGGCATCATTTCATTAGAGATCATATTCAAAGTAGAGAAATTGAGATTGAATATGTTGATACAACTAAACAACTTGCTGATATTTTTACCAAGCCCTTGAACAAGGAAAGCTTCTTTTTCATTAGAAGAGAATTGGGCATAATTGATCAATCATATATCTAATCTCTAAAGAAACTGTTTATATGACTGTATCTTTGTGTAAATATACTCTGATTCTTGTATGATTTGATTTGGAATATCTATGAATGATTAGAAGAGAGTTTCAGAAGAAATAGATTTGATCAGGAATGGATCCCCTGTATTTTTAGTCTGATAAACTCAGAATACACAAGATTCTAATTCTGCTCGTCCACACAAGTCTTTGGACTTGCTAAGTCCTTAATGAGAAGCTCCGTCCAATGACGTGGCATTTGGAGCTCGTCTACTAGGTTACGTTCTTTGGACTTGCTAAGTCCTTAATGAGAAGCTTTGTCCAATGACGTGGCATATGGAGCTCGTCTACTAGGTTACTTTGTGTTTTAGTACTTCCGTCTGCTGATGTGGCAAGATGGACACGCTTATTTTCAACTATGAGCCTTGAGGATTGAAGACGACGCCGATGTAGAATCTTATTTCAAAATTTCAAATCTTCTAAAACCCACTCTTTCTTCACCAAATTCCGCAACCCTAGCAGAGCTAACCTTAATCCTTCTTGTACCCAAACCAACCCTAATATGGCAAGAACCAAAAATACTGGATCTTCACCCTCAAGAGCTGCTGTGAAGGAAGCTGAGCACACCCCTACTGAACCATCACCTAAAGGCCGAAACAAAAGAAAATCAAAAAGGAAGAACTAGTTCTAGGAATTCATAGGAATTAGAACTTAGTTTTTGAAAGGTAAAATGTCTTAGTTTGTAATTTTGGCTGATGGTTTTTGTTCTTTTTGATTAGTCCCTGCACCTATCCCTCTATCATGAACAATTGTATATGCTATGTTTGAATGTTTAAATGCTTGCCTTCTCAATTGCTTTGAATGTTTCTTTTCTTTACCTTTTTGATAATGCGAAAAGGGGGAGGAAAAAGTATGATATAGAGGAATTGGATGATAACAAATTATACATGCATATGTTGAGGGGGAGCTTATAAGCTTACATGATTAAGGGGGAGTAAATCAAATTCTGCTATGATAATTTTTTTTGCTCTGATATACTTCTTCTATGATACCATGATATAAATCATCAAAAACACTTAGCTTCGCTACACTTATACTCTGATCTTATAATTTGTTAAAAGATTTGTCATAATAAAAAAAGGGGAGTTTGTAAGACTCAATGACTTAGAGATTTTGATATATGACAAATACAATTTAATGTGTGTGCAAGTGTTTTAGTGTCAAATTGCAAAGACAGGTATTAAGCAGTGATCAACAAGTTCATTAAGCAAATTCAAGGAAAATATTCAAGGAAGAACTTGAAGGAATCAAGGAGCTGCATGTAGAAATCAAAAGAGCAAAGTCAAAGATCAAAGGATCATCAAGACCAAGCTTAAAGGAGAATTTTAGATTTAAGTCTTAGCTGATTTGTAAAAGAAATAAATCTCTTAGTCACAAGATAGCTCAACTAAAAAGATGTATGAAAAAAATCAATTTCATAACCTGCATTAAAAGGAATAAGTTTTTTTTAATGAAAATGATTCTTGGAAATAAGAAAATTATTTGTCGTGTACAACCATGTAATCAATGGATGTATGTCTGCTACTGTAACTGACAAATGAATTTAAGGTTCTTGATTCAGTAACACCTATCCACAATATGAAATCAGATCAGTTATAAATGGTTAATTAACTGAATACAGTCATGTACATATGCTCTGTACGCGTGTATTCAAGTTTCAGGAAAATCTGATGTTCATTAGTACACAGATGTACTGAATGAATGTACTGATGGATTAACCAAGTTCAAGACTATTAGTATGAAATTGGTTAATACAGCCTTGTACTCAACCCCTGTTCAAGAACAAGAATCAAGAAAACAGATTCTGTTATCAGACCCAAATCTGTTTCAATTGATCCTAACGACTATAACTTGTTTTCCTATATATAGAGGGATCAAAGAAACACTTTTAACATATCGAACATATCAGAAATTTTACAAAATCAATTTGAAAGATCAATTGTGAAAATCATTCATCTTCTTGCTTAAGCTTCATTGTGAAAAAGAGTGTTTCATTCTCATAAGTGCTTCAATTTGTTTATCTGACTATTGAGAGTTTAGGAATCAATCTTTTCGTTCTATTTGATTGTAAAGAGAGAGGGAGTCTCTCTGTGTGATTAGGGTGAGGTATCCCTAAGGAAGAACATTGAGGCTCTTCACAAGAGTGTGGTATCTTGAGGTGGAGGAGTGCTTTGTGGTGTAAAGGTTTTTTCGAGCTACCTGGCTAAAACTTGTTGTGTTAGTGTGTGAAAACCCATAGGTGGAGTGGGGATTGGATGTAGGTCACAGTGGTGGTGACTGAACCAGGATAAATCTGGTTGTGTGGTATCTCTAAACTCAAACTCTTTAATTTGTCTTGTGCATATAACTGTGATCTTGATGTTCTAAGTTTTCAATTGATATCAGTTCTTGATCTGCATAATCAGTATTGAACCTTAAGTAAACTGTAATAATAACTGTGTATTCAATTCTATTCTCAAGGATCAATATTTGAATTGAATCTTGCATCATATGTGATCAAATTCGAATAGCTTAATTTCTGTTTCTTGATCACTGAAACTGAACTTCTTTCCGTTTGATTCAATCACTGTTTGATTCAATCACTAAAGTGACAGAAGCGCTCGTCCACACAAGTGACAGAAGCGCTCGTCCACTAAAGTGACAGAAGCACTGATTTATCTTTCTAAACTGATTCACCTCATCACCTTCTATTCAAGATTTCATAAAAAGCCCTTCACTATTTTTTGTAAAAGATCCTGAGGCGACTCTGATTTGAAAAGTAAAGTTTTTAAAAAGGAAGAATTTTTGAAAACTCAATTCACCCCCCCTCTTGAGTCTTTGAAGCCAAAACAACAATCTAGGTGGAGGGACACGTGAATGAACCGATTACACACCCGAATGAGAGGGATCCCGAGACCGTGTAGGAATGGGACTATGCAGTTGATGATGGCTTATATGAATTGATTGGTACTACCTATACCAACAAGATGCATCTTCTTTTCGGGAGCCCATCACTTAAGAACTCCACATTTAAGCGTGCTTGACTAGGAGCAATTCTGGGATGGGTGACCTCCAGGGAAGTATTCCTAAGAAGCGTGTGAGTGAGGACAAAGCATGCTTAAAAGACCCGTGTTGGTCTGTGGGGTCAGTCGTCAATCCATAGAGCAGACAAGGATGTTGCAAATGGTATCAGAGCGGTGCCTCTCCCACTACGGTGTGGTTCGGGACGAACCAAGCGGAAGCTGGTGGGCATGTGATGCCCGAGGCTGACGAGGGTGGGGAGTGGTTGCAGGTGCAAGAAGGCATGGACAAGGAGCGGCTCCTGACAGGCTTCTAGGCAGAGGGACACATGAATGAACCAATTACACACCCGAATTAGAGGGATCCTGAGACTGTGTAGGCATGGGACTATGCAGTTGATGATGGCTTATAAGAATTGATTGGTACTACCTATACCAATAAGATGCATATTCTTTTCGGGAGCCCATCACTTAAAAACTCTATCTTTAAGCGTGCTTGATTTGGAGCAATTCTGGAATGGGTGACCTCTGTTTTTCTTTTCTTTTTTTGGAAATTTTTTTTTTTTTATGCTATAAATATTTTTTTGTTTGCCCACTCATAAGACCATTAGTTAGTTCATCACATTCAATTATTATTTGTATATATATTTATATACTTTAATTTACAATTACTCATTACCACTATATATATTTGTATATTGTCAATTTCATTCACAAATATATTTATTTATTAGTGAGTCTACTATCGAAAAGTAATTATTAATATTTTGAGATATTTTAAATGATATTTGTATGTTAATAACTTTATTATTTTTTTCATTTTTATATAATTTTTTAATTATTTATAACTTTTGATGGGCCAACCGCCAACCCACCACTAAACAGGGTGAGTTGGAATGGTCAACCCTCTTAATTAAAGCAGATCAACCCGACCCACCCCGTTTTCGACGGGTCAATGACAGAACGGGTCAAAACGGGACACGTTGGCCCGTTTTGCCATATCTAAATATTCTGTCACAAGAAAGTGTTCCATATATTATATCGTCCTGCATAACTTAACGAACTGAAAATTCATGCTGTACCTTGGATCTCACGGGGTCCTTGGGGACAACATAGATATATGATGGATAAAACTAATTGCATGGTTTATCATTGTTTGAAAATAGTTGACAAAAACAGAATTTCTCTGTTAGCCATGCTCTGACTCTGTGATGGGCAAGACAAAATGGCATAGTAGGGACATAATGAAGATATCATTTTGTTCTACTTTGTGAACAGCCCCAAATATGCTCTTTTCTGTACATAAAGTTGCCCCTTTTGAAATTTTTTTTATTTAAGAAGAAATTTTATGGCATTGAGCATTTGAGAATTCCTATTTATTTCGAATGGCTTCTACTTTTCCACCGTATCATATCACTTCACCCTTAAACTAGATTTCTTCAATGGGGAATCTTTCCAAAAACGATCTAATAATGCACTTTCTTCAACTAGTTATTATTATTATTAAAGATACTAAAAGAAAGCAAGAGGATCCACTGGCCCACTTTTATATTAGGTCTAGCTAGCTTGAAATT
Source organism: Sophora flavescens (assembly GCA_030762895.1). NCBI lineage: Eukaryota > Viridiplantae > Streptophyta > Magnoliopsida > Fabales > Fabaceae > Sophora > Sophora flavescens. The sequence goes on from CM061062.1 coordinate 113,936,805, forward strand.
CTTTTGGAAAGTAAGAGACCACTAAGCAATAGAGATTTCTCAAAAACCAAATTAGTGTTCACCTTATCAACATATCCCTCATGTCGTGGGGCAACCTCTCTAAAGAAAGCATAAAATTGAAGATTTAATTTTGATGTACTATGTAAATTCTTTTTACACCATCATTTAATTATTTATTATTAAATCTATTTTTAAAAAAATACTTATTATTAAATTAAATGTTTGACTATCAAAAAAGAAATCTAACCTTCTAATGGTATGCTAACATATCGTTAAGAGTGCGTTTGTTACATATTATTTGATTAAAAAACCGTTTATTTTTAAATAAAAATTATTTTTAACGATTTTGATTGTATTCGTTTAAACTTTTCATAAAAATATTTTTAAAAAAAATCATTTTTATGGTTAAAATAAAAAATTGCTTTCATTAGCTTTTGGAAAAAAAAAATCACTTAAAAACATTAACTACTTTTTAAAAAAAATGATTTTTTATGATTGTAAACAAACATAAAACAACATCTGTTTTTTTTTTTATAAAAAAAAATTCTAAAAGATAAACTCTAAATTATTGAATGTCAAAATAACATTTTTTTTTAATCCGTGACAAACGGGTCCTAAATCAATAGTGTAAAAACTTCTATTGCAATAATGTATCAAATTTAAACTATAATAACTAACAAAGTCCAACATAATAATTGGTAGATGAAAGGCGCAAAGAACAATTTATATGACATAACAAATATGTAACTGCTCTCTTACTCATAGTCATAGGCAAGCAACGATGCATCCCCCATTTACACAGAAATGGACCAAAAGTAGGAGATACCAATGCATTTTGGTTAAGTGGAAGGTAATCAAGGTATATATTTTGAGGACAAAAGGTTCATGATATTGTTGAAAATGGGGCCCCTTTGCTTTGAATTTAATATATGCCTTTTCTGGTTTCAAACTTTTGATCGGTTTTTTTCAAGTCCTAATAAACTTAGTCAAACAACCGAAAGAGAAAGCTGTTTTTTTTTTCTCCAACGGTTTTAGCACTATCCTTCTCATCTTGACCATGATCAAATGGCCACTTTTAAGCTTATAATTAAGACCATGAAGAGCTGCTGTATCTGCATGCTTGTTCCCATTGCCACACCACAAAATCACTCCTAATCACGTTATCCTACATGACCCGTTTTTCTCAATACCTTGATCTTTGAGAAAAGGAAAATTAATGGGAAATCATTGCTTTACCTAACTCTCACCAACCTGTGAATTCCTTTTGGCCCCTCGAAAGTTCAAAGGGACTACAATCATTCTATTTGTTCAATGCCACTCTTCGATATATTGATAGCAGGTTGCTAATGCTTCAAATAGTAGCCTAACCACCAGCTTTGAACAAAAGTATTACGTTATAGCTCTCTTAGTTTTAGTTTTTTACAATAAAATACTGTTGTCCGTATCTTATTTCATGAGAATTCTAGAGAAATTAATAATTTATTCTTCATTCTTTATTCATATTGTGAATCTAAACTTCAATCTTCACACTAATGTTGAGTATTCTTCTCACTTATAGAACTTATCAAATAGAGGTATTCATTGGTTTGAATCGATTGAATGGATCCGAAAATTTGAACCTAATCAATTTAATTGGTTGAGATCTTTGATCAATAAACATCTGAAAAATATTGTTCTCCGTATCTTATTTCATAGGGATTCTAGAGAAATTAATAATTTGTTTTTCCTTCTTTATTCACACTGCGAATCTAAACTTCAACCTTCACACCAATGTTGAGTATTCTTCTCACTACTTATCAAATAGAGGTATTCATTGGTTTGAATCGATTGGATGGATCCGAAAATTTGAACCTAATCAATTTAATTGGTTGAGATCTTTGGTCAATAAACATCTGAAAAATACTGTTCTACGTATCTTATTTCATGGGGATTCTAGAGAAATGAATAATTTCTTCTTCCTTCTTTATTCACATTGCGAATCTAAACTTCAATCTTCACACCAATGTTGAGTATTCTTCTCACTTATAGAACTTATCAAATAGAGGTATTTATTGGTTTGAATCATTGGATGGATCCGAAAATTTAAACCTAATCAATTTAATTGGTTGAGATCTTTGGTCAATAAACATCTGAAAAATACCGTTCACTGTATCTTATTTCATGGGGATTCTAGAGAAATTAATAATTTCTTCTTCCTTCTTTATTCACATTGCGAATCTAAACTTCAATCTTCACACAAATATTGAGTATGCTTCTCACTTATAGAACTTATCAAATAGAGGTATTCATTGGTTTGAATCGATTGGATGGATCCGAAAATTTGAACCTAATCAATTTAATTGGTTGAGATCTTTGGTCAATAAACATCTGAAAAATATTGTTCTCCGTATCTTATTTCATAGGGATTCTAGAGAAATTAATAATTTCTTCTTCCTTCTTTATTCACACTGTGAATCTAAAGTTCAACCTTCACACCAATGTTGAGTATTCTTCTCACTTATAGAACTTAACAAATAGAGGTATTCATTGGTTTGAATCGATTGGATGGATCTGAAAATTTGAACCTAATCAATTTAATTGGTTGAGATCTTTGGTCAATAAACATCTGAAAAACTCCTTCATTCCTTGAGATGTGAGAATGATATTCTTTCACGGGTTAAGTGAAGAATTACATGAATAGGATTGACACCATATTTTGACCCAAAATTTTAAAGTATTAGGTCTATGAGTCTTCTCTGGTATATAGCTTGTAATTTGTCAAAAAAAAAAAATCGAGACTTCTTCATTCATATCTTATTTACCCTTAGAATTCTCAACTAGTTATATTGTCGATTTTCAACTACAGCGCTTATAAGAACCATCAGAAATATTGGCATCTGAACTTATGGTGCCCGTCCTCAAATTACAAAACCTCTTCCTTTGTTCCTCTAAATGCGTATAACGTGTAAACGTATACTTACAAAATCAAAATCTAACAATATTATTTTTTAAGACTAGGCTGTAGTTGTATAATATATCTAATCTAATATGTAGATGTTGATAAGGAAAACCATCGGCATCATGTCTCTTTTAGGGAAAGAAATACCATTTTAACATTGTTGTCTCCTTTTAGTTATCTATAGTACATTAATTTCTTGAAGAATAACACTTCTCTAGAATGATTTTGAGTGTCATTAAAGTGAATGAATAAAATTGTATCCCAACCAAGGTTTTTAAAACCGGACCGGACCGGCCGGTCCGACCGGTCCGACCGGGAACCGGTACCTTGGCCGGTCCGGTCAGATGCCAAAACCGGCCAGATGTCGAACCGGCTAAAAAACCGGTGAACCGGTTAAAAACCGGCTAAACCGGCTAAAACCGGATACAGACCGGTCTGCTCCGGTTCTCGAAATATGCAGAACGACGCCGTTTTTGCAACCCTAAATTTTAAGGGTTTTACTGTTTTAGTCTTTCACAAATCACAATCTCAGTTCTCAGACTCATCTCTTCCCCTTCGACCCTGCCTCTGCTCTATCGAACCTGCCTGGCTGCCTCTGCTTCGGTGCTTCCCTGTTCGTTTCGTCATCGCCGGCCTCACGTGATCACGTCCCTGCGTTATCCGGCGAGGTTGCTGCGTTCTCCCTGCGTTCTCCGGCGAGGTCCCTGCGTTCTCACGTCCCTGCGTTCTCCAAGAGTCCAATGTCGAATGAGTGTTGAAGGGAAAATGGGAAATGGCGCACTGCTGCAGTATATGCTAGCACATGCGGCTGCTGTGCTACCTTTTTTGGCTTTTTGCTTTTAGGGTTTTAATTATTAGTGGGCTATTGGGCCACCGTGGATCACAAAAATAATATGAATATTTATTCTGACTGTGGGCTGGTGGTAGATTTTGGGTTTGTTTTTCCTATGAAGATGATTTTAATATATATCTTTATATTTATTTAGTTTAATTTCAAAATAAAAAAATTGTGCTTAATAATTTTAGTTGTTATGTTGTTTTTTTTATTTAATATTGTTATAAATATTATATTAAAAATTAAAATAATATTATTTAATTATAACCGGTTCAACCACGGTTCAACCTCGGTTGGACCATTGAACCTCGAACCACTGCCTTCACCGGTTCGATGACCGGTCCGGTTTTGTAAACCTTGATCCCAACTGAAATCCAAAAGAATATACTGTTTTATATGTTGCACTTGTGGGTTCATGTCCCATGGGACAATGGAAGCCTATAGTCAGTGTCGCGACCGTCCCGTCCGGGAGCCGCAGAAAGATGGATAAAAAACAGAGGAGTCGCCACTAAGATTTTTATTGGGAAAATCTTAGAACACCCAATTATTTAAAGGTTAACTGGTCTTTTAAAAAGAGAGAGATAAGTTCGGGAGTCGGTTACGAGTAGGGAAGGTATTAGCACCCCACATCGCCCGTTAAAAACGGTACCTCAAGTTGATTGTGCAAAAACATTTTAATGACCTTTTAAATATTTATTTTACCCCAAGAATTATTTACAAGAAAGAACTATCTTTTGATTTTTAATATTTTAAATTTATTGATTTTTAAGTTTTTAAATTTATTGTTTATAAAAACTAAATGAGGTTGAACATGGCACATGAGTCCACAGGGCAACCTCAAATCTAAGGGACTGAACATGGCACCGTGTCCATAGAGCATCCCTAAAAATAGAAAAGTTAATTACTTTGATTAATTATTTTAACAAAAAAAGAGACACAAAAAAAGAAAAATTAGTTTTGGCTCGACAAGACGATTTATCTTGCTCCTACGTATTCCCGGGTGCGATGGGAAACTCAAAGCCACGTAGTTCTTTTGAAAAGATTTGATTGATTGGTTGATTTTAATTCTATGGAAAAATATTTTTTATTTTTTTATTATTACTTTTTTTTTAAAAAAAGGTTGTCATGTATTTTTCGTTTTTTACTTATCTATTATTTTTTATGGTGAAAACTCCTAAACGAGGTAGAACATGGCAAATATGTCCACAGAGCTATCTCGCATCTAAGGGATTGAGTGTGAAACCCATCACAAAACGATCCCAAAATAATTCAATAATTATTCAATTCTAGTTATTTGTTTATAAAAATAAATAAATGGATAAAAAAAAAAAAAAAAAAAAAAGGCATTACAAGACCACAAGCGAGAAAAATCCATTTAGTTAGATGAAACTCATTTAATTGGGCCAATAACTAACCCATGGACCCCGACTAATTAAATCTTGAATCTGCATAAACAAGCAAAAGGAGTGAAATAAAAAAAAACAAAAGACTAAATGGTAAAAAGGCTATTAAAAAGAGCATTTAAAGCACATATCAAAACATTGCAAATCAAGGAGAAAGCAAAAAAAGACCTTCGTTCCTAACCCAACACGCGCAGACAGAGGAAAAAGTACGGGCAGCGGCGACGGCGAGCGTGGGAGGAGCTCGAGGCGGAGAAGGTGACGCCAGGTCCGGATCTGTGTTCATACGCCGGCGGCGGAGCAACTCAAGCTCGCGCGGTGTCTCCGAAGGAGGTCCGAGTGGCGGTTTGTGGCGCGGATGCTTACGTGACGGCGATGGCGAGAAGAGGCGGCGGCGACGAGATCTCAGTGCGGTGACGACTCGGTGGCAGCCTCGCTACTGTGGATCCATTATGGACGAAGGTGACGTCAAGCAGTGGAGGTCCGGGGTGGCTGACCGGTGATGAGGATGCGGGTCTGCGTGGGTATCGTGGCGGCGCACGGAGGTCTGAGGGATGCAGATCTGTGTATGGCAAGTGGAAGAGAAGACAGGCGATCTGTGGTGGTGGCCGGCGGTGGTCGCGGTTCTGGTCAGAGGAAAGAAAGAAGAGTAAATAGAACCAAGGGGGAGAGATATGAGAGAATGGGTCTTGATCTGATGATGTAGAAAGAAAGAAAAAAAAAAAAAAAAAGGAAGGGAAATAAGATCAACTTTGAGGCTCAGGGAGAGAGGAAGAAGTAGAGAGGGAGGAGAAATTTTCTGGTGAGGAAGCAAAGCAAGCGTGAAAGACCCCCTCCCCTTTTCTGTCTCCCCCCTTTAAATATTTCTACTGTTGCAAGACTCCCAAAACAGGACCCAATGTCCTCTGCCATGGCTGCAATGCAGGGTCCTTTTCAACATTTCCAATTTTACTGATTCTTTGTTTGTTGAGTCTTTCCTTGATGCTGTAAATTTCCTTGTTCATGTTGAGTACTTTTCTCTTTGGTTCAGGTTTGACTCTCTCAAAAGTGGCAGAGCATTCCTTCTTCCCATTTTTACCTTATTGATACTTGAATTTTGAAATCATTTTTGTTGAAAATGCCTAACACTGTCTCATGCCATTTAAGCTTCTGAAATGTATTAAGGAATTTGGCCTCTTCCTCTTGGTTCTGTTCCTCTTGGTTCTGCACACTTGTTTTGTCCCTTTCCTATTTTTATTTTATTTTTATTTTTATTTTTATTTTATTTTTTTATATTTTTTAAAAAAATGGTCAGCCCCTTTTTGTTTGAGATGGGATGATGTAAGTGGATTGGGCTAAAAGAGATGGACCAAATAATGGATATATTTTTATTTTATTTTTTTATTTTTTTATTTTTTTTTTTTTTTTTTTTATTTTTTTTTCTACAGATTTTTATTTATTATTTTTCTTTTCCCTTTTTTTTTCTTTTTTTCTTCTTTTTTTTTTTTTAAAATAATAATAATAATAATAATAATAATAATAAGAGGAGACAATACCCGGACAAAATTAGGTGTTCACAGTCAGTGTCGGTAAGCATAGTCATTGACTAACTGCTAACAGACCCCATAGGGTTAACTTTTTTAATATTGGATTCATAAACTCAAAGATTTTGACAGTGAGCAGCATCTTATTATGCGAAAGTTTGTCAGCCTCGTCATCATGTGCTTCTATTTATGCAGGTTGGTGTAACTGAAGAGTTTAAAATTCAGAAAAGACTATTTTAAAGTTTTTTCTTCAAACTTTAAGGTATCATTTGGTAGTCAAGATAAGAAAGATGAGACATGATAAATTATTATATCATGTTTTAAATTATTGCTTGGTGAGCCACTAGGATACAATAAATCAATCCTTATAATCTATCATATCATATCCATCTAATTAAAATTTTATCCTGATGGGATGGATATGGTAATAATCAAAATGATAGGATGGGTGATTTAAATTATAATAAAATATAAAAATATATTTTATATAAAATAATTAAAGTATAATAAAATAATAATTCAAAGTATATAAAATATTAAAATATTTAAAATAAAAATAAAAATAAAAATTAATATTCAGAATTATAAATATAAAAATTAATTTTAATTTTTTGTTATAATTTTAGCTAAATTTGTCATTTTATATAATGTAAATAAATTAAAAACTAAAAAAATGTAAATAAAATATAATTTAAAATCTAACAAAATATAAAATTATATAAAATAAAAAACAAAAATAAAGTAATAATGCAGAAATATAAAATTAATTTAAATTAATAAAAATAGTTATAAGTAATTTTAAAAATGATTTTTATTTTTGTCACAAGCCTAGCTTTGTTATTTTATATTATTTTAAAAAACTGAAAAATATAAAAAAAAATTATTCTAATAATTTAAATATATTAAAAATTAAAACTAAAAATGAATATTTAAAATTATAAAAAATAATTTGAGTTAAACAATATTTAAAAAATTATATGTAATTTTATTACAAGGATAATTTTGTTTATATAATTTAAAAATTGAAAATTATAAAAAATAATAACAACAATAATAATAAAATATGAAAACATTTAGAATTAAAACGAAAATTGTAAAATTCATATTAAAATTATAGTGCTCTTCATTTGGTTTTCTGGTGGACATCAAATGTCGGATATGACAACGACTTATCTTGCTCATATCCTGTCATATTCCTATCCTGCTCTCTTATCATATCCGCCCATATCGTATCATAATTAACCACTAAACAAGCCCTAAAAGAGAATTCTAATGAGTGCTTTCGGGGCATTGTTCAAGGTATCAAGGAAGAAAGATTTGTACGAAAAATGATGTATTTAGCATTAAAAGACCCATCATTAAAAATGTTTAACTTTTATCTCAACTACTTTAAAAAAGTCATTCATACCATAATTTTTGATTGATTAACAATGTAAGTATAGCTATTAGGGGTGGGAATAGGCCAGACCCCTCGTCAAGGACCTATGACCTAGCCTACATATTTAATAAAAAGGTCTAATCAAGACTTTTTAAAAGGCTCATATAGCTAAAGAGGACAAGCTACGACTTTAAAAAAGCCTATTAGACTTATCATGTCAAGCTATTAACAACACATATACATATAGTGTAATTTAACATATCAACTTGTGTATTCAATGTTTGGAAGTGTGATATACATAATTTTTCAATTAAACGTATCCCTCTTGCATTCCTTAACCAGTGTTGTTAGGGCACTAGTTAGCATGACCCTTTAATATATTATTTACAATATTATAATATTTGAAAGTAAATGCCTATTGGCCTATTTAAATATAGATGACTACTGGTCTATTTATTTGTGAAGACCTAGGTTCCTATTTACCATATAGACCTACCAGTCCCTTTATTATAAAAGTCTTATAAGCCCATTTACAAGTGAATGCCTATGACCTATTTATAGGTATAAACGTATTTAAAAGCATTGTTGAAAAATAGGTCTTTAAGTAGGCTTTCAAGCTAGGTCATGCCTTAAAAATTGACATATCACTACAAAAAAAAAGGTTATTTAGCGACCGAAAATAGTGACCGAATTTGTTGGTTGCTGTTTACGACCGAATGACGACCGATTGTAGGATCTAAATCAAACATTGATTAGAGTTGATACTGCGACCGAAATAGCGACCGAAATAGAGCGTAGCAGAGTTATCGGTCTCTATTTCGGTTGCAAAATAAAGGAAAGTAAAAGTCAAAAATTGCTGACTTTTTAGCGACCGAAATGGCGACCAAGTTAAATGCAACGGTTAAACTGTATTTATCTTTGCGACCGATATTAAATCGGTCGCTAAATTTATGAATTCAAATTTCAAATTAACACATTTAGCGACCGATTTAGCGACCGAATAATTCGGTTTCTAAAAATAAAATCCCTAAAACCAGTGCAGCCCCCTTTCTTCCTCACTCGCCCGAATCTCTCCTTCTCTCTCACCGTTTCTCTCCTTCTTCCTCACTCGCGAGCTCCGGCCACCACCTCCTCCAGCTCCTCTCCGGCTGCTACCTTCTCCACACGGTAAGCATACGTCTCTCTCTCCATCTCCTTCTCTCTCTCACTCGCGTCTCTCTCTCCCTCTCCTTCTCTCCTTCTCTCTCTCACTCGCATCTCTCTCTCCCTGTCTCTCTCTCTCTGCAGGTTTGATTCGGTTTGCAGGCTCTGTTTGTAGGTTTTTCAGGTTTTCTGTTATGATGAGTCACTACACTAGTCACCAATTCTGTTTTGCATTTGTTATTAGATTCAGTTGCATATATGAACTTCTTGATTATGCTTGTTTTCTGTTATGTTCAGGGTGCTATATATATGTAGATATGTGATGAATGAATAATAGAGAAGAAAGATGATGAATGAAATTAGTATTTTTCAATAATAGCTTAGCTCTTACATTTTCCTAAGCTTAGCTAGTAGATATTACTTCCCATTACATTGGCATGTACAGCCACGAGCCTCCTTTGTGCACTAACATGGCATGCCATTTAGGAGATGACTATGGTAAGATGACTATCAAAAAACTATGATAACATGGCATGCCTCCTATGTGTCCTTACTACCCACGTTGTAGTTTGTTGTGATTTATTTGCATCTAGTTAAATGAAATTTACCCAATTTTATTCAATATATATTTACCGTAAACTTGTGAATTGAAATTAATCATATATTTTTGAACAGGCTGTTGAATTTAATCACTTGCATCACTCCTTGATCTTTGTCACTATTTCCATTCTTTGTTGGGAGCTGAGGTAAGTTAACTACATCTTTATTATGCCTTGATTTGTGTGGTATCTGTAATGTGTAATGTCAAGTTGTGTTGTTTGTTAGTTGAGAGCAGAGCTCGATAGGATTTATGTGCTGATAATTTATCATTTATGCATGTGTTTGCCATTATGTGTTGTTTGTTAGTGGAGAGCGGAGCTCAATAGGATGTGATCCTGTCCGAAAGGCAGGATGCTGGTTGTGTGCTGATAATTTAGAAGTTATGCATGTGTTTGACAATTATGTGTTAATTGTTAGTGGAGAACGGAGCTCAATAGGATGTTTGCTACAATATTTTATCTAAGTTTGTATTGATTTACGTTGCAATATATAAGCTCATCTATGTTGCAATATTTATTGGCTAATAGTTTTCGTAAGTCATCTTGGTGAACATGCTACGCTGGTTTGTCTCATGTGCATTGCTCCATTTTACCACTTTTATTTTTATTACTTCTTTTATTTTACCTCTCTGTTTAGGGTTCCTGCACTATCAGTTCCCCACACTCTCTTCCCTTCCATTCACGCCACCTGCACACAGCACACTTTGGGCACACTTATATAAGTTGTTGAAGTACATAACATACCTTTTTTTTATTGCTTTGCCACTAAAACAATGCCCGGCTTAAACAAGCTATGGTACTGATATGTAATGAAAATGTTTTGTTTATACTTTCATGAGTGGCAAGTGTGCAAGTAGGTTAATGATTTCCAAGTTTATACTTTTATCACAAGAGCCTTTGATGATGTTATTATTTTTTCTTACAGTTTTCTTTGTCGATTGACAACCGCTCTAGTCGTCACCCGTTTTCACTATTTGCTTGGAGTTGAGGTAGGTCAAATACTCTATCTTTTTCTTGGTTGCTAGTGGTTCTTGAAGACTTTGAATTGATTTGTTGATTGTTAGTGAAGAGCTGAGCTCAATAGGATTCTGGTTGTGTGCTGGTAGATTAGAAATGATGCATGTGGTTGCAATTGAATATGTTGTTTATTAGTGGAGAGCTGAGCTCAATAGGATGCCGGTTCTGTGCTGGTAGATTAAAATTGATGCATGTGGTTTTAAACTTTATATGTTGTTTGTTAGTGGAGAGCAGAGCTCAATAGGATGGATGTGTCAATTCTATGCCTTGATTGCCATTAGTGGAGAGGTGAGCTCAATAGGATGTGATCCTGTCAAAAAGGCGGGATGCTTGTTGTGTGTTGCTAATTTAGAAGTTATGCATGTGTTTGACAATTATGTGTTACTTGTTCGTGGAGCTCAATAGGATGTTTGCTACTATATTTATCTAAGTTTGTATTGAAATATGCTTCAATATATATTTGTTGAAGTATGCTGCAATCCTTATAAGTCAATGGTTTTATTTTCTGCTAGAGTTAATTATTAAGCTACGAAAGCCTTAGTTTCCTATTTGAGATTCAATACTAATGAGCATGCGTACCTTCTCAGGGCACGCATGCGCATTGTATTGAATCTTGAATTGTCCAAGTGGGACAGTTTGGGAAAAAACCTTTTTCACATTCGTACAATAGTCATTTCAATGTTCAAATGTCTTATATACTTGTTGAAATCTCAGTCTGATGCATTTCCTTTTGTTCTCCTGGTGCATACTTGATCGCGGTGATTCTCACCGTGCTCGAGTCGTATACTTGGAGACCGATGGGAAATGCTGCCAATTTTTTGTCAAGTATAAGGTATTTGAATATGGGAATAACTATTATTATCCGAGTGTGGTAAAGGTTTCTTCTCGAATGGGATAGGTTCATACATTGTCATAAGAACGAAATTGATGGAGTTATTAGAATGCACCGTAATATATAAGTGTTATTGTAGGATTGGTCAGGCTATTTAATTGTCAGCAATGGATATTCCGGAGAATCGGAAATGGATGTATCGTAGGTTGGATCGGAATAAACATCTTAGGGAAGAGTATAGAGTTGGAGTGGGTGAGTTTATAGAGTTTGTTGTTAGCCAGGAGAGATTTATACGGCTGGGCGGTGATCATTTGAGGTGTCCTTGCAAAAGATGCAAGTGTCAATCTTTCAAAAGCATGGATGGAGTTGTAGCCAATCTTTATGAGAAGGGCTTCATGCCTGATTACTATTGGTGGAGTAACCATGGTGAGACGTTGCCTGATTTAAACCCGATTGTGTTTGAAGGTTCGTACTATGGAAATGGTGACTGGAGGGAAGAATTGAATCCATACGAGCAGATGATAATGGATCATGCTGGACCATCGGTTGGTGTTTTACGAGAAGAAGATGGGGGAGAAGATGGTGGAATGGGTTCCCAATACATAGAGGAGAATCCGAATCCCGAAGCTCAAAGATTCTATGATATGCTGAGTGCTGCACGATCTCCATTGTGGGAAGGATGTCGGGAGTACACGGAGTTGTCGATGTGCATGGAATGGTTGAGTATCAAATCTGACTATAATATGCAAGAAGGCTGTTTTAATCGCCTCACCAGGTCAGTGTCCAAGGCATTGCCAGAAGACAATCAGATGCCTACTAGTTTTTATCATGCTAAGAAGTCTGTGGAAAAATTGGGTCTGTGGTGTTTGAAAATTGATTGTTGCCCGAATGGATGTATGTTGTACTATAAGGATGATTCAGCGGAAAGCATAACATGTTGTCAATTTTGTGGTGTGGATTGGTATAAGACAACCACTAGGATGGGCATTGAGAAGAAGAGGTCGCTAAAAAAAATGTGGTACTTTCCGCTCGTGCCAAGACTTACAAGATTGTACTCTTCGATGGCCACTGCAGCTCACATGAGGTGGCATAGTGAGCATGAGAGGGAGCAAGATGTCATGTGTCATCCATCTGATGGAGAAGCTTGGAAGCATTTTGATAGGGTTCATATGGCATTTTCGCAGGACCCTCAGAACGTCCGATTGGGGTTATCTACTGATGGATTTAATCCTTTCAGGCAGTCTGGAAAAGCATACTCTTGTTGGCCGATTACCCCGACTCCTTACAATCTTCCCCCGGGGACGTGCATGAAACGGGAGTTTATGTTCCTAACAGTCATAATTCCGGGTCCGTCTAATCCAAAAGGTAAGATTGATGTGTAGTTGCAGCTGCTGATACATGAGTTGACGATGCTATGGAATGATGGTGTGTTAACATATGACGTATCTTTGAGGCAGAATTTCATGATGAAAGCAGCTTTGATGTGGACGATCAACGACTTTCCCGCCTATGGGATGATGTCGGGTTGGATGACCGCGGGGAAACTTGGATGCCCAATATGTATGGAGCGATCGAAGGCATTCACGCTTAAAAAAATCGAAAGATCTCATATTTTGATTGTCATCGTCAATTCCTTCCAGAAGATCATCCTTATAGGTGGAACAAGAATGCATTCAATAAGCGTTATGCGGAGACAACACCGCCTCCACCACGTTTGACTGGTCCTAATGTATGGCGGAGAGTACGGTACTTACCGCTCGTCCATGAATCCCAAGGAGAACATATTCCTGATTATGGCGTCAACCATCAGTGGACAAAACAAAGTATATTTTGGAGGTTTCCGTATTGGAGGACGCAGCTACTCCGTCACAACATTGATGTCATGCATACTGAGAGGAATGTGTTTGACACTGTGATGGACATCAAGGGGAGGACAAAGGATACAAATAAAGCCCGATTAGATCTGACTGAAATTTGTAATTGGAAGGAGCTTGAGTTGCAGGACGGTGGTCGTGGCAGACTTATCAAACCGAAGGCAAGTTATACACTAAGCAAAACACAGAAAGTGGCCGTCTGTAAGTGGGTTAAAGAACTAAAGTTACCAGATGGGTATGCTTCCAATCTGGGTAGATGTGTTGACATTAAGGAAGCAAATTTACATGGAATGAAGAGTCATGATTGCCACGTGTTCATGCAATGGTTGCTTCCAATTGCGTTCGACGCATTACCGAAGCAAATTTGGAACCCACTTGTTGAGCTTAGCCACTTTTTCAGGGAGCTTACATCGACAACACTAAATGTGAATCAATTAAAGGATATGGAAGTCAAGATACCCGTTTTGTTATGTAAGCTGGAGCAAATCTTCCCGCCGAGTTTCTTTGATTCCATGGAACACCGCGCCGTTCATCTACCTTACGAAGCAAGAGTTGGTGGCCCAGTCCAATACCGCTGGATGTATCCATTTGAGAGGTAAACAACATCAACTATTTTACTTAATACAGATGAAATTCACGAACACGAAATCGTAGTTTAGCTTTCCCTAAAACTAGTAATTATTTGTATGTATCCCTCTTTAATAGGTTCCTGCACTCCCTTAAACACAAAGTCAAGAACAAGGCACGAGTGGAGGGTTCCATTTGTGAAGCATACTTAGTAGAGGAGACTTCCACTTTTGCCTCTTATTACTATCCGGACGAAGTTAACACGAGAAGGACAAGGATGCCTAGAAACGTTGATTCGGGCAAAGGAATTTCAACTAGTCCTCCTAAATCAATATTCAACTATCCGGGCATATTTAATGGCAAATCAAAAGGATATTTCTTGGAGCAACGTGACATTAATGCTGTTCATCTGTATATCCTTCAAAATTGTGAAGAGGTGGCGCCATATTTAGAGTAAGTTTCTACAATGTCTTTTATAAGTTCAATTGACATTTATGATTATTAATCGTCCTGCTGTTAATCTCCCATATGTAGGATGTACGACAATTTTCTAAGGGATCTCCAACCTGACATTTCAAACGATCAGGTTGATCGAGAAATTACTTCTCACTTGGCTACGTGGTTCAGTAAATATGTAGGTTAAGCATCTTCATTTGTTGCAATATATTTTATCTCCTTAAATATATAGCATGTATAAGAATAATATAATATTTGATTTTTTAGGTACTAGATCCAGAAAACAATGTTCAAAATCCATTGTTGACAAATTTGGCATGGGGGCCTAACAGATGGGTTACATCATGGAATACTTACATTGTAAATGGATATAAATTTAACACAAAAACATGGAATGAAGGAATGCAATCGTGTAACTATGGTGTTTGTGTGCGAGCCACTGATGGCAATGTAGAGGATGATTTCTATGGGGTTCTAACTGACATCCTTGAACTCGATTATACCTGTTTCCCCGTGATAAAGTTAGTTATCTTCAAGTGTGATTGGTTTGATCCTACTCTTGACGTAGGGACAAAAATCGATAAAAAAATATGGTATTGTTCAAGTTAGGCTGTCTTGAAGGTATAATAAGGCGTACGACCCATTCATTTTTTCACAACAGGCAGATCAGGTTTATTACTCGCCATCTCCCGAAGGACATCAAGGCTGGTTGGGTGTTATCAAGATAAAGGCTCGCAGTATAATTACTGATAATGTAATCAACCAGTCTGAAAAAGATGCTCCGTACCAAGATGATGAGTTTTCAAGACCCCACGTACCTTTGCAAATTACGCCGGATATTATTGTTAATTCTCTGGCGGACATTTCCGACAATGGGGAAGAAGTTGTAAGAGAGTTAATGGATCAATCCGAGTTGGACGCATCTAGCGAAGGCACATTCCAACCAAGTGAGACTGATGAGAGTGAGGGTGAATTTAGTGACGGAGATTCTACTTAGGTAATTTATTTATGTCATAATTCATTGTGTAAATGTCATTCTACTTAGATAATTTATTTTTGTATTATTTACACTGTTGTGTAATCATCTTCTCATTTTTTACACAGATGGCAGATTCCTCTAGAGGTAGGGGTCGTCATGGTGGTCGTGGCAGAGGTCGTTCTGCGAGAGTCCCTTCGCCGGCCGACCCACAGCCTTCAGATCGAGACCACCCTACCAGCACCTCTGTGGACGGGACACCTCAGGGTGATGGAGTTGCACCCCCTACCCAGCCTCATGTGGTCGAGACACAGGCTGCACCCTTATTATCCACACCTATGACAGGACCATCATCATCATCGGGACAGGAGAGTCGTGGTCCATCCGACAGGAGGATTCTTCTTATCCCCAGGGGGGATAACGAGTAAGATAATTTAATTTTTTAATATATATAAAGTATCGTTAATTTTTATTTACTTGTTTTTTTCATTTATTTATAAAATTTATTAATGCTCTAATTTTGTTGCAGCTTTCTGCCCGCGAAAGGCCCTTCTAATTCGATATCGAAGATCCTGTGACGCAAGTTTGATGGTCCATGACCTACATGGAAGGCCATCCCAGGCGGCCATAGGGATCAGTTGTTTCAAGAGTTTAAGGTAACAATTTATTAAGTTATTTAAATTAAATTTATATATTATATATATATATATGCACACACGAATTTCCTAACAACTGTAAGTTGCAGAAAGAGTATAGGTGGGACATAGCTTTAGAGGGTCTCGTCAGGGACATATTTGAGCATAAAGGCTCACTGGTCTTGAAGAATCTGACGAACAAGCTGAGGAAGGGTAAGAATAAGGGGAAGTGGGTGGATCCTGAGATCAGGAGGCAGCTGGACCAGTACTGGGCTACTGAGAAGTTCCAGGAGATCTAGGCCACAGCTCGGCGTAATCAAGCTTCCGATGGTGGCGCATGTGCTTGGACCGGTGGGTCTAAATCAGCCGCCGCCCACTACGACGAGCTGGTAATACATTAAACTTTGACTTATTACACTATTTAATTAGTTTTCATTTTTAATTATTCTTATGAATTTAAGATTATATTTTTCTGTGGAGAAAGCACAAAAATAGCGGGCCCCCACTACTATGGAGTTGGTGGAGAGGACGAAGAAGTTGAAGTCAGGGACATGGGTCAACGACAAGGCCCGTAACTATATTGTAAGCAAAAAAAACAATTTAGTGTTTACTTGTAATTTATTATAAATGTTTTGTTAGTATTGATTATAATTTTAACTAAATCTCTTCAACTATACTTTGTAGGTGGGCTTCAACGAGAAGGAGGACGATGCCAAATCATGTGCCTCACAGTCACAAGATGAGGCCTTGACTGGTGATGGGCCCAGCTCTCCTATCTCCGTCGATGATAATACCATTTATTTGGAGGTCGTCGGGGGAAGGAACAAGAAGGGGCACGTGTATGGCCTCGGACACCTGGGAGGCGAGTTTATCGCTTCATCATCCGGCACGCTTGCTCCTTCCTACGCCGATACCGTCCCTCAGGAGCAGTTCAACCAAATGCAGGACACCATCACGCAGCTGAACGCGGAGTTCGGGAGAAGAGCGAGAGAGAGCAGCAGATGGAGAACCAGATTGCACGATTGACTGATCGTGCACACCAAAGAAATGATGTAGACGAGCATCGAGCAGGCCGGACATCATGGCGGCTGGTGTTGGAGCAGATGAGGATCCGGACTCCGGCTGCTCGGGTGATGCTCGACGGTTGCCACCGCCCGCTGCCGCTCCTCCCGCTTCTGCGCCAGCCTACTCGATGTCTCTGCGGCAGAGGACGATCAGATAGCAGACATCGGTGGTACGGACGCTGAGGATGATTGGATTCCTCCACCTCCCCCTCATCATGACTGATTTTTTTCCTCATATTTTTTACTTTAAACGATTCTTGTACGGCACTTTGGATTATTATTTTATATATATATATATTCGTTATTTCTTATGATTGTATATTTAATTAGTAATTTGGTGTGTTTTATTTAAAGGTATCAATGCATCAAGAGGAAAAGAGTGGAAGAGTGTAATAGATGATAGAAGTATTGTTATGAATTATCTCATCTGTGTAATGATACAATTGTTGTATATATATAATGATCCAAGAGCTAGAGCTAGCTTAACCAACTCTTAACTAACACTTAACTAAACTAACTGAATATAACAGAATATAACAGTTTAACAAACTTTCAGTTATTCATTTCCCCTTACACCCCCTGCAAACTCAAGGGTGTGGAGTCTAACACCCTGATTTTGTCTTTGCATTTCTCAAAGATGGAGTGGGTTACTGCCTTAGTGAGAACATCTGCAGTCTGTTCTGTGGAGGGGATGTGATGCACCGTTAGTTCCTTCTGTTGGATCTTCTCTCTAACAAAGTAGAGGTCTAGCTCAAAATGCTTAGTTCTTGAGTGAAGGATAGGATTGGCAGCTAGCATGACAACACTTAGGTTGTCACAAAATACTGTTGGAGGCTGAGGAATGGAGCAATTCAGTTCAGATAAGAGGGATTTTACCCATGTTAGTTCAGCTACAACGGCTGCTAAGCTTCTGTACTCAGCCTCAGTGCTCGATCGAGACACTACATGCTGCTTTTTGGATGACCAAGATATGGGATTGGAACCAAGGAACACGCAATAGCCAGTGGTTATTTTCTATCATCCGGGTCTGAACCCCAATCAGCATCACAAAATGCTGTTAATGTCAGTCCAGAGGTTCTTGTAAGAGTGATTCCATGTGTTGCAGTACCATTTAGATACCTGAGAATTCTTTTTACTACTTGCCAATGTGGTTCCTTTGGAGCATGCATGAATTGGCAGACTTTGTTCACGGCATAAGCTATGTCTGGCCGAGTCACAGTTACATACTGAAGGGGTCCGACGATGGACCTGTACAAGCTTGGATCAGTAGCATCAGGGTTGTCATTAGCAGATAGTTTCAGTCCAGTAACCATTGGAGTTTTCATGGGTTTGGCTTCTCCCATTTTGGCTTTGACAAGCACGTCATTTATGTATTTTGTCTGAGAAAGGTAGACCTTATCTCATTTATTCTGATGGCTTGTATGCCTAGAAAATAGTTCAGACCTCCAAGGTCTTTAAGTGGGAACTTGACATTAATGTCATGTATTAAATCTGCAATTGCTGAGGGAGAGTTACTAGTTATGAGGATGTCATCCACGTAAATTAGGACTAGAGTGGTAATAGCTCCTAAAATTCTGACAAACAGGGAATTATCACACTTAGTGGAGTGAAAGCCCAATTGAACAAGATGCTGCTGCAGTTTGTTAAACCAAGCTCTTGGAGCTTGTTTGAGACCATATAGTGCTTTGTTTAGTCTGCATACTAGGGAACCATTGCCTTGCACAAACCCTGGGGGCTGCACCATAAACACCTCCTCACTAAGGTCTCCATTTAAGAATGCATTATTAACATCTATTTGTCTAATAGGCCAATTGTGTGTGAGGGCAAGAGTTAGAACAATTCTGACTGTAGTTGGTTTGACCACAGGGCTGAAAGTTTCAAAGAAATCGAACCCGTGTTGTTGGTGAAAACCTTTGGCAACAAGTCTTGCCTTATACTTCTCAATTGAGCCATCTGCACTTCTTTTAATTCTAAACACCCATTTGCATCGTATTGCATCTCTGCCTGGAGGAAGAGTGGTAAGAGTCCATGTGTTTGTCTTTAATAGAGCCTCATATTCTTGTTGCATAGCTAATTTCCACTTGGGATTGGAAAGAGCACTTTTGACAGACTTGGGCTCAGTTTCACAGAGATCTGTAGTGGCTATGAGCACTTTAGGCTTGGAAATTCCTGCTTTCCTTCTAGTGATCATTGGATGACAGCTAGTGACTTCCTGTGCAGATAAGGGAACTGATGGCATAGTTGTTTCAGTGTTGACAGTAGGAGCAGAAGCAGTGGTTTGTGATTCAACACAGGGTGATTCTGGGACAGATGGTGCAGCAGGGACAGAGTTGGGATTTTGAGCTGGTGTAACAAGCTCGGGTACATGTTGCAAAACAGAAAACCGGTTAGAGCAAGTAATAGGTCCAGATGATGACATAATAGGAATAGAAGGCAAAGTATAAATATCATATGCAGGAGTTGAAATTGAGTGAGAATTGAGGAAGTTAGGATTAGACTTTAAAGGAAATTGCATCTCATCAAATATAACATGCCTTGATATATAGGTTCTTCCTGTGGGAGATAAGCAGATATACCCTTTATGTTTGTCACTGTAACCTAAAAATAGACATTGTTCTGACCTGTATTGAACTTTATGCTTGTTGTAAGGTCTTGTGTAAGGGTAACACACACAACCAAATGTTCTAAGGGAGGCATAGTCTGGTTTTCTGTGAAAAAGTGTTTCAAGAGGGCTTTGATTGTCAAGGAGTGGTGTTGGAAGATAGTTTATTAGATAGACTTCTGTGGTGAATGCTTCTCCCAAAAAATGAAGTGGTAGAGAAGCATTGGCCAGTAGTGTTAAGCCCATTTCAGTTATGTGCCTGTGTTTCCTTTTGGCTGAGCCATTTTGCTCATGTGTGTATGGACAGCTGAATCTATGATAGATGCCATGATTGGAGAGAAATTTGGCAAAGGCTATGTACTCTTTCCCATTGTCTGTTTGCAGTGATTTGATTTTGTGGCCAGTAAGGTTTTCAATATGAGTTTTAAAGTGTACAAATGAGGCCAAGGCTTGAGACTTGTTTTGCAAAAGATAAATCCAAGTATACTTTGTGTGTGCATCAATGAAATGGATGTAATATCTTGAACCATTACTTGAGGGAATTGGGGATGGGCCCCATATGTCAGAATAGATCAGTTGCAGTGGTTCAGTGTAAACAGTTTCGAGACAAAGAAAAGGCATTTTATGTGATTTGCCAAGGCAGCAAGCTTTACAAACTATAAGTATTTTATTCATATCAATGGCAATATTACATTTCTTGAGTGATACAATTTTGGGAGAGGGGTGGCCTAGCCTAGCATGCCAAGTTGTTGGAGTGGACTTGTTACAAATAGTGGTAACATTACAAGTGTTATTGCTGGATCTAAAATTATTAGTAAGGCTGATGTTGTCAAAGGCATAGAGTCCATTCCTAAGCTTGCCTTCAAGAAGGGTCTTATTAGTTACCTGACATTTAACATAGCAAGCATTAGGATGAAACTCAAAATAAACTTTATTGTACTTTGCAAATTGAGAGACACTTAGAAGGTTCTTTGAGATGTTAGAGACATGTAAAAGATTGTTCAAGTATAGGGGTTTCAAAGAGTTTGAAGGATAGAAGAATGAATTACCTATGTGTTGAATCGAAGTGGAAGTCCCATCTGCCATCTTTATCCTAGAATCTCCACTGTCAACAGTTTTTGCCATCAGATTACCATCTCTAGGAGTCAAGTGATTGGTGGCACCTGAGTCAGGATACCAAGCAGGGTCATAAAGAGTCTCTGGAACTGCCATGTAAGCTGACATTTGTGCATTGTCATCATGAGTAGCTTCGCTAACATAGCTAGATTCTCGTGCTTGATTGGAATTTTGATTGCTTTGTTATCAAACCTATACCAGCGAGTTCAGGCAATGTGCCCATATCTTTCCATGATTTGGCACTGTGGTTTGGTGAAACCTCCGCCACCTCCTCTAGAAGACCTTCCTCCGCCTCTATTGAAGCCTCCTCTGTATGAGTTTTTACCATTGAATCTTCCTCGATTTGAGCTGTAATTTGGTGCTCTCTTGTTGTTTCCTCTTTCATAGTGGCTATTGTTTTTGTCATAACTATTCGATATCTGGTTTTGTTGTTGATTTTGAGCTAAGTTGGCTTGCATGGACACATCGGTGACACTTGGTCTTATGCTTTTCTATTCTTTCTTCAATTGTCATAAGCAAAGTTTCCATTTCAGGTATGGAATAAGTGGTCATTCTTGAGATTATAAAGGTAACTATAGAATCATACTCATCCGACGAGCCATCTAATATGATTTCTACATGATCCGAATCATTGATTGGGGATCCTACCGAGGCTAAAGTATCAACAATCTTTTTGATAGAAAGAAGACACTCTTTCATTGTACCTGTTTTCTTGATGCTTTTCAACTGAGTCTTTAGCTGGCACACTTTGGCCCTTGTTTGGGAAGCAAAATACATCATCAATTTCTGCCAGATCTGAAACGCATGTTCACACCCAACCATTCTTGCATGGAGGTTCTGAGACATTGAGGCTAGAAGCCATGTGAACACATGTTGATCTTGCTGCTCCCAACTTTCATACACATCACTGATCTTTCCCAATAATCGATCCTCCTCATTCAAGAATTTTCTAGGTTCCCCACTGAATCGGATTCGAAAATGTATTTCTGCAATTTGTGAGCTTTGATTGTGCCTATGGCTTGCATCTTCCACGTCAAGAAGTTGTCATCATCTAGCTTCACCGAAATTGGAACCATTGACTGAGACAATTAAGTTTGCGCAGGTGTGGTGGCCATTTCAGGATCTTGAGCTCTGATACCATAAAGGTATCAGTGCATCAAGAGGAAAAGAGAGAAAGGCCAAAGATTGGAAGAGTGTAATAGATGATAGAAGTATTGTTATGAATTATCTCATCTGTGTAATGATACAATTGTTGTATATATACAATGATCCAAGAGCTAGAGCTAGCTTAACCAACTCTTAACTAACACTTAACTAAACTAACTGAATATAACAGTTTAACAAACTTTCAGTTATTCATTTCCCCTTACATTATTAGTAATTTTGCTAAACTTTAAAGAAGAAAAACAGAAAAAATTAATTATTTTAAAAATTATATTTTAAAAAAATTAATAAAAACCAGTTTAGCGACCGATAATTCGGTCGCTAAACTTTAATTAACATTAACAGTTTGTGGTCTAGCGACCGAAAATCCGTTGCTAATATAGGTTAACAGTAACCAACATTGGCGACCGAACTAACAACCGATTATCGATCGCTAAAAATAGTTACCCTAATAATGCGACCAACCGTGTAGCGACCATTTTTTATTATTTAGCGACCGAAATTACGGTCGCCATTTAGTGACAGAATTATTATTTCGGTCTCTAAAAGCTTAGCGACCAGGTTATTAGCCACCACCATGAATCGGTAGCTAATTTGGTCACTAAATTAAATAGCGACCGAATTAATAAGTTTAGAGATCGAATATTCCGGTCGCTAAACAGTTGTTTTTTTGCAGTGTATATCATATTATGTCAGGCTTAGGCCTTAAGATTGAATCAAAGCCAGGCTCATGGCTTGTCAGGACCTAGTTCGACTCAACCTATCCTCATCCCTAATAGCGATTGTTTCCTGACTGTATTTAAAGGGTGTCATTATTCTTTCAATTAAAAGAATATGCATTCCCTTTCCAATGTTGCCATTCTTTCAATTAAAAGAAGGCTTAATTGCAGTTCTGGTCCCTTATTATTGGCCATATGCGATTTTGGTCCCTAAAGTTTTTTTGTGCACATTTGGTCCCTTGTTTTTTCAATGCAGCAAATTTGGTCCTTCTTTTAATGTTTGCCAATTTTTTCAATTAACAACATAGAGTAACCACTCCTCAAAGGGAATTTATTGGATCTGTTGTTACAACATGAACGAATTTTTGCGGGAAGGAAATTGAAGAAAGCATGGAGGATGTTTTGGTTTGCTGTTATATGGTCGCTTTGGCTATTAAGGAACGACATCATGTTCTCACGGGGAGTTAAAGACTATGACAAGGTGATAGATTTGGTTAATTAAAATCAGGGTTTGGAGCTGGTGTCAAGATAGAATGAAGAACTACTGTTTTTCTTTTCTGGACTGGACTATAAATCCAATAGCATGTCTACACTATGATCTCTGATTGCTATGTGCTACTCGCAGACTCTGCACATGTTGGAAACTTAGTTTTTCTATAGTTCTTGGATTTGGTTTAATCCATATCCTATAAAAACGTTCTTTCTGGGGTGGTTTCTGCGTTGGCAGCATATATGCAATGGGTGGGTGCTGCTATATAATTGGTCCTTTTGTTCTATTCTGTAAATGAGCTGTGGGTACCCCTTGTACTCTATTCTAATACATCTTTATTTATCAAAAAAAAAAAAACCACTCCTTAAAGCATACAGAACCATTGCTGTAAGCGCACAGAACCTCTTGCTGAGTTTTTGTGGTAAAGAATCATGTGGTGGAATAAAAAAGGTCCCGAAAAGGAGGGGAAAAAACCAATAAATAGCATAGAGGAAATACTAAATCATATTGAATCGGAGACATAGACGAGGGAGAACCTCAACCAGAGGAATGGTTCCTCTATATTGATCATCAAAAGATTGACAAACATTGGACAGAATGACCAAATTTGTAATATTGAGAAAACATGAGGACCAAATATGCACGAAAAAAAATTAAGGGATCAAAATTGCATATGATCAATAGTAAGGAGATCAAAACTATAATTAAGCCTTAAAAGAATATGCATTCCCTATACAATGTTGCCGTCAAATAGATAGCAAGTGATTTAAAGCATATATGCTTCTCAAATTTTATTTTCTTCTCTTTTCGTTCTTCATTGTACTAGACCAACAGTTCATCGTCATTCCTTTTAGCATGAATGACAACTTTGACTTTGTTTGGGTTGATTTAATGAAATTTGACAATTTGTTAATTGCTTTGTTGATTGTGTATGTATTTATTAAGGACACTCGTTAACAAATCAAGAAAAGAAAGTTTATATAGGGAATTGATATATTTAATATTTAAAAAAGTAAATGTTTATTTTTCCAATGAAAACTTATTTTTCTTAATTCCTTAAAGAGTACTTAAGGACACTCCTTAACATGACCTTTATCCTTATTTGAAGTTGTAACTAACATGAATTCCTTATGTCTTTGTATATTATTGCTGTGTAATGTATCATTTCTAATATAAATGTTTATGCTGCCTAGAGCATCCATATCCCATCACCCTACTTTGGAGTTCTTAAATGAGTCTTATCATTATACATCACTCATTTTTATATTTTATAATTTAAACACCTCTAAAAAGTTCTTAATTAAATGAATCACGTAATTAATCCCACATCCTTATATTTCATCAAGTTAACATGGTTTTAAAAAAAACAAAAAAACAAAAGTCTTCCAAAACAGCACAAGCACTTGCAAAGAAGAGGTGCTCGTGGAAGCACTCTTCCTTTTTGAGGTGCTTAAGTAGCAGGAGCTCCATCCGTTAAAAAGCTTAAGTATTTAAACACCCTACTTCGAGCACCCATAAGTTAACGGTGCTCTTAGACATTACTCAAGCATGATACTATTAGACTTGTTTGGATGTGTTTTAAAAAAAAGTACTTCCATGAGATAAAAGTAAAAACAGAAGTTACTCTACAATAAAATGAGCTTTTTAAAAAAATCCTAAAACATTTGTTATATGACAATATTTGATTGATAAGTTGTCCCTGTCAATCAAATATTGTCATATATTCTAATTTTTTAATATGAAAAAATATTTTTGCTTATGTGTCAAAAAATTATTGGTGGAGTGACATGTATGATACAACAAAACAGACACTTCATCTCTATCATAAAATACCTTAAATAATAACATTAATAATTATATAATGCATGCCACTCCCCCCTTATCCTTCACTCCTTTCTATTTTTCTCACTTTTGATCATTTCAGAATATTTTTGTTCTTCCATCCCGTCTCACTTACTGTACCGGCGTGCCTTTCTTATGTCTTATTAGCAATATTCTTCTACAGTGGTACTCTTTTCCCCCTCACTAAATAAACGAAGGAAGAGAGAGAAGCCGGTAAACCCTGTGTTGGAGGGAGGATTGATGAAGCACGGTGCAGCCTCACCCTGTGCTGCATGCAAGCTTCTAAGGAGAAGGTGTTCGCATGATTGTGTTTTTGCTCCCTATTTCCCAGCGGATGAGCCTCAGAAGTTTGCAAATGTGCACAAGGTGTTTGGTGCTAGCAATGTCAACAAGATGCTCCAGGTTCAGTTTTTCTTCCCACATGTCTTATTTAAGCAACTTTTGATTCTCTTATTTATTATTTAGGCAACTTTTTTTTTTTTACAGATAATTCATATTAGATACGACATCACTAGCAATTTTTTTAACAAACAAAATTTATATTTGTGTGATCTGCATTAATATCATATTCCATATTCATATAAATGCCTGTACTTTTTATATTTAATGATTAAAATTTACCATACATAATAGTCATGATGTGATTGATGATATACACATATTGGTGAATATATTTTTTCCAAAAAAAAAAATTTTATGATAATCATTACAGATGCAACAAGTACTTATCACTTTTGTTCAGATAAGATTTTTTATTTTTATTTTAAAAAAGGAAGGAGATAATCTCATTCTAAGTCTAAACCTTTATTGGCAATACATTACAACTTTTAGATCTTTAAAATTCTATCTAAAAACTTATTTTCATTTGGATATTGTTTGATATCAGTCATATAATTTTAATATTTTCGAAAAATTTGGATGATAATAAAGTTTTTTATATTTAATATAAAAGTTAAAAAAATCATTCTTATATATTAAATATGTTCATAAATAATTTATTGTTAATAAAAGTTAAAAATTTATTAAAGGATGAGAAAGAAATAGTCCTAATTATCAAATTATTGATTCTCACACGTATTTACACTGATTTTTATTTGGATAAAAATGTTATTAAAAAATAATTGACTGATTTTTCAACTATATTATTACTAGATTCCATTTTTAAAATCAATCTTGAAAACACATATATTTTCTCCCCGCGTAAAAAAATTTGAAAAATGAAATTGAGTGCAAATAATTTTGAGCAATAATATCAATATCTTAATTATGAATAACTAAATAAATAAACGTTTTTCTAGCAAGCCAGCGACGTGGCTTTTTCTTAAGCGACCCTTGAAAATTTTCGAAAGGCAATGAAGATTCGATGCCTTATCGACCTCCTCATCTCTTTGTTTGCTTTTTGATTTCTTCATTCCTCAAATAATGGCCACTTTAAGCGGTATCCGCTATAAGTTTTAAAATTTTGTTTTCGGGAGTGTTATATTAAAATAATTTTTTTTCATATATTTGATATAAGTTTTAAAAAATTATTATCAGACATAAAAGAAGATGTTAGAAATTAAAATTAGTGAATGATAGCTAAAAACTTTATTCTCCTGTGTAAATATGGTAAGGAAATATTCCTGAAAATGGTATTCGCAATAATGTAATTTATCTAGAAATAAAACATTTTATAAGGTCTGATTGCTTTGTTTCTAATTTCTAATTTTATGTTGTCAATCCATATAGATTATCATATATATGACTTGTGATTTTTAAAGTAATTATGATTGGACTTAAATATTTTTAATAATATAATATTTTATAATTGATTGATAATATAACAATAAAAATACATAATAATTAAATTCTTTTTCAAAAATTAACCTCTTCTTTCTTCATTATAAATTTTGGCCATTTGGGGTGAGCCAATGACCCAATGGGAGCTTGTAAACGTGATTTTGGCACGTCGAAGTCAAGGTCAAGTGTAACACCCCGTTTTTTTTTACTGTTCTTCAATAACAGTTAATTTATATGTTTATATTATTTATTTTGGATTGATTATTTAATTGAATAGTTGATTTTTATTAAGTACGTTAGCACTGTCTTATAATTTGCACGCTCACTAGACAATAATGTTATGTTATTGTCACTAAAATCATTTTCATATTTTATTCTATTTAATTTTAGATTTGAAAGTAAATTGGTTTGACATTAATCGAAGATTAAATGTTGGACCATTGATTTTTTTAGTTGATCAATTCAACTACCAATCTTTCCTCTATTTTGAATTTTTAAAATATATATTTATCACTCGTTATTTTTAGATCTAATGAATAATAATATTTCCTTTTTTCTAACCACTTATTTGGTACATAATCACTAAGTACTTGAAAAACAAATAAATAAAATCCCAAGTCCCTCCCTTCCCCGTACGCGACAGAACCCATCTCATTCTTTTTTTTTATTTTCTCTTTCCTTTCTTCTTCTTCTTCTTCTTCTTCTTCTTCTTCTTCTTCTTCTTCTTCTTCTTCTTCTTCTTCTTCCTCCCTCCAAATCCATCTCCTCCTCCCTTGCTACTCTGAAACCTCACCGCGCCCACCACCACTTGACCGTCGTCGGAGCCGCGCGACCGTCCACCCCTCTCTGCTCGCGTTCCTGCACGCGACTTCGGAGCAACTCGCACCCGGTTCCATCATTTTCTCTAGCGCCGCCCTCTGCCACCGTGGCAAGGACCTTCTGATCACTGTCCATGGTGGTCTTCCACCATACCTTAGCGTATAAACCTTCTTTTCCTCCTTACATGAAGTTCACTCTTGCTTTTGTTCATGGGTGTCTCAAAACCGTGTCACAGTGATGCCGCCGCGCCAGTTGGCCTTCCAGCCACCATGTTCTTTCCTCTTCACTTTGGGTAAGAGTTTTACCCCTAATCTCTTCTCTATAAATCCCTAAATTGATTTTGAAAACCCTAACCCCAACTCTTTGATTTCATACTGTGATTTGAAATTAAAACTTGTTTTTATACAATTGAGACGGTAAATCGGTGCTCTATTAAGTTAATTTTTTTATCCTTTGATCAAATGATTTTTCTCCAAATTGTGTTTCTGAACCCTAAAGCCTCAATCTGATTTTAATTGAAATTAGTTATGTTTTTGTGAAATAAAGTGTTTTAATCAACTTAGAGTAAGTATTTGATGATGAATGATCGACTGTTAGATTTGTCTGATTGTTGAAACTATTTTGACTCTCTCTATGGGATGTTGTTGTGGTTGTGGTTATTTGGGGGAAACAGGTTTTATGATTTTCGGGAGTGGATAGGAGCTGGTTAGAGGTGTAACATCCTAAAATTTTAATATAGACTTTTTATAAAAGATTAAGCTATTATAAGGTTAAAAAAAAGGGTAGCATAAGATTTATTATAATGCTTTTCTTTATAATATAAAAATGATTTCTTAAAAAAAATTATAAAAAGAACCTACGTGAATATCACATAGGCTACACTGAGTAATTTGGTCTTAGCCAAATGTCCAGGTGCTGCACATGAAGAATTCCTTTTGGAATTCATTTGAGGAATGAAATAATAATAAAATAAAATAAAAAGAATAAATGAACACAAACAATAACACATATGGTGATGGGTTAGTCATGTTACAGGCTTAGGAGATCTATTTGATAAAAAGGATTTTCGGCCCACACTAAAAATTAATATTAGGAGGAATTCCATTTGGAAGATAGGTTGTCACTTTTAAGAAAACGAGCATATGCACGACGTCGCAGTAGTGACGAGGAAAAGAAAAAGTATCAGTCAGCCATTTTAGTATCAAACAGGGAGTCATACAGATCTAGAAGGATTGGTAAAAAAGTAGAAAGATTTTTAGTGAAGCACAAGCGTTTGACGTACATAATTTTTAGAGCTTGTTGAAGGTTTACGAGAAGTAAGTAAACATCCCTTTCCTTAAACTTTCAGGGCTCGTTTGGTGGTCAGGATAAGAGAGACAGGATAGGATAAACTATCATATCCTGTCTGAAACTATTGTTTGGTGAGCCAGCAGGATAGGATAAACCAATCCTGTCTCCTATCCTATCTTGTCCATCTAGTTAAAATTCTATCCTGAGGGGGGGGGGGGGCTGGGTTAGAACTCAACAGGATAGGATAAGGTGATTTAAAGTATAATAAAGTATAAAAAAAATGTATACATAAAATAATTAAAATATAATAAATTATAATATGGTTACCGAAAAAGGTATAATAAAACATAAAATAATAAAAATATTAATAATTAATTTTAAAAATTATTTTTTCTTCTCACAAGGCTAATTTTGTTACGTCATATTATTTTTAAAAACTGAAAAATAAATAAAAATATTCTAATAATTTAACTATATGTAAAGTAAAAGCTAAAAATGAATATTTAAAATTATAAAAAATTTAATTTAAGTTAAACAATATTTTAAAAATTTTAAATATTATATGTAATTTTATCAGAAGGACAATTTTGTCTTTTTATATAATCTTAAAAAATGAAAATTATAAAGAAAACTAAAATCTAATAAAATATGAAAACATTCAGAACAAGAACGAAAATTTTAAAATTCATACTAAAATTACAATGCTATCCAGTTGGTTATCTGGTGGACACCAAACGTCGGATAGGATAACAGCTTATCATGCTCATATCCTATCCTACTCTTATCCTGCTCCCTTATCCTATCCGCCCATATCCTATCCTGACCACCAAACGAACCCTCATGGTATAGAATTTTAAAGGGTTTGATTATGAAATTAAGAGCATTTATTTGGGGTTTTGTCTTCAAAATAAAATTGATGTTTTATTGGTGATAAATATTTAGGAGATTGAATATTCACATATTGAGTGATATTATTGTTTGATATGCTTTCTGTGATATGTGATGCCTTAGTGTTGTTTTGATATTCATGAATAATAATGCATGTTACATGATACTATGTATTGATATTATTTTGGAATGTCTATGAGTTGTTTTGACATGAGTTATACCACTGAGATTGATGCACGATGTCATATGTCATGTCCTGCAGTCATGACATATGCTCAAAATCTGTTTTGGATTGTTATATGTGATTGTTAAGATACCTCCTTCAGTTAAGGGGATGATAGATACCTCCTCGTTTGAGAAGAAGACGGATATCTCCTTCTGGGAAGGGGAAGACCGTTTATATATACCTCCTTCTGGGAAGGGATGACAGATACCTCCTCATTAGAGGGGAAGACAGATACCTCATTCAGGGAAGGGGATGACAGATAGCTCCTCGTTAGAAGGGAAGACAGATAGCTCCTCGTTAGAGGGGAAGACAGATACCTCCTTCAGGGAAAGGGATGACAGATACCTCCCTGTTAGATGGGAAGACAGATACCTCCTTCTGGGAAGGGGAAGACAGTGCGACGCCATTGCATTTGTCACAAGCCCATAGACTAAAATTGGGTAATTAAATAAAAGTGACTTGGATAAAGATTGAGAATGTTTGGACACAGAGATGTCCTTCATATGATTTTATTTATGTTATATGGACTGATATACATGGATTATTTCTATTTTATGGTGTAATGATTTATACATGAATTTCATGAGATTAAGAGTATTTATTTTAATTATTTATGAAATTGTTTTTGAGTTATAATATTTTGAAAATAAGCGGATATCATGGTTGTTTTTTCTATTCTGCACCGGCTGAAAGCAACATCTTTTTGAAAACATTTTAGAACTGTGTTTACTTACTGGGATTATAAATCTCATTAGTGGTGTCGTCTTTCAGAGTTTACAGGTGATGAGATAGATGATGCAGCGTCTTGAGAAGTCTTAAAGATATTAGTCCTAGTTTATTATTATTTTTTATTTCTTTTGGTTTATTAGACGCTCGTATTTTGAGGTAAAAACAACTGTAAAGGAGTTGTGGTTTTTATTAATTAATATTTATGAGGCTTTATTTTATTTGTATATATTGGTTTATTTAACATTATTACTTTATTTAATTATTTTGAATATACGAGATACTTTCAGACTTAAATTTATTGTGAAAAATTTTATGACTCGATTATTTAATTTAAATGTTTTTATAGAAAATTAATTTAGGTTACTAATGTAACGAGGGACGTTACATTTATGGTATCAGAACAGTTCGATTCTAAATCGGACTGTGGTAATGGTGCTTTTTCTGAAATTAAAATATGAGCGCATATGATTGATGTTAGAGTTATAAAAACTGCATGCTATTCTTTTAGATGTTGGGCCTGGCCAACCCAATATTTGATTGGTGGTGTACAGAGTTATAGTGACTAACAGGCAAGGGTATGAGTTTTCTTAGAGACAACAAAATTATTAAATTTGTTGTGTGTGAGAAATTTTGGAGTTGTCTGGTACTTGATTGTTTTTTTTTTGTTTGTTTGTGTGTTCTTTACCTCCCTTATTGTTTAAATTGTTCTATGGTGTATAAGACTTGTTTTATGCTGTTGATTTTGATTAATTATTGATTGTGATTGAACATACCTAATATCGTTTATCGTGCTGAAAAATTAATCTTATGATCATAATTCATATATAAATAAATTTAGTATCTAGTTGCATGTTTATTTATTTATTAATTTTTTTTCTCTACGAATGTTTATATGTCGAAATTTCGGGGACGAAATTTCTTGAAGGAGAGGAGAAATGTAACATCCTAAAATTTTAATATAGGCTTTTTATAAAAGATTAAGCTATTATAAGGTTAAAAAAAAAGGTAGCATAAGATTTATTATAATGGTTTTCTTTATAATATAAAAATGATTTCTTAAAAAAAATTATAAAAAGAACCTACGTGAATATCACATAGGCTACACTGAGTAATTTGGTCTTAGCCAAATGTCCAGGTGCTGCACGTGAAGAATTCCTTTTGGAATTCATTTGAGGAATGAAATAATAATAAAAAAAATAAAAATAAGATAAAAAAAAAAAGAACACAAACAATAACCTATATGGTGATGGGTTAGTCATGTTACAGCCTTAGGAGATCTATTTGATAAAAAGGATTTTCGGCCCACACTAAAAATTAATATTATGAGGAGTTCTATTTGGAAGATAGGTTTTCACTTTTAAGAAAACGAGCATATGCACGGCGCCGCAGTAGTGACGAGGAAAAGAAAAAGTACCGGTCAGTCATTTCACTATCAAACAGGGAGTCATACAGATCTAGAAGGATTGGTAAAAAGGAGGAAGATTTATAGTGAAGCACAAGCGTTTGACATACATAATTTTTAGAGCTTGTTGAAGGTCTACGAGAAGTAAGTAAACATCCATTTCCTTAAACTTTCATGGTATAGAATTTTAAAGGGTTTGATTATGAAATTAAGAAAAATTATTTGGGGTTTTGTCTTCAAATTAAAATTGATGTTTTATTGGTGATAAATATTTAGGAGATTGAATATTCACATGTTGAGTGATATTATTGTTTGATATGCTTTCTGTGATATGTGATGCCTTAGTGTTGTTTTGATATTCATGAATAATAATGCATGTTACATGATACTATGTATTGATATTATTTTGGAATGCCTATGAGTTGTTTTGACATGAGTTATACCACCGAGATTGATGCACGATGTCATATGTCATGTCCTGCGGTCATGACATATGCTCAAAATCTGCTTCTGATTGTTATATGTGATTGTTAAGATACATCCTTCAGGGAAGGGATGATAGATACCTCCTCGTTTGAGAAGAAGACGGATATCTCCTTCTGGGAAGGGGAAGACCGTTTATAGATACCTCCTTCTGGGAAGGGGATGACAGATACCTCCTCATTAGAAGGGAAGACAGATACCTCCTTCTGTGAAGAGGATGACAGATACCTCCTTCCTTATTAGAGGGGAAGACAGATACCTCATTCAGGGAAGGGGATGACAGACACCTCCCTGTCAGAGGGGAAGACAGATACCTCCTTCTAGGAAGGGGAAGACCCATTATAGATACCTCTTTCTGGGAAGGGGAAGGTAGTGTGATGCCATTACATTTGTCATGAGCCCATAGACTAAAATTGGGTAATTAAATAAAAGAGACTTGAATAAATATTGAGAATGTTTGGACACAGAGATGTCCTTCATATGATTTTATTTATGTTATATGGACTGATATACATGGATTATTTCTATTTTATGGTGTAATGATTTAAACATGAATTTCATGAGATTAAGAGTACTTATTTTAATTTATGAAATTGTTTTTGAGTTATAATATTTTGAAAATAAGCGGATACCATGGTTGTCTTTCCGGTTACCGCATCGGCTGAAAGCAACATCTTTTTGAAAACCTTTTAGAACTGTGTTTACTTACTGGGATTATAAATCTCATTAGTGGTGTTGTCTTTCAGAGCTTACAGGTGATGAGATAGATGATACAACGTCTTGAGAAGTCTTAAAGATATTATTCCTAGTTTATTATTATTTTTTATTTCTTTTGGTTTATTAGACGCCCGTATTTTGAGATAAAAACAACTGTAAAGGAGTTGTGGTTTTTATTAATTAATATTTATGAGGCTTTATTTTATTTGGATATATTGGTTTATTTAACATTATTACTTTATTTAATTATTTTGAATATACGAGATACTTTCAGACTTAAATTTATTGTGAAAAATTTTATGACTCGATCATTTAATTTAAATGTTTTTATAGAAAATTAATTTAGGTTACTAATGTAACGAGGGACGTTACAAGAGGAAACTGGAACGTCGAGTTGGGGTTTGAACTTGAGCAGTTTCGTGGTGAGAGGAGCTGATTGTTGAATATGTCAAGGAGAGGATCCTTTCTGGTCTTCAAAGGTAAAGGGAGTTTACCTGAAGAGTTTTAGTAGTTACATACTTATTGTCGTGTTCGAATGTATGTTAATTTTTAAATCTTTGTAATGATGTCTTGCTTGAATTGTTTAGAGTTTGATTGGAGTTTTAATGTTATTGTTTGTTGATTATATTACTGTTTTGCTTGACTGTGATTGGCTGATGGCGTGACACTGGTCATTGCTTGTTAATCAAGATTAAGACATTAAAGTACCTTAACTAAAATATCGAAAAAGTGCTGTTTTGTTTTCTTTGGAAAATGAGAAGAAAATCCTAAATGATGAAAGTGTGAAGATAGAACAAAGTTAGGAAAGAAAGAAAATGAGAAATATCAAAATTCATGAAAAGGTTTAAAGAATTTTTGAAAAGAAAAGTCTTTTAAAAACAAAGATTTTCTTTTAGGCTTTACAAAAGTGGTTTCAAAAATGGAAAAATTTAGAGAAAATGCCTCTTTGATAAATCGATTTGTAAGAGTTTTGTAGTTGGTTTTAAAGTGAGAAAATGATTTTTGAAGTTTTCTAAGTTTACGGTAAATGGATTTATAAAAGAAAAGGTTTTGGTGAAAAATGTTTTTCTAATAATGAAAAGTATTTATGACACAAAAATTTAGAAACTCTTGAACTTTTGTTTTTCGATTTAGTTTCACTGAACGAAAACCTCTGGAAAGAGAGTGAAAAAGAAAGGACCTAGTGCTCCAGATTGACAGACTAGAGTTCTTGTTTTGAGTTTTGTGAAAAAGAATTTTGTGAAAAAGAAAGGCCCTAGTTCTCCGGATTGATGGGCTAGAGTTCTTGTTTTGAGTTTTGAGAAAGTAGAAAGGACCTAGTGTTCTGGATTGACGGGCTAGAGTTCCTATTCTAGTTTCGAGGAAAGATAGAACCTAGAATTCCGAGATGTCGGACTAGTGTTCGGTTGTGAAGGAGATTGTGAATCATGGATTTTATTGATAAAATCCTACGTGAGTATTAAAGTTTAATTTAATACTTGATTTAAAAGTAGTCAAGTGCGTAAGCCTTGATGAGGAAAGAACGATGCGAAAAAGAAAAATGAAAATGAGAACACCTTGGTTTACATGCATAGTCAGGCTTTTATGCCGTTGTGGCAGACGTGCCATTGTGTATTCAAGCTACAGTTTCACAAAGGGTGAACTGACAAACTGAATAGTTATGAACCAAAGACGGCTCCTTTAGTTTTTGGGTCTTCAGGGACATTCGGGTTCGAACTCCACGAAATGCTTGGGGCTTTGCAAACTCTTGTCGTGGAAATTGGCTACCATGCTCGAAACGTACTCAATCAGGAACTATTCTGTATTATTTAGGTGAGACGCGATACCTCAGAACAATTCGGGATCAGACCTAAATTGAGAGACCGACCCAAAACGCGAGGAGACAATTGTGTTATGGGCATTATCGCGATCCTATCATGCTCGACGAAGGGAAGTGTTTATGGTTATGATATATTGTATGTCATTGTGTGAGAGTCGTGTATGTGACTGTTATGATAAAACTCATATGTCGGTATCTCACCTTTGCATTATTTCTGTTTGGTTTCTTTTGTGGTATTTTGGGTTTGAGTGTACAGAT
Source organism: Sophora flavescens (assembly GCA_030762895.1). NCBI lineage: Eukaryota > Viridiplantae > Streptophyta > Magnoliopsida > Fabales > Fabaceae > Sophora > Sophora flavescens. The sequence goes on from CM061062.1 coordinate 113,972,385, forward strand.
GTTTCTGAGAAGTTCTCAGCTTCACTCGAGGGTATTAGTCTCAATCCTTGAAGATGTTTGATGTTAGTTATAATGGTGAGAATCATGGGGTCTTCTCCAGGAATATCTTTTAGTACGACCAGCTTAGTTTATCGAGTAAATTTTATTTGGAGAAAGTCATAGTTATATGTATTATGATGAGTCTTTTATTGGATTACTGTTATGCGTATGTATGTTTATGGCTTGGAGAGCCTCTATTGTGGATGGGATGTTTATGGCTCGGAGAGCCTTTCTTTTGATGAAAATATAAATATTTTAGCAGGTGTTTTTATTTTAGGATGTTGAAATTACAGAGGAGACTCTGTCGAAATTTTTGTAAAAGTAATAGATCTTTACTTAAGTACATGTATATAAATCATTTTTCGAAAGCAAACCAGCTATTATTTTATTTTAATATATTATTACGAAATTAAGTTAGTCATGTAATACTCAATAAGATGTTACATCAAGCACAAATTGTAACACCACATAACATTCAACGTACACATTTGTGAATCACCTTTGTTTGATAAAATAGATCATTGCACACCCAAACACAGGACCTTCACTTTCTACTAACAAGTATCAACAAAAAAATATGTTGACATTGCTTTTGCACCACGTGAGCCTGTCTCTTGAAAGTAATTTTTTTAATCAAAATTAAACAGTAATATAATATGCGAGTAAAATTGTTTATTTCGTTGTCAAAGTCCATTTTAGCCTTACTAATTCAATTTTCCTGTCTTTTACTTTTGCTACAATTTTTTTTTTTGTTTTTTAAGTTTTCCCTTCCATCAAAGCATGTAATGAACCGTGAAATTTGCAGGACCTACCAATGCATCAACGAGGGGATGCAGTGAGTAGCATAGTGTATGAGGCCAATGCTAGAGTCCGAGACCCTGTGTATGGGTGCGTAGGGACCATCTTTTCTCTTCAGAAACATATTGATGTGCTGCAGGCCCAATTGGCTCTGGCCCAAGCTGAGGTGGTCCACCTAAGGGTGCGTCAAGCTAGTTGCCTTTCTAATCCTGGGCTTAGCCCAACTAATAGTGGGTCTCCATCATCCAAGATCATGGGCTCCCATTCCAAGCCTACTTTTGACATGGACATGGTGGGGGGCCAGGCTAGCTATGGTGATTCAATGTGGTCATGACTCATGTCTCATACTAATTATACAATTATATTATAGTATAGTTTCTATTTAGTGGAACATAGGAAGGAAAAAAAAAGTTTTCTACACTTACACTTTAGGTAAGAGTAGGAACAGCGGTGGTCGTTGCAACGGAGCTGCCATGGCGAGGAGCTGCGGCAGAGGCTGTTTGCCCGCTTAATTAATTTAGTTGTTGTAAAAAGGTTTTTTATTGACGAAATATGATTATGTGATGGACAAGTTTAATGGGTGATTGTGGAATGTTTATGCCAAATGGTTGGCATTTATATAGATTTTGATCATTAATGTTACTTCATTCAGTATTGCCATACATAACATTTTGAAGTTTAAGCATTATTGTGGCTTTGTTCTCTCTTTGTTCTCTTTCATTTAATTTGTTTTGCTGTTAATTTGTTTGTCTTGGATCTGGATTCTCTACTTTCAAAAAAACATACATTCATATATTTATCCATTAATATATCGTTGGATCAATCCTAGGCTTTCTCAAATATTTTTTGTGATTAATTATCCAACGATATATTAATGCATGAATATGTAAATGTCTAATATTTTGAATGCACCAAATCCATTTTCGTCTGTGTCGCAGAGGAGAGGACATGTGGATAAACATCAAAATATGTTAGAGCCCTAAAAGCCTGGACAAGATCCAATTCCAAAGCTAAAAGATGCAAAACAAGCAAAACAGAATAACTTTTAGTCATATAAATACCAAAAACATGTATATGTGAAAGGCATGCAGGTCATGTGTGCTTCAGTCTACTTATGATCTTTTATGCTCGGATCACAAATTGGTAATAGGCATTCGCAAGTACTTAAAATTAGTCCGTATAAAAAATGGGGGAGCATGAGATTAATGGAGAATATGACTTACCACCGTCTTTGGGTGGTTTCTCTTAGGGAGTCATTTTTTTACCGCTATAGGAGTCATTTTTTTAACGCTATATGTGTAACCTGTAATTATAGAGGTGTTTCTTCTGCATGTGACATTTTCTTTTATGTGTGGGATACCCATTAATGTTCTTTTGTGCGTGGACTTGAGAATTTTGATGATGGGTTAATTGGGTTTAACAGGTTTTGGGCCTATCCCTTAATCCATAAATCAATATAACAACAAGTATAACACGCAATATATTGTTAAAAAAGATACTTTTCTATCCCAGAGGGTTTGTCATGGAACAAAAGATAGGAGAAAACCGACAGTTCGACATCAATGCCTTATCCAAATTAACATCAATATATTTTGCTTTATTTTGTTCTTGAAATTAATTAATTAAAATGAAATTAAAATGTAAAACCTTGAATTTATTTGACTAACAATGATTCGGTTGAGATCATTTATGATGAGTCTTCTAGTCATGTCTCAAATTTCATTCCACATATTTCAACTTTTGTTATATATATATATATATATATATATATATATATATATATATATATATATCAAGTGAGATGACTCTTCTTATATGAGATTGAGAAGGGTGGATCATAGCCATTAGATCAAACCTTGAATGGTCAAGATTAAAACATAAAGTCATGTGACTTTTTTAAGTGGTCATATGACCATTAAATAACTTTCAATCTTGATCATCCATTTATGGTTGTATGGCCAAGATTCACCCCTCACTCTCATATAAGAAGATCCCTCTCACTAGATATGACCCCTATATATATATATATATATATATATATTGTACTGGCCGAAAGTATAAGGCCGAGGACTTGTTAATACACTAGACTGACCGAGCTTATTCTCATAAATGGGCCTTGACCCGAACTCCTCCAAAGCCGAGGACTCGTTAATGCACTTGTCAGCCGAGCATAAATACTCGGACCTATCCCATAATAAGACCGTAGAGGAAGACACCTCGGTCCCGTGCAGTCCAGTCACACCTGACTGAGCCTAACTAAGTCAAACATCTCGTCGGTCCAAATATCTCTTCGTATAACTCGGAGCCTTATCCTTATCTTTATCTAGTTATGATAACAATCCGATCCTAACAAATAGGATCTCAATAACAGTCAAACTCAAACTGTTACACCAAAACATCTCTATAAATAGGGGTCCAACCCCCTCACTCAGAACTACGTTTGCTTTGATTCTCATTTGGATACGTAGGAGCAGAATTCCGATTCTGTCAAGCTATTCCAAAACACTCCCACAAGAGTTTCTCCGGACGAGTATCTCTCACTTGAGATATTTGGACTGAACATTTGGCGCCGTCTGTGGGAATCGAAGCAAAATTTTCCCATACCACAAACAATGGTGAGGACAAGGAGCGGGAACTGCAGGAGAGAGGGGCCAGAGAATGCCAACAATGGGGATAACGGAGAACGATCCATAAACCCAGCGATGACGACCGACAATCCCATTATTCAAGAACTTCTCGCACAAGTGGCAATGCTGAGAAGGGAGAATGAGGAGATTCGTCGGCAGAACAGCCGTCGTGAACGAGAACAAAGCAGATAAAGGTCTGCCTCTTCTCCTCATGAGAGAGAGCGTCAGACAGCTGAGAATGAAGGATCCAGAAACACGCGTAGAGAAGAAGGAATCCCACAACCCCGTGTTTGTCACCATATTGACCGAAGAGGCGAGGAGGAATTTCCTAGGCAGACCCCTGAACTTTCACTTCAGGCAAATAGGCCTAATGAAAGGGCCGGCGTGCGGAGGCCAAGACATCCCTTCACCGACGCCATCATGGAGGTTCCTCTACCAGCTAACTACAAACCAATAAATATTGACAGGTATGATGGCACATCGGACCCGGAACGTCATTTAGATGCTTTCACTACTCAAATATATCTCTTTACCGACGATGATGCTGTCATGTGTAAAGTCTTCCCTACTACTCTGAAAGATGTTGCGTTAAGCTGGTATACTCAGCTACCGCCAGCATCAGTTGACTCCTTTGACACATTTATGACTAAATTCAATGCTTAGTTTGCCACGAGCCGAGCTCATCAAAAAACCTCGGCCTCGTTGGTAAATTTTAAGCAAGAAAAAAACGAGTCTCTGCGTGATTTTATGGCGGAGTTCAAAGAAAGAGACTGTCCTGATCCGGAATCTCGGTGCCGATGTCGCACTACATACTATCTTGATCGTATTACGGCCTGACCCTTGCGCCAGACACCTAGCTCGGAAGCCTCCATCCAGTATGGATGAGTTAGGAGAAAAGCTGTAGGGTTCATTAATATGGAGGAAATTGAAGAGTCTAAGAAAAGAGAAAGAACCGATGATTCAGATAGACGAGAAGGGAGAGAGAAGAGGAGGGTTGGAGGTGACAAGCAAAAGTTCAAAAACACATCTGAGCATAGGGGGCCAAAGTATGAGCACTATACCCCCCTCAACGCCAATCGAGCTCGGGTATTTGAGGAAGCTTACAACGCAGAATTTTTGCAGCTCCCCAACCGTGGCCACACGCCCCAGAATGCTGATCGACAGAAGCATTGTCGGTACCATCGTAACTACGGGCATACCACCGAGGAGTGTTGGGTCTTGCGTGACAAGATTGAAGAGTTAGTGCAAGCTGGTCATCTGAATAATTTCGTTCGGAGAAATCACAACAATGGTGAAGGGCGTGACAGAGGTAGAAGAAGAGGAGGTGGCCAAAGCCCTGGAAGGGGCGGCGGCCGACAAAATAATGAAAGAGCAGAAAATAGGGAAGATCAGAATGAAAGGAGGGAGGAGGATAATACTGTCCGAGGTGTAATAAACACTACTTCAGGTGGATTTGCGGGAGGAGGCACAACGAGTTCAGCTCCGAGAAAACACCTGCGGGCTATTCGGGCTGTAAACTCGGTAGTTGGCAAACCGCCGAGGATTTCCCCACCGATTATTTTCTCCGATGAAGACTTCTTGGGTGTGGATCCTAATCAGGACGACCCAATGGTAATCACAGTGCAATTGTCCAACTTATCGGTCAAGAGAACTCTCGTCGACCAGGGGAGCTCGGCTGATATCCTATATTATTCAACATTTCAGAAGCTCGGGATCCCAGAAAAATCTATTCAGCCATACGACAGTAAACTCGTCGGCTTTGCTGGGGAACAGGTGGATACCCGAGGATACATAGACCTCCTAACTACTTTTGGAGATGGCAAAACGTCCAAAACTATTTTGGTCAGGTACGTGTTGGTTAATGCAGTAACATCGTACAATATCTTGATCGGGAGACCATCCTTGAACGAGTTGGGAGCCATGGTCTCTACTCCCCACCTTACTATGAAGTTTCCTTCCAACTCGGGAGACATAATTGCTATCCGGGCTGATCAAAAAATGGACAAACAATGCTATGCCGATAGTTTGCGTGTAAGCAAACTCAAACCTACACCTGCAGAAACACTAGACAGAGGAAAAGACAAGTCTGTAAATTCAGTTAGTTCTGTTGAACTAGACCCGAGGATTGACATGCAGGAACAACGGCCACAACCCATTGAGGAGTTGGAGAAGTTCCAGCTTGGATCACAGCCCGATCAGTGCACTAAGTTAGGCGGTCAACTTGAGCCGAATTTAAAAAATAAAATAAAGGAAGTGCTCCGCAGCAACACTGATTTGTTCGCTTGGACAACATCAGACATGCCGGGGATTGACCCCGATTTCTTGTGCCACAAGCTGGCAATCTGTCCTGAGGCAAAACCGGTAGCTCAGAGGAAAAGGAGACTTGGTGAGGAAAGGAGAAAAGTGGTGGAAGAAGAAACAGCAAAGTTGGTTAAAGCCAACTTTATTCAAGAAATAGAATACACTACTTGGCTGGCCACCGTGGTTCTGGTCAAAAAAGCAAACGGCAAGTGGCGCATGTGCACTGATTATATAGACTTAAACAAAGCTTGTCCAAAGGATTCTTATCCTTTACCGAGTATCGACATGATGGTGGATGGTGCTTCCGGGTACAGAATTTTGAGCTTCTTGGATGCATAATCGGGGTACAATCAGATCCGAATGTATCCCCCAGAAGAGGAGAAAATAGCTTTTATAACTGAAGGCTCGAACTATTGTTATCGGGTAATGCCATTCGGATTGAAAAATGCTGGAGCAACCTACCAAAGGCTCATGGACAAGGTGTTTGAAAAACAGACCGGAAGGAATATGGAGGTTTATATGGATGATATGGTCGTAAAATCCGATGACCACAACAACCACCCGAAGGATTTGGAGGAAATTTTTCAGCAGTTGAGAAAGTACAATATGAGGTTGAATCCAGAAAAGTGTGTTTTTGGTGTCCAAGGTGGAAAATTCCTCGGTTTTATGTTGACACACCGGGGAATCGAGGCCAATCCTGATAAATGCCGAGCTGTGATTGAGATGCGAAGCCCACAAAATATTAAAGAAGTGCAGCGACTTGCAGGGCGGCTGGTATCATTATCTCGGTTTCTCCCCAGATCTGCAGAGAAAGCCCGACCTTTCTTTAGATTATTGAAAAGGCCTCAAACCTTCGCGTGGACTGAGGAATGCGAGAAGGCCTTTGTCGACTTCAAGACCTTTCTGTCTTCACCGCCAATATTAACTCGACCTATCCCAGGGAAAGAGTTGTATTTATACCTGTCTGCCACCGAGTATGCCATCAGTGCGGTCATTGTGCAAGAAGTAGAGAAAACGCAAATGCCGGTGTATTTCATCAGCAGAGTTCTTCATGACGCCGAAACCCGGTATCAAGTCATAGAAAAGCTAGTTTTAGCTCTTGTAACGGCAGCTCGGCGATTGCGCCCATATTTCCAGAGTCACCAGGTGATCGTCAAAACTGATCACCCCATTAAGCAGATTCTCAAAAAGCCCGAGTTGGCAGGCCGCATGATTGCTTGGTCGGTGGAGTTATCCGAGTTTGGCCTTAAGTACGAGTTGAGAGGTCCTCTGAAAGCTCAATGTATCTCCAATTTCGTAGCCGAGCTCAATCCGCTGCCGATAACCGAAGATTTATGGTGGAATTTATATGTGGATGAATCCTCGAATGTCAAAGGCAGTGGAGCTGGGGTAATACTGGAAGGTCCGGGAGAGCTAATCCTAGAGCAATCATCAAAGTTTGAGCCAAAAGGCCGAGTACGAGCCATTAAATTGTTTAAGGCCAAGTTTGAGCCTAAAACCCGAGTTCGAGCTATTAAATTATCAAAGCCGGATTCGAAAATTGAGTACGAGCATCAAATAAAAAAGGAAAAGGGGCACGACTTTTAATTTTCCCTTCATTAAATGAGCGCGGAACTCTAGGGTTACTCACACATAACGTGCAACAGAAGATTGAAGAGAAATGATAACCTTCTCTGACAGGAGGAAAATTCAGTTGAAATGACGGTTTGAAACACGGAGGGAAGAAAGTCCAGCAGCCGAAGCATAAGCTCGGTTTGATACTTGTCAGCTCTTTCGCTTATTTAAGCTCGGAGCTCGGGGGGCTTGTGTACTGGCCGAAAGTATAAGGCCGAGGACTTGTTAATACACTAGACTGACCGAGCTTATTCTCATAAATGGGCCTTGACCCGAACTCCTCCAAAGCCGAGGACTCGTTAATGCACTTGTCAGCCGAGCATAAACACTCGGACCTATCCCATAATAAGATAGTAGAGGAAGACACCTCGGTCCCATGCAGTCCAGTCACACCTGACTGAGCCTGACTGAGTCAAACATCTCGCCGGTCCAAATATCTCTCCGTATAACTCGGAGCCTTATCCTTATCTTTATCTAATTATGATAACAATCTGATCCTAACAAATAGGATCTCAATAACAGTCCAACTCAAACTGTTACACCAAAACATCTCTATAAATAGGGGTCCAACCCCCTCACTCAGAACTACGTTTGCTTTGATTCCCATTTGGATACGTAGGAGCATAATTCTGATTCTGTCAAGCTATTCCAAAACACTCCCACAAGAGCTTCTCCGAACGAGTATCTCTCACTTGAGATATTTGGACGGAACATATATATATATATATATATATATATATATATATATATATATATATATATATAAATTATATATATATATATAATTGGTATATACTTACAGTATAAAGTTTTTTTACACTGTCAACCAATCAGAAATGGACACATCATTATAAATATTTGATTTTATCCTAACCACCTTAAAGTTTTATTGATTCATATCATGAGTCGTGTTGATATTAGAAGGGATCTGTTTTTTAGAAGGAAACTAATTATTGTAGTGCCTATAGATAATGAGTAGAGCATCATATTCAGATTCCTAGTTGTCAAGTAAGTTCTTTATTACCTTAGTAAATTAATGTTTGAGTTAGAGAGTAAAATTTTTGTACTGGAAAGTCATTTTTTTAATTGGTTAGACAGTTTCTGTATTCTTTTTCTTTTATAATGAATTTAATCTTTTTTTAATCATAAATATACTCACATTGGTAGAATAATATATATTTTGTTGGCTTTGATTTTGATACATTTATGTAAACTTTTTATAAGGGGTGTTCAAGGATTGATTTGGATCGATTTTGAGCTAAAAAGACATATGATGCTTGAATAAAAAAATTGCAATTTAGTTTGGATTAAATTGATTCCAATATCAAATCCAAATCAATCCAATCTCATTAAAAACATTTTGGATTTGATTGGATGATTCTATCTTTACTAATACAATAACTAAAAAAAAAAGGTCTAAGTAATTAATAGATATGATATAGAAAATACTAAAAATAAAACGTTACAAACTAACAATGATCAATTTTATGTTTGGAAATGCGTCAAAAAAATTATGTTTGAAAAAAATTAAAAATGATATAAAATTATAGGGGGCGTCTTTGGTGCACCATCCTCCAAAATGGAGCAGCGATGCACCACCCAGCTGTATTAATATCCACCAATCAATATGCCAACTGTTTTAACGAGTGCCAGTATGACTTTTCAAAGGTGAGGGGTAGTCAAAGTGGTATAGGGTATTTTACCTTGGAAATACATCTAAGCCAGTAGTATTTATTTTTTTTGATCAAATCATCTAAACCAGTAATATGATTCCACCATAATACGTTAAAGTATTTAAATATTAAATAAAGTTTTTTGTTTTTTTTCAGATGACCGAATTATTTTCCGAAAAGGAGTATTCTTCTCCTTAGAATGATGTTTGGTCATTCAAGCGGTTACACGATGGCCGCTCCGGAGACTGCCGCATAGAGACCGTCATGAATGGTGGATCTAGGCCGCGTCAGTGGGTGTTTGGTTGGTTCAGCAACCAAAGATAAAATCACTGCCTCAACATTTACATCTGAGAATAATCAAGGGATTAAGCTACACAAAGACCATCCCAACCAGATGCAACAAATAATGTTGTAAAAACAGAACAAAAAAAATTTGAGACATACATCAGATTCCCACTCAAACCATTACTATAGTGTTGTACATCAGACAAATTTATTGTTGAAACACTAGCTCAATCTAACTAAACTTCGTCATTTTTGGGTAAATCGACATTTCGCCATTTGGGAATTTAAGGTGCCTTCAAACCGATTCAGTTGGGCATGGAGAAGCCTACGGTCCACCGGAGATTAACGCAGATGAAGCTTCCAATAAGGAGGAATGACAGAACCTCGAACCTCCGAACGCAATCATGAGCTCACCTGAATGATGGCCACCAGCTAAAGGTAAGAGACAACCTCGAGCAAGAAGACGACCTCGAATGGGTTTCAATGTATCTCTGGTAGAAGATGATATCGAAGAGGATACATGAGTGTCGGGTACAAGGGAGTATAGGGTTTTAATTTTTGAACTTTAATCGAAGTATTCGAGAAATAAGAAATACAACAATAAGATAATTTGTATACTGTATATGTTTGACCATCATAATTACTCCATTACGGGTTGAAAAGTCAATAGACACAGGTGGCAATTTAATTGGACATGAGAGTGTCATATGGATGGTGCACCACTACTCTACTTTGGAGGGTGGTGCACCATAGAAGGCACCAAAATTACATCACATCATTTTTGTAAGTATTGTTAAGAATAAATCAACAGATAAAAAATAATAATGTAAAAAGTATAATAACCATATGTTAAAATTTATATATATGAGGTTCAATTTGGCTTGGTTTGATTTCAAAAAAATGAATTCAAAAATCGGTCCGATCCAACCGGTTTTCACAAAACAAAGTCCAAAAAAAATATGATAAACAGTGATTTTGTTCAATTTTTGGTTTTTTGGATCAGTTTAGACATGAACACCCCTTCTTTTTACACTCTCAATCAAACAATAAATCATCGTATGTGTTATTTTTAATTTATCCAATATCTGTGCTTCTCAATCAATCAATAAATCATCGTATGTGTTATTTTTAATTTATCCAATATCTGTGCTCATCATATAAATATATACTTATTTTGCTGATAAAAAAAAGTCAATTTATGATTGATCGACAATATAAATTTTTTTTAAAACCTACAATGCATATAAATTAAATTACCATTTTTTTATAACTATTTATGAAAATATGGAAAAGCAAGATTGATTCATCTCCATTAATTGTGGTATTGAAGTTTTTCCTATAATTAATGGTTAAGTTTAATTTTGATACAAATGTCACTCCAAATTAAAGTTTTTATACCGACAACCAATTACAGATCATTCTATATATGTGTAATTTTTAAGATAAGTATTATGATAAGAGTAATATTTATAATATTGTGACAATTTTTTTTTTAGATAGAATAATAATGTGACAATTTAGTATTATAATTTGTTGATAGTATGAATCATTTTTACACTCAAAACATATTAATTAAATCATATATATTAACATTGTTGTGAGAGATAAAATAAAAACATTTATTGAGATATTGGTCAAAAGCATTCTTCGGAACCCAGTGTTAAATTACGAATATATGATCACACGAGAAGTTGATGCCAATAAAAGTTTGTCATCAGTTTGGTAAGTTGAAGAAGGTAAAAACAATATACCTATCTAGAATTTTGATTTCAATGATATTTTTGTCAAAAGAAAGGCTTGCTTTATATTATACGTACTACTCATGCTCTATTTCTTGTTATTTATGATTTTTCTTGGGTGCATCGAGTATATTCTCCGACTAATAGTAAAAAAACTAATTTCTTTTAAGGTATAAATATTATTGAAGTGAGTTTTGCCTCTCTCAATAAAATATTTTTCATACATCTATACTAATATAAAAGAGGAGAGTCATTTTTACTCTACATACACATGTCAACATCAGGATTTTTTTGGCCTTTTTCTAATTAAAAAAATTAATTTAATTCTTTAAACAAAAAAATAACTTTTTTTAAAAAAATTTAAATTATATTTGTTTATTAATTTTTTAAAATTTGTTTAACTTTTTTTTTAAAAAAATTTATTTTAATTTTTTTTTACGTTTTGCTTTACTTTTAAATTTTTTTTACATTTATTTTTTTAGTTTTTTTAAAAATTTTTGTTTAAAATTTGTTAATTTTTTGTTACTTTTTTTTAAAAAAATTATTTTAACATATATATATATACTTTTTTTTACGTTTTGCTTAATTTTTAAAATTTTTTTCCTAATAAATTTTTTTTAACTTATTTCTATACACTGACAGTGTAAAGTTTTTTTATACTATTAAATAATCATAAGTTGGCAAACAGTAAAAGTAGATTTGTCATTTTCTTGTTGTTTTAATTTTTATATACTTACATTTTAATGTATATATAATTTAATAGTTTAAAATTTTTTATATTTTTTTATTTATATACATATATATATTTTAATATTTTCTGTTTCGAACCGAATCAAACCAAACCAATTTTAATTGGTTCGGATATTGTTATTGACTTTTTAAAGTTTATAATTTTTTTTTGTTTTTAGATATTTTTAGACAGGAAAGGTAGCAAAGCTACCGTGTTCTTCAAAAAAGTTTAGGGTCGTAAGACTCGAACCAATAATTCGATGAGTTTGAAAATCCGAACCAACCAATTAAATTGGTTTGTTTTTTGTCTTTTTTGTGCACGGCTCCGAATTGAACCAAACCCAACTAATTCGGTTATTTTCGAACCGAACCAATTACTATATTTTAATATTTATATATGTTTTAATATTCAATATGTATATCAGTTTATCAATTCACAATTTTTCATCTACTGTTCTTATAACAGTGGAAGGAGTTGTCAACCGGTGGATTATTTTGGATTATTTAAATTTATTTATTTATTTTTTAAACATATATTATTTATAATATATTTTTTTTAAATTTTTTTCCCGAATTAGTTTTTTCCTAATTTACTTTTTTTAAAATGTTTATTTTTATAATTTAATTTTTTAAAATATTTTTTTCCTAAATATTTTTATTTTTCTAATTTTTGGAATTTTTTTCTAATTATTATTTTCCTTATTTTTTAAAAATATTTTTTTAAATACTTTTTCCTAATTTATTTTTTCCTAATTTTAAAAAAAAATTATAATTTAAATTTTTTATTTTTTATAATTTTTTAAAATATCTTTTTTCCTTATTATTTTTAATTTTTTTTAAGAAATATATATTTTTTATAATTAATTTAACTTTTATTTTATAATTAATTTTATTTTTCTAATTTTTTAAAATATATTTTTTCCTAACTATTTTTTTAATTATTATTTTACTAATTATTTTTCGAATTAATTTATTTCTAATTTAGTTTTTTCTTTTTCCTTTTAAAATATTTTTGTATAAATAAATTTTTAAAATATTATTTTCCTAATTAAAAAAATAAAATAAAAATAAGTAAAAAAATTATTTAAAATAATTAGAAAAAATATATTTAAGAAATTTTTAAAAATTAATTATAAAGATAAATATTTAAAAAAAGTAAATTAGGAAAAAAATTAATAATTTTATTTTTAGGAATTTTTTTAAATATATATTTTTTTCAAATTATTTTTTTTCCTCATTTTTGTTATTTTTTTAAATAAACTTTTTCTAATTATTTTAAATATTTTTTTATAATTACTTTTTTTTCCTAACTTTTTTTAAATAATTTTTCCATAATTTTTTTTTCTAATATTTTTTTAATATATTTTTTCCTGCTTTTTTCCTAATTTTTTTTGTGAATACTTTTTTTCAAAGCTACATCCTTGCCTTTGTTTTTTTTTATTTTAAATAATAAATCTATATCTATACTAATTGATAAGGGGAAATTCTGATTTTAGTGTAGCACAATAGTGCAAGCCACATGTTAAGTTATGAAATATTTTTATTATTATTATTTATTTTCTAAAATTTATATATTTTTTGTTTTAAAATATTTACAAACCGGTAAATGAACATTGTTTTGGGAGTCAAACACGACAATCTCTGTATTAACATAAATAGAGGCAAAGCTATTCATATTTTGTATTTTTTTTTTGCTACATCCTTACCTTTGTTTTTTCTATTTTAAATAATAAATCTATATCTATACTAATTAATAAGGGGAAATGTTGATTTTAGTGTAGCACAATGGTGCAAGCCACATGTCAAGTGATGAATTTTTTTTTTAAATTTTCTAAAATTTATATTTTTTTTGTTTTAAAATATTTACAAACCGATAAAGGTACAATGTTTTGGGACTCAACACGACAATCTTTAAATTAACATAAATAGAGGCAGAGCTATTCATATTTTCTAATCTATTTTTTTCTACATCCTTGCCTTTGTTTTTTCTATTTTAAATAATAAATCTAGATCTATACTAATTAATAAGGAGAATTGCTGATTTTCTAATAAAGGGACACGTGTCAGCACTGTTGGAACCAAAGTGGTTCTGGTTTATTTAATCTCTAGGTTTTGATGTTAACAAAATGATTAAATTTGCTTGACAAAGTGTTAGTTGATATCTAACAAGTGATTTCAGTTTATGCAGGAATATCCTAAATAATATAAGGTATACAATGCTTGGACTCTTGCAAAGAATTACCCGTCCAAAGGTTATTTAAACTGTTTATATTTTAATCGTTAAATAGATGGTTAACTAAAATTCAGTAGACGTCCATAGTAGTCACGTCAGCAGACGAGTGCTCTCCTTGAAACTCAAGTAGACATCCATAGTGCCTAACTAAAATTCAGCATACGTCCATAGTGCCATGTCATTGGACGGAGTTTCTCTAAAGACTTGTGTGGACGAGCGCTTCTGTCACATCAGTGGATGAGCAGAATAAAACCTTGTGTAGATGCGTTCTAAAACTGAGTGCCTGTAGACAGTTCTACATCTTCTATATCTTTACTACCTTGAATGTGAGTTAATGCAATTTGGACCACATTGAATTTATTTCAAATGATTGATATTTATTTCAAAGGAATATATGCTCTTTATAATTGTTTTTTTTTTCTGGTTAATGCCTTATTCCTTTGTGAAAAAATTCATAGTACTATCAAGGAAATACAAAAAGTAAATAGTATAACTGGAATTGCAAAACGATATGTACGATGACAACTTTATTACTGGACAAAAGCTGGGTTATACACAAAGGAGGAAAGAAAGTTTTTAAGGTACAATTTCTCAGGACAGTGAGCCTCCATTTTGTGCTTTTCTGATAACCAAGGATGCTTTTCAACACGGCCAAAATCAAGCTATTAGTCTCAACGGATATCGTGCATTTAATGCTATCTCTAAACGGGATGATTAAAAATAACCGTTGAAGATTTGCAAGAGAAGTTGAAGACCACTATATATTGAAGGTCTCAAGCACTGAAGAATAACTTTTGCCACTTGAACATTTGTAAGATATTCAAAGCTCATATTCCCTTTGTACAGCAAAAGTATGTAATTCTTAAGGTTGAATATTTGTAAAAATATTCAGGAGATCTTAAACCTTCATACCCTCACATATAGTGAGTTAGAAAGATCTCAGAAAAATTCATGTGATTGAATTAGAGCCTGAAGAGGCTTGGCAAGAAAGCAATACTTGTAGCTTGGAGAGGTGTACAATACTTGTTGTAGAAACTATATGGAAATAGTGGGGAAAATCCTTCAAGTAGAAGGGACTGGACGTAGCTCTTGGTTGGAAGAGAGTGAACCAGGATAAAATACCTGAGTGAATTTTCTATCCCTTATCTTTTACAATTTTATTTATTTATACTAACTGTGGGATTTGATTTTGGTTTTGTTAATCTTTTAAAAAGGATTTCTCGTGTGCTTAAAATTGTTATCTTTTGCTTGTGAAAAGGTTTCTCAAAAAAGGGTTTTTGTGAAAATAATCAACAAACACAATTCAACCCCCTTCTTGTGTTTGCCTGTGCCAACTTCAGTTGGTATCAGAGCTCAGCCTTGACAGGGTTGAGCATCTAACGAGTGCTAAGGCTGTACGATCCTACAATCATGGATGAAAAAGGACAAGCTATCAACAGACCCCCCCTCTTTGATGGAGCTGATTATGATTATTGGAAAAAGAGGATGATGGCATTCTTGGATGCACAGAATGCTGACATCTGGAACCGATAGAAAATGGCTACACTGAACCAAGGAGTGAAGCTAGAGCTGCAGTACCTAGAGCTGAATGGACTCAAGAGCATAAAAGTCAACACCAACTAAACTTGAAAGCTAACCATTATCTCATCTGTGCTATCACCAGATCTGAGCATGACAAGGTTCATAGTTGTAACACAGCTAAAGAAATCTGGGATACTCTTGCCCTAGATCATGAGGGTTCTTCACAAGTTAAGGAATCAAATATCAGCATGCTGGTTCACCAGTATGAGCTATTCAAGATGGCTGATCATGAAACTATAGACCAGATGTTTGGAAGATTCCAAACAATCACCAACAGTCTCAGGTCTCTTGGAAAGGTCTATGAGAATAGAGATCATATGAGAAAAATTCTGAGAAGTCTCTCAAAGCAGTGGAGACCTAAGGTATTTGCTATCCAGGAAGCAAAGAATCTGAATACTCTTTCTCTGGAAGAGCTTCTGGGGTCATTAAAAGTTCATGAACTTGAACTTAATGAAGAGGAAAACTCCAGAAAAGGAAAATCCATTGCCTTAAAGGCCAAGCAAGCTAGTTCCTCAAAGGTGCTTAAAGTTGTTGAGTCCTCAGATGAAGCTGATTCATCAAATAATGAAGGTGACTCAGATGAGGATGAACTATCTTTCATCTGCAAAAAAATCCAACACGTGTGGAGAAAGAAAGATGGATTAAGAAGAAAGCAGTTCAACAAAAAAATCTCCAAGGAGAAGTCAGATTCCAAGGAGAAAGGCCCACCCCTGCTCTTTGAATGTAAGAAACAAGGACACTTCAAAGCTGACTGTCCAGAGGTGAAGGAGAAAAAGAAATTCTTCAAAAAGAAGAAAGGCTTGATGGCTACATGGGAGTATCTTGACCTTTCTTCTTCAGATGAAGAAGATGAAGCAAGAGAAGAAGCAAACATTTGCTCATGGCTGACACTGCATTTGAAAGTGAATTCACCAATGCTGAGATCTGCTTAACAACAGGAAAGAAACAGAAGTCCTGGTACTTGGACAGTGGGTGCTCACGACACATGACAGGAGAAAGGTGTATGTTCCAAGCCCTTAGACCCAAAGATGGTGGCTGGGTCACTTTTGGAGGAAACCAAAAAGGAAAGATCATTGGTATAGGTAAAATTGGTAGACATCATTTTTCCTCCATTGATAATGTTCTGTTAGTAAATGGTCTTAAACACAATCTGCTTAGCATTAGTCAATTATGTGATAGTGGGTTTGCTGTTTCATTTGATAAGAATATGTGTACTGTCAAGAAAGTTGATGGATCACTCATATTCACTGCCCAGAGGCAAAACAATCTGTATAAGATTGACTTAGAGGACCTCTCAAATCAAAGTGTCTAATATCTAGTGTCCATTGAGGATGAGCGATGGATTTGGCACAAAAGATTGGGTCATGCAAGTTTGAGATTAATCTCAAAACTTAAAAAGCATAACCTTGTAAGAGGTCTACCAAACCTTAGTTTCAAATCTGATGCTCTCTGTGATGTATGTCAGAAGGGAAAACAAGTCAAAGGTTCATTTGAATATAAGAATGTTGTTAGTACCAACAAACCACTAGAATTGTTACACCTTGATCTCTTTGGTCCAACAAGGACTGCTTCTGTCAGTGGTAAGAAATATGGTCTTGTCATAGTAGACGACTACACTAGATGGACATGGGTTATGTTCCTTGCTCACAAGGATGAGTCATTCAAGGTCTTTTATGTATTCTGCAAACGTGTACAGAATGAAAAAGGCATGTGTATAGCTTCAATTAGAAGTGATCATGGGGGAGAATTTGTCAATGAGCTATTCCATGAGTTTTGTGAAGAAGGTGGTATTCAACACAACTTCTTAATACCAAGAACACCACATCAAAATGGTTTGGTAGAGAGAAAGAACATATCTCTTCAAAAGATGGCTAGGACTATGCTCAATGACAATTCTGTCCCTAAGCACTTCTGGGTTGAAGCTGTGAACACTGTCTGCTACATTCAGAACAGAATATACATTAGACCTATTCTGAATAAGACTCCTTATGAATTGTGGAAAGGTAGAAAACCCAACATTTCATACTTTCACCCTTTTGTTTGTAAATGTTACATTTTGAATACAAAAGATCAACTTGGTAAATTTGATGCTAAAGTAGATAATGGAATCCTCTTAGGATTTTCTAAAACTTCAGAAGGTTTTAGAGTTTATAATTCTAGAACTTTAGTTGTAGAAGAATGTATTCATGTAAAATTTGATGACAAACAGCTTGATAAGAGTCTATCAGAGCTAGATGAAGCTTTTGCAGATCTTGATCTAAATATCTCAGGAGAGAAACCAGAAATCAACACTAATATTCAAGTAGATGACACTTCTCAACAACAACCAGAAACGTCTACCTCTCAACAGGAAAATGCTCATAAATATTGGTATTTGAAAAATTACCATCCTCGAGATCAAAATTTTGGTGACCTCAATGACAAGCTAAGAACCAGGTCAACTTTCAGAGAATAAAGTGATTCTGCTCTAATCTCTAAATGTGAACCGAAGTCAGTGGACGAAGCTCTACTGGACTAAAGAGGGATTCTAGCTATGCAAGAAGAGCTTAATCAGTTTGAGAGAAGTGGAGTATGGACTCTTGTACCCCTTCCTGAAGACTAGTCAGTCATTGGAACAAAGTGGGTCTACAGAAACAAGCTTGATGAAGATGGTAAGGTTGTGAGAAACAAGGCAAGACTTGTTGCTCAAGGCTACTCTCAAGAAGAATGTATAGACTACACTAAAACTTTTGCACCGGTTGCTAGGCTAGAAGCTATTAGAATTTTAATATCATTTGCTGCACATCATAGCTTTATGCTTTTTCAAATGGATGTTAAAAGTGCCTTTTTAAATGGCTTTATTCATGAAGAAGTAAATGTCAAGCAACCTCCTGGCTTTGAAAATATAAATTACCCCGAACATGTTTATAAGCTTAAGAAAGCACTGTATGGACTTAAACTAGCTCCTAGAGCTTGGTACGTAGGTTAAGTTCGTTTCTAATGGAAAATGGTTTTAACAGAGGAAAAGTAGACACAACTTTATTTAGAAAATCTATTAAGTCAGATTTCATTATAGTACATATTTATGTTGATGATATCATTTTCGGTGCTACTAACGAATCTGTGCGAGGAATTTTCTAAGTTAATGCAGAAAGAATTTCAAATGAGCATGATGGGAGATATCAAATTCTTCCTTGGACTTCAAGTTAAACAATCTATGGACGAGGTGTACATCCATCAGACTAAGTATACAAAGGAACTTCTAAAGAGGTTTAAGTTGGATGATTGCAAACCAATGAATACTCTTATGCATCCCACTTCAATACTGAACAAAGATGATAAAGAGAAAACGGTAGACCAAAAGGTATATAGAGGTATGATAGGATCTCTTTTATATCTAACTGCGTCTAGACCTGATATAATGTTCAGTGTTTGCTTATGTGCTTGTTTTCAATCTGATCCTAGAGAGTCTCATCTCTCAGCAGTTAAGAGAATATTTAGATATTTAAAAGGTACTAATAATTTGTGTTTGTGCTTTAAGAAAAATGATGATTACAGATTAGTTGGTTTTTGTGATGCTGACTATGCTGGAGATAGAATTGAAAGAAAAAGCACCAGTGGAGGATGTCACTTCATTGGAGCTAACCTAGTATCATGGTCAAGCAAAAGGCAAAGTATCATTGCTCTATCAACTGCTGAAGTAGAGTACATATCAGCTGCAAGTTGCTGCTCACAACTTCTATGGATCAAACATCAATTGGAGGACTACAATGTATTTGTAAGTAGTATTCCACTTATGTGTGATAATACTGCTGCAATCAATTTATCTAAGAATCCAATATTGCATTCTAGAGCTAAGCATATAGAAATCAAACATCATTTTATTAGGGATTATGTTCAAAAAGGTGTGTTTGATGTTCAATTTGTAGATACTGACCACCAATGGGCAGATATCTTCACTAAACCTCTTGCTGAGGACAGATTTATCTTTATAAGAAAGCATTTAAATATGTTGTATGTGGATTGAGTTAGTATATTTGTTGTTAATTTGGTCGTCTATTGCATGTTTTCTCTACACGTCCACTAGTCATGATATCCAGAGCACGTGGAGTCTACGCGTCCACTTCTGTTGGTGTGTCGCGTCCATACATATGTCTTTACGCGTCCACTCTTAGTCTTGTGTGGACTCGTCTATGAACACATTTATTTTTTATATTAATTTGTCCTTGAACACATTTATACAAATCGCTTCTTTTTCATTGCTGAGTCAGCTATCTTCATCAATCCCATCGTAACTTTTTACGATCCCAATTTACCAACGCCGTTTTACACTTAATGACATGTCTTGTCATTTTTTTTGGAAACTGTTGTTTTTCAGAAATCTTTAAAAGTAACCTCTTTCCCTCTGAAAAACTTTTCGCGTCTCTTCATCCCTGTCAACCTCTCTCTCTGAAACTCTCGAACTCTGTCTCCCTTGTTCTTCCAAACATTAACTCATCTTACACAACAATGGCTTCAACCTCTACTCCTATGCCTGCTTTTGTAACTGCCACTATGTCCATATCTGTGGAACATCACTTCAATTTTGGAATTCTACAAGAGTGCAATCTGGATGTGAGTAAGTTCATTAACGCTGCTGGATGGGATGGAATCTTTATGGAAAAGGTCTCATTGTATCCAGATTTGATAAGGGAATTTTGGAGAAGGCCAAAGATTTCTGAAACAGAAGTAGTTGGGTTTGTGCTGGGAAGAAAAGTAATAGTGTCCGAGAAAACCATCTCTGATGCGATTGCATGTGCTCGAGAAGGTTTGGTCTTCATGGAGAACTGGGAAGATGACCTAGGTGGTTCAGATACAATTGCTATCACCCTAATGAGGCAAGACAGCGTAAGAACTCATTCTTGGAAATCCTCTTAGATGAAAGATCACATCAGGATTCTTCACCAAATCCTGAACAAGGTGGTGCTGCATAAAATTGTCTCTAAGGACAACTTATCAGCTCTTCACAAGTTCTGTCTTTGCCATCTGATTTTTGTAACAAAGATTAACTTACCCTGGATCCTGTTTCATCGCTTCAAAGATGCCATTACCAACAAAGAATCCACTTCTCACATTACCTTCACTCATCTTCTGTCAAAAATTTTCAAGCAGCAAGGCGTGTACGATGTTCTGAGTGCAAAGCCTAAGGATGAACAAGAAAGACTCCTTCGTGAGAAAGGATTGCAAGCTGTTGATTTTGGCAGAGTTAATCTCAGTGGCATGCAACTTAGCACATACAAACAAGTGGAGTTGGCCAAGCTTGAGGAGAAATGAAGATTAAAGAATAATCACTTGAGGCCAACGATGCTGCAATCCTTGGTCTAAAGAAAGGAACCAAGAGGAAGACTGTGACTGTGAGGCAACCTATCCCTAAGAGGACTACTAGAGGATCTGTCCTCTCTGTATCTTCTGGTGCTACTCTTCCACTTGCACCCAAAAGGACAAGGAAAGTAATCATGTCTGAAGAAGATGATGATGAACTGCCTATCGCTGCCATTTTAGAAAAACAAAATGCTGCTGCTGCTGCTGGTCCTATTGCCAAGAAGAAGAGGCAACCAGCAAAGAGGGCTAAAACAACTATGGCTTCTGATGTAATAATCTCTGCTGATGACCCTGTTAGGTTAGCAGTAGATGAATTAGTATCCAATTTGGAAACTCAGGCTGATAATATCTTTGCTCCACATGATGTGGATGATGTTTATTTCCCTACCCTGCCACAAGCACCACTAACACAAATAGACAATAGAATTACCATTGGAGCCCCCTTTCCTAAACCTTTAAAAACCTTGTTTCCACCCATAATTCCCTCTTCCACTCTCTATAATGGCAAATCTGAAATCTGGGCCAAAGTACA
This sequence comes from Sophora flavescens, assembly GCA_030762895.1. Lineage (NCBI taxonomy): Eukaryota > Viridiplantae > Streptophyta > Magnoliopsida > Fabales > Fabaceae > Sophora > Sophora flavescens. Next base: position 113,993,876 of record CM061062.1, read on the forward strand.
GAAAGAATGAAAAATACGATTCCACACCATTCCACAAGAACCAGAACATATTCTAACAAAGTGGTATCCCCTGGCTGAGTATGAGTATGAACCCCTCAACAGTTATCAAAACTGGGTCAACCCTGAACCCCACACTCCAACTGGCCCATTCCCTTCCCAAATGTTTAATGAACATGGACCTCTCCTCACCCACCTTCATCAACAGATATTCCCTGCCAGAAAAATCTACCCCAATCTAGTGAAACTCCCACCCCTTAAACCATTCACTTATGGAGTAGAGAGAGTTATAATATCTGACTGGCATACTGATCCCAGCAAGAAGGATCTTGGGAGTATTCTCGAGAAAAGAGTCAGATCCTTCAGACAAATTCCTTTTGTGATGGACAAGACCACCAAATGGATGACTTTCAAACATCCAAGAGTATATGGAGCTGTTGTTGATCAGTTTGTGGACACTCTCATGTATGAGATTCTGAAATGGGAATTCAGCCACTTCAGAGAAGACAACTGCACGGTTTGTCCCTCCAACCTGGTTAAAACACTCTACTTCCACAAATGTTGGAGTCAAGCCCTACAAGATTTGTCCTAGGTTGTCAACGATAGATCTGAACAAGGACACGGACCGGAAGCATCCAAGGCACAAAGGAAAGATGCCAGTAGTTGAAGACATTATGCTAGATCTCAGTTCTGAACCCTTTGACCACTCTCAGATGGAGTACATTCAGTTTTTGCCAATTGAGATGGTCACTGAGGGTAATTATGCATGAGCGTTCTGGCAATCCCACTTAATTCACTGCACCAGAGAAGCCTCCACTCTTGGCCTGACTGCTGAAGAGAAGAAGAAAACTCCAAAATTCAGAGGCAAGTGTGGACTCTCTCGTGTCAGATATTTGATCTCTAAGGATCTTTGGGGTCTGCCAATAACAAGACATGATGTAGAAATACAAAATGTAAATAGTACAATTGGAATTGCAAAACGATCTGTACGATGACAACTCTATTGCTGGAAAAAAAGCTGGGTTATACACAAAGGAGGAAAGAAAGTTTTTAAGGTACAATTGCTCAGGACAGTGAGCCTCCATTTTGTGCTTTTCTGATAACCAGTGAAGCTTTTCAACACGGCCAAAATCAAGCTATCAGTCTCAACTGATATCATGCATTTAATGCTATCTCTAAACGGGATCATTAAAAATAACCGTTGAAGATTTGCAAGAGAAGTTGAAGACCATTATATATAGAAGGTCTCAAGCACTGAAGAATAAATTTTGCCATTTGAACATTTGTAAGATATTCAAAGCTCATATTCCCTTTGTAAAGCAAAAGTCTGTAATTTTTAAGGTTGAATATTTGTAAAAATATTCAGTAGATCTTAAACCTTCATACCCTCACATATAGTGAGTTAGAAAGATCTCAGAAAAATCCATGTGATTGAATTAGAGCCTAAAGAGGCTTGGCAAGAAAGCAATACTTGTAGCCTGGAGAGGTGTAGAATACTTGTTGTAGAAACTATTTGGAAATAATGGAGAAAATCATTCAAGTAGAAGGGACTGGACGAGCTCTTGATTGGAAGAGAGTGAGCCATGATAAAATACCTGAGTGAATTTTCTATGCCTTATCTTTTACAGTTTTATTTATTTATACTAACTGTGACATTTTATTTTGGTTTTGTTAATCTTTTAAAAAAGATTTATTGTGTGTTTAAACTTTTTATCTTCTGCTTGTGATAAAGTTTCTCAAAAAAGGGTTTTTGCAAAAATAATCAACAAACACAATTCAACCCCCTTCTTGTGTTTGTCTGTGTCAACTTCAAGCACCACGTGATTTAAGAGGATTAGTTGATCATTAGTAATAATCAAAGAGAAACACTTAACACATAGTGTTACATTACGTATTGTAATATCATTTTAAAATAAAAATAATATTCAATTCTTTGGACTCAAATTATCGATACAATTTTTTTCATGATTTTTACTGACCACTCCTGTCTATAAATAAAAAGCCTTGGAGATGAATGAGTACCACCATTATGGATGGGAAGGAAATATTGAAAGCAAAGTATGAAATAAGTAAAGAAAATGTTTGACATAGTGGACTTAATTTGGGATAATCGAAAAAAAAAAGTTTGGTACATATAGAGACATAATTCAACTTATTAATGATAACAATACTATCAATAATAATAGTAATTGATGCACGGGTGCAAAAATACTAGTATACATAAATTGAACCCCTCATATCATATTTAAGAAATCCACCATCTATTTACAACTATATATGTTGGATCTTGTTAGTTAATATTTATGATTTAAAATATGTGTATAATGGTTATAGGAAAATATTGATTTAATTAAATTGTTGTTCTTTTTTTTTTTGACATCAAATTATTGTTCTATTTGAATATCTAACATACTGTCACTTTATTATCAATGAAAGCTAATGGCGAGTCTAAGTTTTAAAATTTAGATGCTAAATTTCATTAAAAAAATTTAAATCAGATGCTAAATATTTTCAAATCGGGCGATTTCAAATTATACTTCATATAATCTCAATCCAATTGAATGTCTTGCATTGTTTTAAAATTTATGCTTATTTTGCATCTACACACAAGTCGTAAAATTTATTGACTTAAATTAGTGTTCACCTTTTCAACATATCCCTCATGCCGTGGGGCAACCTCTCTAAAGAAAGCATAAAATTAAAGATTTAATTTTGATGTACTATGTAAATTCTTTTTACACCATCATTTAATTATTTATTATTAAATCTATTTTAAAAAATACTTATTATTAAATTAAATGTTTGACTATCAAAAAAGAAATCTAACCTTCTAATGGTATGCTGACATATTATTAAGAGTGTGTTTGTAAAATATTATTTGATGAGAAAACGTTTATTTTTAAATAAAAAATTATTTTAAACGATTTTGATTGTGTTTGTTTAAATTTTTCATAAAAATATTTTTTTAAAAAAAATTATTTTTATGGTTAAAATAAAAACTGCTTTCATTAGCTTTTGAAAAAAAAAATTACTTAAAATCATTAACTACTTTTAAAAAATGATTTTTATGATTGTAAACAAACATAAAACAACATCTATTTTTTTTTTAAAGAAAATTCTAAAAGATAATATCTAAATTATTGAATATCAAAATAACTTTTTTTTAATCCGTGATGTCGCGACCGTCCCGTCCGGGAGTGGCGAAAAAAGAGATAAAAAAAACAGAGGAGTTGCCACTAAAATTTTTATTGGGAAAATCTTAGAAAACCCAATTATTTAAAGGTAAACTGATCTAAAAGAGAGAGAGAGAGATGAGTCTGGGAGTCGGTTACGAGTAGGGAAGGTATTATCACCCCACATCGCCCGTTTAAAAAAATGATACCTCAAGTTAATTGTGCAAAGACATTTTAATAACCTTTTAAATATTTATTTTACCCCAAAAATTATTTCAAGAAAGAATTAATTTTTAATTTTTAATATTTTAAATTTCTATTAATTTTTATAGTTTTTAAATTTATTGTTTATAAAAATTAAATGAGGTTGAACATGGCACATGAGTCTATAGGGCAACCTTAAATCTAAGGGACTGAACATGGCACCGTGTCCATAGAGCATCCCTAAAAATAGAAAAGTTTAATTATTTTGATTAATTATTTTAACATAAAAAGAGACAAAAAAAAGGAAAATTTAGTTTTGGCTTGACAAGATGATTTATCTTGCTCCTACGTATTCCCGGGTGCGATGGGAAACTCAAAGTCACGTAGTTCTTTAGAAAATGTTTGATTGGTTGGTTGATTTTAATTTTTGATAAAGATTTGATTTTGTTTTGATTTTTATTTTAAAAAGATTTTATTTCAGAAAAAAATAACTTTTGTATAGAGTCCAAGATAACGATGCTATACGATAAACCCTTACAATCCATACGACACTTGAGGATGAATAAATCCATACATCAACGTCGTAAATTGTTGTGTGAATTCAAAAGATATCTTTTATAAAATGAAATTGGGTAAAATTGGTTAAAAGAGTAAATTGAAAATATTTTAAGTTTTACAAAAGAAGGAATTCACTCTTGCATAGGGTTAAAGATAGCGAAGCTATACGATAAACACTTACAATTCATACAATACTTGAGGATGAAAAATCATACATCAATATTGTAGACTGTTGAGTGAACTCAAAAGATTTTTTTTTATTTTTATCACCTTTTTTACTTTAAAACAAAATTCCTTTTTTTTTTAAATAATTTTTTACTAAAGCATTTTTTTAAAAGAGAAAGAATCTGACCCAAACTTGAAAAGGCCCATATCAGTAAAAAATTTGGGAACACGCTTGTTTTTTTGTTGGAACCTTATGCGTTGGACCAAACTTTATATAAAAAGAAACAAAAAACCAAAAAGAGGCCCAGTAGTTAGCCCATAGCTCATATTTATTTCTAATGGGCCTCTCACTACATCCTTGGCCCAGTTACAAATACTTAAACAAAAAAAGAAATAAAAATCGGGACCAACAAACAGAGTCCAAATATATTTTTTTTGATTCAGATTATTCTTCATTATTTTGTTTAGCCCAAATTCTAATGATATAAAAGGGACAAAATAAAAACACCAATTTGGGCCACAGGCTGCAATAAAAAACCCAAACCATTAGAACCTAATAACCTAATAAGTAATAAATGATAATAACATAAGACAAAAGCTAAAAGAATAAGAATGAGAGGTGAGAGGAAAGCATCAGAGGCTTAGCCTCTATCGTTACCAACAGGGAGAGGGGAACCAAGGGGCCTGACAGTGATTCGGAGGTGGCAATGGTGGGCGTCGCGACAGTGACGAGGCGCGACGGAGTTGGGGAGAAGCGGTGGGTAGTCGTTGCAGGGTTGCAGATCTCGCGTGACCTGTGGCGGAGCAGATCTACTAGCCAAGCAACGACATTCGTGGCAGGTCTGGTTCAGGTCGACGAAGAAGACAACAACTCGGGTTGGGGGTGGACGGCAACGACACGGTGGAGCGGAGAGGTTCTGGTTCTGCGAGACAGAGGAACCAGGTGGTCTTGACGGCGAGCTTCGTCGGTGCTAGCGGCTGAGGCTGAAACCGCGGTCTCGGGTTTGTAACTCGCGACGGAGCTGTCGGTGGAGTTCTGGACCTGGGTCGAAACTCATGTGGTCTTCCCGGGAGCTGCTCTAGTCGTGGCTGTTCTGGCCTCAGCGGCGGGCTGTCAGGGACGCAATATTGTTAATGGTGTGCGGCAGAGGATGGCAGAGCACGACGGATAACGGTTCTGTGTGGGTGGTTCCCCTCCTTCTTCTCTTCTCCTTTTTATTTTCCTTTGGACTTTGATTTAATTGCTTGAGTGGTGGATATGGTGTCCTTGGTTTGGGTATCAATGGAGGGTTTGTTTTGTTTAGAATGTGAAGATGAAGGAAGGTTGGTGGTGGGTGGAAGTTGAATGGATGAAGATGTGTGTTTTGGGAATAATGGATGATGGGTCAGAGAAGAGAATTTTGGGTGTATGTGTTTTTATTCTCTTTTCTTTCACTCAGTGCCATTCTCCCCTCTGTTTTTGTGTATCTGAATGGTCTCCTCCCCCTATTCTATTGAGTGCCCAATATATATATAGCCAAACCATTGTAGGATGATGCCAAAATTTGTTACTGCTTTGTTGAGAGGCAAGGACGAATGAATTTGTACAAATGGTGGTGCCGTTTTGTGGTGCTCCCACTACTCAGCTGGGTTGTTGCGGGTGCAAGGATTGTTACCCCTTGTTTTGGAAAAAAGCACAAGAAAACAAAAATGGGGAAATAAAAGAAAGCTGGTTTATACTTGAAGTGGAAGAAGTGGAAGAGGACAAGGCAAGGATGGAAAAAATGGTACCAGGAGGCCATAATCCATATGGCCCTCTTCTGATTTTATTTTTTATTTTTATTTTTATTTGTATTTATATATATTTTTTTTGTCATCATTTTTTATTTTTGGATTTGGGTTTGGATGATGGGCTTGCAACAACAAAATAAAACCGGACCATTTCTGATTCTATAATGGGCCAAGAATAAAATCACTTTTTTGTTTCATTTTTATCATTTTTTTTGTTTACTATTTTTCAAAACATTAAAAAAAATCCGGGTAAAATTTGGTGTTCACATCTGCCCCTCTTTACTTGTTTCTTATTAGATAGTAGGTATGACCGTAGTTAACCTATTATCGTTATAAGAAACGAGTAAAGACATGAACTCCAATTTTGCCCGGAGTTCACTGACAAGTAAACGGATGCATAATTAAAAGCTTATGGGATGGACTGCCCGTAGAAGCTCGAACAGAAAGATAAAAAGCTTTCGGAGTCGTTTTTCCGCTGAAGCTTGAACAAGCAGAGCTTACGGGGTATGGTACCCGTCGAAGCTTGACAGAAAGGTTAAAATCTCGCGGAGTCGGTTATCCACTGAAGCTTGAAAGCAAAATGCGAAAAGCTTGCGGAGTCGGGTATCCGCCGAAGCTTGAAAAGAATTGTTAAAAGCTTACGGAGTCGGTTGTCCGCTGAAGCTTGAAATTAAATGTTAAAAGCTTACGGAGTCGGTTGTCCGCTGAAGCTTGAAAACAAAAGGATTAAAATCTTGCGGAGTCGGTTATCCGCTGAAGCTTGAAAAAGGTAAAAAGCTTATGGAGTCGGTTATCCACTGAAGCTTGACAAGAGGTAAAAAAGCTTGTGGAGTCAGTTATCCACTGAAGCTTGACAGAAAAGGTAAGAAGCTTGTGGAGTCGGTTATCCACTGAAGCTTTGACAAAAGGTAAAAAGCTTGTGGAGTCGGTTATCCACTGAAGCTTGACAAAAGGTAAAAAGCTTGTGGAGTCGGTTATCCACTGAAGCTTGACGAAAGGTAAAAAGCTACGATGTCTGTACAATTTACTGGGTTTTGTGCTCACAAGAGATAAACAATTGCAATGCACGATGCCAAAAATGTCCTATATGCTTGATGAAAACCTCAAATGATTTCAATGCAACACAAGGAAAGCTCGTAACACGTTACTATTTTTAATTTTCATCTTTTAGGTGGTTTTTATTATCACCCTTGACCCCTTAAAGTGTTAATCACAGACAAGCCCCGAGATGAACTAAAACAAGACCTGTCTTCGAGGAGAATAAAGGCTAAACACTTTTGAAAGGGTACGCTTCCTTTGCAATGATCGTCCCCGTGCTTCTTGTTAGTAGACCACGGTGTCCTTTGTCGGGAGATCATCTTGTTCTTTACAAATTTTTGAGACTTCAAAAAAAAAAAAACTAAATGCTTTTGAAGACACCAATATATGTTTAACATTTCAGTATATACTTATCATGATGAATGCACGCACACATTTGACAAAAGTTAAAGCAGAGGGATAAGGGTAAAAATAAATGGGAGTCAATGTCATTATATTTGGACCAAGAAGGAATACAAAACTGATATTATAATGGAGTATGGAATTGCCAAAAGGGTTGTGGAGTGGAATCACATCTCCTCAAGTGACACCTCTTTCCATGACTAGTGTTAGTAACTCTCATACCATATCGACTGCTTACTAATCAATATCTGAGAATGCTATCTGCCCCGGTCTTCATGCATCTAGCCCACTGATTGCCCCAGTTCGTCGGCTTGACGACATTTCCATTGTTTACTTTTTTGAACCCTAACTTTTGCCTAGACCGCCTTTTCAGGTTTTCAGCCTAGCGGGTTGCTCTAACTTTTGCCTAGACTGTCTTTTCAGATTTTCAGCCTAGCGAGCTTTTCTTCTTTTCATTTTTTCCCCACTTTTTTTCTTCTTCTTCTTGGGAAATGCGTTCAAGCATAATACTTTTTGACTGCATCTGAGTTTACAGGGAGTGGGAGATCTTCCCCATCCATCCTGGTGAGAATTAAAGCTCCTCCCGAGAAGGCCTTTTTCACAACATAAGGTCCTTCGTAGTTCGGGGTCCACTTCCCACGATGATCCTTTTGGATTGGTAGGATCTTTTTGAGCACTAGATCACCCTCCCGAAACTGCCGTGGGCGTACCTTCTTCTCATAAGCTCTCATCAACCTTCTCTGGTACAATTGACCATGACACAATGCCCCTAGTCTCTTCTCTTCAATGAGGTTCAATTGGTCTAGTTGGTTCTGGACCCACTCAGCTTCTTCCAATTCTGCTTCTCTCAGTACCCTTAATGAAGGGATCTCCACTTCAATCGGGAGCACTGCCTCCATCCCATACACCAAAGAATACGGCGTTGCCCCTGTCGAGGTGCGAATAGAGGTACGGTAGCCGTGCAAAGCATAAGGTAACATCTCGTGCCAATCTTTGTACGTCACCACCATCTTTTGGACAATCTTCTTGATATTTTTATTAGCGGCCTCAACCGCTCCGTTCATCTTTGGGTGATACGGGGAGGAATTGTGATGCTTTATCTTGAAGTTTTCGCACATCTCTTTCATCATCTTGTTGTTCAAGTTAGCCGCATTATCAGTGATAATCTCACTTGGCAACCCATAACGACAAATTAATTCTCTTTTTACAAATTTGATCATGACATTCCTGGTCACATTGGCATAGGATGCAGCCTCAACCCACTTTGTGAAATAATCAATGGCAACAAGAATGAAGCGATGCCCATTTGAGGCTTTTGGTTCGATTGGACCGATCACATCCATTCCCCACATTGAGAATGGCCAGGGTGCCGCCATGACATTCAAGGGAGCTGGCGGCGCATGAACCCTATCAGCATATATTTGACACTTATGGCACTTCTTCACATAATTAAAGCAATCAGCCTCCATTGTCAACCAGTATTGGCCAGCCCTCAAGATTTTCCTAGCCATTGCATGACCGCTTGCGTGTGTTCCAAAAGATCCTTCATGTACCTCCTCAATTATCCGTTTAGCTTCGTTTGCGTCAACGCACCTCAACAATACCATGTCGTGATTTCTTTTGTAGAGAATACCTCCATCTAAATAGAAACCCATTGCAAGTCTTCTAAGAGTTCTTTTGTCATTTTCTGAAGCGCCCGGAGGGTATTCCCTTCTTTGGATGAAGCATTTGATGTCATGGTACCACGGTTGTTGATCAGACTCTTTCTCTATCAATTGACAATATGCAGGATGATCACAACTTTCCATTTTGATGAGTGGTAAATTCCTCTCGTCACTTACTTTGAACATTGAGGACAAGGTAGACAACACGTCAGCTAATTGGTTATCTTCTCGGGGAATATGATGAAATGTGACTTCATCAAACTGCTCAATCAAACCTTTGATGTAATCATGGTACGGGATTAACTTGGCATCTCGAGTTTCCCATTACCCTCTTAGCTGGTGGATGACTAGTGCAGAATCCCCATATACCTCCAATATCCTTGCCTTTGATTTTATCGCTGCCAGGATCCCGAGCGCACAAGCTTCATATTCGGCTATATTGTTCATACAGTCAAAGCAAAGCCTTGCAGTGACAAGGAAATAATCATTTTCCGGTGAGATTAGTATTGCCCCAATTCCATGTCCCAATGCATTAGAAGCTCCATCAAATAACAAGGTCCATTTTTCTTTTTCTGGTGATTGCTCACGATCAAACAAAACCATTATATCTTCATCCGAGAAATCACATTGCATCTTTCCATAATCTTCTACTGGCTGATTGGCTAGATATTCTGCAAGAGCACTCCTTTTTATTGCTTTTTGGGTGACATGGACAATGTCATATTCTGACAGCAGGACTTGCCAGCGAGCAATTCTTCCAGGCAGAGCAGGCTTATCAAAGATATACTTGATCGGATCCATTTTGGACACCAACCAGGTAGTGTAACACAACATGTAATGCCTCAAATGGCGGGCCGCCCAAGCCAAAACACAGCAAGTGCATTCCAGCAGTGAGTAGTTGGCTTCACAGCTGGTGAACTTCTTGCTTAGATAATAGATGGCATGTTCCTTCCTTCCTAACTCATCGTGTTGCCCCAATACGCAACCCATCGATTCATCTAGCACAGTCAAATACATGATGAGAGGTCTTCCCGGTACTGGGGGAACCAAGACCGGAGGCTCCTGTAGGTATTGTTTGATCTTCTCAAAGGCTTTTTGACAATCTTCATTCCATGTCACAGCCTGATTTTTGCACAGCAATTTAAAGATTGGTTCACATGTCGCGGTTAGTTGGGAGATGAACCGAGCAATGTAGTTCAATCTTCCTAAAAACCCACGAACTTCTTTCTCCGTTCGAGGTGCTGGCATATCGATGATTGCTCGAACTTTTTCAGGATCAACCTCTATTCCTCTTTGACTAACAATGAACCCTAGAAGTTTACTTGATTTCACTCCAAAAGTGCATTTGGCGGGATTTAGTCGGAGCTCAAACTTCCTTAACCGCTCAAAAAGCTTCTGCAGATTGTCAATATGGTCATCTTCGGATTTGGACTTGGCAATCATGTCATCTATATAAACTTCTATCTCCTTATGCATCATGTCATGGAATAAAGCCACCATAGCCCCCTGATATGTTGCCCCAGTATTTTTCAAGCCAAAGGGCATAACCTTGTAGCAAAAGGTTCCCCATAAAGTGACAAATGTAGTTTTCTCCATATCTTCAGGTGCCATCTTGATCTGATTATATCCTGAGAATCCATCCATGAAAGAGAATAATGCATGTTGAGCAGTATTATCTACAAGAACATCAATGTGAGGCAGAGAAAAATCATCTTTTGGGCTAGCTCTGTTCAGATCTCGATAGTCGACACATATTCGAACCTTTCCATCTTTCTTGGGGACAGGAACGATGTTAGCAACCCATTGAGGATACTTTACCACTTCTAGGAAACCCGCATCCAGTTGCTTCTTGACCTCCTCCTTGATCTTTAAAGACATTTCCGCTTTCATCGGCAGTTTTTGTTCCGCTACACTGGGGTCTAACCCTGGCATGTCTTGGTACGACCATGCGAAAACATCTTTATAATCCATCAACAACCTGATCAACCTGCTCCGCTCCTTTTCTTTCATGGAAAGGCCGATCTTGACCTCTTTTTATCATCTTCAGTTCCCAAATTGATTAGTTCACTCGACTCTTCATGGGGCCGAATTTCTCTGGCTTCTTGCTCTACCAACCTCAATAGTTCAGGTGGGACTTCCCCGTCATCATCAGCAACCTCATCAGCATGATCAATGTGAAAGTCAAAATTGTATGCTGAGTTATTAACACTGTCATTTTCAAGAGAGTCACTTTTAGATCTGCATTTTGGTAGTTATCAGGGAAAGATGAATGAATAACGGTTAAAGATGGGAAACTGCATTTATTGGTGAGGAATGATGAATAAAAGCGAAAGTAAAAAGGAGAGATAAGAACATAAAGATATTGAATGCATGCATTTATTGATAAGTCAATACTGAAATGGAAACAAGTAAGCCCATTACAACAAAAATCCTAAAGCGTTGGGCAAAGCTAAAGGATAAGCATTACAGAATTACTTTGAAAAAAACTCTATGGTCCTGGGGAACTCAATGACCTCCCAGTTGTTGAGCTCTTAATTCGGAGGGCATGTATACACCAAATTGACACGATGATCGGCAAGATAATCATCTTCAACAGCTGCTGCTTGGTCCAGGAATGCGAACCCTACACTTCGGAAGCTCTGTCGAATGTCACAGATGGGAACCCTTTCAGTCTCATATTCACGATTTTCCAGTCGAGCCAACCTCTTTCTTTTCTTCTCTTCTATAACCCTCATCATGTCGGCCTTGGTGGGTTTATATCCTAACCCAAACCTGTCCTTGTTCTCAGTGAGCATGAGGATGTCAGTGACACCTTGGCTATTCTTCCCCAAACCGCTTCCAGGTTGGTATCCCCCTTTGAGCATAACCCTAGCCACCATAATGGACGCTTTAGATGACTGAGGTTTCAAGAGTGGAGTACCGTCCCCGACATAAGTGGCATTGGAAATTTCAAGCGATTGGAAAGCGGTCTCGAGAGCTTCTTCGGCAGCTTCAATGTAAGAGGTTGTTGATGGCTTACTCACTAACATATCCTCCTCTCCAGAAACAATTATCAGCTTGCTATCGACAATGAACTTCACTTTCTGGTGCAGTGTGGAAGGTACAGCTCCAGACGAATGGATCCATGGTCGTCCCAGGAGACAATTGTAAGTTGGCATAATGTCCATTACTTGGAAGAGTATTTCAAAGGTGCAAGCGCCAATCTGAATGGGTAATTCAAATTCTCCCATAACTTCCCTTCGGGTGCCATAGAAAGCTCTTACAATCATTGTGCTTGGCTTCATATGAGTTCCATCGAAAGGCAACTTTGCCAGTGTTGACTTTGGAATTACATTCAAAGAAGAACCATTATCAATGAGAACCCTAACCATGACATGATCTCGACACTTCACCGAGATGTGTAACACCTTGTTGTGCCCCATTCCTTCAGCTGGAATTTCGTCATCAGTGAAAGTGATATAATTATCTGTAACAATGTTACCCATGATGTTATCAAGCTTATCAATTGTGATGTCATGAGAGACATGAGCTTGATTCAACACCTTCATCAGTACTCTCCTATGTGGCTCAGAATTCATCAACAAAGACAAGAGAGATATCCAAGCTGGAGTTTGATTCAATTGATCCAAAACCCTGTATTCGCTCTTCTTGATGAACTTCAAAAATTCACCGACTTCTTCATCAGATACCTCCTTTTTATTATCACCCCCTTTGGTATCCTTTTCGGCCGGTGTTCCTTCCACCTTCTCTTTCCCCTTGCGATCGTTTTCTTCCTTTTCTGTCCCCTCCCTTCGCAATACCTCTGGAGTATAAATACGACCACTCCTAGTCATTCCACTAATTCCTGAAATGTTGGTAATCACAGTAGTCCCGTCGAAAGGATTGGGTTGAACCTGCATCTCATTGTTCCATGGTATCGCTTTGGTGTCCTTGTAAGGGAAAGGACCTAGGACTCGGATGGCAACTGGTGTTGGCCCACTCGAAACCGGCATAGGCTCCTTCTCAGTATAGTGTATCACCACTGGCTTCGGAGTGACTTGCTCAGGAACCAGTTGAGGATTAATCACAACAGTAAAAGGAGTTATCTTAACTGGAGTTGGGGAAATTGTAGATTCAGCGACCATGTTAATGCCACACTCATTCGGTTCACAACCAATTAGTATAATCTTCATATCTATTAACCGTTGCACAACATGTCGAAATTCTGCACAGTCTTCAATTGAATGCCTCATATTCCCGTCGAATTCGCACCTTATCTCTTCATCAGGAGTCTTCTCTTCAACAATTGAGGTTTACACCAATCCATGTTTTTGCATCTCCCTTAAAATAACTCTCATGGGAGTTCTGACATCAGTCACTTGGCTCTGAAGAGTAGGTTCAATAAAGCTATCAATGGCGTTGACTCCCGAACCCCCATGATTTGGCATAGGACCTTGTCCCCCATTCAGAGCATCTTTCTGAAAGCTCAACCATTTAACATCAATAAGGTCTTGTACTTTAAATTTGAAAGCCCTACAGTTCTCAGTGGAATGACCTATTGCCCCCGCATGATACTCACATTTAGCATTTGGGTCAAACCACTTCGGATAAGGAGGCCCTAATGGTTTCATTGGGATAGGAGTCAACACGAACTTGCCTATAAGCTGATGCAGTAGCTCAGTGTAGGTCATGGGTATCGGGTCGAAATGTACTAGCTTTCTTTCCGAGTTATATGGTGGTCATGTTTGGCTGGTGTTTGGGTTTGGACCTAGGGGCTGGACAATTTGAGGTGGCATGGTATGGTGTGTTTGAGGCTAAGAAGGGTATGATGGTCGGTAAAGAGCCATCTGTTGAGGATTTGGAAATTGTGAGGTGGCGGCGATGTATGGTTAGTTGGCTTGGTGATACGGAGGTGGTTGGTAATATGGGGCGTATTGGGCTTGGAAGGTGGGTGTTTGGTTTGGTCTATATTGGTTTGGTTTCTTTTGTTCAAAGGTTACTGTGTGTGCTTCTCCTTCTTTCTTTTTCACAAACGGGGCTCTCTTCTGGCCGTTCATTATCGAAGTCTCAGTGATCTTGCCATTCCTCATTCCACTTTCAATTCTCTCACCAATGATAACCATGTCGGAAAATTTCGATGACACACTCCCAATCATCCTATCATAGAAAGGCGATTGGAGGGTATCAATGAACATTGCCACAATTTCTTTTTCGGCCAATGGAGGCTCTACCTGAGCAGCCAATTCCCTCCATCGTTGTGCATACTCCTTGAAAGTCTCTGTGTCTCTCTTTGCCATATTTTGGAGTTGCATCCTATCGGGAGCCATGTCAATATTGTACTTGTATTGCTTCAGGAATGCATCTGCTAGATCTTTGAAGGATCGGACATGGGCCCGTTCGAGATGCATGTACCAATTTGAAGCTGCCCCAGTTAAACTGTCTTGGAAGAAGTGAATCAAGATCTTGTCATCTTGAGCGTATGATGCCATCTTCCTTACATACATGGTCAGATGGTTTTTGGGACAAGTGGTTCCCCGATATTTGTCGAAATCGGGTACCTTAAACTTTGGTGGAATTACAACATTTGGCACCAGACAAAGTTCCGAAGCATCCCGCAGACCATAACCATTTACTCCTTCAATGGCCCGTAGTCTTTCTTCTAGCACTTCCAACTTTTATTTAGATTGGGAATTCCCTCCTGACTGATTCATTGGAGTTTCACCGTACATATTCTGAGGGAAGGAGTATGGCATGTAGGAGGATCCGAAGTTTGGCATCATTTGAGTCCCCTGGGGTCCATAATGTAGGGTGTATTGTGGATTTTTCGGATTGGCAGAAAATGTCACCGTCGGGGTGTTACCATCTGTAGGGTTGAAAGCTTGTGCTTGTGGCATTTCGACAGCATCGGTGGGGGTTTCTGTCTGAGTGACATGTTCAGAGTTTTGAATGCCATCTTGTGGGTTGGGGGACGTTGGTGGCACAAATCCACGAGGCAAACCGTATGGGGGATTGTTCGGGTCAAATGAAAAATGAGTTTGGTTGCTTGGATAAATAGTGAGAGGCATCATGACCCCTGGTTGGTTGAAGCCTTGAATAGGAATCTGAGCAAAACCGGGCGGAATGAGAGGTGTGGCTGGATGTTCTTCATTCAAGGCTGGAGGGTTCTCCTCTGTGTTCTTTTCCTTCTGCATTGCTTGTAGGATCTCCATCATCTTAGTCATTTGATCCTTGATTTGACTGACTTCATCCCTGATCTCTTGGACTTCTTCTAGTTCATCTGCCATGGCTCTTGTCTGTGACAGAGTGCGATAAGGGTGTCTTCGAGCAATTGTTCAAAAAAGCCACACACTGTTTTAATCGAAACAAAAGTGAGAACAAAATGTTGGAAAAATGCAAAAAGCTTTTATGAAAATCA
This sequence comes from Sophora flavescens, assembly GCA_030762895.1. Taxonomy (NCBI): domain Eukaryota; kingdom Viridiplantae; phylum Streptophyta; class Magnoliopsida; order Fabales; family Fabaceae; genus Sophora; species Sophora flavescens. The sequence continues at coordinate 114,009,241 of CM061062.1, forward strand.
CCTTTGGAGTTTATTATTATTTTTTTTTTGAGTTAACACCTTATAACAGACAAGAGACGGTCCCTCCATCCCACACAGAGAGCATCGTGCTCATAAGATGGAATGGAGTTGACAACAAATCTAGGGGAGAAACAACTCTCCACAATAGATGTTGTCTCAAACACACTAGCAATTCTGAATTGAGACATCTCGTCCTACCCTTTGCGCAGAAGGAAGAATCCTATAAGGCAAATATGTAGTTGACAACATACTAAAGGAAGACCATGCTCCACGATAGGTGTCGTCGCAAGTCAAGTGCAAGAGTTGGAGTACGAAGGAATCATAGAAGCAAGAACTGATTTCATTAAAAACTCCTCAAAGCAATACATAGAATTATGGAGGCAAGGCCATATTTCATTAAAATCTCCTCAAAACAATACATAGATTGGGATTACATCACAATTCTCGACATTGATACAACATTTTCATCCTAAAGTCAATAGCTTAGGTCTCTTTCTTTTTAGCCCACGAGCGAACCCTCCACACATTTGCATGAAATCATCCAACTCAGTCAGGAGACGAAGCATAGGGTCCACACGAATTTGTTTTTTTGCCTTTTCAAAGCATTGGACAAAATTCGGAAGACAATGGCTTAGCTCCAAATTCATGCTCATATATCTTCTTTTCCATATGTCGATATCTATCCCTCGCTCTCGGGCCTCTTCTCTCCACCACTTCACGGCATTCATTACCTGAACCATTTGATCATGATAGTGTTTTGCTGAGGTCCACTCTAAATCACACGGCTTCTTGATTTCGACTAGTAGGATATTCAGCTCTTGGACCTTTTGTACCAATTCATCAGTCACCCTGTCTTGTGTACAAATTTGCTTTTGTAGGTTGGCATTGACTCCCCTTTGTCGATTGACTTCCACTTCCAATGAGTTTCTCACATCTCCTTGCTGAATGACTTCTTCTTCTAACCGACACTTTTCTTTTCTTAGTTGATGCCTCTTTGTTGTCAAGGACAATACTTTGCTTTCAAGATTCTGGATCCTAGTCATGACGCTCGACGGGACCTTGCCTGTATTCTTTTGGACTTTCGAGGTTGCGGAGATATCTGCGCACAAATCCTTTAAATGTTCATTTTCCTTTGTTAACTTCTCACAACGCTTCTGACCAATGGCTACCTTCAGCTCGACATCTTGCTTTTGTTGTTCCATTTCCTTTATTTGTGCTTCTAGGATTTTCAGTTGTTCTGTCATTTGAGTTACCGAAGGGGAGTAATCTTCAGCTTTCGTGTTTTCTGTAGGAATGTTGACAAGACCTTTCCTTGATTTTCTCCATGTTTCATACTCTGAGACAATGATTAGGATTGGTCGGTCCAATTGTGATCTCCTCGCCATCCTCACATTTTTCCATGCATTTCTAACTTCTTTTGCCAACAACTTGGTATTTTCACCATCCTCGTATCGGAAACAGCATCCACCGAGTTGTTCTTCTCGGGGCACGGTTTGCGTCCAACAAAGTTGTCGTAAGGCTATGGCGGGTGTGTAGGATATGCAACCTCTTGGGCCCATCAAAGGAACATTTGGATAATCACCACAACTATAAATGATATCTTGCCCCTGTTGACTTTCGTACCATGGGCATACCCACTTAAAAGTGTCTTTGTCCACTTTGTCAAACTCACTCTTCCATTCCTCTTCATTAAGCTGTCTTTTAGGGATGTTATGGAAGCCTCTTAGTGGATCTGAATGGCGGTTGATATAGCATTTTGCGTACATGTGAGTCATGACCCATACATAGAGCAACTGTGCACAACATCTGAGCTTCCCCTTTGGATGCCGCTGGCAAAATTCTAGAGTCAAAAGCGTTTCAGCCTATACTGTCGACACGGGGTTTTTCTTTCTTTCAACTGTGAAGAACACATCCATTGCTGCTTGATCTATCATGTCCAGCACCGATGGAAATAGAACCAACTCATATATTGCTAGTTCCAATACCCTCTCAAAGGTTTCCCAGTCTTGTCGATCCATTAGTTTCCTCAAATGATTTTCAAGAAACTTTCGGGTTAACCCTCGCAAGTTTGATTGCCCGGTCAAGTTCACTTCAATTTTAGGAAGCCCTAGTAACCCTGCTATGCTTGCAGTGGTCAAGTATTGCCCCAGGTGAAAGTACACAACAGGATTTTTCTGCATTGGCAAACTTAACAGGCAAGCATATTCTTCAATGGTGGGTGTAATGTCCATGTTTGGCAACTCGAAACATCTGAGATGTGGGTTCCAATACTAACTTAGAGCACTCAAAGCAGTAGCTTCAACCGATATGAAAATTAGGTCCAAGATCCCTACAAACTTCTTGACGAAGCTTTTTCGATGTTCTTGAGGCAAAGATTGACTCAACTCTTTCAGATTCTCTAATGAGTTCAAAATCACCTTAGAGCTCTTGGTGGTGGGAGCATTGTTAGTGTGTCTGAATTTTTCCATCTCTTGTTATCAAAGGTGTTATCTTTCACCAAATTATCTGTGCAAGGGAAATTTTATTTTATTAATAACATTTGGAAAGCAAAATTACTTATGCATGAGAGTGTACCATGATGCATGAATGAATGACATATTGATGATGCATGGCCTAAAATACTACATGCACGAGCATACAATATAATAAGAAGGGTAACAAAATGCATGAATGAATTGCATGTTAAGGTGCATGCAGAAGATCTTATGATGCATGTAATTATTCATGCTGCAGAAAAAGGCGGAATGCGCTCCCTTTTGTCCTGCATAGGTCATATCCTAAAGTTGGGACTTCTGAAGTCAAGACCTTATTTTGGTAGGTTGCTAATGGCATTTTATGTGCATGACTTTCGGGACAGATCTAGACCCCTAAACATATGGTCCCCGGATTACCCTCATCTAAAAGATAAGGATCCGAATCCACGAACCTCACCACAAGGACAAATAAGTCACAATATGGTAGTCCATGTACCGGTAGCAATCCGAGCGGGAGAATCAATGACTGCTAGGGATGCAAAAGCATCACAATAACATCATTGAAGCCCCTTCTAATCTTATGACATTCCAAGACTCGGGTATAGAGCCCAAAGTATGTGCAACATGTGATAGTGATGTGTGTGATGGGAGCATACAAACCTTCACAAAACCTACTAAAACAGAACTACCCCAAACCAGCAAAAAGGAACAAACAACACCAATACAAAAATTCTCTACCCTAAGGTTGCAAGAATATACAGAAGCAGTTATGTAAGCATTAAAAAATGAATAAAACAAAAAGGGTAAAACAAATATTTTCAAAGCTGTTAAAAAAAATACACAACCAACTATGATAGGCCTGACTCTCAAAAGTCCCCAGTGGAGTCGCCAGCTGTCGCGACCGTCCCGTCCGGGAGCCGCGAAATAAGAGATAAAAAAAACAGAGGAGTCGCCACTAAAATTTTTATTGGGAAAATCTTAGAAAACCCAATTATTTAAAGGTAAACTGATCTAAAAGAGAGAGAGAGAGATGAGTCCGGGAGTCGGTTACGAGTAGGGAAGGTATTAGCACCCCACCTCGCCCGTTTAAAAAAATGGTACCTCAAGTTAATTGTGCAAAGACATTTTAATAACCTTTTAAATATTTATTTTACCCCAAAATTTATTTACAAGAAAGCATTAATTTTTAATTTTTAATATTTTAAATTTCTATTAATTTTTATATTTTTAAAATTTATTGTTTATAAAAATTAAATGAGGTTGAACATGGCACATGAGTCCACAGGGCAACCTCAAATCTAAGGGACTGAACATGGCACCGTGTCCATAGAGCATCCCTAAAAATAGAAAAGTTTAATTATTTTGATTAATTATTTTAACATAAAAAGAGACACAAAAAAAGGAAAATTTAGTTTTGGCTTGACAAGATGATTTATCTTGCTCTTACGTATTCCCGGGTGCGATGGGAAACTCAAAACCACGTAGTTCTTTAGAAAATGTTTGATTGGTTGGTTGATTTTAATTTTTGATAAAGATTTGATTTTGTTTTTATTTTTATTTTAAAAAGATGTTTTTCAGAAGAAAAAAAATCACTTTTGCATAGAGTCCAAGATAGCGGTGCTATACGATAAACCCTTACAATCCATACGACACTTGAGGATGAATAAATCCATACATCAACGTCGTAAATTATTGCATGAATTCAAAAGATATCTTTTATAAAATGAAATTGGGTAAAATTGGTTAAAAGAGTAGATTGAAAATATTTTAAGTTTTATAAAATAAGGAATTCACTCTTGCATAGGGTTAAAGATAGCGAAGCTATACGATAAACCCTTACAATTCATACAATACTTGAGGATGAAAAATCATACATCAATATTGTAGACTGTTGAGTGAACTCAAAAGATTTTTTTTTATCACCTTTTTTACTTTAAAACAAAATTCCCTTTTTTTTTAATTAATTTTTTACTAAAGCATTTTTTTAAAAGAGAAAGAATCTGACCCAAACTTGAAAAGGCCCATATCAGTAAAAAAAAATTGGGAACACACTTGCTTTTTTTGTTGGAACCTTATGCGTTGGCCCAAACTTTATATAAAAAGAAACAAAAAACCAAAAAGAGGCCCAGTAGTTAGCCCATAGCTCATATTTATTTCTAATGGGCCTTTCACTACATCCTTGGCCCAGTTACAAATACTTAAACAAAAAAAGAAATAAAAATCGGGACCAACAGACAGAGTCCAAATATTTTTTTTGATTCAGATTATTCTTCATTATTTTGTTTAGCCCAAATTCTAATAATACAAAAGGGACAAAATAAAAACACCAATTTGGGCCACAGGCTGTAATCAGAAACCCAAACCATTAGAACCTAATAACCTAATAAGTAATAAATGATAATAACAGAAGACAAAAGTTAAAAGAATAAGAATGAGAGGTGAGAGGAAAGCATCAGAGGCTTAGCCTCTATCATTACCAATAGGGAGAGGGGAACCAAGGGGCTTGACAGTGATTCGACGGCGGCAAGGGTGGGCGTCGCGACAGTGACGAGGCGCAACGGAGCTGGGGAGAAGCGGTGGGTGGTCGTTGCGGGGTTGCAGATCTCGCGTGACCTGTGGCGGGGCAGATCTATCAGCCAATCAACGGCATTCGTGGCGGGTCTGGTTCAGGTCGACGAAGAAGACAACGGCTTGGGTTGGGGGTGGACGGCAACAACGCGGCGGAGCGGTGAGGTTCTGGTTCTGCGAGACAGAAGAACCAGGTGGTCGTGACGGCGAGCTTCGTCGGCGCTAGCGGCTGAGGCTGAAGCGGCGGTCTCGGGTCTATAACTCGCGACGGAGCTGCCGGTGGAGTTCTGGACCTGGGTCGAAACTCACGTGGTCTTCCCGGGAGCTGCTCTGGTCGTGGCTGTTCTGGCCTCGGCGGCGGGCTGTCAGGGACGCAAGATTGTTGATGGTGTGCGGCAGAGGATGACGGAGCACGACGGAGAACGGTTCTGTGTGGGTGGTTCCCCTCCTTCTTCTCTTCTCCTTTTTATTTTCCTTTGGAGTTTGATCTAATTGCTTGAGTGGTGGATATGGTGTCCTTGGTTTGGGTATCAATGGAGGGTTTGTTTTGTTTAGAATGTGAAGATGAAGGAAGGTTGGTGGTGGGTGGAAGTTGAATGGATGAAGATGTGTGTTTTGGGAATAATGGATGATGGGTCAGAGAAGAGAATTTTGGGTGTATGTGTTTTTATTCTCTTTTCTTTCACTCTCAGTCCCCTTCTCCCCTCTGTTTTTGTGTATCTGAATGGTCTCCTCCCCCTATTCTATTGAGTGCCCAATATATATATAGCCAAACCATTGTAGGATGATGCCAAAATTTGTTACTGCTTTGTTGAGAGGCAAGGACGAATGAATTTGTACAGATGGTGGTGCCATGTTGTGGTTCTCCCACTACTCAGCCGGTTTGTTGCAGGTGCAGGGATTGTTACCCCTTGTTTCGGAAAAAAGCACAAGAAAACAAAAATGGGGAAATAAAAGAAAGCTGGTTTATACTTGAAGTGGAAGAAGTGGAAGAGGACAAGGCAAGGATGGAAAAAATGGTAACAGGAGGCCATAATCCATACGGCCCTCTTCTGATTTTATTTTTTTATTTATTTTTTATATATTTTTTTTTATCATCATTTTTTATTTTTGGATTTGGGTTTGGATGATGGGCTTGCAACAACAAAATAAAACTGGACCATTTCTGATTCTATAATGGGCCAAGAATAAAATCACTTTTTTGTTTCATTTTTATCAATTTTTTTATTTACTATTTTTCAAATCATTAAAAAAATCCGGGCAAAATTAGGTATTCACACGTGACAAACGGGTCCTAAATTGTAGTATAAAATCTTTTATTGCAATAATGGATCAAATTTAAACTATAATAACTAACAAAGTCCAACATAATAATTGGTAGATGGAAGGCACAAAGAACAATTTATATGTAATTTAAATATATTAAAAATAAAAACTGAAAAATATAAAAAAATGATTCTAATAATTTAAATATATTAAAAATAAAAACTAAAATGAATATTTAAAATTATAAAAAAATTATTTGAGTTAAACAATATTTAAAAAATTATATGTAATTTTATTACAAGGATAATTTTGTTTATATAATTAAAAAATTGTAAATTATAGAAAAAATAAAAACAAATAAAATATGAAAACATTTAGAATAAAAACGAAAATTGTAAAATTCATATTAAAATTATAATGCTCTTCATTTAGTTTTCTGGTGGACATCAAATGTCGGATATGACAACGACTTATCTTGCTCATATCCTGTCATACTGTTATCCTGCTCTCTTATCATATCCGCCCATATCCTATCTTAATTAACCACCAAACAAGCCCTAAAAGAGAATGCTAATGAGTGCTCTCGGGACATTGTTCAAGGTATCAAGAAAGAAAAATTTGTACGAAAAATGATATATTTAGCATTAAAAGACCCATCATTAAAAATATTGACGTTTATCTCAACTACTTTTAAAAAATCATTCATACCATAATTTTTAATTGATTAACAATGTAAGTATAGCTATTAGGGGTGGGAATAGGCCAGACCCCTCGTCAAGGGCCTATGACCTAGCCTAGCATATTTAATAAAAAGGTCTAATCAAGACTTTTTAAAAGGCCCATATAGCTAAAGAGGTCAGGCCACACCTTTAAAAAAGCCTATTAGGCTTATCATGTCAAGCTATCAACAACACATATTCATATAATGTAATTTAACATATGAACTTGCGTATTCAATGTTTGGAAGTGTGATACACATAATTTTTCAATTAAACGTATCCTTCTTGCATTCCTTAACCAGTGTTGTTATGGCACTAGTTAGCATGTCCCTTTAATATATTATTTACAACATTATAATATTTGAAATTAAATGTCTATTGGCCTATTTAAATATAGATGACTACTGATCTATTTATTTGTGAAGGCCTAGGTTCCTATTTACCATATAGATCTACCATTCCCTTTATTATTAAAGTCTTATAAGCTCATTTACAAGTGAATGCATATGACCTATTTATAGGTATAGACGTATTTAAAAGCATTGCTGAAACATAGGTCTTTAAATAGGCTTTCAGGCTAAGTCAGGTGTAACACCCTCACTAGGTATTACTACATAACACATGCGGAATTTAAATTAAAAAGATAATTTGCTGGTTGCTTTCGAAAAATAATTTATATAAGTACATAAGCGTCTGAAATTGGGTATAAAAATTTGTCACGACTCCAAACCTAAGCCTTGATCAGCACACAGCTTACAATCCTAGCCTGGCAAGCCTATTTAATTTAGAGATATACTTGAATAAAAGCTAGTATTTTTACAAAAATTTCGACAGAGTCTCCTCTGTAATTCGAACATCCCAGGTAAAAGAACACCTGCTAAAATAATTACATTTTCATTCCAAAATTCCAGTTACACCAAATACAACCAGGCAGTAATATGCTAAAAATAGTTACATCAATAAGCTATACATGACCAAAAGGAAAACCTTAGGTTTTCATTCAAAAGAGATGCTCTCCGAGCCATAAACATTCCATTTTAAAATAAAGACTCTTTGAGCCATACTCATACATACTATAAAAAATCTAAGTCTCAAACCCTAAGCTGGTCGTTCTAAAAGTTATTTCTGAGGAAAACTCACGTGGTCATTCCACAATCAAATACTTCATCAAAAAACTAGATCTAAGTCTCTGAGTGACTTAGGAAGACTCCCTCGCATCATCTGTACTGTAGTACCCAGGGAACAATAGCGAACCAAAAGAAACCTGATATATCTGTAAGGGTGAGATACTGGCAAATGGATATATCACACAACAACCATATACATGATACATACAACACATTGACATATTAGCATTTAAGCATTATTCATAAATAAAACAACAAGTGTTATATCAGTGGGTCTCATACCCAAATCAATCAGTTTTATAAAGATAATGCATGACACTTCAATCATCAGGCTCTAAACTTAATCTCATGAGATATCATCACCGTTTTATCATTAAGAAATAAAGAGTTGATCAGACTCGTATGCCGCATAGGCAAGTTGTCTCCGTCACCTCATGTACCTGGATCAACATCATCACGGATCCCTTATCAACGGCCATCCGGATGTATACATCATCGAACACCACATATTAAGTGGGTATTGGGTAACTCAAGCACGTCTGCTAAGGGGAAATGCATATGAATAAGAGACTTTTCATTATCAAGACTTTTCTTTGTGTCCACCCTTTTCCGTAGTCGAAGCCCAAAGCTAACGATTATTCACAATTTTCATCATTGAAAAATAAATAACACAAGACGCGCAATCCGAGTGCTCAATCACAACACCTTAGACCGATGCCGCAATCCAAGGTTGTGTTCGTAGAAATAATTATCATTTCATCCATGTTTTATTTCAACATGATAAGGACTCATAGTCCATAACAACGAAATTAGGACACACAGTCCTCAATTCCAAGATTAGGACTCCTAGCCTATAATATCACGATTAGGACCCTTGGTCCATAATTCTTGACACGGGTCCCAGATCGCGTGCATATAACTGAATAATAGAGGCGACGTCTCGCGAAGTAGATTCTCTTTCACATATGCTTACTTTTCTCTCAGTGAAAATCAAAAACCAAAATAAAACCTTGGTCACTTATCCAAGTAACCGGAACGTTTCTAAATCATTTAGGAGAAAATATTTTCCTTTACAAATTCTTTTATAAAACATTTAGGAAATTCGTTTGCTTTTGAAATCCTTGATGGAATAAAGTCAAATATTTTCAAAGGGTCTTTCCTTCATAAAACACACCGTTTGAAAAGATTTTCTCTCGTACAAAACTTTTGATCATAAAAAGGTAGTTTCCTTCAACTTAAAATCACTTCAACATCTTTCTAAAAACAAAGATCTTATTCTTCTGAAGTAAGCACTTTAAACAAGGAACTTTTATAAATGAACCCAAAACTTTCAAAGTTCTATTCAAGGCTTATTAAGGCTTTTAATCCTTATAGTCATTGGGCACAAACTCAAGTTCGGCTTCTCAAACTTCAATCAACAGTAATATATTCACAACAATAATAATATCACAGTTAATGATAGTTTATCACATATATATAATTCATAACACTTTAAAGCAAGTAATGTTCAACTTCAAGTAATAACCACAATAGTTCAAGTAAACAAGTTATTCAAGTATTAGCTCAATATAAGAATAATATTCACAACACTCAATTAAACACATACACACATGCATATAGTTGTTGAATATCCCTTGGCAACCTCCCCTTACCCTTGAAGACAAGTAAAGGATCCTCGTCTTAATGCTCATGTTAGCTCCAAGAGTGTAATTATCTACTCCATCAAGCAAGCATAGCCATGTCAAATGTCCCATAGAGGGAATCCAACAACGCGCAACAACCAGAAATCAAGAAATCAATTACACATGATCAAACACACATTCTAATTTGATCTAAACACTTAATCTTATTACCAAACAAGGTCATTTTCAAAGAAAATCATGTTTGGAGCTTAAGCTTCACAATACCCTTTGAGGAACCTTTGTTTTGATTAAAGAATCATGAAAATGAACTTAGGAATCATCAATTAAGAGTCCTAATTGCACCAAATCATAACTAATTTCACAAAAATAGAACCAAATTCAAATAAAATCAAATTGGGGTTTAGGGTTCCTAAATACAATTTGGGGAAAACTCATTTTAACTAAAGAATAATGATTTTTTTTTAGGAAAACACTAATTCATAGTCCCAATTGCATAAAAATAGTGTTAATTTCATATTTTGAAACTCAATCAAAAGTTAGGGTTAGGGTTTCAAAATTAATTTGGGGTTTTTACAAGCTAGAAGAGAATAGGGGTAAACATTTACGCAAGATGAAGATGAAAGGAGAACATTGCAACTGTGGTGGTTCGAACGGCGTTTGGAGGTGGTCCGAGCGGTGGAGCTCCGAACCAGACGCGTGAGATGAGGGGAGCTGGGATGTACGGTCCTCTCCTTCCTCTAGCGGCGGTCGGACGACTGAATGGCGGCCAGGAGGCGACGGTGCTACGGAGCTAGCGACGGCACAAGACCAGGCGCTGTGGAGGCACGTTTCGCACGAGACAGGGACGGCCGAGGATGCAAAATAGTCGCGCATCTTCTCCTCCTCGTGCGGCGGTTGAGCGGCGACCGGCTGGGCTGTGCAGGGGCGGCACGCGGTCTGGTTGAAGGAGGAAAGGAAAAAGTAGTGGAGAGAAGAAGAAGTGGGGAAGAAGAAGAGAGAAAGAAGGGAAAGAAGAAGAAAAGGAAAGAAATAGAAGGGGGGTTTACGGGCTGTGTTAGGAGAGGAAGAGAGAGAATCTGATTTTTGTACTAGTGGGTACAAAATAATTGATAAATATTAAGCCTAAAAATAAATAAGTTTTTAGTTTTTGAATCCAAAAATAAAGGGTGACAAATATATAGTTTCAAAATTTGAAATAAAGTAGAGATGGATAGCTGGATTGATCAACTAAGAAAATCCACGGTCCAACATTTAATCTCCGATTAATGTCAAACCAGTTTATTTTCAAATCTAAAATAGAATGAAAATATGAAAATTCTTTTCTCTTAATTATATTATTTAAAACTTTTTTTTCTATACTGGTAATAATAGTGACAATAACGTAAATTATTTTCTAGTAAGCATGCATTCACTGAAATAAGTCAGTGCTAACGCACCCAATAAAATAATTTGAAGAGAGTAATTTAATTACTCAAACTAAACCACATAAAAAAATAAACATAAACATCCAAATAAAATAATTAATCATATGTGTAAAAACTAAGGTGTTACATCAGGCCTTAAATATTGACCTATATCATATTAATATGTCAGGCTCAGGCCTTAAGATTGAATCAAAGCCAGGCTCATGGCTTATCAGGATCTAGTTCGACTCAACCTATTCTCATCCCTAATAGCGATTGTTTCCTGATTGTATTTAAAGGGTGTCATTATTCTTTAAATTAAAAGAATATGGATTCCCTTTCCAATGTTGCCATTCTTTCAATTAAAAGAAGACTTAATGGCAGTTCGGGTCCCCTATTATTGGCCATGTGCGATTTTGGCCCCTAAAGTTTTTTTATACACATTTGGTCCCCTTGTTTTTTCAATGTAGCAAATTTGGTCCTTCTGTTAATGTTTGCCGATTTTTTCAATTAACAACATAGAGTAACCACTCCACAAAGGGAATTTATCGGATCTGTTGTTACAACATGAAGGACTTTTTGCAGGAAGGAAATTGAAGAAAGCATGGATGTTTTGGTTTGCTATTATATGGTCACTTTGGCTATTAAGGAACGACACCATGTTCTCACGGGGAGTTAAAGACTATGACAAGGTGATAGATTTGATTAAAATCAGGGTTTGGAACTGGTGTCAAGCTAGAATGAAGAAATACTGTTTTTATTTTCTGGACTGGACTATAAATCCAATGGCATGTCTACACTATCATCTCTGATTGCTATGTGCTACTCGTAGACTCTGCACATGTTGGAAACTTAGTTTTTCTATAGTTCTTGTGTAACACCCCGATTTCTGCTGTTTCTGTATCGATAAACAAACATCTGTTTTTTTTCCTGAAACATAGAAAATGATTTTGGGAAAACCAAAGTCATATTCATATCATACTTATTTTTAATAAGTATACGGTGAAATTTTTTGTTGAAAATTCAAACGGAACCCGGTCTGCGTTTTCACTGACAGTAAGATTTTACATATCAGAAAACCTAATTTTGACCCGGGAATGAAATGGATAACGTTTATATATTATTTCCAATGATATAGGTTATTTTTAAATTTTTCAAAATAAATAAGTTATTATACTCGATTAGGGCGTAAAACCCTAAATCGCGTAATCGACGGAGTCGAGAATGGACGTGCAGAGACAAAATCCGACGTCGGATGCTAAGACCTCTTGCCACCTAGGATGGTGAGTCATGTGGATGAGTCACCCATGTCATGATTACTTTTGACAAAATATCTAGATATTTCTTTAAACTAGTGTAAAGACCGTTTTGCCCTTGGACGATTTTACCCTTGAACTTTCATCGAAATGACAAGTTTGCCCCACAATTTGTGGACACAAATCAGTCACATACTCACTCATTTCTCACCACATGTTGGTCATGATTGCTTTTTGGGAAATGACCATTTTGTCCTTATGTTGTCATAATACCACAAAAATGCCATTTTGTGAGATTACTACTTTGCCCTTAAATTTTTGTGTGTTGGACCCTTTTACCCCTCAAAGGCCACTGCCCTAGGCAGCCAAGAGGCCCATTTTCACTTCTATAAAAGGTCATCTTCATCTTCTCCATCAAGCTTTGCCATTTTTGCCATTAAAGATCTAAGTACCATAGCTTGATTTTGTGAAGGAAGTAGGTGATTCCTTGCCCATTTTTCATTTCCAAGAGGTATACCATGCTTCTCTCACTCAACCATCATCATGTTCTTCATTGATTTTTGTGATTTGAAGTCTTGATCATAGTTTTCAATTCCTAGATCTAGAAACTTTGAAAATTCATAGAAAATCATAAAAAAATCCTTTTAAAGTGAAACCAATTTCTATGATCTTAGTATCCTCTCTATATTTAAGATCCAAGAGGATATATCAAACAAAAATTTCGTGCCCTTTTATTTTGTCAAGGTCGAACCCTAGTTTCTAGTGGGGGAGGACGTTGTTCATTTTGTTAACTAGTCTTGATTGATTCAATCTTATAATTCATATATATTTTGAGTCCATGATTATTGAATCAAAATCAAATCTCTAAGACATTATTTTACTCATGGCCGAAATTATTTTCTTGAGGAGTTGAATGATTTTGTTTCATTTTTCAACTTATGATAACTTGTCTTAACTCTACACTACTCTAAAGTTATAGATCTAAGAGTATGTGGAATTTTGAAACCTCGAACCTATTTTCTTAACTTGGACCGAAACCATACCCATAGGAAATAATAGATTTTTTTCAAAGTTTAATTAGTTATGTGTTGTTTTGTGAAGGATTGTGTTAGTAGTTGTTGTTCGGAGTTCGTGGAGGAAACCGGATTTGAAAACCGAGAGTTCGTTGAATCAGAACTTGAATCTTCAAAGGTAAGGGGAGTTTGCCTGAGGAGCTTCGATAACTATGTGTATAAATTGTTTGGTGCGTTTGAAATCAATGGTTGTAGTTTGTGGTGTTTGTTTTAAAATTATTTCGTAATATTCTGTGATGCATTATTTATCTGTGAAAGCTTGCTATAAATTACGATGTGTGAATTTATTGTTGGTTGTGAAAGCATGTGATAAATTGTGTTGTATGAAATTTTCTGTTGATTTTTATGATTGGCTGGAAGCCTGACACCGGTCAGTGCTTATTGAAAATTAAGGATAAAACATTAAGAAAATTTAAGGAAAATATTATGTTTTTGAAAATTGGCGGATTTAATTTTTAAGTTAAAAATAATAATATTTTAATGAGTTTTAATAAAAGCATAAGTTAATGATCAACCGCGCGTACGTAACCGTGAAAAAAATTTCACTTTCGTACTTGTTTCAAAAACATTGGGAAAAATGGAAATAAAATCTTAATTTTAAGAAAATGTATTTTAAAAAGTGTTTTAAGATTGATAATAAATAATCTTCAAGGAATAAGGGTTTTTGCTTACCTAACGGCTGTATGAGGAAAAACGATCTTTTTACATGAGAAAAATAAATATATGGGTTGGAAATGATTTTAAAGAGAATTAAAAGATTTTCAGAAATAAAAATAAAGGGTTTAAGGGAAAAATGATTTTCGTTACGTTTTAAAACGAATTTTATCGGAAAAGGATTTTGATGGAAAAGAATTTAAGAATAGCGAAAATTTCCGACAAACTTGGATAAGTTTTCGGAGTTTTTGTTTTTGGTATTTGTGTTTCACTGAATGAAAATTCTTTGGGGAAAAATCAAGGAAAGGATAAGGACCTAGATTGCCGAGATGTCGGGCTAGTGTTCCTAAAAGGAAATTGCACTTGGAAGGGAAAGGAATTGGAATACCTAAGGAAGGGTAGTCGGGAGTTTTAAGCCTCGACAGAGGAAAAACAAACGACAAAGAACAATTACGATAACAAAGGATTTTACATGTATAGTCTGGCAAACATGCCATATTTGGGCAGACATGCCTTGGGTATCGAGCTACAATTTCACAAAGGGTTAATTGGGTAAATTGGTTAGTTACAGACCAAAGATAAATTCTAGGGTCTTTAGGTCTTAGGGACATTCGGGCTTCGAAAATCCAGCGAATACTTGGGGCCTTGCAACCTCGGGTCATGGAATTCGGTTACTCGGCACGAATGTACTCAATAGGGAACTGTTCCAATATTATTTTAGGTGCTCCATCCTGATATTCCCTGAACAATTGGAGCCGGACCTAAATTTAGAGGCCGATCTCATGAGACAATTGTGTTAAGGGTATCGCAGCCTAATCATTGCTCGAAGAAGGGAAGTTAGGAATCTCCGGAGAATAAAGGTCAAGACTCATAGGAATGGATATTGAAGTGTCATGCATTTTTGAAAAATTACGATTGGATGATCTGGTATGAATCCCATTGGTAGGAAATATTTATAATATGTATACATGGTGTTTGTTTGAGTGTCGTGCATGTAGTTATTGTTGAATACAATTAATATATGAACGGTGGATTTATGTGGACGGTGGAGTCCCATCCATTGTATTTGTTGAATATAATTAATATATGGACGGTGGATTTATGTGGACGGTGTGGACGGTGTGGTCCCATCCATTGCATTCTTATGATTCATTGTATATTTCTCCTAGGACTTAGTATAGACTTTTATTGTTCTAGGAATCAAGTCTAGAGTCAAGTATATATATATATATATATATATATATATAATATATATATATATATATATATATATATATATATCTTGTACTCCTACTCAATAATATACAAGTAAAAAGTATCCAGTTTTCATATTCAAGTTGGTATCAGAGCCTTGTTGGTTCCTGTTTGGTATGTTCATTGGGTTTCAGCTGTTGTGAACACCGGCCCACGTTTTTGAAGTTGTCTGGTGACCGGAGTGACATTGCCGTTCACCTCAGACATCGTCGACCGGACATCCGCCCAAGCTCCACTGTCACGCGCCCTCACGCGCCGTCGACAAAATTCTCACTCTCCGGCACGTGTAATCCACGCGCCGCCTTCCCGGCTTTCGTTTGCGCCGCCGATTCCGCTGCCGTGATCGCCGTCCTCCCCCGGTTCTGTTCCGCCCCTGTTTGGTTTGTGTGTCTGTCGTTGTGCTACCCCTTCATTGAATCTTGTTGCTGTTTGTATTCTGTTGCTCTTCTTCCATGGCAGAAAAGAAGAGCTTGAGCCCCTGTTTGATTTCTGGTTCCCCCACTATTGCTACCAAGTCAAATGAAGATCATCTACTTTCGGTCACTGAGTATAAGGAGTACCTTCAATTTAAAGCAACTCAACAGGCTTTTCCTTCGGCTTTTCCTTCGGCCACCATTGCTCACACTGGTAACTCTAAAGTTTGTCTCTCTCAATCTACATCTGTTGGATCTTGGATTTTAGACTCTGGTGCTTCTGATCACTGATAGCGTGCGAATGCACGTGCGATTCCGGCAAGTGTACCGGATCGTCGCCAAGTAATAAAAGATATCGATCCCACAAAGACTGTGTTCTCGAATCGCAACTAATTATCAAATCGATTAGATCTGGACTGTTTAAAAAGATTTTTATATTTTTGAAATGGTTTTTGAATTTGAATTTAAGAGATAAAACAGAATCAAACAAAACAGAAAACAAATCTTTTTGATTTTTCAGATCTAAATGGGTTCCTAGGGATTTAGGTTACCACAAGATCGTTTACGTTATGAAGTTGATTACCCTTGTTAATTAGCGAAATTGCCTTGAAGGCGAGTTTATCCTCTGATAGCTTAAGCTCCCTCTCGGGTTACAAAAGCCGTGCCCAATTGACCCGACCCCTACTCTCGTGGTAGTCGATCCCATATTGAACCCTTTGCGTTTCGTGACAACTCGTTGATCCTCGAGGGACGGCTTCTAACTCTCGTGATTTCAGTCCCAAGTCTGACTCTATAGATCCGACACCTAGGTTCACCGCTAGGTTCCTCCCTAGAATGTCTAAGTCATGCAAATAACCTAAGTTCACCTCTAGGTTCCTCCTTAGAATATCTACGTCTCGCTGATAAGCGGCCGCCGAACTTTACGTGTGAAACACACTAGAAATCCTAAGTTCACCGCTAGGTTCCTCCTTAGAACGTCTACGTCACGCAAATAAGCGGTCGCCGATTTTACGATTGATTAAACACTAGAAATCAGATCTAAAGTAAATCGTAATTAACAAAGAGTTTACATCAAATTTACATCATAAACAAACTTGGGCAGAGCCCTAATCCCTAGAAACTATGCTACTACTCACGCCTTGCCATGGAGATGACAGGCATGATTACAAATAACATGAAAATAACTAAGAGAAGAAGGAGAAGAAGAAAGAGATCCTAAATCTATGCCTAGAGTAGTAGCCCCAAAGGTCTGATGATCCCCTGTTTCTGATGCCTTGGTCCATATTTATAGAAATGGGGAAGTTAGAGTCCCAAACCAACTCAAAATCTGATCTATTTCGGTTTCTTCAGATCCAAGTAAAGCGCGTCACGGCCGTGATGGCCATCACGGCCTGGCCGTGACGGTCTCTGCCTCTGCCAATTCTGGAAAATTCAATTTATCGCGACGCGAGATATGTCTCGCGACGCGAGCCCTCAGCTTCATAGCCCGTGATGAATTTCACGGCTGGGCCGTGATGTGCTCTGACTTGTGGTGGTTTTGGGTCACGGCCGTGATGGCTATCACGGCCAGGCCGTGACGACTTCACTTCCTTTTCTTCTTTTTCAGTTTTTGCTCGATCATGGCCGTGATGGGCATCACGGCTAGGCCGTGATGGGCTCTGTTTGGCTCATTTTCTTCAGTTTTAAAGCTCCATCTTCATCCAAATTTCATCATGGTTGATCTTGAGCAATTTACCCTTGATATCTGTAAAACAACACACGAAAACCGCCTTACCCGTTCCAAAGGAAAATTAACCTAAAATCTAATAAAAATATGCCTAAACTAAATGAAAATGCATGCAAAATGATGGACAAAGATGAGGTGGAATCACACTCATCAAATCACCCCAAGCTTAAAACTTTGCTTGTCCTCAAGCAATTACTCAGGCCATAAGATATAAATCATTCAAAGCATGGATAGTGAACCAAGAACCCTAGAAGCTAATCCAAGTAATAGGCATTTTTAATAAGCACTCAAGAGATAATCAATTTCTAGTCCAATTAGAAGCTTAGGTTTTTTTTTTTTTTTTTTTTCAAGTTCATGTCCTCACTGATTTGGGCACTCATCTCACCTCACTCAAGTGTTTTAGGGTTTATGACAATTCACTCCATTTCCTCAAGGAAAGTATTTTACCATAGGCTTGACCATTAACCAAATCTCCACTTTATTAATGAAAACACTTAAGAATCAAGAGGTCTTTTCCTTTGGTTGTAATGTGGCCATGGGATTTATTGTAAGGTGGGAAAATCAAGGAAAGGGAATTTCAAGAAGGCTAGACAGATTATCAAACATTACAAAGCATGACACCTTCTAAAATACCCCTTTTTGGGCTTTGGTTTACTTTTCCACCTTTCTTCCTTCATTTAATTTTTTTTTTTTTTCTTTTCATTTCTCACTTTCTTTGTCATCCCCTTCTCCATTTTTTTTTCTTTGTTTATTTCATTTTTATTTGTTTGGAGAAGGGGAGATTTATAGCTCAAGAGAAATTACTTTCTAGCTTTTTCATCCCATACTTTTTCCAACTACCATTTTGCCCTTTTTGTAATACTTTAAAAGGTGCCATACCAAGCACTATTTATCAAATTAATTCAAGGTACCAAGAAAAGTATTTTTTCTTTAGGCTCAAAATTGGGCAACTAAGGGGTAGCATTTATCATTCAAAGCTCGGGAGGCCGGAAAAATACCTAGTGCCTCAATCATTTCCAAAAATGTTTTCAGAAATTTTTAAGTTTTGAAATGGTTTCAAGTCAAGTTCTAGAAAATACAGTCCAAGAGGAATTACAACACTCTAGCACAAGAAATGGGGTAGATTTAGTGAATACCCCTTTTGGCTCAAAATCTTACATTTAGTAGTTCAAAAATCAGTGAGGTACACAAGTTTAAGGAACCACATGCTAATTATCAACTATCAAATGATTATCTCAAGAATTTTTATTTTTAGCCATATCACAAGAATAATGAAAAATTGGGTTCAAAATTCACTATCTCAATTCATTTGGCTCCAAGTTTTTACAATCGGATGCATGTTCTAAGTGAGGGGAAATCTAGAGAATGTGATCATACCAATCTAAGCCTATGTGAATGCAACATGAATGCAACAATGCAAATGCAAAAATAAATACCCCCACCCCAAGCTTGATTACTTACATTGTCTCCAATGTAAATAATCAAGTCGGAGAGAGGAGAAAAATGGAACAACTTACCGAGTCGGTAGCGGGTGTTGGCTTCACATTCCAGTCAAAACTTGGGTAGAAATTGTATCACGGCCGTGAGGCTTATCACGGGCAGGTCGTGATCGTTTCTGATCCTCAGGAGTTGCCCTGTCACGGCCGTGATCTACATCACGGCTAGGCCGTGATGCTCTCTGATCTTGGCATCCTACTCATCACGCCCGTGATGGTTGTCACGGCTAGGCCGTGATGCTCTCTGTGCTCTTGTTTAGTTCATCACGGCCGTGACCACTGTCACGGCCAGGGCGTGATGGCCTCGACTTTATTTTTTATGCTCTTCTTTTCTTTCTCAACCTGAAAACACTAGACAAACTTATTAATGATATTTTTGCCTCTTGATCTTCTCAAATTATTCAAGAGGTTAAATCAAAAACAAAAGGAAAAGGGGAAAGAAAACTTGGGTTGCCTCCCAAGAAGCGCTTATTTATGGTCTTAAGCTTGACCATACTTCCTCAAGTCAACCGGGTCGGCTGGGCGTAGAAGTGCAGGAACACTTCTTTTCCATGGAGCTCCTTCAAATAGCCGTTTCTGCTCATACGGCCGAACGCTCCGCTTTGCTCTTTTCTCTCGGAGCTTCCTAGCCTTCCTTCCTCCCGGCGGAAGTATTGTTTCTGCATGGACAGCAATTCCAACTTCACCACTGGGTGCATCTCCAACCATGCATATCTTTGGGGTTGCTTCCATGCTAAGTTCTTTCTCTACCGCTGGAGACGTTACATCAATTCTGCACACATGGCTCTCAAAAGGAGGGTTGTTACAAGAGTTAATCAACTGAAAATTTACCCTACCTTCCTCTACATTTAGAGAGAGTTTGCCATTCCTTACGTCTATTAATGCTCCAGCGGTTGCCAAGAATGGCCTTCCTAAAATGATGGGGAATTTAGAATTCCCTTTCATGTCCAATACCAGGAAGTCGGTAGGGATGAGAATTTTCCCTACCTTTACAGGAACATTCTCTAGTATGCCTAGAGGAGTCCTAGTTGAGCCATCCGCAATTTGTAAGGGGAATTTGAATGGTCTCAACTCTTTGCTTCCCAACCTTTCCATGATAGTGAGGGACATCAAGCTCGCACTAGCCCCTAGGTCACATAAGGCTTGGTCAATTTGCACTTGTTCAATCGAGCAAGTGATGGAGAAACTACCTGGGTCTTTCAGTTTAGTAGGCATTTTAGTCTCTACATCTACTTGCTTTTTCCCCGACCAACCTCTGTGGGAAAGGTATCGGGGGGTTGGTACGGTGGTGGAGGGACATATTTCGGTTCTGGCTCTTCTTTTTCGTTCGTGTCCTCCTCCTGGTTCCACGTCCACTTCAGCTACCCCCCCCCCCAAGCTTATCATCCCTCATGTTTATGACATTGCAATGCTCTTTGGGATTTGCTTAGGGTTGCCCATGTAATGTACCCTTAGGTCTCGAGTACGTGCCTGGTTGTTGGGCAATCTGGGTTTCTAGCATCTTGTTATGAGTTGCTAAGTTGTCTACCTTAGATGCTAGATCCTTTATTGCCTCACTCACTGCCCTTCCTTGTTGTCTAAACTCCTCATTCTGTTTTGTCTGAGTTTCGACAAAACTTTCAAATAAAGTCTCGAGTTTAGATCTTTGTACCTGAGGGTACCCCGGTGTGGTTCTCTTATTACCTTGACCTTCTTGGAACTCATGGTTGAGCGTGTTGATGTAGTTGCTGTAGGAGAGGTAAGGGTTGTTCCTTCTTTGGTTGTAGGGATTTGGGGGAGCATAGTTGGGCAGCTTCGGGTTCGTATCATAGTAGTTGTTACAAGAGTTCACTTGTTCACCCGAAGCGCCGGATCCATGTGGGCATCCCATCATGTCATGTCCCTGCATTCCACAAATCTCACAAACAAGGTTAGTAGCACCTAATACACTCACATTAGCTCTTTCCAGCCGATCAAAACGTTTATTAAGTGAGTCTATCTTTGACATAATAAGATATGTGCTATTTACCTCAAACTTACCCCCCGAAATCTTGTTCGGGTTATTACCTCTTTCGGATCCCCATTGGTGGTAGTTGGTGGCGACATTCTCGATGATGTTGAATGCCTCAGTGAGAGGCCTATTCATAAACGCTCCACCGGCTGCAGAATCTAGTGACACCTTCGAAGAGTAGTCCAATCCGTTATAGAAGGTATGCACTATTAACCACCTCTCGAGTCCGTGATGTGGGCACGACTCCAGCAGTCCCTTGTATCGATCCCAAGCTTCCGATAATGATTCTCCGTCTTTCTGGAAGAAGCCGGTGATCTGGGTCCTTATGTAGGCCGTCTTGGATGGAGGGAAGAATTTCTCCAAGAACGCCTGCTCCAATTGGTCCCAAGTAGTCAAAGTGTTAGCGGGGATTTGCTTAAGCCAGGCCTTCGCCTTTCCAGTGAGAGATGAGGGGAACAATCTCAAACGCACAACATCGACTGAGGCTCCATTAATCATGATTGCATCGGTGAACTCTAAGAATGTTTCTATATGATCGGTCGGGTCCTCCGAAGGCAATCCTCCGAATTGATGTTGCCTAATCATGTTGATTAGCATGGGCGGTATGGTATAGTTTTCCGCCTCAATCTCTGGCCTTGCAATCCCAGTTCGCAAGCCTCTCGCATTTGGGGCTACGTAGTCCTTCAAAGGTTTTGTATCCGGTTGATTCGCCATGAGTGGAACGGGACTCAACCTTTCTCCCTCTCTTTGTAGTCTTCTACGTCTGTGGAAGGTCCTCTCGATCTCCGGATCAATCTCACTAAGGCTCCCAAGACTTAGAGATCTTTGCATATAACACACAGAGAGATGGATACAATAGAAGGAAAAGAAATTTTTGATTTTTTTTTTTAATTTTTTAAATTTCAGAAATAAAAATCAAATAAAAAGAAAAGGTCCAGAAAAATCAATTCAAAATTTGAATTGAGATTCGAAAAGGCACAGTCCCCGGCAACGGCGCTAAAAACTTGATAGCGTGCGAATGCACGTGCGATTCCGGCAAGTGTACAAGATCGTCGCCAAGTAATAAAAGATATCGATCCCACAGAGACTGTGTTCTCGAATCGCAACTAATTATCAAATCGATTAGATCTGGACTGTTTAAAAAGATTTTTATATTTTTGAAATGGTTTTTGAATTTGAATTTAAGAGATAAAACAGAATCAAACAAAACAGAAAACAAATCTTTTTGATTTTTCAGATCTAAATGGGTTCCTAGGGATTTAGGTTACCACAAGATCGTTTACGTTATGAAGTTGATTACCCTTGTTAATTAGCAAAATTGCCTTGAAGGCGAGTTTATCCTCTCGATAGCTTAAGCTACCTCTCTCGGGTTACAAAAGCCGTGCCCAATTGACCCGACCCCTACTCTCGTGGTAGTCGATCCCATATTGAACCCTTTGCGTTTCGTGACAACTCGTTGATCCTCGAGGGACGGCTTCTAACTCTCGTGATTTCAGTCCCAAGTCTGACTCTATAGATCCGACACCTAGGTTCACCGCTAGGTTCCTCCCTAGAATGTCTAAGTCATGCAAATAACCTAAGTTCACCGCTAGGTTCCTCCTTAGAATATCTACGTCTCGCTGATAAGCGGCCGCCGAACTTTACGTGTGAAACACACTAGAAATCCTAAGTTCACCGCTAGGTTCCTCCTTAGAACGTCTACGTCACGCAAATAAGCGGTCGCCGATTTTACGATTGATTAAACACTAGAAATCAGATCTAAAATAAATCGTAATTAACAAAGAGTTTACATCAAATTTACATCATAAACAAACTTGGGCAGAGCCCTAATCCCTAGAAACTATGCTACTACTCACGCCTTGCCATGGAGATGACAGGCATGATTACAAATAACATGAAAATAACTAAGAGAAGAAGGAGAAGAAGAAAGAGATCCTAAATCTATGCCTAGAGTAGTAGCCCCAAAGTTCTGATGATCCCCTGTTTCTGATGCCTTGGTCCATATTTATAGAAATGGGGAAGTTAGAGTCCCAAACCAACTCAAAATCTGATCTATTTCGGTTTCTTCAGATCCAAGTAAAGCGCGTCACGGCCGTGATGGCCATCACGGCCTGGCCGTGATGGCCATCACGGCCTGGCCGTGACGGTCTCTGCCTCTGCCAATTCTGGAAAATTCAATTTATCGCGACGCGAGATATGTCTCGCGACGCGAGCCCTCAGCTTCATAGCCCGTGATGAATTTCACGGCTGGGCCGTGATGTGCTCTGACTTGTGGTGGTTTTGGGTCACGGCCGTGATGGCTATCACGGCCAGGCCGTGACAGACTCTGACTTCAGCCTTTCTTCTTTTTCAGTTTTTGCTCGATCATGGCCGTGATGGGCATCACGGCTAGGCCGTGATGGGCTCTGTTTGGCTCATTTTCTTCAGTTTTAAAGCTCCATCTTCATCCAAACTTCATCATGGTTGATCTTGAGCAATTTACCCTTGATATCTGCAAAACAACACACGAAAACCGCCTTACCCGTTCCAAAGGAAAATTAACCTAAAATCTAATAAAAATATGCCTAAACTACATGAAAATGCATGCAAAATGATGGACAAAGATGAGGTGGAATCACACTCATCAATCACCTAGCTGGTAATCCTTCTCTTTTCTCTAAATTGTCATTCCCTAAAACATCTCACAGTATTACTCTTGCCGATGGGTCTAAAGCACAAGCCGCTGGTATTGGTCAAGCTTCACCTCTTCCATCCTTACCTTTAAATTCAGTCTTGTTTGTACTGGATTGTCCCTTTAATTTAATTTCAATTAGCCAAATTATTCGCACTCTAAATTGTTCCCTAACCTTTAATTCTGATTCCTTTATTATACAAGATCGGAGTACGGGACAAACGATTGCATCTGGATCTGAATCACAGGGCCTCTACTACCTTCGATCTTACTCATCCACCGTATATGTTGTTTCAGAGTCTGTCGATCTCTTACATCGTCATCTGGGTCATCCAAGTCTAAAAAAATTAAAGCAAATGGTCCCCCATCTTTCACATTTGAAGACCTTGAACTGTGAGTCATGTCAACTTGGAAAACATGTTAGAGTATCTTTTCCTAGTAGTGCTAGTAGTCGAACTATGTCTCCTTTTGATATTTTCCACTCTGATGTTTGGGGTCCTAATCGTATTCCTTCTGTTCGAGGATATAGGTATTATGTTACTTTCATTGATGATTTCTCAAGATGCACTTGGTTATTTTTAATGAAAAATCGTTGAGTTATTTGATGTCTTTCAAACCTTTTGTCCACAAATAAAGAATCAGTTTGGAAAAACAATTCATATTTTGCATAGTGATAATGCAAAAGAATATTTTTTCGCATCTTTTAAATCCTTTCTGAGTTCTCATGGCATCATACATCAGTCCAGTTGTCCTCACACACCACAGCAAAATGGTGTTACTGAATGCAAACATCGTCATCTTGTTGATACAACTCGGACTCTTTTAATAAATGTCAATGCACCCTTGAAGTTTTGGGGTGACGCTGTTCTTACGGCCTGTTATTTGGTAAACCGAATGCCATCCTCTGTTTTGGGTAATAAAATCCCTCACTCTATTTTATTTCCTAATGATTCTCTTTATACTGTTCCCCCTCGTGTGTTTGGTTCTACCTGTTTTGTCCATGATCTTTCTCCTGGTCGTGATAAGTTGTCTGCACGGGCTGTTAAATGTGTCTTTCTTGGGTATTCTCGAGTGCAAAAGGGATATCGATGTTATTGTCCCTCTACACATCGCTTTTATGTATCTGCAGATGTTACATTTTTTGAAGATACCCCCTACTTTGTCACATCAGCTACCTCCGACTCTACTCCATCTCAGGTACTGCCCATTCCTCAACTTGCACAGCCACAGGATGACCGCCCGTTTCATCGATATGGTATTTTTTATGAGCGTCGGGCTCTTAAAGTTCCTGAGATCACACCCAGTATTGATCCTCCTGATTCAGCTCCCGCTCCAATCGCTTCTCCCACTGCGGTCCAACCAGTCGCTTCCGCTGACTTACCAATTGCCCTTCGTAAAGGTAATCGTTCTACTCTTAATCCCCATCCCATTTACAATTTCCTTAGTTACCATCGATTATCTCCTTCCCATTATGCCTTTGTATCTGCCTTGTCATCTGTTACCATTCCCAAGAATGTTCAGGAAGCACTATCTCATCCAGGATGGCGACAGGCAATGGTTGATGAGATGACGGCTTTGGAATCTAATCATACATGGACCCTTGTTTCCCCTCCTGCTGGGAAATCAGTAGTTGGTTGTCGATGGGTATTTACAGTTAAAGTTGGTCCTAATGGGCAGGTGGATCGCTTGAAAGCCTGACTGGTTGCAAAGGGGTACACTCAGATCTATGGTTTGGATTACGGTGATACTTTTTCTCCCGTTACGGTGATACCAGCTGGATATTAAAAATGCTTTCTTACATGGTGATCTGGAGGAGGAAATCTATATGGAGCAACCACCTGGGTTTGTTGCTCAGGGGGAGTCAGATCTTGTTTGCAGGTTACAGAAGTCCTTGTATGGCTTAAAACAATTACCTCGCGCTTGGTTTGGGAAGTTCAGCAACGTCATCCAGCAGTTTGGCATGATTCGTTGCGAGGCAGACCATTCTGTATTCTTTAAATGCTCATCCTTGAATAAATGTATTTATCTCGTGGTGTATGTGGATGATATTGTTATTACAGGTGATGATCAAGAAGGCATTAAGGAATTGAAGCAACACTTGTTTAAACATTTTCAAACCAAAGATCTTGGACAATTGCGGTATTTTCTTGGGATTGAAGTAGCCCAATCAAGAACAGGTGTTGCCATTTCTCAAAGGAAATATGCCCTTGACATTCTTGAAGAAATAGGGATGCTAGATTGTAAACCTGTTGATACTCCTATGGACCCAAATGTAAAGCTTCTACCTAATGAGGGGGAGCCCCATCCTGACCCAGGCAGATATATAAGATTAGTTAGGAAGTTAAATTATCTCACCATGACTCGACCAGACCTTGCTTTTTCGGTTAGTGTTGTAAGTCAGTTTCTCAACTCACCATGTGACAGTCATTGGAATGTTGTTGTTTTGATCCTAAGATATATCAAGGGATCACCTGGTAAAGGGATTGTTTATATGGACAGGGGTCATACTAATATCATGGGGTATACAGATGCAGATTGGGCAGGCGATGCTAGTGATAGGAGGTCTACTTCAGGCTACTGTGTGCTTATTGGAGGTAATCTGATTTCATGGAAAAGTAAGAAGCAGAATGTTGTTGCAAGATCAAGCACAGAAGCAGAGTATCGTGCTATAGCTAATACTACTTGTGAACTCCTATGGCTAAAATATTTGCTCCAAGAGTTGAAGTTTTGTGAGATAGGTCCTATGACACTTGCTTGTGATAACCAATCAGGATTGTATCTTTCTTCAAATCCTATCTTCCATGAAAGAACCAAACATATAGAAGTTGATTGTTACTTCATCCGGGAAAAGATCCTCTCAGACATCATTAAGACTTCCTTTGTGGGTACTAGAGATCAACTTGCGGATATGATGACTAAGTCTTTACGGGGTCCTAGAATAGCATACATATGTGACAAGCTGATTGCATCAGACATATATGCTCTAGCTTGAGGGGGAGTGTTGAATATAATTAATATATGAACGGTGGATTTATGTGGACGGTGTGGACGATGGAGTCCCATCCGTTGTATTTGTTGAATATAATTAATATATGGACGGTGGATTTATGTGGACGGTGGAGTCCCATCCATTGTATTCTTATGATTCATTGTATATTTCTCCTAGGACTTAGTATAGACTTTTATTGTTCTAGGAATCTAGTCTAGAGTCAAGTATATATATATATATATATATATATCTAGTACTCCTACTCAATAATATACAAGTAAAAAATATTCATTTTTCATATTCAAGTGTTATCATGATGAAACTCAATGATGGTATCTCACCCTTGCTTTATTTATTTCCATGTTGGGTTTCTACTATGCTCCTATATATATATTCGAGTACTGATGAGCCAAATGAGTCTGATATCGTACCCGAGAATATGTTCCCTGCACTTTGACGAGGCTGATGACGCAAACGTGTGGAGGACTAACCTAGATACTTCTGCGGGCGGGGAGTTCTCGGGAGGATTTCCCAATGGGTATTCTTAAGTGTGGCCAGCTGTAGGATTCTGATTTGGGTTTACTTTTGGAAAGTAGTGCTTCTACTATATAGGTTTAGTTTATGTGTGTTTTCCTTATGCTATGGCTTAAACAAATGATTGTAATGTAAATGGCCATATGTAAAACCTTATTGATGCATATATATGTATTCGGTTGTTTGTTAATTATAACGGTTTGGGTTGTATCGTTTGAGGAAAAGAAAAAGAAAAATTTATCACTAATTTTCAAGGAAGTTAAGAAATAGAGAAAATTATATTTTTCCGAAAACAACCAGCATAATTATTTTCAGTCTTTTAGTTTCAACATGTAGTGCCAAGGGGATGTTACATGTTAGATTTGGTTTAATCCATATCCTCTAAAAACTTTCTTTCTCGGGTAGTTTCTGCGTTGGCAGCATATATGCAATGGGTGGGTGCTGCTATATAATTGGTCTTTTGTTGTATACTGTAAATGGGTTTTGGGTACCCTTGTACTCTATTCTAATACATTTTTGTTTATATATATAAAAAAAAAAAAAAACTCCTCAAAGCACACAGAATCATTGCTCTAAACGCATAGAACCTTTTATTGAGCTTTTGTGGTAAAGGATTATGTGGTGGAATAAAAAAGGTCCCGAAAAGGAGGGGAAAAAACCAATAAATAGCAGAAAGGAAACACTAAATCACGTTGAATCGGAAACACAGATGAGGGAGAACCTCAACCAGAGGAGTGATTCCTCTATATTGATCATCGAAAAGATTGACAAACATTGGACAGAAGGTCCAAATTTGCAATATTGAGAAAACATGGGGATCAAATATGCACGAAAAAAAATTAAGCATCAAAATTATATATGATCAATAAGAAGGAGACCAAAACTATAATTAAGCCTTAAAAAAATATGCATTCCCTTTACAATGTTGCCGTCAAATAGATAGCAAGTGATTTAAAGCATATATGCTTCTCAAATTTATTTTCTTCACTTTTCGTTCTTCATTATATTAGACCAACAGTTCATCGTCATTCCTTTTAGCATTAATGACAACTTTTACTTTGTTTGGGTTGATTTAATGAAATTTGACAACTTGTTAATTGCTTTGTTGATTGTGTATGTATTTATTAAGTATATTCGTTAATGAATAAAAAAAATTATATAAAGAATTGATGTATTTAATATTTAAAAAGATCCTAAAACATTTGTTATATGGATATTACTGTGGCCTTATGTTTCGGATAAATATCATTTATTTTATTTTGATGTGTCATACGTTATCCCTATCAATCAAATATTGTCACATATTCTATCTTTTTAATATGAAAAAATATTTTTACTTTTGTGTCAAAAAATTATTGGTGGGAGTGACATGTATGATACAACAAAACGAGACACTTCATCTCTATCACAAAATACCTTAAATAATAACATTAATAATTATATAATGCATGCCACTCCCCCTTATCCTTCACTCCTTTCTATTTTTCTCACTTTTGTTCATTTCAGAGTATTTTTGTTCTTCCATCCCGTCTCACTTACTGTACCGACGTGCCTTTCTTATGTCTTATTAGCAATATTCTTCTACAGTGGTACTCTTTTCCCCCTCACTAAATAAACGAAGGAAGAGAGAGAAGCCGATAAACCCTGTGTTGGAGGGAGGATTGATGAAGCACGGTGCAGCCTCACCCTGTGCTGCATGCAAGCTTCTAAGGAGAAGGTGTTCCCATGATTGTGTTTTTGCTCCCTATTTCCCAGCGGATGAGCCTCAGAAGTTTGCAAATGTGCACAAGGTGTTTGGTGCTAGCAATGTCAACAGGATGCTCCAGGTTCAGTTTTTCTTCCCACATGTCTTATTTAAGCAACTTTTGATTCTCTTATTTATTATTTAGGCAACTTTTTTTTTTTTACAGATAATTCATATTAGATACGACATCACTAGCAATTTTTTTTTAAAACAAAGTTTATATTTGTGTGATCTGCATTAATACCATATTCCATATTCATATAAATGCCTGTACTTTTTATATTTAATGATTAATTTACCATACATAATAGTCATGATGTGATTGATGATATACACATATTGGTGAATCTATTTTTTCCAAAAAAAAATTTATGATAATTATTACAGATGCAACAAGTACTTATCACTTTTGTTCAGATAAGATTTTTTATTTTTTATTTTTTTAAAAAGAAGGAGATAATCTCATTCTAAGTCTAAACCTTTATTGGCAATTAGGGGTGTTCATCAATCGATTCAAACCATAAAAATCGAATCGAAAAATCGAAAAACCGAAAACCGAAAAAACTGAAAAACCGAAAAAAACGCAATTTTTTATTGGATTGGATAGGATTTTGGATCTTATAGTGAAATCCAATTCAGTCCAATCCAAACCGATCTATTATATACATATACTATTCTTTTTGAAATTATAGTATTATTCATACTTAAACATTATTCTACATACTTTTATATCCCTCATTCTCTTTAATATTTTGTTGGAATGACATATATAAGACTATTTAGAATAAATATTAATGTCTTGAAGTTATATTTTACTAAAAGTTTTGATGCATAACATATATATATTTGGTTGAGTAATCATGAAAAATAGGAAAACAATTAAATAAATTTGAAAAATAATTATCTACAATTTATTTGTAGCTGATTCAAGGGAAAAAAAAAAGGATAAGTGGGAGTAGATATAGAGAATTAATATAAAAGAATGTGTTAAAAATATCAATAATTTTTTTCTTCTCAAACTCCCAAATTAAAACAAAGATTATCTTTTACCACTATTAAATAAGTAGAAATGACACTTGACATTAGAAAAAAAAGTATGACAAAAACCGAATTATCCAATCCAATCCAAACCGCATTTGATTGGATTGGATTGGATCGGATCAGATTTTTTGAAGGAAGCAAACCGATCCAATCCAGACCGCACGATGTTTTCATCATTGGATCAAATAACTTTTTAGCTCAAAACCGATTCAATCCAATTCGCGAGCACCCCTATTGACAATGCATTACAACTTTTAGATCTTTAAAATTCTATCTAAAAACTTATTTTCATTTGGATAGTGTTTGATATCAGTCATATAATTTTAATATTTTTGAAAAATTTGGATGATAATAAAAGTTTTTCATATTTAATATAAAAGTTAAAAAAATCATTCTTATATATTAAATATGTTCATAAATAATTTTTTGTTAATAAAAGTTAACAATTTATTATAGGATGAGAAAGAAATAGTCCTAATAATCAAATTAGTGATTCTCACACGTATGAAACACTGATTTTTATTTGGATTCAAATACTATTAAAAAATAATTGACTGATTTTTCAACTATATTATTACTAGATTCCATTTTTAAAATCAATCTTGAAAACATATATATTTTCACCCCACGTAAAAAATTTTGAAAAATGAAATTGAGTGCAAATAATTTTGAGCAATAATATCAATATCTTAATTATGAATAACTAAATAAATAAACGTTTTTCTAGCAAGCCACCGACGTGGCTTTTTCTTAAGCGACCCTTGAAAATTTTCGAAAGGCAATGAGGATTCGATGCCTTATCGTAACCTCCTCATCTCCTTGTCTGCTTTTTGATATCTTCATTCCTCAAATAATGGCCACTTTAAGCGGTATCTTGTATAAGTTTTAAAATTTTGTTTTCGGGAGTGTAACATGAAAATAATTTTTTTTCATATATTTGATACAAGTTTTAAAAAATTATTGTCAAGCACAAAAGATGTCAGGAATTAAAACTAGTGAATGATAGCTAAAAACTTTATTTTCATGTGTAAATGCGGTAAGGAAATATTCTTGAAAATGATATCCGCAATAATATAATTTATCCAGGAATAAAACATTTTATAAGATCTGATTGCTTTGTTTCTAATTTCTAATTTTATGTTGTCAATCCATATAGATCATCATATATATGACTTGTGATTTTTAAAGTAATTATGATTGGACTTAAATATTTTTAATAATGTAATATTTTGTAATTGATTGAAAATATAACAATAAAAATACATAATAATTAAATTCTATTTCAAAAATTAACCTCTTCTTTCTTCATTATAATTTTTGGCCATTTGGGGTGAGCCAATAGCCCAATGGGAGCTTGTAAACGTGATTTTGGCACGCCGAAGTCAAGGTCAAGTGTAACACCCCGTTTTTTCAATAACAGTTAATTTATATGTTTAATTATTTATTTTGGATTGATTATTTAATTGAATAGTTGATTTTTATTAAGTGCGTTAGCAGTGTCTTATTATTTCAGTGCATACACGCTCACTAGACAATAATGTTATGTTATTGTCACTACTAGTATTTATTTCAGTCCATGTCCCCCTCCCTTGCTACTCTGAAACCTCACCGCACCCACCACCACTAGACCGCCGCAGGAGCCGTGCGGCCGTAGCGTTCCGTCTGCCCCTCTCTGCTCGCGTTCTTGCATGCGGCTTTGGAGCAACTCGCCCCGGTTCCAACATTTTCTCTAGCGCCACCCTCTACCGCCGCGACAAGGACCTTCTGATCATTGTCCATGGTGGTCTTCTACCATACCTTAGGGTATAAACCTTCTTTTCCTCCTTACATGAAGTTCACTCTTGCTTTTGTTCATGGGTGTCTCAGAACCGCGTCATAGTCGTGCCGCCGCCTGCCGCCGCGCCAGTTGGCCTTCCAGCCACCATGTTCTTTCCTCTTCACTTTGGGTAAGAGTTTTACCCCTGATCTCTTCTCTATTGTAAATCCCTAAATTGATTTTGAAAACCCTAACCCTAACTCTTTGATTTCATACTGTGATTTGAAATTAAAACTTGTTTTTATGCAATTGAGACGGTAAATCAGTGCTCTATTAAGTTAATTTTTTTATCCTTTGATCAAATGATTTTTTCTCAAATTGTGTTTATGAACCCTAAAGCCCCAATCTTATTTTAATTGAAATTAGTTATGTTTTTGTGTAATAAAGTGTTTTAATCAGCTTAGAGTAAGTGTTTGATGATGAATGATCGACTGCTAGATTTGTCTGATTGTTGGAACTACTTTGACTCCTATGAGATGTTGTTGTGGTTGTGGTTATTTGGGGGAAACAGGTTTTATGATTTTTGGGAGTGGATAGGAGCTGGTTAGAGGAAACTAGAACGTCGAGTTGGGGTTTGAACTTGAACAGTTTCGTGGTGAGAGGAGCTGATTTTTGAATGTGTCAAGGAGAGGATCCATTCTGGTCTTCAAAGGTAAAGGGAGTTTACCTGAAGAGTTTTAGTAGTTACATACTTATTGTTGTGTTTGAATATATGTTAATTTTTAAATCTTTGTAATGATGTCTTGCTTGAATTGTTTAGAGTTTGATTGAAGTTTTAATGTTATTCTTCGGAAAATGAGAAGAAAATCCTAAATGATAAAAGTGTGAAGATAGAACAAAGTTAGGAAAGAAAGAAATGGGAAATATCAAAATTCAAGAAAATGTTTAAAGAATTTTTGAAAAGAAAAGTCTTTTGAAAACAAATATTTTCTTTTAGGCTTTACAAAAGTGGTTTCAAAAATGGAAAAATTAAGAGAAAATGCCTCTTTGACAAATCGATTTGTAAGAGTTTTGTAGTTGGTTTTAAAGTGAGAAAATAATTTTTGAAGTTTTCTAAGTTTACGGTAAATGGATTTATAAAAGAAAAGGTTTTGGTAAAAAATGTATTTCTAAGAAGGAAAAGTATTTGACACAAAAATTTAGAAACTCGTGAAATTTTGTTTTTCGATTTAGTTTTCACTGAACGAAAACCTCTGGAAAGAGAGTGAAAAAGAAAGGACCTAGTGCTCCGGATTGACGGGCTAGAGTTCTTGTTTTGAGTTTTGTGAAAAAGAATTTTGTGAAAAAGAAAGGACCTAGTGCTCCGGATTGACGGGCTAGAGTTCTTGTTTTGAGTTTTGTGAAAAAGAATTTTGTGAAAAAGAAAGGACCTAGTGCTCCGGATTGACGGGCTAGATGTAATATCCTGACTTCCATAAGGATACTACTAACTAATAATATATATATACCTGGTTATAGCATCAGGAACAATAGTTAAACATAGGAAATTTTAAAAATAAGTGAAACAAATTTATACAAGATATTTTTGTAGAGTTGAACATATAATTGGAATTAATTTAATACAAATAACCATTTAACCCCTAATCAACAATTCAATTTCATGCAAATATTGACTCCTGGTAAGACTCCAACTTTGATCCGGCTATGAAAACTAACATATCTTGGGACTCTATTGGGTGACTGTCAAGCAATCTCCCGAACTTGCTTATCAGTTTCCAAGATGTACCTGTTATCTGAAACAAAGAGGAGCCTAGTGAGAAATGAATCTCAATGAGTTCCAAGCAAAGCATATTAGTAAACAATATATTGTGTTTAATTGTCCTCGTTGAATTACACATACTTACTTATATGCACACATCAAATTAACCTCACGTGGTGGTAAAGTTTCTCATAGCCAACTTACCTCTCCATTTTGCCAGGTGTGCACTCCGTGGACTAAAGCAGGCTAAAGTAGGACTACTCAAACTTTATATCACTACGGAATTATTCTCTTATAACTCACCCTTTCATCACCAGCCCTTTCTACTGGGTCCTTACTTGGATTGAGTTATTTACTGAATGTGAATCTAAGCATAGGCATTTTAAGTAGAAAAATCTTTACTAGGTACCTCAAGTGTGAGCGGAAATAAGGCACGCATAGTTTAAACTGGTTGATATGGCGATCGAGCTCTATGACAACAATTAGGCGTCCCTTAATTGCTAGTACCATATCCTAGCCTCCAATAATGAAGGACTTACAAAACATCTCACCCACAATCAAAATTGTGGCCTTAAATAATGGCTAGAATAGTTTTGAAACCTTAGGCTTCACTAAACATAGACCATTTAAAGTTTTTAATGCCATGCTATGATTCATTTTCTGGTACTCTTCTCAAATGGAAGTCAAATGCATTAAATATTCATCAACCATACCAATTGCACATGAACAATATATAATCTCTCAATCAAGTATTCAACAAGGGATAAGGCATCAACAACATAAGCAGAATTTCAGCAGTTTTCAGTTAACTTCTATGATTTTATTAAAATACCAAACGAAGTCAGATTTGGACAAACGACCCCTCTATGGAAAGCTAAACAAGTATAGTTTATGAATAAAATTTTAGTCTTTAAGAATAGCCTTCCAAAAATTACAGTTTTAACAACCAAGCTTCTGCACACAGAAAACAGGGCAGTTACAATACTCCAACTTATAACAGGTTTTTCTTCATCTATACTCAGTGTAAAACAGCCAAACAAGTACCTAATTTGTAGCATTTCGAGTCTATTTTCAAGAAAAACAAGAATCATGCCGAACAAAGCCCTATAGAAATAATTATAAGCAAAATACTGCACATATGTTTATACGGGTTTCAGACCAGAAATTTCATTTGGGACTTTTCACAAACAGATTACATGCATGCAATTGAAATAATTTATATCATCAATATGTACTCAATTGACTTCATATAATCAACATGCAGATGACAAATCAAACAATAAAAGCAAGCAAATCAAAATTCCTAAGCTTGGATTTATGGTTACCAAGCACTAAGCTAAGGAAACTCACCTAACCAAGTAGCGAATTGAAGGTGGTGAGTGTTGATCTCCCTGTGCTTCCTAATCTGACTTGTTCTTCAGTTTTCGAAATTTTATTTGAAGGAAGCTAGAGGTCTTGCATGTTGTCCTTCTTGTTTGATTTAGGGTTTCAAAACTGAAATTTGGGGATTTCTTGAAATTTAACATGATAATGGTGAGGAATCACTCACCCACAAGAAAAGAAGAAGAGGTGGTGTGGTTGGGCTGTCCGACGCGGCGGCAACAGTGGCGGCACGGCGGAGAACGCAGTGGCTGTAACACCCATGGATGGAAAGGAAGATAAATGCCATAGAATGAAAGAAAGAGTTTCAAACAACCAAGAGGAAGGAAAAACCACCATCAACGGCAGCAAGAAAAGCTCACCGCGGCGAAGAAGAAGGCGTACAGCAGCAAAGCAAGTAGCCAAAACACGTGCAGGGTCGCGGCTATCTCATCCCTACGCGGCACAGTCGAACGGCGATGGCGACGATTTGGACAGCAGTCCTAGGGGTGGCGTGCGATTTCTGGCAGCAAGAGAGAGGGAGGAGATGAGATGAAGTAGAAGGAGGAGGAAGAAGGTCACCACCAAGGGAGAGAAGGAGGTGTTTCTGTTCTTGTGAAGAAGAAAGAAAAAGAAAAATAAAGTGAAGGTGGTTTCCGTGCGCGTAACAGAGTGGAGAGGAAGGAAGAAAATTATTATTTTTTTATTAATAGTAGTAGGTACAAAATGAGTAGTAACTATTAAGCCTAAAATAAACATGTTTTTAGTTTTTGAATCTAAAAATAAAGATTGATAAATATATGATTTCGAAATTCAAATTAGAGTAAAGATTAATAGTTGAACTGATCAACTAAGAAAATACTCGGTCTAAAATTTAATCTCCGATTAAGGTCAAACCAGTTTATTTTCAACTCTAAAATTAAATAGGATGAAAATATGAAAATGCTTTTCTCTTAATCATATTATTTAAAATATTTTTCTGTACTGGTAATAATAGTGACAATAATGTAACTTATTGTCTAATAAGCGTGCATTCACTGAAATAAGTCAGTGCTAACGCACCCAATAAAATAATTTGGAGTAATTTAATTACTCAAACTAAACCACATAACAAAATGAACATAAACATCCAAATAAAATAATTAATCATATGTGTAAAAACTAGGGTGTTACACTAGAGTTCTTGTTTTGAGTTTTGAGAAAGTAAAAAGGACCTAGTGTTCCGGATTGACGTGCTAGAGTTCCTATTCTAGTTTCGAGGAAAGATAGAACCTAGAATTCCGAGACGTCGGACTAGTGTTCGGTTGTGAAGGAGATTGTGAATCATGGATTTTATTGATAAAATCCTATGTGAGTATTAAAGTTTAATTTAATACTTGATTTAAAAGTAGTCGAGAGCATAAGCCTTGACGAGGAAAGAACGATGCTAAAAAGAAAAATGAAAATGAGAACACCTTGTTTTACATGCATAGTCAGGCTTTTATGCCGTTGTGGCAGACGTGCCATTGTGTATTCGAGCTACAGTTTCACAAAGGGTGAACTGACAAACTGAATAGTTACGAACCAAAGACGGCTCCTTTAATTTTTGGGTCTTCAGGGACATTCGGGTTCGAAATGATTGGGGCTTTGCAACCTCTTGTTGTGGAAATCGGCTACCATGCTTAAAACACTAGTGGAAAATATACATTAGACGGTAAAGGTTTACGTCAGTTAACCAAAAGCTAGACGTTAAAAAGGAGGCGGTGGCAGTTTTGTAAATATCAGGCTTCATTAATTCAATTTTAACGTCAGTTGTTTTAATGACTGACGTTAAAAGTGAAGTGACTCACTTTTAACGTCAGTTCAATAAAGAACTGACGTTAAAAGTGAACATTTTAACGTCAGTTCTATAAAGAACTGACGTTAGAAGTAAGTCTCTTCACTTTTAACGTCAGTCCCTACATCAACAGACGTTAAAAGTTATTTTAATAATTTTTTTTTATCTAGTATACGATTCCTTCCGCATTGCCTTCCTCAAAGTTTCAGTTTCACATGAATTGCTTTGATGTTTTGTGTTTTTGTTTTGAAAACTAAAATATATGTGCGAAGTATAAGTTGAATCAATAACCCAAACCGGATCTCATTCATGAAGTGTAATACAGACTGATCGATACAGAAGATTGAAAGGGTTTAAAATCCTATAAAAAGTTACATTGAAAGGTTTTAAAATCCTATAAAAAGTTACATTGAAAGGGTTTAAAATCCTAAACATTAAAGCTACATCCCATCAGAGAGTTTTATGAAATATGCCAAAGGGAAAACTATATATACTCCGAAGACCTCGAAAAAGCTGGGGGCATGAGAGAGCTCAAGAGAGAGGCAAAAACAGGTGCACCGATCCGTTTCAAGTAAAGGTAGTGGTTCCCAGAGACTTCCAAGACGGTCACTTGCTGCCAAAGCCGAGGTTTTGGAACTATGACCCCGAGCACTGATTAGCCCTCCAGCAGCTGATTCTCCCGAAGGTGATAAGGTGAGCAACTCACACAATGTAATTTA
Source organism: Sophora flavescens (assembly GCA_030762895.1). Lineage (NCBI taxonomy): Eukaryota > Viridiplantae > Streptophyta > Magnoliopsida > Fabales > Fabaceae > Sophora > Sophora flavescens. The sequence goes on from CM061062.1 coordinate 114,046,691, forward strand.
CTCAGACTTATCATCCATGCAATGTAATTTACTCAAACTCAGAAGTTGTTTGACCATTAAGACAAAGACCTTTGAGTCTAGGAATAGGAAGAAAGAGTGATGAAGTTAATCTCACTACAGAGCCATATTGTGAAGCATAAAATTAAAAGGATGGAAGGAAGCTATTTATAGGAGCATGGGATGAAGTTACTAAGCTATTCTGATTTTGTTGAAAACTTACCTATAAACTTAATGCTCATTAAGAGGATTGAGTTATAAGGTGCATGGGTAAGTAGCACAGTACAGTCAAAGGAATGAATGTTTTTGCAGATATCTATACACTTTTAACGCCGCTTTTTTAAAAAAGCGACGTTAAAAGTGTTTTTAAATAAAAAATATTAATTGTTAACGCCGAGTTTTTTATACAACCGACGTTAAAAGTTTGATTTTTACTTGATTAAATAAATAGCTGACGTAAATAATCCTATATATTATAAACGTCACGAGAATGAATATTAGAAATAATGTAATTAATATACGGAACTTGGCAGTCATCAATTAAGTTGACGTTAAAAATGAGGTGGTGGGTAAACTATTTGCGTCGATTCTATAAATAATCGACGTAAATAATTATGAAACTCATTTCATTGGTTGTCATGTCCCCGTTGTCCCTCTTAACGCAGATCACTCCATATAGTACTGCAGTTTATTTCTAAACCTTTTTTTTATACAAGTTTATTTTTAATTTTTATTAATTAGCTTGAATTAGTAAACAAATTATTGTGCAAATTAAAATAAATAAACACTTAACATAAAACAAGTTATATGTATAATCAAATCGTATGACATTGAAGCGATTCATAAGTTAAAATTACATCATTAAAAGATAAAAAATTTCTGCAACATAACCCTAAAATATAAAAAAGTTTCTGCATCATCATTTTCTTCTCAGTCCTGTCATCAGAAACTCCAATGGATGCATCACTTCCCTCACTTGAATTCCAAGATGCAAAGTAAATCCTCAGTCAATAGCAGTGAAAGCAAAGTGAAATGGATCTTTGCATCTTTCTTCTTCAGTGGAGTTCCTTGATGCATCATCTTGAATCCACAATCACTTGCTTCCAAAGCAAAGTGAAAGGGATGACGGGGATGAAATAAAGTGAGAGAATCACATTACGTGATTCACCCAACCTTAATATCCATGCAATGTAATTTACTCAAACTCAAAATTTGTTTGACCATTAAGACAAAGACCTTTGAGTCTAGGAATAGGAAGAAAGAGTGATGAAGTTAATCTCACTACAGAGCCATATTGTGAAGCAGAAAATTAATTAAAAGGAGATGGAAGCTAGGAAGCTATTTATAGGAGCAGTGGATGAAGTTACTAAGTTATTCTGATTTTCTTGAAAACTTATCTATAAACTTAATGCTCATTAAGAGGATTAGGTACAAAGGTGAATGGGTAAGTAGCACAGTAGTCAAGGGAATGAATGTTTTTGCAGAAACTAATAAACCTTTAACGTCCGTTGTGTAATACAACTGACGTAAGAAGTTGTGAGTGTTTTTAACGTCAGTTTCTTAATACAACTTACGTTAAATATATGACCTTTAACGTCGGTTATTACTAACAACTGACGTAATAAGTGTGAGAGTTTTTAACGTCCGTTTATCAAGACAACTGACGTTAAATATATGATATTCAACGTCAGGTTTTACCAAAAACTGACGTAAAATGTTGTTTTATTTTAATTATAACGTTTACCCCCGCGCGCCTCCTCCACTACTCTACGTCTTTTCTCTTTTCATCACGCTCAACCCTCACTCTCGCTCTCACTCTGCCCTAATCGCGAGCTCATCTCCACCGCAACCACCGCGAGGGCTTCTTCGCCACCACCGTGAGGTACACTCTTAACCCTAACTCTGTCTTTCTCGCTCCTTCTTTGCAATAACTTGACATCTCTCTTTCCCCTGGCCTTCCCACGCACTAACTCTCCTTGTCCCTCTGCTCTCAGTAACCACATCGAACGTTGGCCACCACTCGAGCTTCCCCGCCACCACCACGCGAGCGCCTATTTCTGGTGAGTCTTTAATTAGGGCACATTTTTTTATTCACGGTTTTGAGTGCATGCATGTTGCTCTGCTGGTTTGAAACTGTAGTCTCAGTAGTTGAAACTTGAAACTGTGAGTTTGAGTGGTTTGGAATGTCTCTAATTTTGGTTTTGAGTGTATGTTGAAACTGTAGTCTCAGTAGTTGTAACTTTAAACCATGAGTTTGAGTTGTTTGGAATGTCTCTATTTTTGGTTTTGAGTGCATGTTGCTCTGTTGATTGATCTGTCACGGCCGTGATGCTCATCACGGCTAGGCCGTGATCGCCCGCCTATGAGGGTCTGGTTCAGTTGGCACGTTACGGCCGTGATGGACATCACGGCCAGGCCGTGACCAGTGCTTGGCAATCTTCAAAAACTATAGTTTTCAATCTCCCGTATTGTCCTTATATTGGATATATAGATGTTTTGTATATCTACAGGACCTATCTAGTTATTTTTATTTATACTTCTGTATTTATTTTGAGTTATAACCTATGTTAATACATATATATTGTTTTTGAACAGGCATACATATGGATCAATCGGATAGCCCACATGCACGGGAGGACACCGTGGGGGTTTCGCAGACCCGATCACGCCTACGCCCTTGATTCTAGTGTAAGTTTACATGCATGTTATATACTATCTTTAGTCCTTCTTGTTAATGTAAGTTTATAATGTTACAACCCTCTATTTTATCATTTTTTTTGTCCATACAGACATCACAGGCTCATAGGAAACGGGGTAGAGGAGCCACCTCGTTGAAGAAACTAGAGAAGGACAGGCAGAGCGGACAGAAGCTTGAGGTGTCCTTCGATGCTAATCTAAATGCCCAGGGACCCCGTGCTAAAGAATTTAATAAGTGGGTGTTTCTATAAGCGAAGCAGCACGTAAGCATCAACTACAACCACTGGAATGACGTTCCACAGAACGTTAAGGATCAGATTTGGGAGGCTATCACGGTATTTTACCTTTACATTCGTTTGATTTACATTATTCGATAATTAATTATCCGAGTTATAATCCATCCAGTTGTTATATATGTATCTAATGTGTAGGTAGCTTGGACTGTGCCAAATGATGAGGATCATCGTCATAAATGTATGAAAATGGCATCAAAGCGTTGGAATGGGTTCAAGCATGATCTTACCAGGTACTATCTATCTGGGAAGAAGCGGCTTGATAAAATGTTCTCGGATTATCCCTGGATTGATCAGGATACTTGGGATATGTTTGCCAGGAGTCGACAAGATGAAGAATTTCAGGTTGGTTGATTAAGTTAATTTTGTATGCTTATTATAGATCATTTAACTATATTTAATTATGTGTTTTTGTTTGAATAGGCTAAGGCAAATAAGGGTCGGCAGAATCAGGCGAAGAACGTCCACCGCCACACCATGTCTCAGGGTGGGTACCATACTCGGATCCAGCAGATGATGGCGGATAGGGGGTGAGGCGAAGCAGAAAGAGCACTCTGCTAGGATTGAAAGAGGAGAGGTGCACGAGGGCACACCATCAAGTCCTCCATCGGACATCGACCGCGAGGATGTCTCGGTTAGCCGCCCGCATGACAAAGGCGGGATCTTTTAAAGGCGATGCCACTCGCGAAGTGGCAGATAAGATTGTAAGTAAATAATTAACTTGATTTCAATTGATATTTGTATAGATATTTGCAACACTTTTCACTTGCACGTTTTTTCATTTTTTTTTCATTGTAGATGGATCTTAAAGCAAAATCCTCCCAGGGCGCATTCGTCCCTTCTGGACGGCAGGACGTCTTGATGATCGCTTCTAGGCAAGAAAGACCATCCTGGTCGGGTTCTCGGTGTTCCCGGGAACGTGACCATCAAACAATATTATGGCAAGTCTGCTTCACAGCGGGTGGTCAATGAAGCATCAATTTTGGCTGACATTACTCAGCACCTCATGACCAACCCAAATATTACAACACATCTGATGCAAGGCTTAATAGCCAACCCAGAATTCAAGCAGGCGCTTGCCAGAGAGCTTTCCTCCGTCGGTACATCCCAGGACACCGCAAGGCTTGCCAACGCTTCACATGTGAGCACAAAAGAGAGTTTTAGTATGGCACATGTGGAGGACGATGAGTTGGCAGCTAGGGTGCGGGAGTTGGAAGTCCAGCGCCATGAGCATGAGTTGGAAATGAAAAGGCGTGAGCTTGAGTTGGACTCCAAACGACGTGAGCTCGAAATGTTAGCAAAGGTATTTATTCATTATTAATGTCCAAATTAGTCAAATAATTATTTGTGTTTTTTTAATTATCAAAAACTTATATATTTTATTTTTCCTAAACTGAAGGCCAAGTCGACGTCGGTGTCACTGTCACCTATCAATCGTTTGTTCTCACTTGGTGAGGATTATGCGTATGAGATTTTTGAATGTCCATTGGATCACGATGGATGGGTGGCACGCCTGATCAACAGAGGATATTTTCCTTCGTTGGTGACGATCTTGGGAGCGCTGCGAGAAATAACGTCTGGATGAACAAAGAATGTCATCGGTCTCACTGTGCACGTAAGTTAATTTCAATTTTATAACTTATTTATTTTTGGTATTTTTCCATTTAATAATTTATTTTAATTTCAATATATATATTATGTAATTAACATCCACACCCTTTTCATATCTTAGATATCTCCATCGTCTTCAGCTTGATAAGGGCGTTGCATCAGTTTACGGTTTCTTAGATCCGTCAATCCTTCTGCCCGAGTTCTTTGCTGGCGATGCATTGAGTAAATACATAGGGAAGTTGTTGGGAGACAATCCGAAAGAATTATATCTGGCTCCCTCTTTGTATGGATGACCATTGGCAGTTGTTGGTACTTCACCCGTCTAGGCATACTGTCATATTCTTCTGCTCTCTCCACCATGATCCGCCACCAAAGGTGGTGGAAGCTGTAAATATGTAAGTAACTAATCTTAAATTTAATCTAAGTTTTAATATCATTTGTTTTTAGTTTATTACACACATGATAAATGAGTTTGTTAATTGATCGACATGATTATTTGTTTATGATAGCGCGCTAAAGGCGAGTAGCATAAGTTGCGCCAACGGGAGAAGTAGGACTTCTAAGGCTAAAGCAAATCCTGTATGGAACATCCTCAAGGTTTGGTAGTTTATTTATCAAATAATTATTATTATAATTACTAATTTATGTGTATATTCAACTGACGTTGAAATTAATTTTGTTGGTCGTGCGGCTATTATGTGATGCTTCATATGCTGAACATAGTCTCCGCATCTATTACGGATGGATGGAAGAAGGTAATATTTAAACAACTTGTTAAATTATATATTATAGTTTTGAAGATGACTTGCGTTGATGTTATTGTTATTATTTGAACGTGTGTAGGCATTTAACGACCAATCGCCTCTTCAAGAAGATGACTTTAGAGACTTGAGGATGCGCTTCGCTAAATTCTTCTTCAAGTATGCGGCTGAAAAAGGAATTGCCAACATACCTCCGCACTACTTAGATAAATAGTTTTTTTGTTAGACTTTAGAAACTAATTAATAACATGTATATATATATATATATATATCCTTAGATAGTTTTGTTTTTTAGACATTGGAACTAAAATTTATTTATATATATACATGGGTTTTGGTTTTAAGTCCCCCCATTGTTCAATTTTCCTTTGCAATTCTGTAATGTATGTGATATTCTGTGTTACTGGGACTGAATGCAGGGATAGCTGAGGGGAGTGATATGGGGAGTGATATTTTAAAACTGAATTTAAAAAAAAAAAACTATTAACGTCAGTTGTATCAAACAACTGACGTTAATAGTATTTTATAAAATATACAGTACACTATTAACGTCAGTTGTTTATTACAACTGACGTTAAAATTAAACATTTAACGTCAGTTCTTTATAACAACTGACGTTAGTTTTAACAAAATCAACGTCCGTTGTATTAAAGAACTGACGTTAATTTTGACAGAATTAACGTCAGTTGTTTAAAAAACCGACGTTAATTCTTAAAAAATTAACGTCGGTTTTGTTAAGGAACTGACGATAATAGTGTTATATTTAACGTCAGTTCTAAACTGACGTTAAAATATTAACTATTAACGTCAGCTGTATTTACGTCAGTCAGTATTCTGACGTAAAAAATCAATTTTAACTGACGTAAAAAGCACTTATTGCACTAGTGAAATGTACTCAATCAGGAACTATTTTTTATTATTTAGGTGAGATACGATACCCCAGAACAATTCAGGATCGGACCTAAATTGAGAGGACGACCCAAAACGCGCGAGGCAATTGTGTTATGGACATTATCGCGATCCTATCATGCTCGACGAAGGGAAGTTAGGATCTCTGGAGATAGTGAACTAGATAGTGAATATTGAAGTGACATGAAATATTTTACAAAATGCATTTGATTGTCGGGAATGGATCCCTGTGTTTATGGTTATGATATATTGTATGTCATTGTGTGAAAGTCGTGTATGTGACTGCTATGATAAAACTCATGTCGGTATCTCAACTTTGCATTATTTCTGTTTGGTTTCTTTTGTGGTATTTTGGGTTTGAGTGTACAGATGTTGCTGAGAAGTTCTCAGCTTCACTCGGGGATATTAGCCCCAATCCCTGAAGATGTCTGATGTTAGTTATAACGGTGAGAATCATGGGGTCTTCCCCATGAATATCTTTTAGTGCGACCAGCTTAGTTTATCGAGTAAATTTTATTTGGAGAAAGTCTTAGTTATAGGTATTATGACTCTAAGTCTTTTATTGGATTACTGTTATGCGTATGTATGTTTATGGCTCGGAGAGCCTCTATTGTGGATGAAATGTTTATGGCTTGGAGAACCTTTCTTTTGATGAAAATATAAATATTTTAGTATGTGTTTTTATTTTGGGATGTTGAAATTACAGAGGAGACTCTGTCGAAATTTTTGTAAAAGTAATAGATCTGTACTTAAGTACATGTATATAAATCATTTTCCGAAAGCAAACCAACTATTATTTTATTTTAATATGTTATTACGAAATTAAGTTAGTCATGTAATACCCAAGGGGGTGTTACATCAAGCACAAATTGTAACACAACATAACAAGCAATGTACACATTTGTGAATCACCCCTTTGTTTGAGAAAATAGATCATTGCGCACCCAAACACAGGACCTTCACTTTCTACTATCAAGTATCAACAAAAAAATATGTTGACACTCTGCTTTTGCACCACGTGAGCCTGTCTCTAGAAAGTAATTTTTTAATCAAAAGTAAACAGTAATATAATATGTGAGTAAAATTGTTTATTTCCTTGTCAAAGTCCATTTTAGCCTTACGAATTCAATTTTCTTGTCTTTTACTTTTGCTACAATTAAATTTTTTTTTTCCCTTCAATCAAAGCATGTAATGAAACGTGAAATTTGCAGGACCTACCAATGCATCAACGAGGGGATGCAGTGAGTAGCATAGTGTATGAGGCCAATGCCAGAGTCCGAGACCCTGTGTATGGGTGCGTAGGGACCATCTTTTCTCTTCAGAAACATATTGATGTGCTACAGGCCCAATTGGCTCTGGCCCAAGCTGAGGTGGTCCACCTAAGGGTGCGTCAAGCTAGTTGCCTTTCTAATCCTGGGCTTAGCCCAACTAATAGTCGGTCTCCATCATCCAAGATCATGGGCTCCCATTCCAAGCCTATTTTTGACATGGACATGATGGGGGGCCAGGCTAGCTATGGTGATTCAATGTGGTCATGACTCATGTCTCATACTAATTATACAATTATATTATAGTATAGTTTCTATTTAGTGGAACATAGGAAGGAAAAAAAAATGATTTCTACACTTACACTTTAGGTAAGAGTAGGAACAGCGGTGGTGGTTGCAACGGAGCTGCCATGGCGAGGAGCTGCGGCAGAGGTTGTTCGCCCGCTTAATTAATTTAGTTGTTGTAAAGGGGTTTTTTCATTGACGACATATGGTTATGTGAAGGACAAGTTTATTGGGTGATTGTGGAATGTTTATGCAAATGGTTGACATTTATATAGATTTTGATCAGTAATGTTGCTTCTTTCAGTATTGCCATACATAACATTTTGAAGTTTAAGCATTATTGTGGCTTTGTTATCTCTTTGTTCTCTTTCATTTACTTTGTTTTGCTGTTAATTTGTTTGTCTTGGATCAGGATTCTCTACTTTAAAAAAAAAACATACATTCATATATTTATGCATTAATATATCCTTGGATCAATCCTAAGCTTTCTCAAACATTTTTTCGTGATTAATTATCAAACGGTACATTAATACATGAATATATGAATGTCTAATATTTTGAATGCATCAAATCCATTTTCGTCTCTCGGAGAGGAGAGGACATGTGGATAAACATCAAAATATGTTAGAGCCCTAAAAGCCAAGACAAGATCCAATTCCAAAGCTAAAAGATGCAAAACAAGCAAAACAGAATAACTTTTAGTCATATAAATACCAAAAACATGTATATGTGAAAGGCATGCAGGTCATGTGTGCTTCAGTCTACTTATGATCTTTTATGCTCGGATTACAAATTGGTAAGAGGCATTCGCAAGTACTTAAAATTAGTCCGTATAAAAAATGGGGGAGCATAAGATTAACGGAGAATATGACTTACCACCGTCTTTGGGTGGTTTCTCTTAGGGAGTCATTTTTTTAACGCTATATGTGTAACCTGTAATTACAGAGGTCTTTCTTCTGCATGTGACATTTTCTTTTATGTGTGGGATACCCATTAATGTTTTTTTGTGCGTGGACTTGAGAATTTTGATGATGGGTTAATCGGGCTTAACACGTTTTGGGTCTATCCCTTAATCCATAAATCAATATAACAGCAAGTATAACACGCAATATATTGTAAAAAAAGATACTTTTCTATCCTAAAGGGTTTGTCATGGAACAAAAGATAGGAGAAAACCGACGGTTCGACATCAATGCCTTATCCAAATTACCATCAATATATTTTGCTTTATTTTGTTCTTGAAATTAATTAATTAAAATGAAATTAAAACGTAAGACCTTGAATTTATTTGACTGACAATGATTCGGTTGAGATCATTTATGATGAATCTTCTGATCGTGTCTCAAATTTCATTCCACATATTTCAACTTTTGTTTTATATATATATATATATATAAATAAGGGACATATCAAGTGAGAGGACTCTTCTTATATGAGATTGAGAAGGGTGAATCATAGCCATTAGATCAAACCTTGAATAGTCAAGATTAAAACATAAAGTCATGTGACTTTTTTAAGTGGTCATGTGACCATTAAATAACTTTTAATCTTGATCATCCATGTATGGTTGTATGACCAAGATTCACCCCTCACTCTCATATAAGAAGATCCCTCTCACTAGATATGACCCCTATATATATATATATATTTAATTGGTATACACTGACAGTATAAAGTTTTTTTACACTGTCAACCAATCAGAAATAGACACATCATTATAAATATTTGATTTTATCCTAACCACCTTAAAGTTTTATTGATTCATATCATGGGTCGTGTTGATATTGGAAGGGATCAATTTTTTAGAAGGAAACTAATTATTGTAGTGCCTGTAGATAATGAGTAGAGCATCATATTCAGATTCCTAGTTGTCAAGTAAATTCTTTATTACCTTAGTAAATTAATGTTTGAGTTAGAGAGTAAAATTTTTGTACTGGAAAGTCTTTTTTTTTTAATTGGTTAGACAGTTTCTGTATTCCTTTTCTTTTATAATGAATTTAATCTTTTTTTAATCATAAATATACACTAGTGCAATAAGTGCTTTTTACGTCAGTTAAATTTGATTTTATACGTCAGAATATTGTCTGACGTAAATACAGCTGACGTTAATAGTTAATATTTTAACGTCAGTTGTTTAAACAACTGACATTAAAAATAAAACCTTTAACGTCAGTTCTTTAACACAACTGACGTTAATATTGTTCAAACTAATGTCAGTTGTGTTAAAGAACTGACGTTAAAGGTTTTATTTTTAACGTCAGTTTCCTAATACAAGTGACGTTAATAGTGTACTGTATATTTTATAAAATACTATTAACGTCAGTTGTTTGATACAACTGACGTTAATAGATTTTTTTTTTAAATTCAGTTTTAAAATATCACTCCCCAACTATCCCTCGCATTCAAGAAATATCCTAAGAATACGTAATATCACACACATTACGGAATTGCAAACACTACCCTTAAATTTCAATATTAACAATAAGAAAAGAAATATACAAAGGAACAATGGGGGGACTTAAAACCAAAACCCATGTATAGGAAAAACATAACTATCTACAAGTATATATATATAAATTTTAGTCTCTAATGTCTAAAAACAAAACTACCAATCTAAGGATATATATATATACATGTTATTAATTAGTTTCTAAAGTCTAACAAAAAAACTATTCATCTAAGTATTGCGGAGGTATCTTGTCAATTCCTTTTTCAGACGCATACTTGAAGAAGAATTCAGCTAAGCGCATCCTCAAGTCTCTAAAGTCATCTTCTTGAAGAGGCGATTGGTCGTTAAATGCCTACACACGTTCAAATAATAACAATAACATTAACGCAAGTCATCTTCAAAACTATAATATATAATTTAACAAGTTGTTTAAATATTACCTTATTCCATCCATCCGTAATAGATGCGGAGACTATGTTCAGCATATGAAGCATCACATAATAGCCGCACGACCACCCGTCAGGTTGAAATCGAGACTACAAACAAAATTAATTTCAATGTCAGTTGAATATACATATCAATTAGTAATTATAATATTAATTATTTGATAAATAAACTACCAAACCTTGAGGATGGTCCATTCAGGATTTGCTTTAGCCTTAGAAGTCCTACTTCTCCCATTGGAGCAACGTCGTGGCTCCTCTACCCTGTTTCCTATGAGTCTTTGATGTCTGTATGGACAAAAAAAAAAGATAAAATAGAGGGTTGTAACATTTTAAACTTACATTAAAAAGAAGGACTAAAGATAGTATATAACATGTAAACTTACACTAGCATCAGGCGTAGGCGCGATCGGGTCCTGCGTAGGCCCCACAGTGTCCTCCCGTGCATGTGGGCTATCCGACTGATCCATATGTATGCATGTTCAGAAACAATATATATTTATTAACATAGGTTATAACTCAAAATAAATACAGAAGTATAAATAAAAATAAATGTATACTAAGTTTAAACAACCTATATCAATATCCCTTCGTGATGATCATCACGAGTGGCATGTACATCGTCCACCTGTGTCTCCTCGATTATAGTAGGCATGTTTGTTGAAAAAGAAGGAGTCTCAGGAATATCAAGATTTGAATCTTGATTTTCATCACTGCCATTATACATGCTTTTTCCTTGGAGAACACCATGGACAACCTTTTGTTAGAAGGATCAGTGATGTAGAACACTTGTTTTGCTTGGGAAGCCATTATGAAAGGCTCATTTATATGACCTAACTTGTTGAGGTCTACCAATGTGAACCCCAATTCGTCGGTTTGTACACCACCCATTACTATCAACTCACTTACATTTAAAAATCGGCATCGTAAGCTCAGTGTAATCGAGCACCCAAATATCTTCAATATATCCAAAGTAATGTCTCGGTGCTTTAACGGGTTTTGTGTCCTTTGCACTAGAGAAGTGCATTGCTTCGGCCACGATCATAACCCCACTATTTTGCATGGTACTCTTGTTATCTTGTTCCTTTGTATAAAAGGAAAAGTTATTTATGTCGTATCCGCTCCAACATATGACGTTGAAGCTAGGCCCGCGTGCTAGCCATCTTACGTCATCAGAAGCAGTACTACCATCCTTAAGCATTTCTTCCTTGAACCATGGTAAGAAAGTCTTGTTATGCTTGTTCAACAACCACCTTTCGCTCATTCGAGGGTTTTCTTGATTGACTTTTCTTTTATGTTCAAATAAGAAAGGCTGAACACAATCGATGTTGTTCAATACATACAAATGTGCTTGAAGCACTTCCTCCTGACCCTTGCTATTAATTCTTATGCCATGTGTACCCTTACCTTGACATCTGATCTCATCATGCCGAGGCTTAGGAACCCCTATAGGATCCGTGTTATGAAGGTAATCCGAACAAAACTCAAAAGCTTCTTCTGCAACATACCTTTGAACAATAGATGCTTCCGGATGATGAGGATTCTTCACATACCCTTTAAAGATCTTCATGTAGCGCTCAACTGGGTACATCCATCTTAGAAAAACCAGCCCACATAATCTAATCTCCCTCACCAAATGAATAATTACGTGAACCATTATGTCGAAAAAGGAAGGAGGAAAATACATCTCCAATTGGCACAAGATTGTAGCAGCCTCAACTTCCAAGTCATCCAACATACGGGGGTCAACGACTTTGCTACATATAGAATTGAAGAATGAGCACAACCGAGTAATGGCATGTCTCACATTTTTTGAAGCAATACCACGAATAGCAACGGGCAGAAGTTGTTGCATCAAGATGTGACAATCATGAGACTTTAAGCCAACCAATTTAAGATCACTAGAGACAAGCCTCTTCATATTTTAAGAGTAACCATGTGGAACTTTGATGCCCTAAAGACACCCGCAGAAACTTTGTCTCTTTTTTTTGACAAAGTATGACATGCTGGCGGCAAATAAGTCCGCTTACCATCCTCAACAACTGGAGCTAACTGCTCTCGTATACCCATAGCAACGAGGTCGAGACGAGCATTGACACCATCCTTTGTCTTGCCCTGAATGTTGAGAAGCATCCCGATCACACTATCACACACATTTTTCTCCACATGCATCACATCAATGCAAGATTATCGACATCAAGCTTGCGCCAAGATGGAAGATCAAAGAATATCGACCTCTTCTTCCATATGTTTTTCTTAGCAGCTTTACCTTTCTTTTTGGACTTTCCGAATATAACATCGATGCCCTTTACCCTCTCGATAAACCTGCTCTCCAATTAAGGCCACGAGCTTCTTCCGTCTCTTGGCATCCATTAAAAGCTTTTTTCATCTTACGATATGGGTGATCACGTCTAAGAAATCTTCTATGCCCAAGGTAAACCGTCTTCTTTCCATGATTCAAATGAGTGTAGCATGTGCCTTCTTCACATATAGGGCATGCTTAATGCCCCTTGACACTGCATCTTGACAAGTTACCGTATCTTTGGAAAGTCGTTGATGGTGCAAAATAACATGGCACGAAGCTTGAAAGTCTCATGAGAATACCCGTCAACTACATCAACACCTTCCACCCACAGCGTTTTCAAGTCTTCAATCAAGGGACTTAGATAAACATCTAAGTCATTTCCCGGTTGCTTTGGGCCCGAAATCATCATATACAACATCATGTATTTGTGCTTCATGCACAACCAAGGGGGCAGGTTGTAAATTATCAACAGAACAGGCCATAAACTATGAATACTACTCATGTTACCATAAGGATTCATTCCATCCGTAGCAAGTCCAAGCCTTAGGTTTCTTGGCTCATCGGCGAAATCCGGAAACATAGTATCAATATTCTTCCATTGCATAGAATCAGCAGGATGACGAACATTTCCATCACGTTTCCTCTCATCATTATGCCATCTAAGATTCTTCGCATCTTTCGCATTGGCAAACAATCGCTTGAACCTTGGAATTATTGGAAGATACCACAACACCTTCGCAGGAGGACCCTTTTTTCTCACATCTTCAAGATCATCATCATCATCACCACCCTTCACTTTGTATCGTGATAACCCACATTTGGGGCAATCGTGATTGTCTTCATGAACACCGGTGTACAATATACAATCATTGGGGGCATGCGTGTATCTTCTTATACTCCATACCCATCGGCCACAATACCTTCTTGGCCTCATAGTTACGGTCAGGCAATGTGTTGTCCTCCGGAAGCAAGTCTTTCAACACTTCAAGCAATTCCGTGAAGCTTTTATCGGTCCAACCATTTCTCGCCTTCACACAAACCAATTTTAGCACCGCCGACAACCGTGTATGAGTAGTACACCCTGGATATAAAGGCTTATCCGCATCTCCGCACAACCTATCATACACATGAGCTCGATGAAAAGATTCTTGTCCAATATCACGGATCATGTCCTCTACTCGATCATCCTCCATATCTACGTCAACGTCCTCACTTTGGGAGACACTTGCCGTACTACTCAACAACACATCACCATGCCATATCCATCTTGTATAACTCAAGCAAATCCCTTCACAAATCAAATGAGTACGAATATCCTTCACCGTACATTTCCTCGTATTCAAACACTTGACACAAGGACAAGTGAACATTCCATTACTATTAGGAACATTCCTTTGAGCAAATTCTATAAATTCTCCCACCCCCTTCAAATACTCAAAGATCAAGCGCTTACAAACCATCCAACTACGATCCATAACTAGATAGGTTCTGTAGATATACAAAACATATATCCAAGGCATTTAAAAATTATTTCAAATTTACACCATTTCCAGGTTTCTTAAGACAGAAAATAAATAAGCAGATGAAGATAAATTAATAAAACAGAATTCCAATGAGCAATATATTGTTGATGTCACATGCTACAAGCAACTCTAAATTTCTTCCCATTTTGAAATAGGTCATGATAGCAGAAGAAAAACAAGAGAAAACACAAAACCCACGACCAGAAATAGAGACATTCCAAACAACTCAAACTCATAGTTTCAAGTTTCAACTACAGAGACTACAGTTTCAACATACGCTTAAAAAACCAAAAATAAAAAAATGTGCCATAAAGACTCACCAGAAATAGGTGCTCGCGTGGTGGCCAACGTTCGATGTGGTTACTGAGAGCAGAGGGACAAGGAGAGTTAGTGTGCAGGAAGGGGAAAGAGAGATGTCAAGTTATTGCAAAGAATGAGAGGGAAAGACAGAGTTAGGGTTAAGAGTGTAGCTCACAGTGGTGGGGAAGAAGCCCTCGCGGTGGTTGCGGTGGAGATGAGCTCGCGATTAGGGCAGAGTGAGAGTGAGAGTGAGAGTTGAGAGTGAGAGTAAGCGTGAAAGAGAAGAACAGAGACGTACAGAGCGAAGTGCAGAAGGCGCGCGGGTGTAAACGTTATAATCAAAAACCAAAAATAAAACAACATTTTACGTCAGTTGTTTGTAGCAACTGACGTTAAAGGTAATCTATTTAACGTCAGTTGTCTTAAGAAACTGATGTTAAAAGTCATTGTTTACGTTATAATCAAAAATCAAAAATAAAACAACATTTTACGTCAGTTTTTTGTAACAACTGACGTTAAAGGTAATTTATTTAACGTCAGTTGTTTTAAGAAACTGACTTTAAAAGTCATTGTTTAACGTCAGTTGTATTAAACAACTGACGTTAAAAATAAATATTTTTTATTTAAAAACAATTTTAACGTCAGTTGTTGAAGACAACTGACGTTAAAAGTGTATAAGTTTCTGCAAAAACATTCATTCCTTTGACTACTGTGCTACTTACCCATGCACCTTGTAACTTAATCCTCTTAATGAGCATTAAGTTTATGGATCAGTTTTCAAGAAAATCAGAGGGTCTCTATTCTCTATATAAAGTGTCATTCTTTTGTATCAGTCTATAATACACCCTCTTCTTTTCCTCTATATTTCGTGCGTTTTCTATTCCTTCACAATATGCCTCTATCATATTTGAGGTGTTGTTATTTCTTCCTATACCTAGACTTAAAGGTCTCTGTCTTAATGGTCAACAAACTTTTGAGATTGAGTAAATCATGTAACATGGATGGTAAGGTTGGGTGAATCACGTAATGTGATTCCCTCACTTTATTTCATCCCCTGGCCTCATCCCTTTCACTCCGCTTTCGCAGCAAGTGACTGTGGATAAAACAGATGGAGCATCAAGGAATTCAAGTGAAGGAGGAGATGCATCCATTAATTGGAGTTTCTGAGGACAGGACTGAAAAGAAAATGATGTTGAAGCTGAAACTTTGCATCCATTGGAATTTCTGAGGACAGGACTGAGAAGAAAATGATGTTGAAGCAGAAACTTTTTTATATTTTACGGCTATGTTGCAGAATTTTTTTATCTTTTAATCATGTAATTTTAACTTATGAATCGCTTCAATGAGATACGATTTGATTATACATATATAACTTGTTTTATGTTAAGTGTTTATTTATTTTAATTTGCACAAGAATTTGTTTACTAATTCAAGCTAATTAATTATGATTAAAAATAAACTTGTTTAAAAAAAAGTTTAGAAATAAACTGCACTATATATATGGATTGACCTGTGTTAAGAGTGACAACAGGGCATTTCAAATAGGGATATATGATTATTTACGTTATCTATTTATTTAACTAAAGTAAAAATCACACTTTTAACATCAGTTGTATAAAAAACTGACGTTAAAAATAAATATTTTTTATTTTAAAAACACTTTTAACGTCAGTTGTATTAAAAAACTGACGTTAAAAGTGTATAAGTTTCTGCAAAAACATTTATTCCTTTGACTACTTTTCTACTTACCCATGACTGCTGTGCTACTTACCCATGCACATTGTAACCTATAATCCTCTTAATGAGCATTAAGTTTATAGATCAGTTTTCTAGAAAATCAGCTAGTCTCTCTTCTCTATATAAAGTACCATTCTTCTGTATCAGTTTGTAATACAGCCTCTTCTTTTCCTCTATATTTCGTGTGTTTTCTATTCCTTCACAAAATGGCTCTGAGACTTTTGTTATTTCTTCCTATACCTAGACTTAAAGGTCTCTGTCTTAATGGTCAAAAAACTTCTGAGGTTGAGTAAATCACGTAACATGGATGGTAAGGTTGGGTGAATCACGTAATGTGATTCCCTCACCTTATTTCATCCCATCCCTTCACTCTGCTTTGGCTCCAAAGTGACTGTGGATTCAGATGGAGCATCAAGGAATTCAAGTAAGGGAGGAGATGCATCCATTGGAGTTTCTGAGGACAGGACTGAGAAGAAAATGATGTTGAAGCATAAACTTTTTTATATTTTAGTGCTATGTTGCAGAAATTTTTTATCTTTTAATCATGTAATTGTAACTTATGAATCGCTTCAATGAGATACGATTTGATTATACATATATAACTTGTTTTATGTTAAGTGTTTATTTATTTTAATTTGCACAAGAATTTGTTTACTAATTCAAGCTAATTAATTAACATTAAAAATAAACTTGTTTATAAAAAAGGTTTAGAAATAAACTGCACTATATGGAGTGATCTGCGTTAAGAGTGACAACATGGAGATGACAACGAAAGAAATGAGTTTCATAATTATTTACGTCAGTTATTTATTTAACTGCCGTAAAAATCACACATTTAAGGTCAGTTGTTTATAGTTGTATAAACAACTGACGTTAAAAGTGTTAAAATCACTTTTAACGTCAGTTCTTTACACAACTGACGCAAATAGTGATTTAATATTTACAAAACTGTCACCGCCTCATTTTTAACGTCAAACATATGGTCAACTGACGTAAAACGTTCCCGTATATTACATTATTTCCACTAGTGATACTCACATTGGTAGAATAATATATATTTTTTTTGCTTTGATTTTGATACATTTATGTAAACTTTTTATAAGGGGTGTTCAAGGATTGATTTGGATCGATTTTGAGCTAAAAAGACATATGATGCTTGAATAAAAAAACTGCAATTTAGTTTGGATTAAATTGATTCCAATATCAAATCCAAATCAATCCAATCTCATTAAAAACATTTTGGATTTGATTAGATGATTCTATCTTTAACAATACAATAACTAAAAAAAAGTCTAAGTAATTAATAGATATGATATAGAAAATACTAAAAATAAAACGTTACAAACTAACAATGATCAATTTTATGTTTGGAAATGTGTCAAAAAAATTATGTTTGAAAAATTAAAAATGATATAAAATTATAGGGGGCGTCTTGGTGCACCATCCTCCAAAATGGAGCAGTGGTGCACCACCCAGCTGTATTAATGTCCACCAATCAATATGCCAACTGTTTTAACGAGTGCCAGTATGACTTTTCAAAGGTGAGGGTAGTCAAAGTGGTATATGAACGGTATTTTACCTTGGAAATACATCTAAGCCAGTAGTTTTTTTTTTTTTGATCAAATCATCTAAACCAGTAGTATGATTCCACCATAATACGTTAAAGTATTTAAATATTAAATAAAGTTTTTTTGTTTTTTTTTCAGATGACCGAATTATTTTCTGAAAAGGAGTATTCTTCTCCTTAGAATGATGTTTGGTCATTCAAGCGGTTACACGATGGCCGCCCCGGAGACTGCCGCATGGAGACCGTCATGAATGGTGGATCTAGGCCGCGTCAGTGGGTGTTTGGTTGGGTTCAGCAACCAAAGATAAAATCACTGCCTCAACATTTACATATGAGAATCATCAAGGGATCTAAGCTACATAAAGACCATCCCAACCAGATGCAACAAATAATGTTCTAAAAACAGAACCAAAAAAAAATTGAGACATACATCAGATTCCCACTCAAACCATTACTATACCGTTGTACATCATACAAATTTACTGTCGAAACACTAGCTCAATCTAACTAAACTTCGTCATTTTTGGGTAAATCGACATTTCGCCATTTGGGGATTTAAGGTGCCTTCAAACCGATTCAGTTGGGCATGGAGAAGTCTATGGTCCACCGGAGATTAACGCAGATGAAGCTTCCAATAAGGAGGAATGACAGAACCTCGAACCTCCGAACGCAATCGTGAGCTCACCTGAATGATGGCCACCATCTAAAGGTAAGAGACAACCTCGAGCAAGAAGACGACCTCGAATGGGTTTCAATGTATCTCTGGTAGAAGATGATATCGTAGAGGATACATGAGTGTCGGGTACAAGGGAGTATAGGGTTTTAATTTTTGAACTTTAATCGAAGTATTCGAGAAATAAGAAATACGACAGTAAGATAATTTGTATATTGTATATGTTTGACCATCATAATTACTCCATTACGGGTTGAAAAGTCAATAGACACAGGTGGCAATTTAATTGGACATGAGAGTGTCATATGGATGGTGCACCACTGCTCTACTTTGGAGGGTGGTGCACCATAGAAGGCACCAAAATTACATCACATCATTTTTGTAAGTATTGTTAAGAATAAATCAACAGATAAAAAATAATAATGTAAAAAGTATAATAACCATATGTTAAAATTTATATATCTGAGGTTCAATTTGGCTTGGTTTGGTTTCAAAAAAATGAATTCAAAAATCGATCCGATCCAATCGGTTTTCACAAAACAAAGTCCAAAAAAATATGATAAACAGTGATTTTGTTCAATTTTTGGTTTTTTTGGATCGGTTTAGACATGAACACCCCTTCTTTTTACACTCTCAATAAATCAATAAATCATCGTATGTGTTATTTTTAATTTATCCAATATCTGTGCTCATCATATAAATATATACTTATTTTGATGATAAAAAAAAAGTCAATTTATGATTGATTGACAGTATAATTTTTTTTTTAAACCTACAATGCATATAAATTAAATTACCATTTTTTTTATAACTATTTATGAAAATATGGAAAAGCAAGATTGATTCATCTCCATTAATTGTGGTATTGAAGTTTTTCCTATAATTAATGGTTAAGTTTAATTTTGATACAAATGTCACTCCAAATTAAAGTTTTTATACCGACAACCAATTACAGATCATTCTATATATGTGTAATTTTTAAGATAAGTATTATGATAAGAGTAAATATTTATAATATTGTGACAATTTTTTTTTAGATAGAATAATAATGTGACAATTTAGTATTATAATTTGTTGATAGTATGAATCATTTTTACACTCAAAACATATTAATTAAATCATATATATTAACATTGTTGGGAGAGGTAAAATAAAAACATTTATTGAGATATTGTCAAAAGCATTCTTCGGAACCCAGTGTTAAATTACGAATATATGATCACACAAGAAGTTGATGCCAATAAAAGTTTGTCATCAGTTTGGTAAGTTGAAGGTAAAAACAAGACTAAACCCCCAATTTGGTCCCTGAGAAAAACACTCGGGTCTGAAATAGTCCCTAACCAAAAAAAACTATCCGTTTAGTCCTTAAGAATGTATTTCCGGGATAGATTAGTCATTCTGTCACAAATTAGTCCCTAACAATTTTTAAGTGATAAAATATACCAGAAAGTATTTAGGGAAATTGATCAAGCCAATTACATTAACATTGATAGAAACACTACAAAATATGACAGAATGACTAATCTGTCCCGGAAATACATTCTTAAGGACTAAACGGATAGTTTTTTTTGGTTAGGGACTATTTCAGACCCGAGTGTTTTTCTCAGGGACCAAATTGGGGGTTTAGTCTAAAAACAATATACCTATCAAGAATTTTGATTTCAATGATATTTTGGTCAAAAGAAAGGCTTGCTTTATATTATACGTACTACTCATGCTCTATTTCTTGTTATTTATGATTTTTCTTGGCTGCATCGAGGATATTCTCCGACTAATAGTAAAAGATTAATTTCTTTTAAGGTATAAATATTATTGAAGTGAGTTTTGTCTCTTTCAATAAAATATTTTTTATACATCTATATTAATATAAAAGATGGAGGGTCATTTTTACTCTACATACACATGTCAACATCAGGATTTTTTTGGCCTTTTCTAATTAAAAAAATTAATTTAATTCTTTAAACAAAAAATTTACTTTTTTTAAATTTTTTTACTTTTATTTGTTTATATTTTTTATTAATTTTTTAAAAAATTGTTTAACTTTTTTTTTTAGAAAAAATTATTTTAATTCTTTTTACGTTTTGCTTTACTTTAAAAAAAATTTTACATTTATTTTTTTAGTTTTTAAAAAAAAAATTTAAAATTTGTTAATTTTTTGTTTAAAATTTGATAATTTTTTGTTACTTTTTTTAAAAAAATTATTTTAACATATATATATATATACTTTTTTTTACGTTTTGCTTAATTTTTAAAAAATTTTTCCTAATAATTTTTTTTCTAATACTTTTTTTTTAATTTATTTGTATACACTGACAGTGTAATGTTTTTTTTATACTATCAAATAATCATAAATTGGTAAACAGTAAAAGTAAATTTGTCATTTTCTTGTTGTTTTAATTTTTATATACTTACATTAGAATGTATATATAATTTAACAGTTTAAAATTTTAAAAAAAATTCTTTTTTTTAATTATATACATATACATATTTTAATTTTTCTGTTTCGAACCGAATCAAACCAAACCAATTTTAATTGGTTCGGATATTGTTGTTGACTTTTTAAAGTTTATAATTTTTTTTTGTTTTTAGATATTTTTAGACAGGAAAGGTATCAAAGCTACCGTGTTCTTCAAAAAAGTTTAGGGTCGTAAGCCTCGAACCAATAATTCGATGAATTTGAAAATCAGAACCAACCAATTAAATTTGTTCGTTTTTTGTCTTTTTTTTGCACGGCTCCGAATTGAACCAAACCCAACTAATTCGGTTATTTTCGAACCGAACCAATTACTATATTTTAATATTTATATATGTTTTAATATTCAATATGTATATCACTTTATCAATTCACAACTTTTCATCTATTGTTCTTATAACAGTAGAAGGAGTTGTCAACCGGTGGATTATTTTGGATTATTTAATTTATTTATTTTTTTTAAACATATATTATTTATAATATTTTTTTTATTTTTTTTTCCCGAATTAGTTTTTTCCTAATTTACTTTTTTTAAAATGTTTATTTTTATAATTTATTTTTAAAAAATATTTTTTTCTAATTAATTTTATTTTTCTAATTTTTTGAATAATTTTTTATAATTATTATTTTCCTTATTTTTTAAAAATAATGATTTAAATACTTTTTCCTAATTTATTTTTTCTAATTTTTAAATTTCTTTTTCTAATTTAAATTTTTATTTTTTATAGTTTTTTAAAATATCTATTTTCCTTATTATTTTTAATTTTTTTTAAATATATATATTTTTTAATTAATTTAAATTTTCTTTTATAATTAATTTTATTTTTTTAACTTTTTAAAATCTATATTTTTTCCTAACTATTTTTTTCATTATTTTTTTACTAATTATTTTTCGAATTAATTTATTTCTAATTTAGTTTTTTCTTTTTCCTTTTAAAATATTTTTGTATAAATAAATTTTTTAAATATTATTTTCCTAATTAAAAAATTAAGAAAAATAAAAATAAAAATAAGTATAAAAAATTATTTAAAATAATTAGAAAAAATATATTTAAGAAATTTTTAAAAATTAATTATAAAGATAAATATTTTAAAAAAAGTAAATTAGGAAAAAAAATTAATAATTTTATTTTTCGGAATTTTTTTAAATATTTTTTTTAAAAATTAATTTTTTTCCTAATTTTCTTATTTTTT
Organism: Sophora flavescens; assembly: GCA_030762895.1. NCBI lineage: Eukaryota > Viridiplantae > Streptophyta > Magnoliopsida > Fabales > Fabaceae > Sophora > Sophora flavescens. Next base: position 114,069,176 of record CM061062.1, read on the forward strand.
TTATTTTTTTAAATAAAATATTTCTAATTATTTTAAATTTTTTTTATAATATCTTTTTTTTTCCTAACTTTTTTAAATAATTTTCCCATAATTTGTTTTGCTAATATTTTTTTAATATATTTTTTCCTGCTTTTTTTCCAAATTTTTTTTGTTAATACTTTTTTTCACTCTTGCCTTTGTTTTTTTATTTTAAATAATAAATCTATATCTATATTAATTGATAAGGGGAAATTCTGATTTTAGTGTAGCACAATAGTGCAAGCCACATGTTAAGTTATGAAGTATTTTTATTATTATTATATATTTTCTAAAATTTATATATTTTTTGTTTTAAAATATTTACAAACCGGTAAAGGAACATTGTTTTGGGAGTTAAACACGACAATCTCTGTATTAACATAAATAGAGGCAAAGCTATTCATATTTTGTATTTTTTTTTTGCTACATCCTTACCTTTGTTTTTTCTATTTTAAATAATAAATCTATATCTCTACTAATTAATAAGGGGAAATGTTGATTTTAGTGTAGCACAATGGTGCAAGCCACATGTCAAGTGATGAATTTTTTTTTAATTTTCTAAAATTTATAAATTTTTTTGTTTTAAAATATTTACAAACCGATAAAGGTACAATGTTTTGGGACTCAACACGACAATCTCTGAATTGACATAAATAGAGGCAGAGCTATTCATATTTTCTAATCTATTTTTTTCTACATCTTTGCCTTTGTTTTTTCTATTTTAAATAATAAATCTATATCTATACTAATTAATAAGGGGAATTGCTGATTTTCTAATAAAGGGACACGTGTCAGCACTGTTGGAACCAAAGTGGTTCTGGTTTATTTAATCTCTAGGTTTTGATGTTAACAAAAGGATTAAATTTGCTTGACAAAGTGTTATTTGAGATCTAACAAGTGATTTCAGTTTATGCAGGAATATCCTAAATAATATAAGGTATACAATGTTTGGACTCTTGCAAAGAATTACCCGTCCAAAGGTTATTTAAACTGTTTATATTTTAATCGTTAAATAGATGGTTAACTAAAATTCAGTAGACGTCCATAGTAGTCACGTCAGCGGACGAGTGCTCTCCTTGAAACTCAAGTAGACATCCATAGTGCCTAACTAAAATTCAGTAGACGTTCATAGTGCCATGTCATTGGACGGAGTTTCTCTAAAGACTTGTGTGGACGAGCGCTTCTGCCACATCAGTGGATGAGCAGAACAAAACCTTGTGTAGATGCGTTCTAAAACTGAGTGCCTGTAGACAGTTCTACATCTTCTATATCTTAACTATCTTGAATGTGATTTAATGCAATTTGGACCACATTGAATTTATTTCAAATGATTGATATTTATTTCAAAGGAACATATGCTCTTTATAATTGTTTTTTTTCCTGGTTAATGCCTTATTCCTTTGTGAAAAAATTCATAGTACTATTAAGAAAATACAAAAAGTAAATAGTACAACTGGAATTGCAAAACGATCTGTACGATGACAACTTTATTGCTGGACAAAAGCTGGGTTATACACAAAGGAGGAAAGAAAGTTTTTAAGGTACAATTGCCCAGGACAGTGAGCCTCCATTTTGTGCTTTTGTGATAACCAAGGATGCTTTTCAACACGGCCAAAATCAAGCTATCAGTCTCAACGGATATCATGCATTTAATGCTATCTCTAAACGGGATGATTAAAAATAACCGTTGAAGATTTTCAAGAGAAGTTGAAGACCACTATATATCGAAGGTCTCAAGCACTGAAGAATAACTTTTGCCATTTGAACATTTGTAAGATATTCAAAGCTCATATTCCCTTTGTAAAGCAAAAGTCTGTAATTCTTAAGGTTGAATATTTGTAAAAATATTCAATAGATCTTAAACCTTCATACCCTCACATATAGTGAGTTAGAAAGATCACAGAAAAATCCATGTGATTGAATTAGAGCCTGAAGAGGCTTGGCAAGAAAGCAATACTTGTAGCTTTGAGAGGTGTAGAATACTTGTTGTAGAAACTATATGGAAATAGTGGGGAAAATCCTTCAAGTAGAAGGGACTGGACGTAGCTCTTGGTTGGAAGAGAGTGAACCAGGATAAAATACCTGAGTGAATTTTCTATCCCTTATCTTTTACAATTTTATTTATTTATACTAATTGTGGCATTTTATTTTGGTTTTGTTAATCTTTTAAAAAGGATTTCTTGTGTGCTTAAACTTTTTATCTTCTGCTTGTGAAATGGTTTCTCAAAAAAGGGTTTTTGCGAAAATAATCAACAAACACAATTCAACCCCCTTCTTGTGTTTGCCTGTGCCAACTTCAGTTGGTTTCAGAGCTCATCCTTGACAGGGTTGAGCATCTAACGAGTGCTAAGGCAGTATGATCCTACAATCATGGATGCAAAAGGACAAGCTATCAACAGACCCCCTCTCTTTGATGGAACCGATTATGATTATTGGAAAAAGAGGATGATGGCATTCTTGGATGCACAAAATGCTGACATCTGGAACTGATAGAAAATGGCTACACTGAACCAAGGAGTGAAGCTGGAGCTGCAGTGCCTAGAGCTGAATGGACTCAAGAGCAGAAAAGTCAACACCAGCTAAACTTGAAAGGTAACCATTATCTCATCCGTGCTATCACCAGATCTGAGCATGACAAGGTTCATAGTTGTAACACGGCTAAAGAAATCTGGGATACACTTGCCCTAGATCATGAGGGTTCTTCACAAGTTAAGGAATCAAATATCAGCATGCTGGTTCACCGGTATGAGCTATTCAAGATGGTTGATCATGAAACTATAGACCAGATGTTTGGAAGATTCCAAACAATCACCAATAGTCTCAGGTCTCTTGGAAAGGTCTATGAGAATATAGATCATGTGAGAAAAATTCTGAGAAGTCTCTCAAAGCATTGGAGACCTAAGGTATCTGCTATCCAGGAAGCAAAGAATCTGAATACTCTTTCTCTGGAAGAGCTTCTGGGGTCATTAAAATTTCATGAACTTGAACTTAATGAAGAGGAAAACTCCAGAAAAGGAAAATCCATTGCCTTAAAGGCCATGCAAGCTAGTTCCTCAAAGGTGCTTAAAGTTGTTGAGTCCTCAGCTGAAGCTGATTCATCAAATAATGAAGGTGACTCAGATGAGGATAAACTATCTTTCATCTCCAAAAAAATCCAACACGCGTGGAGAAAGAAAGATGGATTAAAAAGAAAGCAGTTCAACAAAAAATTCTCCAAGGAGAAGTCAGATTCCAAGAAGAAAGGCCCACCCATGCGCTTTGAATGTAAGAAACAAGGACACTTCAAAGCTGACTGTCCAGAGCTGAAGGAAAAAAAATAAATTCTTCAAAAAGAAGAAAGGCTTGATGGCTACATGGGAGTATCTTGACCTTTCTTCTTCAGATGAAGAAGATGAAGCAAGAGAAGAAGCAAACATTTGCTCATGGCTGACACTGCATCAGAAAGTGAATTCACTGATGCTGAGATCTGCTTAACAACAGGAAAGAAACAGAAGTCCTGGTACTTGGACAGTGGGTGCTCACGACACATGACAGGAGAAAGGTGTATGTTCCAAGCCCTTAGACCCAAAGATGGTGGCTGGGTCACTTTTGGAGGAAACCAAAAAGGAAAGATCATTAGTATAGGTAAAATTGGTAGACATCCTTTTCCCTCCATTGATAATGTTCTGTTAGTAAATGGTCTTAAACACAATCTGCTTAGCATTAGTCAATTATGTGATAGTGGGTTTGCTGTTTCATTTGATAAGAATATGTGTATTGTCAAGAAAGTTGATGGATCACTCATATTCACTGCCCAGAGGCAAAACAATCTGCATAAGATTGACTTAGAGGACCTCTCAAATCAAAGTGTCTCATGTCTAGTGTCCATTGAGGATGAGCGATGGATTTGGCACAAAAGATTGGGTCATGCAAGTTTAAGATTAATCTCAAAACTGAAAAAGCATAACTTTGTAAGAGTTCTACCAAACCTTAGTTTCAAATCTGATGCTCTCTGTGATGTATGTCAGAAGGGAAAACAAGTCAAAGGTTCATTTGAATCTAAGAATGTTGTTAGTACCAACAGACCACTAGAATTGTTACACCTTGATCTCTTTGGTCCAACAAGGACTGCTTCTGTCAGTGGTAAGAAATATGGTCTTGTCATAGTAAACGACTACACTAGATGGACATGGGTTATGTTCCTTGCTCACAAGGATGAGTCATTCAAGGTCTTTTATGTATTCTGCAAACGTGTACAGAATGAAAAAGGCATGTGTATAGCTTCAATTAGAATTGATCATGGGGGAGAACTTGTCAATGAGCTATTCCATGAGTTTTGTGAAGAAGGTGGTATTCAACACAACTTCTCAATACCAAGAACACCACAGCAAAATGGTGTGGTAGAGAGAAAGAACATATCTCTTCAAAAGATGGCTAGGACTATGCTCAATGACAATTCTGTCCCTAAGCACTTCTGGGTTGAAGCTGTGAACACCGCCTGCTACATTCAGAACAGAATATACATTAGACCTATTCTGAATAAGACTCCTTATGAATTGTGGAAAGGTAGAAAACCCAACATTTCACACTTTCACCCTTTTGTATGTAAATGTTACATTTTGAATACAAAAGATCAACTTGGTAAATTTGATGCTAAAGTAGATAATGGAATCCTCTTAGGATTTTCTAAAACTTCAAAAGGTTTTAGAGTTTATAATTCTAGAACTTTAGTTGTAGAAGAATGTATTCATGTAAAATTTGATGACAAACAGCCTGATAAGAGTCTATCAGAGCTAGATGAAGCTTTTGCAGATCTTGATCTAAATATCTCAGGAGAGAAACCAAAAATCAACACTGATATTCAAGTAGACGACACTTCTCAACAACAATCAGAAACCTCTACCTCTCAACAGGAAAATACTCACAAATCTTGGTATTTGAAAAATTACCATCCTCAAGATCAAAATTTCGGTGACCTCAATGACAAGCTAAGAACCAGGTCAACTTTCAGAGAATAAAGTGATTCTGCTATAATCTCTAAATGTGAACCGAAGACAGTGGACGAAGCTCTACTGGACTAAGGAGGGATTCTAACTATGCAAGAAGAGCTTAATCAGTTTGGGAGAAGTGAAGTATGGACTCTTGTACCCCTGCCTGAAGACAAGTCTGTCATTGGAACAAAGTGGGTCTATAGAAACAAGCTGGATGAAGATGGTAAGGTTGTGAGAAACAAGGCAAGACTTGTTGCTCAAGGCTACTCTCAAGAAGAAGGTATAGACTGCACTAAAACTTTTGCACCGGTTGCTAGGCTAGAAGCTATTAGAATTTTAATATCGTTTGTTGCACATCATAGCTTTATTCTTTTTCAAATGGATGTTAAAAGTGCCTTTTTAAATGGCTTTATTCATGAAGAAGTAAATGTCATGCAACCTCCTGGCTTTGAAAATATAAATTACCCCGAACATGTTTATAAGCTTAAGAAAGCACTGTATGGACTTAAACAAGCTCCTGGAGCTTGGTACGTAGGTTAAGTTCGTTTCTAATGGAAAATGGTTTTAATAGAGGAAAAGTAGACACAACTTTATTTAGAAAATCTATTAAGTCAGATTTCATTATGGTACAGATTTATGTTGATGATATCATTTTCGGTGCTACTAACGAATCTCTGTGCGAGGAATTTTCTAAGTTAATGCAGAAAGAATTTCAAATGAGCATGATGGGAGATATCAAATTCTTCCTTGGACTTCAAGTTAAACAGTCTATGGACGAGGTGTACATCCATCAGACTAAGTATACAAAGGAACTTCTAAAGAGGTTTAAGTTGGATGATTGCAAACCAATGAATACTCCTATGCATCCCACTTCAATACTGAACAAATATGATAAAGAGAAAACGGTAGACCAAAAGGTATATAGAGGTATGATAGGATCTCTTTTATATCTAACTGCGTCTAGACCTGATATAATGTTCAGTGTTTGCTTATGTGCTTGTTTTCAATCTGATCCTAGAGAGTCTCATCTCTCAGCAGTTAAGAGAATATTTAGATATTTAAAAGGTACTAATAATCTGGGTTTGTGATTTAATAAAAATGATGATTACAAATTAGTTGGTTTTTGTGATGCTGACTATGTTGGAGATAGAATTGAAAGAAAAAGCACCAGTGGAGGATGTCACTTCATTGGAGCTAACCTAGTATCATGGTCAAGCAAAAGGCAAAGTACCATTGCTCTATCAACTGCTGAAGCAGAGTACGTATCAGCTGCAAGTTGCTGCTCACAACTTCTATGGATCAAACATTAATTGGAGGACTACAATGTATTTGTAAGTAATATTCCACTTATGTGTGATAATACTGCTGCAATCAATTTATCTAAGAATCCAATATTGTATTCTAGAGCTAAGCATATAGAAATCAAACATCATTTTATTAGGGATTATGTGCAAAAAGGTGTGTTTGATGTTCAATTTGTAGATACTGACCACCAATGGGCAGATATCTTTACTAAACCTCTTGCTGAGGACAGATTTATCTTTATAAGAAAGCATTTAAATATGTTGTATGTGGATTGAGTTAGTATATTTGTTGTTAATTTGGTCGTCTATTGCATGTTTTCTCTGCACATCCACTAGTCATGACGTCCAGAGCACGTGGAGTCTACGCGTCCACTTCTGTTGGTGAGTCACGTCCATACATATGTCTTTACGCGTCCACTCTTAGTCTTGTGTGGACTCGTCTATGCTCACATTTATTGTTTATATTAATTTGTCCTTGAACACATTTATACAAATCGTTTCTTTTTCCTTGCTGAGTCAGCTATCTTCATCAATCCCATCGTAACTTTTTACGGTCCCAATTTACCAACGCCGTTTTACACTTAATGACATGTCTTGTCATTTTTTTTTTGGAAACTGTTGTTTTTCAGAAATCTTTAAAAGTAACCTCTTTCCCTTTGAAAAACTTTTCGTGTCTCTTCATCCCTGTCAACCTCTCTCTCTGAAACTATCGAACTATGTCTCCCTTGTTCTTCCAAACATTAACTCATCTTACACAACAATGGCTTCAACCTCTGCTCCCATGCCTGCTTTTGTAACTGACACTATGTCCATATCTGTGGAACATCACTTCAATTTTGGAATTCTACAAGAGTACAATTTGGATGTGAGTAAGTTCATTAACGCTGCTGGATGGGATGGAATCTTTCTGGAAAAGGTCTCAGTGTATCCAGATTTGATAAGGGAATTCTGGAGAAGGCCAAAGATTTCTGAAACAGAAGTAGTTGGGTTTGTACTGGGAAGAAAAGTAATATTGTCCGAGAAAACCATCTCTGATGCGATTGCATGTGCTCGAGAAGGTTTGATCTTCACGGAGAACTGGGAAGATGACCTAGGTGGTTCAAAGACAATTGCTATCACCCTAATGAGGCAAGACAGCGTAAGAACTCATTCTTGGAAATCCTCTTAGATGAAAGATCACATCAGGATTCTTCACCAAATCCTGAACAAGGTGGTGCTGTATAAAATTGGCTCTAAGGACAACTTATCAGCTCTTCACAAGTTTTGTCTTTGCCATCCAGTTTTTGAAACAAAGATTAACTTACCCTGGATCCTGTTTCATCGCTTCAAAGATGCCATTACCAACAAAGAATCCGCTTCTCACATTACCTTCACTCATCTTCTGTCAAAAATTTTCAAGCAGCAAGGCGTGTACGATGTTCTGAGTGCAAAGCCTAAGGATGAACAAGAAAGACTCCTTCGTGAGAAAGGATTGCAAGCTGTTGATTTTGGAAGAGTTAATCTCAGTGGCATGCAACTTAGCACATACAAACAAGTGGAGTTGGCCAAGCTTGAGGAGAAAATGAAGATTAAAGAAGAATCACTTGAGGCCAACGATGCTGCAATCCTTGGTCTAAAGAAAGGAACCAAGAGGAAGACTGTGACTGTGAGGCAACCTATCCCTAAGAGGACTACTAGAGGATCTGTCCTCTCTGTATCTTCTGGTGCTACTCTTCCACTTGCACCCAAAAGGACAAGGAAAGCAATCATGTCTGAAGAAGATGATGATGAACTGCCTATCGCTGCCATTTTAGAAAAACAAATTGCTGCTGCTGCTGCTGGTCCTATTGCCAAGAAGAAGAGGCAACCAGCAAATAGGGCTAAAACAACTATAGCTTCTGATGTAATAATCTCTGCTGATGACCCTGTTAGGTTAGCAGTAGATGAATTAGTGTCCAATTTGGAAACTCGGGCTGATAATATCTCTGCTCCACATGATGTGGATGATGTTTATGTCCCTACCCTGCCACAATCACCACTAACACAAATAGACAATAGCATTACCATTGGAGCCCCCTTTCCTAAACCTTTAAAAACCTTGTTTCCACCCATAATTCCCTCTTCCACTCTCTATAATGGCAAATCTAAAAACTGGGCCAAGGTACAGAGAGAATGAAAAATACTATTGCACACCATTCCACAAGAACCAGAACATATTCTAACAAAGTGGTATCCCGTGGCTGAGTATGAATATGAACCCCTCAACAGTTATCAAAACTGGGTCAATCCTGAACCCCACACTCCAACTGGCCCATTCCCTTCCCAAATGTTTAATGAACATGGACCTCTCCTCACCCACCTTCATCAACAGAGATTCCCTGCCAGAAAATCTACCCCAATCTAGTGAAACTCCCACCCCTTAAACCATTCACTGATGGAGTAGAGAGAGTTATAATATCTGATTGGCATACTGATCCCAGCAAGAAGGATCTTGGGATTATTCTCGAGAAAAGAGCCAGATCCTTCAGACAAATTCCTTTTGTGATGGACAAGACCACCAAATGGATGACTTTCAAACATCCAAGAGTATATGGAGCTATTGTTGATCAGTTTGTGGACACTCTCATGTATGAGATTCTGAAATGGGAATTCCGCCACTTCAGAGAAGACAGCTGCACGGTTTGTCCCTCCAACCTGGTTAAAACACTCTACTTCCACAAATGTTGGAGTCAAACCCTACAAGATTTGTCCTAGGTTGTTAATGATAGATCTGAACAAGGACAAGGACCGGAAGCATCCAAGGCACAAAGGAAAGATGGCAGTAGTTGAAGACATTATGCTAGATCTCAGTTCTGAACCCTTTGACCACTCTCAGATGGAGTACATTCAGTCTTTGCCAATTGAGATGGTCAATGAAGCTAATTATGCAGGAGCGTTCTGGCAATCCCACTTAATTCACTGCACCAGAGAAGCCTCCACTCTTGGCCTGACTGCTGAAGAGAAGAAGAAAACTCCAAAATTCAGAGGCAAGTGTGGACTCTCTCATGTCAGATATTTGATCTCTAAGGATCTTTAGGGTCTGCCAATAACAAGACATGATGTAGAAATACATGCAAAAAGCAAATAGTATAATTGGAATTGCAAAACGATATGTACGATGACAACTCTATTGCTGGAAAAAAGCTGGGTTATACACAAAGGAGGAAAGAAAGTTTTTAAGGTACAATTGCTCAGGATAGTGAGCCTCCATTTTGTGTTTTTCTGATAACCAATGATGCTTTTCAACACGGCCAGAATCAAGCTATCAGTCTCAACCGATATCATGCATTTAATGCTATCTCTAAACGGGATCATTAAAAATAACCGTTGAAGATTTGCAAGAGAAGTTGAAGACCACTATATATAGAAGGCCTCAAGCACTGAAGAATAACTTTTGCCATTTGAACATTTGTAAGATATTCAAAGCTCATATTCCCTTTGTAAAGCAAAAGTCTGTAATTTTTAAGGTTGAATATTTGTAAAAATATTCATTAGATCTTAAACCTTCATACCCTCACATATAGTGAGTTAGAAAGATCTCAGAAAAATCCATGTGATTGAATTAGAGCCTGAAGAGGCTTGGCAAGAAAGCAATACTTGTAGCCTGGAGAGGTGTAGAATACTTGTTGTAGAAACTATTTGGAAATAATGGAGAAAATCCTTCAAGTAGAAGGGACTGGACGTAGCTCTTGATTGGAAGAGAGTGAACCAGGATAAAATACCTGAGTGAATTTTCTATCCCTTATCTTTTACAGTTTTATTTATTTATACTAACTGTGACATTTTATTTTGGTTTTGTTAATATTTTAAAAAGGATTTCTTGTGTGTTTAAACTTTTTATCTTCTGCTTGTGAAAAAGTTTCTCAAAAAAGGGTTTTTACGAAAATAATCAACAAACACAATTCAACCCCCTTCTTGTGTTTGCCTGTGCCAACTTCAAGCACCACGTGATTTAAGAGGATTAGTTGATCATTAGTAATAATAAAAGAAAAACACTTAACACATAGTGTTACATTACGTATTGTAATATCATTTTAAAATAAAAATAATATCCAATTCTTTGGACTCAAATTATAGATAAAATTTTTTCATGGTTTTTACTGATCACTCATGTCTATAAATAAAAAGCCTTGGAGATGAATGAGTACCACCATTATGGATAGGAGGGAAATATTGAAAGGAAAGTGTGAAATAAGTAAAGAAAATGTTTGACATAGTGGACTTAATTTGGGATAATCGGAAAAAAAAAGTTTGGTACATATAGAGACACAATTCAACTTATTAATGATAACAATACTATCAATAATAATAATAATTGATGCACGGGTGAAAAAATACTAGTATACATAAATTGAACCCCTCGTATCATATTTAAGAAATCCACCATCTATTTACAACTATATATGTTGGATCTTGTTAGTTAATATTTATGATTTAAAATATGTGTATAATGGTTATAGGAAAATATTGATTTAATTAAATTATTGTTCTTTTTTTTTTTTGACATCAAATTATTGTTCTATTTGAATATTTAACATACGGTCACTTTATTAATTATTATACATGAAAGCTAATGGCGAGTCTAAGTTTTAAAATTTAGATGCTAAATTTCATAATAAAAAATTTAAATCAGATGCTAAATATTTTCAAATCGGGCGATTTCAAATTATACTTCATATCATCTCAATCCAATTGAATGTCTTGCATTGTTTTAAAATTTATGCTTATTTTGCAACTACAGACAAGTCGTAAAATTTATTGACTTAAATTAGTGTTCACCTTATCAACATATCCCTCATGCCGTGGGGCAACCTCTCTAAAGAAAGCATAAAATTAAAGATTTAATTTTGATGTACTATGTAAATTCTTTTTACACCATCATTTAATTATTTATTATTAAATCTATTTCAAAAAATACTTATTATTAAATTAAATGTTTGACTATCAAAAAAGGAATCTAACCTTCTAATGGTATGCTGACATATCATTAAGAGTGTGTTTGTAAAATATTATTTGATGAAAAAACCGTTTATTTTTAAATAAAAAAATATTTTAAATGATTTTGATTGTGTTTGTTTAAATTTTTCATAAAAATATTATTTTAAAAAAATCATTTTTATGGTTAAAATAAAAAACTGCTTTCATTAGCTTTTGAAAAAAAAATTTACTTAAAATCATTAACTACTTTTAAAAAATGATTTTTATGATTGTAAACAAACATAAAACAACATCTGTTTTTTTTTAAAAAAATTCTAAAAGATAATCTCTAAATTATTGAATATCAAAATAACTTTTTTTTTAATCCGTGATGTCGCGACTGTCCCGTCCGGGAGCTGCGAAAAAAGAGATAAAAAAAAACAGAGGAGTCGCCACTAAATTTTTTTGGGGGAAAATCTTAGAAAACTCAATTATTTAAAGGTAAACTGATCTAAAAAAAAAGAGAGAGATGAGTCCGGGAGTCGGTTACGAGTAGGGAAGGTATTAACACCCCACATCGCCCGTTTAAAAAAACGGTACCTCAAGTTAATTGTGCAAAGACATTTTAATAACATTTTAAATATTTATTTTACCCCAAAAATTATTTACAAGAAAGAATTAATTTTTCATTTTTAATATTTTAAATTTCTATTAATTTTTATATTTTTTAAATTTATTGTTTATAAAAATTAAATGAGGTTGAACATGGCACATGAGTCAACAGGGCAACCTCAAATCTAAGGGACTGAACATGGCACCGTGTCCATAGAGCATCCCTAAAAATAGAAAAGTTTAATTATTTTGATTAATTATTTTAACATAAAAAGAGACACAAAAAAAGGAAAATTTAGTTTTGGCTTTACAAGATGATTTATCTTGCTCCTACGTATTCCCGGGTGCGATGGGAAACTCAAAGTCACGTAGTTCTTTAGAAAATGTTTGATTGGTTGGTTGATTTTAATTTTTGATAAAGATTTGATTTTATTTTGATTTTTATTTTAAAAAGATTTTATTTCAGAAAAAAAAAATCACTTTTGCATAGAGTCCAAGATAGCGGTGCTATACGATAAACCCTTACAATCCATACGACACTTGAGGATGAATAAATCCATACATCAACGTCGTAAATTGTTGCGTGAATTCAAAAGATATCTTTTATAAAATGAAATTGGGTAAAATTGGTTAAAAGAGTAAATTGAAAATATTTTAAGTTTTACAAAAGAAGGAATTCACTCTTGCACAGGGTTAAAGATAGCGAAGCTATACGATAAACCCTTACAATTCATACAACACTTGAGGATGAAAAATCATACATCAATACTGTAGACTGTTGCGTGAACTCAAAAGAATTTTTTTATTTTTTTTATTTTTATCACCTTTTTTACTTTAAAACAAAATTCCCTTTTTTTTAAATTAATTTTTTACTAAAGCATTTTTTTAAAAGAGAAAGAATCTGACCCAAACTTGAAAAGGCCCATATCAGTAAAAAAAAATTGGGAACACACTTGTTTTTTTTGTTGGAACCTTGTGTGTTGACCCAAACTTTATATAAAAAGAAACAAAAAACCAAAAAGAGGCCCAGTAGTTAGCCCATAGCTCATATTTATTTATAACGGGCCTCTCACTATATCCTTGGCCCAGTTACAAATACTTAAACAAAAAAAGAAATAAAAATCGGGACCAATAGACAGAGTCCAAATATTTTTTTTGATTCAGATTATTCTTCATTATTTTGTTTAGCCCAAATTCTAATGATATAAAAGGGACAAAATAAAAACACCAATTTGGGCCACAGGCTGCAATCAGAAACCCAAACCATTAGAACCTAATAAGTAATAAATGATAATAACAGAAGACAAAAGTTAAAAGAATAAGAATGAGAGGTGAGAGGAAAGCATCAGAGGCTTAGCCTCTATCGTTACCAACAGGGAGAGGGGAACCAAGGGGCTTGACAGTGATTCGGCGGCGGCAAGGGTGGGCGTCGCGACAGTGACGAGGCACGACGGAGCTGGGGAGAAGCGATGGGTGGTCGTTGCGGGGTTACAGATCTCACGTGACCTATGGCGGAGCAGATCTATCAGCCAAGCAACGACATTCGTGGCGGGTCTGGTTCAGGTCGACGAAGAAGACAACGGCTCGGGCTGGGGGTGGACGGCAACTACACGGCGGAGCGGCGAGGTTCTGGTTCTGCGAGACAGAGGAACCAGGTGGTCGTGACGGCGAGCTTCGTCGGTGCTAGCGGCTGAGGCTGAAGCGGCGGTCTCGGGTCTGTAACTCGCGATGAAGCTGCCGGTGGAGTTCTGGACCTGGGTCGAAACTCACGTGGTCTTCTCGGGAGCTGCTCTGGTCGTGGCTGTTCTGGCCTCAGCGGCGGTCTGTCTGGGACGCAAGATTGTTGATGGTGTGCGGCAGAGGATGACGGAGCACGACGGAGAACGGTTGTGTGGGTGGTTCCCCTCCTTCTTCTCTTCTCTTTTTTATTTCCCTTTGGACTTTGATTTAATTGCTTGAGGGGTTTGGGTATCAATGGAGGGGTTGTTTTGTTTTGAATGTGAAGATGAAGGAAGGTTTGTGGTGGGTGGAAGTTGAATGGATGAAGAGGTGTGTTTTGGGAATAATGGATGATGGGTCAGAGAAGATAATTTTGGGTGTATGTGTTTTTATTCTCTTTTCTTTCACTCTCAGTCCCCTTCTCCCATCTGTTTTTGTGTATCTGAATGGTCTCCTCCCCCTATTCTGTTGAGTGCCCAATATATATATATATATATATATATATATATATATATATATATATATATCCAAACCATTGTAGGATGATGCCAAAATTTGTTACTGCTTTGTTGAGAGGTGATCAGCCTCTGGCTCATCTAGTTTTATAGCTAGTATGACCAGGGTTTTGTGCAAATTATATCGTATTTTCACCCAAATTAGATTAGATTGTCCTCAAGCAAGGTTTTGAGTCTCTAGAGTAGTTTTAAGTTAATTTAGCTAGTTTTAAATCAAAATAATACACTTATGGTTATTTCCTTACTTTCAGGTTAAGTAGAAGCTGAGAAAATAAAGAACAGAGGTCTCGCCCCGCGAAGGACACGCTCGCCACGCGACCCCGAAGCCTGACTGTTCCAAGAAATTGCTAAGTCTCTGGTTCGCCTCGCAAAGAAGGTCTCGCCCCGCGAGTCTTGCAAACCTGAAAAAGTCAGAGACGATCACGGCTTGCCCGTGTTGAAGGTCATGGCCGTGGCAGTTTTGAAGTTGAAGAGTCTCGCCTCGCGAGCATCCCTTCGCCTCGCAAATCTGGAAGTCAGAGAGCATCACGGTTAGGCCCTGATGGCCGTAACGGGCGTAAGGAGAAAACTCTTCATATCCTCGCCTCGCGAGCAACACTTCGCCTCGCGAGAATGCCAAAGGTTGCTGACTCTTCATGAAATTCGTCTCGCGAATGTGTGCTCACCTCGCGAGCTAGCTAATTTCAGAATTTGTATAAAAGGCTGTTCTGAACATTTTGTAGAGACTTTTGCTTCTCCATTTTTCTGTTTTACATTTTTCTCTGTGATTTCGTTTGTGTTATGGAGAACTAAGTTCTTAGGATTGATCTATTGTAATTGATTTCCATATACTTGAGGTTCTTATATTTTCCTGTTTTGTATGCTTTTCCCTCTTCAATACCATACTTTGTATTTCTGTTTGCTTAATTCAGGAGTATACTGTATCGTATTGATTTGTTTCTGGTGATATCATGTTCCTATAATTAATCGCATCTGCTTAATTTGCGTGTGTACATTTCGTGTTCGCTTAGTTCACGAAGGGCTTAACCCCGTTTGCTTAATTCGGGAATAGGGACATGTATCTGTGGTAGTAGTTTCGCTTGTAAATTACTATTACAACCGGGAGGGGGATAAGAAATTGCTTAGGGCTTGGAAATTGTATGAACCTATGATAGTGGGAAATCAAGAGCAATAGATTAACTGCTTTTGACCATTTGATAATCTCTTTTCAACTGCCTTGTTTTTGATTGCTCTGTTTTGTTTGTTTCTTATTTGCACTCCAATCCAAACCCCCCCCAAAACTGATTTTTGTGAAAGGTAATATTCTCGAGTCCTTGAGAGACGACATCCGAGTTGTCGCACTAAACTACAGATTTTAAACCCACTCGCCCTTTTTGGCACGTCTTGCTGACAAATGCGACCAAAAAATTGGCGCCGTTGCCGGGGGCTCTGAGTTGTTATTTTTCGCAATTTGTTTTATTTTATTTTTTCTTTTCTTTCTTTTATTTTCTGTTCTGTTTTGAATTGGTCTGGATACTAGGTCTCATTGCCCTGAACTGTGTGATTTTGACCCGGAAATTGAAAGAACACTGCACACACTCCGTAGGGAATTTCGGGCTAGCACTAGTAGTGATTCCAATTTTAAAACTGTTTTTGAAAACATGGGAGACCAGAGGACATTAAGGCAGCTTGCTGCCCCTGATGTCAACTATAATGGATTATGTATTTCTTATCCTGGTGCTGACACTCCTTTTGAACTAAAATCTGGTTTTATTCACCTGTTGCCCAAGTTTAATGGTCTTGCAGGTGAGGATCCACACAAGCACTTGAAGGAATTCCAAGTTGTATGCTCCACAACCTCGAGAGCAGAGGGAGTCACTGAGGACAGTATCAAGCTGAAGGCTTTTCCGTTTTCACTCCAGGGAGCTGCAAAGGATTGGCTATTGTATCTTGAGCCTAACTCCATCACCACTTGGAATGATTTGAAGAGGGTGTTCCTAGAAAGGTATTTTCCTGCTTCAAGAGCTGCTTCAATAAGGAAAGAGATATGTGGCATCGTGCAAGGGAACGAGTCACTAGTCGAATCTTGGGAAAGGTTCAAACATTTGGTATCTAGTTGCCCCCAAAGATCAAATTTACGAACAACTCCCGATCCAATACTTTTATGAAGGATTGTTCCGATGGATAGGAATTTGTTGGATGCTTTGCTAGTGGGGAGCATTAGTTGATAAGACCCCAACTGCTGCCAAGCAACTCATTGAGAACATGTCATTGAATTCCCAATAGTTTTCTACAAGAAGAAATTCAGTTGAGCCAAGAGGTGTGCATGAGATTCATAGTTCATCTTCCAACCAAGCCGCCCTTGAGAATAGATTGGATGAGCTGACTTCCTTTGTAAGGCAATTGGCAATAGACAAGGTTCAGCCTGCAAAGTTATGTAGCATGTGCAATTCACCTGAGCACCCATTTGATCTATGCCCGATCCGAGAGAAGAGTTTGTCGCTGAAGTACCTCAAGCTTATGCAAGTGAACCCCAATAATCAAGGAAGCAATCGAGAATCGGTATAGCATTCCGACCTCTCTACTAATAGGTACCATCCTAGCTAGAGAAATCACCCTAATCAATGCGGTATGGGAACTCTTCCCAACAACAATGATGGCACCTCGTGAATCATCCTCCAGTGACCACTTCTGCACCTTCTGGACCATCATTAGAAGACTTGGTGAAGCAAATGGCTGCATCTAGTGTACAGTTTCAGCAATGACAGATGCTAGTATTCAAGATTTGAGGTCACAGATTGGACAGTTGGCCACATCCATGAATAGCATACAACAAGGTCAAGGGACAAACCAGCTGCCTGCACATGCGGTGATAAATCCTAATGCCTCCAACCCTAATGTGAGTGTCATCTCTCTGAGATCTGGAAAGGTTGTTGAGGCCACTTCTGGAAAGGATGAAGAAACCATGAAGGCTACTCCTGAGCCTACTGTTGAGGTTACTCCTGAACCTATGGTTGAAGTTGAAACTGAGAGAGTGTATAGACCACCCATTCCATTCCCACACAGAATTCAGAAAAATTTGAAGATTGGTGGTGAAAATAAGGAGAAGGAGATTCTTGATGTTTTCAGAAAGGTAGTCATTAATATTCCACTGTTGGATGTGATCAAGCAAGTGCCCAGATATGCCAAATTTCTGAAGGACCTATGCACTAACAAGAGGAAGATGAAGACTAATGAGAGGGTTGACTTGGGAATGAATGTCTCAGCGCTTATCCAGTCAAAGATAGAGAGAGTTGCTTCTATAGCCCCTACTCAAGCACTACCACAGAAGTGCAAGGATCCAGGGACCTTCACTATCCCATGCACTATTGGGGACAAGAAGTTTGAGAACTGCATGTTGGACTTGGGAGCATCAATCAATGTCATGCCTACCTCCATCTTTAATAACCTTGATCTGGGGCCATTGCAGTACACAGGTCTTACCATCCAGTTGGCTAACAGGACCAGTGCCCAACCCATGGGGATGGTAGAGGATGTCCTAGTGCAAGTTGATGATTTGATATTCCCTGCAGACTTCTATATCCTAGACATGGCAGGAGAGACTCAGTCCAATAGATCACCCATAATCTTGGGGAGACCATTCATGATGACATCCAAGACCAAGATTGATGTTTATGATGGGACTATGTCTATGGAGTTTGGTGGTATTGTGGCCAAATTCAATATTTTTGATGCTATGAAGCACCCAGTAGAGGAGAACTCTGTATTCCAATTATAGTTTCTTTCTGAACTCATTGATTACACTCATGATGACCTTATTTCTGATTTTCCTGTTATTTCTGGTTTTGATGATGTATATACTTGTACTAACTGCACTAACACTAACCCATGTTCTGTTTGTTCTGAGTTTTTGGATTCAACCTTGCAGGGTGAGGATGATAGTGAAAGTGATAGTGAGAGTGAAGTCGTTTATTCAAGCAGGTCCTTGACCCTATGGCTACTCCTATGGCTACTCCCAATGCACCATCCGTTGAGCAGACCACCTTCTTTGGAACTCAAACTACTTCCCGAGAACCTAAAGTATGCCTACTTGGGGAGGGATGCAACATTGCCGACCATCATTTCCTCCACCTCAACTCTGATCAGGAAGCCAAGCTTTTAGAAGTTCTGAGGAAGAACAAGAAGGCCATTGGGTGGACATTGGTCCATATTCCAGGAATTAGCCCCTCCAGATGCATGCACAGAATTTTATTGGAGGATGGGGCTAAGCCAGTCAGACAGGCCCAAAGGCGACTTAACCCACTCGATTCCGGATGTGGTAAAGAAAGAGGTGACTAAGCTTCTACAGCAGTGATTATCTATCCCATCTCCGATAGTTCTTGGGTAAGTCCGGTTCAAGTTGTACCAAAGAAGTCCGGTCTAACAAGAGTTAGGAATGAGAATAATGAACTTGTGCCTACTAGAGTCCAGAATAGCTGGAGAGTTTGTATAGACTATAGGAAGCTAAACCAGGCCACCCGAAAGGATCATTTTCCTTTGCCGTTCATAGATCAGATGCTAGATCGGCTGGCTGGTCAGTCCCATTATTGTTTTCTAGATGGCTTTTCCGGGTATTTCCAGATTCATATTGCCCCTGAGGATCGTGAAAGACCACCTTCACGTGCCCCTTCGTCGACGCTTGCTTATAGGAGGATGCCATTTGGCCTCTGTAATGCCCCTGGCACCTTTCAAAGATGCATGCTTAGTATTTTCTCTGACTTTATTGAAAACTACATAGAGGTGTTTATGGATGATTTTACTGTGTATGGCTCCTCTTTTGATGCTTGTTTGCATAGTCTAAGTCTAGTTCTTCAAAGATGCATTGATACTGATTTGATTCTGAATTATGAGAAATGTCATTTCATGGTAGAACAGGGGATAGTATTGGGTCATGTAATTTCCAAAGAGGGTATTTCTGTGGATCCTGCAAAAATAAATGTGATTTCTTCATTGCCTTACCCATCTTGCGTACGCGAGATCTGTTCCTTTCTTGGACATGCAGGTTTCTACAGGCGCTTTATAAAAGACTTCAGCAAGATAGCACTGCCATTATCAAATCTACTGAAAAATGATACCCTGTTCCAGTTTGATGAAAAGTGCAAAGAGTCATTTGACTATCTGAAGAAGGCGTTGACTTCTACCCCTGTCATCCAGCCCCCAGACTGGACACTCCCGTTTGAACTGATGTGTGATGCTTCAAATTTTGCTGTGGGGCGTTACGCACAAAGGGTGGGCAAGGTTGCCCATGTAATTCACTATGCTTCTAGGACCTTAGATGCCGCACGTGCAAATTACACAACCATCGAGAAAGAGTCATTAGCTATTGTATTTGCACTTGACAAGTTTAGGTCTTATTTGCTAGGTTCTAGGGTGACTGCTTTTACCGACCATGCAGCTTTGAAATATCTCGTTGAAGAAGCCGTGGCTAAGCCAAGACTGATCCGGTGGATGCTCTTGCTCCAGGAATTCAATGTGGAGATAAAGGATAAAAGTGGAGCTGAAAATTTGGTAGCAGATCATTTGAGCAGGATAGCAAGGGATGGGGATACTTTTCCCATCCAAGATGATTTCCCTGATGAGAGACTCACATATATGTATGGGGTAACCCCCTGGTTTGCTGACATTGTAAATTTTCTAGTTGCTGGTGTTGTTACTGCAGGTACAAGTAGACAAAAGTTCCACAAGCTGAAGAGCGATGCAAAATATTATGTGTGGGATGACCCCTATCTGTGGAAGTTTTGCAGTGACCAGGTCATTCGGAGGTGTGTACCCGATCATGAGACGGAGTCCATCCTACATTTCTCACATGCCTCTCCAGTTGGAGGGCACTTTGGACCTCAAAGGACAGCAAGAAAAGTCCTGGACTCCGGGTTCTACTGGCCCACAATTTTCAGGGATTCATATGAGGTATACAAGAATTGTAAAGAATGTCAAACAACAGGCCCTGCAATCACTCGTAGGAGTGAGATGCCTCAAAGAGCAATGCTTTATTGTGAGGTCTTTGATGTGTGGGGATGGACTTCATGGGTCCTTTCCTCCTTCTTTTGGTTTTGTATATATTTTGTTGGCTGTAGATTATGTTTCAAAGTGGGTGGAAGCAATCCCCACTAGGACTAACGATGCTCGATTGTTTCAAAATTTGTTAGGTCCAACATTTTTGCAGTGTCCTGCATACCCAAGGCAATCATCAGTGACCAGGGCACACATTTTTGCAACAGAACCTTGGAGGCCTTACTCAGAAAATATGGGGTTGTACATAGAGTATCTACTGCTTACCATCCCCAAACCAATGGCCAGGCAGAAATATCAAACAGGGAGATTAAGCAAATCTTAGAGAAGATGGTGCAGCCAAACAGAAGGGAATGGAGCCGCCGTCTGGAAGACGCACTGTGGGACCAGAGGACTGCTTTTAAGACACCTATAGGAATGTCCCCCTTTCTGCTAGTTTTTGGCAAGGCATGTCACCTCCCGGTGGAAGTTGAGCATAGAGCATATTGGGCGGTAAAGAGTTGTAACTTAGACATGAAGAAATCTGGTGTTGAGAGAAAACTGCAGTTGCAGCAACTTGAGGAGCTTAGGCTTGAAGCCTATGAAAGCTCCAAGATTTATAAAGAAAAGACAAAACAATTTCATGATAGAATGATTGTTAGGAAAGAATTTTTTGTGGGTCAGAAAGTCTTATTGTTTAATTCCCGCCTGAGATTGATGGCTGGGAAGCTTAGGTCTAAATGGGATGGCCCTTTTGTTGTGACTAATGTGTTTCCTTATGGTGCAGTGGAGATTCAAAGTACAGGTACCAACAAGACTTTCAAGGTTAACGGGCAAAGGTTGAAGCCATTCCACGGTGTGGATGTTGTTGTTCCTGCGGATGCTAATGTTGAGGAGCTATCTTTGGATGCTCCAACCTACATTGATGCTTGATCAGGGAGTTTCTTTTCCTTTCCCTCACTATGATTGTATAAGTCTGTTGTTGTTCATTGGGGACAATGCATGTTTTAAGTGTGGGGGAGGGAACTAGTTGCTAGTTTTTCTTTTCTTTGAATAAAGTTTTCTTTTCTTTGAATAAAGCTCCTGAATAATTTGAGAAGCTCAGGAGCATTTGTGTGTTGAGTCTTTTGTTGGCAAGTTGGCTAGATTTTGATTGATGTTGCACAGATTGCTTGCATGATTGATATGTAATGATTCCCCCTAGCTGAAAAAAAATTTTAGTTTTGAACAGTGATTCCCATGTGAAATTGAAAACTGAACTTTGGGATTTTGTTATGATGGCATGATGAATGATAAGTTTGGGGTGATAGGGAGCACACACTAGGGATAGAATCTCTTTCAAACAATTTGCATAAATGTCCAGGTGAGGTTTTGAGCCTCCAACATGTTTTAAACTGTGTGAAAATCACTTTCAAGTTGCACTTCCCTGGATTTGATTGAATCTCTTTTTGGTTTGCATGATTATATGTGTGTAGCAAATGATTTAGGCATTTTCTTTGTAAATAGCTACTTGGCCTGAATAAAACAATTCCTAATGCATGTTCCCTAGTTAGCCCTTTTGAGCCTGTTAGCCTGTTAGTTCTTGATAACCTAATGTTATAAGCCCAAAAATCTGGAAAACCATGTTAGCCCGATCTTAGGATTAGGAGAGCATGTAATCTTAGAATGGGTGCAAGAAACTAAGTTTGGGGTGGCTGCAAGGTGTAATATGTTGTTGGGATTGAGAAAAAAAAGAAAAAAAAAAGAAAAAAATTGGAGCCAAAGGCTTGTGAAAGAAAAAGTGTACAAATGTTAAAAAAAAAATACAAAAATACAAAAATGCCAAAAAGAAATAAAAAGAGCTGTAGCCACCCAGAAGTGTAAAGAAAAAAATAAAGAAAGGAACTTGAGTGAATTTCAAAGTGTAAAAAACAGTTCATGCTCTCTTAGTTCCTAGGGTCTTCAGCTTAGTTCCCTTTGTATATCCTACCCTTAGCCAGGCCCCATTACAACCCATAAAAGACCTTCTGATGTTGCTTGCATGTTTTCTGTGGGAGCCATTTTGAGATGAAAAGCAAATTTTTGGGAAGTGTACTTGAAAAGTGAACTGAGTGCAAGTTGTTAGCCTGACATAAACTGAGTGACTGAGTGAACAAATAATGCCCTTGTGAGGAAGGCAGTTGTTTGGATTTGGTGATTTCCCTCCTGTGTGTGACTTAGATCCCCTGCTTAGATTTCTGATTGTTTTCATGATGAAACTCTCAAATGTTTAGAATAAATGAATGTGGGGATTGCTCTGTTTGAAAAGGGGGAAACAATGAAGAAAAACTGTTTTTGATGTATTGCTTGAATGTGTGCAATGTTGATTGAATCTTTTGAGCTTGCCAGGTCTTGAGTCTTTTTGATTTTTGAGTCTTAGTTTGCTTGGGGACAAGCAAAGTTTAAGTTTGGGGTATTTTGATCAGCCTCTGGCTCATCTAGTTTTATAGCTAGTATGACCAGGGTTTTGTGCAAATTATATCGTATTTTCACCCAAATTAGATTAGATTGTCCTCAAGCAAGGTTTTGAGTCTCTAGAGTAGTTTTAAGTTAATTTAGCTAGTTTTAAATCAAAATAATACACTTATGGTTATTTCCTTACTTTCAGGTTAAGTAGAAGCTGAGAAAATAAAGAACAGAGGTCTCGCCCCGCGAAGGACACACTCGCCACGCGACCCCGAAGCCTGACTGTTCCAAGAAATTGCTAAGTCTCTGGTTCGCCTCGCGAAGAAGGTCTCGCCCCGCGAGTCTTGCAAACCTGAAAAAGTCAGAGACGATCACGGCTTGCCCGTGTTGAAGGTCATGGTCGTGGCAGTTTTGAAGTTGAAGAGTCTCGCCTCGCGAGCATCCCTTCGCCTCGCGAATCTGGAAGTCAGAGAGCATCACGGTTAGGCCCTGATGGCCGTAACGGACGTAAGGAGAAAACTCTTCATATCCTCGCCTCGCGAGCAACACTTCGCCTCGCGAGAATGCCAAAGGTTGCTGACTCTTCATGAAATTCGCCTCGCGAATGTGTGCTCGCCTCGCGAGCTAGCTAATTTCAGAATTTGTATAAAAGGCTGTTCTGAACATTTTGTAGAGACTTTTGCTTCTCCATTTTTCTGTTTTACATTTTTCTCTGTGATTTCGTTTGTGTTATGGAGAACTAAGTTCTTAGGATTGATCTATTGTAATTGATTTCCATATACTTGAGGTTCTTATATTTTCCTGTTTTGTATGCTTTTCCCTCTTCAATACCATACTTTGTATTTCTGTTTGCTTAATTCAGGAGTATACTGTATCGTATTGATTTATTTCTGGTGATATCATGTTCCTATAATTAATCGCATCTGCTTAATTTGCATGTGTACATTTCGTGTTCGCTTAGTTCACGAAGGGCTTAACCCCGTTTGCTTAATTCGGGAATAGGGACATGTATCTGTGGTAGTAGTTTCGCTTGTAAATTACTATTACAACTGGGAGGGGATAAGAAATTGCTTAGGGCTTGGAAATTGTATGAACCTATGATAGTGGGAAATCAAGAGCAATAGATTAATCTGTTTTTGACCATTTGATAATCTCTTTTCAACTGCCTTATTTTTGATTGCTCTGTTTTGTTTGTTTCTTATTTGCACTCCAATCCAACCCCCCCCCCCCCCCCCCAAAACTGATTTTTGTGAAAGGTAATATTCTCAGAGTCCTTGAGAGACGACATCCGAGTTGTCGCACTAAACTACAGTTTTAAACCCACTCGTCCTTTTTGGCGCGTGCGCGACAGCGCGACCAAGAGGCAAGGACGAATGAATTTGTACAGATGGTGGTGCCATGTTGTGGTGCTCCCACTACTCAGCTGGGTTGTTGCAGGTGCAGGGATTGTTAACTCTTGTTTTGGAAAAAAGCACAAGAAAACAAAAATGGGGAAATAAAAGAAAGCTGGTTTATACTTGAAGTGGAAGAAGTGGAAGAGGATAAGGCAATGATGGAAAAAATGGTACCAGGAGGCCATAATCCATACGGCCCTCTTCTGATTTTATTTTTTTTATATATATATTTTTTGTCATCATTTTTTATTTTTGGATTTGGGTTTGGATGATGGGCTTGCAACAACAAAATAAAACTGGACCATTTCTGATTCTATAATGGGCCAAGAATAAAATTACTTTTTTGTTTCATTTTTTATCATTTTTTGTTTACTATTTTTCAAAATATTAAAAAAAAATCGGGACAAAATTAGGTATTCACACGTGACAAACGGGTCCTAAATTGTAGTATAAAAACTTTTATTGCAATAATGGATCAAATTTAAACTATAATAACTAACAAAGTCCAACATAATAATTGGGAGATGAAAGGCGCAAAGAACAATTTATATGTAATTTAAATATATTAAAAATAAAAACTGAAAAATATAAAAATTATTCTAATAATTTAAATATATTAAAAATAAAAACTAAAATGAATATTTAAAATTATAAAAAAATTATTTGAGTTAAACAATATTTAAAAAATTATATGTAATTTTATTACAAGGATAATTTTGTTTATATAATTAAAAAATTGAAAATTATAAAAAAATAAAAACAAATAAAATATGAAAACATTTAGAATAAAAACGAAAATTGTAAAATTCATATTAAAATTATAATGCTCTTCATTTAGTTTTCTGGTGGATATCAAATGTTGGATATGACAACGACTTATCTTGCTCATATCCTGTCATACTCCTATCCTGCTCTCTTATCATATCCGCCCATATCCTATCCTAATTAACCACCAAACAAGCCCTAAAAGATAATGTTAATGAGTGCTCTCGGGACATTGTTCAAGGTATCAAGAAAGAAAAATTTGTACGAAAAATAATATATTTAGTATTAAAAGACCCATCATTAAAAATATTGATTTTTATCTCAACAACTTTAAAAAAGTCATTCATACCATAATTTTTGATTGATTAACAATGTAAATATAGCTATTAGGGGTGGGAATAGGCCAGACCCCTCGTCAAGGGCCTATGACCTAGCCTAGCATATTTAATAAAAAGGTCTAATCAAGACTTTTTAAAAGGCCCATATAGCTAAAGAGGTCAGGCTACACCTTTAAAAAAGCCTATTAGGCTTATCATGTCAAGCTATTAACAACACATATCCATATAATGTAATTTAACATATGAACTTGCGTATTCAATGTTTGGAAGTGTGATACACATAATTTTTCAATTAAACGTATCCTTCTTGCATTCCTTAACCAGTGTTGTTAGGGCACTAGTTAGCATGACCCTTTAATATATTATTTACAATATTATAATATTTGAAATTAAATGCCTACTGGCCTATTTAAAAATAGATGACTACTGGTCTATTTATTTGTGAAGGCCTAGGTTCCTATTTACCATATAGACCTACCAGTCCCTTTATTATTAAAGTCTTATATGCTCATTGATGTCGTGCGAACGCACGTGCGATTCCGGCTAGTGTACCGGATTGTCGCCAAGTAATAAAAGATATCGATCCCATAGAGACTGTGATCTCGAATCACAACTAATTTTCAATTTGGTAAATCTGGACTGTATAAAAAAGATTGGAAAAAGGATTTGATATTTTGAAAAGGTTTTGAATTTGAATTAAGAGATAAATAAGACATAAAACAAATCTATTTGTGGTTTTTTTATCTAAATGGATTCCTAGGGATTTGGGTTACCTACGAGGCTGTTTATGTTACTAATCTGATTTACCCTTGTTAATTATCGAAATTGCCTTGAAGGCGAGTTTATCCTCTAATAGTTTAAGCCCCCTCTCGGGTTACAAAAACCGTGCCCAATTGAACCAACCCCTACTCTCGTGGTAGTCGAATTCAGATTGGACCCCTTGCGTTTCGTGACAACTCGTTGATCCTCGAAGGACGGCTTCTAACTCTCGTGATTTCAGTCCTAAGTCTGACTCTATAGATCCGACACCTAAGTTCACCGCTAGGTTCCTCCTTAGAATGCCTATGACACGCAAACAAGTGGCCACCGAATTTACGAGTGATTCAAACACTAGAAATCAGATCTAAAACAAAATCGAAATTAACAAAGATATTACATCAAATTAACAACATAAATCAGATCTCGGGCATGACCCCAATCCCTAGAAATAAAGCTACTACTCAAGTCTTGCCATGGTGATGACAAGCTTGGTTACAAATACGTGAAAATAAAACTAAGAGAAGGAGAGGAGGAGGAAGAAGAGAGATCCTAAATTATAACCTAAGTGGTAGCAGCCAACCGTCCCCTAAGCCTCTGACTTGATCCCATATTTATAGATTTGGGAAGTTTGAATCACAATCTAACACAAATTAGATCTAAATCAGTTGCTTCTGATCCAAGTAATGTGCATCACGGCCGTGATGGCCATCACGTCCTGGCCGTGACGGATTCTGCCTAGAAATTCTTCGCTGGTTGGTCTGTCATGGCCGTGATGCTCATCACGGCCTAGCCGTGATGGCCATCACGACCGTGATGGCCATCATAGCCTGGCCGTGACAGCTTCTGACTTTAGCCTTCTTTCTTTTCAGTTTTGCTCGATCATGGCCGTGATGAGCATCACGGCTAGGCTGTGATGGGCTCTGTTTGGCTCATTTTCTTCACTTTTCAAGCCCCATCTTCATCCAAACTCCATCATGGTTGATCTTGAGTTTTTTATCCTTAATTCCTGCAAAACAATACCACAAAACCGCCTTACCCGTTCCAAGGTAAAAACTAACAAAAATCAAATTAAATATGCCTAAACTACATGAAAATGCATGCAAAATGATAAACAAAGATGAGGTGAAATCACACTCATCACTCATTTACAAGTGAATGCACATGACCTATTTATAGGTATAGACGTATTTAAAAGCATTGTTGAAAAATAGGTCTTTAAATAGGCTTTCAGGCTAGGTCAGGTGTAACACCCCCACTAGGTATTACTACGTAACACATGTGGAATTTAAATTAAAAAGATAATTTGCTGGTTGCTTTCGAAAAATAATTTATATAAGTACATAAGCTTCTGAAATTGGGTATAAAAATTTGTCACGACTCCAAACCTAAGCCTTGATCGACACACAGCTTACAATCCTAGCCTGGCAAGCCTATTTAATTTAGAGATATACTTGAATAAAAGCTAGTATTTTTACAAAAATTTCGACAGAGCGTCCTCTGTAATTCGAACATCTCGGGTAAAAGAACACCTGCTAAAATAATTACATTTTCATTCCAGAATTCCAGTTACACCAAATACAACCAGGCAGTAATATGCTAAAAATAGTTACATCAATAAGTTATACATGACCAAAAGGAAAAGCTTAGGTTTTCATTCAAAAGAGATGCTCTCCGAGCCATAAACATTCCATTTTAAAATAAAGACTCTCTGAGCCATACTCATACATACTATCAAAAATCTAAGTCTCAAACCCTAAGCTGGTCGTTCTAATAGATATTTCTGAGGAAAACTCACGTGGTCATTCCACAAGCAAATACTTCATCAAAAAACTAGATCTAAGTCTCTGAGTGACTTAGGAAGACTCCCTCGCATCATCTGTACTGAAGTACCCAGGGAACAATAGCAAACCAGAAGAAACCTGATATATCTGTAAGGGTGAGATACCGACAAATGGATATATCACACAATAACCATATACATGATACATACAACACATTGGCATATTAACATTTAAGCATTATTCATAAATAAAACAACAAGTGTTATATCAGTGGGTCTCATACCCGAATCAATAAGTTTTATAAAGATAATGCATGACACTTCAATCATCAGGCTCTAAACTTAATCTCATGATATATCATCACCATTTTATCATTAAGAAATAAAGAGTTGATCAGACTCGTATGCCGCATAGGCAAGTTGTTTCCGTCACCTCATGTACCTGGATCAACATCATCACGGATCCCTTATCAACGACCATCCGGATGTATACATCATCGAACACCACATCTTAAGTGGGTATTGGGTAACTCAAGCACGTCTGCTAAGGGGAAATGCATATGAATAAGAGACTTTTCATTATCAAGACTTTTCTTTGTGTCCACCCTTTTCCGTAGTCGAAGCCCAAAGCTAACGACTATTCACAATTTTCATCATTGAAAAATAAATAACACAGGACGTGCAGTCCGAGTGCTCAATCACAACACCTTAGACCGATGCCGCATTCCAAGGTTGTGGTCGTAGAAACAATTATCATTTCATCCATGTTTTATTTCAACATGATAAGGACTCCTAGTCCATAACAACGAAATTAGGACACACAGAACTCAATTCCAAGATTAGGACTCCTAGCCTATAATATCACGATTAGGACCCTTGGTCCATAATTCTTGACACGGGTCCCAGATTGCGTGCATATAACTGAATAATAGAGGCGACGTCTCGCGAAGTAGATTCTCTTTCACATATGCTTACTTTTCGCTCAGTGAAAATCAAAAACCAAAATAAAACCTCGGTCACTTATCCAAGTAACCGGAACGTTTCTAAATCATTTAGGAGAAAATATTTTCCTTTGCAAATTCTTTTATAAAACATTTAGGAAATTCGTTTACTTTTGAAATCCTTGATGGAATAAAGTCGAATATTTTCAAAGGGTCTTTCCTTCATAAAACACACCATTCAAAAAGATTTTCTCTCGTAAAAAACTTTTGATCATAAAAAGGTAGTTTCCTTCAACTTAAAATCACTTCAACATCTTTCTAAAAACAAAGATCTTATTCTTCTGAAGTAAGCACTTTAAACAAGGAACTTTATAAATGAACCCAAAACTTTCAAAGTTCTATTCAAGGCTTATTAAGGCTTTTAATCCTTATAGTCATTGGGCACAGACTCAAGTTCGGCTTCTCAAACTTTAATCAACAGTAATATATTCACAACAATAATAATATCACAGTTAATGACAGTTCATCACATATATATAATTCATAACACTTTAAAGCAAGTAATGTTCAACTTCAAGTAATAACCACAATAGTTCAAGTAAACAAGTTATTCAAGTATTGGCTCAATATCACAATAATATTCATAAGGCTCAATTAAACACATACACACATGCATATAGTTGTTGAATATCCCTTGGTAACCTCTCCTTACCCTTGAAGACAAGTAAAGGATCCTCGTCTTAATGCTCACGTTAGCTCCAAGAGTGTAATTATCTACTCCATCAAGCAAGCATAGCCGTGTCAAACGTCCTAGAGAGGGAATCCAACAACGCGCAACAACCAGAAATCAAGAAATCAATTACACATGATCAAACACACATTCTAATTTGATCTAAACACTTAATCTTATTACCAAACAAGGTCATTTTCAAAGAAAATCATGTTTGGAGCTTAAGCTTCACAATACCCTTTGAGGAACCTTTGTTTTGATTAAAGAATCATGAAAATGAACTTAGGAATCATCAATTAAGAATCCTAATTGCACCAAATCATAACTACTTTCACAAAAACAGAACCAAATTCAAATAAAATCAAATTGGGGTTTAGTGTTCCTAAATACAATTTGGGGAAAACTCATTTTAACTAAAGAATAATGAAATTGGTTTAGGGAAACACTAATTCACAGTCCCAATTGCATAAAAATAGTGTTAATTTCACATTTTGAAACTCAATCAAAAGTTAGGGTTAGGGTTTCAAAATTAATTTGGGGCTTTTACAAGCTAGAAGAGAATAGGGGTAAACATTTACGCAAGATGAAGATGAAAGGAGAACATAGCAACCGTGGTGGTTCGAACGACGTTTGGAGGTGGTCCGAGCGATGGAGCTTCGAACCAGACGCGTGAGATGAGGGGAGCTGGGATGTACGGTCCTCTCCTTCCTCTAGCGGCGGTCGGACGACTGAACGGCGGCCAGGAGGCGAAGGTACTACGGAACTAGCGACGACACGAGACCAGGTGCTGTGGAAGTGCGTTTCGCACGAGACAGGGACGACCGAGGACGCGAAACAGTCGCGCGCCTTCTCCTCCTCGTGCTGCGGTTGAGCGGTGACCGGCTGGGCTGTGTAGGGGAGGCGCGCGGTCTGGTTGAAGGAGGAAAGGAAAAAGTAGTGGAGAGAAGAAGTGGGGAAGCAGAAGAGAGAAAGAAGGGAAAGAAGAAGAAAAAGAAAGAAATAGAAGGGGGGTTTACGGGCTGTGTTAGGAGAGGAAGAGAGAGAATCTGATTTTTGTACTAGTGGGTACAAAATGAGTGATAAATATTAAGCCTAAAATAAATAAGTTTTTAGTTTTTGAATCCAAAAAATAAAGGGTGACAAATATATATTTTCAAAATTTGAAATAAAGTAGAGATTGATAGCTGGATTGATCAACTAAGAAAATCCATTGTCCGACATTTAATCTCCAATTAATGTCAAAACAGTTTATTTTCGAATCTAAAATATAATGAAAATATGAAAATGCATTTCTCTTAATCATATTATTTAAAACTTTGTTTTCTATACTGGTAATAATAGTGACAATAACGTAAATTATTGTCTAGTAAGCGTGCATTCACTGAAATAAGTCAGTGCTAACGCACCCAATAAAATAATTTGAAGAGAGTAATTTAATTACTCAAACTAAACCACATAAAAAAATAAAAATAAACATCCAAATAAAATAATTAATCATATGTGTAAAAACTAAGGTGTTACATCAGGCCTTAAATATTGACCTATATCATATTAATATGTCAGGCTCAGGCCTTAAGATTGAATCAAAGCCAGGCTCATGGCTTGTCAGGATCTAGTTCGACTCAACCTATTCTCATCCCTAATAGCGATTGTTTCCTGACTGTATTTAAAGGGTGTCATTATTCTTTAAATTAAAAGAATATGGATTCCCTTTCCAATGTTGCCATTCTTTCAATTAAAAGAAGACTTAATGGCAGTTCTGGTCCCCTATTATTGGCCATGTGCGATTTTGGTCTATAAAGTTTTTTTATTCACATTTGGTCCCCTTGTTTTTTCAATGTAGCAAATTTGGTCCTTCTGTTAATGTTTGCCGATTTTTTCAATTAACAACATAGAGTAACCACTCCTCAAAGGGAATTTATCGGATCTGTTGTTACAACATGAAGGACTTTTTGCGAGAAGGAAATTGAAGAAAGCATGGATGTTTTGGTTTGCTATTATATGGTCACTTTGGCTATTAAGGAACGACACCATGTTCTCACGGGGAGTTAAAGACTATGACAAGGTAATAGATTTGATTAAAATTAGGGTTTGGAGCTGGTGTCAAGCTAGAATGAAGAAATACTGTTTTTCTTTTCTGGACTGGACTATAAATCCAATGGCATGTCTACACTATGATCTCTGATTGCTATGTGCTACTCGTAGACTCTGCACATGTTGGAAACTTAGTTTTTCTATAGTTCTTGTGTAACACCCCGATTTCTGCTGTTTCTGTATCGATAAACAAACATCTGTTTTTTTTCCTGACACTTAGAAAATTATTTTGGGAAAACCAAAGTCATATTCATATCATACTTATTTTTTATAAGTATACGGTGAAATTTTTTGTTGAAAATTCAGACGGAACCCGGTCTGCGTTTTCACTGACAGTAAGATTTTACAGATCAGAAAACCTAATTTTGATCCAGGAATGAAATGGATAACGTTTATATATCATTTCCAATGATATAGGTTATTTTTAAAATTTTCAAAATAAATAAGTTATTATACTCGATTAGGGCGTAAAACCCAAAATCGCGTAATCGACGGAGTCGAGAACGGACGTGCAGAGATAAAACCCGACGTCGGATGCTGAGACCTCTTGCCACCTAGGATGGTGAGTCATGTGGATGAGTCACCCATGTCATGATTACTTTTGACAAAATATCTAGATATTTCTTTAAACTAGTGTAAAGATCGTTTTGCCCTTGGACGATTTTACCCTTGAACTTTCATCGAAATGACAAGTTTGACCCACAATTTGTGGACACAAATCAGCCACATCCTCACTCATTTCTCACCACATGTTGGTCATGATTGCTTTTTGTGAAATGACCATTTTGTCCTTATGTTGTCATAATACCACAAAAATGACATTTTGTGAGATTACTACTTTGCCCTTGAATTTTTGTGTGTTGGACCCTTTTACCCCTCAAAAGGCCACGGCTCTAGGCAGCCAAGAGGCCCATTTTCACTTCTATAAAAGGCCATCTTCATCTTCTCCATCAAGCTTTGCCATTTTTGCCATTAAAGCTCTAAGTACCATAGCTTGATTTTGTGAAGGAAGTAGGTGATTCGTTGCCCATTTTTCATTTCCAAGAGTTATACCATGCTTCTCTCACTCAACCATCATCATGTTCTTCATTGATTTTTGTGATTTGAAGTCTTGATCATAGTTTTCAATTCCTAGATCTAGAAACTTTGAAAATTCATAGAAAATCATAGAAAAATCCTTTTAAAGTGAAACCAATTTCTATGATCTTAGTATCCTATCTATATTTAAGATCCAAGAGGATACATCAAACAAAAATTTCGTGCCCTTTTATTTTGTCAAGGCCGAACCCTAGTTTCTAGTGGGGGAGGACATTGTTCATTTTGTTAACTAGTCTTGCTTGATTCAATCTTATAATTCATATATATGTTGAGTCCATGATTATTGAATCAAAATCAAATCTCTAAGACACTATTTTACTCATGGCCGAAATTATTTTCTTGAGGAGTTGAACGATTTTGTTTCATTTTTCAACTTATGATAACTTGTCTTAACTCTACACTACTCTAAGGTTATAGATATAAGAGTATGTGGAATTTTGAAGCCTCGAACCTATTTTCTTAACTTGGGCCGAAACCATACCCATAGGAAATAATAGATTTTTTTCAAATTTTAATTAGTTATGTGTTGTTTTGTGAAGGATTGTGTTAGTAGTTGTTGTTCGGAGTTCTTGGAGGAAACCAGATTTGAAAACCGAGACTTCGTTGAATCAGAACTTGAATCTTCAAAGGTAAGGGGAGTTTGCCTGAGGAGCTTCGATAACTATGTCTATAAATTTTTTGGTGTGTTTGAAATCAATGGTTGTAGTTTGTGGTGTTTGTTTTAAAATTATTTCGTAATATTCCGTGATGCATGATTTATCTGTGAAAGCATGCTATAAGTTACGATGTGTGAATTTATTGTTGGTTGTGAAAGCATGTGATAAATTGCGTTGTATGAAATTTTCTGTTGATTTTTATGATTGGCTGGAAGCCTGACACCGGTCAGTGCTTATTGAAAATTAAGGATAAAACGTTAAGAAAATTTAAGGAAAATATTATGTTTTTGAAAATTGGTGGATTTAATTTTTAAGTTAAAAATATTAATATTTTAATAAGTTTTAATAAAAGCATAAGTTAATGAGCAACCACGCGTACGTAACCGTGAAAAAAATTTCACTTTCGTACTTGTTTCAAAAACATCGGGAAAAATGGAAATAAAATCATAATTTTAAGAAAATGTATTTTAAAAAGTGTTTTAATATTGATAATAAATAATTTTCAAGGAATAAGGGTTTTTGCTTACCTAACGGTAGTATGAGGAAAAACGATCTTTTTACATGAGAAAAATAAATATATGGGTTAGAAATGATTTTAAAGAGAATTAAAAGATTTTCAGAAATAAAAATAAAGGGTTTAAGGGAAAAATGATTTTTGTTACGTTTTAAAATGAATTTCATCGGAAAAGTATTTTGATGGAAAAGAATTTAAGAACAGCGAAAATTTCCGACAAACTTGGATAAGTTTTCGGAGTTTTTGTTTTTGGTATTTGTGTTTCACTGAATGAAAATTCTTTGGGGAAAAATCAAGGAAATGATAAGGACCTAGATTGCCGAGATGTCGGGCTAGTGTTCCTAAAAGGAAATTTCACTTGGAAGGGAAAGGAATTGGAATACCTAAGGAAGGGTAGTCGGGAGCTTTAAGCCTCGACAGAGGAAAAACAAACGACAAAGAACAATTACGATAACAAAGGATTTTACATGTATAGTCTGGTAAACATGCCATATTTGGGCAGACATGCCTTGGGTATCGAGCTACAATTTCACAAAGGGTTAATTGGGTAAATTGGTTAGTTACAGACCAAAGATAAATTCTAGGGTCTTTAGGTCTTGGGGACATTCGGGCTTCGAAAATCCAGCGAATACTTGGGGCCTTGCAACCTCGGGTCATGGAATTCGGTTACCCGACACGAATGTACTCAATAGGGAACTGTTCCAATATTATTTTAGGTGCTCCATCCTGATATTCCCTGAACAATTGGAGCCGGACCTAAATTTAGAGGCCGATCTCGTGAGACAATTGTGTTAAGGGTATCGCAGCCTAATCATTGCTCGAAGAAGGGAAGTTAGTAATCTCCGGAGAATAAAGGTCAAGACTCATAGGAATGGATATTGAAGTGTCATGCATTTTTGAAAAATTGCGATTGGATGATTAGGTATTAATCCCATTGGTAGGAAATATTTATAATATGTATACATGGTGTTTGTTTGAGTGTCGTGCATGTAGTTATTGTTGAATATAATTAATATATGAACGGTAGATTTATGTGAACGGTGTGGACGGTGGAGTCCCATCCATTGTATTTGTTGAATATAATTAATATATGGACGGTGGATTTATGTGGACGGTGGAGTCCCATCCATTGTATTCTTATGATTCATTGTATATTTCTCCTAGGACTTAGTATAGACTTTTATTGGTATAGGAATCAAGTATAGAGTCAAGTATATATATATCTTGTACTCCTACTCAATAATATACAAGTAAAAAGTATTCAGTTTTCATATTCAAGTTGGTATCAGAGCCTTGTTGGTTCCTGTTTGGTATGTTCATTGGGTTTCAGCTGTTGTGAACACTGGCCCACGTTTTTGAAGTTGTCTGGTGACCGGAGTGACACTGCCGTTCACCTCAGACGTCGCCGATCGGACGTCCGCCCAAGCTCCGCCGCTAGATTCGCTGTCACGCGCCCTCACGCGCCGTCGACAAAATTCTCACTCTCTGGCGCGTGTAATCCATGCGCCGCCTTCCCGACTTTCGTTTGCGCCTCCGATTCCGCCGCCGTGATCGCCGTCCTCCCCCGGTTCTGTTCCGCCCCTATTTGGTTTGTGGTTCTGTCGTTGTGCTACCCTTTCATTGAATCTTGTTGCTGTTTGTATTATGTTGCTCTTCTTCCATGGCAGAAAAGAAGAGCTTGAGCCCCTGTTTGATTTCTGGTTCCCCCACTATTACTACCAAGTCAAATGAAGATCATCTACTTTCGGTCAGTGAGTATAAGGAGTACCTTCAATTTAAATCCACTCAACAGGCTTTTCCTTCGGCCACCATTGCTCACACTGGTAACTCTAAAGTTTGTCTCTCTCAAGCTACATCTGTTGGATCTTAGATTTTAGACTTTGGTGCTTCTGATCACCTAGCTGGTAATCCTTCTCTTTTCTCTAAATTGTCATTCCCTAAAACATCTCACAGTATTACTCTTGCCAATGGGTCTAAAGCACAAGCCGCTGGTATTGGTCAAGCTTCACCTCTTCCATCCTTACCTTTAAATTCAGTCTTGTTTGTACAGGATTGTCCCTTTAATTTAATTTCAATTAGCCAAATTATTCGCACTCTAAATTGTTCCATAACCTTTAATTCTGATTCCTTTGTTATACAGGACCGGAGTACGGGACAAACGATTGGATCTGGATCTGAATCACAGGGCCTCTACTACCTTCGATCTTACTCATCCATCGTATGTCTTTGTTTCGTAGTCTCGCCGATCTCTTACATCGCCGCCTGGGGTCATCCAAGTCTAGAAAAATTAAAGCAAATGGTCCCTCATCTTTCACATTTGAAGACCTTGAACTGTGAGTCATGTCAACTTGGAAAACATGTTTGAGTATCTTTTCCTAGTAGTGCCAGTAGTCGAACTATGTCTCCTTTTGATATTATCCACTCTGATGTTTGGGGTCCTAGTCGTATTCCTTCTGTTCGAGGATATAGGTATTATGTTACTTTCATTGATGATTTCTCAAGATGCACTTGGTTATTTTTAATGAAAAATCGTTCTGAGTTATTTGATGTCTTTCAAACCTTTTGTTCACAAATAAAGAATCAGTTTGGAAAAACAATTCATATTTTGCGCAGTGATAATGCAAAAGAATATTTTTCCGCATCTTTTAAATCCTTTTTGAGTTCTCATGGCATCATACATCAGTCCAGTTGTCCTCACACACCACAGCAAAATGGTGTTGCTGAACGCAAACATCGTCATCTTGTTGATACAGCTCGGACTCTTTTAATAAATGCCAATGCACCCTTGAAGTTTTGGGGTGATGCTGTTCTTACGACCTGTTATTTGGTAAACCGAATGCCATCCTCTGTTTTGGGTAATAAAATCCCTCACTCTATTTTATTTCCTAACGATTCTCTTTATA
Source organism: Sophora flavescens (assembly GCA_030762895.1). Taxonomy (NCBI): domain Eukaryota; kingdom Viridiplantae; phylum Streptophyta; class Magnoliopsida; order Fabales; family Fabaceae; genus Sophora; species Sophora flavescens. Next base: position 114,105,651 of record CM061062.1, read on the forward strand.
CTGTTCCCCCTCGTGTGTTTGGTTCTACCTGTTGTGTCCATGATCTTTCTCCTGGTCGCGATAAGTTGTCTGCACGGGCTGTTAAATGTGTCTTTCTTGGGTATTCTCGAGTGCAAAAGGGATATCGATGTTATTGTCCCTCTACACATCACTTTTATGTATCTGCAGATGTTACATTTTTTGAAGATACCCCCTACTTTGTCACATCAGCTACCTCCGACTCTACTCCATCTCAGGTACTGCCCATTCCTCAACTTGTACAGCCACAGGATGAACGCCCGTTTCATCGATATGGAATTTTTTATGAGCGTCGGGCTCTTAAAGTTCCTGAGATCACACCCAGTATTGATCCTCCTGATTCAGCTCCCGCTTCAATCGCTTCTCCCACTGCGGTCCAACCAGTCGCTTCCGCTGACTTACCAATTGCCCTTCGTAAAGGTAATCGTTCTACTCTTAATCCCCATCCCATTTACAATTTCCTTAGTTACCATCGATTATCTCCTTCCCATTATGCCTTTGTATCTGCCTTGTCATCTATTACCATTCCCAAGAATGTTCAGGAAGCACTATCTCATCTAGGATGGCGACAGGCAATGGTTGATGAGATGACGGGTTTGGAATCTAATCATACATGGACCCTTGTTTCCCCTCCTGCTGGGAAATCAGTAGTTGGTTGTCGATGGGTATTTACAATTAAAGTTGGTCCTAATGGGCAGGTGGATCACTTGAAAGCCCGACTAGTCGCAAAGGGGTACACTCAGATCTATGGTTTGGATTACGGTGATACTTTTTATCCCGTTGCTAAGATGGCATTTGTTCGTTTGTTCTTATCGATAGCCGCCACGAGACACTAGCCATTATACCAGCTCGATATTAAAAATGCATTCTTACATGGTGATCTGGAGGAGGAAATCTATATGGAGCAACCACCTGGGTTTGTTGCTCAAGGGGAGTCAGATCTTGTTTGCAGGTTACAGAAGTCCTTGTATGGCTTAAAACAATCACCTCGTGCTTGGTTTGGGAAGTTCAGCAACGTCATCCAGCAGTTTGGCGTGATTCGTTGCGAGGCAGACCATTATGTATTCTTTAAATGCTCATCCTTGAATAAATGTACTTATCTCGTGGTGTATGTGGATGATATTGTTATTACAGGTGACGATCAAGAAGGCATTAAGGAATTGAAGCAACACTTGTTTAAACATTTTCAAACCAAAGATCTTGGACAATTGCGGTATTTTCTTGGGATTGAAGTAGCCCAATCAAGAACAGGTGTTGCCATTTCTCAGAGGAAATATGCCCTTGACATTCTTGAAGAAACGGGGGTGCTAGATTGTAAACCTGTTGATACTCCTATGGACCCAAATGTAAAGCTTCTACCTAATGAGGGGGAGCCCCATCCTGACCCAGGCAGATATAGAAGATTAGTTGGGAAGTTAAATTATCTCACCATGACTCGACCAGACCTTGCTTTTCCGGTTAGTGTTGTAAGTCAGTTTCTCAACTCATCATGTGACAGTCATTGGAATGCTGTTGTTTGGATCCTAAGATATATCAAGGGATCGCCTGATAAAGGGATTGTTTATATGGACAGGGGTCATACTAATATCATGGGGTATACAGATGCAGATTGGGCAGGCGATGCTAGTGATAGGAGGTCTACTTCAGGCTACTGTGTGCTTATTGGAGGTAATCTGATTTCATGGAAAAGTAAGAAGCAGAATGTTGTTGCAAGATCAAGCACAGAATCAGAGTATCGTGCTATGGCTAATACTACTTGTGAACTCCTATGGCTAAAATATTTGCTCCAAGAGTTGAAGTTTTGTGAGATAGGTCCTATGACACTTGCTTGTGATAACCAATCAGCATTGTATCTTTCTTCAAATCCTATCTTCCATGAAAGAACCAAGCATATAGAAGTTGATTGTCACTTCATCCGGGAAAAGATCCCCTCGGACATCATTAAGACTTCCTTTGTGGGTACTAGAGATCAACTTGCAGATATGATGACTAAGTCTTTACGGGGTCCTAGAATAGCATACATATGTGACAAGCTGATTGCATCAGACATATATGCTCCAGCTTGAGGGGGAGTGTTGAATATAATTAATATATGAATGGTGGATTTATGTGGACGGTGGAGTCCCATCCATTGTATTTGTTGAATATAATTAATATATGGACGGTGGATTTATGTGGACGGTGGAGTCCCGTCCATTGTATTCTTATGATTCATTGTATATTTCTCCTAGGACTTAGTATCGACTTTTATTGTTCTAGGAATCAAATCTAGAGTCAAGTATATATATATATATATATATATATATATATATATATATATATATATATATATATATATATATATATATATATATATATATATATATATATATATATATATATCTTGTACTCCTACTCAATAATATACAATTAAAAAGTATTCAGTTTTCATATTCAAGTGTTATCATGATGAAACTCAATGATGGTATCTCACCCTTGCTTTATTTATTTCCATGTTGGGTTTCTACTATGCTCCTATATATATATATATATATATATATATATTCGAGTACAGATGAGCCAAATGAGTCTGATATCGTACCCGGAAATATGTTCCCTGCACTTTGACGAGGCTGATGACGCAAACGTGTGGAGGACTAACCTAGATACTTCTGCGAGCGGGGAGTTCTCGGGAGGATTTCCCAGTGGGTATTCTTAAGTGTGACCAGCTGTAGGATTCTGATTTGGGTTTACTTTTGGAAAGTAGTACTTCTACTATATAGGTTTAGTTTTTGTGTGTTTTCCTTATGCTATGGCTTAAACAAATGATTGTAATGTAAATGGTCATATGTAAAACCTTATTGATGCATATATATGTATTCGGTTGTTTGTTAATTATAACAGTTTGGGTTGTATCGTTTGAGGAAAAGAAAAATAAAAATTTATCACTAATTTTCAAGGAAGTTAAGAAATAGAAAAAATTATATTTTTCCGAAAACAACCAACGTAATTATTTTCAGTCTTTTAGTTTCAACATGTAGCGCCAAGGGGATGTTACATCTTAGATTTGGTTTAATCCATATCCTCTAAAAACTTTCTTTCTCGGGTAGTTTCTGCGTTGGCAGCATATATGCAATGGGTGGGTGCTGCTATATAAGTGGTCTTTTGTTCTATACTGTAAATGGGTTTTGGGTACCCTTGTACTCTATTCTAATACATTTTTGTTTATAAAAAAAAAAAACACTCCTCAAAGCACACAGAATCATTGCTCTAAGCGCATAGAACCTCTTATTGAGCTTTTGTGGTAAAGGATCATGTGGTGGAATAAAAAAGGTCCCGAAAAGGACGGGAAAAAACCAATAAATAGCAGAGAGGAAATACTAAATCATATTGAATCGGAGACACAGATGAGGGAGAACCTCAACCAGAGGAGTGATTCCTCTATATTGATCATCGAAAAGATTGACAAACATTGGACAGAAGGACCAAATTTGCAATATTGAGAAAACATGGGGACCAAATATGCATGAAAAAAAAAATTAAGGCATCAAAATTGCATATGACCAATAATAAGGAGACCAAAACTATAATTAAGCCTTAAAAAAAGATGCATTCCCTTTACAATGTTGCCGTCAAATAGTAGCCAGTGATTTAAAGCATACAGAAAAGCTAAACGGACACAGATTTGGGACATACATACGGTGACACCGTATGAACAGCAGGTCTTACACAGATGCGGACTTTAGCCGCACCGTGCGGCACTGTAGCGGATCTTTTTTTTTTTAAATTTAATTTTTTTTTATAAATAATTTTTTTGATTAAGTATGTGTCAATATCTGGTGGATCGGGTACAAATATCTGGTGAATTCAGTTCATTATCTGGTGAATGGGTTTTTTTAAGAAATAATTTTTTTGATTAAGTATATGCAAATATATGGTGAATCCGGTATAAATATCTGGTGAATTCATTTCATTATCTGGTGAATAGGTTTTTTTGAGAAAAAATTGTGGTTTAAGTATGTGTAAATATATGGTGAATCAGGTATAAATATCTGGTGAATTCAGTTTATTATCTGGTGAATGTGTTTTTTTTTTATAAATAAATTTTGTTGGTTAAGTATGTGTAAATATCTGGTGAATCGGGTACAAATATCTGGTGAGTTCAATTCATTATCTGGTGAATGAGTTTTTTTGAGAAATAATTTTTTTGGTTAAATATGTGCAAATATCTGGTGAATCAGGTATAAATATCTGGTGAATTCAGTTCATTATCTGGTGAATGAGTTTTTTTGAGAAATAAATTTTGGTTAAGTATGTGCAAATATATGGTGAATCAGATATAAATATCTGGCGAATTCAGTTCATTATTTGGTGAATGTGTTTTTTTTTATAAATAAATTTTTTGGTTAAGTATGTGTAAATATCTGATGAATGAGTTTTTTTTTATAAATAAAATTTTTGGTTAAGTATGTGCAAATATCTGGTGAATCATGTACAAATATCTGGTGAATCATGTATAAATATCAGGTGAATTCAGTTCATTATTTGGTGAATGAGTTTTTTTAGAAATAAAATTTTTATTTTTTTAAAAAAGTCAAAATTAAAATAAAAAAAAAATACTGCTACAGTAACGCTACAACACTACTGTAGCAATGTCGCATATGATGTCCGTTTTTTTTTTTGTCAAATTAGCAAACCTCTAAAGCATATATGCTTCTCAAATTTATTTTCTTCACTTTTCGTTCTTCATTATATTAGACCAACAGTTCATCGTCATTCCTTTTAGCATTAATGACAACTTTTACTTTGTTTGGGTTGATTTAATGAAATTTGACAACTTGTTAATTGCTTTGTTGATTGTGTATGTATTTATTAATTACATTCGTTAATGAATCAAGAAAAAAAAATTTATATAAAGAATTGATGTATTTAATATTTGAGAACATCCTAAAACATTTATTATATGGATATTATTGCAGCCTTGATAAATATCATTTATCTCATTTTGACGTGTCATACGTTATCCCTATCAATCAAATATTGTCACATATTCTATCTTTTTAATATGAAAAAATATTTTTACATGTGTCTAAAAATTATTGGTGGGGTGACATGTATGATACAACAAAACTGAGACACTTCATCTCTATCATAAAATACCTTAAATAATAACATTGATAATTATATAATGCATGCCACTCCCCCTTGCCTCCCTCACATCCTTCACTCCTTTCTATTTTTCTCACTTTTGTTCATTTCAGAGTATTTTTGTTCTTCCATCCCGTCTCACTTACTGTACCGGCGTGCCTTTCTTATGTCTTATTAGCAATATTCTTCTACAGTGGTACTCTTTTCCCCCTCACTAAATAAACGAAGGAAGAGAGAGAAGCCGGTAAACCCTGTGTTAGAGGGAGGATTGATGAAGCACGGTGCAGCCTCACCCTGTGCTGCATGCAAGCTTCTAAGGAGAAGGTGTTCGCATGATTGTGTTTTTGCTCCCTATTTCCCAGCGGATGAGCCTCAGAAGTTTGCAAATGTGCACAAGGTGTTTGGTGCTAGCAATGTCAACAAGATGCTCCAGGTTCAGTTTTTCTTCCCACATGTCTTATTTAAGCAACTTTTGATTCTCTTATTTATTATTTAGGCAACTTTTTTTTTAACAGATAATTCATATTAGATACGACATCACTAGCAATTTTTTTTTAAAACAAAATTTATATTTGTGTGATCTGCATTAATATCATATTCCATATTCATATAAATGCCTGTACTTTTTATATTTAATGATTAAAATTTACCATACATAATAGTCATGATGTGATTGATGATATACACATATTGGTGAATCTATTTTTTCCAAAAAAAAATTTATGATAATTATTACAGATGCAACAAGTACTTATCACTTTTGTTCAGATAATATTTTTTATTTTTTATTTTTAAAAAAAGGAAGGAGATAATCTCATTCTAAGTCTAAACCTTTATTGGCAATTAGGGGTGTTCATCAACCGATCCAAACCAATTCAAACTATAAAAACCGAATCGAAAAACCGAAAACCGAAAACCGAAAAAATCGCAATTTTTTATTGGATTGGATCGGATTTTGGATCCTATAGTGAAATCCAATCCAAACCAATCTATTATATACATATACTATTCTTTTTGAAATTATAGTATTACTCATACATAAACATTATTCTACATACTTTTATATCCCTCATTCTCTTTAATATTTTTGTTGGAATGACATATATAAGACTATTTAGAATAAATATTAATGTCTTGAAGTTATATTTTACTAAAAGTTTTGATGCATGACAATTATGTAAATTTGAAAAATAAGTATCTACAATTTATTTGTAGCTGATTCAAGGAAAAAAAATAGGATAAGTGGGAGTAGATATAGAAAATTAATATAAAAGAACGTGTTAAAAAATATCAATAATTTTTTTCTTCTCAAACTCCCAAATTAAAACAAAGATTATCTTTTACCACTATTAAATAAGTAGAAATGATACTTGACATTAGAAAAAAAATAAAGTATGACAAAAATCGAATTATCCAATCCAATCCAAACCGCATTTGATTGGATCGGATCGGATTTTTTGAAGGAAGCAAACCGATCCAATCCAAACCGCACGATGTTTTCATCATTGGATCAGATAACTTTTTAGCTCAAAATCGATCCAATTCAATCCGCGAACACCCCTATTGGCAATGCATTACAACTTTTAGATCTTTAAAATTCTATCTAAAAACTTATTTTTATTTGGATAGTGTTTGATATCAGTCATATAATTTTAATATTTTTGAAAAATTTGGAAGATAATAAAAGTTTTTCATATTTAATATAAAAGTTAAAAAAATCATTCTTATATGTTAAATATGTTCATAAATATTTTTTTGTTAATAAAAGTTAACAATTTATTATAGAATGAGAAAGAAATAGTCCTAATAATCAAATTAGTGATTCTCACACGTATGAAACACTGATTTTTATTTGGATTCAAATACTATTAAAAAATAATTGACCGATTTTTCAATTATATTATTACTAGATTCCATTTTTAAAATCAATCTTGAAAACATATATATTTTCTCTCCACGTAAAAAAATTTGAAAAATGAAATTGAGTGCAAATAATTTTGAGCAATAATATCAATATCTTAATTATGAATAACTAAATAAATAAACGTTTTTCTAGCAAGCCACCGACGTGGCTTTTTCTTAAGCGACCCTTGAAAATTTTCGAAAGGCAATGAAGATTCGATGCCTTATCGTGTAACCTCCTCATCTCCTTGTCGGCTTTTTGATATCTTCATTCCTCAAATAATGGCTACTTTAGTTTTAAAAATTTTGTTTTCGAGAGCGTAACAGGAAAATAAATTTTTTTCCTATATTTGATATAAGTTTTAAAAAATTATTGTGAGATACAAAAGATGTCAGGAATGAAAACTAGTAAATGATAGTTAAAAACTTTATTTTCATGTGTAAATGTGGTAAGAAAATATTCTTGAAAATGGTATTTGCAATAATATAATTTATCTAGAAATAAAATATTTTATAAGCTCTGATTGCTTAGTTTCTAATTTTAAATTTTATGTTGTCAATCCATATATATCATCATATATATATATATATATATATATATATATATATATATATATATATATATATATATATGACTTGTGATTTTTAAAATAATTATGATTGGACTTGAATATTTTTAATAATGTAATATTTTATAATTGATTGAAAATATAACAATAAAAATACATAATAATTAAATTCTATTAAAAAAGTAACCTCTTCTTTCTTCATTATAAATTTTGGCCATTTCGGGTGAGCCAATGGCCCAATGGGAGCTTGTAAACGTGATTTTGGCACGCCGAAGTCAAGGTCAAGTGTAACACCTCAATTTTTCAATAACAGTTAATTTATATGTTTAATTATTTATTTTGGATTGATTATTTAATTGAATAGTTGATTTTTATTAAGTGCGTTAGTAGTGTCTTATTATTTCAGTGCATGCATGCTCACTAGACAATAATGTTATGTTATTGTCACTACTAGTATTTATTTAGAAAAATATTTTAATTGATATGATTGAAAGAAAATCATTTTCATATTTTACTCTATTTAATTTTAGATTTGAAAATAAATTAGTTTGGCATTAATTGGATATTTAAATGTTGGACCGTTGATTTTCTTAATTGACGAATTCAACTATCAATCTTTACTCTATTTTGAATTTTTAAAGTATATATTTATCACTCATTATTTTTAGATCTAATGAGTAATACTATTTCTTTTTTTCTAAAGTCAATCCCAACCACTTATTTGATACCTAATCACTAAATACTTGAAAAACAAATAAATAAAACCCCAAGTCCCTCCCTTCCACGTACGAATCCCTCTCCTTCTTTTTTTATTTTCTCTTTCCTTTCTTCTTCTTCCTCCCTCCAACTCCATCTCCTCCTCCCTTGCTACTCGATCTGAAACCTCACCGCACCCACCACCACTAGACCGCCGCAGGAGCCGCGCGGCCGTAGCGTTCCGTCTGCCCCTCTCTGCTCGCGTTCCTGCACGCGACTTCGGAGCAACTCGCCTCGGTTCCAACATTTTCTCTAGCGCCGCCCTCTACCGCTGCGGCAAGGACCTTCTGATCATTGTCCATGGTGGTCTTCTACCATACCTTAGGGTATAAACCTTCTTTTCCTCCTTACATGAAGTTCACTCTTGCTTTTGTTCATGGGTGTCTCAGAACCGCGTCACAGTCGTGCCGCCGCGCCAGTTGGCCTTCCAGCCACCATGTTCTTTCCTCTTCACTTTGGGTAAGAGTTTTACCCCTAATCTCTCTCTATTGTAAATCCCTAAATTGATTTTGAAAACCCTAACCCTAACTCTTTGATTTCATACTGTGATTTGAAATTAAAACTTGTTTTTATGCAATTAAGACGGTAAATCAGTGCTCTATTAAGTTAATTTTTTTATCCTTTGATCAAATGATTTTTCCCCAAATTATGTTTATGAACCCTAAAGCCCCAATCTTATTTTAATTGAAATTAGTTATGTTTTTGTGTAATAAAGTGTTTTAATCAACTTAGAGTAAGTGTTTGATGATGAATGATCGACTGCTAGATTTGTTTGATTGTTGAAACTACTTTGACTCCCTCTATGGGATGTTGTTGTGGTTGTGGTTATTTGGGGGAAACAGGTTTTATGATTTTTGGGAGTGGATAGGAGCTGGTTAGAGGAAGCTGGAACGTCGAGTTGGGGTTTGAACTTGAGCAGTTTCGTGGTGAGAGGAGCTGATTGTTGAATGTGTCAAGGAGAGGATCCATTCTGGTCTTCAAAGGTAAAGGGAGTTTACCTGAAGAGTTTTAGTAGTTACATACTTATTGTTGTGTTTGAATGTATGTTAATTTTTAAATCTTTGTAATGATGTCTTTCTTGAATTGTTTAGAGTTTGATTGAAGTTTTAATGTTATTCTTCGGAAAATGAGAAGAAAATTCTAAATGATGAAAGTGTGAAGATAGAACAAAGTTAGGAAAGAAAGAAATGGGAAATATCAAAATTCAAGAAAAGGTTTAAAGAATTTTTGAAAAGAAAAGTCTTTTGAAAACAAAGATTTTCTTTTAGGCTTTACAAAAGTGGTTTCAAAAATGGAAAAATTTAGAGAAAATGTCTCTTTGATAAATCGATTTGTAAGAGTTTTGTAGTTGGTTTTAAAGTGAGAAAATAATTTTTGAAGTTTTCTAAGTTTACGGTAAATGGATTTATAAAAGAAAAGGTTTTGGTAAAAAATGTATTTCTAAGAAGGAAAAGTATTTGACACAAAAATTTAGAAACTCGTGAAATTTTGTTTTTCGATTTAGTTTTCACTGAACGAAAACCTCTAGAAAGAGAGTGAAAAAGAAAGGACCTAGTGCTCCGGATTGACTGGCTAGAGTTCTTGTTTTGAGTTTTGTGAAAAAGAATTTTGTGAAAAAGAAAGGACCTAGTGCTCCGGATTGACGGGCTAGAGTTCTTGTTTTGAGTTTTGAGAAAGTAGAAAGGACCTAGTGTTCCGGATTGACGGGCTAGAGTTCCTATTCTAGTTTCGAGGAAAGATAGAACCTAGAATTCCGAGACGTCGGACTAGTGTTCGGTTGTGAAGGAGATTGTGAATCATGGATTTTATTGATAAAATCCTATGTGAGTATTAAAGTTTAATTTAATACTTGATTTAAAAGTAGTCGAGAGCGTAAGCCTTGACGAGGAAAGAACGATGCGAAAAAGAAAAATGAAAATGAGAACACCTTGTTTTACATGCACAGTCAGGCTTTTATGTCGTCAGGGACATTCGGGTTCAAACTCCATGAAATGATTGTGACTTTGCAACCTCTTGTCGTGGAAATCGGCTACCATGCTCGAAATGTACTCAATCAGGAACTATTTTATATTATTTAGGTGAGATACGATACCCCAGAACAATTCAGGATCGGACCTAAATTGAGAGGTCGACCCAAAACACGCGAGGCAATTATGTTATGGGCATTATCGCGATCCTATCATGCTCGACGAAGGGAAGTTAGGATCTCTGGAGATAGTGAACTAGATAGTGAATATTGAAGTGACATGAAATGTTTTACAAAATGCATTTGATTGTCGGGAATGGATCCCTGTGTTTATGGTTATGATATATTGTATGTCATTGTGTGAGAGTCGTGTATGTGACTGCTATGATAAAACTCATATGTCGGTATCTCAACTTTGCATTATTTCTGTTTGGTTTCTTTTGTGGTATTTTGGGTTTGAGTGTACAGATGTTGCTGAGAAGTTCTCAGCTTCACTCGAGGATATTAGTCCCAATCCTTGAAGATGTCTGATGTTAGTTATAATGGTGAGAACCATGGGGTCTTCCCCATGAATATCTTTTAATGCGACCAGCTTAGTTTATCGAGTCAATTTTATTTGGAGAAAGTCATAGTTATAGGTATTATGACTCCAAGTCTTTTATTGGATTACTGTTATGCGTATGTATGTTTATGGCTCGGATAGCCTCTATTGTGGATGAAATGTTTATGGCTCGGAGAACCTTTATTTTGATGAAAATATAAATATTTTAGTATGTGTTTTTATTTTGGGATGTTGAAATTATAGAGGAGATTCTGTCGAAATTTTTGTAAAAGTAATATATCTGTACTTAAGTACATGTATATAAATCATCTTCCGAAAGCAAACCAACTATTATTTTATTTTAATATGTTATTACGAAATTAAGTTATTCAGTAATACCCAAGGGGGTGTTACATCAAGCACAAATTATAACACAACATAACAAGCAATGTACACATTTGTGAATCACCCCTTTGTTTGAGAAAATAGATCATTGCGCACCCAAACACAGGACCTTCACTTTCTACTATCAAGTATCAACAAAAAAATATGTTGACACTCTGCTTTTGCACCACATGAGCCTGTCTCTTGAAAGTAATTTTTTAATCAAAAGTAAACAGTAATATAATATGTGAGTAAAATTGTTTATTTCCTTGTCAAAGTCCATTTTAGCCTTACCAATTCAATTTCTTGTCTTTTACTTTTGCTAGAATTTTTTTTTTAAAAAAATTTTTCCCTTCAATCAAAGCATGTAATGAACCGTGAAATTTGCAGGACCTACCAATGCATCAACGAGGGGATGCAGTGAGTAGCATAGTGTATGAGGCCAATGCCAGAGTTCGAGACCCTGTGTATGGGTGCGTAGGGACCATCTTTTCTCTTCAGAAACATATTGATGTGCTACATGCCCAATTGGCTCTGGCCCAAGCTGAGGTGGTCCACCTAAGGGTGCGTCAAGCTAGTTGCCTTTCTAATCCTGGGCTTAGCCCAACTAATAGTTGGTCTCCATCATCCAAGATCATGGGCTCCCATTCCAAGCCTATTTTTGACATGGACATGATGGGGGGCCAGGCTAGCTATGGTGATTCAATGTGGTCATGACTCATGTATCATACTAATTATACAACTATATTATAGTATAGTTTCTATTTAGTGGAACATAGGAAGGAAAAAAAATGATTTCTACACTTACACTTTAGGTAAGAGTAGGAACATCGGTGGTGGTTGCAACGGAGCTGCCATGGCGAGGAGCTGAGGCAGAGGCTGTTCGCCCGCTTAATTAATTTAGTTGTTGTAAAGGGGTTTTTTCATTGACGACATATGATTATGTGAAGGACAAGTTTATTGGGTGATTGTGGAATGTTTATGCAAATGGTTGGCATTTATATAGATTTTGATCAATAATGTTGCTTCATTCAGTATTGCCATACATAACATCTTGAAGTTTAAGCATTATTGTGGCTTTGTTCTCTCTTTGTTCTCTTTCATTTAATTTGTTTTGCTGTTAATTTGTTTGTCTTCGATCAAGATTCTTTACTTTAAAAAAAAAACATACATTCATATATTTATGCATCAATGTACCATTGGATCAATCCTAGGCTTTCTCAATCATTTTTTGTGATTAATTATCCAAGGGTACATTAATGCATGAATATGTGAATGTCTAATATTTTGAATGCACCAAATCCATTCTCGTGTGTCGCAGAGGAGAGGACATGTAGATAAACATCAAAATGTGTTAGAGCCCTAAAAGCCTAGACAAGATCCAATTCCAAAGCTAAAAGACGCAAAACAAGCAAAACAGAATAACTTCTAGTCATATAAATACCAAAAACATGTATATGTGAAAGGCATGCAGGTCATGTGTGCTTCAGTCTACTTATGATCTTTTATGCTCGGATCACAAATTGGTAATAGGCATTCGCAAGTACTCAAATTAGTCCGTATAAAAAATCGGGGAGCATGAGATTAACGGAGAATATGACTTACCACCGTCTTTGGGTGGTTTCTCTTAGGGAGTCATTTTTTTAACGCTATATGTGCAACCTGTAATTACAGAGGTCTTTCTTCTGCATGTGACATTTTCTTTTACGTGTGGGATACCCATTAATGTTCTTTTGTGCGTGGACTTGAGAATTTTGATGATGGGTTAATCGGGTTTAACAGGTTTTGGGTCTATCCCTTAATCCATAAATCAATATAACAGCAAGTATACACGCAATATATTGTAAAAAAAAAATACTTTTCTATCCTAAAGGGTTTGTCATGGAACAAATGATAGGAGAAAACCGACAGTTCGACATCAATGCCTTATCCAAATTAACATCAATATATTTTGCTTTATTTTGTTCTTGAAAGTAATTAATTAAAATGTAAGACCTTGAATTTGATTGACAATTTGATTGATAATTTGACTGACAATGATTCGGTTGAGATCATTTATGATGAGTCTCCTGATCATGTCTCAAATTTCATTCCACATATTTCAACTTTTGTTCCATATATATATATTACATATATGTATATATATGTATGTATGGGACATATCAAATGAGAGGACTCTTCTTATATGAGAGTAAGAGATTTAAGTTATCATGTGACCATTAAATAACTTTCAATATTGACCGTCCATGTATGGTTGTATGACCAAAATTCACCCATATCACTCTCTTATAAGAAGAGCCCTCTCACTAGATATGACCCATATATATATATATATATATATATATATATATATATATATACACTACAACAAAATAGACTTTTAATAACGCACCTTTAATAGCATTTCCGTGTGGAAATGCTATTAAAAGTGATGGGGGACTTTTAATAGCGTTTCCTAAGGGAAACGCTATCTTAGGTATAACCTAAGATAGCGTTTCGTGTGGAACCGCTATTAAAAGTGTCACTTAGGAAAAGATAGCGGTTCCACACGGAAACGCTTATCTTAGGTGATACCTAAGATAGCGTTTCCTTCAGAAACGCTATCTTAGGTATCACCTAAGATAGCGTTTCTGTAGGAAACGCTATCTTAGGTCTTCCCACTAAAACTAGACGCGCGCTCGGTTTCCCTCTCTGTTTCTTCCTCATTTTCATTTTCTTAGGTCTTCTCTTGGCTTTCTTGTTGGGTTCAGGTAACACTATTCCAAGCTTCAATTTCTTCTCTCTAAGATCGTGCAATAGACGCCTCCGCTGCCCCAACACGTCGGAGCCACCACCGCGTAGAGGTGGCCATACTCGTTTGACTCTATGCGGCGATTCCAAGCTTGATCCATTGCTTTCCAAGCTTCTTCCTATCTCAATCTCTTTTCTCTACTCACAATCCATCCAAGTCCGCAACAAGGTCAGTCAATTTCAATGCTTTCTTCATTTGTTTTCCGATGCATGTGGATTTTGGAAGGCCATTGCTTGGTCACCTCACCGGAGTGGCCTCCTTGCATCGGGAGGTGGAACTGGCGATAGGTGCATTCGCTTCTGGAACACAACAAAAGGACATCAATTGAACTGCATTGACATTGGGAGCCAGGTTTAGTTCTTAGCTCCTTTTTGATAACTTGTTCTATATCTTCCAATTTGTTATGCTTGATAAGACTATGTTAAAGATGCTAGTATAACTTTTTCAAGTTACACTTCCCTTATTAGCATATAAATTGTCTTTTTATATGCAGTGATAATTTACATTTGCTGTAAGAAGCATAAAATGAATAATTCGACTATATATATCATTAATAATTAGTCTGTGAATAATGTCATATCAAAGCTTGTTCAGTTTTTCTGTCTCAAGCCTGAAATAAGTGAAATTGACTCATGCTACATATATAACACTGAAGATAAAGTTGGAAAGAAAAGCTATAGACTACCTTTTACTGCATTTAGCAAGTGTGGCATTGTTGGTGGGGCTACTTGGCATTAGTGATTATCGGAAGGATTACTTGTCCGATTTAGAATAATATAAATATACGAAAAAAAAAAATGAGTTCAAATATAATATGGAGATGGAATTATTGCAGATTTGATATGGTATAGATTTAAATATTGACCTAGGTAACATTAGTGTTATGAAAAATAAATTCCAGATAGTGGAGGAGAGGAATTGGTGTGACATGACTTTTTCTTCCTATTGAAGATATGGTTTGGTAGTAGGTTGACTTACATGAAAGGAATTTATTTGATGGGTATAATTACGGTTAGGTAGTAAGTAATAACAGCTCAAGAATCATGTAAATTGATGTGCTAAAAAAGTTCCTACACCTAAATCTCCCATGGTATTAGATTTAGGCTTTATTAGAAAAAGCAAAGAAGGCCACAATGGCTGTTGTAGCACATCCAGGAGCATGCTATAAAGATACTTGCTTTGTGGGGATGGAATCATTGCTTTTTAATATCATTTAATTTAATGTTCTGTGCTCAGATTTTGGTGGTTTTGGGTCACGGCCGTGATGGATATCACGGCCAGGCCGTGACGGTCTTTGCTTCTGGTTGCTATGCGAAATTCCATTCTCTCTCGCGAGGCGAGCCTATGCTCGCGTCGCGAGCCCTCCTGTATGGCCGTGAAGAATTTCACTACTGGGCCGTGATGTGCTCGACTTGTGGTGGTTTTGGGTCACTGCGTGATGGATATCACGGCCAGGCCGTGACGACTCGACTTGACCTTTCTTCTTTTTCAGTTTTGCTCGATCATGGCGTGATGGGCATCACGGCTAGGCCGTGATGGACTCGTTTTGGCTCATTTTCTGCACTTTTAAAGCCCTATCTTTATCCAAACTTCATCATGGTTGATCTTGAACATTTTACCCTTGATATCTGCAAAACAACACACGAAAACCGCCTTACCCGTTCCAAAGGAAAATTAACCTAAAATCTAATAAAAATATGCCTAAACTACATGAAAATGCATGCAAAATGATAGACAAAGATGATGTGGAATCACACTCATCAACAAGTCGACACTGGTTCCTTCAAAGAATACTCGGCGACAATGTGTTTTGTTTGCAGCCTTTCATTCCTTTAATCAGTATACATTGCATGTAGACCTCAACCACTCTAAACTCAAAGTAAATATGTTTAATAAATATTTTTGTAGATCGGAAAAGCATGGATCGGAAATGGATGTCTGCCAATCGTTTAACGAAGGAGTATGAGGATGGGGTGAAAGAGTTCATTAGTTTTGCAGTTCGGCATGCGAAAAACCCTAATACAATCATATGTCCTTGTTTAGATTGTTGTTATGCAAGGCGAGTTAGTGCAGCCGATTTGGAAGAACATTTAGTGTGTAATGGAATCGATCAAAGTTATACATGTTGGACAAAACATGGTGAGACAAGAGCTGAGTCTAGTGAAATGAGGAATCGTGTGAGATATTCATCATACGATACCGACACAAATACTTATGAGGGCGATCGTTTTGAAGACATTGCAAATGCTTTGTTGAAGAGGATCTTCGGGATTGTCCACAAATGTTTGGGAGGTTGGTAAGTGATGCAGAGCAACCATTGTATGATGGATGTACTAAATTCACAAGATTGTCGGCGATGTTAAAGTTGTATAACTTGAAATCGGGCAACGGATGGACTGATAAGAGCTTTACGGACTTACTCACACTATTGAAAGACATGTTGCCGATGATAATGTGCTTCCTAGTCGGACATACGAGGCTAAACAAATGTTACGCTCTATTGGCATGAGCTACGAGAGGATACATGCTTGTCCTAACGATTGCATTTTATTTCGAATGAATATGCATCGTTACGGATGTGTCCTAAATGTAATGCCTCACGATATAAGAAGAAAGAATCAGATCCAGAGAAGGTTGTGTGGTATTTTCCCATAATACCCAGTTTTAGGCGCATGTACCGTAGTTCTGAAGATTCAAAGCACTTGACATGGCATGAGGATGAAAGGATCAAAGATGGCAAGCTGCGGCACCCGGCAGATTCTCCGCAATGGAAGAAATTTGATCATGATTATCCTGATTTTGGGCAAGATTCAAGAAACCTACGACTTGCATTGGCTCTCGACGGATTTAACCCGCATGGTGTTCAAAGTAACTCTCACAAAGACATGGCCTGTGATTTTGGTGATTTACAACCTATCCCCATGGCTATGCATGAAGCGCAAATTTATGATGTAATCTATGTTAATTTCTGGGCCAAACAACCAGGAAATGATATAGACGTCTATTTGACTCCTTTGATTGAAGACTTGAAACAACTGTGGGAGACAGGTGTGGAGGTGTATGATGGGTATAAGGAAGAAAGTTTCAATTTGAGAGCTATGTTGTTTGGGACAATTAATGATTTTCCAGCCTACGGTAATCTGTCAGGATATAGCATCAAGGGTCAGAGTGCATGCCCTATATGTGAAGAGGGTACGGATTGGATGCGGTTAGAACATTGTAAGAAGAATGTCTTTCTTGGGCATCGTAGATTTTTGCATCCAAGTCATCATTACCGGTGGTGGAGAAAGGCGTTCAATGGGAACTCGGAAGAAGGTAGAGCGCCTTCACCTTTGACGGGTGATCAACTTTTTGAAAAGGTAAAGGATTTGAATATCCAATTCGGTAAACCTTTTGCGAGAGATATTGTCACAAGAGGGTGGAAGAAAAGGTCGATTTTCTTTGAGTTGCCATATTGGAAATCATTATATGTAAGACATTTCCTCGATGTGATGCACGTTGAAAAAAATATCTGTGATAGTGTCATTGGTACGTTACTCAATGTGCCAGGGAAGACTAAAGATGGCATCAATGCAAGGTTGGACTTGGTTAGTATGGGAATAAGAAGAGAATTGGGACCGACGAAGAAGGGTAAAAGTACATATCTTCCTCCGACTGCTTACACTCTATCTAGAAAAGAAAAAACTGTTTTTTGTAAGTTTCTTGAAGGAGTTAAGGTTCCTAAGGGTACTCTTCAAACATTAGGAACCTCGTATCGATGAAAGATCTCAAGTTAAAAGGTCTAAAGTCCCACGATTGTCATGTTCTCATGGAGCAGTTGATACCCATTGGTATACGGTCTATTTTACCTAACAAAGTGCGGGGGCCTTAACTAAACTCTGTTTCTTCTTCAAGGCAATTTGCGGCAAAGTGATTGACCCCGGGAAGTTGCCATCATTGCAAAGAGAAATTGTTGTGACTTTATGCGAGCTTGAGATGTACTTTCCACCTTCATTCTTTGACATAATGGTTCATCTAACCATTCACCTTGTTAGAGAGACACAACTGTGTGGGCCAGCTTATATGAGATGGATGTACCCGATTGAGCGTTATATGAAGATATTAAAAGGGTATGTGAAAAACCGATCACGACCGAGAAGGTTGTATTGTTGAACGGTATATTGTCGAAGAAGCTGTTGAATTCTGCATCGAATACCTATCCAATGCTGAATCTATAGGGCTGCCAAAGTCTCGTCACACATGGAGAATGATGGGGCAAGGAATTACCGGAAATGAAATAGTGACTATAACAAGGACAGAATGGGAGCAAGCACACTTATATGTTCTCGCACAATGCCGATGAGGTTGAGCCATATGTTGAAAAACACAAGGACATGCTTAAGAGTTTGTATCCAAATAAGAATCAAAATTGGCTAACTAGAGAACACAATCGTTGTTTTATAACGTGGCTAAGAGATCACATTTATGCAGAGTTGACTGAAAATGATACTTCAGTTTCAAATAGATTGAGATGGTTAGCCAAAGGTCCAAGTTTGCATGTGTTCTCTTACCACGGTTATCAAATTAATGGGTACACATTCTATACAAAAGAACAAGATGGTCGGAGTACAATGCAAAACAGTGGTGTGACTCTAGTAGCTCAGTCGATGCATATCTCAAGTGCCAAAGACAGAAACCCGATATATGCAAATATGTCATACTTCGGCGTCATTGAACGCATATGGGAGTTGGATTACACAAAGTTTAAGGTTTGTGTGTTTGGTTGCAAGTGGGTTGACAATAATAACGGTGTTCAGATTGATGAGTCAGGGTTCATGCAGGTGGATCTTAATAGGGTGGGGTATAAAGATGCGCCTTTTATATTAGCATCTCAAGCTCAACAAGTGTTCTATGTCACTGATCCAGCTGATATGAAAAGGTCCATTGTTCTTTTGACTAACAAAATAATTACTAATGTTGATGATCAAGACCATCGAGATGTTGATATTGAAGATGATCCTTTCGTCGGGACATTACAATCACTTGAGATTGATCCAACTAGGGATGATGGTATGTATATGAGAGATGATCATGATGAGGGGCTTTTGGTCAATCCACCATTTCGTACTAATAAAGGACAAACAAATCTCAATCAAATGAAGAAAAGAAAAAGGTTGACTTAAACATGTATGTAGTGTTTGTGTTTAAATGAACTTTCCGATCCTTTTATATTATAGTTAGCATCTTCCAGTAATGCTAGTGTTGATTTTGTTATTCATAGTTGTTTTATATTTTGCATCAATTAATGTTATATTAATGTCCATTGATGTTTTACTTGTATCTAATATTTTTGTAGGTAAATGGCATCTTCAAGTAATTCTAGTGATGCCAAAGCGGCGAGACGTGGGCCAACATTATGAAGGCGGTCATCCGCGCACGGAGTAAAGGACAAAAATTTGATGTAATTTACTTACTAATCTAAGGATTTCATAATGTTGTTTGATATCTAGATTTAATTACTTTATTATTTTTATTAGGTTGAATGGAATTCTTTGGACCAACCTATTCGTGCTAATGGTAAAATATTGAAGAGTTACATTGGGGCCGTTGTTCGGCAAAACGGTCCCAATTATTTGTTCTAATTGGAAGGATGAAGCTTTGGATGGTTTCAAAGAGAGCATATGGGCTGATGTACAGGTAATTGTTAAAATTTATAAATTATATTGTAAACTATGTAAACATACTTACTTTGACACGTTGTTTATATTGTTTTGCGATGTCTTTTAATGTTGATGAATCTCGGAAAAAATTTGTACTTCAGAAGTCGGTAACCTACATAGGGCATTCAGAACTAGATTGACCAAAAAATTTCTAAGAGATGCCAACGGGAATATCAATGAGGAGCCTCCATCAAAATATCCACACATATCAAGGGATGAGTGGACAGATTTTATAGCAATACGCACGAGGAGATGCTCAATTCCTGGTATGTTTAATATCACGTTAGTCCTTATAATTTTATAGCAATACGTACATATGACATTAACCATGTATTAATATTACTTATATGTGTCTCGAATAGAAATTAAGCAATGACAATCGCAATGCAGGCGTTAGATCCTGCATGCCCTTACAAAGCATCACGTAAGGGGGTATCTTGACATTGAGGATGAATTGGTATGTATATATATATATATATATATATATATATATATATATATATATATATATATATATATATATATATTTTAACTGCATTTGTGGTAAATATGACTTTTAAACTGTTTGGTTAATTTATATTATCTCAATATACTGAATACAGGAGGCGGGGCCAGGTTAAGAAAATTAAACGCCATATTGTGTGGAGGAAAGCCCGCGAGAACAAGGCGGGTGTAATTGACAACAAAAATACGCAGACCGTGTGGAATAAATGTGTTAGTAGACTAACGATTACATTATCAATTGTTATTTTCATATGATAATATATAATAATTTTAACATTTGCATTTCACCAATAACTATGTGTCGGAGGAACTCATCACGATCTGCGGTAGAGGGAGAGATAGAAGACTTTGGTCGCCAGGATATTCTTGCCAAAGCCATAGGTGTGCCGAGAGAACCCCGGGCGTGTTAGGGGTGTGGGTTTCGGCGTCTCACAAAAAGATTACTTCCCACCCGAAGGTCGTACAAGAAATAAGTCGGAAACGAAAAAGTGGGAGACATTGGTGTCTCAACTCTCCGATAGATTGAACATTTTGGAAGAAAAGCTGAAACAAAAGGATGATGAGGAGAGGCGAGGCTAATTTCACAGCCCAAGCAAGCGTCAAAGATAGTTGCACTCTACCATCTGCACAAAGAAGCTTCGAGAGGTAATGCATGCCTTTTTTTTTTACTAGTATTGCATTCGCGATTAAATACATTCAATTGGATGCCTTAATTCACAGCTTATTAATCTATCATTGGATTAGGGCGTCAACTCATGTCAGCTATATTTATCGACCCCAAACTATCGTATGGTTGCTATGGGTAAAGTATACAATGAGCCGGGTGTTACACCGCACACCTGGACCAGTACCCCTTAACCATGTGAAAGTTGGAGTTGATGTTGCAACCGAGGGGATGCGCCATTGCCGGTACCTATCGTTGATGCGGATGTGATGACAAGTAGGAGATGCAATAGGTACTTATGTGGCATGGCCAATTGATCTCGTGGTTGTAATTAATATGGTATGTAATTGCATTTTTCCACCTTTTCATATACGGCATATATGGATTACATTAGTTGATCACTAAGCGGCATATTGAAATGCAAAATTTCCAGGCACCCGCAAAAGCTAAAGGCAAGGGCAGAGTGTCCGGATATACAAAGGAGTCAATTACAACCCCGTAAAATAAAGGGAGGCAACTCGAGGCCAACCCACCTACAAACTGGTTCAACTACAACTTCTCCGGAATATTTGAATTTCCTTAAAATACATGAACGAAAGAATATGAAAAATGCTTGACCAATTGTACGTAGAGATGGAACAAAATATTTTTGGCAACCATTTCATTGAGATGCTCAATACTGAAAATATCGTGAGAAGTTGTAAATCATGAATGGGTATCTCGCCTCCGTTATTTCCGCATATATCAGGTAATAAATCAGGTTTAAAGTGTACAATATTTTTTTAGTCTTTCCATTTAAATATTGATGTATGTCATTGGTGTAATCCATTTTTATATTTTAATTGAAGGTATTTGTATGAAGAATTGTTGCTTCCAAAGGAAATAACGAGGAGGTTTCTGTTCTTGTCCCCACACCAAACAAATACATACGGCTACTTCGGGAGGGATTCACAGACAACGTATCTAGCTGACCGGTTTGCAACTAAAGAAAGAGAATATCAGCCCTTGTTTTTAGCGCCATGCAATGTTGGGTGAGTCGCTTATCCTATAGGATTTAATTCACAATAATGAATTACATAAAAGTTGAGGTGCTTAGGATTTGTTATCTCAACATTTTTGTAGGAATCATTGGGTCTTGTCTTGCGATAAATATTGTTGAAGAGATTATTTACTATCTGGATCCCTTGTATGTTGATCCTAGGGATCGCCTGAATTAAAGAATCTGCTTCGATACGTAAGCATGTTTTTATATTTCCGATTTTCTATGATTCCGTTACGATCGTGAGCATGCGTGTGTTTGTGATGATTGAAAATATGTTTCTTAATGAAGTCTGTTTGATTTTGTGATTAGTGGTTTGCAAGTTTATCGCGCAAATATCGGAGCTAAGGTGCCGCGTTTAAAGGCAACCAACATTAAATGGATTCAGATACCTGTATATTTGCAAAAACTTAATGAGAAATTAGATAAAAAAAAACTATATTGATATACTATTTTATTTTTTATAGTGCCCAAGACAACCCAACAAGATGCAGATTGTGGGTACTATGTCATGCGTTTCATGAAGGAGACTATCTTGCAGAACCAAGTTAAAATACCAATGGCGGTATGTTGTTTACTTAGCTTTTAACTGTGACTGTTCAAATGTTTTAGCAATTGTAACTTAATTTATTTAATTTTTATGTCGCAGTACTTCCCTGACTTCAAATGCTCCACATACTCCACTTCTCAACTATCTGAAGTCAAGGAAGAGTGGTGTCGCTATATTGTTGAAAAGTTCGTTTGATTATGTCAAATTGATCACAGTAGTTGCAGCAATACTCATTGGTATGTGAATAATGCTTTATATTTATCAACCCCAAACTATCTATGTATTTGTTTTTCCTTGGTACATGCCTTCGAGTTGATGTGCCGCTGCTAGGAGAAAATAAGTTCAAACTTATTATTTTTGTTACACTTTGTTAATGCTTGATTTGAATTCTGTTTCTTGTTACAGTAGTATTTACCTAATTAGTCTGCTTTGTATCCCAATGTAACAAAGGTTAGTCTTTGTGGTGGAAATGCAGTATGTATGCTACTGAGTCTTTGGATCACATTTCGACACATTACTTTGGTGTTGTCTTGGTCTCATGAAAAACAAACAGAAGTCTGTAAATGTAGATTAATTGTAGATGTATGTTGGTTTTCTCGATTTTGGTTTCTTAAGGATTGAGATCCGGTATAGTTGCTTGCACTTTGATTTTGTCTTACTCGTGTGAATTTGAATACTTTAGAAACAGAGTGATGTACTTATATCTGGTTATATATATATATAGTTGCTGTATAGAGTGTTGCACTTTGATTGTATAGTTCTTGGTTTCTTTGCACAAACACATGCAGTGCTGCATTGAACACTTATATTTTGAACACATTTTGAACAATTGTGTTGACTGCAACAATTGTGGTTTTTTTGTGTAAATATGCAGGAATAATGGATGTAAAAGTTAAGAAATAAAATTAAAAAAAAAAGGGGCTTTAGATAGCGTTTCCTTGTACAAACGCTATCTAAAGTCACCTATTAATAGCAGTTCCTAAATGCTATCTTTGCTAACGAGTTTTAATAGCGGTAGAATAGATAGCGGTTACAAACGCTATTAAAAGACATACGGAAACGCTATCTAAAGTCTAATCTGTTGTAGTGATATATATATATATATATATATATATATATATATATATATATATATATATATATATATATATAATTGGTATATACTGACAGTGTAAAGTTTTTTTATACTGTCAACCAATCAGAAATGAACACATCATTACAGATATTTGATTTTATCCTAACCACCTTAAAGTTTTATTGTTTCATATCATGAGTCGTGTTGATATTAGAAGGGATCTGTTTTTTAGAAGGAAACTAATTATTGTAGTGCCTATAGATAAGGAGTAGAGCATCAGATTCAGATTCAGATTCCTAGTTGTCAAGTTAATTCTTTATTACCTTAGTAAATTAATGTTTGAGTTAGAGAGCAAAAGTTTTGTACTGGAAAGTCTTTCTTTTTTTAATTGGTTAGACAGTTTCTGTATTCTTTTTCTTTTATAGAATTTAATCTTTTTTTCGATCATAAATATACTCACATTGGTAGAATAATATATATTTTTTTGGCTTTGATTTTGATACATTTATGTAAACTTTTTATAAGGGGTGTTCAAGAATTGATTTTGATCGATTTTGAGTTAAAAAGACATATGATGCATGAATAAAAAAATTGCAATTTAGTTTGGATTAAATTGATTCCAATATCAAATCCGAATCAATCCAATCTCATTAAAAACATGTTGGATATGATTGGATGATTCTATCTTTACCAATACAATAACTAAAAAAAAGTCTAAGTAATTAATAGATATGATATAGAAAATACTAAAAATAAAAGGTTACAAACTTACAATGATCAATTTTATGTTTGAAAATGTGTCAAAAAAAAATTTATGTTTGAAAAATTAAAAATGGTATAAAATTATAGGGGGCGTCTTTGGTGCACAATCCTCCAAAATGGAACAGTGATGCACCACCCAGTTGTATTAATGTCCACAAATCAGTATTCCAACTGTTTTAACGAGTGTCAGTATGACTTTTCAAAAGTGAGGGATAGTCAAAGTGGTATATGAATGGTATTTTATCTTGGAAATACATCTAAGCCAGTAGTATTTTTTTTTATCAAATCATCTAAACCAGCAGTATGATTCCACCATAATACGTTATAGTATTTAAATAAAGTTTTTTGTTTTTTTTTTCGGATGGCCGAATTATTTTCCGAAAAGGAGTATTCTTCTCCTTAGAATGATGTTTGGTCATTCAAACGGTTACACGATGGCCGCCCCGGAGACTGCCGCATGGAGACCGTCGTGAATGGTGGATCTAGGCCGCGTTAGCGGGTGTTTGGTTGGGTTCAACAACAAAATATAAAATCACTGCCTCAACATTTTCCTTCTACATCAGAGAATTACCAAGGGATCTAAGCTACACAAAGACCATCCCAACCAGATGCAACAAATAATGTTCTAAAAACAGGAGGAAAAAAATTGAGACATACATCAGATTCCCACTCAAACCATTACTATAGTGTTGTACATCAGACAAATTTACTGCCGAAACACTAGCTCAATCTAACTAAACTTCGTCATTTTTGGGTAAATCGGCATTTCACCATTTGGGGATTTAAGGTGCCTTCAAACCGATTCAGTTGGGCAGGGAGAAGCCCACGGACCACCGGAGATTAACGCAGATGAAGCTTCCAATAAGGAGGAATGACAGAACCTCGAACCTCCAAGCTTACAGCCAAGTTGAACGCAATCGTGAGCTCACTTGAATAATGGCCACCGGCTAAAGGTAAGAGACAACCTCGAGCAAGAAGACGACCTCGAATGGGTTTCAATGTATCTCTAGTAGAAGATGATATCGTAGAGGATACATGAGTGTCGGGTACAAGGGAGTACATGGTTTTAATTTTTGAACTTTAATCGAAGTATTCGAGAAATAAGAAATACGACAGTAAGATAATTTGTATACTGTATATGTTTGACCATCATAATTACTCCAGTACGGGTTGAAAAGTCAAGAGACACAGGTGATAATTTAATTGGACATGAGAGTGTCATATGGATGATGCACCACTGCTCCACTTTGGAGGGTGGTGCACCATAGAAGGCACCAAAATTACATCACATCATTTTTGTAAGTATTGCCAAGAATAAATCAAAAAATAAAAAATAATAATGCAAAAAGTATAATAACCATATGTTAAAATTTTTATATATGGGGTTCGATTTGGCTTGGTTTGGTTTCAAAAAAATGAGTTCAAAAATCAATCCGATCCAACCGGTTTTCACAAAACAAAGTCCAAAAAAGTATGATAAACAGTGATTTTGTTAATTTTCGGTTTTTTGGATCGGTTTGGACATGAACACCTATTCTTTTTACACTCTCAATCAATCAATAAATCATCTTATGTGTTATTTTTAATTTATCCAATATCTGTGCTCATCATATAAATATATACTTATTTTGATGATAAAAAAAAGTCAATTTATTATTGATTGACAGTATAAAAAAATCTTTACACCTACAATACATATAAATTAAATTACCATTTTTTATAACTATTTATGAAAATATGCAAAAGCAAGATTGCTTCATCTCCATTAAAGTATTGAAGTTTTTGCTATAATTAATGGTTAAGTTTAATTTTGATATAAATGTCACTCCAAATTAAAGTTTTTATATGACAACCAATTACAGATCATCCTATTTATGTGTGATTTTTAAGATAAGTATTATGATAAGAATTAAATATTTATAATAATGTGACAAATTTTTTTTTTTTTTGATAGAATAATAATGTGACAGTTTAGTATTATAATTTGTTGATAGTATGAATATTTTTACACTCAAAACATATTAATTAAATCATATATATTAACATTGTTGTGAGAGATAAAATAAAAACATTTATTGAGATATTGGTCAAAAGCATTCTTCGGAACCCAGTGTTAAATTACGAATATATGATCACACGAGAAGTTGATGCCAATAAAAGTTGGTCATCAGTTTGGTATGCTGAAGAAGGTAAAAACAATATACCTATCTAGAATTTTGATTTCAATGATATTTTGGTCAAAAGAAAGGCTTACGTACTACTCATGCTCTATTTCTTGTTATACATAAGTTTTTTTTTTTTTGACACAACATATGCACAAGTTGAACCCGTCATATCATATTTAAGAAATTCACCAGCTATTTACAGGTACAACTATATAGGTTGGATCTTGTTAGTTAATATTTATGATTTAAAATATGTGTATAATGGTGATAGAAAAATATTGATTTAATTAAATTATTGTTCTATTTTTTTTTTTTTGACATCAAATTATTGTTCTATTTGAATACTTAACATACTGTCACTTTATTATACATGAAAGCTAATGGCGAGTCTAAGTTTTAAAATTTAGATGCTAAATTTCATTTAAAAAAATTTAAATCAGATGCTAAATATTTTCAAATCGGGCGAATTCAAATTATACTTCATATAATCTCAATCCAATTGAATGTCTTGCATTGTTTTAAAATTTATGCTTATTTTGCAACTACACACAAGTCGTAAAATTTATTGACTTAAATAAATCATATTTACACAACATGATAATATGTTTATATAATTATATTAATATTATTTATTTTAAAATATATATTATTAAATATAGTTTAATGCATCCTAATGTTATTCATGCTATATGAAAGTTCTTATAAAGATTTTTGGCCAACAAGGTTTGACATATCTAGTCAAGCATTCCGCTCACATTATTTATGACTTGAGTTTGATTCCTAAATCTACCCTGTTGGTATACTATATATAAATTTCACTATAAATTCTTGTTAAGATTAGTGGTATTCCCTAGCCTTGCAAGGGGCGTGCCTTCCCACAATCTAAACTTTAAGGGGAAAAAATGGTGATGGGGACAATGATGATCTAGAGAATGTCTCTCTTTCAGAAGAGCTGAATAATGATAATGCTGTTGAGTTTGGGAGACACTTGCCGTACTACTCAACAACACATCACCATGCCATATCCATCTTGTATAACTCAAGTAAATCCCTTCACAAATCAAATGAGTACGTATATCCTTCACCGTACATTTCCTCGTATTCAAACACTTGACGCAAGGACAACAGAACATTCCATTACTATTAGGAACATTCCTTTGAGTAAATTCTATAAATTCTCCCACCCCCTTCAAATACTCAGTACTAGTGCGCTTACAAACTATCCAACTACAATCCGTAACTAGATAGGTTCTGTAGATATACAAAACATATATCCAATATAAGGACAATACGGGAGATTGAAAACTAGTTTTTGAAATCCTAATTGAAAACTAGTTTTTGAAATCCCGTCAACCATGTATATCTTATTTGACTAACTGTCTAAAACAAAATTTCCACGGTAATCTCACATCATTCTTCTCATCAAGCATGCAACAACACATATTAGGACTATTGCTATATCTAGTACTATAACCACTCAGCCATATGAATCGATCAAGAGAGCATGATATATACAAGCAAGGCGTTTAAAAATTATTTCAAATTTACACCATTTTCAGGTTTCTTAAGACAAAAGAAATAAGCAGATGAAGATAAATTAACAAAACAGAATTCCAATGAGCAATATATTGTTGATGTCACATGCTACAAGCAACTCTAAATTTCTTCCCATTTTGAAATAGGTCATGATAGCAGAAGAAAAACAAGAGAAAACACAAAACCCACGACCAAAAATAGAGACATTCCAAACAACTCAAACTCATAGTTTCAAGTTTCAACTACAGAGACTACAGTTTCAACATACACTCAAAACCAAAAAGTGAAAAAAATGTGCCCTAAAGACTCACCCGAAATAGGTGCTCGCGTGGTGGTGGGGAGGGGAGCTCAAGTGGTGGCCAACATTCGATTTGGTTACTGAGAGCAGAGGGACAAGGAGAGTTAGTGCACGGGAAGGGGAAAGAGAGATGTCAAGTTATTGCAAAGAATGAGCGGGAAAGACAGAGTTAGGGTTAAGAGTGTACCTCACGGTGGTGGCGAAAAAGCCCTCGCGGTGGTTGCGGTGGAAAGGAGCTCGCGATTAGGGCAGAGTGAGAGTGAGCGTGATGAAAAGAGAAGAACAGAGACGTACAGAGCGAAGTGAAGAAGGCGAGCGGGTGTAAACGTTATAATCAAAAACCATCTTTAAAAAAACATTTTATGTCAGTTGTTTGTAAAAACTGACGTTAAAAGTCATTTATTTAACGTCAGCTGTATTAAACAACTGATGTTAAAAATAAATATTTTTTATTTTAAAAACACTTTTAACGTCAGCTGTTGAAGACAACTGATGTTAAAAGTGTATAAGTTTCTGCAAAAACATCTATTCCTTTGACTACTGTGCTACTTACCCATGCACCTTGTAACTTAATCCTCTTAATGAGCATTAAGTTTATAGATCAGTTTTGAAGAAAATCAGGTAGTCTCTCTTCTCTATATAAAGTACCATTCTTCTGTATCAGTCTGTAATACACCCTCTTCTTTTCCTCTATATTTCGTGCGTTTTCTATTCCTTCACAATATGGCTCTATCATATTTGAGACTTTTGTTATTTCTTCCTATACCTAGACTCAAAGGTTTCTGTCTTAATGGTCAAAAAACTTCTAAGGTTGAGTAAATCACATTACATGGATGGTAAGGTTGAGTGAATCACATTATACGATTCCCTCACTTTATTTCATCCCCTTCATCCCTTTCACTCCGCTTTGGCAGCAAGTGACTGTGGATTCAGATGGAGCATCAAGGAATTCAAGTGAGGGAGGGGATGCATCCATTGGAGTTTCTGAGGACAGGACTGAGAAGAAAATGACGTTGAAGCAGAAACTTTTTTATATTTTAGGGCTATATTGCAGAAATTTTTTATCTTTTAATCATGTAATTGTAACTTATGAATCGCTTCAATGAGATACGATTTGATCATACATATAACTTGTTTTATGTTAAGTGTTTATTTATTTTAATTTGCACAAGAATTTGTTTACTAATTCAAGCTAATTAATTAAGATTAAAAATAAACTTATTTTAAAAAAAAGATTAGAAATAAACTGCACTATATATTGAGTGATCTGCGTTAAGAGTGACAACATGGAGATGACAACGAAAGAAAGATAGGAATGAGTTTCATATAGGAATATAGGATTATTTACGTCAGTTATTTATTTAACTGAAGTAAAAATCACACTTTTAACGTCAGCTGTATAAACAACTGACATTAAAAGTGTTAATAATTCTTGCAAATCACTTTTAACGTCAGTTCATTACACAACGGACGCAAATAGTGATTTAATATTTACAAAACTCCCACCGCCTCATTTTTAACGTCAAACATATGGTCAACTGACGTAAAACGTTCCCGTATATTACATTATTTCCACTAGTGTTATCCTCACACCCAAAACAATCATCTCGTAGACAACATATATATCTTTGCTTAAAATCCACTAAGCATAATAATAAAAACCAGGCAGATCATGCATAACACAATATCAATCAAAATATTCACATATCACCCACATAGCCCAAAATCAATTCAATAAAGGTAATAAAATCAAATCAACCATCAACAATATAAAATCAACCTAATATCGATAAACCTACAATCCCCGAATCGCCATTGGTTTTTCAGAAAAGGTTTCCAATGTGATTTTGGTCTTGTCGATTACTCGACTACTAGTAGGGTTTAGGTCGCCCTACACAATTATTATATCATATGCTACTTATCCGTTCCGACGATAGGTTGGTTCTTTCCCTCACCCGGGTTATATCACCGAACTCCCGAACTCGAAGCTCCTCGTCGTCACACCACAAAGTATTAACTCCATCTTATGTGAAGGTAAGGAGATTAGATGCTCGAAGAGGTATACCACAAACGTCCTCGTTTCCTCCGTGATGGAAGTCTAAGGTTATGAACAGAAAATCACAAGTTAAAATCAAATAAGAACACTAAACCACAAGGTATAGGTTCGGCCAAGACTAGTTCTTAGGGTTAGAGATTCCCGAAAATTATATAACTCATGGATTTATGATCCTTAAGTGTTATGAGTTCATAAACAATGATCATTTAACAAAGTTGAATTAAAATCCCACTAAGTTATAAACTTAGGGTATTCATCAAAGGCTCGTAAAGTAGGCTAGCATTCACTAAACTTTCCAATCTCTTAGGTTTAGCATCCGTATGTATTAAGGAGCTCAAAACCATGATCATTTTGGAAAAATAAGAACAAAGTATCCTAGGTCTATAACCTTCTAGGTTCGGCCTTCATAGGATTTATAGGTTAGAAATCTTTAAACTTTCCAATCTCTTAGACTTAGCATCCAAATATCTTATGGAGCTCAAGTCCATGATCATTTTGGAAAACAATGGAAACTTAAACATTCCAATCTCTTAGACTTAGCATCCAAATATCTTATGGAGCTCAAGTCCATGATCATCTTGGAAAAATGAAAGTAATACATCCTAGCTTTAATAACATAGAATAAACAAGTTAGAAATCTTTAAACTTTCCAATCTCTTAGACTTAGCATCCAAATATCTTATGGAGCTCAAGTCCATGATCATTTTGGAAAACAATGGAAACTTAAACATTCCAATCTCTTAGACTTAGCACCCAAATATTTTATGGAGCTCAAGTCCATGATCATCTTGGAAAAATGAAAGTAATACATCCTAGCTTTAATAACATAGAATAAACAAGTTAGAAATCCTTAAACTTTCCAATCTCTTAGACTTAGCATCCAAATATCTTATGGAGCTCAAGTCTATGATCATTTTGGAAAACAATGGAAACTTAAACATTCCAATCTCTTAGACTTAGCATCCAAATATCTTATGGAGCTCAAGTCCATGAACATCTTGGAAAAATGAAAGTGATACATCCTAACTTTAATAACATAGAATAAACAAGTTAGAAATCCTTAAACTTTCCAATCTCTTAGACTTAGCATCCAAATATCTTATGGAGCTTAAATCCATGATCATTTTGGAAGAAAAAAAAACTCAAACATCCTAGCACCTAAACACTAAGTTTCGGTCATCATAGGATGATGAGGAAAATATTTTTTGTTTAACAATAACTCTTAGGTTTAGAATCACAAGGTATTAAGAGTTCTAAATCCATGATCATACTTGGAAAGTTGAAACATAGTATCCTAGGCTTACTTATTCGTATTTTCAGCCATCATAGGAACAAGCTATCAAAACTTCCAAGATTTATAGATTTAAGATCATTGGATAGTTAGAAACTCAAACACATGGTCATATTCCAAAAGTCGAAACAAAAACTTCCTAGGTCCCAAATGCAAGCATTCGGCCTTCATTGGAAGAGATAGGTAGAGATTTTTGTTTTACACAACCTCTTAGTATGTGAAAATATAAGTTAATACAAGACTACATAAAGTGATTTCAACTCAAAAGGAGTTTTCTACCATTTTAGAGAGATTTTAGAAGTTTAAAGCATATAAAGAACACATAAAGTAAACTAAGAAATAAAAGATGAAACTTGCAAAAAGATTCATATGAGATTATTACCCTTAGTATAAGTAATAACTTTAATGAAGAACTCAAGTGGAAAAGACTAATAAAAATGGAAGCTTTAAGTGTTTGAAAAAAAAAAGAAGAAATGGAAGAAGTTGAAGAAGTATGAAGATGGAGGAAGAAAATGAGAGAATGAAGATGAGTGATGATTATATAGAGGAAGGAGAGGGGAGCACGAAATTTTGGAGAGAGGATGAGTTTGGAAAGCAAGTTTTGTCTTTAAGACTTGTTTGGTTGAAGAGGAAAAAGAAAAATAGGTTTTTAGAATATAATATGTTATAATTTGAAAAGTGTGATGATTACACTTTTGGAGTGTGTCATAACCCATTTCCATCAAGTCCCATCAAGTCACTTCACTTCTTTTGTGCTCCTTAATCTGCTTCATTTCTATCAAGTCTCATCAAGTCACTTCACTTTTTTACCCATAAAATATTATATTTCATTTTTGAACGAAATTTTTTAAAATAACCAAAGTTGAAGGAAACATATTAAAAACACTAATTGTCTCGTTCAAGGGTCAAAATTAGGTTTTTTGCACAGTAAACTTGTACCGCCAGTGAAAACACAGACCGGCTTTCGTCTGAATTTTCAACCGAAATTTTTACAATAACCCTATACCATAAAGTAGACTATGAATATGATTTTATTTTAATCAAAAACACTTTCTAACTCTCAAATTAAAATATAATTAATTATATTTTAACCGATTGAACAACATAATTAAAATCAGGCTGTTACATTTCTCACTATCGTCTTCATCATCTTTATCACTAAGATTCGAGGATGAGGCCATAAAATCAAATCCTTTCTTCTTCTTGCCCTTTTCTTCGTGCTCTGATAATCGGCTAAGTTCCAACTCATGTTCTTGTAATTTGCCAAAGAGAGTAGCCGAAGTCATGGTTGCTAAATTTCTTGATTCCGCTATTGCAGTGACTTTGGGTTGTCATTATCTACTCAAGCATCTCAATACTTTGTTGATCAAGTCTT
Source organism: Sophora flavescens (assembly GCA_030762895.1). Lineage (NCBI taxonomy): Eukaryota > Viridiplantae > Streptophyta > Magnoliopsida > Fabales > Fabaceae > Sophora > Sophora flavescens. Next base: position 114,138,719 of record CM061062.1, read on the forward strand.
CATTTTGAAAAGCCTTCCCCAATGAAGCAATTTGATTTACCACATGAGTAAACCTCTTTTGCATCTCTTGAATGCTTTCTCCTTGATTCATCTGGAAAAGCTCATACTCACGAATCAAGGTGTTTAATCTTGCTCTCTTGACTTCACTTGTACCTTCATGTGTTACTTGGAGTGTATCGCACATCTCTTGAGCGGTTTTTCAATTTGAAACCCTAAAGAACTCATCCGCACTCAAAGCTGATATGATGATGTTCTTGGCACGAAGATTGTATTGAACTCTTTTCTTTTCTTCATCTGTCCATTCACTCTTGTATTTGTTGGTTAGAACACCATTCACCAAGTGGGTAGGAACATAAGGCCCATTTTCAATAGAGTCCCATACATCCATATCAACTGCCTCAATAAATATCTCCATTCTTTCCTTCCAATAGACATAGCCTTGCCCATTGAATCCCAGAGGACCGGTTAGAGAAGCTCCCTATTGAATTTTCCAACTTGAAGTCATCTTTCTCTTGAAGCCGCCAAACTCTTTACACGAGAGCCTAGCTTTGATACCACTTGTTACCAAGTGGCTTCAATCTCAAGAGGGTGGGTGAATTGAGATAATAAAATTTTTGTACCATTTTTCTAACCAAGACCAATATTAATGAACAAATAAAAATATAAGCAATGAGAAAATCCCACAAGCGATTTATACTGGTTTAATCACCACCTTTGGTGACCTACGTCCAGTCCCCACAATATGTTTGTGAGTATTTTCCACCAATAATCAATTCAAACTTTACAATACTTAGAGCACTCTCCATTTGGATACCCCACCTTGTGCAAGAGCCTCAATACTACTCACTAAAGGGATATCCCACCCTTTGGACTTAAGGATACCTCACCTTAAGAATTTCTCTCAATTAAAGAAGGATACCTCACCTTCTTCTTCTAAAGGGATACCCCACCTTTTCACAAAGAGCCCTCTTCACTTGGGATACCTCACCCTTGTGTAAGAGCCTCTAAATCAAACCAAGGGATACCTCACCCTTGTTACAATCACAAACTAGAGAGATTCCTCACTCTCTTTAACTAGCAAAATCAAACAATAAGTGATTACAAAGAAGAATATCTCAAAAGGTTGAACAATACAAGTTGAAGCACTATGACTCTTGTGTAGGATTGGCTCAAATCTTGATTACAAGAGTGAAAGATTGAATCTTGAGGTTAGAGATGTTGTTGTGTTGTAAGAGTGAAAACCTAGGGTTTTTCGGGCTGCTACAGAGTATTTATAGTGGGGTTTCAAAATATAGCCGTTTTGCACAGCTGTCACGCATTTTATGCACCAGAAATCACTTTTTCGCGACTGGTATTCGATTACAGATGTACTGGTAATCGATTACGAGTTGTCAATTTGAAATAATGAGCTTTCCAGAAAGCTGGTAATCGGTTACGGAAGTCTGGTAATCAATTACCACTGATACTTTTAAATATTGATTTTTCCAGAAAGTGGTAATAGATTACAGGAGTTCTGGTAATTCAATTACGATCTATTCTGTTGTCACAAAAATGATATTTTTCAAACCAAGGAATATTCTAACACTTATGAAAAACATTTTTTCAATTCTTTGAAAAACCTTAAGGCCATTTTCAATTTTAAAAACAATTTTTAATTAATTCAATATTAGTAGCCAATCCTACACTTGAATCTTACAAATAACCCTACGACCAAACTTAAGCTATATACCCTTGAAATTCTTCTCTTGGTCTTGGATGATCTTGCCTTGATCTTGCACTTTCATTATCTCAATCAATTGTTTTACTTTTGTTGCTCATCATCAAAATTAATTTCCTGAAAGTACATAGCATCCACATTTTTTCCAAGACCAATTGTGCAAGGCCCGTGGCCTCTTTGGCTTGCTCATAAGTTTCATGAGGCAACTAGAGTCTTCCATCACATTCTTGAACTTGCCATCATCTTGTACATTTCTCTCCATTCTTACTTTCTCTCTTAAGCTTCCATTGTTGATTTGTGAAGGAGCTTGGGGATTCTTGCACATTTTTTTATTTCCAAGAGGTGATTCATGTTCCTCGTCATATTTAAGCTATTGTTTCTTCAATTCATTTCTTGTTTTAAAGCCTTTTTCATTATTTTCATCTTTGTTGTTCTTAACTTTGATAAACCATAGAAAATCATAGAAAAATCCTAAAAATGTGAAACCAATTTTTATGTTCCTATTATCATCTCTTCTATCATAATCCTAGAGTATGTTGAAATCCAAAATTTCCTCCCCATTTAACTTGCTAAGGCCGAACCCTATGTGGTTGGTTGGAGGAAGATTTTGTTCATTCCTTTCATAAATAATCTTAGATATCATCTTTCTTGTATGGATCTATGTTGAATCCAAGTTGTTTCATCAAACAAAAATCTCTAGCTTCATTTACCCATCATGGCCGAACCTAGGTCTTTGGAAGTTTTTTATTCAAACTTTGTTGATTAATCACTAATATATTATCTTAAGTACTTAGGATCATTAATCCAATGACTTAAGCAATTTTAGAAATTTTTAGCCACAAAACCTTGTTGAGGCCGTGACCTATCTTTAGTGTATAGGTGATTGTATTTATTTGATTTTGATTGGTTGATTGTGGTTGTTGAAGGCTAAGTGTGTCGGTTATACGTGAGTCATGACACCGGAGTTTGACGTACGTTCGAGAAAGGAAATCGGGAGATAAGTTCTTCAAGAAGTAAGGGGAGAATACCTGAGGAGTTTTTCCTATAATCATGTATTATCTAGTTGATGTCAGTATTATTTATCTGTGGTGTTTGTTTTAGTTGTGTTATTTTTATCTGTGATGGTTTATTTGCATTTAAATTGTTTATCTACAGTTATGTATTATGATGTTGTGATGCATGCTCTGCCTGGGAATATTGATATGATATTGTTGTTGATTGTTGTTTGAGAAGCCTGACGGTGGTCAGTGCTCAATTAATTAAACGAGATAAAAGCTTTAAGAAGCTTCATGAGTAATATTCAGTATTTAATTAAGAAATATTGGAATATATTATGATTTAAATAATTATTTGAGAAAATAAGAAATTTTTGAAAATATTATTATTTAATGATTTATCGGTGTAGGAATGAACTATGAGTCACAGTGAGGACATAACTGTAAAATTATTTTTGTACTGCTAATTTTTAGGTAAGAAATTCCGTAATATTATAAAAAGTTATTTTACGAAATTAATTGTTGGAAATAATTTAATGATGATTTTAGAAAATTATTTAAGTGGAAAAAGCTAAGTTTTGGCTTAAATGACTTTAAAAATGATAATGAAAAGTATCGACGGCTAGTGTTTTGAAACGGCAGTACGTATTTTAAGTAAGTTTAAACCTCAAGTGACTCATCTTTGTGAAAAATCAAGTTTAGTATTTAAATGTCTTATTAAAGAATTTCCCATTTAAAACGATTTTTCGAAATCAAGTTTAACTCAACAGTGTTAAAAGTGGTGTTGAACTTAGTATTTGAGACGTCGGGCTACTAAGGTTCGTTGTGTTATGGACTTTGAGGTCCTGTAGACTTGGTGTCTACTATATACGTGGTGTATATTGTTTAAACATTTAAGATATTTTCTATTACCACGAACCTATGACTGGTGCATTGGTCTAGAGGTTTCGTGATTGAGCACTCGGACTTTGAGGTCATGTGTTAGTAATGAAAGTTTCAAGATATTTAAAACTATATATGATTAGTCGTAAGCCATTTTGAGCTTCAGCAAATAAAGATTGAACACAAAGAAAAGTGTCATGAACAAAGAGTTTTTGCATGCATTTGGTAGACGAGCCCGTTATGTTCTGGCTGCGTGCCTTGTGTTATGGATGCGTGCCTTATGATCTGGCTGTGTGCCTTTGCCTTGTATGGTTATAGAGCCTGATCAACTCACCACGTGTTGGGATATCTCATGAGATTAGGTGATAGGAACATGGATGGCTTGAGCATGTGGAAAGAAGCATATTCAGATTATTTTATTTTTATAATTTTTATTTATAATTTTCGTATTATTTTTGGGCTGAATTTTAGGATGACGTTTTGTATTCTCCTAGCCTCACTAAATGCACCCTATTAGTGCTCTAAGTCATAATAATGGCTAGTGGGAAATTATTACCATGATTTATGCCCATTTACTAGGTCGTAATGTAAATGCAATTACCAATTTGTGGTAAATGCATTATAGTGAGAGTTTTATTTCTTGTATTTACAAGTTAGCCTATAAATAGGGAACTCTTGTACTACACAAATCAGTTTTGAAGATAATGAAATTTGAAGAGTTTTCTCTATTGTGAGAGCTTCCCTTGGGTTCTTGGGTAAAAGAACTAAACCCGATCTTATCAAGGCAACTTGTGGCGATCAAACCCATGACTTATCACTCACCTTCTCACCTATATCTTGAGTGTGGCGTCAATATCCTTCTTTTGTCTGAAACTTCAAGGCGGTCCGGATTAGGATCATATCATTTGGTATCAGAGCTTAGGATCCTTGAATTTCAGGTGCTATATTTCTTTGTTCTTTTCTATTCTGTATTGAAAAAAAAAAAACCAAAATAAAAAAGTTATTTGAGGGATTCCAAATTTTATTCATCTTTCTTGGTGGTTGTATGCAAAGTTTGAATTTTTCTCAGTGGGTTCTTCATGGAGGTAATGAAGAAAAATGATGCAAAGGAAAGGGAGGATATTTTCTATTCTAGATGCTATGTGAAGGACAAGATATGTAGCTTGGTCATTGAAAGAAGGGGATACGTTAACCTAGCTAGTACCACCATGGTGCAAAAGTTAGGACTTCCTCTTATAGAACATCCACAACCGTATGTCATTTGGAGCATCCCGGAGTTTAGTCATCTCGGTGACGTGATGGTGAACAAACAAGTACGAGTATCGTTTCGGATTGGGAGATATGAAGATGAGGTGTTATGTGATGTGGTTCCCATGGAAACTAGGCACTTGTTACTTGGGCGTCCTTGGAGAGTAGAACGACAAGCGAAATATGATGCCTACAAAAATAAGTACTCATTTGTATTTAATAATCGCAAAATTACTCTTGGACCATTGTCACCAAAACAAGTGTATGAAGATCAAATGTACTTGAAAGGAGAAGTAAAGAAAAAGGAAACTCATGAGAGAAAGGAAGAGGAAATGGAGAGTGGTGAAAAAGAAGAAGAAAAAAAAAGAAAGCACTGAGGAAAAAGAAGAATTAAAGGAAAAAGAAACCCATGAGAGAGAAAAAGTGGAGAACCATGAGATAAAAGTTGAAGAAAACAATGAGAATTATCTCATGAAAAATAAGAATTTTAAGAGAAAAGGGGATGGAAGATCCAATTATCAAGCAAAATGTGGAGAGCACAAAAGCAGGATTTTATTAGATAATCCACTGACTTTTAATGCAGGTTTGGATTTGAGGACAAATCACTTTCAAGAAGTGGGGAATGATAGGAACATGGATGGCTTGAGCATGTGGAAAGAAGCATATTCAGATTATTTTATTTTTATAATTTTTATTTATAATTTTCGTATTATTTTTGGGCTGAATTTTAGGATGACGTTTTGTATTCTCCTAGCCTCACTAAATGCACCCTATTAGTGCTCTAAGTCATAATAATGGCTAGTGGGAAATTATTACCATGATTTATGCCCATTTACTAGGTAATGTAAATGCAATTACCAATTTGTGGTAAATGCATTATAGTGAGAGTTTTATTTCTTGTATTTACAAGTTAGCCTATAAATAGGGAACTCTTGTACTACACAAATCAGTTTTGAAGATAATGAAATTTGAAGAGTTTTCTCTATTGTGAGAGCTTCCCTTGGGTTCTTGGGTAAAAGAACTAAACCCGATCTTATCAAGGCAACTTGTGGCGATCAAACCCATGACTTATCACTCACCTTCTCACCTATATCTTGAGTGTGGCGTCAATATCCTTCTTTTGTCTGAAACTTCAAGGCGGTCCGGATTAGGATCATATCATTATGATATGATCCTAAAAAGGAGCATGTAGATTTTCGGACCTATCCTTGAGTGACAACAAAAATTATAGAAGAAGATGAAATACAAAATTGGATAAGATGAGAAATGGGAGGTAGGCGCCACAAATCCAAGGAGATTTGATAAGCCAAGGTGAGGTTCGCCACAAGAATCGTGGATTCTTGATAAGAACAAGGGCGGTTCAACCAAGAACCAAAGAGAAACAATATTCTCTCACAAATGGACTTAATCCAAATTGAACTCAAAGTTATCATTCATGTGTTTAGGGGCGTATTACATATAGAGAGCTGGCCTAAGATCACGCGTTAATTGGCCTAAAATCACTCATCTTGACTTTTCATTCCCCCCTAATTATGTGGTGATTACACTTGCTTCTCATATTAAAAGTGTAATCCTCCCATAATCAATTACAATTCAATGCCAAAGATTCCCTCCCTAATAAAACAAAACATTAAAAAGGCTAAAAATTTAAAGGAGTTAATTTTGGTATGCAAACCAAAAGATTCCTCCATCTAAGCCTAAAATTCGTGTAAAACTGAAAACAATATTTTCGTCATGAAACAAGCCAAATCTGGTCACGGGCCTTGAAATACGATTTGTAGATAATCTCCTCAGCTTTCCAACGCATCAAAGAACGTATCAATCGGAGATTTGTAGCTCAAGATATAGCCCAAACAAGAATACGGGTTCATTACAAACGAAAATAAAATTTTCATCAAAACTAATTTGGGCTTAAATTGGACATCATTCTTGGTCTGCATCATTCCCTCCCTCTTGAAGAGAATTCGACCTCGAATTTATTGCCTTAAGGAGTCTTCTTTATCCTCCGGGATCGAATGGAAATTGATAGAAATCATCAAATGTAGCAAGTAGGCATAACACATTTCCATCTCGTACAATCAACATCCCAACACATTCCTCAAGATTGTTGTGATTCTGAATCAAATGAACAACATACCTTTGGGAGGCCATGCATGTTTCCAAAACATGGGGTACTTCCTTTGGGATTAAATCTTTAATTACATCGGTTGTCTTGCAAGCTTCCTTTGGAATCAAATCTTCAATTTCATTGAATGTCTTGCAAGCTTCCTTTGGAGGAACAAACTCGATTTCCTTCGAAAGAGAATCAACACAACTAGGTGAAGAATTAGGAATAGCATCAAGACAAGTATTCACATTTTCTTTTTCCTCCTCACTTTCTTTTTGCTTTCACATTTTTCTTTTTCCTCATTCTTTTCCTCATTCACCGAACCCTCTTCCGTTATTTTTTTCTCACTCATTTGTTTTTTCTCACTCTCTCCTTTCAAGTGCAGTTGATCTTCACACACTTGTTTTGGTGACAGTGGTCTAAGAGTAATTTTGCGATTATTAAATACAAATGAGTACTTGTTGTTGTCGGCATCATATCTCGCTTGTCGTTCAACCTTCCAAGGACGGCCAAGTAACAAGTGCCTCGTTTCCATGGGCACCACATCACATAACACCTCGTCTTCATATCTCCCAATCCGGAATGATACTCGTACTTGTTTGTTCACCATTACGTCATCGAGATCACTAAACTCCGGGATGCTCCAAATGACATACGGTTGTGGATGTTCTATAAGAGGAAGTCCTAACTTTTGCACCATGGTGGTACTAGCTAGGTTAACGTATCCCTTTCTATCAATGACCAAGCTACATATCTTGTCCTTCACATAGCATCTAGAATAGAAAAGATTCTCCCTTTGCTTGGCATCATTTTTCTTCATCAGTGACTCCATGAAGAACCCACTAAAAAAAAAATCAAACTTCCGGAAAAATTGAAAAACAAAATCAAAAGTCACTCTAGGAAGGATGGCTCTAGATACCAAATGATATGATCCTAAAAAGGAGCATGTAGATTTTCGGACCTATCCTTGAGTGACAACAAAAATTATAGAAGAAGATGAAATACAAAATTGGATAAGATGAGAAATGGGAGGTAGGCGCCACAAATCCAAGGAGATTTGATAAGCCAAGGTGAGGTTCGCCACAAGAATCGTGGATTCTTGATAAGAACAAGGGCGGTTCAACCAAGAACCAAAGAGAAACAATATTCTCTCACAAATGGACTTAATCCAAATTGAACTCAAAGTTATCATTCATGTGTTTAGGGGCGTATTATATATAGAGAGCTGGCCTAAGATCACGCGTTAATTGGCCTAAAATCACTCATCTTGACTTTTCATTCCCCCCTAATTATGTGGTGATTACACTTGCTTCTCATATTAAAAGTGTAATCCTCCCATAATCAATTACAATTTAATGCCAAAGATTCCCTCCCTAATAAAACAAAACATTAAAAAGGCTAAAAATTTAAAGGAGTTAATTTTGGTATGCAAACCAAAAGATTCCTCCATCTAAGCCTAAAATTCGTGTAAAACTGAAAACAATATTTTCGTCATGAAACAAGCCAAATCTGGTCACGGGCCTTGCAATACGATTTGTAGATAATCTCCTCAGCTTTCCAACGCATCAAAGAACGTATCAATCGGAGATTTGTAGCTCAAGATATAGCCCAAACAAGAATACGGGTTCATTACAAACGAAAATAAAATTTTCATCAAAACTAATTTGGGCTTAAATTGGACATCATTCTTGGTCTGCATCATCCTAAAAAGGAGCATGTAGATTTTCGGACCTATCCTTGAGTGACAACAAAAATTATAGAAGAAGATGAAATACAAAATTGGATAAGGTAAGGAATGGAAGGTAGGCGCCACAAATCCAAGGGGATTTGATAAGCCAAGGTGAGGTTCGCCACAAGAATCGTGGATTCTTGATAAGAACAAGGGCGGTTCAACCAAGAACCAAAGAGAAACAATATTCTCTCACAAATGGACTTAATCCAAATTGAACTCAAAGTTATCATTCATGTGTTTAGGGGCGTATTACATATAGAGAGCTGGCCTAAGATCACGCGTTAATTGGCCTAAAATCACTCATCTTGACTTTTCATTCCCCCCTAATTATGTGGTGATTACACTTGCTTCTCATATTAAAAGTGTAATCCTCCCATAATCAATTACAATTTAATGCCAAAGATTCCCTCCCTAATAAAACAAAACATTAAAAAGGCTAAAAATTTAAAGGAGTTAATTTTGGTATGCAAACCAAAAGATTCCTCCATCTAAGCCTAAAATTCGTGTAAAACTGAAAACAATATTTTCGTCATGAAACAAGCCAAATCTGGTCACGGGCCTTGAAATACGATTTGTAGATAATCTCCTCAGCTTTCCAACGCATCAAAGAACGTATCAATCGGAGATTTGTAGCTCAAGATATAGCCCAAACAAGAATACGGGTTCATTACAAACGAAAATAAAATTTTCATCAAAACTAATTTCGGCTTAAATTGGACATCATTCTTGGTCTGCATCATTAGGTGTGAATGTTAGACAATGAACGTTGAAGTGTCATGCATATTTTTAAAATAACGATGATCGGGTATGAGACACAATGATAAACTACTTGTTTAATTATGAGAATCTTATGTTGTTATGGTTATATATGTCTATGTGCTAATGTTGTATGTCGTGCATGTGATTATCGTTATAAACTCATATATTGACATCTCACCCTTATAATATATCAGGTTTTTGGGTTTGGCTTTTATGTCTTGATACATGAAAGTAGATGGTGCAGAAAAGTTCTTAGCCTCACTCGGGAACATGGGTTCCGATACTTGAAGAGATGTATTCCCACGGGTCTTTCCAGTAGATGTCTTGTAAGGTGACCAGCTTAGGATTTTCTTTGGGTTGTGTATTTTTGGGAAAGTTGTTATAAATGGTTTGAAACACCTTGTAAGATGTATAAAAAAAAAATTTAAGAAAAACTTATATGTTGCAATGTTTTGGTTTACAAATAAATTCAGCTTGTATGTAAGTATAATGTAATTATACTATTGTGATCTATATATCGTCTTCTGTAGTATTTCACAGAAAGAAAAATTTTACCCTATTTTTAGACTTATTAAAAATTATAGAAGTTATTTTCCGAAAGCAACTAATAAATAATTTTTTAATTTATTTCCACACGTGTTACGAAGTAATGCTAAAGGAGGCATTCCACTATTCGTCGGTTCCCCACATCCTTTGTTCACTTGCGTCGCCACACTCCTTGCTCCATCTTGTTTCTTCCTCCGCCACCCCCACAGGCGCGTGGTCATGCTCCATGCGACGTGGCCGACACGTCGACAAGAATCCCCATGAGGGCACCCATCAAGGTCGCTAACCCGGCGAAGGGGAAGTCCTTCCAGGGGGCATGGACGCCTCGTACCCAGTCGGAGAATGCGGCGAACGCGTCCGCCAACACGTGGACTAAAGAGGTGGCAAAGTGACTTCCCTTGTCGTAAAGTGACTTCCCTTGGAACCACCATGCTAGCATCACCGGAGACGATATGGCTATCATGCTGGTGATGAAGATGGTGAAGACGGATACCACTTTCAAGTGACTTGCGTCAGCGCCATTTCTGCATGCGTCGGCTCGAGCCAAGTCCGTCACGCACGCCGCCATGGAGTGGGGAAGAGATGTTTTAGTGTTTGAGAGTGAAGAATGATGGATTGGAAATGGTTCCGTGCGTAGGTTACTTGGTCAACTTGTTGGAGGAAGTGACGGGGTCGAAGTTTACGATGCCACAAAGCTTGTTTTCGATTGGTGTTTGGCTTTGGCCATCAGAGAGGGGTGAATGCGCAGGAGCCAACAATGGCAGGGATGGGCAACCAGCGTGAGCGTACCATCCAAATATCTAATCCTTGTTTTTTTAAGTTAGGTTTTAGTTAAAGTATAAAAAAAAAAAAAAAAAAACATCATTCGCACTGTAGAGTACGAAAATTGCTTTGTACCATCCAGTTCCAACAGCTTATATACACAAATAACTACAAATCTGTACATCATTATTATCCACAAATTTTATATATATACTAATCATGTACAAATTCATAGTTAATGATATTAAAATTCATGATTAATAATGTGCATTAGTTTGTTAATGAGTCCGTCAGTGATTAATATGTAACTTATTAATCATCCAATAATGATGTGCAAATTCATAATTAACCCTGTATCAAATAGATTTACAGTACATTTTTCTAATTTTAATTTGTTTTCTCAACCAAAGCAAGATCATTCATTCTGGCTAACATGTACGGTAGTAAGACGCTGCACACTAATAATAACATGGATACATTCAACATCAAACCCTGAAACTATAGTTTTCGATCGATCAGAGTGAGCAAAAGAACAAAAACTTAGATCAGTAATTCATTGTGGTTCACATCCATTCCATTACATCACAGACAAATAACTAATTAAAAATTTACAAATTGAACACAAAAACATTCCCAACACCCACAAAAAAGAGTGATCATCATGACAGCACCCTTCTCTTCTCTCCCCTTCCTCCTTCCATTACCATCGATCCTCTATTGTCTGATAAACCATTAAAAAAACAAAATCAACCAAATTTTCAAAAAAATAAAAAATAATAATAACAATAATAAAGATAATGCTTGCAAATGTCCTAACTCCTAAGCTACTAGTTCCTGAAAAATGTTACACTTGATTTTAATACAAATTTTCTTTCCATTAATTCCTTTACCAGTAATCGAATTGAAGGTCAATCTTTAGCAAGATCACAATAATAATAACAACAAATAAATAAATAAAATAAAATAAAAGGTAGAGGTAGTAGGTACCTGTAAATTAAACTAGACATCCTTGGCAACAAGTTCACCATTCAATAACTCTCTGTAAGCAGCAATAGGCCAACTGAAACCCTTAAACACCAACCTAGATGCAAGCGGCACATCAATTATGATCTCCTTCTGGGTCGGTTTCTTCTCATCCCGGATCGCAATCAAGTAGCTCCGACCCACCCACCCGATCCAGCCCGCAATGTAAAGGAACAGTATCCCTGGAGTAATAAACTCTCCCCAGTGCCTCTGGTCACCACTCACGATCAGATGGGGCAACCCATCCGACCCGCAAAGAAGCCCTTGCTTCCCGTAGTTCTCGAACCTTCTCTTCGTCTTCTCCACGGTGGCTTTGATCGCCAGCGCCGGCGCGCTATCGGGGGCGTACAGCTTCAGCGATGACTCAAGCTTCTTTATCTGCTGCTTCTCGCGCTTGGCGAATTGCTTGGATTCCTTGCATGGGGTGAGGCCAGAGATGTCGGCGGCGGCTGGGAGAGGGGCGGATAGGAGGATGGAGGAGAGAGCTAGCGCGGCGGAGAAGGCCTTCAGCTGTGATTGTGAGGATGACGTGTTGTCTGAGGTGGTGGTGGTGCTGCTGCTGCAGAGGATGGTGGGCTTTGGTTTTAGGGTGGAACCAAGTTTTGGCTTGAGGGTTGGTTTGGAGAGGTTAGAGGGAATGGTGAGAGACATGTTTGTTTGGATGTCAGTGTTGAGAAGAAAGAAGGAGATGATGGAACGGAAGGAGGAGTGTGGAGGGAGAGAAGGTTTTTAGATTCTGAGAGGGAGATTGGTGGTGGGTAAGTAAGGAGATCAGTGTGGATAGTAGATAAGGTGAGAGGAGTAAGGAAGCTGAGTTGGATACTTGTTATTGGTTGTGCCTTTCATCAGATGACATTCTGTTCGTTTTGTTATCTTTCTTGGACTTGGATAAGAGAGCCTCACACAGAACAGATACACATCTTCCTAATCTCTCATCATACTTCACATTTTTGCAAACTACGTACTAACAAGAAATTATTTATACATATTTGATTTAATTATATATAACATTGTCCAAGTTTGGTCTTCAGATTTTTGGTGTTCTTAGTGAATTCAGGAAATTTTGTCCTCATAAATCATAATCATTTGTAAATTGTCCTTTTATATTTTTTGCTTTAAAATCATTAATAACCTGTTCATAGTTAAGTTTCTTTAAAAAGTCATTTTCGATAAAAATCAAAGCAGGACTATTCAATTTACCTTGTGACATAGTAAATCACAAATTAAATTTTATCAATTTCAATTTAGAAAAACTTCTCTCAGCTGATGCAACAGTAACAAGGATAGTTAATATTATTCTATAAGTTGTGCATGTATTAGAAAAATAATTAAATGCATTCAAAGAACCCAATATCATAAAGGTTGATTTTTATTCAACTATTCAGGAAATTGTGCCCTCATAAATCATAATCATTTGAAGATTGTCCTCCTTGTATTTTTTGCTTCAAAATCATTAATAATCTGTTCATAGTCAAGTTTCTTTAAAAAGTCATTTTCGATAAAAATCAAAGCAGGACTATTCAATTTACCTTGTAACATAGTAAATCGCAAATAAAATTTTATCAATTTCAATTTAGAAAAACTTCTCCCAGCTGATGCAATAGTAACAAGGATAGTTAATATTATTATATAAGTTGTGCATGTATTAGGAAAATAATTAAATGGATTCAAAGAACTCAATATCATAAAGGTTAATTTTTATTCAACTATTAAACCTCTTTGATGACTTTTAATTCTTCAAATAGAATTATTCCATCAAGATCATAAGAATTTTCATGTTTTAGATAATTATTAGAGTTTAATTGATATACATCGTCAGTGTAAATGTTTTTTATACTGTCAACCAATCATAAGTTGTCACATCATTGAAAATATTTGACTCTTATCCTAACCACCTTAAAAGTAATCAATATCATGATTTGTGATTGGTTGACAAAGTAAAAAACTTTACACTGACAGTGTATAACAACTAAACTCTAATTATTAATTTCATCACTCTATTATTAACTTTTTTAGGAATAATTATTTTTGTTAGTAAAAAATTAATTATAAACAAATAAATTTAATATCTATATATACTATATAATATTTTACCTACTATTTGGTGCCCCTAAAAAAATGGGGCTCTAGGACCGCACACCTCGACCATGCTCAGAGCCACCGCTGCATTGTCTTATTTAAAAGTTATATCAATATTCCTTGATATTTATGTTGTATGAGATACAAAACATTAAGAAAATAAGTGTAAATAAACATCTAAGGATAAAATACAATGACAATATAAACTTTTAAGAAACATCTATAAGTTTAATTATAGGTATGATTCTAATTAGTTCAATATTCTAAATTTTGAGGTAAATTTATATGTTATTTCTGCTAATTTCATCCTTTTTTAGAAAGAAAAAGTCTTTCAAAATAAAATTTTATGTGATGTTAATAAGTAAAAGGCTAAATGATTAATTATTTTTCTAGGGACTAAAAATGTCCTCGTACCCTTTTACTCTTATATTTAGTATCAAGTCTCAAATTTGTTTCTGGAGATGGCAAAATGACAAAAGCGTGTCCGACCCGTCGAAAACAGGGTGGGGTGGGGTTGACCTATTTTGACAAAATGGGTTGAGTGTCCCAACCCACCACGTTCAATGGTGGGCAAGCGGGTTGACTCCTCAAAAAATAATAAATTAAAAAATGTAAAATTTAAAGTACTAATATCTAGTCCTAATAGGTGGATAATTGCAAATTATATTATATATATATATATATAATTACTGAAAGTGTATTCAAAATTTTTAGAATAAACACTAAGAGTAATTTTTTCTCTCCTCGACAAGAAGTTTTCCTTAGTTTTGAAAAAAGTGTGAGTTCGAGTGTGAGTGTTCTATCCATGGCGTCTTCTAGTTTTGCCCAGTTAACACTAGAGGACGAGGGGGAGGATTTGGAGGTTCCGGGGGAAGAAGTCCAACGTGCATAGAATGGAGACCCAGTCTTGTGTCTGGTTAGGAGATTTCTGACTACTAGATCTATCAGGTTTCACATGATGAGAAAGAGGATGGTTGGAATTTGGAAGCCAGGAAGGAGTCTAAACGGGAAGGAGGCAGAGGGAGGTATCTTTTTGTTCCAGTTTTTATACAAGGTGGATGTCCAGAGGGTGCAGGTTTATAAGATACTGTCAACGTCCCATACTGGGTGCAGGTTTATAAGATACCTATAGGATTTATGAATGAAGCGGTGGGGAAGCATTTGGTAAAATTTATGGGAGAATTCATAGAGTACGATGCAAAAATCAACTCAAATTTCCTCAAGTCATATATGAGGATTTGTGTGTTGATTGATGTGCGCAAACCCCTGAAGAGACTGAAGAGAGTGAAGAAACCAGGAGGGGAGGCTAAGGATGTTCAATTCAAATATGAAAGATTGGGGTCCTTTTGCTATCTGTGTGGATTGCTGGGCCATACGGAAGATTACTGCGAGAAGTTATTTTTGATTGATGATGATGATGGCAGCCGTTTGTGGGGGCCGGAATTACGGGTTGAGCAACGAAGGACCCAGGTCGATGACGGAGAGGGGTGGCTAAGGGAGGAATGAGACGTGCACTAGGAAGCACCGAATTTGCAGGGTGTTTCGAAATTCAAATCTGTAATCAATACAGGTGCTGATATTAAGGGCGCGGTTAATGGGTTAGTTAATGACGCAAAACAAAAGGAGAAATTTGTGGTTTCGGTTGCTGATATATTGATGAGTGTGATTTCACCTCATTTTCCATGTACATTTCTGCATGCATTTGCATATAGTTAGGCCATTTTAGTTGGATTTTGTTTAGTTTTTCCTTTGGAACGGATAAGGTGGTATTGTGTGTTGTTTTGCAGGAATTTATGAGCAATTGCCCAAGAGTTGGCCTTGATAAGGCTTGGATGAAGAGAGAGCCTGCAAAGAGAAGAAATTGAGCAAAGCAGAGTTTTTGAATTTTCGCCCCGCGAGACTGGATCTCGCCACGCGACCACGAAACCCACTGATCGCCAGAATCGAGCCGCCTTTCTGGTTCGCCTCGCGAATAACGTTTCGCCTCGCGACCCAGAAGGCTTGACTGTTCCAGAAAATGCACACTTTCTGGTTCGCCTCGCGAGTTATCTTCTCGCCACGCGACCCAGAAGGCCTGACTGTTTCAGAAAATGCACACTTTCTGGTTCGCCTCGCGAGTTATCTTCTCGCCTCGCGAAAGGACGAATCCTGAAGCTCAGGTCTTTAATATTCGCCTCGCGAGAGTTCATTCGCCCCGCGAGAGCGCGAATCTTAGAACCCCTGTTATAAGCCATCTGATGCAGAATGCAGAGAAGGGGATTGGATTAGAAAAGAAAGGAGGCGGCTGCAAACCCTAAGGAGGCATTCTCTGCTCTTGTGGCTGCTACTGGGCATTTTCCATGGAGTTCCTCACTTTCTCCATTTTTGTATCTCTTCCTTTCCCTTTTACTTTGATGATGTGTAGCTAAATTCCCCTTTGTTGGGGTTAGATGATTGCTCTTCTGAACTTGATTGTAAAATGACTTGATTGTAATGCAGTTTCCTTGTTCTTTATGAGTGTTTGATTCCATGCTTAATGCTTTCTTAGGCTTGATCATCCTAGGAATGATTAGTTTCTTTAATAGATAACTGGAAGGTTGGTGTTAGAGCTTGCTCATGAATCAAATGCCAAGTAGTTCATGAGCCTAGACATAGGTCTTGAGGTGCTTGCAATCTTATAAGTCTTTACTTAATGCAAAATCTCAGGTTAATCCACCTAAGGAATTAGGGTTTAATTTGGGGTTTTAGGCTCAATGCACCTAAGGCATTAGGCTTGAGTATTTCAGAAAAGACTTGATTGTCATAATTGAATTAGGAACTGTGTTACTTGTCAGGTCATAACAGTCAAGGGAGGATTAGCTTAGTCTAACCCTAACAATTCTATCTAATTGTTATTCACATTTCTGTCTGCATTCTAACTGTTTGATAAAATTCCAAAAAGAACAAAAACATTTTATTCTTGTTTGCTTGTTAGATGTTAGAGCTACCTTCACTCCAAAATTTGATCGCCTAGATAGTAGTCTAATTTGCGAAGTGGTAATTGTCCACGATCCCTGAGAACGATATCCGGTCTTACCGTTTTATTACTTGCAACGAACCGGTACACTTGCCGAGTCCGTGTCAAGTTTTTGGCGCCGTTGCCGGGGATCGGTGTGCCAATATCACGAGTACCAAAGGGGACTCCTAATTTAGGCATTTTTACTGTTTTTCTTTCTTATTTTCTGTTTTGTGCTGTTTTTCTGTTTTTCTCTGTTTTTACGGCGCTACTCTGTTTGTTCCTTGTATGCGAGGTACAATCGAACCAGGTGAACTTCAATTCAACCCTGAGATCGAGAGACTCTGTAGAAGGAATATAAAGAAAGCCAAGGCAAGACAGAACAGAGAAAGAGCATCTTCTAGTATACAAGAGCCACAAGTTGAGCTACCTAGTGTGCAAGAACCACAAATTGAAATAGCAGCTGTCACCATGGCAGAAAATAATGCACCAAGAAGGACAATAGGGGACTACACTTCCCCTAGGGTTGATAGATGTGGAACTCCGATTGTGAGACCCGCAGTGGCTTGCAATAATTTCGAAATCAAGGCATCACTGCTCAATCTTGTGCAGCAGAATCAGTTTGGAGGTTTGGAGTGTGAAGACCCTCATGCTCACATTGGTACTTTCATTGAGCTGTGTGACACCATCAAGCTAAATGGAGCTTCCGATGAGGCCATTCGTTTAAGGCTTTTCCCTTTCTCTTTGAGGGATAGAGCTAAGTCATGGCTTCAATCTCATCCTCATGGGAGCATAGTCACTTGGAATGATTTGGTGAGCAAGTTTCTATCTCGCTTCTTCCCTCCATCAAGAATGATCAAGTTGAGATCCGAGATCAATGCCTTTACACAGAGGGATGGTGAGTCACTCTATGAAGCCTGGGAGAGGTTCAAGTCTTTGCTCACATCTTGTCCAAATCATGAGTTAGAGACATGGCAGCAGGTTGCAACATTTGTTAATGGGCTCAACCGGAATTCAAGAAGTATGATAGAAGCAGCTGCAGGTGGGACATTGAGTCAGAAGACACCGGAAGAAGCAAAGGACTTGATTGAGAACATGGCTAATAATGACTATCAAATGCCTAGTTCTCGATCAATGGTCAAGAGAGGTGTTCTAGAGCTAGATGAAATTGGCGCTCTCAAGGCACAAATGGCTATTCTTACCAAGCAACTGGGGTCGGTTCAACTGCAGAATTCTCAACTACAAGCTGTCCAAGTTCAAGGTACTTCAGTGTGTGATTTCTGTGGAGGCAACCATGCAAATGGAAATTGTGAGATCAATGTGGTTGGAAGTTTTGGACAAGAAGAGGTAAATTATATGGGCAACCAAGGGCCTAGAAATGATCCTTACTCCAACACCTACAATCCGGAGTGGCGCAACCATCCTAACTTTGGGTGGAGACAAGGGCAAAGTTCGAGTTCTCAAGCACAGCCTCCTCAAGAGAGTTCAAGCAAATTGGAGAGCATTCTGGGCCAGTTCATGCAAGCCACTCAAGAGACTATGAAGAATCAAAATGCCTCCATCAAAAATCTTGAGCACCAGATAGGACAGTTGGCAAAGCAAATGGCAGAAAGACCTCAAGGACAATTGCCAGGAGATACAGAGAAGAATCCGAAGGAAGGTTGCATGGCAATTATCACAAGAAGTGGGAGAGTGTTAAATCCACAAGAAAAAGAGAGGGAAGAAAAGACAAGTGATGCTGGAATCGATAAGGTGCAGTTTGAAGAGGTAAACAACGAAGAACCCGGAACTTCCCAAGATACTACTTCTATTCCTACCGGTGTAGAAGCTGAAAAACCGCAGAGGGAGAAATTGGTTGATGAAGAATTTGCGAAGAAGAAGACTAAAAGACAGATTCTGGAAGAGGTTGATAATCCCAAAGAGCTGCCCCCATATTTCAGAATCCCGTACCCCCAACGGTTGAAGAAAGAATCAAAAGACCAACAATTTTCTAAATTCCTGGATGTATTCAAAAAGCTACAGATCAACATCCCTTTTGATGAAGCTCTTCAGCAGATGTCGTCCTACGCCAAATTCATGAAAGAGATTCTTACAAACAAGAGGCGGTGGAAGGAGGAGACAGTGCTTATGCTTTCAAGAGTGCAGTGCTATACTTCAGAGGAAGCTACCAGTAAAGATGAAGGACCCGGGTAGCTTCACTATCCCATGCACTATTGGTCATGTGAACATTAGGAGAGCATTGTGCGATCTAGGCGCAAGTATCAACCTTATGCCGTTGTCCATTTTCAAAAAGCTGGGAATTGGTGAGGTAAAACCAACAGGGATTTCTCTTCAACTGGCAGACCGCTCCATTACATATCCCTATGGTGTTGTGGAGGATTTGTTGGTGAAGGTGGATAAATTAATCTTCCCAGCAGACTTTGTGGTTTTAGACATGGAGGAGGATGCTGAAGTTCCGCTCATACTGGGGAGACCTTTCCTGGCCACTGGTCGAGCTTTGATAGATGTAGAAAAAGGCCAGTTGAAATTCAGAGTGCAAGAAGAAGAAGTAACTTTCAATGTATTGGAAGCTGTGCATCGCACGAGCAAGGAAGAGGAGTGTTTCCGCATGGATATGGTGGATACAGTAGATAAGGAAGTCATTGCACATCAACACCACCCCTCTACTCCAGAGAAGAAGGAAAAGCCCAACATGAAAGCAAATCTAAAGCTATGCAGGACAAATGATGTATCAGTTGGTGAGGAAGTTGGCTCTGCTCATCTTGTGAAAACAGAACCTCCACCGGGAAGGAGTAAGAAAAAGGGCAAGAGGCCCAGAGCGAAAAAGGCAAAGCAGAAGCACAATTGTTGGCCTTTTAAGAAAAATCAGCTCTTTACAGGAGTTTCATGGAAGAAAAGTGCTCTTGCAATTCTATGTCCAGCAGATCCCGGTTAATTGAAAGAAGTTATCTACTCGTCAAGCTAGTGACGTTAAAGAAGCGCTTATTGGGAGGCAACCCAATATTTCTTAACTCTTCTTTTTAGTTGTTTTCATTTTCTTAGTAGTTTTGTTTTTGCTTTAACCTCTTGAATAATTTGAGAAGCTCAAGAGGTTTGTTAATAGTTTTGTTAAGTGCTTTCAAGTTTTGAATGAAGGAAGGAGAAAAAGGGCAGGGGAAAGCAAAGCCAGAAAGCATGTGAACCAGCAACTGATACCACCTTGGTAAGTTATTCCAGTTTTCTCCCCTCTCTAACTTAATTATTTACATTGAGGACAATGTAAGTTTTTAAGCTTGGGGTAGGGGTAATTTTGTGTAAATTTTTGAATTCTTGCATTTTGCATTCATATAGGTTTAGTCTTGCATGATCGCATGATTCAGTTACCCCTGCTTAGATTGAGCTTATGATTGTGAGAACTGAGTGCCAATTTATCTGTGTTAGTGAATTTTTGGACCCTGATTTTTCTATTCATGTGATATGGATTCAAACAAATATTCTTGAGATGGTCTTGGATAGTTGATGATTAGCATGTGTTTCTTTAGACTTGTGTTCCTCACTGGTTTTTGAACTGATAAATGTGAGCTTTTGAGCCATTAGGGGGTACTTACTAACTCTGCCCCCGTTCTTTGTGTAGAGTGTGTTCCTCTTGGATTGTTTTTCTCTAGAACTTGACTTGAAACCATTTCGAAGCTTGAAAATTTTTGAGAACATTTTTGAAAAGGATTGAGGCAATAGGTGTTTTTTTTTCTGGCCTTCTGAGCTTTGAATGAATAATGCTACCCGTAGTTGCCTCATTTTGAGCCTGAATGAATAGCATGCTTTTCTTGGTACCCTGAAATGTTTTGTTAAATATGCTTATGAGGGACCTTCTAAAGTACTGTGCAAAAAGGGTTGGAAAATGTAGTTGAAAGTTTGGGATGATGAAAAGAAAAAAAAATGAATCTGAAAAAAGAAAAAATTATTTCTCTTGAGTTGAAAATTCTCCCTTCTCCAAATAAAAGAAAAAAAAAATAAAAGGAAAAGAAAAGTATATGGAGAAGGGTATGACAAGAGAAGTGAGAAATAGCAAAAATAAAAGGAAAGAATGGTGGAAAAGTAAACTGAAACCCAAAGAAAGGTATTTTAGAATGTCGTGCCTTGCAATGCTTGATTGTTTGTATAGCCTTTTGAAATTTCCTGTTCTTGAATTTCCCACCTGAAAATTGATCCCATGGCCCCAATGCAACCAAAGAATAAGACCTCTTGATTCTTAGATGTTTTCATTAATAAAGTAAAGATTTGGTTGATAGTCAAGCATATGGTAGGACTCATTCCTTGAGGAAAATGGAGCGAATTGTTATATATACTTGAACACTTGAGTGAGTGAAGAGGCAAGAAAGAGAGCCAAGCAAATGAACAAGCTTGGGGTGAGCTTCAAGTGAGATAGAGTGCCCGAATCAGTGAGAATATGAGTCTAGGAAAACTAAGCCCCTAATTGGACTTGAATTGATTGTCTCTTGCTGAAATAATTGAATGCCTGTTACTTGGATCATTTTACTCGGGTTCTTAGTTCACTATCATTGCTCTGATTATTTTCATCTTTTGGCCTTGGTTTTTTCTTGAGGACAAGCAAAGTCTTAAGCTTGGGGTGATTTGATGAGTGTGATTTCACCTCATTTTCCATGTACATTTCTGCATGCATTTGCATATAGTTAGGCCATTTTAGTTGGATTTTGTTTAGTTTTTCCTTTGGAACGGATAAGGTGGTATTGTGTGTTGTTTTGCAGGAATTTATGAGCAATTGCCCAAGAGTTGGCCTTGATAAGGCTTGGATGAAGAGAGAGCCTGCAAAGAGAAGAAATTGAGCAAAGCAGAGTTTTTGAATTTTCGCCCCGCGAGACTGGATCTCGCCACGTGACCCTGAAACCCAGCTGATCAGCAACAGTCAGCCTTTCTGGTTCGCCTCGCGAATAACGTTTCGCCTCGCGACCCAGAAGGCTTGACTGTTCCAGAAAATGCACACTTTCTGGTTCGCCTCGCGAGTTATCTTCTCGCCACGCGACCCAGAAGGCTGCCCGACTGTTTGTAAAAATGCACACTTTCTGGTTCGCCTCGCGAGTTATCTTCTCGCCTCGCGAAAGGACGAATCCTGAAGCTCAGGTCTTTAATATTCGCCTCGCGAGAGTTCATTCGCCCCGCGAGAGCGCGAATCTTAGAACCCCTGTTATAAGCCATCTGATGCAGAATGCAGAGAAGGGGATTGGATTAGAAAAGAAAGGAGGCGGCTGCAAACCCTAAGGAGGCATTCTCTGCTCTTGTGGCTGCTATTGGGCATTTTCCATGGAGTTCCTCACTTTCTCCATTTTTGTATCTCTTCCTTTCCCTTTTACTTTGATGATGTGTAGCTAAATTCCCCTTTGTTGGGGTTAGATGATTGCTCTTCTGAACTTGATTGTAAAATGACTTGATTGTAATGCAGTTTCCTTGTTCTTTATGAGTGTTTGATTCCATGCTTAATGCTTTCTTAGGCTTGATCATCCTAGGAATGATTAGTTGCTTTAATAGATAACTGGAAGGTTGGTGTTAGAGCTTGCTCATGAATCAAATGCCAAGTAGTTCATGAGCCTAGACATAGGTCTTGAGGTGCTTGCAATCTTATAAGTCTTTACTTAATGCAAAATCTCAGGTTAATCCACCTAAGGAATTAGGGTTTAATTTGGGGTTTTAGGCTCAATGCACCTAAGGCATTAGGCTTGAGTATTTCAGAAAAGACTTGATTGTCATAATTGAATTAGGAACTGTGTTACTTGTCAGGTCATAACAGTCAAGGGAGGATTAGCTTAGTCTAACCCTAACAATTCTATCTAATTGTTATTCACATTTCTGTCTGCATTCTAACTGTTTGATAAAATTCCAAAAAGAACAAAAACATTTTATTCTTGTTTGCTTGTTAGATGTTAGAGCTACCTTCACTCCAAAATTTGATCGCCTAGATAGTAGTCTAATTTGCGAAGTGGTAATTGTCCACGATCCCTGAGAACGATATCCGGTCTTACCGTTTTATTACTTGCAACGAACCGGTACATTTGCCGAGTCCGTGTCATATATTTAGAAAGCCGAATATTCATTTTCCTAAAATTAAGGATAAGGTTAATGAGGAGAGATGAATGGATGATGTAATGATTGAGGGCAACCATAAGGGTAATCATGAGGAGGGAGAAATGGAGTGGGACAAGAAACGTAAGTTAGTAGAATTGGAGAATGAAGGAGCCCACGTGTATGGGGGGTCGTTAGCAGATTGCATGGAGACTGTTTCTGAGAGTAAAGTTCCAAAAACTTTTTTAACGACAGGCCCTGGCAGCCAGGGCTATCGAAGATTATGAGTATTCTAAGCTGGAACTGTCGAGGCCTGGGCAACCTGCGGGCAGTTTCTTCTCTCAAGGACCTCGTCCGGGACCACAAACCGGATGTTATTTTACTTTTTGAAACTCTATGTCATTCAAATAAAATAGAGGAAATTCGTGTGAAGCTGGGGTTTGATTTTTCGTTTGTTGTTGATAGGGAGGGTCATAGTGGATGTATTGCTATTATTTGGAAGCAGTCATTTCAGTGTCGTATCGTCAACTACTCTATGAACTTTATTAACTTGGAGGTGACTGGTGATGATAGAGGCTTATGGAGGTTAACTGGTTTCTATGGCTATCCTGAGAGTAGTAGAAGACGAGACTCCTGGAATTTATTAAGAAGTTTAGCTACAATGTCGTAGATTCCCTGGTGTGTTATTGGGGATTTCAATGACTTGTTAATGGCTGAAGATAAAAGGGGCAGAGTCCATCATCCGAATTGGTTACTAAATGGCTTTCGGGATACTATTCGGGAGTGTAACCTAATTGATATTCCTCTGTGTGGGTATCAATTTACTTGGGCTAAGAGTCGTGATTCTTACAATGTAGTGGAAGAACGTCTTGATAGAGCCATGGCTACGGAGGAATGGATTACCTTATTTCTTAATGCTCGGTTGACAATGACTATGTTGGTCCGATTGTGCCTGGCAGAGTCTTAAGGCAAGGTGACCCTCTCTGCCCTTATCTCTTCATTATCTATGCTCAGGGCCTTTCTAGCCTTATTAAGAGAGCTGAGGGGAGGGGTGATATTCATGGTATTCAAATTTGTCGCGGTGCTCCCTCTGTTAGTCACCTTCTTTTTGCAGATGATAGCTTCCTGTTTTTCAGAGCTAATGAGAGAGAATGCAATGTGATGAAGTCAATTCTTGCTACTTTTGAAGCTGCTTCAGGCCAAGCAATTAGTTTCAACAAATCTGAGATTTTTTATAGCAAGAATGTGGATGATGACACTCGCTTGGCTCTATCTAATATATTGGGAGTCCAGACTTGTCTTGGGACAGGTAAATAGTTGGGGCTTCCCTCATTGATAGGCCGTAAGAAGAAAGCTACTTTTAATTATTTGAAGGATATGGTGTGGAAGAAAATTAATTCTTGGAGTGGCATACACCTTTCTAAGGCTGGGAGGGAGGTTCTGGTGAAGTCTGTGCTCCAAGCAATTCAGCTTTTTGGATGAGTGTCTTCCTCCTGCCTCCTTCCTTGGTAGAGGAGATTGAAAGGATGATGAACTCATTTTGGTGGGGTTCAAAAAAAAACGGATTCTCGTGGCATTAATTGATTGAGATGGGACAAGTTGACTATTAGGAAGGAATTTGGTGGCCTAGGCTTCAGAAACTTGGGAGCTTTTAATTTGGCAATGCTAGGGAAGCAAGATTGGAAGTTCATTTCTAACTTTGAAGATATGGTTTCAAGGATCTTCAAAGCTAAATATTATCCAAGAGGTCAGTTCTTGGAATCGGTTCTTTGTCATAATCCAAGCTTTATATGGCGT
The DNA here is from genome assembly GCA_030762895.1 of Sophora flavescens. Classification (NCBI taxonomy): domain Eukaryota; kingdom Viridiplantae; phylum Streptophyta; class Magnoliopsida; order Fabales; family Fabaceae; genus Sophora; species Sophora flavescens. The sequence goes on from CM061062.1 coordinate 114,163,394, forward strand.
AGCATCTGGAATTCTCGGGTTTTGTTGAAGGAGGGCTCTAGGTGGAGAATTGGCACTGGTCATAATATTCAAATCCTAAATGAACCTTGGATTGGTAATGATCAAAGGTTGACTCATCAATTTAATCAAAAACTTTTGACTCATAATTGGGTGGTCAGTGACTTGTTTATTCCTGCCAAAAGTTGGCATGAAGACCTTGTGCGTGAGAGTTTCTCTCCTGGTGATGCAGCTAATGTCTAGGCTACGCCTCTAGTTGATGGGGTGGAAGATGATATGAGCCTCTGGAAGTTCAGTAAGGATGGACTCTATACAGTTAGATCATCCTATAGGCTGTGTGTGGAGACTTTGTTGGACACAAGTCATTTGAAACAGGTTGGAGATTGGCGTAGCATTTGGAATTTAGAAGTTCCTTCCAAAGTTAAGTCCTTCATTTGGCATGCGTGCAGGGAGGTGATTCCCACTAGAATCAACCTGCAACAGCGTGGGGTAGACTGCCCTAGCTTGTGTGTGAGATGCGATAATGACCTTGAATCTCGGTGTCATGCGCTAGTCCAGTGTGAAAAAATTAGAGTTATTTCGGCTCAATCTGGTTTTTGGCACATTATTGATCCTGTTCTAAACCAGGTGAACTCCTTTTTTGAATTATTTTTCTTGGTTTGTGGTGACATTGATTCGAACAAGAGGTCTGATTTTGTGATGATATTGTGGTGCATTTGGAAAGTCGGGAATCAGAAGTTGTGGCACAATGAGGATATGAATGCAAGTCAAGTCCTTAGCTGTGCAAAAGAGACGCTGTCCAGTTGGCTTATAGCTAAAAATAAGAGAACCCCTCAGGTGCCTTGTGCCCATGGTAGTTCTCGAGTTACTTGGACACCTCCTCCGTTTGGTTCTTTGAAATGCAATGTTGATGCAGCATTTTTGAGGCTATTAACTTAACAGGGTTTGACATGTGCATCCATGATCATGAAGGTCATTTTGTTCAAGCTAAAACTATGTGGGTTGAATCAAATTTAGAAGTGAAGGTGGGAGAAGCTATAGGTCTCTTGTTTGCTATGAAGTGGACCATTGATCTGGGTTTTACTAATGTTCACTTTGAAGTTGATTGTAAAAGGGTGGTGGATGAGTTATCTTCAGCAAAGGAAAATTTTACTGAGTTTGGTGTCATTATCAATCGTTGCAAGAGTCTTACGTCTTTTTTACAAACTACTCAACAAAGTTTATTAGGAGGCAAGCAAACAGAGTGACTCACTCTTTGGCTAGGGCTTCTTTATTGTATGCTAGCTCCTGTTGCTTTTTCATTGTTCCAAGTTGTATGGCTGATGTTATTATGAATGAATTGCCATAATTTGGTTTATCAAAAATATATATATATATATATATATAATTACTGAACGGAATGGACTAATTAGTCACTAATGACCTTATAAGTGAATAAACTAAAAAAAAATGTAACAACAAATTAATTATTCTAAAAATGGGTTGGCCATTAATCCTCTGCATCCCGCCACAACTCGCTTTTTTGGTGGGCTAGTTAGGACGGCTCAAGATGAGTTGGTGGGTTGGGAAACTCAATCCAACTTAAAAAAAATGACGGGTTAAACGGGTTGGTCCATCGGACCCAACCCATTTTATCCTGTCTTTCTATTTTTGTCCATGAAGAAGCAACTATGAACCTTCATATATACCCCCAAATGAAATTGAGCGTGCACTTAATGAGACTTCCAAGGGCTCTGTGTTCGAGTCCCTAAATTCTTTCTATATTTTGGTCGAGAACACACATTAATGCCAAGATTTATATAATCTGATGGGTGTCCGTTTCTTGTGGAGATATAAAACCAGGTTTTCAGATATGATTTTTTCTTTTTTCGGTGACCTGTTTTCAGATATGATTTAAATAGCCACATTTGTCAAATGTAGTTTTCATCAATCAAAGTAGACAACTGCCGAACTCTCCACTTTTCTCTCATTCTGTTATTCTCGCAAGATTTCTACTTTCCAAATTATCAATATTTTGGAAAAGTATGTATAAGAGGTAAAGACATCATTCTCTCCTAGTTATTCTTAGGTGGCATTTCAATGCCTATTTCTTTTTTGAGGTTCATGATGGGTGCTTGTCATTGAACCTCTCCGTGTGGCAGATTCCAATTTTTCAGGAACACCAACCCTTCAAAAATTGGAATACAAATCATATATAGTCTACTATCAAATAATGAACACCCTATTACAAAACAACCTTTAATTCCTATATAAATTTGACCACAAACCGTTAATCACCCATCCCCGTTTTTAAGTATATTTTGCATGGAAATCGTCTAATTTCCATGCACAAAGACTTGAACTTCTAAAAAATTAATTAGAGAAGAGACAATATGGATTTCATGAGTAAAACTAAAACCTTTCTCCTCATTGTATCAATCTCTTCCCTCCTCCTTCTTTCCAATGCCGTCCCTTCAACTCGCCCTCTCCACATTGTGCATCATGACATTCGTTCTGATCTCTTGAAGTTCTGCCAAAACACCACAAACTCTACCCTTTGTGCTCTAACCATTCAACCCCACATCCTCCATGGAGACCTTGACCCCTTCAAGGCCCTTGAGATTCAAGTTGAAGCCACCTTGAATGAGACCAAGAAAACTGCTTCTATCATCGAAGAGTTACTTGCCAAATCAAACATTGCTAAGGCTTTAAAGGGTTCCCTCAAGACATGCAAGGAACAATATAGTAATATATTGGATTCTATCAAAGAAACTAAGGATGCAATTGCAAAACATGATTTGATTGAGGCCAAGTTCAAGTTCAGTGCTGTGATTTCATTCCAAGCAACTTGCAAGGACGAATTTGAAGAATCTGAATGCCCCTTTGCTGAGGATTCTGACACCATATTCCAGCTGGGAGGAAATGCTTTGGACATCATTGCTGAATTGGAAAAAACTTTGGCTCCTAAACATCAAGAACCACCGGTGCAATCAGTTCCTTCTCAATTTAGCAGCGTAATTGGAACTATATCATAAATTTTTGTTTATTTGGAGAAAAAGAATGGTTCGGTTTAGTTGTTGGCTTCCATTTCTAGAACTGACCATGCATGATGGAATTGATGATTAAGCACAATGTTATATATATGATTATTTTTCAATTGTATGCATATCTAATTTAATGTAGTGTACAAAACTACAAATGATGTGTAATTAAAAACATTTTCATTAATCTAGTAGCTCGTTGTCTAGCAAGGGCGTCTAGATATAATGCTAGTTTTGTTAATGTATTGAGAATGCTTTTATCAATGATATAAAATAAGTTTGTTTGGTTAAAAATAAATATTTTCATCAATAATATTTAAATTTAATTTTGATGCATTATTAATGTATTTTTTTTACCTACCCTATCGATAAATATTTTTAATAGCATAACAATAAATTATTGCAAGACGTACAATGTAATAACTTTTAATTTTATGTTGTCTTTTTAAGTTAGCTCAATTGGTTAAACTATACTATATATTGTTAATGTGGGAGTTCAAACCACCGGCAAAGCTACACCTTTTTCTCATTCCCTTCTCCCCTTTCTCATATAAAGTCTTCTATGAGCTTCACTTCATACCAATAAAAAAAACTTTGTATTATAAAAGTGCATTAATATTAAATTTATAATTTTCTTTGTAAAATATTGTTACAGTATTTATATTTGGATTTAATTGATACGGTATTTATATTTGGATTTAATTGATATACACTGACAGTATAAAAAATCTTTACACTGTTAACCAATCAGAAATTGATAAATCATTAAAAATCTTTGACTCTTATCCTAACCAACTTAAAAGTCATTCAAACCATGATTTCAGATTGGTTGACAGTGTAAAAAACTTTACACTGACAGTATACATCAATTAAACTCTTTATATTTAGATAATAAAACAATAAAAGCATACGTTCTAATTAATGTACTCTTAACCTTTTATTTTCAAATTATAGATAAAATTAGAGCTGGCAAAATAAACTTTTTTTTTTAATAAACTATTTATCAGATGGGTCACTCATCAAGTGAAACCCACCATGAATAACAAAAGAAGAAAGACGGAAATGGGCTTGACCCAAAATCAAACAAATGAAAAACAAAAAAATAAGGAAAAGGATAAGGACGTCAAACTTTGAGTGGCTAGACTAGACTATAGAGAAGCGTCGTGGAACAGCCACAAAGAAAAAGGAAAGAAGAACGTGTGGCAGCGGCCACAACACGGGAGAAATAAAGGGTGTTCTTCTACCAGATGATTGGGAGTGCAAATATTCGTTTTTCATGAAATTTGAGTATGATAAACCTGGTAGTATGACCTTTATTTTGATGTAATTATTTTTAATATGGACGGATTTAAAAAAAACTATTAGTGGGGCAAGATAAAATGTTTATATAAAAAAATTTATAAATGTATGAATAATAAAATAATAACAACATTATCACTAAATAAAAAATTTGAGATCATAAAAGTAATTAATCCTTACTATTAATGAAGTTGGAGATTTGAAGTGATTTTACCATATTATTATTAGAGTGTTACTTGCTAAATTGCTATGGACTGCTGTCCCTTGACAATGAAGACTAGCCAACAAAGGATAAGAGAAGAAGAATAGTTGAAGGATAAGAGAAGAAAAAAGGACGAACGACCAAGGTAAGAAGAAAAGACGAATAGTTTTGTTAAAAAAAAAGACGAATAGTTGAAGACTTAGAAGTACGACTTTTAAGTTTTACTTTTTTGGATTTTAAAATTTGAAAATGACTTTTGGCGTAAAAAATATAAAATTTTACATATTTTTTTGGTACAAAGAAATTTAGGGGATGAGATGGAACCTTCGAACTCTATAAACACTTATAAAAGGATTTATATTCCTTCCTGAATCCTATACTGTGGCTGGTTTATCCCAATCAGTTTTTTGCACCTATTTGCTTGGATGTTTCTTGGCTAATATAGTGCGGTTCAGTGATGGAAAAAGGGTGGTATGCTCTTGAAAAGCTAAGAAGAACAGCCAATGGGATTTTTTTTCTGCTCTGTTTCTACAATGGACTTTTGGCTACTTATACTATAAAATGTCCTTTGTTATCCTGCAATTGCTATGGGACTGCTTTAGCCGTGTGGTGGTGGTTAATAATAGTTTCTATAATTGATACTGTGGCTGGTTTATTGGTGCTTGATTGGTGAAACAAGTCATATGTCACTTTTTAGTAGCAAACATTCAGTGTGTTCTTTTAGGCAGCAAACCTGCTATTTGTGTTACCTTCTAGGTAGTAAGGTTTGAGGTGTGACTTTAGGTGTGATTTTGGTTGGCAAGTTAAGCTCTAACCTTGTGGTTAGTGTATTAACCTTGGTTGAATTTTTATCTCACCTTTATGTATATACTCCACATTTGTATACGAATTGAATTCAAGTACTCATGGAGCTCTTATTAATATAATTTTTGCTTATTAAAAAAAAACAAACAAAGGGATTTATATTTACCTCACCCCAAGAGACTAGTGGAGGCTCAAACCTACAACCTGTTAGATAGAGACTCTGTCATGCTTCACTAGATCAATTCATTGGGATTAATTTTACATATAAAAACAAACAAACAAATAAATGAAATGTACTTCCTTGTCAAATACTAGGATCTGTATTTATTTTTTTTACAAGAAGGGGCCTAAGCCCAAAAAGAAGAAAAAACTATAGATTTAATAATCAGGGTAAGGAAGCCTCTGACATGTCACCTAAGGACTCGTTTGGTAGTCAAGATAAGATAACAAAGCAAGATAAGAGTATGATAGGATATAAGCAGGATAAGATATTATTCTGTCCGAAGTCTGATGTCCATCAGACAACCAACTGGATAACATTGTAATTTTAATATGAATTTTAAAATTTTCGTTTTTATTTTAAATGTTTTCATATTCTATTAGATTTTATTTTTTATAATTTATTTTTTAAAAATTACATAAGAAGACAAAGTTATTTTTGTGATAAAATTACATGTATTTTTTTAAATTTAAATATTGTTTAACTTAATTTTTTTTTATAATTTAAAATATTCATTTTAATTTTGATTTTTAGGTCGTTGACATTGCATTTTAATTTTGCCAATGTGATGCAACACTCACTTCTACACGGTAATATAAGAATTTGTCGAATTTCGTACCATAACATGTCATACTAAATAGTAGCCCAGTTACGTATAATCGAGAAGATGATCTTGTTAAGATTATAGAGGGTGGTCTAAGGATTACTTTTGACCATCACTAGTATATATAGTCAAACTTTGATACCCTAATTAAATATGACAATTTTTACTTGTACATAGAGATCTCCACGGGGGCTGTCCTGTTTGGGGCCCTGCGGACAAGGATTTTTTTCCTGCATGGGTGGGGATGGGGGAGAAAATCCTATCGAAGGCAACATAGGGATGGGGACGGGGAGTATACCCTCATCCCGTGGGGTCCTCATCCCAGATAACCTTACAAAAATTCCTTTATATATATAAATCTATTTTTATAATTTCATATACATTTATATATATAATTTTATTAAATTAATAAAAGAAACTTAAAATATATCTCATTTAAAGATCAAAAGTTGTAGCTTCAAACACAACGACCAAACCTGTCACTCTATTAAATTAAATCTCTTTACAGATTTTCTGTAAATTATTGAAAGTAAAAGCGGACCGAGGGTTCTTGAATCCGAAAAGCGACCATAGAAAAATGAATCAAACGTCTTCGACAACACTAACAACAATAAGGTAGGGTCAAGTGAATTTAATGCAATTTAAAGAGGGATTACAATGAAGGAATTAAAGATTGGTCTTGACAACGGGGAAGTCGTGTTTTGGGTCTGGACCAGTTGCCTTTTCGAGGTCCCCGCGGGGATCCGTGGGGAGGCAGAGAATGGGGATGTGGGAGAAATACCCCTGAGACGGGCAATGTGGATGAGGATGGGGAGGAAAATAGGGGACGAGGACGGGGAGCGGCAGAGCCGGCCCATGGAGAAAGGTGGTGCCTCCCGGACTATGGAGGAGAAACGGTCGACCAGACAATCGCCGGAGCCGCTGGAGCAAGACGCCGCAGGAGCAAGACGCTGCCATTGAGAAAGGTGGTGCCTCCCAGACTATGGAGGATAAACGGTCAATCAGACAACCGCTGGAGGAGCTGGACCGTTCTCCTCATACGGCCGTCGAGGGGGCTTGTGCGACTGAAAAAAGGGGAGGCGCATATGAGGCAGAGAAGGGTTTCAAGGCCAAAGTGGAATTTCAAGAGTTGAGACACTTCTATGACCTAATGGGCCAGGCTCAATTCGGTGGAAAGGAGCATAGTGTTAGCATAAGGCCTGTTGAGTGTGCTTTGGTTGTTCAAACTTCACTTAATATTGGGTTTTTTGAAATTGGGCCACAACTCAGAACTTGGAGGATTGCTGAAGAGACAAATTTGGTCCAAAGGAATCAGAAGCAAGAGGTACGGGGTGTGTTCATGGAAATGGAAGCACAAGAGGCTTTGCTACCAATGTCCAATTGGGTCATATGATTTCCAACTATGTTCCTGGCAGTAAAGTTTGCAGAAATTAAATTCACACCGGCTATGTGCCAAGAGGGAATTATTTGTAGCATTAAGACATAATTGATGCAAAAGGGGTCACAATAACATATGATTTTTTGATTAAGAATTGGGATAGGACAACCATGGGATCCTGGTGGAGATTTGGAAATGCCTTCAGCGGCTAGCACTACAAAAGAAAAACCTATTTAGCGACCGAAGATTTCGGTCGCTAAACATGATAATTCGGTTGCTATACTGTGTAGCGACCGAATTAGCGACCGAATTAAGGGGGTAACAAAAACCCTGGTGGCTAAATGTTTAGCGACCGAATTTGTATTTCGGTCGCAAATTTGCGACTGATATTTCGGTCGCAAAATTATATATTTCGGTCGCCGTATAGTTGGTCGTATGCTCAGATAACCGAATTCGGTCGCAAATTTTGAATTTTTTTAATAAAAATTTTCCTGTAACTTAATCTTACCGACCAAATTTTGTTTTTTCAACTATTACCCCCATTGATTTTTAATTTCTGATATAAACAAAATACACCAATATTTTTTTTGAATAAATAGAAAACGTAAATATGATGTACTAACGATCCAAAACACCACAGTCAATATGATCAAGAAAACATATACATTAATTAACGCAAGTTTAATAATTGTTTATAAAAAAAAAGTTTAATAATGTACTAATTAACGATCAAAACATAAAAACACACCACAATCAATAAGTACTAATCAAAATATCAAAACTCATCAATCTTCCAAATGGATGAACATGTAGAAGCGAGAACCCCCAAGGTACTTAAACTTTGTCAATGCACCAGTGGACAACAAATACAACTCCCTGATACCATTTGTATCTGTTGCAAAATATGGACGATCCTCATGGATTACTATATTCCCATTGAACAGATTTCCGCTTTTGTCTTCAATAGTCACAACACGCGGTATTTCTTGTCCCCAACGACGGTAGAAGGATCGCGGGATTGAAATCAAATCCTGCAAATACACAAGAACAATTTAGGAATGATTAGTTTATGCCTTAACCATCATTACGTGAATCCGATCGTTATTCTTAAGTTGATGAGATATTGTACCTGGTCTATATGGATGACTGTCTCAAAACATTTAGTCGGATCCATTTTCTGATAAAACGATAAGGAAAACAAGTCATATGTCTAAACTTCATCAAGTGATAATAAGAAAAGATGGAAAGATCCATGTAGCATACTAGCATGTTAAAATAGAACAAAGAAATGCAACTTCACATGCAACTTTACAGATTAGCAAACATAGTAGTTTTCAGGAAAGCAGATGCTTTTACGTCGTTTTAAAGGATGGTCATAGAGAGGACTTTTCCTACTGGAAATGCCTAGATAACCTAGTAAGGATGGTCATCAACAACTATTTCTGGAAAACTCCATTGCCTAGTGAAACAAATGAGTAGAAAACCAGAGTAGAAAACCAAGGCTTTCGTAGCTTAATAATTAACTCTAGCAGAAAATAAAACAATTGACTTATAAGGATTGCAGCATACTTCAACAAATATATATTGAAGCATATTTCAATACAAACTTAGATGAAATATAGACTAAAGGCCCAATTTGGTCCCTGAGAAAAACACTCGGGTCTGAAATAGTCCCTATCCAAAAAAACTATCCATTTAGTCCTTAAGAATGTGTTTACCGGGACAGATTAGTCCATCTGTGAGTTGATCACCTTTGACCGCAGGTTATCAGCTTACGTGACCCACGTTTTTGCTGACTTGTCAGTATCCATTTCTCAAGGACCTGCCACCATGGAAATTATGATTAAAAAAAATTTTAAGAAAAAACCACCAGTAGGTATGTAGTAGTACCCACATGGCTGTTCTTCATCTTGCTCTTCTCTCTTACCTTCTTCATCTTCTTCTCCCTCCCCTTTTTCTTCACTCTCTTCCCCAGAAGACTCTGGGGTTGTTAAAGAAGAGGTGCATGAGTCACAAGCAATGGCTTCATGCTTGTTTTCTGATGGTGTCTGTTGGAGGAACATGGGGTTGGTTATGACATTCTCAGTTGGTGGAGAAGGAGTGGAAGGACAAGGAGGAGGGAAGGTTATAAGGAAAGGAGGTGAAGGAGAAGCATGGCGTGCAACAAAGAGGTTAATGGTTGCAGCTACTGCGTTTAGAGAGCGAAAATACTTGCAATGTGCCTTAGCAAGTGCATATCTTTTCTCCACAACTAGCTTTAACTGGCGTTTTCTCTCTCTACAGATAGCTACTACTTCCTCTTCTTCCTCTAGTTTAGAGGCAACACATCCCATCTCTCTTGAATGTGATTTTACGCTTTAGAAGAGTTAGAATGCTTTTAGAAGATGGGGTGAGAAAGGTTCTAACTTGGTGGACTGTGCTTGTTCTTTTCCCTGACAAAAAGGAGGGAGCTTTCCCAGATGGAGTAAAGACTTTCAACTGGGTTTTAAAGAAACAAGCTTAAGAAAAATAGCTTTTTTACCCAAGTTTGAGGGTAAAGGTACCATTTTTGTTTTTGAGATAAAAATGCAAGTGTTGAAGAAATGGATGGTTAGATAGTAACGGCAATAGAATCCTTAAAAACTGTACCATTTGCATTTGCAGAAAATATCCTTATTAGAAAAACTGTAACTTGACTACACATTAGAAAAACACTCGGGGAGGGAGAAGAAGATGAAGAAGGTAAGAGAGAAGAGCAAGATGAAGAACAACCATGTGGGTACTACTACATGCCTACTGGTGGTTTTTTTTTAAAATTTTTTTAAATCATAATTTCCATGATGGCAGGTCCTTGAGAAATGGATACTGACAAGTCAGCAAAAACGTGGGCCACGTAAGCTGGTAACCTGCGATCAAAGGTGGTCAACTCATAGATGGACTAATTTGTCCCGGTAAACACATTCTTAAGGACTAAATGGATAGTTTTTTTTGGATAGGGACTATTTCAGACCCGAGTGTTTTTATGAGGGACCAAATTGGGCCTTTAGTCTAAAATATAGTAGCAAACATCCTATTGAGCTTCGCTCTCCACTAACAAGACAACACATAATTGTCAAACACATGCATAACTTCTAAATTAGCAACACACAACAAGCATCCCGCCTTTTTGACAGGATCACGTCCTATTGAGCTCTGCTCTCCACTAACAAACAACACATAATTGCAAATACATGCATAAATATTAAATTATCAGCACACAATCAGCATCTTGCCTTTCAGGCAGGATACCTTCCTATTGAGCTCATCTCTCCACTAACAAACAACAAGATATATAGTGTCTATAGGCCATCATTACCTCTCTACATTTTATTCAGACATTATCACAGCTAACATTGGTAAGATTATCCTCAATATGACCCAATGGGTGTCATGGCCATTGCACACTATAATGCATAAATAAAAATAATCGTGTCAGAGCTGAAATGACAACATTTGATAATATTACTTTATAAGGTTTCTATCCAAATCCCAAATCTAATATAAAACTAGTTATGTTGGGTTGTTTTGTAAGAGGGCTATAAGTGACCCTCCTACTAGAAATGCCTAGATAACCTAGTAAGGATGGTCATCAACAACTATTTATGGAAAGCTCAATTGCCTAGTGAAACAAATGAGTAGAAAACCAGAGTTGCTTTCATAATATTGTGTACAGAGCTTCTTTCTAATGTGAATAATGTTTGAATGATGACGGCACGTCACGTGCCTAGCAAATTGTGCCCCACCCTTCATTTTATCTAACCCTATACTTAATCCTTCATTATCTAAGACCTTGGCCTTAAGGCAGATTTTGTGGTTTTGGCCTTAAAGAAAGAAGAACGAAAAATTCAGAAGCTGTCAGGGCCAAGCCGTGATGGCCATCACGGTCGTGATGGCCATCAGGGCCAGGCCATGATGACCATCACGGCCGTGACAGACCAACCAGGAAGAATTTCCAGGCAGAATCCGTCACGGCCTGGCCATGATGGCCATCACGGCCGTGACGCGCATTACTGATTTTTCCAAAGGGAAGAAGACTTACTGTGATGCGGTGGTAACGGTGGCGCTGCACTACAAGAAATTCAAGGATTTGCGGCGGCCTTTTAGCGACGGCCATAGTGCCGTCGGTAAACTTGGAGTTTGCGACCACTTAAACCGACGAAAAATTTGGCGGTTCAATTTTTCCATATTTGCGACGGCCTTTAGTAAATCCGTCAGAAAATCCGTCATAAACACCCACAGGTTTCAGCCAAAATTTTGGTGCCAAAATTTAGTGGATTTCACGGCGGCCTTGACCGTCGCTAATAAGAACAGGATTTTGCGGCGCCAGCCGCCGCTAAATGAAGGATCGATTTCAAGGTTTTAACGTTTGTGGCGGACGGCTCGGCTGTCGCTAATAAGAAAATGGATTTTGCGACGGCCTGGCCGTCGCTAAATGAAGGACCGGTTTCCAAGGTTTTAACGTTTGTGACGGCCTTGGCCGTCGCTAATAAAAACAGGGATTTTGTGACGGCCTAGCCGTCGGTAAAGGCCGTATATATCAACTCAACAGCTCTTCATCTTCCATTTGCTCCATTCGTTCCTCCTTTTTATCACTGAGCGAACCAGTGACCGGCTGCCACCACCGTCCATCTCTCCCCTCCGTCAACCAGTGACCGGCCGGCCACCGCCGCTCCCACTGCACGTCCCCTCACCGTTGACCGCCTGTGTCCGGCCGCCACTGTGAGTAACCTCTCCTCCTTTATCCTCATTTCTCCTCCTCCTTTCTTCTTGGTGATTTTTTCCCCACAGATTTGTTATTAACATTATTGTCTAAATTGTGTTGTGTTGTTCTGTTTTAAATTATTCAAAACCAACTTGCACTTTATTGTTTTTTTTTGTGCTTTAAATTATCGTAGTTGATGTTGTGTTGTTTTGTTTTTTGCTGTTGTTAGAATTGAAACTGGTCTGATTATGTAGTTTGTGAGAGGAGTGGTTCTCTTACTATGTGTTCATTTTCTTGCACACTAATAATAAAAAGTGTGAACTTTGTTCTTTGATGGCAGACTTGGAAGAGATGATGAAAGAGTTGGCAATGAACACAATGGAAGATGAAGAGTTTGGTGACACTTTTGCAGAAAGAGCAGAAATGATTAATTAAAAAGATAATAATTCATATTTTAAATAATCAATTAATAAAAAAAATTAATTAATTAAATTATTTATTTTAAAAAATATGTATTGTAATTTACGACGGCTTAGCCGTCGCTAATGTATGGTGATTTGCGACGGCCAAGCCGTCGCTAATTTCTGGTGATTTGCGACGGCCAAGCCGTCGCTAATGTTTGCTGATTTGTGACGGCCTGGCCGTCGCAAATTTGCGACGGTCAATTATAAAAAACCGTCAGAAACAGTTTGCGACGACCCTATATGCGACGGATTTGTGGCCGTCGCAAATCCGTCAGAAACACGTGTTTTGCGACTGATTTTTGTGATTTGTGACGGCCTTTGGCCCTCGCTAAAACGAATTTTTCTTGTAGTGCTGCTCTGGTGGTGACGGTGGTGGCGCTGCTCTGGACGTGCGGAGGAAGATGGACCTAAGAGAGAGACAAACGATTAGAGACAGAGAGAGAGAGAGAGACAGAGACAGAGACAGAGATGGAGAGAGAGAGAAATAGAGAGGGAGAGGGAGAGAGCTTACCTGACAGTGGTGGCTGGAGGCTGGTGGTCGGAGCTCGCGAGGAAGAGAGAATGATGGCCGGAGAGGAGCTGCTGCGCCGCGCCGCCTGCGTGTGAGAGAGAAAAGAGGAAAATAGAGAAATGGGGGAAGAGAGGAAGGAACGTCGCGATTTAGGGATTTCAGTTTTAGCGACCGAATAATTCGGTCGCTAAATCGGTCGCTACACGGGTAAATTTGAAATTTGAATTCATAAATTTAGCGACCGATTTAAAATTCGGTCGCTAACACGCTCTATTTTAATTCTTTTACGCGCCTTTTAGCGACCGATTTAACATCAGTCGCCAAGATAAATGGAATTTAACCGTTGCATTTAACTCGGTCGCCATTTCGGTTGCTAAAAAATCATAAATTTTTTACTTTTGCTTTCCTTTATTTAGCGACCGAAATAGAGACCGATAACTCTGCTACGCTCTATTTCGGTCGCTATTTCGGTCGCAATATCAACTGTAATCAGTGTTTGATTTAGATCCTACAATCGGTCAAATAGTCTCTTTCCCTCTCTTATTTTCTTAGGAGGCTCTCTGCCCTTGAAACCGAGTTATCGTTCCAATTGCCCCACGGATCACTTCCTCACATCTCCTCCATAACCCATATCCTAACACTCTCCAATAGCAATAAGAAAGCAAAACCCTTAGCAATGATTTGTATTGAAATTATAAATCGTTATTCTAGTCCAGATAAAGTGTTCATCTTCAAAGAATATCGATTTCCTGCTGTCTTTTTTATAGACAAATGTTAGTAGTTGGTTGTTATGTCAATTTTTCCTCCTTTGCAGACCTCCTACTCCTCCAACTCCTTAAACCATTAACTCAAATCAGTTGAGATACCCAACCCCTTCATACAGTTTAATGTCAATAATAAGTTAATAACTCCATCGTGTGCGATCCCATGTCTCACTATCCAAAATATGTTAAATGCATTCTTAATCAGTATTTTATCAAACTCCAAAATTACTCCATGATTTTAAGGATGTTCTTGAAGATATATGAAGTCTCATTTTAATGCACAGCATCTTAATTATAACAATATGCAATAAGATATTATTGAAAGAGACACGTTGTAATACACGACAGATCCTTATATGAAGATCCAAAAGGATGTACCCAGTAAAACAGCAACCCTCGAGTTAATTAAAGTGACATAATAAATTTAAAAAGAAAAAAAAAATCCTTTGTATGTGTTTTCTCCACCAGGATTGGATTACTATCACATAATAACATAGTAACTCCCACACATATATGATGAATCCATGAAAAAAAATTCATGAGCCAGATGATTACAAAGAACATGAGAGAGAAAAACTCCCATTAATCTGCATAGAAATCAAAGAATCTCTCGCTATAAGTCATTGCATGGGGTGGGGGCTTAACTTAAATATAATCGCAAGATCCAATCACATTCTGACACGGGTTCGGTGGTGAATCCCCGAATCCAGTAGGAGGTATGGGTGGAAGCCCATCCTTCCCCCACTTACGACGATTCTCTCTATCTTCAATCCCTTTCATAATATCCAAAACATTCCCTTCAAGGTTCCATAGAGTGTCTCCTTTTTTAGCAAAAGGTGGAGTAGTCCCATCTTCTGTGAATGCTTCATTGCAACTTTCATGAAACGAAATCGCACCACTGAACTTGAACCGTGCCTCCACCACGTTACGAAGCGTTGCTTGCTTGTACGCGTTGTCGATGGCGTCCAGCACGTTGCTGTATTGGTCCTTGCATATGACGAGGGAGGCCTTCAACCTCCCGTTGGAGGTTGTAGTAGGGTTTGAGAGGAGGGAGTCGACGATGGCGGCGGTTTTCTGAGCCTCGGTTTTGGTGGCCAGGATCTCTGCCTCCAAGGCCTTGTAAGGGTTGAAACGACCGGTTATGTGTGGCAATATGGTTTTGAAACAAGTGGCTGGGTCGGTTACGCCTTTGCAGAGTTTGGAGACACGGGTTTCGAGGAAACGAGGTAAGGGAACGGCGTTGGTGGTGTGGAGGAGGAGAGAGGAGAGGGAGACAATGAGGATAAGTGTTTTGGTGAAATGATTATCGTCCATTGTTGTTTTTTTCTTCCTTTTCTCCTCCTATGAGGAAGTGGTGTTGAAAAGAGAATAGAGGAAAAGAGGAAGAGAGGGTGGTGCCCGTGTTGGAATAAGGGGAAGTGGGTTGGGGTATTTGAAGTGCATCAATTTGTGCATGGAAAACGGGTTTCCATGGTTGAATATGCTGAGTTTAGGACGTGGGGTGTTGCTGATTTTATGGTTGAAGTTAGAAAGGTTTATACTTTAATTATAGGATCTTTGACTTTGACAGACAGCGCACGTATGTTAATTTTGATATGGTTATCATCAAATTTTGGAATTTTCCTATTTAATAACACATGATAATCTCAACAAGTTTTTTTTTTTTTTTTGACAAAAACAATCTCAACAAGTTAGAACCTCTTAATACCCAAAAAAAAAAAAAAAAAAAAAAAGATAGAACCTCCGAAAATGATGAAGGTTAAAATACCAATGAAACAACGGCTTTTTATCAGACTGGGTTCCTTTTAGAAACTATTTACTAGTTTAGGGTTATTCTGAAACTATTTACCAATGAGGAGTGGTTTTGAACACATTACATGTTTTATTTTTTTTCAATCTGACAAGTGAAAGGCGCCACTGCAGATGGCGCCTTGGCGCCTCCCCTGTAAACAAAAAAAAAAAGAAGCAAAAAGCAGAGGCACATGCGCCTCTGCCCCCCTACTGCTACAGTAGCGCACTGTAGCTTGCGCTACTGTAACAGCAGTTTTTTTTTATTTGACTTTTTTAAAAAAATAAAAAATTTATTTCTAAAAACACCCATTCACCGTATAATGAATTGAATTCACCAGATATTTTTACATGATTCATCAAATATTTGCACATACTTAACCAAAAAATTTATTTCTCAAAATAACCTATTCACCAGATATTTATACCTGATTCACCAGATATTTGCACATACTTAACCAAAAAAATTATTTCTCAAAAAAACCATTCACAAGATAATGAACTGAATTCACCATATATTTGTACCCGATTCACCAGATATTTACACATACTTAACCAAAAAAAATTATTTCTCAAAAAAACTCATTCACCAGATATTTACACATACTTAACCAAAAAAATTATTTATAAAAAAAACACATTCACCAGATAATGAACTGAATTCACCAGATATTTATACCTGATTCATCAGATATTTGCACATACTTAACCAAAAAAATTATTTCTCAAAAAAACCATTCACCAGATAATGAACTGAATTCACCAGATATTTGTACCCGATTCACCAGATATTTACACATACTTAACCAAAAAAATTTATTTCTCAAAAAAAACCCATTCACCAGATAATGAACTGAATTCACCAGATATTTATACATGATTCACCAGATATTTGCACATACATAACCAAAAAAATTATTTCTCAAAAAAATCATTCACCAGATAATGAACTGAATTCACCAGATATTTACACATACTTAACCAAAAAAATTTATTTCTCAAAAAAACCCATTCACCAGATATTTACACATACTTAACCAAAAAATTTATTTATAAAAAAAAACACATTCACCAGATAACGAACTGAATTCACCAGATATTTATACCTGATTCACCATATATTTACACATACTTAACCAAAAAAATTTATTTCTCAAAAAAACTTATCTGGTGAATCAAGTATAAATATCTGGTGAATTCAGTTCATTATCTGGTGAATGTGTTTTTTTTTATAAATAAATTTTTTGGTTAAGTATGTGTAAATATCTGGTGAATGAGTTTTTTTGAGAAATAATTTTTTTTGGTTAAGTATGTGTAAATATCTGGTGAATCGGGTACAAATATCTGGTGAATTCAGTTCATTATCTTGGGAATGGTTTTTTTTTAGAAATAATTTTTTTGGTTAAGTATGTGCAAATATCTGGTGAATCAGGTATAAATATCTGGTGAATAGGTTTTTTTGAGAAATAAATTTTTTGGTTAAGTATGTGCAAATATCTGGTGAATCATGTAAAAATATATGATGAATTCAGTTCATTATACGGTGAATGGGTTTTTTTAGAAATAAAATTTTTATTTTTTAAAAAAGTCAAATTAAAAAAAAAAACTGCTGCTACAGTAGCGCTACAGCAGGTATCGTAGGGGGGCAGAGGCGCCTGTGCCTCTGCTTTTTGTTTTTTTTTTTTTAATAATAGGGGAGGCGCCAACTGCAAAGGCGTCATCTGCAGTGGCGCCTTTGACTTGTCAGATTGAAAAAAAATAAAATATGCCACGTGTCCAAAATGATCCCTCATTGATAAATAGTTTCAGAATAACCCTAAACTGGTAAATAGTTTCTAAAAGAAACCCAGTTTGGTCAAAAAGCCTGAAAGAACGAACACACACATGCAGACGTATATGCGAGAGAAAATAAAAAGACTGATCTAGATCCAAAGATTAGTTGGAAACTACCGGAAAGATAATTACAACTTACCAGTATTTTCTATTTTGGGTCAACATGAAGGGAAGGGGATAAGGCCATAAGGGATAATGAAATGTGAAAGGAGAATACATTGGGGGAGTTTGAACCCGCCTACTCACAAAATATGTCACACAATCTAAGCAACCGAGTTCCTATGTGAGCTCAGTTTAGGAAACAATTGACCTTGTTATTTTTTCTTTTTAATAGAATATTTGACCTCATTATTATACACTAAGGCTAATGAACATAGTTCGCCAGATGAATCTTTCGCTCATAATTGGGGGAACAAGATATTCCATTTGGAAAATACTTAGGTCCGATGCCTTAGGTAGTGTTCCTCTTATTCCACTCAAAAATATCGGTTATTTTCAATAAAAAAGATTTAGGGAGGCAATTTCATAATACATCCTTGATCAGTTTTTGATAGTTTTTTCGTAGGAACAGGATGAACTTGACGAAAAGAACTGTATGTAAGTTTTGTCCATTCCATTTTGAATTGTTGGAGATGTATATGAATTCCATAATTTGGTTCCAGATATAATTGTTAGAGTGCACCCATTAGGACGAGCTGTTAGAGATAGGATTTGTTAGGTGTTAGTTGCTAGTTTGTTACTCTATATAAAGGCTCCGTGCAATGGATGCCATGTTTTCTAACAAGAAATCAATATATAATATGATATTTGTAACATAGATATGGCACTCATACTTTGTTTTCATTTTTATCTAAATATTGTGAATTAGTATTTTCTTTCTTTCTTAAATCAGTGTGAAGATGGGCAGAACATTCTGGTTTCTGCAACAAAACATCGTAGCTTTTTGCAGGGAATTTTAAGTAGGAGTAAGATACCACTTCCATGAGCTCCAAATTTCTCATGTGAAAATCATTATTTCTGGTAAGTTTAAGGCTTAACTAAGGCTTTTGAAGGCAAATATGTATTATGAATAATCTCGGAGAAAAGAGATGAAACTTCAGCTATAGGAGTAGTGTCCTCTGTTAAATAACAGAGGTGGTCGAAAGAAGAAAAACCAATAAAGATGGAACTACGGAATTTTTCATTCTCCATGTGTCATTTCTGATAAGATTTTCTATCGTGTTATGAGTACACATTTTTTTGTGTAATAAGAACTGGAATGAAGAATCAGATAATGTTTTACATAATTAACTGTCCAAGGAGAGATATAAAAAATTTGAGAATATCTCTGAATCTGCTGAAGAATTTTTGAGTGAGGTGCTAAAAATTTCAATCCAAACAAAGCTATATGGGGATAAAATTACAGGCCTGCATATTGTTGACAGGTTGTTGACTAGTTTGCCTGGAAAGTTCGATTATGTGGCAAAATATATACCATTGCACAAACTAATGATTTATCAAAGCTTTCAGTGACTAAATTGATTGGTTCTTTACATGCATTCAAGCACACACTGGTACAGAAAATGGATTCCACATCGGTTATTTTTGGTTTTTCACATCGATTTTTAATCTGATGTTGAAAATACCGATATTGTTTATTGTTCCTTTTCACATCGGTTTTAAAACCGATGTTTAAAGTACATTTTTAACAGCGGTTTTCAAAATAACCGATATGGAAAGTTCATTTGTCACATGGGTTATCCCATAACTTATTGAAAATATCACTTTCCACATCGGTTTTTTCTAAAACTGATGTGGAAATTTCACTTTCCACATCGATTTTCATAAAATCCAATGTGGAAATTTCACTTTCCACATCGGTTTTTGAGTAACCGATGTGTAAAGTCTAATTTTTTTTTAAAACTCTTTTTACATTTCTATCATTTCTTTCCCCTGTTTCAGTAATGCAGATCAATACCAGTATAACATATTCTAAATATTCTCAACACAGTCACTTTTGTACAACAAAAATACATTAAATTAATATATACTGAATTTATTACGAACAATACATATGTACGTTCAATTACATTCAGACATCAAAGATAATTAAAAACCAAAAAGCTACATGATATATTATAGATTTCATATCAAAATATATATGATCAGTCAAAAGTACATTATAACTAGTACATGATAAGTTTTTAATCTAACTACATATATACAAACTATGGTCGGTACACTTCAAGAAAGAAAGTTGCCCAGCGCCTCCTTATGTTGTTGATGTCGGAATCAGATAATGGAGTTGGATTGTTGAATATCTGCAAGTTTAATTGGACAAAAGATTATATCTTTTTAGTAATAAACTAACATAAAACATATAACGAATCTATAATTGTTACTTCTAATTGTTACCAATTAATATTTACCTCGTGCCATCTTTCAGTGATCCTGGAGGAGATAATTTCGAGCATCCACTTCATCACATAGTATCCACATTCCCATGATCCACGTTGTATACGTGACTACGTACAAATGAAACCCAATTAGAATATGAGGACTTAAATAGAAATCAATAATTATACCCACTGCATTTGAAGCGTTTGGACTAATAAATATCTTACGCTAGGAATAATCCATCTGATAGCCCGACGCATTTCACCAAGAAACATGTGGTTTGCATTAATATAACTATCATGACAAAATAAACATTAATTAAAGTATATCTAATAGATTTCAGATAATTAAAACAACTGCATTACTGATTATAAAGTATTTTAATGCTTACGTTTCGATGATCGTCTTTAATTCGTTCGCCGACTTATTTCCAATTGAGTAGAAGAAGACCACGACGTTCATCCTAGGGTACAAGATCAACAGTTGCCAATGCTTGTTGTATTTGCGGAACAATTAATGACTAAGTCATATATAGTTATAATTAAATAACCGGTACTTACTTATTGAGATAAGACGCAAGGTAGAATTGATGATTGTCTCGGGCAAGTATATCATGTATGGTGGTGACCGGGTCTTCTGATGCTAGGAGAACATCACCCTGAATGAACATGGGGTCAATGAACCCATAAAGGGCGAGGTTACCCTGATCAACTAACATACGATGCAGATACCTAAAATATTGAAAAAACATGTTAATTATCATAGTATTTAAAATTTAATTACTTAACTTATAAATAAAATGTACTTACGTGCACCATAACAATAGGTGTGCAGAACTAGCCATTTCTTTATCGAGTACAATCTCCATAAGTTCCTTCTTTGGGATATACAGTTCGTCACCTGGACTGGCATCATGTTCCAACCTTACCAAAGCTGCGTCATTCTCCATGGTAACAACTTGTATAGCCAGAAGTTAAAAACATCACCAAGTGCCCCTTTGTCAATCCCCTAAACAACAAAGATATATATTAGTAATCACAAATAAGTTATTTCATTCAAAATTAATTAAATGGTCAAATGAATACATTGGCAGGAGCAGACATCGGTAAATCTTTTATCGCTCCACCCATTTCTCGCCTTCACATTGAACAATCTTAACACCACTGACAACCGTGTGAAATTAGTGCACCCCGGATACAAAGTCACTTCCACATCACTGCACAAAGTATCATACACATGTGCGCGCCGAAAAGACTCTTGCCCAACATCACGGATCATGTCCTCTAGTCCATCGTACATTTCCACGTCATCAACTTCCTCTCTATCCGACACCCTCGGCCTGTCTAACGATTCACCATGACATATCCATGTTTTATAACTCTTGCAAATCCCCTCACAAATAAGATGATCACGTATCTCCTCAGTTTCTAGTCGTCTCTCATTCAAACAGTTAACACAAGGACAATAAAACCTTCCGTTACCACTATCAGGAGCATTTGTTTTTGCAAACTATAAAAAATCTTTCACTCCATTCTCATACTCATCACTTGTCCGTCTAGCATTCATCCAACCACGATCCATGACTAAACCAATAACTTCGTACTTTGTCCAACATATACATCAACCACTTCTTATGACAGGGTATGGCCCTATCCCATTCGAGAAGAAACTTTTTCAATATTCGGTTAACAGTTAATCCTTAACTCTCATGCTCATACTTGACGAAATTTCGGCAGCTTTTCCCTTCGGTCTCCGACGTACACGATTTGAACGCGATGACATCCCCCACGATAAAGTATACACCCGGAGAACGAAAGGAAATGTATCAATCCGAACTTTCATCAAGTATATAACATTATAATCAATGAATAACTATTTTAACTGAATGAAGAATTTTTTTTCCCAAACTGTCCAACTTTGGACAATTCAAGATCCAATACAATGAGCGGTACATTAAGCACGTACACGTGTGCTCATTAGTATTGCATCTCAAACGGGAAACTAAGGTTTTACTAATTATTGTGGGCATATTCTCGGATCAAATAAATTTTCAAGCAAATACATTAAAACTCCAATGAAAGCTTTTCAGCCAAAACGATGGAAATCAAACCTTACTTTGTAATTTTCCAATGCAAAGCGACTATCTGCTGGCATAACTCCTTTATTGTATTTTCCTGTCAGCACACCACATGCAAGTGGACTCCAAGTTGTCAAACCCAAGCCATAGTTACGGGTTTGATTTGGATCTGAAAAAATAACATTGCCTCACCATAAACCAAATGACTTGACAAAACCCGTGAAAGTATATTCTTAAATGCTTCTCTCCATGAATCTCAACTCTCAATTTCCCAGCATCCATACATGTACAAGATGATATAAAATACAAAATTGGTAAAACTACTATGGGCAAGAAGCTCTTACCTTTTGTATCCAAGGATTGTGCGCACGTAGAGTCTAAAATCAAAGCATGAAAAATACAGTGTTAGCTTATTATATTTTTCCATGTTGGTAATTACCACATTAACAGATGCATGAATGCTTAATATTTTTCCATGTTTGTAGAAGCTATGAACCTACCTTTATATTTTTTTTTTATAAGTGAAATTGAATTGATACGAGTAATAGGGGTACTCGAACCTGTATACACTGTAACAGTTAAAAATATACACAAGAGGATAAACTAAAGGTAATACGTCAACCCAATGCAAAAGAATAAGCTGCTAATAGGTTGAAAATTAACTAACAGTTCACCCCCCAACTAAAACCAGCTAGGCTGCCTAGATACCCTTTGAGAGCCAATTCCACTTAATAAATACTCCAGACGTGAACATAGTTTATATTGATAGTTTAGTAAAACAATTTCGCCAGCAACATTCCCACATAATATCTCAATTAAGGAAAAAGTAGATATCACGTTTGTGGTCACCCAACTAAATAATAATTTCAGTTTTTTTTTTATAAGCAAAATATTATTAATGCTAGTACTTGAGGTATCCAAACCCGTTTACAAAGAACCCATAGAGAAACACAAAGAGGAAATAGGTATTTATTCAAACCAAAGACAAATATACATATTGGTGGAAAAACTACCTAAACCCCACCAGCACAAGCCCAAACAAAATGTCTACCTTAACAACCATAACAGCATCAAAAACAGCCAAAAAGATTACGCAGAAAAAGGACCAATATCCCAACCACAAAACCATAATCACACTCCCTAAGAGAAGAGAAGAAACCCAACAAAAAAAACTTTGCACCCATCAACAATACAATCTCCAGACCTAAAGAGAAAGGCCACAAAACAAGGCAGAACAAGGAAGAAAAGAGAGCAAGGCAGAATAAGAATTTCAGTTTATCTCTTAAAGAATGCAACTATGTAATTTTAAATTGTGGTTGCGGTCACCGTTACAGATCTGTTGCACTTTCCATAATAATGAAAAATTGTAGAGGATGTGACTAGTGTGGCTGCAATTACAATTGTGATACTGATTATAAAGACTCCCAAAATTGCAATTGTGATTGAGAATTGCAATTTAAAACCCGAATTCAACTATAATGGACTACAAGATGACAATAGATCCAGGTCCAAGAATTTACCTTGAGAATTGTAAGTTAAGGTTGTGTTGTGCTTGGAGTAGGTTTTTAATACAAAAAGTTTCTCAACCAGTTTTATTGTTGATTTTTCTAATACACATGGAGTTTAACCAATGCAAATTCGGGGGGGTGGGGTAGCTCAAGTGGTTAGAGCTAAGGGTTTAAGGTGTTGAAGGTGTGAGCAACTAACATGCTAACATACTTACATTTGCTTATAAATAAATAAAAAAACCAATGCAAATTATGATCAAAGCTATATTCAAACAATATATAGAATCAAACAAAGCAGAATACAGAGAGAAATAATTGAGGGCTGGTACTGTACTAGTAGCTTAGCTAATAGAGAAACTAAACAACGATGTAAATTGGGGTGCTTCATTATTGTGCAATAATTAATTGTGAAATGTAAGAACACTGAGCGAAACCCCTGAATAAAGTTGAACCTAGCCGTTACTACCCCCTAAACACTTACATTTTAGTTTTTGAATCTAGGGAGGGGAGGGAAGAGGGAAAGACGGGTTGGGGGGAAATAAGGCAGAAGATGTAAGGAAAAAGGAGTGAACTTTACCGGCAAAACTAGAGTGGGTGGGAGAAGCATAAGCAAAAGCGGAGGCAGAAGCAGAAGCAACAGAGAACTGTTAGCAGCAGCGAGAGACAGAGATGGGAGGCCGCGACGAAGTAGCAGGGATGGCGAGCATAGACTAGTGAGAGAGATGGGGAAGAAAGTCACGAGCACAAAACAAAACGGAATGGAAGAGGGCGCGGAACCGATGGAGGGAATGACAAAAAGTAGGGTTTTGTCAAATATTACATATCGGTTTAGCAAAAATCGATGTGGTTATTCATATTTCACATCGGTTTAAAATTAACCGATGTAGAAACTTACGATTTAATTTAAAATTTCATTTTTTTTAATTTATTACATCGGTTATAAATAAACCGATGTGGTTAATATATATTAGACATCGGTTTAATAGGAACCGATGTGAAAATATAAAAAATTTAAATTCAATTTTTTTTATACATCGGTTAAAAGATAACCGATATGGTTAATCTATATATTAGACATCGGTTCAAAAATAACCGATGTGGAAAGATAAAAATTTTAAATTTTAAATTTTTTTCACATCGGTTATTTTTGAAACCGATGTGGAATATTTTGCTTTTAATTTCAAAAGTGTCACCACCTCGTTTTACACATTGATTTTAGTGTAACTGATATGGAATCTCGAATGTTAAAAACATATTTTGCACCAACGACATAAGCATAGAATTAGTTCAAGAGCAAGTACATTGAATGGCATTTCCATCTAATCAGTCTACTCCAATAGGGGGTAACAATTCATTTGATCTGTAAAATTTCTGAGGTAGATCATTATCTATTTGTAGCTGGCTCTACAGCACTATCTTCCAATCTTGAAGATAAGAAGGCATGGATCATTCCCTACAAAATAAAATAGAATAACCAGGCTTATTCCTTGTGTGCCATTAATGTTAAATTTTTAATTTAACATGTGTATAATATGTGGATTAGCATTAATTGGTGATTAAATTATAATTAAATTATTAATATATCAGTTATAAAATTAATTCTTAATTACGTAACCAATTGGTGAAATTGTTGTTGGGTATTTACTAAGAGTGACCCTATGATAGACTGGGCCATTCTAATGTTAACCCGTTGAGAGGTCCCTACTCTCTGCTGGTAGGTTAAAAAGATTGCCTCCCCATTAAGCATTCTTGACACACACACTGAACACCAACCAGAAAGAGAGAAGCAACCCTCTTACATTCTGATCTATTGTAATGGATTCTACGATGCTCCAAGGTACACAATTCTTCTCCTCTCCTTCGATTAACATATGTAATATGCTATGATTTGTATCTGTATGATGTTCTAAACAAATTAGAATTATAGGTTATCCTTCAATTGGTATCAGAGCCAAGGATAGATACATGTTATAGCTATTCTGAAAATCATATGAACCCTAATTTATGGGTTTTTTTTTTCAATCAAGATGCAAAATTTTTTTTTAGGGATTTCATATCATGTTATATCAATATTGTAGAAATTTTCGTTTGCCCAGAATTTTTTTTTCCTTCCGCAACTTTCGTTTTTTCATGCCTTGTTCTTCGAAAATTCGAAACTATGATTCTGGCCAATGATTTCAAAAATTGTTTGAGGGTTTATCTTCCTCCTTGTTAAGCGAATATTATACTAAATTTTCGTGCATGTTGGTTGAACGTACTGAGAGAATTTCTTCTCTCATTGTCGCGGGTTTCAAACATAAACCTAACTATTCTTCGCTTAATTTATCACTCGAATATCAAGCGAATCATGAAATTAGTATGGGGCTTCTATAGATCGAACAGTAACGATCAAAACCCCCCAAGAATCATCGAAAATGGTTGATTAAAACAGGAGAATCGATCAGGTCATTCTCGCGGGTCGTCGCGACCCGTTTCTGGAATCGGGTGAGGAAGATGACCTCTCCCTGCGATGCCCACTCGCGGTGCCCAGCGCGTGTAGGCGCGTGGGCCCACCTCCAGGGCCCAAAAAAATTTTATTTTTTATTTAAAAATTATTAATTAATTATTTCTGATACCTTGGTATTATTTTTTTGAAAATTTTGGACAACCTTAAATATTTTATATGGTTAAATCCGAAAATATATTGTATTTTTTAATACTGTACTCTCAGTTTTTTTTTTGTCTAAAATTTTGTGATTGTTCCCTACTTTTTTGTGACACTTTGATATGTTATACTCTCCTTGATCATGTGTCATATAGATGGAATTAATTTTAGAGCCTCATGTGAATTAAGTTGTGTGTTCTATGCTATATTTGTTATATAATATATTTTTTCTAATGTATAATTGTAGCATGACTATTGTTATTTTGTATAGTTATGAACTCACCTATCGTGGGTATAATTATACAAAATTTGTGTTATTAAATAATTAATTATTCTAATGTGTTATATTTGTATTATATTAATAATAATTATACCCTATCGGTGTACTATTATTAATGTAATTCGTTATTATACATCGTACTATTGTCTTAAGCTTATGTCAATTATGGTTTTCAAGTACCCTATCGGTATTAGAAATTTTGGTGATGTAAGTTTTGTACATTGTATTATTCTTCTTATTATATTTCTTATTTATTATGATTCGGGACCCTTAGGCGGAATTATAATGAATAAGAAATTTGTATTATGGGCAAGATTGGCTGAACATATATATGGAATCATATTACCTTTCAATTCTTAATGATTCCTTATTCTTTGTTTTATGTCACCTCCTTCCCAAATTCTGTCAAAACTCTAAATGGGACAAACTATGAGGACTGGAAAGAGTCTCTAGATCTCTACTTAACCATTGCTGACTTGGATCTGGCCTTGAGGGAAGACAAGCCAGCAACTCTCACAAATGAATCTACTGCAGCTCAGAGGAATGCTTATGAGAAATGGGAACACTCTAATAGAGTGTGCCTGAAAGTGATGAAGTATACTATGGAAAAATCCATCGAGCAGGAATATCTTAGAGACCGATAATGCTAAAGAATATCGAAAAGTTGTTGGGGAGAAATTTATGACTTTTGAGAAGGCTCGAGAAAAGTCGAGTATCTTTCCTTGTTTGACAAGACCAAATATGATGGGGTCGGTGGTGTGCGTGAGCATATCATGAAGTCGATGCACTATTACAACAAACTGAAATCTCTTAAAGTTGAAATTGGCGAAAGTACTTTAATCTACCGGGTTCTTGAATCTCTTCCTTCACAATTCGATGTTATGAAGACCTCTTACAATACAAGTAAGGCTGAATGGACAAGTGGGCGAGATGATTGCCATTGTTACACAAGAAGAAGAGTCCATTAAAAAGGGTAAATCACACAGTGCTCATTTTGCTGCATCTGCTCCAACTCCAACTTCTAATTCAGGTACAAGATTTGTGAAGAAAGATCAAAAGGGAAAGAAGAAAAATACAAAGCAGCATCTGCAGGCTAAGAAAAGTTTCTTCAAGGGTAACTGCAAGTATTGTAAGAAGTATGGCCACAAGGTAGATGATTGCTATTTCTTGAAAAAGAAACAAGAGAAGCAAGGTATATTCCTGGCTCTAACATGCTTTGAATCCAATGTCATTGATGTTCCTCCAAATACTTGGTGGTTAGATTCAGGTTCAACCATTCATGTTGTGAATTCCTTGCAGGGGTTCACAAGCCTGAGGAAACCAAGTGATGCTGAGTCTAAAATTATTACGGGAGATGGAACTGGAGTTTCTGTTATTGACATTGGAATTGTTTCTTTACTTTTGCCTTCTGGACATAATTTGTTTTTAAGAGATGCTGTGTATGCACCTTCTATGAGAAGGAACTTGATTTCTGTTTCTGCTTTGGATAAATATGGTTACACCTTTAAGTTTGGTAGTGGAAAATTGATTGTTTGTTCAGATTCTATTTCCGTTGGTTCAGGGGTTTTACGTGATGGCCTTTATATGTTAAATCTACATGACATGTCATCCAATTCTCTTTGTGGAAACAAACGCAGTAGGATTAATGAACATTCTTCTATGTTATGGCATCGACGTTTGGGGCATATTTCTAGGCCCCGTATTGAGAGGCTAGTCAAGGAAGGTATTCTTCATGATCTAGACTTCTCCGATTTTGATACATGTATTGATTGCATCAAGGGCAAATTCTATCGCCAAGGTTAGGAATAAAGCAGCAAATAGGTGTGATGATGTGCTACGCTTGATTCACACCGACCTGTGTGGACCTATTACACCCACTGCCATGGGTGGATATGGGTATTTCATTACCTTTATAGATGACTTCTCGAGATATGGATGGATAGATCTCCTTCAAGAAAAGTCTAGTTCCCTAGATGCTTTCAAATCTTTTAAGGCTGATGATGAGTTGAAAACAGGTAGGAAGATAAAATGTGTAAGATCTGACAGAGGTGGAGAATTCTATGGTAGATATAATGAGACGGGTAGAAACCCAGGACCTTTTGCCAGATTTCTTGAGGAATGCGGTATTGAAGCTCAATACACTATGCCTGGTACTCCTGAGCAAAATGGAGTTGCAGAGAGGCGTAATCGCACACTTATGGATATGGTAAGATGTATGTTGAGCCATTCATCATTGCCAGACTTTCTTTGGGGAGATGCCTTAAAAACCGCTGTCTACATTCTAAATCAAGTACCCATCAAGTCTGTACCAAAAACTCCATATGAGCTTATGAGTGGAAAGAAGCCGAGTTTGAAACATTTTCATGTATGGGGTTGTAAGGCAGAAGTTAGACCTTATAATCCTCAGTCTAAGAAGCTTGATCTTAAGACTGTTAGTGGTTTCTTTATTGGCTATTGTGTGGGTTCCAGGGGTAGCAGATTCTATTGTCCATCTCATTCTATGCGAGTCGTCGAATCTGATCGAGTGATTTTCTTTGAGGATGACTTGGATAGTGGGAGTGATATACCACGACCAGTTACTCTTAGAGAAGATCGCACCATAGTTCCTATACCAGCTGTTCCTTTTCCTACATAAGTTATGATTCCAGCTAATGATGATGATCAGAATCTTCAACATGAAGATGGTGTGGCAAAGACCACTAGTAGATGAACAAGAACATGATCTTATTGTTGATGAAGTTCCACTGAGACGATCTCAAAGAGTGCGCAGACCTTCCATACCAGATGATTATGTTGTATATCTTCAGGAACATGAGTTTGACCTCAATGATGATGATGATCCTATTACCTTTAAGGAGGCAATTTCTAGCTCTCATGCTTCTGATTGGCTGAATGCTATGCAAGATGAGTTGTCTTCTATGTCTCATAATGGTGTTTGGAATCTAGAGGATTTACCAATTGGTTGTAAACCTGTTGGATGCAAATGGGTTTTCAAAACCAAACGTACTCCAGATGGCAAAGTTGAAAGGTACAAAGCCAGACTAGTAGGTAAAGGCTATAACCAAAGAGAAGGCATTGACTATAAGGAGACTTTCTCACCAGTCTCTACAAAAGATGCATTTCTAGTTGTCATGGCTTTGGTAGCTCATTTTGATCTAGAACTTCACCAGATGGATGTGAAGACGGCTTTTCTGAATGGAGACCTTACTGAAGATGTTTACATGGTTCAGCCTGAAGGTTTTACTGAAACAGGCAAAGAGCACTTGGTTTGCAAGCTGAATAAGTCTATTTATGGACCAAACAGGCCTCAGGACAATGGTATTTGAAGTTTGATCAGGTTGTCACTTCTCTTGGCTTCAAAGAAAATGCCTCAGATCAGTGCATTTACTTGAAGACTTGTGAGAGTGAGTTCATCATTCTCGTTCTATATGTTGATGATATACTTCTTGCTAGCAGTTGTGTTAAAATTCTGACCGAGACAAAACTTATGTTGAGTAGCCACTTTGATATGAAAGACCTTGGTGATGCTTCTGTTGTTTTAGGCATCCAGATTTATCGTGATAGGTCACGTGGTGTTCTTGGATTGTCTCAAAAAGGATATATTGAAAAGGTCCTCAAAAGGTTTAATATGCATTCTTGCTCCCCATGTCTTTTTGTTCAAAAGGGTGAGGAAAAATTTTCTAAATCTCAATGTCCTCAAAATGATGTAGAAATAAATGAAATGGAAAAATTCCCATATGCTTCCGCTGTTGGCAGTTTAATGTATGCTCAAGTTTGTACTCGTCCCGACATTGCTTTTGCTGTAAATGCTTTAGGGAGATACTTGAGCAAACCAGTTTTGGGTAATTGGAAATCCGTAAAAAGGTCATGAGATATTTGCAGGGAACCAAACATTATATGTTGACCTATAAGAAGTCTCGATCAACTTCGTGTCACTGGTTATTCCGATTCTGATTTCGCAGTTGCCCCGACTCACCGAAAATCTACTTACGGCTTTATCTTTATGATGGCGGGAGGAGCTATTTCTTGGAAAAGTGTCAAACAGACGCTTACGACTACTTCTACCATGGAAGCAGAGTATGTTGCTTGCTATGAGGCTACTTGTCAAGCCATGTGGCTGAAAAATTTAATTTCGGCTTTCATATTGTTGAAAGCATATCTAGGCCACTTGTGATATATTGTGACAATCTGCTGCTGTGCACTTCTCTCATAACAATAGAAGCTCTTCTCGCACTAAGCATTTTGATGTGAAATATTTGTTCGTTAGAGAGAAGATTCGGGAGTTTCGGACTCGTATTGAGCATATTGATACAGAGAAACATGCTTGCTGATCCACTAACCAAAGGCTTGATTGTTGGAATATTCCGAATCATGTAATTCATATGGGCTTAGTTAAGTCTTTTGATGTGTTGGATCGGTGGGAGTCCGAAACCATTATTTGTCCATTATCGTTTTTTATGAGATATGTAAATTGACGTCATTCTTGTTTTCACATCTCTTATAGCATTTTAAGATGCTTGGACCATTCTTGAATTGCATATTTCTCTTTATTAATTATATGCAATTTTATATTCATCATTCTTTATGTGAGATATGAGTCTTTAGCATGTATGATTTACTTCCCTATCGGATACTATTTACGCATTGTTAAAGCTTATATTTCTTATACTTCTTTTAAGTAACGTGTGCTTTGATCGTGAATCGGTATTTCTTTTTAATAATTGTTATATTTTAATAATTGATTAATGCTATCCAAGTGGGAGAATTGTTAAATTTTTAATTTAACATGTGTATAATATGTGGATTAGCATTAATTGGTGATTAAATTATAATTAAATTATTAATATATCAGTTATAAAATTAATTCTTAATTACGTAACCAATTGGTGAAATTGTTGTTGGGTATTTACTAAGAGTGACCGTATGATGGGCTGGGCCATTCTAATGTTAACCCGTTGAGAGGTCCCTACTCTCTGCTGGTAGGTTAAAAAGATTGCCTCCCCATTAAGCATTCTTGACACACACACTAAACACCAACCAGAAAGAGAGAAGCAACCCTCTTACATTCTGATCTATTGTAATGGATTCTACGATGCTCCAAGGTACACAATTCTTCTCCTCTCCTTCGATTAACATATGTAATATGCTATGATTTGTATCTGTATGATGTTCTAAACAAATTAGAATTATAGGTTATCCTTCAATTAATTCCAAGAAAATATGAAATTTTATAGTTACTTTTATCTATAAAGATGTGATTTTTTTCTAAATATATATTTTTCTATTATTAAGGATCCATAGTGTCCTAAGGATACTCGTTAAGGAACCAAGAAAAACAAGTTTTCATTGGAAAACTAAGCATTTTACTTTTTCAAATATTAAATACCCCATGTAAACTTTATTTTCTTGGTTCCTTAACGAGTGTTCTTAGCATTTTCCATACTTTTATCTGTTTTCCCGCTAGTTTTTAAAATTGATTACCCTATAATTTTAGCCACCTATCAAATAGTACTTTTGCGAGATGCTTAGGGTATCTACATTTTGTGGCTCTTCCTCCTTCCTTGTCCCCTTGCAGGTAATCTTTCAATGTTTGCTCCAACACTTAAGCTTATTTCTAGTTGTCAGGTTTGTTTTAGAAAGCTATATAGTGAGTGTAAATTGTGTCAATTAGCACTCATTGCCTTGTCCATGCTTATTATTTGTTCTCTATTGTACTCGTACCTATGTTAAATCTCTCAGTACAACTCTCAAATGATATGTACATTCTAAAGTGGGATGATTAGGTGTGCTGCATATGGATTGAACACTACATGAGTTGGTAGTGCTAGCTTTTCATCGGACATTGCATTGGTGGCACTAGCAAAACCTCTAATCTGCAAAAGCAAGGGAATTGTAGTATTATTTTATTAGTCACAGCTTCAGATTTTATGATGTAGACAAAAATTGATGGAATGCGCTAAGCATACTTCCAAAATTAAAAATGACATCAGCTGTTTTTTAATCAACCAAAAAAGAATAACTTCAACACTTTAAACAAAGCAATCAAGGCCTACAACATTGGTTTATACAATCCAACGGGTTACCACTCATAAAATGAAAAATAAACACCATCTACCCTTGCTCTAATCCATGAACATACCTTAATCAATTCAATTAAACTACTCGGTTACTTGGAGGAGAAGATTATTTGTGTGGGAAGAAGAGCAGCTGCAACAACTCTTGATCATTTTGGAAGATCACCGAATTGAGAAAAACAAGGAGGATGAATGGTGATGGCTTGGATCGAGTGTCAATCATTATGCTGTCAAAACAGCATATTCTCATATTACACAGGTGGGACAAAATGCAGAGGGCAGAACTTATAAGCTGTTTTGGGACAAGAGCATTCCACTAAAGGTAGGGGCTTTTTGTTGGAGAATGATAATGGATAGAATTCCAACAGCTACTTACATAGGAGGGGTATAGATAGTTCTAATGGCGTTTTAATGTGCTGGTTTTGCAAACAGCATATGGAAAATACTTCACATTTATTCATCTCTTGCAAATTCACTTATATGGTTTGGATGTATATCTATAATTGGCTTGGTGTGGTTACAGTTCTCCCTAGTAATCCTTGGGACCTCATTGCTCAACATGATGGCTTGTGCATTTGTAGGGGTGGGAAGAAGATTTGGAGGTTGTTTTGGTTTTCAATTATTTGGTCAATTTGGCTGCATCGTAATGAAATTATTTTTAGTCAAGGTTGCTAGGATTTTGATAAGGTCACAGAACTGATTAAGATACGGGTTTGGTCTTGGTGCAACGGGCTGGTGAAGAAGTCTGACTTTTCATTCACAGATTGGACAATTAATCCAATCTGCTGTATGGAAGCTGCGGGTTAAGGTTCTGGCTGTTTTTGGGAAGGCATTCTGCTTTTAATTCAAGGCTGGGAGAAGTGACTTGGACTCATTAGTTGGTTCTGACTTAGTTCTCATTCTTTTTGCTGAATGTTGTGGGTTTTGGAATGCAATACTGAATCACAAAATTCGACTTTTATTGGTCTGTTATAGGCGCTGCTGCTGTGAACAATTGGGTGGCGGAAGTTATTGTTTTATGATGTTCTTTGTTTAGCTTAGGTTGTTGCAAGTCTTAATACTGGTTGTTATTTTGCAGTATTAATTTTACAGCTTTCCTTTTGCTCTTTGAATTTTTTATATATGGGTTGAGTATCTTTATACTCTTCTTTAATATACTTGTTGCTTATAAAAAAAATATATATACAAATCTAAAACATTTCCAATTATTAAGACAGCATACTCTTTTTATGCATTATTTAATAATGCGCAAGTAATACATGGTAATGTGCTGGTCATTAACAGTTGTGAAAAGGTTATCCACTGTTTTGCAGACAAACATCTCTCAAATTATTGAGACAACATGACAGAAAGAGAAAAAAATATGAAATAGATCCTTCACTACCAGATTTCGTTGAAGGTTCCCCTTACAAAGCAATGTAATCTGCACCAAGATTCACAACTATCAATTTTCCATTACCATGCTATCTGCCATTGATATCCCTACTGAAGTGTCTCCATTTTGGACCCTTCTACGAGCAACAGTGCTGTCGGTAAGGAATCTTCCACCAGACCCTTGTCTTTAAGGTGGCCCGCATTCCATAGCCTATATCCGCTGTACATGCATCTCAGCCTTATAGTGTTGGGCCAACCAAACTACACAACAATAGAAAATGACAACATCAACAACATGAAATCAAAAAGAAATATATAAAAATAAAATAAAAATCAACCTCATGTATAATTTTTTATATTCGTATACTGGTTGTTGAGGCTTCTTCGGTCCAAGAGTGCCACCTTTCAATTTTGGCCATTCTCTGAATGATGTCTCTTTTACCTTTTTCTCTTCTTTAATCACACGTGTATATCCTTTTTTTATTCATATATTAGAATATATATTTGTGGTAAAGACAATGTCCTTTAATATTAAACATTTTGTGTGTATATCAACATGTGGTTGATTCTGGGGATGACAATTTACCCATAAATTTAAATGAGTATGGATGTGGGTATGTTTACTGTGGTATCCATCCATCCTATCCCATATCCGTACATATGTATATGTATCTATATATATATAATTATTTATTTATTTATATTACTAATATATATAATTTTAACTATAATACAAAATTTAAAATCAAAATTAATCTAAAGATTCTTAACTTTCTAAACCTAGTTGCATCTATAATTCCTTTTTGGATGTTTTTATTTATTTAAATATTTTGATTTGTAATATTTATTAGTTGATTTAAAAGACCCTTGAATTGTTTTTTTATTGTTATAACTTTCTTTTGTTATTTATTGTTTTTTCACTGTTAAAGTGCGGGTAACGGATGTCGGTACAGGTACTTAGGTACCCAGAGGGTACGAGTAGGGGTACTAAAGTTGCTACCCACGAGAATATGGGTCCGAGTACTGGTAATTTTTTCAAACACGGGTATGGTACGGGTACTATAGTACCCTACCCAAACCCTACTCATTGTCATCCCTAGTTGGTCCAAGTGGTAAGGAACTTGGACACCTTAAGTTAGTGGTCGGGGGTTCGAATCCCGACTCTTGCATATGGAGAAAATCTAGTTGGGAGGGGAGAACCCACCTTGTGTGCCCAACAGATTCCCCGACGGAGATTAGTCACTGCTAACGTTAGAGGATACTTGATACCTATTACATGGTTAAAAAAAAACACTTTGTGTGTATTACATATAAGATATGTGTAAGATAAGATGCAATAATACCATGAGTATGATCATGATGAATAGTATATATTATTCCCCATCTTTGCATCTTGTGAAGTTGTGATGAACCATCCGACGACACTATCTATATCATATTTAACCTGGCTTTTTTATCCACGCAATACTCATACATTTGATTATATAAATCTCGTTGTCTGTTGCAACCGCATTAGTGTTGGTTGTGTCACTTGTGTGTTCCTCCAGAACAAAATTCTGGCCCAAAATATTCGATTACTTCTTTGTGTGGCTTATACGTATTCAACACTAATGTGGTTAATTTTTAAATGGGAATGGTCCACTGATGTGCTGTGCTATGGTTCATATGGGATTGTCGTAATAGGGTTATTTTTTCAAATGGGAATGTGGGATTTTTTTATTTTTTATTTTGGAGAATACTAACAAGTGTCCTTAGGATATAATTTAAAGAATCAAGAAATGAAATTTTGTATGAGAAATTGTGTATTTAGCATATTGAAAAGTGTTACACTTAGTTTTTCAATACAAACTTTCATTTTATGATTTTCTTAATCAATATCCTTAGGACACTCGTTAGTAAAACCCATTTTTTATGTCTATGGGAATGTGGATTTTATCCCTTATTACTTGACCAAATTAAGGTGTCTTCTTGGAAGTGGTATCTAGCAAAACCAATGAATGGGGCTTTTGTCTTTTTGTGTGTTAACCCAAGGGGTTGTTTTGGTTCTTAACATGTTCTGGGTTGTATTGCTAGCTGTTAAGGTTATGTAATTGGCATTGCTTAAGTATGATATCAATGGTTTGATTCTTGTCCTGTGTACGAAAAAGTTTTGTTAGGATAAGTAAAATTCATTTTGGTGATCTCTAAGACTCGAATGAGATTAATTTCTGGCTATCAGTCGTAGAATACCCTTGGTGCCATAAAAATAAAAAAATATTTCATATATTAAAAATTTAAAAAGTTCATTTTTTCATTGAAAACTTTTATTTTGGCTTCCGTACCTAATGCATTGGCAAAATCTACGAATAAATAAGAAAGACCTCTCTAAACTTTGGTCCTCAATTCCCAAATCACTACAACTTTAACCTCTTCCCCATTAATTATTGAACTTTAACTAATATTACAATAAATCGTTCGTTTAATTTGAATCTCTCTTTTTTTTATACATAATTTGTATTTCTTTTTTAATCTACTAATAAATGTCACATGACAATATTTCATAAATTGTCAAATCATTAAAAATATTTTACTCTTATCATAACTATCTTAAAAGTTAGAATTTAATTGATATACATTGTCAGTACAAAAATCCTTTATACTATTAATCAATTTTTTTTTGACAAATTATACTATTAATCAATCAAAAATTACATCTCATTAAAAATATTCGACTTTTATTCTAATTACATTGAGTCATTCATATCATGATTTTTGATTGATATTAATTAAAAATATTTTTAAGCTCATGATAATGATTTTCAAAAGAGTCAAACTTTAAAATGTCTCTATGCATTTTTCCCATTGAACAATAATAAAATGGTGAAAGTAATAGCAGCAGCAGAGAACAAATGTAAAGTGCCGAGAATCACATTGATGGTTACAGCCTTACAGGATGAAAGCAACAGCATCACATTTAATAGGCAACGATAACGACATTAACGTTTGATTAATCACATGATATGGTTGTAATGAAATCGTACCCTAAAAAAGTGGTGAATTGGTTGTACCATAGGCATAGTAGTAGCCAATAAACCCTTTTTTAATCAAGAAGTATTTTAATATGAGTTTAATTTATATTCACTATTAATTAAGCAAATTTTACACATATATCCAATAATATATCGATAAAACAATGCTGTTATTTCTCTCTTTTAGTTATTAAAATAAAAATACGCATGTCAAAATGTTAGTGAATATCAATATAAAACTTTTTACACTGACAATACTACTTTAATTCTTATAATATTGACAATCAATTATTCATTGTCACATCTTTAAAAATGTTTTTTTTTTTTAACAATCTTTTTTTTTTGACAAAAATAATAGCAATCTTAAAAGTCATAAATGAGAAAATATATGATCAAATTTTTTTTTTACAAAAGAAAAGTTAAGCAATTTCATTAATAATGGAGAACGCAATACATTTGGTAACATCATCACGAATTTGGAGAATAGTAATATATGTAGCCACCCAACAAAAAAAAAAGAGTGAGCAACTACATAGATTTTTCTCCTATCAAACTCTATCAAGGAGTTGTTAATATAAGATGATAAAAGACTCATTAAATTTGAAATAACAACCCTATAATTAAGTTGGTCCTCTTGAAGGGGACTTAAGACTTTCTCTTTTTGAACCTGGAGTCTGGGAGAGTAACTATAAAATTTAGCTTTGAAGAAATATCCTCCTTCATCACGTAAATTGTGATCGAAGTCGATGCTTCGAGCTACCTGCAAGAAAGGCTCAATGCACTGCCAATTGTCTTCGACTTTATTTGCATAAACTAAAAAAACCAAAATTAAAAAGAGAAAACGACAAAACGCGTCTGGCCAATAACACCAAACTAGGTATTTGTGGATAGAAACTGCACACAGGTTACCCATGCCTTGACAGTTCCAACTAGGGATACTTATGGCAGGCCTGGGAACCAGAACTTGCCGATAAAAAATGGAGAGAAATGGAGAGAAACAATTCCTTCATCTTCTTCATCCAGTAATGATAGACTCTCATAAATGGAGAAAAAAACATAACTCTCACAAGCGGACAGAAAAACAAAATAATCCTCAAGGAGGAGATGAATGCACGCCGCAGAAAACTAGGGCCTGCATGCTATATGATCAGTTGTAGTGTAAAAAAATTATATTGATTATATATCAAAATTAAACTCTTAAATAATTTGAATATGACAAGAATTATACGAGAGATTTTTTTTATAATGTGATAATGTATTTAAAAGGTAGTATATATGCTACCAAAAAAATTGTATATATTTTTAATTGAAGTTAAATTCCTATTTTATGATTTACCTATATATACCTTTTTTTTTTGACGAGATATATACCAAATTCTTACACTAACCAATGGACACAATTATCAAAGATGCGAATAATACAAGGTTGCATGCTCTCATGAGTCAAAGATTTTGATATTTCAAGAGACAAGGAAAAGGATGTACCCCATGGAATGTGTACAAGCGTGTGAGCAAGGCCAATTGTTCTACTCTAACGCACTTTATTCAGGCTCAAATATATTCAATCTAACAAACCTCGACGATTAAAGGTTTAAATCCATCATTAACAATCCTAAAACAAACCCCATTTGTCTGGTGAAAAAGAAGCGTGAGACTAATTTATTTCTTAATGGATGATTGTTGCCCGACAATAATTGGTGGCGACAATGTTTGCTTCTAATCAAGTTTGACATGCAAATTCTATTCTCACCTAACAATTACGTTGGCGGTGTCCCTACCCACATACATGTCCAAGATCCTGAAATATCCGCTGCTGGTTGATGCCGTCTTCATTTGTAACGTTTTCATTTTATTTAATTCTACGAGCAATGCACTTGGTCGTCGGTGACTATGTGAGGAAACCGTGAGGTAAGTTACCGATTCTATCGAACTTGATATGGACCCATTAAGGGGGTACGTAAATAATTAAACCCAGATTATGAAAAGCAAAGCAAAGGACACACTTGCATAAAATAGATGTTGTGATTTTTTGACCCGCTATCTAAGGGATGATGGAAAAGTGAAACATTTCACTATCAAATAGGTTCATGTTTCTTTTTGAAGCTTCTCTTCATATTTTGGATTATGATTCTGCTGTCACATTAGAGGACCCATTGAGTTCGTTCAATTACTCCCGCGAATCTTTGTTAATTCCGGCAAGTAATTGTGATGACAACTTGTAAAAGACGGTTAAGGAAATGGGATCACAATGATTTAACATTTAAGTGAGTAGTTAAAAGAATAACATTTAATTAAGTGAGTAGAGTAGGCGTTTCTAGGTTTGAGAGAAGCAAAGAAGCTCTAACCGTCTAACCGAAGCAAAACCTCAACTCACATGCTGCGAGGCATGGGACTTGGTTTATTTCTTTGGGAAATGTTAACCAATATCCTTATTTAAGAAATTATAACACCATTTATCCCGCATATGTATAAGTATTAAAGATAATAAAAGAATTAAAATAAAATGTGCAATTATTTCATAAGGTCAAACTAAGGAAAAAGGTACCACATTGTAACAATGCGGAAAATAACATAAGGTTCAAAAAAAACATAACATAAAACAAAACCCAACCCCTGATGTTACATACAGAGCTGATATAATAACCAATCCGGAAAACATCATCGGATACAACTGAAACAAACAAACTAATAACATAAAACTGGAAATCCTAACTACGAGTTGCGGTTCCTCAGAGTTACTCCTCAACTGGCTGTTCGCCGTCATCTGCATAAAGATACATGCCAAAACAAAACATTTCAATAAGGAAAATGGTATATTCAAATAATTGAACCCTTAAAAGTTGTACTTTCCAATAAGCAATTTATATCTTTGGATTCCTCAACCGATGTCCTTACTGGTTAGCAAGACCCTATTTCTTTTACTTATTGAGTGTTTGGTTTTATGATGGGAATATGTAGAATTTGATTTTGTCCCTCTCAAACATGAGTTAACAAAAAATGAGGTGTTTGACTATTGTCAATAAAATTGATTTTATATTCAGAAGTGATTTTAACTAGAAGTTACTTGGGTATTTCGGGGCCTTTGGTGAAATTTTTAAAAAGGCTTAATATTATATAAATTATCAACTCTCATATTAATCTTCTAACTTTTTGAGTTGCGAAATCATTTATCAAAGTTTTATAATCAAACAATTTTAACATTTTACTCATAATAGATAAGATGGCTAATCCGTTCAATCTATTTTGTAACATTGTTAATCTTAGATAAGATTTAAGCAATTTTAATTTTGAAAAACTTATTTTGTCGACATCACACATTACGTATATTATCAATAATATTCTATAAGCAATAGATACATTTGGAAAAGAATATAACGTTTTGATATAATTTAATACTTCTGCTGCAGTGTTAAATCCTTCTCTAAACACTTCTCTCAATAATTATAATTCTGAAAAATATATCAAGACCATCAATATCTGAATGTTTATTAAATCTTACAGATTTTTCAAGATTAATACGATGTTTTTTCAAATGAGTCACCTCAAAAAAAACTTGAAGTGAAAATATTAAATTTTATAATATATATTTATAGATGGTAAAATAATGGTTAAATTGTGAAAATATAAAAAGTAATTAAATATTAACTTATTACATCCAACGACTATTTTATCTTTTTGTACAGTTGTATCTTTATTTTCCAATTGTTAATTATGTGGATTACCACCAATGACAATTACCTATGACACTGTAGAGTGATAAATTATGTGGATTATCACCAATGGATTACACGAAATAGTGATAAATGCAGTAAGGCATAAAGACATAAAAGGCGGAATCTTGAAAATTGAAACGTAACTAATATTCGCCTTGTGGAATGCACTACATGTGATTGATTTTCGATCTCAATAACACACTCACCGTATGTATTGGAAGGCATTGCATGTGGAATTAAGCCATGTTTACCTAACACTTTCCAGGATATTTACCATCAATATATATAGTAAAAAATAAAAATTAGAAATAAACGAGACCCAAGGCAATAGTAGCCTTAATGGCCTTAATGTTTTAAAATAAAAACATCTAAATATAAATAACTTCACGTCAAACTTAATTATAATCAAATCAAATTTATAAATCAATTTCATTTAAAATTACGTTTATCAAACGTTCATCCAAGCTCATACTTGATTATTTAATTTAAAATTATAAAAAAATGACAAATATTAATTTGTTGGAACTTGGAAGCCGTATATATGTGGGTTCAAGAACATATGCAACTAGCCATGGGTAAATAATGTCTCCAAACTAACGTGTGGGGGTGGAAGGCGTGACTTTTACTAATAAAGTAGCACAAGTCAGCTCTTACTTTTTTGCTCTTTGACATTTAAAAGTCAGCCATAAAAATGAATTTTGGCATTAGTCCCCCTTAATTTCCAAAAAAAAAAAAAACATAATATAGTACTATGTTAGTAGTCGTTTGCCTCTATCAACGACTAAATAATTGAAAAACGTGATATCGCTGGAAAAAAAAATGTGCAATATGGGATGAAAAGCTATTCTTTTTAATACATTAAAGAATTGTTAGCATGCTTTGAATTTCATATAACTGATAGCATTAGAGAAGAAGATTAAGCTAGGAAACGCATTTGAAAAATGAAGAGAAAAATAATGAAATAGAATAATGGTCTTGTCAATCAGTATATTAAAGACACCGGTTAAGAAACTGAGAAATGAATATATTTTATTAATTAAAGATCATAACTTTAAATTTTTAGTATAGTGAATATAATAGATGATTCGATTTATTCCAAATCACGGGGACGCTATCTATGGGCATACCTTATGTTTTCACCTAGATTGGGTCAGGACCCGATATGGGCTACGCCACCCCGAAATAGGTCCATAGTCTAGCGAAGGTTATGACTATCTCGACCCAAAGGTGGAGTGAAGTCCAAGCCCTAGAGAGAGGGAGACAATGACACCTGAGCTGTATTAATTAGTATACGAAGGTCGGTCTAGACTTAGGAAGGAACATCTGTGCAGAGAAGATCATAAATCCGGACACTCGAATTAATGGTGAAGACACACGGGTCAAACCAACACTGAACTACACAACCCAACCAAGCTAGCAACACTAAGCAACATAACTCGACAGAGTCAGCCACGTCACTGATATTCTAAAAGAGGCGTGCAACATATGAAGAAAGAAAGGAAAGAGAACCTACCAACGAGGTTCGCTGCACCCGTGAATCTCGCTAACGGTCAGGAGGACCCCACCACGCGTAACTGTTTCACGTCATCCATGCATAGAATTAGGATATGCTATAAAAGAGGAACCTTCGTCTTCCAAGGGATATAAGTACTTACAGACACTCCACACTTAGACAATACTCACTGATTATCTTGTAATCGTTATGGCCACCGGAACACCTTATATGCTAACAAGCTTAGATTGCATTGCAATAAGGTTTCAACTTTCAATACAAGGGAAAAGAAAATTGGTTAAATAGGCAAGAGGGCCATATAATTTTTCACAAATTATCCAAATCTCTAACTACTAACTCACTCTTAGAATTGAATTAGGAATATTAATATAATGAACTTATGAACATATAACAAAGTAACAAACTAAACTACATTTTCGTCCATATAAAATTCAAATATTTTCATATATACCACGCTTGTAACTTTGATTCGATATAATTCACTCACAATCAACAAGCCATCCACAATCATACCAACAAGTAGTGAACAAAATTCACGTGCCGCCGACAGTGTGAAAAACAGTTCACCTTTCTTTTCCCTTGATAACTCTGTAATTCATCTCCATGGCTCTTAAATGGTAGTCTTCGTCTTTTCATTGACCCCATATGTAAGAAGTACTAGTCTACTTATTGTCATATCTCCAAAACAAGTACACATCTATAGTTTCCATTTCAACTCATTAAGTATAGTAGATATCGAAAGCCTATCAAAATATTAATCTTCCAGCACCAACCAAATCTAAATTGCATGATGTACCAACAAATTCACGTGTTATTGCTGCTATCTCTTTAACCCTCTTCTTCTTCTTTCATTTTGCTATGATTTTTTTCCCTTCATTTCCATCTTCTATGCTAATTTCAGAGGATATATGTGTGGTTCCCCGTTGGTTTGGGGCATGAATCTGTTCACCACAGCTCAGCAGCTAGTAGTTGGTACATTGGTACATGATCATGGTACGGTTTTGCCTATAGTCCGGACAAGTGTATTTTAGGAGGGGGGTCAACTATTAATACTCATAATAGATACATCGTTTTCAGAATGAATGAAATTAAGAAAGAGGAAGAGGGGGGTAGATAATCACATCTTTATGATTGAGTTGTACGAGAATCACAAATAGATCCATTGTGGGACATATGGGCATGGTTGAATTTGTATTAGGGTAATATTGGTCTTTTATTTTCTTTTTCTATTTTTAGCTTCAAGTAAACATCATAAATTGGAGATGTACTTGTTGCTGCCGAGATCTGGTTTACCGGAGCCTCGCCGTGAACGTCAAACCAGGGTTGAATAATTGGGGGTTATTTTAGGCTTTGGCTTGACAGAATTCAATAATTCCGGTCCTACGTATCCCGAAGGGAATCAAAGCCAGACGTAGTTCTTGATTCAACCCTTGGCCGTGGTGATCTCGATCTCTTAATTTTGTATCGGATGAATACTAGGGAGCAAAGACTCTCTAATAGTCTCTTGGTCGACGCTAGTTTCTCTAATACGCTTAAGAGAGAGTCACCGGTGTTCAGTGAAAAAGTGTCTTTCTTATGAGGGGTACTCCTCCTTTTATAATAGGATTCCCCTATCTCTTAGAGATTCAATTTATCTCTTAATATCTTTTAGAGATTTGATTTATCTCTTAATATCTCTTTTGAGATATGATTCCTTAATTTAAGGGATATTATCTCTTTTAACCGGATAAGGTTATTTTAGATAATATCAGGATTTAATATCAATATCTTATTTCTTTAATTAAGTGATCTTTGATTTATTATCTTTAATTTCCGGACTGGGCCGGGTACTTGAGCTCGGTGGCCGGGTTAATAACCTCGGCCAGTACAGTACTAGTCTTCTAATAAGAATCCCACAATTAATAACCACAAACTAACACAAAATTACATGTTCATAAATTAGCTAAAAAACAGTAGATTTATATTTTTGACACAATCTAGATAAGCTTAATTGTACTTTAATTTTGTTCTCTTTGTTATTGACTATGTGCGATTATAGTTCCTATAGTTTTTTTTTTTTTTGACTATTTGGTCCCCATATCATTTTAATGTTGCAAATTTAGTCTTTTCGTTCAATGTCTTTGTCAAATTTTTCAATGATCAACGTAAAGGAACCACTCCTCTAAGCACAATGAACCCCTGGTTGAAGTTCTTCTTCATCTGCATCTCCGATTCAACATAATTCAATGATTTCTCTGTCATTTACTGGTTTTGTCCCTTCCGATGCCTCTTTTGGTTTCACCACAGGGTCCTTTACCATAGAAGTTCAACCAGAGATTTTATGTACTTAAAGCAATGACTCCTCTCTGTTAATCATTGAAAAATTGACGAATATTAGACGAAATTGTTGGAACACAAGCACTCACTATCACTCATGGTGCACACACATAAAAAGATTGAAGAAATATTGAGAAAGATTGAGAGAAAGAGATACACTAAAATCTCTATTATTCACTTC
Source organism: Sophora flavescens (assembly GCA_030762895.1). Classification (NCBI taxonomy): domain Eukaryota; kingdom Viridiplantae; phylum Streptophyta; class Magnoliopsida; order Fabales; family Fabaceae; genus Sophora; species Sophora flavescens. The sequence goes on from CM061062.1 coordinate 114,208,062, forward strand.
ACTTTCACTTGCACATATTTCACACTTGTACAATTACACACTTTCACTTCACCACTTCTCTACTTTTACACTATAGCACTTGCACTTTATTTATAATAGCTATTAGCCTCTAATCAACTAACTAATAGCCCACTTTAATCACAACTAATTAACTACCTTTAACAAACTCCTAACAACTAACACTTATTTGAATTACATTCCAACACTCCCCCGTAATTCAAATATTCCACTTACACTTTTTTCCATTACACTAAATTTGCATTTTTATAATGCATACATTATTATCACTAATACACATGTTCGTCCACCACTCCACTAGGGTCCCATATCAATCTCATATTAGCTCATTTTCTGCCACTGTAACATGTTTGGGCTTGGCCCATTAACACAAAATCTTCTCTCACTTTCTGAAATGCACATTTATGAACTTCAAGAACTTGGGCTTGGCCCATTAGGTCAAAAACTGGACCTAATTTTCGAAATTCTGAAATTGCCCCTTGCATCATCTTCCTCCTTTCATCCATACACAACAGCTTCAACTCATCACTGACAGTACACCACTGCCGCTCTGATGATGATGGCGGCGTCATCACTTCCGGTAACTGCAGTAACTTGACCGGACCCTCATATCTCAACACCCATGGTCCCGTCATCGCAGTGGTGCTATTGATCCGGTTTTGTGGCGCGTGTGCGAGCTCCGCCCTCGCCATAATCGCTACCGTACCCTCCATCGTCGCCTGAGCATCACGGTTTGGCAGCTCCGACTCCCGCGGTTTGATCGGACCTTCCTTCTTCGCCACGATGGTTACCCATTCTGCCCCTTTTCATTTCTTCTTCGTTGTATCCTCAATCGAAAAACAAAATCTGAACCCTAGGCCCAATTTCTTCTCTCCCGCTTGCTTTAGAACTTTGTTCATCACCTGCTTCCCTCTCACGGTCATTTTATCAAGCATCTCCTGCGCACAACTCTCGTTGTTCTTCGCCTCTGACGGCAGCGGCGGTACGTTTGCACAGATCTTTGAACCTGACACCATCTTTTTCGCCTCATCTGCTCTCCCATTCTCAACAAAACGCTCCATCTCAGTGATACTACACCACGACCGCTTCTTCTCCGACGCGGCGTTCCAGTGAAACGCCGTCCGGAGCCCCAATGGATTCGAGTCAGACAGCTCCGCCACCCTCCTTTTCTTCTTCGGTTCATCATCACTTGTCGACGCCCCGAGGTCTTGTTGCAGAGATACCACCATATCGGCTTTCACCGCCCCCATTGAAGGCATATTGGTTGATCCTATTCTTTGTTCCTCGGCTTCCACGATCTCACCCTCATCACCAGAAACGTATTCTTGATTACTATTCTTGTATGAAGCCTCTTCATTCCCTTTCTTGAATGAGTGATCATCAACTTCTTGCTGCTGATTTGGTTTCAGCAAAACTTTCCCTTTTTCAATTGTTGCGGCTCTTGAAATTGCTAGATTTGCTCTTCTGGTGGCTTCTTTTGTTCACTGTGCAAGTGGGCTTCCATATCATGCAGTTCTTGATTAAATGATGCACATTCAACCTCGGGATCAGACTTGGAAGATCGCATTCCCAGTGCCTTCTTGACTTTCTCGAGGCTGAGATTGTTTGCCTCTAGATCATCACCGATCTCTGTCTTGTCCTTGTTTGCCTCAAGACCATCATCACTCCTCTCTTTTCTCCATGTGTTCTATTCTTCACTCCTTTTGACACTCTTGATTTTCTCCCTGCTGCGACACCTTTCTCCACTTTATCAGCACCTCCGTAGATCTTGTGCAAGATGACCCATGCTCCTTTGGCTGTGTTGGCAGCAACTATCTTCTCAAGAATTCCTTCATCCATACATTGATGAAGAATCAAGAGAGCTTTGTAGTCTCTCTTTTTGGAAGCACCATCTTCCACACCTTGAACACCTTCTTGCACAATCTCAAGTACCTCATAGAAATTGAAAATATTTTCCAACTTCACCACCCATTGATGGAAGTTCTTGCCATCAAGAACCGGTAAAGGGATTGATAAACCCCCACTCACAATCTCTTCAATTTCTTCACCCATGAATAGACCCTCACAAGTCCCTAATCTTGTGGCTCTAGATACCATGTTGGAACACAAGCACTCACTATCACTCATGGTGCACACACATAAAAAGATTGAAGAAAGATTGAGAAATATTGAGAGAAAGAGATACACTAAAATCTCTATTATTCACTTCCCTTCACTTTCGCTTGCACGTATTTCACACTTCTACAATTACACACTTTCATTTCACCACTTCTCTACTTTTACACTATAGCACTTGCACTTTATTTACAATAACTATTAGCCTCTAACCAACTAACTAATAGCCCACTCTAATCACAACTAATTAACTACCTCTAACAATCTCCTAACAACTAACACTTATTTGAATTACATTCCAACAGAAATGACCAAATTTGCAAATTGAAAAAAAATAAGGGAACCAAATATGCACACAAAAAACTTCAAGAATTAAAATTGGACACGATTAATAGTAAGTGGTCCAAAAATACAAAAAATTTTATAAACACTGATATATTGATAGGATCAAAAATACAATTAATTCATCCTCAGTGCATGTGAGAATCTTTCAAGATTGTGGATGTAGATTTAATACGTACTAACAATTAAAATCAAACTAGGAAAAAAAAAAGCAGAAAAGAAAGTATTTGGCTGCAGCTGAATGTCGGTACGGCCGTACAATGCATGAATGAACTTTTTAGGAAAGGGGTAGAGGGAAGAAGAGAACAGGCTGTGTAGGGAAAGGGCAAGAACCAAGAGAGAGAAGAGAGAGAGCGCTAAAAAGTTATTATAGGGAAGATCTGAGACAGACCACATCTTTGTGAGAGGCCCTACTCAGATTTTCTCTCCGACCCTCACAGTGAGAGCAATGGCGTTGAGCAAGACGTGACATGGGGGGTATGTGTCTATGTGATAGCGAATCTCATCTGTGACATTAATGTCCAAAATATCAATGAAATTTCACAATGGGTGCATGGGGCTACTTTTTTTATGGTGTTAGCTTGCGAACTTTAATGCCTCAAACCAATTGTTAGATATGGGGATGTACGTGAAAACAAATAAGGCAATATCTACTCTGGTTTTTGTATCAAATGTTGGATCTTACTATGGAGAATAAAAATATAAACCAGCTATACTTGGCAGATTTCTTTTTGTAGGCATTCATTGAACATAGAATGTACAAATTAAGTAGAGTGGATATGACTGATCATAAGATAAGAGACATATAAATGATGCAAGATTCATGACTTTAATTTATCTTTTATTGGCGCATGTCATAACTTGCCTTGTAACTCCCATTAATGTACTGGATAATATAAATATTTTTATATTAATATTTATGTTTTATCTATCATTAATATTACATTTTCATTTTGTCAAAAAATATATTACATTTTCATAATAACCAATTTAAAATTATATATAAGAGTAAACCATCATTTTGATCCGTGAAAGTGTAAGATGCATTCAGATCAATCCCTGGAATAAGATAAGTTCAAAAAATAAGTCCTTAAAACTGTAAATCATCAGTCATTTTAGTTCAGTTCCTAAAGCTAAATACTTAAAATCAAATTAATCTCTAAAGATTAATTATGATATCAACTCAATCCTAAAAAAAATTAATTTGTAAGGATCAATTTGATTGTATGTATTTAACGTGATTGACAACTAATTTGAAAAGAGGATAATGTTTGTGGACTAACATGATTGACAATTTATAATTTTAAAGACTTTTATTTTTTTAATTTTACTTATTCTAGGGACTAATCTGATAATACATTACACTTTCAGGGACCAAAATGATGATTTACTATTATATATATGACGATACGTTCAATGCTATAAAAAATATATCAAAATTAAATTATTAGTATACTTCATAATAAGATCTTTGAGAAAGAATTGTACGAATTTTACTTTAATGATAATGATAAACTATTTATTGCAGGTGTGGTCTAAGATATATCACCCATCAAAGTGGTGTAGTGGTGCATCACCCAAATGACGCAATCTGGGTCATCCAAATTGTTATTTAGGTTAATTGAACTTTGACCATATAACCCAAGTAACAATCTGGATGGTTTAGATCGTGTTACTTAGGTGATACAACACTACACCACTTTGATGGATGGTACAACACAACAGTCACCTTTATTGTCACTCTTAGATATCTGACTAGAAGCTACAAAAGTAGTTTTTGTGTTGGGTTAAAAATTTTACACTAAAGTTATATATCAAATTTGCTTTCAAAATAAAAACATTCAAACAAAAATCATTTCACTTTAAACTCAATTATAACCAAATCAATTTTACAAAATCACTTTTATCAAACATCTATCCAAACAGACACCTGGTGAGTTTAACCCCAATATAAAGATATTAGCGTACCAACTAAGGCTTAAAAATGAATTTTTTTTTTGGAACTCACCGTAATTAAGTCCTTTTGCTTCCTAGTGAATCTATCAGGGTATCCCCACAGATCCGTCACTTTGGATCTGTTATGGGACTGACTTCCGATTCAGCCACATAGACACGTGAGAATTAACCCTTTTCTTTTGCGACCACCCAATGAAAGCGTCTCCTAAGAATCGAACTCAGGTTCTCTTCTTTGGGGTTAGAGCAAGTTTCCACCCCAGCTAACCTCATGTTGGTAAATGGTTTGAATGAACTTCAAATTAAATTATAACGGACTTTTTTATTGGGCACACAAATTATAACGGACTAATTAAAAATAAAGTACCAATTTATCTATGATTTGATATAAAGTACTTACAAATTTCAATATATATATATATACGATTTATGTAATAAAAAAATATTATTAATTTATTTATAAATTATTTTTATCAACATTTATTTGACCCTTTAAGCATAGAAAAATTTAAATTTAAATTTAAATTTCTAAGTTATTTTTTTAAAAAAAAATTGTCAAATAAAAAATTTCTTATACTAAAATTTGTCTCACTAAATTTTCTCGTTCAAATATCTATCTAAGAGTGGCAAATACTTCTCTTGCCTTAGCTTAAATGATAATGTTAACTAATGTCCATTAAGGAATAAAAAAGATAAAATTGTAAAGAAAATTGATGTATTTACTACATTTAAAGTTGTTAATTAGTACTTAATTTTTCAAAACAGATTTTCCTTTTATTAATTTCTTAACAAATCAAACACCTAATATCATAATATCATGATTGATTGAAAGCAACAAAAGCCTCACTGGGGAATGAATGATATGATTCCATTAGGAAACTGGGTATAGAATGAGCAAAACAACTTTTAAGTAGCTAATGTTGGATGAGATTGTTGGCACTTATTTATTTTGGATTACCATATTATTGGTATAAAGTATTTACTGTCGTAAATATCGACTAATATTTATCAAAGGGACCTAGACAACATTTAAATGATGTCCACTCTCGACTAGTTTTTCTTCATACACGAGAAATTGAGAGTTGAACTATTGTCCACTTGTTTAAAGGCGTCTGAACCGACTACCACAAGGACCAACCGTAGGTACACTTGGTTATTTATCCACGTTCATTATCAATCAATCACAATTTTATGAAAACAAAAAAATAAAACCAAAATTGGTCGGTAATGAGTATAAATACTGTTTTCTTTTAATAATCATTATTTTATTTACATAGTTTCTTCTCTTTGGTTGATCTTTTGTACACGGATTAGAGTACTTATTATATTCTTTATCTATATACTTTTGCTTATATAAAAAAAAAAACTTTATTCTCTGATGCAATCTATTTAAGTTATAAGTGAAGGTGTTTGTTTCTCAAGAAAATTGAAGCAAGGCTTCATAGATACCTAATCTTACAAAACACTTTTAAAGGAACTTAAAATTGAAAGTGAGTGCCTAGGTGAAAATTGGTCTGGTTTAATTTGGTCCAATAGATTAAAAAAAAAGAGTAGTTGAGTTATTAACCATATATCTATTACTTAAAATAATTCAATTCATTTAATTTCATTTCAATAAATCAGTGAACTGTGTTAAATTTGTATATGGATGAGCTAAATGGATCGTTTGTAAATAAATGCATTAATTTGCTAGTGCTATCACCAGCTTACTAGTATTTATTAAAAATTGGATAAAAAAAAAACTCATCAAATATTGGAAGGACTGTGTCAAAAAAAATCAAATATTGGAAGGACAAGAAGGGAGTTGTGTAACATAACACTATGACCACCTTCCCCCCATTGAATTTTAAAATTCGTAGACTGAAATGAAAGCAGAATAAAGCAACGAGAGGGGAGTAAAGAGGCAACACAAAAAGGAATAAGACTATCACAACAAAAGACTGTTCCCACCAACACAATTTAAAATTCATACACATCATCGCATATAAAGTTGTTGAATGCAACTTTGATTGAGGCCATGTAAATTTTTTCCTTTTCTTTCAATTCACTACTTTTTATATAAAATATAAATATAAATATAAATAAATAAATAGCATAAGCCCCATTCTTGTGGCACCCTATCTCAAAAACAATTCCCTCCTTCCTTCCACAAGCACTCACATACACACACACCAATATTATATTCAAGAGAAAAAAAATACAAATAACAAATGTGGTAGAAATGGAATGTTCTTGGATGGTCACATTCGAGTTTCACTATATAAACCCCCATCTTCTACTCCTTTCTTCATCATCCAACATTCACAAATCCCAATCAAAAAACTTCTCTTTCTCTCTCTCTCTCTCAAAACAAAAAACAAAACAAAACATTCACTCAAGTAGCAGAGAAAAATGGCGGCAGTGTCAACCTCTCCCATGAACTTGAACATGATTGACTCAACCTTAGAAGTTGACAAGCTCACTTACGAAATCTTCTCCATTTTGGAGAACAAGTTCCTCTTCGGTTATACCGAAAACGATAATAATCTCAAGAATTCACTTTCCAATTTCACTCCAAAAGACTTCAATTCAGTTAAACACACCGCCGGCAAGGTCAGGATTCTCTGCATCGACGGCGCCGGCTTCACCGCCGGCATCCTTGCCGCCAAGTCACTCGCTCACCTCGAGTCCTGCCTCCGGCGAAAATCCGGCAACCCTAACGCTCACGTAGCCGACTACTTCGACGCCGTCGCCGGCTCCGGCGTCGGCGGCATTCTCACCGCGCTTCTCTTCACCCGCGGCAAGGACGGCCTCCCGATGTTCACCGCCGACGAGGGGTTGAAGTTCCTGATCGACAATCGCCGCAGGATCTCCTCGCCGTCGGGGAAGCTCCGGCGGATCATCTCACCGGCGGCGTCGAAGGCGGAGAAGCTGTTCCGGAAGACGTTCGGGGAGTGTACGCTCAAGGACACGTTGAAACCGGTTTTGATCCCGTGCTACGACCTGACCACGCGCGCGCCGTTCGTGTTCTCACGCGCCGATGCGTTGGAAGTGGACGGTTACGATTTCAAGATGCGCGACGTGTGTGCTGCCACGTCGGCGGACCCTGCTTCCGTGGGTCCCACCGAGATGAGGTCGGTGGATGGGAGGACTAAGATCGTTGCCGTCGATGGAGGGATCGCGATGAACAATCCGACGGCTGTGGCAATCACGCACGTGCTGAATAATAAGCACGAGTTCCCGTTCTGTAACGGCGTTTCGGACATGTTGGTTCTGTCCCTCGGTAACGGAGAGTCTGACTTTACTGCCGTTAAGTCCCCGGCAGCGTTTGTAAGGATCGCCGGTGAAGGAGCTTCAGATATGGTAAGAATTATTACTTATTTTATTTTTCGATAAATTAAAAAAACCCCATGAAAAAAGTTGTGATTTTTTTAATTAAAAAAAATTTAATGGAATGGTGGTTAGGCTAAGAGTAATGAATGTCTCACCTAACTAACACCCATCATTTATTTATATTATATAGTTTGTATATTGTATGTCTTTTTTTTATTTGTGATGAGTTGGTGGTTTAATTATTGGTATTGTTGTTATTCTAATGTGAATTGGAAAAAATAATGTAGGTTGATCAAGCTGTATCAATGGCATTTGGGGAGTGTGAGATGAGCAATTATGTGCGCATTCAGTCAAATGGGGTAATGACAAATGCAAATAAAGTGAAGTCAAGCAAAACGACGTCGGATTTATTGGCAATTTCTGAAGAGATGTTGGCACAAAAGAGTGTGGAGTCTGTTTTGTTCAAGGGAAAGAAGGTAGTGCAGAACACAAACTTGGACAAGTTAGAGTTGTTTGGGGGAGAGTTGATTAAGGAACAAGAGAGAAGAAAAAACAGCATTTTACCAACGGTGGTTTTGAAGAATGCATCTCCCTCACCTAGGACTTCATCTGCCACTACTTTATCCACTTTGTCTTCAAGCTGTTAGATGAGGTTAGAGGAGAAAGAAGGAGAAAGGGAGATTAGGTGGAAGAAATCCAAGATTAGATTTAATTAATTGTTGGGTTGAATTTTAATGTGAGCTGAGTGTTGTGGTTCTGGGTTAGCTGCCGCTTGAGACCAATTAAGGCAAATTGAGTCTGGGAGCTGTGCAGAGCTGAATCCTTACTACCTACCTGATTTTTATTTATATTTTTCCTATTTAGTTTTGGGTATATATTACATGTATTTAGTGATAGTGATTTGTGTATAGGGTTATTGTCAAAGGATGAAATATGTTCGAGGTTAGATATGTGTTTGATTGTGAGAATTAAATTGTATTGTTCGGTCATAGTATTGTGACTCAATGCAGAACATTGATTTTGGAATTGATACATATTAAAATGCTTCATATCCAATGTCTTTTTTTTATTTTATATTATTTATTTAGAAAAACTTCATATCCAATGTGTTCAGCCTTAAATTTTATGTAAAACAGTGAAAGAAACAAAGACAGATACATATTTGAAAATAATATAACCATACTGACGGGGTTTGGAGTAAGGATGTAAATTTTAGGAACAAGTGGATATTGGTGGATAATATTAGCAATGGATAGAAAATAGATATCTTAATGGGTGTTCGTAGATAAAAAAATGGATATTTTCTCTACCCGCTTACTAACAGAGAGAGGGCGGATATTGTAGTTTTCATACTTGCGGGTACCCGTCAAGATGAAATTACTAAAATATTTTTACATATATAAACAAATGCCTTATTTTTTCACTATCCTTATTTTGTTTCTTAAATTCGATCGGCCCAACACTCAAACCCTATCATACCCAAGTTGTATGGATCATTGTATTACGAATTATTGTTTTTGTTCAATTATTGTTTTAGGAATTAATGCTTGGGGATTAATGTTTATGTGTAAATGAGGTCAAGATAGGGAATAAAAAATTTAGTCTAATATTCAGTAATTTTGTGAGGTGTTTGAATGTCCACGAATATCTATAGATACCGGTAAATATTAATAAATTTGTTTAAAATTTGCAAGATAGATACTCATTCAAATATGGGATAGAAATAAATATAAAATTCATCGATAGCAAGGGACTGCTGCCCGTATCCACATCACCCCGTTTACATCATTAGTTTGGAGGGTGAGCTACCTGATGACTTCCTTTTTGTATAGTAGTTCCTATTATATATACGAAATATTGGGCTCTAATTAACATAAGCCCAATAAATCTCCTGTCCAGAGTGGATTAGCTCAAACCGAAACAAGCGAGGTTATTGCTATTGAATATTGACACCCTTTTTTTTTTTTCCGTTTTATGCACCTAGTCTGACTTTTTTAGTTTTTTCTTTTCAAAATTATTCTTTACTCTCGATACCATTTATGACGCCTCCATCGCCATCTATCGCATTCTTATGTTATTTGAACATAAAATTTAGATACGGTATGTAATATATATATATATATATATATATATATTTATCTTTATATCTCTTTTTTTTGGTACAAATCTCTCAGTTATTTTTTATCTTTTTATATATACGTATTTCAAAAATATATAAAAAAAAAACAAAGGGACACCAATAAAAGGTATACACTTGCCCCCATAAAAACTTTCTTAAATCTGGATACATAAGAAATGTTTAGGATATGTTTGGTTTACATTTTTATTTTTCATTTTTATTGTTTTTGTTTCTAGAAATTATTATTATTTTAAAGATTTTCAAATTTTGGAAAAAAAAGGTCTTTTGATTTTCTATTTTCAGATATTAAAAATATTGAAAATGTGTTTGATTTAATCATTTTCAATTAAAAAATCATATATATATATATATATATATATATATATATATATTTATTTATTTATTGAAGTTGATACAAGGAAATACAAGGGGGTTGAATTGTGTTTCTTAACAGTTTTTCGAAAAAACCATTTTTCAAACACTTTTACAAGTAAACCAATAAAGACAACACACAAACAGAAAAACGTTATTAAAGAGGTAAATGACTTAGATTCAAAACCCCATAGTTAGTATAACCAAAAACTGTAAAAGATAAGGGTTAGAAGAATCACACAAGTGTTTTATCCTGATTCACTCTTTTCCAACAAATAGTTACATCCAGTCCCTTCTACCTGAAGGTTTTATTCACTATTCTCCAAATAGATTACAAGTATTCAACACCTCTTCAGGCTACAAGTATTCTTTCTCTACCAAGCCTCTTCAGGCTCTAATTCTAACAAAGAGATTAACAGATTTGATCAAAGAACTCACTATGTGTGAGAATATGAAAGTTTAAGATCAACAAGGTTTACAAGTAAACTTGTTTTACAATTTCACAAGAGTTTTTGCATTATGATATCAGAGCTTATATATATTCTTCTTGAAGTTCTTCAAGTATATATATATATATATATATATATATATATATATATATATATATATATATATATATATATATATATATATATATATATATATATATATATAAAAAGTGCTTCTCTGTCTTGATCTTCTTCAACGGTCTTCAAATTATATCCGTTTAGACATAGAATTAAATGCTTGGATACGTTGAGACTGATAACTTGATATGTTTCTTGGAGAAATGCTTTTGTTTATCAGAGGAATGTCACTTCTCTGTTGTACCAAAAGTTGCTTTCTGACTTTCCTTCTTTGTACTTGACTTGTTCTTTACAACAATATAATTGACAGAGTACAAAGGTTTATGGTTTTGATGGTACTATGTTATTTTATCCAAGAGACAAAGAGTTTAACAATAGAAGCAACAAGGGTAAAAAGACATATATTCTTTGAATTAAATAAGCAATCATTTGAAATGAATACATTTAAGCTTAGACGGGTTCACATTTTAAAACTACTGGACGCGCAAGTCTTTGGACGTGCAAAATTAACTTATCAGTGAGATGGTGTCGTCTACTGATAATGCGTCTAGAGACTTTTGTCTAGTTCCAAGAGTTAGACTAGCTATACTCGAGATCTCTTCTACTGACGTGGCATCTAGTGAGACTACTCGTCTATCAAGTCTTTGGACTTGTTATATTTCATTGTCTCATCTACTTGATTTTTCTTTTAGACTTAGTAACTCGTCTACCTTAGCCAATTTTTAAGATCTCGTCTAGCATAAAATTAATAGACTCATAATTTTATCAAGAGTTGCAGACTCGTCTAGAGGATCAAAATAGAAATTGATAGATTTCATACTTAGTTTTAAGTTCCTCTGACTAGTATAATTCAAACAGTCATTGCACTCTTATAACAAACAAGTTAGATCTTTGACAACACTTTGCCATACAAATTTAACCTTTTTGTTAACATCAAAACTTAAGAGATTATTTAATCCAAAACCACTTTGGTTCTAACAATCTCTCCCTTTTTTATGATGGTAAAAACTAATTAAATTTGAGTGAGCAAAGTCTAAGAGAGCTACAGAGCTCCCCTTAAGACAAAGCATTCAAACTTAAAAAGGTAAAACAAATAAGCAACATCACATATCAGATTAGTTAAGCATTGACTTAGTCATATTCAAAACATAGTATCAGAGCTTAGAAGTCAAAACATAGTATCAGATCATATCAAGCACATATTTGCAATAAAACAATATGCATGTGAAAGCATATATGTATGTCCAAAAACTGACTTTATATAAATTTATTACTCAAATCCCTTTCTCCCCTTTTTTTGTCATCAGACAAAAAGAAAACAGGAGTGGACCATCATTGTCAGTTAAAGGAATAAAAGAGAACTGAGAAGAGGGTGGAGGTGGTGGAGGGTTTTGATTTGGTGGAGGTGGAGGAGGTTGAACAGGTAGATTATGACTCTGATGAAAACTTTGAAGAATGCTCATCATCTGATTTATCATCACATTTGTTGGAGACAAAGCTTCTGCAACTTGTTCTTTGACCTGTTCCTTTACTTAAACATTCACTGTCTCCTCTATTATCTTTCCTATAATCTCTTCAAAATTTTGTGGTAGAGATGGTCTTGAGCTTTCAGCACTATCATGCGCATTTGCTTGACCTTGAAAGGTGCTTAGAGCTCTAGAATGTTGAGGTTGATCATTTGGATGGATAACTGCCAGAGCCAGTGTGGTTGAGATGAGTGATTTTCATAAATACTTTGTCTTGGAGTAGACTCAGCAACTTCCTCATACCCAGTTATTGGTTGAACAATATCAGCATTCATATCCGGTCCTTCAACAATAATCTCTTCTTCAGCATGCTCAGTACAAGAATATGAGTCTTCATAAGGTTGTGGAGAATAAGCAAGAGTGAGTGATGAGTGTGATTTCACCTCATATTTCCTTGACATTTTGCATGCATTTTCATATAGTTTAGGAAAATTTTATTTTATTTTTTGTTAGTTTTTACCATTGGAACGGGTAAGGTGGTTTTGTGGTGCTTGTGTACAGGAATTGAAGATTAAAATGCTTAGGATCAGTTATGTTGGAGCTTGCATGAAGACGGAGCTTGAAAAGCAAGAAAATGAGACAAACAGAATTGATCACTGCCTAGCCGTGATGACCATCACAGCCATGATCGAGTAGAGCTGAAAAGAAAGAATGGAAAAGTCAGAGCTGGTCACGGCCAGGTCGTGATGTCCATCACGACGGTGACATTCCAACTGAACCAGACCCTCACAGGCAAAACTGATCACGGCCAGGCCGTGATGGTGGTCACGACCGTGACAGACCAACCAGCGAAGCAATCTCCAAGACATAACCCATCACGGCCTGGTCGTGACAGGCATCACGGCCGTGACGTGCAATATCTGGAATTTTAAAAACTGATTTGATCTGATTTTTGTAATTGCTTGGGATTCAAGTTACCCTACATTATACATAGGCCTCTAGGGCTCGAAACTGGGCACTTTTTGACTGCTATCCATAGGCAAAAATTAGGATTCTTCTTCTTCTCAATCTCTTCTTTCCTCTAGGGTTTTCTTTTTATGCAATTTTTAATTAAGATTGCTATGATCGTGGCAATGCTTGAGTAGTAGTCTTATTTTTAGGAATTGGGGCTATGCCCAAGATTTGTTTATGGTGATGAATTGACGTTTGGTCTCTTGTTAATTTCAATTTTGCTTTCGATTTGATTCCTATTGCTTTAATTACTCGTAAATTCGGTAGCCACTTATTTGCTTGTCGTAGATACACTAAGGACGAACTTAGAGGTGAACTTAGGTATCGGATCTATAGGAATCAATATTAGGACTTAAATCACGAGAGTTAGAAGCTGTTATTCGAGGGTTCACTGAATTGTCACAAACCTTAAAGGGTTCGATTTAAATTCAATTACCACAAGAGTAAGGGTTGGTTTAATTGGGCACGGTTCTTGTATCCCGAGAGGGAACATTAACTTCTTCAGGATAAATTCACCTTCAAGGCAATCTTGATTATTAACAAGGGGGTAGTCAATTTAGTAGCATGAGCAGTCTTGTTGGTAACCCAATTCCCGAAAATCTCCTTTAATTTGAAAACCTCATATTTGATTTGTTAACGATTTTATTTGATTGTGTTTTAATTACTAGATTTGTCAGTTAACCTGATTTCAAAAACCAAATCTTTTCCAAATCTTTTTCTTGTTCAGTTTAATTAGTTTAATAATTAATTGTTATTTAAGATCACGGTCTCTGTGGTTCGATCTTTTTATTACTTGACGACGAAGCCGTTCACTTGCAGATTCAAGAGCCCATCAAGTTTTTGGTGCCGTTGCCGGGGGCTGTGTTTTCTTGAATTTCAATTTAATTTTTAATTGATTTTTCTGGACATTTTTTTTATTATTTATTTCTTTTTCTAGAGTATCTCTCTCTCTCTTATAGGTGTTTTTCTCTTTTATGCAAAGATCCCTAAGTCTTGAAAACCTTATTGAAGTTGACCCCAAGATCGAAAGGACTTTTCATAGACGTAGGAGACTACAAAGACAAAGAGAGAGAGAGAGAGAGGTTGATTCCCATTCCACTCATGACGAATCTACCGGATACCAAACCACTGAAGAACTACGCAGTCCCAGATGCTAGGGGTTTGCGAACTGGGATTGTTAGGCCAGAAATTGAGACGGAGAACTACACTATACCGCCTCAGTTAATTGGCATGATTAGGCAACATCAGTTTGGAGGATTACCCTCGGATGACCCGACTGATCATGTGGAGATATTCTTGGAATTCACTGATGCAATAGGAATTCAAGGTGCCCCGATTGATGCTATACACTTGAGGTTATTCCCCTCCTCTCTGACTGGAAATACAAAAGCTTGGTTAAAGCAAGTGTCCGCTAATACGTTGTCAACTTGAGACCAACTAGTGCAGGCATTCTTGGAGAAATTTTCCCCTCCATCCAAGACTGCTTACCTACGAACTCAGATCACCGGCTTCTTCCAAAAGGACGGAGAATGCTTATTCGAAGCTTGGGATCGTTACAAGGGATTGCTAGAGTCTTACCCACATCATGAACTCGAGAGGTGGTTGTTAGTGCATACCTTCTACAACGGATTGGATTACTCATCAAAGGTGTCACTTGACTCCGCAGCTGGTGGAGCCTTTATGAACAGACCTCTGACTGAAGCGTTCAATATCATTGAAAACGTAGCCATCAACTATCACCAATGGGGTCCATAAAGAGGTAATAACCCGAAAAATCTTTCGCGGGGTAAGTTCGAAATGAATAGTACTAATTTAATTATGTCTAAATTCGACTCATTAAATAAACGATTTGATAAGCTTGAAAAGGCTAATGTGAGTTCAATAGGTGCTAATAATGTTGTTTGTGAGATTTGTGGAATGCAGGGACATGACATAATGGAGTGCCCACATGGTATTGCTCCTGAGTCCGGTGCTTCGGGGGAACAAGTGAACTCTTGTCACAATTTCTATGACACGAACCCGAAGTTACCAAATTATGCTCCCTCAAATCCCTACAACCAAGTAAGGAAGAATAATCCTTATCTTTCCTACGGGAACTACAACAGCACGTTGAACCACGAATTCCAAGAAGGTCAAGGTAATAGGAAACCCGCATCGGGGTATCCTCAGGTACAAAAGTCTAAACTTGAGTCTCTTATGGAAAATTTTGTTGCTACTCAAACTAAGCAGAATGAAGAATTTAGGCAACAAGGTAGGGCAGTTAATGAGGCAATAAAAAAGTTAACATCTAAGGTAGATAACTTAGTCATCCATAACAAGATGTTAGAAACTCAAATTGCCCAACAAGCGGGCAATTCAATGATGCCACCGGGCAAGTTTCCTGGACAACCTGAAGTGAACCCAAATAATGAACAGTGTAAAGCGGTGAGTCTGAGGAGTGGTAAGAAACTTGAGAATCCCGAGGCTAAAGGGGACAGTGATAACAAGAGTGTAAAAGAGGAGGAGGAACCTACTAAGACACAACCCTTAGAAGAGGAAGAGCCTAGTGAAAAAGTGTCTAAGTATGTCCCTCCACCACCTTACCAACCTTCGATACCTTTTCCTCAAAGGTTGCCTAAGGCCAATTTAGATAAGCAATTTGGAAAATTTATAGAGGTCCTTAAGAAATTGTACATTAATGTACCATTCACTGAGGCGTTACAACAAATGTCCACATATGCTAAATTTCTTAAAGACATCTTGTCAAATAAGAGAAAGCTAGAGGACTATGAAACAGTGGCTTTAAATGAGGAGTGCAATGCTTTAATTCAAAATAAATTGCCTCCTAAATTGAAAGATCCGGGTAGTTTCTCTATTCCTTGCTTGATTGGTAACACTAGTTTTGATAAAGCTCTTTGTGATTTGAGGGCTAGTGTTTGTCTTATGCCCCTCTCTGTTTGCAAGAAGTTGGAAATGGGGGAACTAAAACCCACAACAATCTCCCTTCAATTGGCGGATCGGTCCGTCAAATTCCCTGTCGGCATCTTGGAGGATGTTCCTATTAGAGTGGGTAAATTTTTCATTCCTGCGGATTTTGTGGTACTTGAAATGGAAGAGGATTCCCAAATCCCCATTATTCTTGGTAGGCCTTTCTTGGATACCGCAGGAGCAATTATTGATGTTAAAAATGGAAAATTGACTTTAACTGTGGGTGATGATAAAGTTGAATTTGATTTAGCTAAATCTATTAAACACCCTTCTTTTGAAGATTCTTGTTACAGGGTTGACTTAATGCACCAAGTGGTGAAAGAAGAATCCACTCAAGCTTGTGTTGATGATCCATTGGAATTGTGTTTGATTGGTGGAGACTTAAATGCTCATGGAGGAGAAGTAAGGAATTATGCCCGCTTCCTGGAGGCTAGTCCGGAAATTTCTCCGAACAAAACAAAGAAAGAAAAACTTGAGTTGAAACCAAAGAGTAAGGATTTGAAAGATGAAGAAGCCTCTAAGGTAGAACTAAAACCTCTTCCTTCCACATTGAGGTATGGATTTCTTGGTCCTAACTCATCCTATCCAGTAATTGTGAATGCTAGCTTGAATGAGTTGGAAACTGAGAAATTGCTTAGGGAGCTTAGAATGCATAGAAAGGTTATAGGATATACAATTGATGATATTAAAGGCATAAATCCTTCTTTTTGCATGTATCGCATTTTAATGGAAGATGAGCATAAACCATTCATTGAGCATCAACGTAGGTTGAACCCTAATATGAAAGAGGTGGTTAAGAAAGAATTGCTTAAGTTGTTAGATGCGGGGGTTATTTATCCAATCTCCGATAGTGAATGGGTTAGTCCGGTACATGTGGTTCCTAAGAAAGGGGGATGACTGTTATTCAAAATGAAAATAATGAACTAATCCCTACTAGGACGGTAACCGGTTGGAGAATGTGCATTGATTATAGGAAGTTAAATAAGGCAACAAGGAAAGATCAGTTCCCTCTCCCATTTATTGATCAAATGCTTGAAAGGTTAGCTAGACATTCATACTTTTGTTACTTGGATGGGTATTCCGGTTTTCATCAAATTCCTATATGTAACACCCGGGTGCCGACGAGGGCGGGGAGTGGTCGCCGGTGCAAGAAGGAATGGACAAGGAGCGGCTCTTGGCAGGCTTCTAGGCGGAGGGACACATGAATGAACCGATTACACACCCGAATGAGAGGGATCCTGAGACTGTGTAGGTATGGGACTATACAGTTGAGGAAGACTTATATGAATTGATTGGTACTACTTATACCAATAATATGCATCTTCTTTTCGGGAGCCCGTCACATAAGAACTCCACAGTTAAGCGTGCTTGGCTTGGAGTAATTCTGCGATGGGTGACCTCCTGGGAAGTTTTCCCAAGAAGGGTGTGAGTGAGGACAAAGCACGCTGAAAAGACCCATGTTGGTCTATGGGGACAGTCGTCAATCCATAGAGCAACCAGGGATGTTACAAATGGTATCAGAGCGGCACCTCTCCCAGTACGGTGTGGTTCGGGGACGAACCAAGCGGAAGCTGGTGGGCATGTAACACCAGGGTGCCGACGAGGGCGGGGAGTGGTCGCCGGTGCAAGAAGGCGCGGACAAGGAGCGGCTCCTGGCAGGCTTCTAGGCGGAGGGACACATGAATGAACCGATTACACACCCGAATGAGAGGGATCCTGAGACTGTGTAGGTATGGGACTATACAGTTGAGGAAGGCTTATATGAATTGATTGGTACTACCTATACCAATAAGATGCATCTTCTTTTCGGGAGCCCGTCACATAAGAACTCCACAGTTAAGCGTGCTTGGCTTAGAGCAATTCTGCGATGGGTGACCTCTTGGGAAGTTTTCCCAGGAAGCGTGTGAGTGAGGACAAAGCACGCTGAAAAGACCCGTGTTGGTCTGTGGGGACAGTCGTCAATCCATAGAGCAGCCAGGGATGTTACACTATACATCCTAGTGATCAAGAAAAGACTACGTTTACTTATCCCTATGGCATTTTTGCCTATAGGAGAATGCCTTTTGGTCTATGTAATGCACCGGCTACTTTTCAAAGATGCATGACTGCAATTTTTACTGAATTTATTGAAAACATCATGGAGGTTTTTATGGATGATTTTTCTATTTATTGAACTACCTTTGATGATTGTTTAACAAATTTGTCTAAGATTTTGCAGCGATGCGAAGAAATTAATTTGGTATTGAATTGGGAAAAATGCCATTTTATGGTAAAAGAAGGTATAGTGCTTGCACTTGATTTCTGGATGAGGCATTGAGGTGGACAGGGCCAAAATTGATGTTATTGAAAATTTTCCCCCACCGATAAATGTGAAAGGAGTTAGAAGTTTCTTGGGACACGCCGGGTTTTACCGGTGTTTCATCAAAGATTTCTCAAAAATTTCTAAACCCTTATCTAACTTATTGATGAAAGATGTTCCATTTGATTTTAATGAGGAATGTTTGAGTGCATTTTATAGGTTGAAGGAAGCTCTGACCACCGCTCCAATTTTGCAAACACCAGATTGGAATGAGCCATTTGAAGTAATGTGTGACGCTAGTGACTACGCCGTGGGAGCGGTGTTGGGACAAAGGATAGACAAGAAGGTTCATGCAATATACTACGTAAGCAAAACTCTAGATGGAGCTCAAGCCAATTATGCCATAACTGAGAAAGAATTGCTTGCGGTTGTCTTTGCATTTGAGAAATTCGGATCATACCTTGTGGGGTCTAAAGTCATAGTGTACACGGACCACTCCGCACTAAAGTACCTCATGACTAAGAAGGAAGCAAAGCCAAGACTCATCAGATGGATTCTCCTGATGCAAGAATTTGACTTGGAGATTTGGGACCGGAAAGGGACGGAGAACTTGGTTGCGGACCACTTATCCAGACTTGAACCATTGGAACATGAGAAGGACAACTTGCCGATAGATGATTCTTTCCCCGATGAGCAACTTTTCGCCATCTTGGGAGAGAATGCTCCATGATATGCGGGTTTTGTGAATTACTTTGTATGCGGGATTCTACCACCGGAGTTCAATTATCAACAGAAGAAGAAGTTCTTTTCCGATCTCAAGAAGTACGTGTGGGATAAGCCTTACATTTTCCACAAGTGTGCGGATAGCATGTACAGAAGGTGTATTCCAGAAGTCGAGGTTCCAAGTATCTTGAGTTGTTGTCATTCCTCATCTTACGGAGGACATGCTAGTGCCTCGAAGATGGCAGCAAAGGTGCTTCAAGCTGGTTTCTATTGGCCTCGTATTTTCAGAGATGCCCAAATATTCGTGCTTGCTTGTGATCCATGTCAAAGAACAGGGAACATCTCTAAGAAGCATGAAATGCCACTCAACACTATACTAGAAGTAGAGATATTTGATGTCTGGGGAGTTGACTGCATGGGACCCTTTCCTTCCTCTTGCAACAATAAGTTCATTCTTGTAGCCGTTGATTACGTCTCTAAATGGGTGGAAGCCATTCCTTCCCCAACAAGTGATGCAAAAACCGTAATCAAACTAGTAAAGAAAGTGATTTTTCCAAGGTTTGGAATCCCAAGGGCAGTCATTAGTGATGGAGGATCGCACTTCATTGAAAAACAATTTGAAAAACTCCTACTCAAATATGGAGTCACTCATAGGGTTGCTACACCTTACCACCCTCGGACAAGTGGGCAAGTCGAAGTTTCCAATTGAGAGATAAAGAGCATTCTAGAGAAGACTGTTTCAAGTTCGAGAAAGGATTGGTCCTTAAAGCTTGATGATGCTCTTTGGGCTTACTATACGACCTACAAGACTCCTATTGGGATGACACCCTTTAGACTTATTTACGGGAAGCCATGTCACTTACCAGTCGAGCTTGAGCATAAGGCCTTGTGGGCCATTAAGAGGCTAAACTTTGATGTAAAAGCCACCGGGGAAAAGAGAATCCTTCAACTTCATGAACTTGACGAGCTAAGATTGGACGCTTATGAGTCCGCAAGATATTACACTAAGAGAACAAAGAAATGGCATGATAAGCATATCCTTCGTAGGGAATTCCATGAAGAAGAACTGGTGCTACTCTACAACTCGAGGTTGCGGTTATTCCCAGGAAAGCTCAAGTCTAGATGGTCCGGACCATTTAAAGTAATGAAAGTATTTTCGTATGGTGCCGTCGAGGTTTGGAACCAGGAACGTGGAACATTCAAGGTCAATGGACAGAGGCTGAAGCACTACCTTGGAGAACATCCACTTGAACAGGAGGTTGCAATTTCCCTCCTCGCTCCGACATCAAAGGATTGAAAGGACTATGGTCAAGCTTAGGATCGTAAATAAGCGCTTCTTGGGAGGCAACCCATGCTTTCTTTCCCTTCTTAGTTTGTTTTTGAATTTTGTCTTTGAATAATTTAGAAGATTGAGAGAAGAATGATCACAATTAATGGATTTGTCAAATGTTTTTAGGTCAGGAAGGGATGAAGAGTGAAAAGGGCATGGAAAATGAAGTTAGAATTGATCACGCCCAGGCCGTGACATGGGTCACGGCCGTGATGAACCAACGGCTGAAAGTCAGACAGTATCACGACCAAGCCGTGATAGCCCTCACGGGAGTGACGATAAGGACCCAGAAGATCAGAATGTATCACGACCTAGCCGTGATGTATGTCACGGTCATGATGTGAAGACCGGAAAGTCAGGAAGTATCATGGCCAGGCCGTGACAGTGGTCACGGCCGTGACAGACCAGCTGAAGCATAACAGATTCTATCACGAGCCAGTCGTGATGCGTATCACGCTTGTGATAAGGGACTTGCCTGACACAGAACGCGTCACGGACTGCACGTGATGTGGGTCACGGCCATGACGCGCTTTTAAATCAGATTAAACCCGTAAACCCCATCCTCTCTGCTCAAACACGATCTACTCTTTTCCTCCTCTCTACGTTCTCTCTAACCTCCATAGCCACCAAGATCTCACCCTTCATTCGAACTCCTCCTTTCCCTCATCTCACACCATTGATGGTCAGCATCTACAAATTGTATATCAATAACGCCTTTTTGCACATAATCTCTAATAAAGTGATGTTTAATCTCTATATGCTTAGCCCTTGAATGCAATATTGGATTCTTAGATAGATTTATTGCTGCAGTATTATCACACATAAGTGGAATACTACTTACAAACACACTAGTCCTCCAATTGATGTTTGATCTATAGAAGTTGTGAGTAGCAACTAGCAGCTGAAAGATACTCAGCTTCAGCAATTGATAAGGAAATAGCACTTTGTCTTTTGCTTGACCATGAGACTAGATTAGCTCCAATGAAGTGGCATCCTCCACTGGTACTTTTTCTTTCAATTCTATTTCCACCATAGTCAGCATCACAAGAGCCAACTAATCTGTAATCACCATTTTTCTTAAAGCACAAACCCAGATTAGTAGTACCTTTTAAGTATCTAAATATATTTTTAACTGCTGATAAATGATTTTCTCTTGGATCAAATTGAAATCAAGCACATAAGCATACACTGAACATTATGTTAGGTCTAGACGCAATTAGATATAACAGAGATCCTATCATACCTCTATATACCTTTTGGTCTACCTTTTTATCTTTATCATCTTTGTTCAGTATGGAGGTGGGATGCATATGGGTGTTCATAGGTTTGCAATCATCCATCTTGAATTTCTTTAACAACTCTTTTGTGTACTTAGTCTGATGGATGTACACCTCGTCCACTGTTTGTTTAACTTGAAGTCCAAGAAAAAACTTGAGCTCTCCCATCATGCTCATTTCAAACTCTTTCTGCATATGCTTAGAGAATTCTTTACATAGATATTCATTAGTAGCACCAAAGATTATGTCATCAACATATATTTGAACAACAATAAAACTGGACTTATTGGATTTTCTAAATAAGGTTGTATCAACCTTTCCTCTACTGAATCCATTGTCCATTAAAAAAGAACTTAACCTTTCATACCAAGCTCTAGGAGCTTGTTTAAGGCCATATAAAGCTTTCTTTAGCTTATATACGTGTTCAGGTTGGGTTTCACTTTCAAAACCCGGAGGTTGCATAACATACACTTCCTCACTAATAACACCATTTAGAAAAGCACTTTTTACATCCATTTGATATAGCATTATACTATGATGTGCAACAAATGATAATAAGATGCGAATAGCCTCTAGTCTAGCAACTGGTGCAAAATTTTCAGTGTAGTCTATACCTTCTTCATGTGAATAGCCTTGAGCAACAAGTCTAGCTTTATTTCTTATCACCTTACCATTTTCATCAAGCTAGTTTCTGTAAACCCATTTGGTTCCAATAACTGATTTTTCTTTTGGTAAAGGCACAAGAGTCCACACTTCACTTCTCTCAAACTGATTCAATTCTTCCTGCATTGCAAGAATCCAGCCCTCGTCCAGTAGAGCCTCGTCTACTGTCTTTGGTTCTAACTTAGAGACTAATGTAGAATCATCTTGCTCTTTGAATGTGGATCTGGTTCTTAGCCTATCATTAGAGTTTCCAATGATTTGATCTTGTGGATGATAATTCCTGAAGTACCAAGATCTCTGAACATTTTCTTGTTGAGAAGTTGAAGTTGCTGACTCATGTTGTTGATGGTCGTCCACTAGATCATCAGGTTTGACATTTGTTTGAATTTCAGAATCCTTGAGATTCAAATCTGCAATAGCTTCATCAAGCTCTAATAATTTCTTATCAGGCTGCTTGTCATCAAACTTAACATGTATACATTCTTCTACTACTAAAGTTCTAGAATTGTAAACTCTAAACCCTTTTGATGATTCAGAATATGCTAACAGAACTCCATTATCTACTTTAGCACCAAGTTGATCTTTAGTATTCAATATATAGCATTTACAACCAAAATGATGAAAGTAAGATATGTTGGGTTTTCAACCTTTCCACAATTCATAAGGAGTCTTATTCAAGATTGGTCTAATGTATATTTTGTTCTGAATGTAGCAGCCAATACTAACAGCTTCATCCCAGAAGTGTCTAGGGACAGAGTTATCATTGAGCATTGTTCTAGCCATCTCTTGAAGAGATCCGTTCTTTCTCTCTAAACCACCATTTGGCTGTGGTGTTCTAGGTATTGAGAAGTTGTCGTTCTACTTTCTTCACATAACTTATGGAATAACTCATTTTCAAACTCTCCCCCATGGTTCTAATTGAAGTGATACACATGCCTTTTTCATTATGTACACGTTTGCATAATACAGAGAAGACCCTGAAAGTCTCATCCTTGTGAGCTAGGAACATAACCCATGTACATCTAGTATAGTCGTCTACTATGACTAGACCATTTTTATTTCCACTAACAGAGGCAATCCTAGTTGGTCCAAACAGATCAAGGTGTAGCAGCTCTAGTGGTCTATTGGTACTAACAACATTCTTAGATTCAAATGAACCTTTGACTTGTTTGCCCTTTTGACATGCATCACAGAGAGCATCGGATTTGTATTTAAGATTTGGTAATCCTCTTACGAGGTTATGCTTATTTAGCTTTGAAATTAATTTCAAGCTTGCATGACCTAGCCTTTTGTGCCAAATCCATTGCTCATCTTCAATGGATACTAGACATGAGACACTTTGATTTGTGAGGTCCTCCAAGTCAATCTTATACATATTGTTTTGCCTCTTGGCAGTGAATAAGAGTGATCCATCAGTTTTCTTGACATTACACATGTTCTTATCCAAGGAAACAACAAACCCACTATCATATAATTGACTTATGCTTAGCAGATTGTATTTTAAACCATTATCTAAAAGAACATTATCAATGGAGGGAAAATGATGTTTACCAATTTTACCAATTCCAATGATCTTTCCTTTCTGATTACCTCCAAAGGTAACCCAGTCACCATCCTTATGTTTAAGGTCTTGGAACATACACCTTTCTCTCGTTATGTGACGTGAGCACCCACTGTCCAAGTACCAAGATGCTTGTTTCTTTCCTGTTGTTAAGCAAGTCTGCAACACGTACAATCTTATCTTTAGGTACCAATATTGACTTGGGTCCTTTCTTGTTAGTAGTCATTGGACGAGCATTTTTGACATGCTTGTGATGTATGCGTCTAGGTATTATATCACTACAAAAAAATGGGGGATTACCGACGGCCAAAACCCGTCGAAAAAGCAAAAAATTCGTCGGTAATGCATGTTTCCAACGGACCAAAATCCGTCGATATCCGGCTCGTAGGAAACGGTTTCCGACGGACTGGCCGAATCCGTCGGAAAAATCCGTATTTTTTCGTGGAAAACGTTGCCGGCGGATTTTTCCGTCGGTAACCAGTATCCATTACCTACGGATTTTTCCGTCGGAAACGTGGAAAATTCCGTCGGTATTTAAATTTCTTTAAAATTAATAATTATTTTTTATTTAAATTTTTTTTATTTTAAATATAAATTTGTAATTCTTTTTTATTTAAAATATTACATTTTTATTTTATTATAATTAATTTATTATATTATTATATTAGATCAAAAATAGAAATTACAAATAATTAAAAAGACAATTAAATTTAAGATAACATAAATATTCCATACATAAAATATCCGTCTGTCTAGAAAATACAAGTAAATATAAAACTATCCTAATAATCATCATCATAATAACAGTCATCGTCATCCTGTAGGGGGGTGTTCACCGGCGTCAGCTGACCATCATGCTTTGGCGCAGGAGTCACACCGGCATCATGCGGCTGCAGTGGTGGCACGGTAGAAGTAGTGGAGGGCTGGCTGTCATAAATGACTCCCTGTAGAGCGTTGCGCCTCTCCGGCGGAAGCAAATCGAGTAGAGAGGTCATCACCGTAGACCAAGTCTCCATCTACTGCTGCATGCGCTCTGCATTCTACTGCATGAACTCTGTATGCTATTGCATGCACTCTGCAGTCTGCCTCTACTCCTGCACCTCCTGCCTCGGCTGTCGGACCTCCTCCGTGTCCTGTGAGTCGGAGGATGTAGGCTCCCAAATGGTCAAGCTCGGCGTCTAGGCTCGAGTGATGGAACGAGCCATAGTCACGGTACCGTAAATGCGACCCTTCTTCTTCTCGCCCGCCACTTCCATCCAGACCTGGGTCTGTAGTCGGTCGACCTTGGCGGGGTCCAGCTGGGAAGGATCCGAGGCACCAGAGCAGGAGGCAGCCTTAGACGCTACTTGACTGAACCTGTCATTGTACTCTACCTGCGTCAATACACTAACAAATTATATTATTAGACTATAATAATGAAAAGATACATTAAATGTAAAAAGATACTTTAATTAGCTCACCACTGTCTGCCTCGACCTCTCATCAACAAACTCGCTGGTGTCTGCGCGAATATCTATCTGCTCAAACACAGTAGGGACATTAACCGAGTGGGCAAGCTGTCCTACCTGCAACTGACAAAGAAATATAATCAATTAATTATAAAATAATTTTTTAACAAAAATACAAATATACTATTATTTATATGTGCATACCATGTTAATGGCATGCTGCATATGACTAATCGAGCCATCGGTGTGCATGCTCCCACCCATCTCGGAAGCCGGATTTCTCTTTGCCTACTTACACTTCGCCTTGTACTCTGGAGTGTCCCAGTACGCACAAAGCAAGGCCCAAATTTTGGGGTCGATGTAATCTGGGCGCACCCAACTTTCCCTAGCCTTCCCGAGCATGTCCCGTAGGGGTGTTCATCAACCGATTCAAACCGCAAAAATCGAATCGAAAAATCGAAAAATCGAAAATCGAAAAAACCGCATTTTTTATTGGATTGGATCGGATTTTGGATCTCTAAGTTAAATCCAATCAAATCCAAACCGATCTACTATGTACATATACTATTATTTTTGAAATAACAGTATTACTCATACTTAAGCATCGCTTTTCATACTTTTATGTCCCTCATTCTCTTTAATATTTTTGTCGGAATGACATATATGAGACTATTTAGAATAAATATTAATGTCTTGAAGTTATATTTTGCGAGAAGTTTTGATGCATAACATATATATACTTGATTGAGTAAACATGAAAAATAGGAAATCAATTAAGTAAATTTGAAAAATAAATTAGCTGCAATTTATTTGTAGCCGATTCAAGGAAAAAAAAATAGAGTGGGAGTAGATATAGAGAATTAACATAAAAGAATATTTAACATAAAATAATGTGTTAAAAAAATATCAATAATTATTTTTTCTCAAACTCTTAAATTAAAAGTTTGTCAAGAATTAGAATTTTCCTCACTCGTCATCAAATTAAATAATGGTTAATATAAGGAACAAATAGTTGATACCTTTCATAAATGTTCTAATGTTCTAATATAAAGAGAGGTTAAAATAAGTATTCGACACTCTAAACTAACTCACTTAAATGAAGATTATCTTTTGTCCACTATTAAATATAAGTAGAATTGGACACTTGACATAAGAAAAAAATAAAGTATGACAAAAATCGAATTATCCAATCCAATCCAAACCCCATTTGATTGGATTAGATTGGATCGGATTTTTCTAAAGAAGGCAAACAGATCCAATCCAAACTGCATGTTGTTTTCATCATTGGATCGGATGACATTTTAGCTCAAAACCGATCCAATCCAATTCGTGAATGTAACACCCTGTATTTTACTGTTTTAAATAACAGTAATATATATAAATATGTTTATAAATTTATTTGAGTTTTATAAAATTATTTTAAATAAACGGAGGTTATTACTCAATCCTACTTGACCGTAGGAAGCTACGATTAAAATTTAGGTTGGAAAGTCAGGTGAAACCCGGCCTGCGAATTCCATTGACAGTATAATTATACTGCTCAAAAGACCTAATTTTAATTCATGAACGAAAGACTTAAGTTTAGTATTTTATTTTCTACGATTCTGTATTTTTAGAATTATTTCCAGAAAAAAATAAAATAATTTACGTTTTTCAGGCGGAACGAGTAATCGGGTAGACGACGGAAGGGAAATTAGAGTTTCTAAGAGTAAATAGAGGGTTTATCTTAGGATTTTGAGATGATTCAAGGGGATGAATCATATTTTTAAGTCTAGAAGGTTTTTCAGGGTTAAATAGAAAATTTAGGAATTTTACGTTTAAGCCCCTGAACTTTCTTTAAATTACCCTTTTGTCCCTAAATTAGTTTTTTAAGTTTTTCCAAGTGGATTGGGCTAGAATCCTTGTTTCCAATCTCAAATGGTCGTGGCTTAGAAGCCCAAAATTTTCTAGTTCATGGTTTGATTCCATAAAGCCTATTTGAAACTATACAAGTTTCCTATCTTAAGCTTAATGCTTAAATCTTCAAGTGGGCCCCACAAAAATGAAACCAAGCCCAAATTGAGTAAGCCCATGAGGGAGAAGGGGTTGCCCAAATCTTCAAGTGACGCATATCGTGCTTATGCACTATTTCCTATGAGAGATTAGGGAATAGGGGCGCATCGAGTTATTATTTATTATATGCTTATGTGCTATTTCAAATGGGGGAAATAGTGATGCATACTGTGCTTATGCACTATTCCCTATGAGAGTTAAGGGAATAGGGCGCACCGAGTTATCAGTTATTATGAGCTTATGTGCTATTTCCAATGGGGGAAATAGTGACGCATACTGTGCTTATGCACTATCTCCTGTGAGAGATACAGGAATAGGGGTGCACTGAGTTTTGACCCTAAATAGTTCTGGACTACTGACTAATGTGACAGGAGTGAAGATGGCCACATCAGTATAAAGTTTTAGTTGCATGGGTTGAGGGTAGAGGATGATATAGTGAATTGAGGATGATTGTTGATTTTGAGTGATGTGTGTCTGTGACAATTATGGTATAATTTACTATTACTCTTTTCCGCTTTTTGATGATAGAACTGTTTCTTATTCCCTATATCTTTCTGTGTCTTGTATTTTATTTATGATGTGATCGTACGAGAAGACTCGACGGAGGAACCAATTGCTGAGGAGTTAGATGGAACTCCTTACGAACCAGACGCTGGAGGTCGAGTTGTAATTCATGGCGATTAGAGTATAGCATTATGGCCGGTGTGTCTAAGGAGTATTTATATTTCCGCTAAGTATGTTTGTAGTGAAGTTTTTTACATGTGAGGGATCCTACTGAGAGGGTACCCTTAACAGTGTTTTGGTAATATAGTAAATAAACATGTGTGTAAATATATATATTACAACTTTGGTGTGTTTTATATTTGTAGAAGTTATATGATTATTAATTAAGTTTTAAATTTTTACGTATTTTCAATAGTAAGTGCGCGATTAAGTAAATAAATATTAAGGTTTTAATGTAATAATACGATGGGGCACATCGGGGTGTCTCATTTGGTGGTATCAGAGCAGTTCGATTCTAATCGGACTGTGTGGTCTAGGAAGTTGTTACTGGCCGTGTCTAGTTGAATCCACATCGGATATTGACTATGCTTAGAAGTTGGGTAGTGAGTCCCGACGCAATAGGTAATAGTTATATGGCATATATATGCCAGGTTTATGTAGCATTATATGTCGTATACCAGTGTACAGAGAGGTGGAGCTGGAAATGGAGTTCCAGCAGCAGGACAACAAATGGCCAGACCTCAGGCCACTGAAAGAGTGTTACCGTGAGGGGAGCTGAATTCTCAATCCGGGTTTTTATACAAGGTATGTATTTGATATCTGGTAGACTTTGTTTATTTGTCTAAGTAGCATGATAGACAAGAAAGTAATGAGAGTTTTGTTGAGGTATAGTTGTGACTGGTAGGATGTGAACCCTTAAGATCAATATGAGTGAGTAAGACAATTACTATAAGTCAAATGTTGATCGAGGCATAATATCATTATGGAACCTAGGGCAATGATTAAGGATCGTAGTTAAGATGGATGGTATGAGTTTGGGAAGAGTAAACGAAAGTGTATATAGTAATTTCACCTAAGTTGAATATGAGCTTTCATCTAAGTTGAATATGATCATAAAAGATGATTTCTGATGTAAATTGAGGTTACTAGAGAAATTCAAATTTGTTAAGTTAGATATCCTAACAGGTGTTGATCTTTTGATGGCAATTTATCTTACGGAGTGTTGAGATGTTTATTAGGAGACTTGAAAGGTGTGATTTTGATATAATCTTGAATAGTGAAATACATTCTAAGGAACTAAGACTGTGATTGGATACATGAAGTAGGAAGTTAGGGTAGTTCGATTGTGGTGTTAATTACGACTGTTAGATGTTGAAATAAGATTCTCTAGTGGATCAGTAGTAAGAAGAGGAAGGGATTAAGTTTTGAGTATGTCCTTTAAGGATGTTAGATCAAGTTGGAAAAGTTAAGGACAATGAATAGAATATAGTGATGGATAAGTTCGAGGATAAATGGGATGATATAAGCATGAATTCTATTATGAAGTTACCGATGTCACCTAAGGGAAAAACAGCGATGAAAAATATATTGTTGGAGCTTTAGATTAAGATAAGATTACAAGATGATGTCTAGTGTTGAGTTAAGAAATTCCGAGGACGGAATTTTTTTCTAAGAGGGGTAGTAATGTAACACCCTGTATTTTACTGTTTTAAATAACAGTAATATATATAAATATGTTTATAAATTTATTTGAGTTTTATAAAATTATTTTAAATAAACGGAGGTTATTACTCAATCCTACTTGACCGTAGGAAGCTACGATTAAAATTTAGGTTGGAAAGTCAGGCGAAACCCTACTGCGAATTCCATTGACAAGATAATTATCTCTCTCAAAAGACCTAATTTTAATTCATGAACGAAAGACTTAAGTTTAGTATTTTATTTTCTACGATTCTGTATTTTTAGAATTATTTCCAAAAAAATAAAATAATTTACGTTTTTCAAGCGAAGCAGTAATCGGGTAGACGACGGAAGGAAATTAGAGTTTCTAAGAGTAAATAGAGGGTTTATCTTAGGATTTTGAGATGATTCAAGGGGATGAATCATATTTTTAAGTCTAGAAGGTTTTTCAGGGTTAAATAGAAAATTTAGGAATTTTACGTTTAAGCCCCTGAACTTTCTGTAAATTACCCTTTTGTCCCTAAATTAGTTTTTTAAGTTTTTCCAAGTGGATTGGGCTAGAATCCTTGTTTCCAATCTCAAATGGTCGTGTCTTAGAAGCCCAAAATTTTCTAGTTCATGGTTTGATTCCATAAAGCCTATTTGAAACTATACAAGTTTCCTATCTTAAGCTTAATGCTTAAATCTTCAAGTGGGCCCCACAAAAATGAAACCAAGCCCAAATTGAGAAAGCCCATGCGCAAGCCCATGAGGTAGAAGGGGCTGCTCTCATAATTCTTAGATGAGCCAAGAATTTTCTAGAATGTTCTCCATTCTTCTACTTTGTTCTTTAAGCTTCAACAATCTTCTTCAACAAATCTTCTTCAACAAGCTAGGTTTTCTCTAAAATATCTAATGCCAAAAATCAGCCAACTTTGGTCAAGATAAGCTTGCATTAAATGTGGCAAAATCATCATCATGACACTTTATTGACAATTGGCAAACTAGTCCTTCAACTTTTGGAATCTTTGCAAATCGGTCCTTAGAACTTAATTGCATTTGAATACTTTAGCAAGACAACTCATCATCATCTAGATCCTTCCTAATATGGCGCCACTACCTCTATAAATACCATACTCTCACTTTTCATTTAGTTTCTTTTGCCATTTGCTTCCAAAACCCTAAAGTTATAAGTCTTCTAGTGTTAGATTTGTGAAGAAAGTTCTTGGATCTTCACTTGTTCTTGATATCCAAGAGGTGAATCATATTCTTCTTCTCTAATCATGTCTATGTTCTTCAATCAATTTCTTGATTCAAAGTTTATTTCATAGTTGTTCATCACTTTTAAGTTTCTAGATCTAGAACTTTGAAAATTCATAACTAATTCTAGAAAAATCCTTTTGACATGAAACCAATTGCTATGATCTTATAACCATCTATATTTTCATCATCTAGAATCATAAGATCATTAGAAATTTATTTCCCTAATTTCTGGACTTGGCCGAACCTAGGTCAATGTTGTGTTCATAGGTTTTGTTTCATTTTCATGTCTTGATTCATGATTCAATCTTCAAATACCTTGATAGTTCTTGTATCCAAGCATATAGAAGATCAAAAATCAAACTCTCGCCTATTGATTTCATCAAGGCCGAAACCCTAGTTCTTGGAACTAGATGAGTTTTGTTCAAAGTTTTCATTAATGATCTTGTTAATCAAGCTATTAGTATGTATGCTTAATAAATCCAAGTTGGTTTATTAAACTAAGAACCATAAACCTATGAACATGTTGAGGTTGAATCCTTGTATAAAAGAGATAGGCAGTTTTGAGTTTCAACTTTAGTTGTTTAGTCACTAATCCATGATTTAGGTTAATCAAGGGTCATTAATCTATGACTTAATCATGATTAGGAATTTTAAGGATTTTGAACCCTAAAAGTCAGCCCTTGGAAGAAACCCTAACCCTAAAGGTTAGAAGATTTTGTTTCAAATTTTAGTATTGTAATAAGTAATCTATGTTAGTTAAGACTCTAGTAACTAGGATCTAAAAGATGGCATTAAGAAGATAACCCTAAACCTAATTTCTAAGTCTTGGCCGAACCTAGCCCTAAAGTGTCATAGATGGTTGTAAGTTGATTAATTATAGTGATGTTGTTTGGTTGAAGGTGGTTGTGTTAACTCGTGACGGGATAACGAGGATCGTCATGTACGTGTTTCCGATGCTAACTCAGGTGGGGAAAAGAATCAACCTATCGTCGGAATCGATAAGTAATAGATTATATGATAATTGTGTAGGGCGACCTAAACCCTACTAGTAGTCGAGTAATCGACAAGACCAAAATCCCATTGGAAACCTTTTCTGTAAAACCAATGGTGATTCGGGGATTGTAGGTTTATCGACATTAAGTTGATTTTAAGTATTTGAGGATGTTTGATTTTATGTTATCAAATTTATTGTGATACACTGGTTGAGGATGTTTGGCTTTATTTCTTATTTGATTTGATTGTGATATGCTGGCTATGATAATTTGTTTTATTTGATATTTTATGATGTTTGATTATTTTGTTGATATTGTGTTATGCATGATCTGCCTGGTTTGATAAATTGCTTAGTTGATTTTAAGGAAAGATATATATTGCTCGGAGGTATTTTGTTGGGGTGAGAGTTTTGGATATGAATTAGAGGTGCCTCGCTATGAAGTGATGTGATATAAAATGTAAGTGGAGGTTGTGAGAAAAAGCTTGAGGTACTAGGTTGCTATTGATAAAAGTCATTGAGAATCATAGCGTGCTTATTGCACTATTTCCTATGAGTGATTAGGGAATAGTGGCGCACCGAATTATAAGGTCTTTTATGCTTATGTGCTATTTCCAATGGGGGCAATAGTGACGCATATTGTGCTGATGCACTATTTCCTATGAGAGATTAGGGAATAGGGGCGCACTGAGTTATTATTTATTATATGCTTATGTGCTATTTCAAATGGGGGAAATAGTGACGCATACTGTGCTTATGCTCTATTCCCTATGAGAGGTAAGGGAATAGGGGCGCACCGAGTTATCAGTTATTATGTGCTTATGTGCTATTTCCAATGGGGGAAATAGTGACGCATACTGTGCTTATGCACTATCTCCTGTGAGAGATACAGGAATAGGGGCACACTGAGTTTTGACCCTAAATAGTTCTGGACTACTGACTAATGTGACAGGAGTGAAGATGGCCACATCAGTATAAAGTTTTAGTTGCATGGGTTGAGAGTAGAGAATGATATAGTGAATTGAGGATGATTGTTGATTTTGAGTGATGTGTGTCTGTGACAATTATGGTATAATTTACTATTACTCTTTTCCGCTTTTTGATGATAGAACTGTTTCTTATTCCCTATATCTTTCTGTGTGTTGTATTTTATTAATGATGTGATCGTACGAGAAGACTCGACGGAGGAACCAATTGCCGAGGAGTTAGATGGAACTCCTTACGAACCAGACGCTGGAGGTCGAGTTGTAATTCATGGCGATTAGAGTATAGACATTATGGCCAGTGTGTCTAAGGAGTATTTATATTTCCGCTAAGTATGTTTGTAGTGAAGTTTTTTACATGTGAGGGATCCTACTGAGAGGGTATCCTTAACAGTGTTTTGGTATTGTAGTAAATAAACATGTGTGTAAATATATATATTACAACTTTGGTGTGTTTTATATTTGTAGAAGTTATATGATCATTAATTAAGTTTTAAATTTTTACGTATTTTCAATAGTAAGCGTGCGATTAAGTAAATAAATATTAAGGTTTTAATGTAATAATACGATGGGGCACATCGGGGTGTCTCAGTGAACATCCCTAATGTCCCTCGGTCGATTAGACACTCGGTCGTCAAATATGGCGCGTATCTGTGCAGCATGCTCCGGTAACCAGCACACAAGGGCCTGTTAGCAAAGAAGAAATATCAATACCATTATACAAAAAATTAAAAAAATATAAATTGCGTGAAAAATAAAAATATAAAATACAGGAAAAAATAAACAAGTTACCCCGAATCGTTTGAAGATACGATCCCGATCATCCTTCGGTATCCTCCCCCATGATGGCCAGAAGCGACGATATTGCGCCTTGAGGGCGTATGTAACGTTCTTCGATCCCACTTTCGATGGGATGAAGATGAAAAATTTAAAATTTGATTAATTCAACAATATGACAATCAACAATTATATACTTATTGGATAAATATAAAATAGTCAAAGTTAAAAATTTCTTACGATCCAGAAACAGGTGTGACCCATGGTCGATCCTCAGGTGTGGGAATCCTGGCCCACTCAGGCAAGTTCTTTGGCTTGATCGAGTGCTGGCTGGATGATGTGGATGGAATTTCCGTGTCGTGATCATATGTGGCCACGGATGATGAGGATGGAATGGTAGGGTTCAGGCTGTGCCGGCACACCAGGAGTCGGCATAAATGATAATCCTGCTGGCTGTGTGGCATATACAGATGATGATGGTGGTGCTGGGTGTAGCTGTGGTGTAAGTCCAGTAGGGGGCTGCGAGTAGCCGGCCAGTGAGTCTAGTGGGCCAAAGCGAGTTGGTGGAATATTTGTGGAGGATGGGTTAGTGTGGGTCGAGGATGGTGTGGTATGGGTAGGGGATGGTGTAGTATGGGTTGGAGAGGGTGTAGAATGAGTGAGGGAGGGTGTAGAACGGTTGGGGAAGGCTCCTGTAGGTGCCACTGGAGTGGGTACGGTGGGTGGAGAGGAACCTACAGCGAGGCGGGCAAGCAGCTAGGATTTAATGATGTATCGTCCTCGTTTAGCCTTCCCTTTATCACCGCAAGGCGGTGGGGGGTGGGGCGGCTCTCCTCCTGATGTTGACATATCTATTTTTTTATCACAATTGTAAGTCAATGTAAAAAAATAAATCAAACGACATTTAACAGATTAATCTAATAAGATTTTTTTAAAAATACAACAAAATTACAAAAGTCTTACATTTATATGCATAAACAAATATACAAAATACATGATACTATAACTTAACAGTAAAATTCCTATTCAGACTCGATATCATCATCTGATTGTAAGTCTGACTTTTCTTCTTCTTGCATCGAGTCGTCACTTTGGATTTCTTCCTCTGATGATGCATTCATCGATACCGTCAGATTAGCAATAGCCACTTCTTCCCCATCATCAGTAGATCCCAACATGCCAGTATTACGCTCGACCTCAATTACTTCATTGACATGTGATGATTCATCCTCCTGGAAGGGTATATCATCATCTGCATTATCGATTTCTATGCGACCCCTGGGTTTGGTAGTGACAGCAACATACCAACCTCGTTTGTCCGTTCACATTACTGGATAAAGGACATGATAAACTTGTTTGGCATTGTGAGCAATGATAAACGGATCAAATTGTTGATATCTTCTATCCATGTGAATGTCCACAGTTCCATACTTGGGATCCACCTTTGTGCCTGTCTTCGATGGATCAAACCAGTTACAATAAAATAATACTACTTTTTTATGATAAGTAGTAGTATTGTATTGTAACTCGTATATGTGTTTTATGACTCCATAAAAATCACCAGTACATTCACCCTGTACGACAACCCCACTATTAATGGTCTTTTTGCCAACGTTCCATTCATCTGTGTGGAATTTGTACCCATTAACAAAGTATGTATGCCATGAGCTAACACTGCTATAGGGCTCGTACGCCAAATCTCTCAAGTGTTGATTTAGCACACTTAATGGTTGTTGATACACCTACGAATTTATAAGTCATATTTAATAACTACTTTTCAATTAGCAATTAAGCTTAATATATTGTTTGCTAAGTTATACGACACTTACTTGTTGCTTGAACCATTGAGGAAACTCTGCATGTGTACGAGCAGAAGCATCTTGGTCACTAATTTGATTAGTTTGCAGGAACACACTGATAAATTAATAAAATCCGCACAATGCGTTAAAAATAGAATATGTTATACCATATGATACATTATTTAAAAAATGAGTCTTTCAAACTTACTCATGGTATGGTTTCACCTCTGTGCAATTTATCAACACACGAACATGGGCCGACCCATACTCCTCATCACTTAACCAGTAAATAAGCTCTTTGCCAGCATGACGGCCAGGAAGATTAAACATGGATAGCATATAAGGATACCCTCCATCATCAGTATCTACCTCGTTCCTAATATTTCGCGGTGCCAACATGAAGTTGTTGAAATAGTGGGAACAGAAATAGGTTGTTTCACGGTGTAAGTAGGACGCACAAATTGATCCTTCCACCCTAGCCTTGTTTTTCATTGATCGTTTAGAGTCACCCGTGAATCTAATTAATAAAAACTATTAGTAACAAGTCATTATTCATAGGACGTTAATTATTTAAATGTGAAAATATAAAAAATATTACCTTTCAAACGGATACATCCACCTATATCGTGCTGGTCCACCAAGCTTCGCTTCGTATGCAAGATGCACAAGTAGATTATAACACCCCGATTTTTGTGTTTCTTAATGATCTGTACTTATGTATGTGTATGTGTAATTATTAATTTAATTTAGAGAAAATTATTTTGATAAATAAAAATTTATTCTCGTTGCTTTTTTTTTTTTTATCCTTATTCTTATTTTAGAAAACTGTAGTTAAATTTCCAGTTGAAATTTCAGACGAAAATGGTTTACGTTTTCGCTGTCAGCAAAAGTTTACTAATACAAAAAACGAATTTCGACATGAAAAATAAAATTTTGGATTTCCTAAAATATTTACAACAATTCCCATGATTTTAAAAAAATTTATTTATAAATATTACAAAATTAATTTTTCCGGGTGAAGTTTCGCAAAGAAAATACGATCGGTTTTCACAATCGGGAAATTTATGGAACCAGAATGAAAAAAATTAATTTAAAATATATTAGGTTCAGATTGAAAAGACTTGAAGTGATATGAATAGTATTTATATTTATTTCCTATCATCATTACCATGCACATAATTGTTTTTTCATTTTTACAAGTAACCATTATTTAATTAAAACCAATATGTATTTTAAAAAATAATTTAAAAAGGATTAGGTGCTGAGTTGATGGGGCTTGATGTGAAAATAAATTGATGGATTTGATGTGAAAAGTTTTTTTTTTTATTGCATTTCATCATTTTATCCATATATACAAGTAATGCCTTATTTTAATGAAAAATCAAGTTTTAAATTAAAATATATACATATCAAAAACTCCTCCCAAATTCCTCTACCCAGCTGCGCCCTCCCCCTCTCTTCTATAAATACCCCTTCTCAACTCCAACTCTCACTTTTTTATTTTCTCTCTAAGTTTCCTCACACACTCATTTGCTCGCCGAAATCATACCGAAATTTTGACCATTTTCTGCTTTGAAAATCGAAACACTTCATGCATGAAAGTTGTTTCTCTTCCTCTCCTCTTTCCAACGAGATAAATAGCATCAAAAATGGATAAGTATATTGGGAGATGTGCCCAAATCACCAAAACTGTTCAAAATCCACAACAACTCAAGAACAGCAGAAAGAAGGCCCTTTTCACCCCTGTTCTGTTCCGAATCAAGCAAAACCTTCAACACCAAAGTTGTGTCTCTATTGCTTAACTTTCCAAAAAAAAACTAAGCTTATAATTTTTTGATGAGTAGATGGTGAGATACACTCAAAATACCACTACATCCTCAAAGCTGTCAACTTTTTTTAAGCTTCTTGTGGACCATTTCTCTTCATTCTTCATCATCTAAGGGTATAACTCTCCTCTCTTTCTCTTTATTTCCTCATAAATCTCTTTTTCATCAACATTCATGCCACTTTTCTTATTTTACATGTTTATAGTTTTAACTAAAAATTTTAAGAAAAATCTTTAGAAAAGTCTAGCATGAAACTAATTTTCATACACTTATACTTATCGCTATTATCATTTTAAGTACTTGCATGTCACAAAAGAATTTTTCAAAACCTATTTTGATAGGGTGGCCGAAAACCCCTATGCGGAGCAAAGTAGATGTTTTTGTTATTCTCACATGCTTGACATAAAGATCCTCTCACAATTCTTTGTTTGAACCATTATTTGATAATAATAGTTACTATTTTTAGTTGATATAGGTTTTCATGTATGTTTTTGAGGGTCTAGGACCCTTGCATGTTGGTTTTATGGCTTGTGGATAATGCTAGAGTGAAGATAATAACTTGGTGTGGATAAACTTGTGTAGAATGTGATTCTGGCAGCATGATATACCTTTATTCGTAAGCCCATAAGTGTTTATACAAAACGGATCTCTGAAAAAAAAATACATATTTGGAAATAAGGCTTCTGGGGCTTTAATTTGATATATAATATGAAAGTATTTATATAAGATTTACTAGTTCAAAACACCTGTCAAAGTAGAACCAAATTTTGTCTGCCAAAATATGTACATAGTTGGTTGCATGGTGATTTTAAATACGATTTTGAAGGTTAAAAAAAACTTTTATATAATTTTCTGGGTTACTACTGAAGTATACCTAAAGTTTGGTTGAGGATTTGAGATTTTTACATATGTATATAAGGAGAAAAAAATTCATAAATTTACATGTTGATGAACTTGGATTTCTGGAAAATCCTGCACAAACAGAGGTAATGTTGGATTTTTAATAAATTAATTCCTTCGAATTTTGGCATGGGACCAACTACAATATGTTTATATGTGAGTTGGGTACCCTCAGTTAAATTTTCAAGGATTTTGAAGGTCATTTGAATGATCATTCACAATTTAAATCCACTGCTGACCTGAAAATGATTTTATAAAAGACCTCACTCAAATTTTTGCATGGAAAAAAATGTGATTTTAAAAAAATAATGTCTTTTAACATGATCAACTAAAGATTTTTGGCATGAAATGGACTATAAACTAGTGATTAATATAAAGATATAAAATATGGGAATAAAGTGTGTGTGTGTGTGTGTGTGTGTGTGTGTATAAAAAGTAAATCTTTGACAAAATGTAATCCAAGAATTTATCAGACATCTCTAGCATCATTTTTCCAGTCATGGCCAAAACCTATACTTAGAAAGATAAGACGACTTTGTTGTTTTAATTTAAGTCGTTCGCTTAAATTCGTAGACTTGCAGCACGCGGCGGGCAAAGGAAGCTTGCTCTGGGCAACACGGAAACGAAGACTTTTTCTATCCGTCGAATCAGGTAATGGGAGAAAGCCTGAAGGATGCTCTTTATGACAACTACATGTTGTTGTGATTGATTTTATGTGTGTTTTGCTGAGTTTTGATTGGTGGCTTAAGTTGTTGTTTGACCTGATAATTATATGTTGTTTGATGATGTTGTTGTTGTGACTGTTTTAGAATGATCTGGAGATCTTGTTGCTTTGATGGTATATTTGGATGATAAACATGCTCTTATGCTTAGTTAACGTTTTATGAATATATGAATG
Source organism: Sophora flavescens (assembly GCA_030762895.1). NCBI lineage: Eukaryota > Viridiplantae > Streptophyta > Magnoliopsida > Fabales > Fabaceae > Sophora > Sophora flavescens. The sequence continues at coordinate 114,247,256 of CM061062.1, forward strand.
TTGCTTATATGTGTTGGAATGATTGTGTATGTGTTGTTGTTGTTGCATGGAAGCCTAACCATCGGTTAGAGCTCAAATAATAAGGATAAAAGCTTTAAGAAAATATTTGCAAAGAAAATTATAAATAAAGGTTTCAGTTTAACAAAGTTTTGATAAAAGGGGGAAGTTAAATAATTTTAATGATTTGTTGAAAATTTTAGAGAGTAAAGCAATTTTTTGAAAACTCAATTGGAAAAATTTGAGTGATTTTATACAAAAAGGACAATTAATTTCCTTGAAAATGTTTTGAAGGAAAATAAAAGTTAGTTTGGAACTTGAAAGGAATTTATTTGGAAATTTTCAAATGTTTTAGGAAAAAGAAGATTTGAAAATAAAATGGTTTTATGGAAATAGAATGGAATTTCCAAAACTTAAAGTTTTAAACAAAAGGATTTCAAAAGAAAGTTTGCATTTTTAAAAGATCTTGTTCAAAGGAAAATGTCCGATAACTCGGATAAGTTACGGAAACTTTCGGTTTTGTATTTGTTTTTCACTGAACGAAAAATAACATTGAAAATTGAACCTAGTAACCGAGACGTCGGGATACTAGAGTTAAAGCACGTGGATCGATGATCCGTATCACAGCGTTGTGGACTGCGTGTCCTATATATGAAGTTGTGGACTGTGTGTCTTATATACGTTGTTATGGATTGTGTGTCCTATATACGTTGTTGTGGATTGTGTGTCCTCTTTTCGTTGTTGTGGACTGTGTGTCCTACATACGTTGTGATAAAACGTGGTGAAAGTAGTAAAAAGGTGAAAGTTGTTTTCTACGACCACAAAGTCTAAGACTAGTGCACAGGTCTAGGACTGTTGTGATTAGACACTCGAGCTAAAACATCCTTTGTCGACAATGAAAGTTTTAAACCGTTGAAAATTTATGGATGGTCGTGAGCCTTGAGCCTCGACGAAGGAAAGAATGAAGCATAAAGAAAAGCTATGAAAAATAAATGTTTTTACATGGATTTGGCAGACGTGCCCAAATTGTTTTGTGTGAATGCCTTGATGGGAAAGGTATCTCATTCGATGGTGTATCATTGGTGCCTTGATGGACCATGATTTCCATGAGCCTTGTTCACTGTGCCTTGTGTAGGACGGTGTGCTCTGGAACCCACATATGTTGATTATTGTGCCTTGAGTTGGACAGTTACTGTGGGAATTAAGTTGAGCCATGTACATGTGTTGGCTATTTGTGCCTGAGTGGCAATTGAGCCTGATTAGCTCACTATTTTTCAAAAACTGCATAGAGTTGGGGTCTCCGGAGACTAGGATAGAATGATGAAATATAAAAGTGTCATGTTTTCAAAAACGGCGATGATTGCTGGTTGATATGATTATTTGTGAGAATTTATATGTTGATTATGAATATTTGTCTGTATCTGTTGCTGTGTTTGGGCATGCAATCGTCATAATTCATCCATATGTTGGTATCTCACCCTTACAATATATCAGGTTTTCTTGGTCCTTTGCTGTGGTGCTTTGTTACACGAGGACAAGTGGTGTCAAGAAGTTTCTAACCTCAGTTGAGCATATTACTTCCGATCCTTGAAGAGGTTAGCGAAAATCTTACGGTGAGAACTACGGAGTTCTTTCCAGTAGTTGTCTTCTAGAACGACCAGCTTAGGATTTTTCTAGGGTTATGTGTTTTGAGAAAGTCAGTTTATGTGGTCTAAAACCTTTTTGAAATTCTATTGTGAATGATGAAGTAATTTTTTTTCAAAAGAAATTATGTTGTGAATGATGAATAAAATTTGTTTATGTATGTTGGTGAGTACAATATAATATAGTTTGTACCTTTGTGTTGTGTGTACTATTTTTAAGTACTCCGCGGAATAGAAAAAGAAAAATTTTTACCCCATATTTTCAGATTTAAGAAAATAATAGTAGTTTTTTTCGAAAGCAACCAGTAAATTTTCTTTTTAATTTATTTCCGCATGTGGTTAGGAGGTAATTTCCAAGGGGGGTGTTACAGTGATGTTCCATTGAGTCAAAAAATCCTGGGGGGAATACCCTCTCCATCTTGCAAAGAATTATTGGAATATTTTCTTCCATCTTCTTCAGACCATCCACACTTAAAGTTGCAGAGCATAAATCTTTGAAGAAATGACTGATTTCTGTAAGCGGGTTCGAAATGACCGATGGCAACGAGCCAAAAGCAATAGAAAGCAAACACTCCATGAATACATGAGAATCATGATTTTCATCCCATGAAGCCTCCCCGTTCTTACATCAGCACATCGTGCCAAATTAGAGGAATAACCATCAGGCATCCTAAGGTCTTTTAACCATAGACAAGTTGACTTTGCTTCATCGGCGGTTAGAGTGTAACAAGATTTTGGTTTGACCATTTTTCCATTAGGCTGCGGCTTCAGCTCCAGATCCTTTCGTCTACAGTACAGAGCTATGTCCATTCTTGCCTTCTCATTGTCTTTCGTCTTGCCAGACACATTCATAACCGTGTTAAAGATATTGTCAAAGAAATTCTTCTCAATATGCATCACATCAAGGTTATGTCTTAATAGATTATCCTTTCAATACATTAGTTCCCAAAAGATGCTTTGTTTTGTCCAGTTATGCCATTCTCCATACCTCAGTAACTTTGACACACTAGTTTCAGTGACTTTAGGAAGATCCCTAACCCGACCCCATATTTGTTCAGGAACAAAGGCGGTGGACCTTCCTCCTCTGTCTGATTCTTTTTGAAAGCTCGGGTATTCCTTCGGAAGGGATGGTCAGGATCTAAGAACCGATGATGAGAATCAAATCAGGAACTTTTGCCACCATATCTCAGGGTGAAAGCCTTTCCATGTTCCATGCAATACGGGCACACCAATCTACCATGTGTCCCCCAACCAGAGAGCATGCCATATGCAGGAAAATCATTGATAGTCCACATAAGTGACACCCTCATCATAAAGTTTCGCTTCTTTGAGACGTCGTACGTCAACACACCATCCCACATCTTCTTCATATCATCGATCAGATGTTACAAATATACATTTATCCCGGCCTTCGGATTAGATGGTCCCAGAATGAGACAAGTCAGAAACATGTACGGTTTTGACATGCACATCTCGGGAGGAAGATTGTACGGTGTAACAATCACTGACCAACATGAATACGACGAGGCTGACACCTTAACGTACAGGGTAAAACCATCTGAACACAACCCAAGTCTTACATTGCGAGGATCTGCTGCAAAATCAGGATGTACCCGATCGAAGTGCTTCCATGCATCACTATCAGAAGGGTGGCATATAAGGCCCGTATTTCTCCTATTTTCATTATGCCACCTCTTCTGTCCCGCAGTTTGCGGTGATGCAAACAGTCTCTGCAACGTTGGAATTATTGGCAGATAGAACATTGAATTCGCAGGAACTGGTTTGTTCTTACTACGGTCACTGCTTTGAACGCGGTACCTGGGTGTCTGACAAAATTTACATTCTTCCAACATGTTGTCATTTGTACCCGAAGCACTATCATAATATAGCATGCTCCCGTTCGGACAACAATCTATTCTTTTAGCCCCCAACCCTAGTTTCGACACCAACCGCTTCGCATCATAATAATTTTTTGGTAACAAGTCTTTGAATGGTGTCACATCTTGAAGCATTTTACAAAAAAAACTCCAAACACTGCTCGGGCACATTCCAATTGGACTTGCAAGCTAGAAGCCTGACACAAATTGATAACTTTGAATCCGACGCCCCTTCAAACAATGGCTTATTTGTCTCTAACAATAGATTGTGGAATCTTTGCGCTGATTAATTAGGAGGCTCTTCCATATCATCAGACTCATCCACCTCGAAGTTCCCATGTTGCCCAAGACAATCATCCACCATCATATGCATTGACTGGAGTTGTTCGACATAGTCGTCATGTAAGCCACTGCCAGATGCACCCATGTGAAGATCGTCACCACCGACATCATTCAGATTAATATCCGGCAACTCCTCACCATGATCAGTCCATATCCAATAATTAGTCTTGAACCCACGTTGATATAGGTGTAACTTCACGTCATCATCACTCAAAACTGTCATACAATTGCACTTTATGCACGGACATTGAATCCCCCGCTCTTCTGCATAATCAGAATGTTGTTTGGCTTTCGATATAAACTCCTCAACTCCAACTACAGATGATTGTTTTAGAAGTCGTCTCCCAGACTCGTTCCTATCATACACCCAACTACGGCTCTGGAGATAATATTTCATCCTTCTGCATATCCAGATAAATTGACGTATTTTTAAACATGATACTACTATAACCTCGAATCGCTCCCTTTCCTTCAAAGGTGTGGCCCTATCCCATTCGAGGAAAAACATTTTCACCACTGTATTATACTAGTTACTCATCGCTTCTCATGTCTTATAGTTGACGAAATTTCGGCAGCATTTCCCATTGGTCTCCAAATACACGACTTGATCGCGGTAAGATACCACAATCAAGCATGGACCCGGAGAACAAAATGAAATGTTTCGACCCGAAATTTCATCAACTATATGACAGATGAGAATCAACGAGTGATTAGTATATCAGTACAGAAAAAGTTTTTTCTCAAACTGTCCCAATTGGACAATTCAAGATTCAATAAAATGAGTGATACCATAAATATGAGTACACATGCTCAATAATATTGTACCTTGAATGGGAAGCTACGGTTTTTCTCAATTACGTATTAATTATATATACTTTAAGATAAAATAAAACTTTAAGTAACACAGATAATTTGTGTAAATTTTAATAACAACAACAAACTATATAACACATAATTAAGCAACCAGCATAAACATATATCAGCCCATAATCATTTGTCTAACTTTTTATTAAATCATTTATTTTTTCAATTTAATTTAATTAATAAAACATTTTATTCATTTAGTAAAGTAATTATGTTAATTTATATACCAGACTTTTAAAATCTAAAATTTATTTTAAATTCTATTATTAGTATATTAGTTAATTGCTTGCTAGCTTGAAAGTAGTTATTAGGAAATTATTTATTTTAATAGATTTTTATTCTTCCCACTTATTTCGTAACTTGACTATTTAAAGTCCTACGAGCTGAATCTTCAAAATTATTATCAGTATATTAGTTAATTACTTAAATATTAAGATTTTTAATTATATATTATTGTTTCAATTTTAATCATTAACTATATGATTTTTTTTGTCGCAAAAATGTTTAGTATTTTTTTTCATAATATTGTTTATTTATTATTTGCTTGTTAGTGTTTTATTTTATTTAATTAAATAAATATTATTTAATTTTAACAATATTATTATTCAATTTTCGAAAGTCACTCGTTGAAGTCTGGCGCGGATGATCCATACGTGTCCCGCATAACACATCGACGAGTCGTGGAGTAATCATTTTAAAAGGCGTAAACATTTTACCTAAATTAAGTATTAATTTAAGCTTTGTAAAAAAAATGTATTAATTTAAGTTTTATATGACATCAAAAGCTAAAGGTTGTAACAAAAAAAAAAGAAGCTAAAGGTGAATTTTACGCTACCATAAAGCAGCATTGAGTGACATATATTTCTAACCACAATCAAATTCTAAATAAAAAAGCAGAAATAAATCAATACCAAAATTTAATTACACTCCAAACAACAAATAGATAACAATTTACTAAATTGATCCATCATAACAACCCAACACACTTAACAATTTACAACATAACAATACAATACACCAAATTACACTCCAACAAAATTGTCCAACACACTTTAAAAAAATTTGATCCAACATAACAATCTAGCACATTTTATTATTGTCCTAACAATTTACGACATCCTAATTAACAACCATCCATTCAACATTTAATTAATTAACAGAAAAAATTAAAAAAATAAATTGGAAACTCACCTGAAACAGCCGTACCGGTGGCTGGTGCTCCAAACAGGTGGTGGTTCTCTAGAGAAGACAAAGATTGAGTTACTAGCTATAATGCACAAATAGAGAGAAGAAAGTTGGAGGAGAAGGTGGCTTACCTGAACGTGGTGGCGTGCGACGGCGCAGGAGGTGACACACGCGACGGTTTCTGGTGGTAGTCGGGCGGCGGTCTTTGGTGACGGTCCCGCGACGGTCTTTGTCTGTTGGCGGCTAGGATGAGGGCGGTGATGGAGAAGAAAGAAGGAAAAGATAAAGGAAAGAGTGGGAGAAAGGAAGAAGAAGAGGAAGGGGGAAGGAATGGTGGCTCAAGGTAGGGGCGGCTGGCTGGAGGGGAGACGGAGGGGTGGGTGGTCGCTGGTAAGGAGAGGGAGAAGAGACTTGGGAGGACGAAAATGGAATGAAATGGGGAGAGGGGGAACCGATTTATTAAAGATGAAAGAGGTTACCGACGGACCTGACCGTCGGTAACCAGCGACGAATTCAAATTACCGACGGCGGGATCCTTGTTTCCGATAAATGTCCCAAATCTGACCCGCCCACCACCGACGGAAATTTCCATTGGTACCTTGTTTCCCGCCCAATCGAGATGCCTTTCCGACGGAATATTCCGTCGATAAATTACCGACGAAAATTTTCGTCGGTACCCTCTTTCCCACCCAAATATCGAGACGCATTTCCGATGGAATATCCCGTCAGTAAATTACAGACAGAAATTTACGTCGGTAAACCCTTTTTCGAGACACCGTTCCGACGGAAGATTCCGTCGGTAATTTACCGATGGAATATTCCGTCGGTAATCTTTCCCGCCATGTTTTCGCGCCAATTTATCGATGGACGTAACGATGGAATGCCCGTTGCTAACGTTTCTGACGGCATTTCCGTCGGAAAAGTCCATTTTTTTTGCAATTCCGGATTTCCGACGGAGTTTTCCGTCTGTAATGATAAAATTTTCGTCGGAAAAAAGTCCGTCGGTAAATGGCCGTCGGTAAATCCATGTTTTCTTGTAGTGACCACCTTTTCCACATACTTTACAGTAAGTGTTGGACGAGCTCAGTTTAGTTTTAACATGTTGTGTTTGAGCTTTTGAGGTTCTATTATGCATATGTGGTTTTGACTTTTTATAAGATGCTTCATGCTTTTCTTTGTCATAACCAAGTCCAGACTTATCATGCGGGGACATAGAATACCTTAACATTAAACTTAGTTTATCTGAGCCACCTACAAACTTAGATAGAGTGTCTGTTAGGTATGTCACATCTTGTTTCAGTTTTCTAACTTCACAAGAAACAGTTGACTCACACTTGAGTTTGTCAGTTGGACTGACATTCTCTGATTTTAGTTTGTCATTTTCATTTACAAGACTTAGTTTCTCCATGCAAACCCTATCAAATTCTTTAGATAGTTTTGAAAATTTCTTTTCGAGACTTCTATATTCATGAGACAAAATTGATGAGCTGTGCAGTAATTCATCAAATGCATCTTGAAGAAATGAGGGGTTAGAATCCATTACCTCAGCACCAGTGTATTCACTATCTGATGATGTACAAGCCATGAGACAGATATTTGCCTCTTCCTCTGCTTCATTTTCTTCATCAGATGAAGATAGATCCAGATCCTCCCAAGTAGCCATCAAGACCTTCTTCTTTTTGAAGAACTTCTTTTTGTCTTTCAGATCCGGGCAGTCAGCTTTGAAATGACCAGGCTTTTTGCACTTGAAGCACAAAGGTGGACCTTTTTCCTTGGAGTCTGATTTGTCCTTGAGCAACTTTTTGTTGAACTGCTTCATTCTGAAACCACCTTTCTTTCTCCACATATGTTGAATCTTTATGGAGATGAAAGACAGTTCATCCTCCTCAGATCCTTCATCACCATCCGGAAAGTGGTCTGCTTCATCAGAGGATTCCTCAGCTTTAAGAACTTTGGAAGAGCTAGCCTTCTTTGCCTTTAGGGCAACATATTTTCCTTTTCTGGAACTTTATTCTTCATTGAGTTCAAGCTCATGAACTTTTAAGGATCCAAGAAGTTCCTCCAAAGTGAGAGTATTGAGGTTCTTTGCTTCCTGAATAGCAGTGACCTTAGGTCTCCACTGTTTATGTAAGCTCCTCAAAATTTTTCTGATATTATCTCTATCCTCGTAGGTTTTTCCAAGAGATCTAAGACTGTTGGTGATGGTTTGGAATCTTCCAAACATTTGATCTATAGTTTCATGTTCAACCATTTTAAATAATTCATACCGATGAACCACATGCTTATCTTTGACTCCTTGACTCGAGATGACCATTCATGAGCTAGGGCAAGAGTATCCCCTATTTCCTTAGCAGTGTTACACCTATGGACTTTATCATACTCAGATCTGGTGATAGCACACATCAAATAGTGCTTAGCTTTCAGATTGAGTTGATCTTGAGTTTTCTGCTCTTGAGTCCACTGAGCTCTAGGAATAGCAGCTCTAGCATCCCCTCTTGGCTTAGTGCAGCCAGTTTCAATCAGCTCCCAGATGTCCACATTTTGTGCATCAAGAAAAGCCATCATTCTCTTTTTCCAGTAGTCATAATCACTACCATCAAAGAGAGGATGTCTGTTGATTACTTGTCCTTCTGTATCCATGCTTGTTGGATCGTACTCCCTCAGCACTTGTTAGATGCTCAACCCTTTCGAGGCTGAGCTCTAATACCAACAAAAATTGACACAGGGAAATACAAGAATGGGGGGTTGAATTGTGTTTGTTAACAGTTTTTCGAAAAAACCCTTTTTCAAACACTTTTACAAGCAAACAAATATAGACAACACATAAACAGAAAAACGTTTTTAAAGAGTTAACAGACTCAGATTCAAAACCCCACAGTTAGTATAACCAAAAATTGTAAAAGATAAGGGTTAGAAGAATCACACAAATGTTTTATCCTGGTTCACTCTTTTCCAACCAAGAGCTACGTCCAGTCCCTTCTACCTGAAGGTTTTATCCTCTATTCTCCAAATAGATTACAAGTATGCAACACCTTTTCAGGCTACAAGTATTCTTTCTCTACCAAGCCTCTTCAGGCTCTAACTCTAACTACGAGATTAACATATTTGATCAAAGAACTCACTATGTGTGAGAATATGAAAGTTTAAGATCAACAAGGTTTACAAGTAAACTTGTTTTACAATTTCACAAGAGTTTTTGCACTATAATATCAGAGCTTGTATATATTCTTCTTGAAGTTCTTCAAGTGTGTATATATATATATATATATATATATATATATATATATGAAGTGCTTCTCTGTCTTGATCTTCTTCAACGGTCTTCAAATTATTTCCATTTAGATATAGCATTAAATGCTTGGATACGTTGAGACTGATAACTTGATATGCTTCTTGGAGAAGTGCTTTTGTTTATCATAGGAATGCTCAAAGTAGAGCTGTCACTTCTCTATTGTACCAAAAGTTGCTTTCTGACTTTCCTTCTTTGTACTTGACTTGTTCTTTACAACAATATAATTGACAGAGTACAAAGGTTTATGGTTTCAATGGTACTATGTTATTTTATCCAAGAGACAAAGAGTTTGACAATAGAAGCAGAAAGGGTAAAAAGACATATATTCTTTCAATTAAATAAGCAATCATTTGAAATAAATACATTTAAGCTTAGACAGGTTCACGTTTTAAAACTACTGGAAGCGCAGGTCTTTGGACGTGCAAAATTAACTTATCAGTGAGACAGGCTCGTCTACTGATAATACGTCTAGAGACTTTTGTCTAGTTCCAAGAATTGGACTAGCTATACTCAAGAGCTTGTCTAGTGACGTGGCGTCTAGTGAGACTACTCGTCTATCAAGTCTTTGGACTTGTTATATTTAATTGTCTCGTCTACTTGATTTTTTTTTTAGACTTAATAACTCGTCTACCTTAACCAATTTTTAAGATCTCATCTAATAGAAAATTAATAGACTTAAATTTTACCAAGAGTTAAGACTCTTTTAGAGGATCAAAATAGAAATTGATAGATTACATACTTAGTTTAAGTTTTTTTTGACTAGTGAGAACAAGCCAGATGAACGATGCATCGTATGGATTCATTGCCATTTGGCAATGCCAGCCTCATCCACCATACATAAGGACAATCCATCCATCCACAACAAAGTGCACACGTAGGCGTGTTTTGGAATTGGTGCGTCCAAGTGCAGCAAAGAACAAACAAATTTTCAGTTTTGAAGTAACAAAGGAACACGACACAACTCAACAAGATCCTCCTTCTTCTTCTTCTTCTTCTTCGTTTTCGATGTCGAAGTCCAACGGTGACAAAACTCTGCGAAATATTGCAGACGCATTCAGTTCCCTCGCCACCGTCGTAGCACCAGATTCCCAGAGCGGCGCGGAGGTGAAGGTGGAGGTTGCTCCCTTCTCTCACGCCTGCTCACTCGTCTCTCCACTCTTCGGTTGCTTGGGCATCGCCTTCAAGTTCGCTGAGATGGATTACGTTGCCAAGGTATTCATTCATTCAACTCTTTGTTTTCTAAATGGGTTTATTAAACTTTATTCTAATAGAAGGGTAATGCAAAGTTTGGTTTTTAATTTATTTGCTGTTTCCAGACTAATATAAATGCTCAAGTGGGGAATTTTACCTTTTTTTCGTGAACAACTATTGATTTGTTTTTTTTTTTTTTGGGTTTGGGGGGGTACCTCGTGTTTATTGAGAAAACAATACGATCTTTTGGAGTAGTGCTGATCATTTGTGTTATATAGAATCTCAACATTGGAAACTTTGTCCTTAGTGTATGTTTTATGGAATTGTTATCATGATTTGGTTTATCTGTGTGGTATCAAGGTTTCTAGTTGATCGTTTGATGATAATTGATAATAGGTTAAGGATCTAGCAGAGGCATCCAAGTCCATTCAGACCTTGCAATCTATGATTGATCTGGATGTACTAGCTAATTCTGTCAGGAACGCGGGTAGCCATACAAGAAATCTACTAAGAGTGAAGCGTGGACTTGACATGGTTAGAGTACTCTTTGAGCAAATGCTGGTTACAGAGTATGTACATCCATCACTGTTTTACAATTTGCTTCATGCTAGTTTCCTCCCTCTATAACTTACTAACAATTTCAAGACTATGGTAATAGACACCAAATAGTGGTAATAGAGAGCAATGAAAATGAAGTGGCAATGAAAAATTGGATGGAAGCCATAGGTTCCACTTTTCATCCTTGAGTGTCAGGTAGTCAAGGTGGAAAACGGATGTTGACAATTGGTGTCATCCCTTTTGCTCGGTAACAAGATGAATGAAAAATTTCATGTTTACCACTTCATTGTTATATTTAACTTTTCTGTGCCAATGTAGAGATGTAAGCACTTGGGTAGGGAGGGAAGATAGGTGGCCTGGTAGAGTGTATAAAACCTTCAACATTTTCACACCTCAATCTTAAAGGTTGGTACTGGTGCCAATTGATATACAAACCTGTTGGGTTACCACTTTATTGTTATGATAGCATTTATTATGAAACTGAGATCGGAAAGGGAAAAATAGTAGAACAGTATGTTCATTTGTGAGTGTTCTTTGTGCTGTGTTATTTTTCCAATTTGCATTTCATTAATGGCAGGAAAAAATTGTCAAGTCTTGTGAATGCTCCAATTAGCTTCCGTTGTTACATTTATGACTAGCAACTAGTGACCACTGAGCTATTCCACTCCTCCCACTTTCACTGTTTCTGAATTCACTATAATCTAACAAGAAGCAGAAGCATTCGTCCTGGTCTGACTGCAACCAATGATCCTTCAACCAATTGGTTCAAGTTGAATCTTCTGATCAGTTTCCAGTGTTGTCAAATTGCCGCCATGGTGCTGCCATGGCGTTATGGTGTGCGGATTCTGTGCAAGCCGCCTTAGGCTGCAACGCTTAATATATCTGCCATGTTTCCACTATAGGCCGCAACACCATATTTATATGATGGATTTTTGGCTAGCCGCCATAATCTGCCATTGATAACACTGTCAGTTTCATGGTCAAACCAGTATGAACTAGAAAAAATAGCAGAAACTTAAAAATTGGAGAATATTTTCCTATAACATTTAATATACTCTGTTTTATTATTACTTCATAGATTAAGTGTCGATATTTTAAATGAGCTCAGACAAAAGGATTTCCGGCACGCGAGGGGTATTTCGTGTTTCTGTCTATCTTTTTGTTTAAAATCTGTTGATTGTAATGAGCACATATTGTAGAAAAGAAGTTAGAATCTTGCCTTAGGTGGTTTGACTATATGAGGAGGAGACCATTAGAAGGCCCATTAGGAAGAGTAGATTAGGTGGAAGATGTTGTTTGAGGTAGAAGGAGACCAAAAAACTATAGATGGAACCACTAAAAAGGATGTAGATTTAAATGAACTTTCTAAAGTGATGGTTAACAACATAACACAATGGTGGTGTTTGATCATTAATATCAATATAGCCGACCCCACCTAGTGACAAAAGACTTTAGTGTTGTATAATATTGGGGTGCTACGATAAGTGGTTTTAGAAAAATGAGTGGCTTTGTCAAACAACAACAACAACAACAACAACAAAAACCAAGCTTTATCCCACTAGGTGGGGTCGGCTACATGGATCATACGGCGCCATAATGTTCTATCATGAATCATGTTAATAGTTAAATCGTTGGCCTCTAAATCTTTCTTAATAGTTTCTCCTATAGTTTTTCTTGGCCTACCTCTGCCTCTAGCGATTGGATTGCCCTCCACCTGGTCCACTCTCCTTACTACAAAATCTAAAGGTCTCCTCCATACATGCCCAAACCACCCAAGTCGAGATTCAACCATCTTTTCTACAATAGGTGCTATCCCAACTCTCTCTCTAATGCTACCATTCCTAATCCTATCTCGTCTAGTTTTTCCGCTCATCCAGCGCAACATTCTCATCTCTGCTACATTGATTTTACTCTCGTGTTAATTTTTTACCGCTCAACATACCGTCCAATACAACATCTCCGGTCTAATAGATGTACGGTAAAATTTTCCCTTTAGCTTAAGAGGTACCTCTTTATCACACAAAAAACCCGAAGCCTTCCTCCATTTTGACCACCTTGATTGAATCCGACGGTTTACATCTCCCTCAATTTCTCCGTCATTTTGTATAATAGACGCAAGATATTTAAACCGTGTGACTTGTGGTATGTTGTGGTCTCCAACTTTCATCTCTAAGCTAGAGGTGTTTCGCCTTTTTGCTAAATTTACATTCCATATACTCCGTCTTGCTTTTACTCAAACGGAAGCCATGTGCTTCTAAAGCTTGTCTCCAAGTCTCCAACCTTCCATTTATATCCTCTCTCGACTCTCCAACTAGAACTATATCATCTGCGAAAAGCATGCATCGCGTGCTGGCTCTTGAATGTGCTCCGTAAGTACATCCAAGACCAAGGTAAAAAGATAGGGGCTTAAAGCTGACCCTTGGTATAGACCTATGGTTATTGGATTGGTCAAGAGGGGCTGTTAAAATAGTTCATTTTGGTAAGTTTTGTGTGACATTTCATTATTTTGTTTATTAAAAACTTTCAGTCTATGAAAAGTTTGCAAGCACACTATATAACATCACTGAAGTGGTCTGTAAGGAGGATGTTTACCCTCCTAACGCTTTGGAATCATCTCCCCTTAGTCTTAATGCATTTTTTCTTTTATAAAAAAATCACAGAAGTGGATGTCTCAAGCAGTTTATCACATCTTGGCCTTGTTATCTCAAAATATTTGTTTCTATCACCAGTTCACAGCTCACCATTTTCTATTGGTTTTTCTGGTTCCCGTGGTTTCAGACCAGTCTGACATTAAAGTGATCAGAAGGTCCAAGGTTTACCCTGAACTAATTGGTTAATGATCACTAGCGCTACTCCCCAGTCCAGTTTTTATGACACAGGTCAAAAAAGTGAAATGAGGAAATAATATAATGAAATGTTCGTTAATAATGATGACTTCCACTACCTTCAATTTTTTGCTTTTAAGAAATCGTACTTTTGGCAATGTATATCAAATTTAAGATTTCAGTACAACACATAATAGGCATTAATTTGTATTACAGGAATAAGAACACATAAATGTTGTAAAAGGGTCTGTGTAATTTCATTAAACCTCAAGAGAGGTCAATTTAATCTTCCCAATTAAAATAAGTGAAAACTTTGGCATTTGATCATGCCTTGAAGGAGGTTGTAAGAGCAATATTGTAACTGCACTGTAAAGTCAAACCCATTTCGTCATTTCATATGCTTTTGTAATGTAACAATAAATTGTAGAGGAGGCAATTGCATTATTAAAAACTGAGATGGAGGTTGTCATTTGGTCGAATGTCAGGGAAGTTATCATACTTTTGGCTTTTCTAGTGAAGGTACTTTTTTAGTTAAATAAAAGAAGCTTTGAGATTTGGCTTCTAGAATTTTTCTGGAAAATTTGCTACGAGTTTTCAGAAAATTTTCCAAATTAAAGGCACCCTAACATATCCAAAAATACGTTCTTTCACAGCAAAAAAGTACTTGCCTTAAGCAGAATTGATTATCTCCATAGATTAAACTCTTAATCTTTGTGCAAACTAAGGTGGGCTACATATGTCGGTACATATTTAAATTAACAAACAGTTGTTTCCTTCTTTCATATTCCAGTGGCAGTGACTCGGGGAAATGAGAGGATTGTGCAGGATTTTCTTTGGTCAGGGGCAGGTGACTCTAATAAAGACCACCTTGTTAGTTGGGAGGTTTGTTCTAGACCAAAAAATGAGGGGGATTGGGTGCAGGCAATCTGGTGTCTAAGAATATTGTCTTGACAGCTAAGTGGATTTAGCATTATCCTCTCCAGTTTTCTTCTTTTTTGCACCATGTTATTTGAAGTATGGTTTGAATCTGAATAGGTGGGATACTAATTCTGCGGGTAGAGCTAATCATGATAGTCCCTGGAAGTTTATTTCTCAGGGTCTATCTTCTTTTTCATGTCTTTTATCTTTGTTTTTGGGCGATGGGTCTCGTGTCAACTTTGGGAAGATATTTGGGTTGATAATATGCTTCTCTCTAAGACTTCCTCAAGGAAGGCTCTTTCGACTTTCATCTTTACATTATGCACTTGTTTGTCAATTTTACTCTGCTTTTTCTTCTACGCCCGCTGGAATTTTCGTTTTTCACGAATTCGCATGATAAAGAGGTTAATGAATTAGAGTCTCTTCTGATTTTGTTAGAATCTAATCATCTTTCCTCTAATCTTAATAAAAGAATTTGGTCTCTTGATTCTTTGGGTATTTTCTCCTTTAAATCTCATTTTCAATACTCTATTCATTCTCCTAATAGAGGCAGATCCTTCTTGGCAAAACCATATAGAAATCTAAATCTCCCTCTAAGGTCAAAAACTTTTCCTAGAATGCTATTCTTAACAGGATTAACACTAATGACTTGCTTGGGATTTAAGGAGAATATTTGGTTTGCCCTAGGGATTTGCATCAGTTTCTCCTTATTAAGTTTAGAGGGTTTGGATCTTGGAGGGAAGCTATGATTTTTTTGGTTGTGTTTTATTTTTGCTGTTCTGTGATGCTTATGGCTGGAAAGGAATGCTAGAATATTCAACGGACTTCCTTTGGTATAGAGTTGTTTTTGGAACACCATCTTTAGAGATTGGTATGCTTTGTTATATAATTCAATCTCATAGTTTTTTTGGTTTTTGCTGTTTCTCATGAGGATGACTTATCCTCTTTATTTGTATTCTCCTCTTCCCTAGTAAATTTTCTTTTTCTATCAAAAAAAGAAAAGAAAAAAAAAACCAAATAGTTGTTTCCTATTTTTAAGAGGCGTAGCAAATGCATCTATGAAAAAGAACCACATGTTGTCACCCCTAATGGTAAATGAGCTAAGTTCCTGTATATCGTTTGGCAGGGGAAATTCCCTTAGAGATCCAGCTTCAAAGGCTTACGAACAGGCATTGGCACCTTATCATGGTTGGGCTATCAGGAAGGCTGTTTCTGCTGGGATGTATGCCCTGCCTTCAAAGGAACAACTTTTGAAGAGACTCAATGAGGATGGTAAGTGTAGAACTTAGTTTTATTTCGGGTTTATGGAAATTTAAATCTTGAAAAGTACTTGAAAATGTAGTTGGTTCTAGTGCTTGAACTGGGGTGGGGGATGATTTATGTGAAATCTATTTACAGTTAATTAGCAATGGTTAATTCTTATATCTTTCTTTTGTACCTTTTCTAACATGTCTCAGCTCAGGTTTAGCCTTACATTATGTTTGTATGTTTTTTCAATTTTTATTAATGGAATGGAATCGAACAAGTGGGACTGGGATGGAAATGGAAAGTTTGGGGCATACCAGTCTTAATCTGCCTCCACATTTTGATGTCTTCCTGTTAATGCACTCAGAAAAAAATGCTTTTCCTGTTAAGATCCCAAGTTTTCCCTCTAGCCGTGCATGCATGTTCTTTACAGCTCGAGGAAGTGTAAAAGCTAAATGATATGAATTCTATCTTTCATGTAGTTAAACATTTAAACTAGTGCAATTTCTTTTCTTGTGATTATTCTTTTTACCATTCTTGCTCAAGTGTTAAATCAAGACAGTGCAGAAAAATGGGAGTAGGGAAAGTTGTTGTCAAAGACTACGTTCTTCAAATCTTGTCTAGTAAATCTATGCATTTATGATGCTCATTTTTCTTTTCCTTTTTTCCTTTTGTTGGCATCTTTTGCTTCTTCAGAGGCGACAGCAAAAGTCCACATGCAAAATTATGCTTCGGCATCTGCAACTGTCATCCAATACATTGACAAACTCTTTGTTTCAAGAGAATTGGGAATAGATTGGTGAACCTTGGATTGTATTCAGATTATACAATGTAATTCGCTATTATGAAGTATATGAGATAATTAATGTATTTATAATTTCTGATTATTCATTTGTTATAAAAATTCTCCATATTACTATAGATTTAGTGCTAATTTGCTGGGTATTAAGATGATTATTGATGCTATGTGATATGTATTGCTGTTTCATGCAGTCCTTGAAGGATTACATATATATATATATATATTTATATATATATATATATATATATATATATATATTCTTGCATATTGTTCCTGAAACGGCAATTAAGGTGGGGGACCACATGGGACTTTAAAGGACAAAAACAACTGCCATAAACATTTGTTACATTTTATATGTGGGAGACTTTGCAACTAGCGCGGAAAATTAGTCCCGTTTGGAAAGTGTTTTTAAAATTAGCGTATAGCGTTTTTTTTACTAGCGTATAGTTTTTTTTCCAGATGCTACTTGAATTAGCGTTTGAGCTTATATCGTATAGCGTATATATTTTTCTTCCATTTTTATCCTTACTATCTTAATTAAATTCCTTACTTATCATTCACTAACAAAATAAAATATCAATAGAAATCATTCTAATTTTTATAATCCCTAATCAGTTCTCTTTTATGGCAGCCCTCTCCATATTAAAAAAAATTAGAATTGTTTTTATTATTCCATATTATTTTTAAAAAATAACTAAAACTAAATAAATATTAAAATTAAAAATTAATATTTTAATCTTTGAAATGATAAATAATCTAAAATAAATTAAAGTGTTAAAATTGATAATTATTTTAAAATAAATAATACATATATATATATATATATATATATATATATATATATATATATACAATTTATATAAAAAAGCATGCAAACATGTCTTTTTATATAATTTTACATTAATCAGTTAGTCCAACCGTTAGTTTTACCAAATACTTCAAATCCAATCCGCTAGCTTATTCGTTAGCTTATTCGCTATCTCTTAATTTTTAACAAACAGAGCCTACAAAGGTTTCAATAGACAATAACATTTTCCTTAACTGAAGTAAATAAATAAAAAAAAAAAACTAAAAGGATTCAGTTGAGACTAGTGCTCATCGATAAGGAAAGGGACTACCGGACTAGAGAGTGGTTTGCTTCTAAACTAACTGAAATTCTAGATTTTTGCAATTAATACAAGAAACTGCACATCAATGATCAATGGACGTTTTTACACACCAAAACCGACCAGTCATGCAATGTGCCGAAGGTACTGCAGTGGCAACCACCGAATCATATTACAAAATTGGCAATACTCTTTGATACACTAGAATGCGGTTTGTCACTTCCTGAAATTGTGATCTTAAAAATCATTGCATTGCGGAATACTATATTAAGAAATGGAACACCAGTAATTAGTTTATGGGTCGTGCTATGGTTAATGAAACCAAAATAAATAAAAGTTTATTAAAAAACTAATTCAACACTCTTTAAAATATGAAATATACCACGTTTCAATATAAATTTTTTTTTTATCCTTAACCAGTACTCGTTCTCCTTTGTTTATTTTGTTGCAACCTTGAAAAAAGATAATTGTTGGGAGTAGGGCTGTTTACATGAGGGAATGGGACTTGTTTAGTTTGACTTTAACTTTGGGACATGTTTAGTTTGACTTGAACTTAATTAGATGGTTTGACCAAATCGCTTCAAACCTAATTAGGTTATTAGCAAGTAAAATAAATTTAAATATTATTGATAGATAGTCATAAAATTATAGAAGTATGAAACTCAAATTAAGAGGTATCTCTTATAACTAAATAATAGTAATATAAATATATTACCATATTGTACAAAAGTTATTAATTTAAATCAGGAGTTTTATTATTTATAACTAATTGTAAAAAAGTAAAATTTAAAATAATATATAATACCAGTTTGGATTGGGACAATCTAAGGTACAATTTGACTCTAACTCGAAAACACATGGGGTCTAATTTTTTTAACTCAAAAATTTATCAACAAGCTTCGAATAAGGATGGATTGATGAGATAAGACAATTTGTATCATGAACAACCCTAGTTGAGAGGGACCTCTAGTCATCTCGAGGACATAATCTCATAGTAACAATTGTCGGATACCTAATAAAAAATCAAGGAAATGTTTATAATAAAAATTGAGATGATCTTTTAATATTTTTTTATTTGGTAAAATTGATTTATTTTCATATACAAAGGTTAATTTACAAAAACTTAAACAATTTTGTTTAATTTTAATTAATTTTTTTGTCCAATAAGAGACTCATATTAGACTTTACAAGGAGGAGAGAAAGAGGAGAAAAGAGAAAGAGAAAGGGCTATAAGCTTGTAGCACATTGTGGAGATTTGAAATTTTTTAATCTACATAATCACAATTCATATCTCGCAGCTTAATCATGTGAGTTGATTCAAATGAATGGATTTTTCTTTTTTTAATTTATATAAGTTTGGTTTAATTTCACACACTCCTACCTAACCTTACACTTTATTTTCTATCATGAATATGGTTTCTACAAGTGTAAAAAAAAAAAGGTGTGATTTGATAAGAATTTGACAAGAAAAAAAAATACAATTCATTCATAAAGGAACAAACAAAGAGGCAAACAAATTAACAAAAAAAAAAATAGAGGGGCAAATAATGTGAAGTGTATCTGTTAAAATACATGATCTTATCTTATCTTATCTTAGAGTACATCTTATCTTATATACGAGTATCTTGAATTATCTCATAGGATTAGGTTGTTATCAGTTAGTTATTATGATAATTAGTTTCTCTTTTCAATTAGGATTAGGAGTCTTGTATCCCTATAAATAGGGGTTAGTGCTTAAGCTTTTTGTACTGTAATATCATAATCAATCATAATCATATTTTTGAGTTTTCATTCTTTTTCTTCTCTTTATCTATCTAAACCCATAACTTCAACATGGTATCAGAGAGGTACCATCCTCTGTGACCTATCTCGTCACTATTCCGCTGCTGAGTTCCATTAAGTATGAAGGAACTCCAATCATCTTCTTAGCCGCACAAAAAAAAATTGTCATTTTTCTCTCCCCGTGTGTTTTCCTTTTCCGGTAACCTGAAGGAGGAGGATACCATCCTTCGTCTTTCCGACCCTTGTTTTTGTCGCGTCAGTCGCTGTTCGCTGCAGTCGTTTCAGCCGCTGACCCCATCACTTGACTCGTCGGCCGCCAATCTGTCCAAACCGCACCGTCGTTCGCCTCCCGACGCGCCGAACTCGCCGGCCTATGCAATTTTCGGATCTGTTCTCACCTCCCTCTATGGACCACTTTTCAGCAACTACCTTGATGTGTTTGGTTCCCTTAGGTTATGTTTTGCTGTGTTCGAAAGCTCAAATATTTGGTCTACTATTTGCTTCTCCAGTGTTTGTTATGCAATTCTTATCCACTGATGGATTATACTAGCGGCTTCTCTTCCCACTGACGATCACTATTCCGGTCGTAACTTCTTTCCCACTGATTGATCATACCAGTGACACCTTCTCTTATCCATTGATGGATCATACCAGTGGCTTCTCTTCCCATGGACGATCATTCCGGTGGCGACTCCTTTCCCACTGATGGATCATACCAGTGACTCCTTCTCTTATCCACTGATGGATCGTACCAATGGCTTCTCTTCCCATCGACGATCATTCCGGTGGCGACTCCTTTCCCACTAATGGATCATACCAGTGACTCCTTCTCTTATCCACTGATGGATCATACCAGTGGTTTCTCTTCCCACCGACGCTCATTCCGGTGGTGACTCTTTTCCTACGAATGAATTATATTAGTGGTGACTTCTATTTCTGTCAACGATTGACTTTTGTTGGTTATAACTCATACTAGTCATCACGATCGTTTGTCCCAGATGTACTAGCCTCATCTCAGTCCCGGAAGTAGTGTCTACATGAATTTCAATTTTAAATAATTTGGGACTCCGATATTGTTGTTGAAGCTTCTAAATGCAATTTTGAGAAGTTCGGACCTTGCCGCTAGATTTCTTGCCAATAAATTTCTGTCAGGCTGATGATCATTCCAGCTATCTTGCTAAGTTATATTTCCAGCAACTCTCTCCAACCTCTCCAACATACTTTCCCACTTAAGTTGGCCGTTTCGGTAGTCCCGTCGTCTGACCATCGTCAAGATTGAGACGTCGGCACTAGTCATAGAAAACTTCATGACCTATCCTACACTTAAGTTGGTTGTTTCAGGCTAAGGATAACGTTTGACCAAATATCATTTCAGTTTGGTTTGATTGATGTTCATAAAAATCAGCAATTATTTCTATAGTTGGTTGATTGGTGGTTTGTTCTTGGGTACAAACATTATTGATTGACCGTTCTTGTATTTCTTGGTTTATTCAAGATATCTTTATGGGTTTGGTTAGTTTTGGTTGTAAATTTTCTTTTTCAAATGATATATTTATAACAAACTTAAAATTTAGCAAGCTTTAACTTGAGAGGAGTATTAGAATACATGATTTTATCTTCTTAGTAATAGTCCGTTATTATCATAAGTAGTTCTTTATGTAAAGCCATAACTCCGACTGTATCTACTGTCTACTTCTTTGTTGGCTCCCTCCTCCCACTACGGTTATAGTGTAGAGAGCTCCATTCAACTCTTGTTATTGCATCTTTCCCCTTCAAATCCCTAATTCACTTCGAATTCAAATTAACACCAAACAAAATAAACAATTTCATTTCATTTCACCTCACTCTTCCCATCCCAATGGAGGATTCCGAGGGAGTCCTCAGCTTCGATTTCGAGGGCGGCCTCGACGCCCCTCCCCCCGCCGCCGCCGCCACAACAACCGTATCCGCCGCCGCCTCTAGTGGACCTCTCGTCCAACACGATTCTTCAGCGGCCGCTTCCGCCATGACCAACGGTGTCGCCGCGGGATCAACCGTCCATCCCGCCGCCGACCACGCCGCCGGCAACGTATCGGGGCGGCGGAGCTTCAGGCAGACGGTGTGCCGGCACTGGCTTCGAAGCCTGTGCATGAAAGGGGACGCGTGCGGGTTCCTGCACCAATACGACAAGGCACGGATGCCGGTGTGCCGGTTCTTCCGGCTCTATGGAGAGTGCCGCGAACAGGATTGCGTGTATAAGCACACCAATGAAGATATCAAGGAGTGTAACATGTATGATTCTGTCTCTGATTGATTCTTAACCTTTTCGTTTTGTTGTTGTCGTTGTTGTGTGATTGAAGGTTGTTTTTTTGTTTGTTTGATTGTGAATTTTCAGTCACTGGTGTCAGGGTTAACAATTACCAGTTATGGGATGAACGGTTACATGCTTGTCTGGCATGGATTTTCCCCCCTCTCTACATGTTTAGGCTACCCCATGATTTGTTAAAACTTTTAGAATAATGTTTCTCAGATTCTGTACAGAATTAAAAATTGCTTGTTATATACATACAGTAGGACCATTTGATTATATGAAATGATGACAAAATATTGGATGTTAGATCAGATTGTATTTTGCTTCAGTTCTGAGTTTTTGTTTTTCTTGGTTAATAAATAGTTATATTATAGTGATGGTATTATGGTAATGGGGCTTCAAGTGCATGCAACTTATGTGTGAAGAAAGGATTTCAGGGTATAGATGGAGGAGAAGGGAGGGGAGGGAATTTTGTTTCTTTGTTTTAAGTAAAGGTTCCCCTTATCGACAGACCAGCCAGAGGCCATATCTCATATCATGAAGTATAAGCTACAATACTCATTAATAAATATCAATGTACAAAAAAAAATGTTGACCATCACCATTCTCTATTCAATGAGGAGGGTAATGCTATTGATACTCAAAATTGCCTATTCACTCTCTGTCAACCAATCATAATTTTAGTTTTTTGTTTTACCAAATTATGATTGGTTAATAGGAGTGTGAATAGCCACACGGGAGTGCCAATAGTCTCACCCTCAAGTAGGATTCACTTAATTTTTGAGAAAAAACACTAGTTATCATGTTGTAATTGGATCTTCAAATTCAAACCAGATTATAGTCTCAGGAAAGTGTCTTTCCTTTCCTTCTAGTTCTCCATATATTATTGATTGTTTGATAAAAATGATTTTGGTCAACAAAGAAACAGGGAAGTAGGAATTTATGATGGTGATTCATGTAAAGATGATAGAAGTTATTTAATAACCTTAGACATGTAGAGTTGTGTGTGTGCGTGCGTGCATTTGGTACATGGGAGGTGCGAGCACTTGAGTAAGGGAGGGGATGGTAGTTTGTGGAGGATCAAACCTCTGACATGGTCATGGCACTCCAATCTTAAAGATTGGGGTCGGTGCAAATTGAGCTACAACATCGTTGGTGAGTTATGTAATGTCATTATTTAATTAGAGCTAAGTTGTTATCTTTGTCCATAATTGATGAATCAAAAGTTTGTTTTCACTTCTCTTTGATAGATCATAAGTTGAGGCTGAGTTCTCACCATGGTATATGAAAGGCGTTGATTGATATTATAAATGACAGATTTCTATTAGTTTAGACTGATCAATAGAGTCCTGGAAAATGGTTACTGTGCAAGAGATCAAATGTTCTGGATATTTGTTCCTTTTCCTTGTTCAAACATATTTATACTAGTTTGACTTTCGTTTCGTTATGCATTCCATTCTAGCTGCTTTGACTGTTTGTGAATGATCTCTTTGGCATATTTTATGAGTCAGTGGGTTTGCCCAAAACAGTTGGAGGATCTTCATGACTTATTTCATGAGTTTTGAGAGAAGAAAGGTGGTTTAGATTCTGTGGAGTTGTGCACAATGTTTGTGATGGTTTTGACTTTGGTTTACTTCACTGGAGGGAAATTAATTTTTGCAAAATGGTTTCTGCCTTGCATTATTTCTTGGTGTCATTATGATGTTTGAGTAATGAAGTTTTACAGGGAGCTTCTTTGATGGATATTCAAAAGGAATGGAAGGATTTATTTGTTTGATGTGGTTTGGATTATGTATCTGTCCTCCTTTTCTCTTTTCAGTGTTTTCTAGGGGGATGTGCTATCTGCTGTTGTATTCATTTAATTATTTTTTTGCCTCACTCTTCTATTAACAGTTTTCCTCTTTTATCAAAGAAAAATGTTTGCATTTTGTGTCTGATTAGTTCTATTTGTCTGGCATTAACTTCTTTGCTTAAGATAAGATTATCAACTTGTATGCAAATGATTTTAATATTTTAATATTTCTGCACGTGCAGGTACAAGTTAGGATTTTGTCCCAATGGGCCTGATTGCCGATATAGACATGCAAAATCTCCCGGACCTCCACCTCCTATTGAAGAGGTCCTTCAAAAGATCCAGCATTTGTATTCATACAATTATAATGCCTCGAACAAATTTTTCCAACAAAGGGGTTCTAGCTATAATCAACAAGTTGAAAAATCTCAGTTTCCTCAAGGAGTTAATTCTACAAACCAAGGTGTGGCTGCAAAACCATTAGCAGCAGAGTCAGGCAACGCCCAGCAGCAGCAGCAGCAGCAGCAGCAAGTTCAACAGTCTCAGCAGCTGGTCAGCCAGAGCCAAATGCAAAATCCTGCGAATGGCCAGCCCAATCAAGCCAATAGAACTGCAACCCCTTTACCTCAAGGAATATCTAGGTCTGTTCAGAGTCTCGTAGTTTTCAATTGGGCTGGGTAAAATCTGTTATTAGCATGCTCTATACAGTTACATAAATAATATAAGCGAGGTACATATAACATTACATTTTTTTTTGTTTGGGAGATTACACCAACATTTGCCTTATGTAGTTAGTTTCTCCTAAGCTTACTGCTGTCAGCTTGGCTGTCTACGCAAGTACACATATATTTGATGCTTTACGTTATTGACTTTTATACATATCACTGTTAATTGATTTCGAGCATTTTCTATACCACTAATTGACTTTGAATCATTTAAACTTAATTGGATGGACCATACAAAGTCCTTCTGGCTTCTGTTATAAACCAAGCAAGAACAGAGAAAAGAGAGAGAAGGGAGAGAAGAATGTAGAGTGAATTTTCCTGAAATGATCTCTTAATTCTTAAATGACTAGATACAATGAATGTGCTATTTATAGAAGGTAGATGTGTAACTACCTCTAACAGAATCGACTCAAGAGTGAGTCGAGACCAGTCAGAGCATATCTACAGTAAGCTTAGCTTACTCTAACATACCCCCTTTTAAACACAAGGTGGGTTTACAACCATTACTTACATACCCCCTTTGAAACTAAGGTGGGTTTAAAAGAGCTAGATGATCTAGTACTCCTAGATTGCTTCTCAGTTCTTCAAACCTAGTCTGTGAGAGTGGTTTGATAAGAAGGTCAGCCACTTGATCAATTCCAGGTAGATGACAGACAGTGAGTGACTTGTTTAGGACCTTTTCTCTTACAAAGAAAATATCTAGCTCCATGTGCTTTGTCCTTGAGTGTAGAACGCGGGATTATGAGACAAATAAACAAGATCTCTCAGTTATCACAATACACCACTGGTATTTGGGACTTGATGTGCAGCTCCTTCAATAGTGACTGAATCCAAAGGACTTCAGCTGTGGTTGCTGCCAGCCCTTTGTACTTTACTTCCGTACTAGATCTTGCTACTAAAGGTTGTTTGCGAGACCACCAAGATACAAGATTTGGGCCAAAGTAGATGCAGGAGCCTAATGTTGACCTTCGGTCATCCAAGTCTGTCGCCCAATCTGCATCAGTGAATGCTTGAATAGAGAAGGGTGCAGCAGGTTTTAGGACTAGGCCATGAGTAATAGTACTTCTTAGGTACCTTAGGACACACTTCACTGCCTTCAAATGATCCTCTAGAGGTTGGGAAAGGTATTGACAGACCTTGCTTACACTGTAACAAATTTTTGGCCGAGTTATGGTGGCATACTGTAATGCCCCTACAATAGATTTGTACAGTGTGGGATCATTCATGTAGTTGGCTCCAAACTTAGTTAACTTGCTGTTGCTAACCATAGGAGTGGGTGACCCTTTTGCATTGCTCATGTTGGCTTTGGCAAGTAAGTCCCTGATGTACTTGGACTGAGACAAAAGAATGCCCTTATTGTGAGCCAAGTGCTTCACTTCCACCCCTAAAAAGTAGTCTAGAGTTCCAAGATGCTTGAGAGCAAAAGTGGAGTCGAGTTTTTGAATAATAGCTGAGATATGTTCAAGAGATGAGCCTGTGACTATAATGTCATCAACATAAACTAAAATGTAAGTGCAGTGGCCAACATGTGTATGAATAAAAAGAGATGGGTCACACCTACTAGTTTGAAACCCAAACTGTACAAGTGCCTTTGTCAGTTTCTCAAACCATGCTCTTGGGGCTTGTTTAAGCCCATAGATGACACGATTCAGCCTGCATACCTGAGAGGAATTGGAGCTTTTGAACCCAATAGGTTGCTCCATGTATACCTCTTCAGACAATAATCCATTTAGGAATGCATTATTAATATCCAGTTCTTGTATGGACCAGTTTGTAGGTGATTTGCTAGTGTCAAAATTACTCGATTGTGATGAGGCTTGACCACGAGGAGAGAATGTCTTCGAGTAGTCTCTTCCTAATCGCCGATGAAAATCTTTCGCAACCAGCCTGGCCTTGTACTTGTTTATAGTGCCATCCGGGTTCTCTTTGACCACTGAACACCCACTTACAACCAATGGCTTTTTTGTTAGGTGGGAGATCAACTAGTGTCCATGTGTTGTTGTGCAATAATGCATTGTATTCCTGTTGCATTGCCTCAAGCCAATGAGGAATGGTCAAGGCTTCAATAGGAGAATGAGGTTCTGCATGTGTTAGCAATAAAGTGGGAGCTAGCAAGCCAGCTTTAGACCTAGTGACCATGGGGTGGGCATTAAGAGGTACAGATGCTGAGCTAGAGGATGCACCAGACAGATGAGAGGAACCACTAGGTGTTAACCCACAATGAAGAGAAGATAAGGAGTAAGGGTCTGTATGATGAGAGGAGTGACTAGACACAGGAGGAGAAGCTTGTTTAATAGGTGTAACTAGAAAGGGAGACTGAGGAGAAAGTGTGCCTTGACTTGATGAAGGTGGTGAGGCTTGGTTAATATGAGTAGCAGATATAGGAGACTGATTTGAACCATTTGGACTTGAGGGAAACATAGGAGCAGGACCAGGACCAGGACCAGGAATGGGAGGAATAATCATGAGAGGAGTGTTACTAGGACTAGTGGGTGTTACTGAATCTGTTGGTTTGAGAACCTCTTTTGCAAATGGAAATGCATGTTCATTAAATTGGACATCCTTAGAAATATACATGCGGCCATCTTTAGCTAGACATTTGTAGCCTTTGTGGGAGGTAGAATAACCAAGAAAGGTGCACTCTCTAGTTCTAAATTCAAGCTTATTTTTATTGTAGGGTCTAAGGCATGGGTAGCACGCACAACCAAACACCTTTAACATTTAGAGTAGTTAGGATCAGATTTGTAGAGAATGAAGTAGGGTGTTTGATTGGAAAGAACAGGTGTAGGGAGACGATTGATGAGGAAGGTTGCTGTACAGAAGGCATGGTCCCAATAAGACATAGGAAGTGAGGCTCGTGCAAGTAAAGCTAGGCCAGTTTCCACTATGTGACGATGCTTACGCTCAATAGAACCATTTTGATGGTGGGTGTGGGGGCAAATAACTCTATGTTGGACACCCAAATCAGCCAAGAACTTAGCAAAGGGCCTGAATTCCCCACCCCAGTCAGACTGAACAACCCTAATGCATGCACCAAATTGGACTTTAACAAGTTCAAAAAACAGTTTGAAGGTGTTTAGAGTGTCTGATTTTTGTTTTAACAGAAATATCCAATTATATTTCGAGCAAGCATCCATGATTGAAAAGTAGTATTGATATCCCATAGAGGACTTAATAGGTGCTGGACCCCACAAGTCAAGAAAGAGTAAATCAAAAGGATGAGCATAAGTAGTCAGGGATGAGTGAGAGGGAAGCCTATGACACTTGGCAAAACAACAAGCAGTACAAAAGTCCAAAGTACTTTTATTAATATGAGAGAGATTACATTTTTGGAGTATAGATTTCATTGCCACACCATTGGCATGTCCTAGTCTACAGTGCCAAATATAATGGGATAGGGGCACTTTATTTACATCACCTAAAGTGGAATTAGAAGAAATACACTTTGTCAAGGGAGTGGGGGAAGAAACACTCAGACAAGTAGGGAAACTTGACAGACCAGCAACACTTGGTTGAGACCTTGAGACTATGGTGAACTGATGAAACACATATAGATAGAGTTCACAGAACCTTCTAGAAGAACTTTATGATCATCCTGTGATTTAACAAAACAAAGATGAGGAAGGAACTCAAAGTAGACATTGTTATCTATTGAAAAACGACTAACACTCAACAGATTTTTGGTTATAGTTGGAACATAGAGAATGTTAGAAAGGTTTAATGTGCGGGTGTGATCAAAAGGTGACCTAACACATGCAGTTCCTATTGAGAGTATAGATAAGCCAAGACCATTATCCATGTAAATCTGGTCAATACCACTTGGTGCAACAGGTTGATTCAAGGTGTTGAGATCTGTAGTAACATGGTGTGTTGCCCCACTATTAACAAACCAGGCACTTGAATCTGAACCAGAATTAGAGGCCATCATAGCCATAGGGTTTTGTTGCTGCTGATAGTTGCTGACTTGGCCATTAGGATGAGGCATATGCACATTATTGGATTGCCATGGGAGAGGCAACAGAGGCTGTTGTTGAACAGGAAGTTGAGGCATAGGAGGAGGCATGAAATTTTGTGCTGATTGTCCTGAAGCATAGTGATAATTGGCATGAGGAGCATGTTGATGATACTGATTCGAAGAGGATTGGCCACGATACTGGCCTCTACCATAAGAACCAAAAGAATTAGCACTAGGAGGTGGTGTTGTATAATCTTCATTGAATCTATAGTAACAATCAAGAGCATTGTGATTGTTACGACCACAAATCTGACACTCTGCTCCATTGCCAAACCTTCCATAGCTATATCTGCCACCTCTACCACGGCCATGACGCCCGCCGCGTTCACCTTGAAAACCATTGCCAAAATTGGACGAGGAATTGTACTGTTGATAGCCTCCATTATTCGGAAAGGAGGATGAACCTTGCTGAAAATTAGAGACTGAGGTAGAATTCACCTGATTAGTACTATTCAGGGAAGGAATTGGACGTGGCATGGAATTAGGGTTGTGTGGCATGGAATTAGGGTTAGGATTGGAATTGCTTTGAGCCAGATTGGCTGAGAACACCTCTGTAACAGCATTTTTGGACTTCAACCTTTCCAATCGAGATCAAGGCATCCACCAGTGTCTTGATTCGCAGCAAGTACTCTCCAATGGTGCGATCACCTTTGACAATGTGACGAAGCTGGGCACGAAGCTGTGTGCTACGCCCCTTCGTCTGCGAGTTGAAGTAGTTGTGTAATTCATCCCATAATTCCCACGCATGTGTACAACCGACAACACGCGCATGAATCGTATCAGAAATCGAGTTCAGGAGCCATATGAACAGGTACTGGTCTTGTGCTTCCCAAGCTTGGTACTCTGGATTCACTCGATCGTTCGCTTGATCATCCTCATTGAGGTATCGCACTGGAACCCTAGGACACGCCACGTATTTTTCGAGTCGATTGGCTCGAATTACAGCCTCAACGATTTGGCGCCAGTGGAGAAAGTTCTTGTCCGTTAGCTTCGTCGTAAGCACAGTGTTTAGGTTTGGTGATGGCACCGCTGGCGCATGTGACGGCGGCGGCGGAGGAGGTGGCGGCGGTGGATCGTCATCAACATTGAACGCGGAAGCCATGACCGAGTTTCAAGCTTGAGATACCAGGTTATAAACCAAGCAAGAACAGAGAAAAGAGAGAGAAGGGAGAGAAGAATGTAGAGTGAATTTTACTGAAATGATCTCTTAATTCTTAAATGACTAGATACAATGAATGTGCTATTTATAGAAGGTAGATGTGTAACTACCTCTAACAGAATCTGACTCAGCAGTGAGCTGAGATCAGCTGTAGCAAATCTACAGTAAGCTTAGCTTACTCTAACAGCTTCTAATTCATCCTGGAATTACGATACCCTGACAAACTAAGCATCAAGTTTTTAACTGCTTACCGTTGAATAAACTTCATTGTTAGGATATTATTTGCAGTCCATAGTGTAAAAATGTAAAATAAAGTTGGAGGCATTATTGAAAATGAGAAGGAATTTGTATTTAAACAAGAAAAGGTTGACATATTAAAGGAAAAAATGTCAGAGCAGCTTCCTAACTCTAACATTATAATTCTCTTTTAGATTATTATCGTTTGTTCTCTGGCCTTTAAACTTGTTATCAAGTAGTCTTCTATTACTGACAGAAATATAGTTATGGTATTGATCCTCTCTGCCGAGAATGTGAATGGGTATTACCTGCTGCATGATTCTAATCAACTTCCTGTTACCAAATATGTGAATACTACATTATCATGTGCTGGTCCAGAAGTTAAAAAATGGATATGTTTCATGAGGGGTTTGTGCTACTGCTCAAATTAAGAGTATTTATCCTATATAAGTACGGCTTCAGTTGAAGCACTATTCTCTTACCTATTTGAATTAGACTGATATACTTCTCCAATAAAAACCTTAGGTATTTTATTGTTAAAAGTTGCAATCGTGAAAATCTTGAGTTATCTGTGCAACAAGGAGTATGGGCAACTCAAAGGAGCAATGAATCTAAACTAAATGAAGCCTTTGACTCTGTGGAAAATGTGATATTGATTTTCTCAGTCAATCGAACTCGACATTTCCAGGTATGTTTTGTACTTTGCATCTCACTTGACTAGGTTTGTTTGATTTTACAGGTTTTGGCCAAGAATCTTTTTGCTATCCAATTGACAGGTGGAATTGAAAATATTAAGAACCTTATAAAATGTAGCATGCCTTGAGATTCATTTTATCTGATTACTAGGATGGGAAACTAATTGATAGATTTTAATCTCGGGGTTTACTGTAAGCTCAATTCTGGGTTAAGTAATTGCTTGGCAGTGTTAGTATTGATATGTTTTCTCAGTTAGTACCACAACAACAACAACAAAATAACTGTCAAAGCCTTTTCTCGCTAGGTGGGGTTGGCTATATGGATCAAACGACGCCACTTTGTTCTGTTAAAAACCAAATCTTCCGAAGGCATTTTAGATCTAAATCTTTCTAATAGCTTCACCTAGAGTTTTTTCTTGGTCTTCTTCTAATTATTGGGTTGTCCTCCATCTGATAAACTCTCCAAGTTGGTGACTACCTAAAAAAAATAATCAATGACAAAAAAATTATATTTAATATCACGAGTAAATGATATTGCCTTTCTGGCATTCTTTTCCTTTATTTTTCTTTTTTAAAACAATTGTAAATTGCCTTTCTGGCTTTATCTTTGACACAACCTCTTGGTATAATGTACTTCCATGAAAGTGTTGTTGGTGATGTTGGTATTGCCTAATGCCTATTGATGAATATATGTGTTGCGTCAATCCAGTTAATTATGTGTTGTTGCTTGCTTGTTAAATGGTATTGGTCTTTTGCTGATAATTTTATTCCACAAGAGAGGCAACCATGTAATCTTCATATCTCCATTTTTGTACCTAATAAGTTTTTTGAAGGATTTAGTAACTCCTTTTGATTCAATCAAATATTAGAATGTGCCAGTCAGCACTTAACTTTAACTTTATGAATGGAGAACTGAAAAGCTATTTTTTTTTTTACTAAAAAAGAGACAGACCCCTTGCATGGCCTTTCTTTGGCTGTGGCCAAGCCACTTAAGCTGAACTTATCTATATTTTGGCAGGGTTGTGCGAAGATGACATCCAGAATTGGTGGTTCTGCTACAGGGGGAAATTGGAAATATGCTCATGGAACTGCACATTACGGCCGGAATTTCTCTGTTAAATGGTTGAAGGTATTAAAACTTCTACCAATTTCCTTGAGATATTTTCCTGATGAATGGCAATATTCCCAGAGGTGAAGCAAAACGTGCTTGATGCATGCTTAGTAGGACAGTCAAGTAGCTAAAGTGAAACCTAAAGTTACGAATTGCTGTGTGTAGAAACTACTTAATTAATTACCTTCTGCATTTTTAGTTGCAATACAGTTTGATACTTGGAGTGGTCCCTTTGTCTTTTATGGTGAGCAGCAATTGCCTGGTAATTTTGGAGAGGCTCCTGATGATTCTTCTTGAAGGTTTAGGGAGCAAGGGTTAAGATTTTGTGGAGTAATGTCATGTTGGTTTTGGTTGGAGTCGAATTCAAGAACTTAAGCAGAAGTAATGGCTCTGTACATTCTATAAGATAGTCATTATGTCACCAAGAACATATTGTTTTCTCCAACCAAATACACCAGATAATTGTGTGGACTGCACAACACCATAGTATTTTGGCTTCTTTAATATTTCCAAAACCTTTGAAACATAAAAATTGCTCCAAGGTGAAAGGACACGCCCAATGTTAGCCAAGAACACCAAATACACAGGTCATGCCGTCATTATTTTTGAATTAGACTTGCACATAAAACGTATCACGAGAGGGATCTCTGGAACCTACAAATCTGGCAGCACGTCGTTTGTACCGATCCTGTTAAGCACTGCTCTAGTGCTCTCCAAACATAAATCTGGACCTTAGAGGGAGTTTTGGACTTCAAAATAGGTTTGTTGAGTAGGGACCTTTGATGATTAGGAAAATGAGTTAGAAATAGAAAGAAGGATTTAGAAAACTACCTACCAAAAGAATCCAAAGTCCAAATTGTCCTACCTAATAGTGGTTGGAATTGCTGATTTAATTTCAAATAATGCAGTTCCACATTCTTCCAGTAAATTAACACCTGATTTGTTGTTTCTTCTCTGTCACTGACATGTGCCTGATTTTTGAAGACATATTCTCTTGTGATGAGCCTCTAACCTAGGGATACCATGAAAAGAAAAGGGAGTGTGAGGAGGGAGGAAAGGGGGGAAATAACAAACTGGACAGCTGGCAAGAGGGGTTTGTGGGAAGAGAATTGGAGAGTCACGAGGGAAATGATGGGAGAAATGTTAAAAGTGGAGGGCTGGAACATGAGGGAGGGGGAATATTTGGCCTTGGAGTGGAAGGCCTTGGCCTAAAGGAGGAGCACTCACTATTTCTAGTGACCATTCTAATATTTTTTCTTTTTCTCTTTGGGTTATCTTTTGTTTTCCTGTATGCCTGAGTTGCTGTTTTTCTGCATTTTCTAGAGGATTACTTCTTTGTAGGAGCTGAACCCTACTTTTCATAGTTCAATATTTTTCAGTATTTCAGTTCCTGACATCCTCCCCCTTCAATCATCTTCCATTCATTCAAACCTTTATCTATTCAAACATCTCATATCAAATCATTCTCTTAGCCGCACAATGATCATCCACTACCTGCCTTTATCTGTGTCTATCATTGAATATCGACCAGGGAAGACTTCATTCTTTGGACCCTAAATCATAAACTTTGTAATCAAAATCTCACTGCAGCATTCTCTCCCACCTTCTCTCTCTCGGTGACTTATTACTACTTTTATAGTTTCTTAAATGAAGGTGTTGTGGAATCTGATGTATTCCAGATATTTAGTTTTCTTCTCAGTTTTTCTGCCTTTTTTTGCTTTTTGTGGCCCAGAGAGCTCCATATTTTAGACTTCGTATTTTATTAGTAAGAATGTGTGATTCACTGGAGCAAAAAAAAAAAAATATTATACTATGAGTTCATCTTTATGCCCTTCACATTTTCAAGTGGTTTCCAACGTTATTAACGGCTGGTAATGTGTTTTCTCATTACATTTTTAATTATGTTAACATAAATTATCTTGAAATTTGGGTTTGGGCCTAATTCAATCCCACAAAACCGCCTTGTAAGGTGAGGACTGCACAAACCTTATAAGCATCATTACTTAATCCATATCTCTAGGTGATTTGGGACTAAACACAACCCCCACACCCAACACAAAAGGTGCTGGAGGATGCCCAAAGTTGTCGCAATTAAGGCAGCTAGGGGTGGATCACAATTAAGACGGCTTTCCAACACACACCCTCACGCCCAAGGGCCATGGCTATGCTCCTGGAGCATGGACATACGGGTGGCCCAACAACAGATCTAGGATAAGCTTCGACATCATATTGAAACTCAACCCTACAAAAACGACTTGTAAGGTGAGGAATGCTCAAGCCTTATAAGCACTACTTAGGTCATATCTCTCTAGATGATGTGAGACTAAACACACCCTCTCACACCCAACACAATGAAGGTGCTTGAGGCTGCAATGTAGCCCAAAGTTGCCGCAATTAAGGCGATTAGGGGCAGATCGCAATTAAGGCGGCTTTCCAACAGTTTAGATACTTGATTTGACTTTTTTATGACAAAAAGATGCAATTTGGGCAGCAACGCAGTTGAGAGATAAGGTTCGGTTTGCCATCTGAAAAGAAGAAAAAGAAGTCTGGTGTGGTTACTTTGGAGGGGTTCTGTTTATTTATTTCTTTTCTTCAGTTAAAAAGAATTAAATCAAATCATTTCGAACAACTCAGAACCCAAACAGTTGTCAAACTAATTAATCATATGATAGTTTTTTTTAAAAAAAATTGTTTACAAGCTTTGTTTCTTAACTACGTTAACTGAGTTTTGGTGGTTCATTTTTCTTTTTATCTTTTCGATGTGTTTATTTTGTGGTTTCTTATGGGTTGTTTTCTTTTTGTTTGCCTTTGTTTCTTTTCGAGGTTTCCTTGTCCTTTCCTGTATTTGCCCTTCTTATCTAATACTGTTCTTTTTCTATGCTCCAAAAAAAAATCAGGTTACTGGATGAAATTTGTTCATGAACCAGTATCAAAAACTGCATAATGATATCTGGAAATTTTTGGTACATTGAATAATCTGTCTAATTTCATTCTTATTTGCAGTTATGTGAACTGTCGTTCCACAAAACTCGCCATTTAAGGAATCCATACAATGAGAACTTACCTGTGAAGGTATTATCTTTTCCTTTTCTATGATCTAATTTTAAGCCCAATAAGAGTTGTTCTCTTGTTTTACTCTTGACTAGCTATGTTACTTCTTTTCTCTCTTAGTGATTCTTATACAGAGAGAATTATGTATTAAAGTTACTTCTTTCTTGAATATAGCAAGGAGTGGATGCATATGGCTGTTGATGTGATCCTTAAGATAATGTTACTTGGATGGTTAATATTTTATCTTTTGCTACATTGGTTCTTTTGAGTGGCCATTCTGCGTCACCAATTAGTAGGAAATCTTACTTCTACCTAAACTTATAAATGGATGCAGCCTTTTGTTGCTTTTGACCATTGCTAGGATATCATTATTAATTGATTGGCATTTCAACAAGTGAAAGTTGATATATATCTCAGTCAGCAAAATCAACCACCTTTGTAATGATGTGACATAATATTGATTTCTAGCCACACTTTGGATGCATGCTAATTGTGGAAACTAATTTTAAATATTTCTTTAGGTTATTTATCATTAAAAAAACTGTAGGCTAGAGCTTTATGGTAATACCATATTGCAGAAAGTGATAGTGATAGGAGATGACATGACCCAACAAATCATATTTGAAAGGTCCTGAATTTTATGGCTGCTTGAGGAATGGAAGATATGCCATCTGAAGTATGTGTAGATGGTGCCTGTTCTGTATAGAGAAAATGGGATATATTTTAAAATGGTCAACGTCACATATTATCATTCATTGTGTTCCTTTTGTTTATTTGCCAAATTCTCCATCCAATCCACTGTTTATTCTGTATGATGCTTCCGTTTATTTGGTAAAAAATATTGTGTTTATGTAATTGCAGATAAGTAGAGATTGTCAGGAGCTGGAGCCCTCTATTGGTGAGCAATTAGCGTCCTTGCTTTATCTTGAGCCAGACAGTGAACTTATGGTATGTTCTCATTTAATCATCATCTTGTTTTTGCAAATAGAAACTGCTGGAGATAGGTTCATGATGTACGAATGGAGAAAAATAAAACGATTTGGTTTGTTGCTGTGGGAAATTGAGTGGCTTTCAATTTGTATGATTTTTTGTGTTTTCTATATAGGATTGAACTTTCTTGCTAAGAAACATTTAAACATGATTATTAGGTTGGTATCAATAATCTTAACTGATCTGCAAGTTAAAAGTTCTTGAAAAGACACACAGATAACACCATCTTATCCTCCCTAATACACTCATTAAGCAAGGGTCAATGATGCTACAACACTAGCATAATTGACAAAGCTGTCAGCCTTAAATAGTGAGAAGAGAGAAGTAGAGAACTAGTACGATAATAAAGATGAAAGGTAAAGGCTCATAGGTATCTTTTTGTAGTATGAGGTTGCAAGTAACTTAGACATCTATGTAGAACCTTTTGTATGCAAGGTTAGGGACAGAACTTGGTTCTAATATGTAATGCCAACTGCTTTCTTTTATATGGCATTCAAAATGAATTCTTGTTTAATGTTTATGTTGGAGGATCTTATGTTCAGTGTTTCATTTCACCTTTGCTGTTTATCGTTTTCAGTATTTTACCAGCCTGCATATAGCATGTCTAGGGTCCTAGTTTTTCTTGGGCCTTGAGCTTTTTCATTTTTTGGTTATCTGTGTATTAGTTATCTGTTAGGACTCCTAGTTTAATGAATGGATTTGGGAAACATAAACTGCAGTATTGAACAGTAATGTTTTAAGAATTGGATAAGTGTCAGCTTTCTTTCTCATAATTGCAGGCCATCTCAGTTGCAGCTGAGTCTAAACGAGAAGAAGAGAAAGCAAAGGGAGTTAATCCAGATAATGGAGGAGAAAATCCAGATATCGTCCCATTTGAAGACAATGAAGAAGAGGAAGAGGAAGAAAGTGATGATGAGGAGGAAAGCTTTGGTCATGGTGTTGGGCCAGCTAATCAAGGCAGAGGTAGGGGAAGAGGTATGATGTGGCCGCCTCACGTGCCTCTAGGGCGTGGAGCCAGACCTATCCCTGGAATGCAAGGTTTTAACCCAGTAATGATGGGTGATGGTTTATCCTATGGGCCTGTTGCACCTGATGGATTTAGTATGCCAGATCTTTTTGGTGTGGGGCCCCGTGCTTTCGCTCCATATGGTCCTAGGTTCTCTGGTGATTTTGGCGGCCCCCCAGCAGCCATGATGTTTCGTGGCCGACCCTCGCAACCTGGGATGTTTCCAGGTGGTGGGTTTGGGATGATGATGAATCCCGGACGTCCTCCCTTTATGGGAGGGATGGGGGTTGGTGGTGCAAATCCGCCAAGACCTGGTAGGCCAGTTAATATGCCTCCCATGTTTCCCCCACCGCCGCCCCCACCTCAGAATGCCAACCGAGTTGCCAAGAGGGATCAAAGAACTAATGATCGGAATGATAGGTATAGTTCAGGATTAGAGCAGGGCAAGAGTCAAGACATGCTGAGTCAAAGTGGTGGAGATGATGACATGCAATCCCAGCAAGGATACAAGACAAATCAGGATGACGATAGTGAAAGTGAGGATGAAGCACCAAGGCGGTCAAGACATGGAGAGGGGAAGAAGAAAAGGCGAAGCTCAGAAGATGTCAACACAAGCTCTAATCACTAGCATATGCTTTGCCAAGCACAACATATTGATGATCCACTGACCAGGATGCCAATTTCCAATGCTTTTATTTTCAATGAATTGATGAGACCAGATCTCTTTGTACGAGTTCTTTTTTTGTCAAGAGACCCGGGGTGCTCAAGATAAAAGTTTGAAAATTCTGTTTACCGGTAATGTAACTTTATATATGGTTCATTGAATGTTTACTGTTAATGTAACATAGGCAAAAATTATTAGACTCAGAAGAATGTACACCTATTTATTTCAGTATTTGTAAAGGGATCGCAACAATAGAGTCTTCAATGAAAAGGTGGGATGATTAACACCTAGCAAAGCATTTCGTTATGGGACTGGTTAACAGCAGCTGTCAACTATTCTTATCTTTAATCTATGACTAATATTTTCACGAGTCTTTCAGTAGAGTAAAAAGTGCGTTTTGCTGAAGCTTCTCTCTTACAAAGAGAAATTGGTGGTAGATTAAAAAATAATAATAATAATTGTTAGAGTATATTGAACTAGCGTGCACCCGACTGTAGGCTGATTATGCCTCAGTGAGTCGGTTAGGCGGTTACCCACTCCAGCTACTCTAAGTAGCTCTATTGTATTCAGTTTCAGTTTAGAGAAAGAAATTCCAGATTCAGTTTTAGATTTCTCTAACTCTTCTTCTCTCTCTTCGTTTTTCTGAAACTGAATACAGTGGAGCTACTTATAGTAGTTGGAGTGGGTAACCACCTAACCGACTCAGCTGAGGCATAATAAGCTGCAGGTGCACACTAGTTCAATATACTCATAATAATAATAATAATAATAATAATAATAATAATAATATTATTATTATTATTATTATGTTAGAAACTGGTTGTAA
Organism: Sophora flavescens; assembly: GCA_030762895.1. Lineage (NCBI taxonomy): Eukaryota > Viridiplantae > Streptophyta > Magnoliopsida > Fabales > Fabaceae > Sophora > Sophora flavescens. Next base: position 114,285,444 of record CM061062.1, read on the forward strand.
TTAATAGGAAAAGAAAATGTTCAGATCTGTATTATTGGACAGAAACTGAATTACAATATCGGAATTATAGAGCCTAAAGAGAAAGAATGAGTTTAAGTGGAATAGGACAGATTACAAAGGCTTTCCCTACCAAGGATTTGAGAGCTTGGCCTCTCCCTTCCCATAACCAACCAAATAACTGCCTGCCCTTCTTTCTCTCTCAATCTCTCTATTTATTCCAATTACATCCTAAGGCACAGTTATGTTAGAAAATAACTGCTACTAACTGCTTATTCCTTACAATAGAAAATAACTGCTACTTCTTAGAATAACTGCTACTAACTGTTGATCTTAGGCTGGTCCAATCAGTAGTTTGGGCTTCCTCTTATATTTCTTACTAATAAGAGGTCTAACAATACTCTCCCCCAAAAGAGTCACCTTGTCCTCAAGGTGAAAGGAAGGAAACTTCTCCATGATAGTCTCAACAAGCTGTCAAGTAGCTTCAAAGTCAGGAAGATCTTTCCACTGGATTAAGACCTCAGCAGAACCATTATCAGTGTTGCGGACGGACTTGACTACATCAGGGACAACTTGTAATTCTAAGTCACCAGAAAGCATTGGTGGAAGAGGCTGTGGTATGGTTGAAGGAGAAAGAGCTTTCTTAAGCAATGAAGCATGAAAGTCAGGATGTCTTTTACTCTCAGGTGGAACAGCCAATTCAAATGCCATTGGACCAATTTGTTTAATGATCTGATAAGGGCCATAAAAACGAGGACTCAACTTTTCATTCCTTTTTTTAGCAAGAGATCTCAACCGATAAGGTTGCAGCTTCAAATAGATCCAATCACCTGTAGCCAAAGTAACAGTGCGCCTGGACTGATCTGCATAAGCCTTCATCTGACTTTGAGCCTTCAATAAATTCCCCTTTAAATCATGTAGAAGTTGATCCCTAGCTTGAGTCATTACATTAATCTCCTCAACCACTGATGGAATAGTAGTACCTTTGAGTAAATGAGGTGGATCTCGACCATAAAAAGCCTTGAAAGGTGTCAACTTAGCTGAACAATTATAATTAGTATTAAACCAGAACTCAGCCCAGTGAAGCCATCTAGGCCATTGTTTAGGTCTGGTCCCAATAAGGCATCTCAGATATGTCTCTAGACATCTGTTAACTACCTCTGTTTGTGGATGGTAGGCAGAGCTAAATTTCAGTTTGGTTCCAGCGATTTTGAATGGTTGAGAAATATCTTATCCCTGTCTGAAACAATCGAGGAAGAAAAGCCATGTAGCTTGACCACCTCTTGAATAAAATTTTCAGCAATGTCTTTTGCAGTAAATGGATGACGAAGTGCAATAAAGTGAGCATACTTTGTCAATTTGTCTACCACTACAAGAATAGCATTCTTACCTTGAGCTTTAGGTAATCCTTCTATGAAATCCATGGAAACATGATGTCGTGCGAGTGCACGTGCGATCCGGCAAGTGTACCGGATTTGTCGCAAAGTAATAAAAAGATATCGATCCCACAGAGACCGTGATCTTAAATCGCAACTAATTGTTAAATGATAAAACTGGACTGTATAAAAAGATTTTGAAAAGGATTTGATATTTGAAATAAGAGATGACTAAAAATCAGAATCAAATAAAACAGAAAGTAAACAGTGTATGGTTTTTCAGATCTAAATGGATTCCTAGGAATTTGGGTTACCAACAAGATCGTTTACGTTGCTAAATCGATTAACCCTTTTTGTTAATTATCAAAATTGCCTTGAAGGCGAATTTATCCTCAAATAGTTTAAGCTCCCTCTCGGGTTACAAAAACCGTGCCCAATTAAACCAACCCCTACTCTCGTGGTAGTCGAATTTAGATTGGACCCTTTACGTTTCGTGACAATTCGTTAATCCTCGAAGGACGTCTTCTAACTCTCGTGATTTCAGTCCTAAGTCTGATTCTATAGATCCGACACCTAAGTTCACCGTTAGGTTCCCCCTTAGAATGTCTATGACACGCAAACAAGTGGCCACCGAATTTACGAGTAATTAAAACACTAGAAATCAGATCTAAAACAAAATCGCAATTAACAAAGATATAACATCAAATTAACAACATCGATCAACCTTGGGCATAGCCCCAATCCTTGAAATTAAACTACTACTCAAGCCTTGTCATGGTGATGACAAGCTTGATTACAAATAACATGAAAATAAAACTAAGTGAGGAGAAGAAGAAGGAGAAGAAGATCCTAAAAATTAGCCTAAGAGTAGCAGCCCAAAAGTCTTTTTTTGCCTCTGCCCAGATGCCTTACTTGGATCAGTTGCTTCTGATCCAAGTAATGCACGTCACGGCTGTGATGGCCATCACGGCCAGGCCGTGACGGCTTCTGCCTTGGGCGCTTCTTCAATTTTTGGTCTGTCACGGCCGTGATGGTCATCACGGCCTGACCGTGACAAATTCTGACTTGTGGGGGTCTGGCTCAGCTGACAGGTCACGACCGTGATGGGCATCACGGCTAGGCCGTGACCAGTTCTGACTATTGCCTTCTTTCTTTTTAGTTTTGCGCCATGATGATCATCACGGCTAGGCAGTGATGGGCTCTGTTTGGCTCATTTTCTTCACTTTTCAAGCCCCATCTTCATCCAAGCTCCATCATGGTTGATCTTGAGCATTTTATCCTTAATTTCTGCAAAACAACACCACAAAAACCACCTTACCCGTTCCAAGGTAAAAACTAACAAAAAATAAAATTAAAAATGCCTAAACTATATGAAAATGCATGGAAAATGACAATGGAATATGAGGTGAAATCACACTCATCAAATCACCCCAAGCTTAAGATTTTGCTTGTCCTCAAGCAATCACCAAGGCCATAAGATATAAATAATCAAAGCATGGATAGTGAACCAAGAACCCGAGTAACTAATCCAAGTAACAGGCATTTTCAATAAGCACCCAAGAGATAATCGATTTCAAGTCCAATTAGAAGCTTAGGTTCTTTAAAGTCATATTCTCACTGATTCGGGCACTCTTCTCACCTCACTCAAGTGTTTAAGGGTATATGACAATTCGCTCAATTTCCTCAAGGAAGGTACTCTACCATAAGCTTGACTATTAACCAAATCTCCACTTTATTAATGAAAACACATAAGAATCAAGAGGTCTTTTACTTTGGTTGTAATGTGGCCATGAGATTAATTGTTAGGTGGGGATATCAAGAAAAGGAAATTTCAAGAAGGCTAAACAAATTATCAAACATTGCAAAGCATGACACCTTCTAAAATACCTTTTTGGGCTTTGATTCATTTTTCCACCTTTCTTTCTTTCTTTCTTTTTATTTTTATTTCTCACTTTCTTTTTGTCATCTCCTTCTCCATTTTTTTGTGTGTTTATTTTATTTTATTTATTTGGAGAGGGGGAGATTTTCAGCTCATGAGAAATATTTTTCTATCTTTCTCATCCCATACTTTTTCAAACTACCTTTTTACCTTTTTTGTAATACTTTAAAAGGTGCCATACCAAGCATTTTTCATCAAAGTATTTCAAGGTACCAAGAAAAGTATTTATTCTTTTAGGCTCAAAATTGGGCAGCCAAGGGGTAGCATTTAATCAATCAATGCTCAGAAGGCCGGAAAAATACCTAGTGCCTCAATCATTTTCAAAAATGTTTTCAAAAATTTTCTAAGTTTCAAAACGGTTTCAAGTCAAGTTCTAGAGAATACAATCCAAGAGGAATTAAAATACTCTATCACAAGGAATGGGGTAGATTTAGTGAGTACCTCTTTAAGGCTAAAAAATCTCACGTTTAGTAGTTCAAAAATCAGTGAGAAATACAAATCTAAGGAACCACATGCTAATTATCAACTATCAAAAGATTATCTCAAGAATTTTTTATTTTCAGCCTTATCACAAGAATAAAAAAATTGGGTTCAAAAATTCACTATCTCCATTTATTTGGCTCCAAGTTCTCACAATCGGATGCATATTCTAAGTGAGGCGCAATCTAGAGAATGTGATCATACAAAACTATGCCTATATGAATGCAACATGAAAAATGCAAAAATGCAAAAATTTGCAAAAATACCCTTACCCCAAGCTTAAAAACTTACATTGTCCCCAATGTAAATAATCAAGTCGGAGAGAGGAGAAAAATTGGAACAACTCACCGAGGTGGTAGCGGGTGTTGGCTCACATGCCAGTCAAAAACTTGTTGGAAATTGTATCACACGGCCATGATGCTCATCACGGCTAGGCCGTGATGCTCATCACGGCTAGGCCGTGATGCTCATCACGGCTAGGCCGTGATCAATTCTGGTCTTCAGAAGCTGGTCTGTCACGGCCGTGACCTATATCACGACTAGGCCATGATGCTCTATGATCTTAGGGTCCTTCTCATCACGCCCGTGACGCTTATCACATCTGGGCCGTGATCCTTTCTGGTCCTCTTAATTAGCTCATCACGGCCGTGACCACTGTCACGGCCTGGGCGTGATGTCTTCTGACTTTATTTGTCCCAGTCCTTCTTGCTTTTCCTTCCTTCTTATCCTGAAAATACTTGACAAATTTATTAATTTATGCGTTTTGCCTCTTGATCTTCTCAAATTATTCAAGAGCTAAATTCGAAAATAAATGGAAAAAGGGAAAGAAAAATTGGGTTGCCTCCCAAGAAGCGCTTATTTACGGTTGTAAGCTTGACCATACTTCCTTCAATCAACTGGGGTCGGCTGGCCGTAGAAGTGCAGGAACACTTCTCTTCAATGGAACTCCTTCAAACAGCCGATTCTGCTCATATGGCCAATTGCGCTTCCGCTTCGCTCTTTTCACTCGGAGCTTCATGGCCTTACTCTCTCCCTGCGGAAGTTTTGTTTCCACATGATGAGCAACTCCAACTTCATCACCATTTGGTGCATCATCAGCCATGCAAATCTTCGGGGTTGCTTCCACGTTGAGCTCTTCCTTTACCACTGGAGACGTTATATCGATCCTGCACACATGGCTCTCAAAAGGAGGGTTGTTATAGGAGTTAGTCAAATGAAAATCTACCCTACCTTCCTCTACATTCAAAGAGAGTTTTGCGACACCCCATTTCCAGGTATCACATTTATGTAACATTACTCAAACATCAAACTAAATAAAATATTAAGTTGCTGGTTTTCTTAAGAAAATAAGATTAATTTTTTTATTCTTTATATATATATATATATATATATATATATATATATTTTACGCACATGCATTCAAACACTCATAATATAATATACACCACTATATATATTTCACATATACTTCTCTATTTTACAATTGACCCTTTTTCTTACTAGGTCACCATCCACTTGTCACACATATTTTACATCATCAGAAATTTTACAACTAAGTCATAGTGGGTGTCTGAAAATACTATGCAAAATATGACTCTCAGGAGTCACTAAGTCAGACTATCCTAAAATTCCCACTCTTCCTAAAAATAAATCCTAAGCTGGTCACCACTATATAAAACCATTGGGAAGCCCAGTGTACACTCCCCCACCCCCGGAAGATGTGTCTGGAGAGGATACAACAGCCCCCTCTCCAGCAGCTCCAGACCCTTCGTCTGCTAAAGGAACATAGTCAGGATTTTCCACCGGATTCTCCTCTGGGTCTTCCTCCATCTCCTTCGGAATATGTTCTGGAACTAATATAATGGGTGCAGGAGGTGATCCTGGTGCAACTTGTTGTAATGGTTGAATAAACTGAGGCGGTTGGTGCTCCAGACTCCCGTGTTGTACTAAATACTGTAGTATCATCTAGATGGGTGGTAGCGATACTTCAATTGTTTCCCTGCTGTGAATTAACTGTTGTGGTCCCTCAGCTACTGTACCTCGGAGTGTCCTTAAAGGACCAGTATAAGTAGCACTCCGAGCTCCTGGGTTAATAACCCAGGCGTCTCCTCTATCAGCGTTGTCAAACGTCAGGGATCGTACCCCCGAGTAGTTCAAATCCACCTCGTCCGGATCCATCTAAAATGTTTGAAAGGGTGAGTTTCCAATATATGAGTTTTATAAGACAACCCCATGCACGACTCTCAAATAGCAATTACCAAATATTCACAATATAATAACATGAATTCTAATAGTATAATGATATAATTCATAGGGCTTCATGCCCGACAGTCATCGTCATTTTATAAAAATGCATGACACTTCTATGTTCATTTTCTAATTTGATACCTAATCTCCGGAGATCCCACAACTTTCTGTTTCGTTTCAAGCTGATCAGGCTCGCACATGGCGCATCGTAAAAACGAACAAAACAATGCCCAAGAAAATAAATGGTGCACATCCCCATTCCCGATAGGATGTTCATGCCAGCACCTAACACAATTGTGCACATCCCTATTCCCGTTAGGATGCTCATGCAAAGCACATAACACAATTGTGCACATCCCCATTCCCGTTAGGATGCTCATGCAAAGCAATGACACTATTCCCCCATTCCAGTTAGGAAATAGCGGCACATATATTCAATATGGACACACAGTCCTATTTATTGGCTCACACATATAGAGGCCCAATATCTAAATGGAACACATTCCATAAAAGATACATTGATCCACTCTGGAACTCAATGATCATCACCACCTGACACGTCTGTCATATACATTGATCCACTCTGGATTCAATGCCATTTACATGACACAATTGCCATTGAATGCATGAGAAAAACTTTTATTCTCGTTTTGTTTTCTTTGTCGTAATAATCTTTCCTCGTCGAAGCACAAAGCTTAACGACCATGCTTAATTCTTTTAATTAAGACTTTTCACTTAAAACAAATACAGGACACACAGTCCAAATCTTTTAATCTCAACATCGGACATACAGTCCGAATGCTCAATCACGATGCCCTTAAACCGATGCACCAGTTTTAGGCTCGCGGATATGGAATTCACACTTTCCACATCAATTTAGGACACACGGTCCAAAAACAAAACTTGCAGGACACTCCGTCCCATGACACAGATCCTTGATCTACGTGTCCATACAACACTAGAACCCCGACGTCTCGGTTTCTAGGCTTATTTATCTGCTTGTAAAACATTTTGCTCAGTGTAAAACAAAACAAAAGCTTTGAAAACTCATCCAAGTTTAACAGAATACTTTCACTGAATAAAAACATTTTTAGAGAAATCCTTTTCTGTTAAAACGTTAATAGATTTTAAAAATCATTTATAAATTCCTTTGATTTCTAATTATTTCACTTTAAGAAATAATTTTCAATAAAGGTCAACATAACAAAATTTTTAATAAATAAAAATATTAAATAAATAAATTTCGAAAATTTAAATAATTAAATATTTAATATTAAATAATATTAATTAAATAATATTAAATAAATAATATCACTTCTCTGTCAGAAGTAATTGTTCTGACTGCTGTAAATATTATTTTCGGGACTTAATCACTTTAAATAACATTTTATAATAAAATTGAATTTATTATATAAAAATTAGAGCCTGTGAAAAATTTCACGGTTTCGTCTTTACTATTGCTTATTTACACTGTTTCCACAAAATATTATTAAAATAATAATTTTTTTCATTTTTCTCAAAATCTCCCAAATTAATCCCTCTAATTAATTATCCAAGCTTATTAAGTTTTTATCCTTAATTGAAATTTCTAACACTGACTAATGTCAGGTTACTCAGTCCAGCACTCAACAGCAGATAAATTTCAATCACGAAATGGCATGGCATATATCAATTTATGACATGCATCACAATTATAATATAAACAATTAATCATAATCATGTAAGTTCACACATCACTTCAATTCAATCACTCAGATAAACATCACATCAATCTAGCAATTAATAGTAAACAATATAATAAAATAAAATATTTCATACATAAAAGTAATACATGACTCCACAAATAAGCATGAGATTATCTCAACTCCTCAGGCATACCCCCCTTACCTCTTGAAGACCACACTATATTTCCTGTTAATTTTCTCGATCCTCGATCGATTTTTCTCCGTCGACTTGACTCAGCTAACTCGGTTATTTCCTTCAAACGAATTACAACCAAAATAAATCAAATCAAACAACAATACACTTAGTTTATGAAGGTTAGGGTTCGGCTTCAACCCATTATCTAGGTTAGGAAAATTAAAATTTGATTAACTTAAGGATTAATGATCCATAAGTTAATTAAGCATGATTAATCACTTTAACCATGATTATGAACTAAGACATGAACTAAACTCATCTAGTTCTAAGAACTAGGGTTCGGTTTCCTCAAGATCCATAGGCTAGAAGTTTTAAAATTTCATCAACTTTTGGGATTTAATCAATATACAAAACTTAGAGTTTGATTCAAGTGTTACAAACAACTTTTGAATCACAAAACCCTTAAGTACACAAACCTAGGGTTTCGGTTTTGATGAGATCAATAGGTTAAAGTTTGATTTTTTTGATCTTCTATATACTTGAATACAAGAACTAGCAAGATACAAAAGGATTGAATCATGAATCAAGTCATGAAAATGAAATAAAACCTAAGAACACAAAGTTAACCTAGGTTCGGCCATAACCAGAAATCAAGGAAAGAAATTTCTCATGATCTTATGATTCTAGATGATGAAAATAGAGATGATTATAAGATTATAGCAATTGGTTTCATGTCAAAAGGATTTTTCTAGAATTAGTTATGAATTTTTTTAATCTAGTTTCATGAACTTTGAACAAATGAAGAACATATGGATTTAAGTCCTAAATCTACCAAAGTGATGAAGATAAATGATTCAAATGACAAGAGAATAAGTTATTACCTCTTGATGATCCAAGAAAACAAAGTTTGGATGATGTTCTTCAAGGTTTCTTATGGTGTTCTTATGGCAAATTTAAGAGCTTTTTGAAGAAGAAAGACATGGAAACGGAAGAAAGGTATTTATATGAAGAAGACAACTAACTTAAGGAGGAAGACACTATTGAAGCCGTGAGGGTTGGGCAAGGTTTGGTCAACTTGTCCAATGGCATTTGCTTGAAATTGTCATAAAAAGACAAGGGCAATTTGGTCATTTCATAGGAAAAATTAACTTTGTCATAAATGTGCCATTATGACCATTATGATACGGATAAACTCGTCATAAATGCTCGTCAAGTCGATCAATCCAACATCTCTACTACGTTGCCGACTCCTCGATTCATCTGGAGCAAGCTTTTCCTAGAGACATCTCGACGTATATGCCCGCAACAAATATAAAATTTTAATTTTTTTTTACCAAAATTTTCAAAACTTCCAGTATCGTAGTAAATACGATAAAAACATTTTTCATCTCGTTCACGACTCAAAATTAGGTCTTATGAGCAGTAAACTTTTGCTGTCAGTGAAAATGCAGACCGGGTTCCGTCTGAATTTTCAACCCAAAATTTCATCGTAACCCTAAGATATAAAACATAACAGGAAAATAACAGTCTTTCACCCAAAATAATTTTCTAAGTCTCGGATAAAAATATATTTTTATATATTACTTACCGACACTAGAAAGCGGTGAAAAATCGGGGTGTTACAAGTTTGCCATTCCTTACGTCTATTTTTGCTCCAGCGGTGGCCAAGAATGGCCTTCCTAAAATGATGGGGAATTCAGAATTCCCTTTCATATCCAATACCAGGAAATCGGCAGGGATGAAAAATTTCCCTACCTTTACAGGAACATTCTCTAGTATGACTAGAGGAGTCCTAGTCGAGCCATCCGCAAATTGTAAGGAGAATTTGAATGGACTCAACTATTTGGTTCCCAACCTTTCCAAGATAGTGAGCGGCATTAAGCTCGCACTAGCCCCTAAGTCACATAAGGCTTGGTCTATTTGCACTTCTTCAATTGAGCAAGCGATACAGAAACTACCTGGATCTTTTAGCTTAGGAGGCATATTAGTTTTTATCTTGACATTGTGCTCCTCAATTAAGCTTTTAGTTTCTATTTCTACTTGCTTTCTCTTGACCAACCTTTGTGGGAAAGGTATTGGGGGTTGGTACGGTGGTGGAGGCACGTATTTTGGCTCTGTCTTTTCCTCTTCGCTCATGTCCTCCTTTGGTTCCACATCTTTTTCAACCACCCCAAGCTTATCATCCCTCAAGTGTATGGCATTGCAATGTTCATTGGGATTAGCTTCGGGTTGCCCCGGGAACGTACCCTTAGGTCTAGAGTATGTACTGGCTTGTTGGGCAATATGAGTTTCTAGCATCTTGTTATGAATGGTTAAGTTATCTACCTTGGATGCTAGCTCTTTTATTGCCTCGTTTACTGCCCTACCTTGTTGTCTAAACTCTTCATCTTGTTTTGTTTGAGTTTCAACAAAGCTTTCCTATAAAGACTCGAGTTTAGACTTCTGTATCTGAGGATACCCCGGTGTGGATTTCCTATTACCTTGGCCTTCTTGGAACTCGTGGTTCAGCGAGTTGCTGTAGTTCCCGTACGAGAGGTAAGGGCTGTTCTTCCTTCCTTGGTTGTAAGGATTTGGGGGAGCATAATTGGGAAACTTCGGGTTCGTGTCGTAGAAGTTGTGACAAGAGTTCACTTGTTCCCCCGAAGCGCCGGATCCATGAGCACTACCACGCGGGCACTCCATTATGTCATGTCCCCGCATTCCACAAATCTCACAAACAATGTTAGTAGCACCTATTGAACTCACGTTAGCTCTTTCAAGCTGATCAAAGCATTTATTAAGTGAGTCAATTTTAGACATGATAAGATCAGTGCTATTCATTTCAAACCTACCCCCCGAAATCTTTTTCGGGTTATTACCACTTTCTAAACCCCATTGGTGGTAGTTGGTGGCGACGTTTTCAATGATGTTGAATGCCTCAGTCAGAGGCCTATTCATAAAGGCTCCACCAGCTGCAGAATCAAGTGACACCTTCGAAGAGTAGTCTAATCCGTTGTAGAAGGTGTGCACTAATAACCACCTCTCGAGTCCATGATGTGGGAAAGACTCCAGCAGTCCCTTGTAGCGACCCCAAGCTTCTGATAAACATTCTCCATCTTTTTGGAAGAAGAGGTGATCTGGGTTCGTATGTAGGCCGTCTTGGATGGAGGAAAGAATTTCTCCAAGAACGCCTGCTCCAGTTGGTCCCAAGTCAACAAGGTATTAGCGGGGATTTGCTTTAGCCAAGCTTTCGCTTTTCCAGTAAGAGAGGAGGGGAATAACCGCAAGCTAATAGCATCAACCGGGGCGCCTTGAATTCTAACTGCATCGGTGAACTCCAAGAATGTCTCTACGTGATCAGTCGGGTCCTCCGAGGGCAATCCTCCGAATTGATGTTGCCTAATCATGTTGATTAGCATAGGAGGTATAGTGTAGTTCTCCGCCTCGATCTCTGGCCTAGCAATCCCAGTTTGCAAATCCCTTGCATTTGGGGCTCCGTAGTCCTTCAACGGTTTCGTATCCGGTTGATTTACCATTAGTGGAATGGGGATCAACCTCTCTCTCTCCCTTTGTAGTCTCCTACGTCTATGGAAGGTCCTTTCGACTTCTGGATCGACCTCACTAAGGCTCCCAAGACTTAGGGATCTTTGCATATAAAACACAGAGAGATAGATACACTATAAAGAAAGAAGAATTTTTTTTTTCAAATATAAAAATTAAATAAAAAGAAAAGGTCCAGAAAAATAAATTCAAAAATTAAATTGAGATTCGAGAACGCACAGTCCCCGACAACGGCACCAAAAACTTGATGTCGTGCGAGTGCATGTGCGATCCGACAAGTGTACCGAATTCGTCGCCAAGTAATAAAAAGATATCGATCCCACAGAGACCGTGATCTCAAATCGCAACTAATTGTTAAATGATAAAACTGGACTGTATAAAAATATTTTGAAAAGGATTTGATATTTGAAATAAGAGATGACTTTAAAATCAGAATCAAATAAAACAAAGTAAATAGTTTATGGTTTTTCATATCTAAATGGATTCCTAGGAATTTGGGTTACCAACAAGATCGTTTACGTTGCTAAATCGATTAACCTTTTTTTATAATTATCAAAATTGCCTTGAAGACGAATTTATCCTCAAATAGTTTAAGCTCCCTCTCGGGTTACAAAAACCGTGCTCAATTAAACCAACCCCTACTCTCGTGGTAGTCGAATTTAGATTGGACCCTTTACGTTTCGTGACAATTCATTAATCCTCGAAGGACGGCTTCTAACTATCGTGATTTGAGTCCTAAGTCTGATTCTATAGATCCGACACCTAAGTTCACCGCTAGGTTCCTCCTTAGAATGTCTATGACACGCAAACAAGTGGCCACCGAATTTACGAGTAATTAAAACACTAAAAATAAGATCTAAAGCAAAATCGCAATTAACAAAGATATAACATCAAATTAAAAACATAGATCAACCTTGGGCATAGCCCCAATCCCTAGAAATTAAACTACTTCTTAAGCCTTGTCATGGTGATGACAAGCTTGATTACAAATAACATGAAAATAAAACTAAGTGAGGAGAAGAAGAAGGAGAAGCAGATCCTAAAAATTAGCCTAAGAGTAGTAGCCCAAAAGTCTTTTTTTGCCTCTGCCCAGATGCCTTATTTATAGATTTGGGAAGTTTGAATCCCAATCTAACTCCAATTAGATCCAAATCAGTTCCTTCTGATCCAAGTAATGCGCGTCACGGCCGTGATGGCCATCACGGCCAGGCCGTGACGGCTTCTGCCTTGGGCGCTTCTTCAATTTTTGGTCTGTCACGGCCGTGATGGTCATCACGGCCTGACCGTGACAGATTCTGACTTGTGGGGTTCTGGCTCAGCTGACAGGTCATGGCCGTGATGGTCATGACCAGTTCTGACTTTTGCCTTCTTTCTTTTCAATTTTGCTCGATCATGGCTGTGATGGTCATCACGGCTAGGCCGTGATGGGCTCTGTTTGGCTCATTTTCTTCACTTTTCAAGCCCAATCTTCATCCAAGCTCCATCATGGTTGATCTTGAGCATTTTATCCTTAATTTCTGCAAAACAACACCACAAAAACCGCCTTACCCATTCCAAGGTAAAAACTAACAAAAAAATCAAATTAAAAATGCCTAAACTATATGAAAATGTATGCAAAATGACAATGGAATATGAGGTGAACTCACACTCATCAAAACATCAGCCCAAACCTGAGTAGGTACAGGGAGAGACTGCAATAATCTAGCAGGAGCTAAAGTCTGAGATTTGTTTAATTGACAAGTGGTTCAAGTAGCAATATATTGCTGGATATCCATCTTCATTCCTTCCCAATAAACTATGGAAGATATCCTCTTGTAGCACCTGAAAAATCCTGAATGGCACCCCCATAACAGAGCTGTGAAATTCTTTAAGGAGCATAGGATTTCTAGAAGACCCTTTAGGCAACACCAATCTGCCTTTATAAACAATTTTCTATCTTGGAAGGTATATCCAGGATGAGATGCAGCATCTTATAAGAGGTCTTGTATTATACCTTGCAACTTAGGATCATTATGAATTTCAGTTTCCCGATCTTCTAAATCATTGAATTAAACTGTAGATAAGGCAGCATAGGTGATTCTTCTAGAGAGAGCATCAGCAGCACTATTTTCACTCCCAGGTCTGTATTGGATCTCAAAGTCCAATCCCATCAATTTAGAAATCCATTTGAATTGTTCTTCACCCAAAACTCTTTGTTCTGTGAGGAACTTGAGACTCTTCTGATCAGTAAGGATGATAAAATGCCTCCCCAGTAGATAATGTTTCCACTTATGAACAACCATTACAATAGCCATTAACTATCTCTCATAAATGGACTTGGATTGTACCCTATCGGATAGTGTTTGGATGATAAAAGCAACTGGTCGGCCTTCCTGCAATATAACTGCTCCTAGCCCTTTATTTGAAGCTTCAGTTTCTATAGTAAAGACCTTGGTAAAATCCGGGACATTGAGTATAGGTAATTCAGCCATGACCTTTTTTAAGTGATCCAAAGCTGCCTGAGTGTCTGGTGTCCACTGAAAATTATCTTTCTTCAATAATTGAGTCAAAGGTTGAGCTATTTTACCATAATCGTTCACAATCTTCTATAATAACCAGTAAGGCCTAAAAATCCCCTTAGAGCCTTAATATCTTTTGGTGTTGGCCAATCCATGTTGACCTCAATTTTTTTAGGATCTGCTGCCACTCCATCAACTGAAATGGTAATCCCAAGGTATTCCAATTGAGTTTATCCAAAAGTACATTTCTTTCTATTGGAAAAGAGTTGATGTTCCTTCAATAGAGCCAAAACTGCTTGCAAATGTCTTTGGTGCTCCTCCAAAGTCTTGCTATAAACCAAAATGTCAACAAAGAAAACAAGAGCAAATTTTCTCAAATGGTCGTAGCACTTCATTCATCATGGATTGAAAAGTAGAAGGGGCATTAGTAAGTTCAAAAGGCATGACAACAAACTCATAATGCCCTTCATGAGTTTTGGAAGCAGTTTTAGGAATATCTTCCTCCCTCATTCTAATCTGGTGGTAACTAGATTTTAAATCCAGCTTAGAAAAAATCACTGCTCCCCCAAGTTCATCAAGTAATTCATCAATAATCGGAATAGGGAATTTACCTGGTATTGTTATTTTGTTCAAAGCCCGGTAATCAACACAAAATCTCCATCCACCGTCCTTTTTTCTTTACTAATATGATTAGGCTAGAATAAGGACTGACACTAGGCCTTATTATACCAGAATTAAGCATATCATCAACTAACCTTTCAATCTCATTCTTTTGGTAATGCGGGTACCTGTAGGGTCTGAGATTTGGAATATTGGCTCCTTCCTTAAGAACAATTGCATGATCGTGTCTTCTAGGTGGAGGTAATCCTTGTGGCTCCTGGAATACTTCCTTACAGTCAATCAATACAGATTCTAACCATTCTGGTATAGTATCTTCACATTCAACTTGCAAACTCTGATATTCTAGCAAATAACCCTGTCCCTCATCACTGATTGCCTTGAGGACAGATTTGAAAGAAGCCGCTGCTCGAGCCAAACTAGGTTCACCCTTTAATATCTGATAGCCTTTTTCATTGGGAATTTTAAGTGTTAAATACCTGAAGTTAGCCCGGATCTCACCAAGGCTAGCTAACCATTCCATCCCTAGTACCACATTCACTCCTCCTAGATCAAAAATAAAAAAATCATGATGAACCTCCACTCCCTGAATCAATAACTTTAATTGGGAGCACATTCCTTGACAAGGTATCCTCCTACCATCTCCCACCTCTACAGTATAAGGTGGAGTTTCATGCACTTGGAATTCGCCTTCCTTGACCAGCATAGATGATATGAAATTATGTGAGGCTCCACAATCAACTAGGACTATCACTTGCTTACCAGTCAGAGTACCTCATAATTTGATAGATTTCTTAGAAGTGAGACCAGTGATGCTGAACATGGATAATTGCAGTGTTCTAATCTCGATTTCCCGTTCTTGCTCCACTGATTTTTCCTCTTTATCTTCATCACCTTCTTCCTCTTCTAGCAACAATACTTGTAGTTGCTTGTTTGCACATACATGACCAGGACTAAATTTCTCATCACATCTAAAACAAAGTCATTTCCTTGACCTTTCCTGCAACTCAGTATCAGTCAACTTCCTAAACCCCCTTCCTCTAAAAGACTCAGTAGTTTTCATATTACTCACTTCTCCCACTGAACTTCCAGTTGCGGTTTGAATCTGATTTTTGTTTCCATGTTCCTAGGTTACAGTCCTAGAATTATTATAAGTTATGAATGATCTCCCTCTTGACCCATTCCAATGTTCCCCTTATTCAGCAAGTTGTTTTTCTCATCAATCCTCTGCGTATAGTCCATCAATTCTGATAATCCTTCGACTGGATGAAGTTTTAATTCTGCCCTTATCACCTCCTTGAGTCCATTTAGAAAAATCCCATTCAAATAGGCTGGTTCTGTACATCTAAGAGTGCCTGCATACAATTCAAACTGTTCTCTGTACTCTTCTACTGTTCCTGTTTGTTTGAGACTTAACAATAACTCGAATGGACTTTGCATCATAGAAGGTTGGAACCACCTTATAACAGCAGATCAAAAATCATCCCATGTTGGATTTTGGGCACTGAATTCCCACCATTGATACCATGTCAATGCCTTTCCCTCCATTGCTATCATAACTGCATGTAACTTCTCGGCATCACCCATGTCTTTCAATTCGAAATATCTCTCCACACGATTTTCCACCCATATGCATCCTCTCCATCAAAAATTGGAATTTCCAATTTCCTCCATCTTTCTTCACGGATCCGAACATCACCACGATTTCCATTACCATCACCAGTAGCGCGCAACTGTCTTCATTTGTTGATTCCTGGCGTGTTGACAAGCCTCGTACAGTTTCAACCAATTCATTCAATTGTCACCTAGTTTCAATGCATTCCAGATGTTCATCTTCAAGGTTTTGCCTCATCTGCAACAAACCTTCGAACCCACACTCCAAAACCTCGATACATGCTTCCATCCCTCTTGTTGAAACTGACGCGCTGTCGCGCACGCGTCAAAAAGCGAGTGGTTTGTAAAAACTGTAGTGAGGGTGCGACAACTCGGGTATCGTATCACAAGGACTCTCGTAATGTTATTATCACAGAAAATCAGTTTTCTTGGGGGGGGGGGGGGGGGGGTTGGTTTGAAATTTATTAGGAAAAACAGAACAAAAACAGAGTAGAAAAGCAGAGCAATTTAAGTGATTATCAAATAAGACAAAGACGATCAATCTGCTGTTCGGTTTCCCACTATCATTGGTTCATGTAATTCCATGCCCTAAGCGGATTCTAATCCCTTTTCGATTGTAGCATCGATTAACAAGCGAAATCGACGCTACGGGACATATGCTCCTATTTCCGAATTAAGCAAACGGATGAAGCCCTTCGTGAATTAAGCAAACACGTATTGAACGCACGTGAATTAAGCAAACGCGATTAAGTTTAGGAACATGAAATCATCGAAAATAAATCAACACTAATTCGATACAAACTGAATTATGCAAACAGAGAATAACGAATAGCATTGAAAGAGAGAAGAAAATTCAATCGGGAATTACAAGACCTCAAGTGTCGGTGGAAGCCGATTACAGCAGATTAACCTAGGGAGATTAGTTCTCCATCAAAAACGCAATACAATCAGAGAAGTTCGTAAACAAGGATTAGAAAAAGATGCCCACTAATCTGCCCTGAACAGCAATTATAGCTTCAGAATCTACGCACGCTCGCGAGGCGAGTAGCCTCTCACGAGGCGAATATTAAAATGGCGCCAGTTCAAATTTGGGCTCTCGCGAGGCGAGACTTCAAAATCTGGTTTGTCACAGCCGTGATGCCTATCACGGCTAGGCCGTGATTACTTCTGACTTTGGGTGCTTATCTATCATGGCCGTGCCCTTCATCGCGGCTCGGCCGTGATGGTCTCTGTCCTCCAGGGTCTTCTCTTCACGCCCGTGATAGGGATCACGGGCTGACCGTGATGCTTTCTGACTTCCAGGCTCGCGAGGCGAGACATGGTTCGCGAGGCGAGGCAGAGAAGATGACATTTCTGGCACATGCTGGTCTTCTGTCTCGCGGGGCGAGTACTTCCAGGATTGCAATTTCCACAGTTTTCTTCATTCCCTTGACTCTAAGTTAACCTGAAAACATGAAATAGCCATAAGTGCTTTATTTGACTCAAAACTGGCTAAATTATCCTAAAACTACTTAAGAGACTAAAACCTTGCTTGAGGACAATCAAGTCTAATTTGGGTGAAAACGAGATATAATTGGCACAAAACCACGGTCATACTAGTCATAAAACTAGATGAGCCAGAGGCTGATCAAAATACCCCAAACTTGAACTTTGCTTTTCCCCAAGAAAACTAAAATTCAAAACGACTCAAGACTTGGCAAGCTCAAAGGATTCAGTCAATTTCGCACACATTTCAAGCAATTCATCAAAACAATTTTCCTTCAAAGTTCCCCCCTTTTCAACAATGTAATCCCCACAATCATTTATTCTGAACATTTGAGAATTTCATCATTCAAACAATCATTAATCTAAGCAGGGGATCCAAGTTACACACAAAAGGGAGATCACCAAATTCAAAAAATCGCCTTCCTCACAAGGGCATGTAATATTTCTCTCATTCGCTCAATTTGTCTAGGCTATCAACATTTCACTCAATTTCACTTTTAAGAGCACTTCCCATGAATTTGATTTTCATCTCAGACAAGGTTCCCACGAAAACATGCATGCAACATCAAAAGGTCTTTTAAGGTTGTAGTGGGGCCTGGCTAAGGGTAGGATATACAAAGGAACTAGGCTTGAGTCCCTAGGAACTAAGAGAGCATGGAGCTTGTACACTATTACTTTTTTTTTACTCTAATTCCTTTTTCCATTTTTTTTTCTTTTTGGCGCTTGTGGGTGGCTACAACTTTTTTCCTTTGACACCATTCTTGTTTTTCCCCTTTTCTTTTTGGCAAAATTTTTTCCTTTTCTCTTTTTTTTCTTTCTTTGCCCTTGGCATCAACCTTTATATATATATTTTATTTTTCTCACCCAGAATGACATATCACTGTAGCCACCCCAAACTTACTTTCTTGCAACCCTTCTCTTGCTGGGCTTCCATGCTCTCCTAATCCTAAGACCGGGTTAACATGGTTTTTCCAGATTTTGGCTTATAACATGAGGTTATCAAGAACAAGAGGCTAATCAGGCTCAATGGGGCTAACTAGGGAACATGCATTATGGTCGGTTCAATTTAGGCCAAGTAGCTAATTCAAAGAAAATTGCCTAAATCATCTGATGCAATCACATAAACATGCAAACCAAGAAGAGACTCAAGAAAAATCGGGAAAGTGCAACTTGAAAGTGATTCACACAGTTAAAAACATGTTGGAGGCTCAAACCCTCACCTGGACATTTTTCGCAAACTGCTTGACCGAGATTCGATCCCTAGTGTGTGCACCCCTTCACCCCAAACTTATCATAAATCATGCAATCATAACAAAATATCTCAAAGTTCAATTTTCAATTTTTTTTTCCACATGGGGATCAGTTTTCAAATTTTACAACCTAGGGGGGATCATCGACATAAATCATGCAATCAATCTGTGCTAAATCAACAAAACCCACCAAGCTTGCCGACACAAGACTCACACACATGCTCTTGAGCTTCTCAAATTATTCAAGAGCGAAAAGAAAACACAACAAAAAACACAAAACAAAACACAACAAATGGTTCCCTCCCCCACACTTAAAACATACATTGTCCTCAATGAAACAACATAAATATAAAAACAGAGTGAGGGAAAGGAAAGGGTGCTCCCTGATCAAGTTGCAGTGTAGGTGGGCTCTCCCAAGGAGAGCTCCTCAACAGTAGCATCCTCAGGCACCGAGCTCTCATGGAATAGCTTCAGCCGCTGCCCGTTAACCTTGAATGCCTTGTTGCTACCTGCACTTTTAATCTCTACTGCACCATGAGGAAAAACATTAGTAACAACAAATGGGCCAATCCACTTGGACCGAAGTTTCCCAGCCATCAATTTCAGGCGGGAGTTAAACAGTAAGACCCGCTGACCCACAGAGAATTCCTTCCTAGCAATCATCCTATCATGGAAATGCTTGGTTTTCTCCTTATAAATCCGAGAGCTTTCATAGGCTTCTAGCCTAAGCTCTTCAAGCTGCTGTAATTGGAGTTTCCTTTCAATGCCAGCTTTTTGCATTTCCAAATTACAGCACTTGATCGCCCAATAAGCACGGTGCTCAACTTCCATAGGGAGATGACATGCCTTACCGAATACAAGCCTAAAGCGGGACATCCCTATTGGCGTCTTGAAAGCGGTCCTCTGAGCCCAAAGTGCGTCTTCTAGTCGGCGGCTCCAGTCCTTCCTATTCGGCTGCACCACTTTCTCTAAGATCTGTTTGATCTCTCTGTTAGAGATCTCAGCCTGGCCATTGGTCTGGGGATGGTAAGCAGTGGAGACTCTGTGCACAACTCCATACTTTCGGAGTAAAGCTTCCATGGTGCGGTTGCAGAAGTGAGTGCCCTAGTCACTTATGATGGCACGAGGTATGCCGAACCTGCAAAAAATATTGGACCTAACAAAATTTGCAACAACTTTAGAATCGTTAGTCCTAGTGGGGATAGCTTCCACCCACTTTGAAACATAGTCAACAACCAAAATAATGTAGAGAAAGCCAAAAGATGCAGGGAAGGAACCCATAAAGTCGATTCCCCACACATCAAACACCTCACAGAAAAGCATAGGTTGCTGAGGCATTTCACTCTTGCGAGTGATGGCTGTACCTGCTGTCTGACACTCCTTACAAGTCCGGTAAACCTCATAAGCATCTCTAAAAATGGTGGGCCAGTAAAAACCAGAATCTAGGACTTTTCTTGCAGTCCTCTGTGGCCCAAAGTGTCCCCCTACTTGAGAGGCATGAGAAAAGTGCAAAATAGACTCAATCTCATAGTCGGGGACACATCTCCTAATCACCTAATCACTACAAAATTTCCAAAGAAATGGATCATCCCAAACATAGTACTTGGCATCACTCTTTAGTTCGTGGATTTGTGACCTAGTTGCTCCTGTCGGAAAGACACCAGCAACTAGGTAATTAACAATGTCGGCAAACCAAAGAGTAACGCCATGAAACTGTAAAAGCTGCTCATCAGGAAAGTCATCCAGAATGGGGGAAGGATCCTCATCCCTCTCTATCCTACTCAAGTGATCAGCCACTAAATTTTCAGCTCCACTCTTGTCCTTTATCTCCACATTAAACTCTTGGAGCAACAACATCCACTGAATCAACCTCGGCTTTGCTTCCGGCTTCTTCAACAAGTATTTCAGAGCTGCATGGTCAGTGAAAACAATAACCTTGGAACCTAGCAAATATGATCTAAACTTATCAAGATCAAAAACAACAGCTAGAAGTTCCTTTTCAGTGGTGGTGTAATTAGACTGTGCAGCATCTAAAGTCCTAGAAGCATAATAAATGACATGTGCAGCCTTACCCACCCTTTGTGCCAGGACCGCCCCCACATCATAGTTAGAAGCATCACACATGAGCTCAAATGGGAGGGTCCAGTCAGGGGGCTGGATGATGGGGGTAGAGGTCAATGCCTTTTTCAAGAAGTCGAACGCCTTCTTGAAGTTATCATCAAAGCTGAATATGGCATCATTCTTCAGCAAGTTTGACAGAGGAAGAGCTATCTTACTGAAGTCCTTTATGAAGCGCCTGTAGAAACCTGCATGGCCAAGAAAAGAACGAATCTCACGAACGCAAGATGGGTAAGGCAATGTAGAAATCACATCAATTTTAGCAGGATCTACTGAGATACCCTCTTTAGAAATAACATGCCCCAAAACAATCCCCTGTTCAACAATAAAGTGACACTTTTCATAGTTCAAAACAAGGTCAGTTTCAATGCATCTTTCTAAAACCAAATTCAGACTATGCAAGCATGCATCAAATGAGGAACCATATACAGTGAAATCATCCATGAACACTTCCATGCAATTTTCAATAAATTCAGTAAAAATGCTAATCATGCATCTCTGGAAAGTGCCAGGAGCATTGCAAAGGCCAAATGGCATCCTCCTGTAGGCAAACGTGCCGAAGGGGCACGTGAAAGTGGTCTTTTCCTGATCCTCTGGTGCAATGTGGATCTGGAAGTAACCGGAAAAACCATCGAGAAAACAGTAGTGGGATTTACCAGCCAGCCGTTCGAGCATCTGATCGATGAACGGCAAAGGAAAGTGATCCTTTCGAGTGGCCTGGTTCAACCTCCTATAATCAATATAGACTCTCCAGCTATTCTGGACTCTAGTGGGGACAAGCTCATTGTTTTCATTTCTTACCACTGTGAGACCAGATTTCTTGGGTACAACTTGAACTGGACTCACCCAACTACTATCGGAGATGGGGTATATGATACCCGCATGCAGGAGTTTTGTCACCTCCTTCTTCACAACATCCAAAATCAAGGGATTTAGCCGCCTTTGGGGCTGCCTAACTGGTTTAGCCCCATCCTCCAACAGAATCCTATGCATACATCTAGAGGGGCTAATTCCTGGGATGTCAGCCAAGGTCCAACCAATCGCCTTCTTGTGCCTCTTCAGAACCTCCAAGAGTTTAGCTTCCTGGTCAGAGTCATGGTTGGAGGAGATTATCCATGGAAGTTTTTCATTCCTCTCCAAGTAAGCATACTTCAGATTTCCAGGAAGTGGCTTAAGCTCTAAGGAGGGTGGCTGCTCAACAGATGGTATGTTTGGGGCAGCCGGGCTGTCAAGAACTTCAGCCGAACGAACATCTTCACTTACACTATCACCCTGCAAAGTAGAATCAATCTCAGCACAAACAACACAAGGGTTAGTGTTAGTACAGTCAGTACATGAATAAACATCATTAAAATCATAAATGGATGGAAAATCAGTAACCAAGTCATCATAGGTGTCATCAACAATTTCAGAGAGCAACTCTATTTGGAAAACAGAGTGCTCTTCCAATGGGTGCTTCATAGCATCAAAAATGTTGAACCTTGAAATAATGTCACCGAACTCCATGGACATGGTTCCATCATCAACATCGATATTTGTCTTTGCCGTCTTCATGAACGGTCTGCCCAGGATGATTGGTGATATGCTTGAATTTGTTTCCCCTGCCATGTCCAGGATGTAAAAGTCAGTAGGGAAAATCAAATCATCAACTTGTACCAGCACATCTTCTACCACTCCCATGGGGCTAGCATTGGTCCTGTTGGCCAACTGGATAGTGAGACCTGTATGTTACAAAGGACCCAGATCAAGGTTGTTGAAAACAGAGGTGGACATGACATTTATGGAGGCTCCCAAATCCAACATGCAATTGTCGAATTTTCTGTCCCCAATGGTGCATGGAATAGCAAAAGTTCCCGGATCCTTGCACTTCTGTGGCAGTGCCTGAGTGAGGGATGAAAATGTAACCTTCTCAGGAGCAAGTTTAGGTTGAATGAGGGCTGAAACATTTCACCCCAAATTGACTCTCTCATTACCCTTCAACCTCCTCTTGTGTGTGCACAAATCCTTCAGAAACCTTGCATACTTCGGAACTTGCTTAATCACATCCAGAAGCGGAATGTTTACCGCCACCTTTCTGAACACATCTAGAATCTCCCTCTCCTTGTCTTCCCCATCAATCTTCTTATTTTTCTGCACTCTTTGCGGGAAGGGGATTGGTGGCACATATACACTCTCAGCTTCAACAACAACAGAAGGCTCTGGAGTTACCTCAACAGTTTCTTCATTTTTTTCAAGGGCTGCCTCTACAACTTTCCCGGATCTCAAAGAAATGGCACTCACATTAGGATTGGGTGCATTGGGATTCACCACTGTCTGTGCAGGTAGTTGGTTCGATCCCTAAACTTGCTGCATGGCATTCATCGAAGTGGAGAGCTGTCCAATCCGTGTCTGCAAATTGTGAATGCTAGCATCCGTTCGCTGCTGAAACTGTGCCTGCGAGGCCTGAAACTCTCCAACTTGTTGCTGGAACTGGAGATTTTGTGTAGCCATTTGTGCAGTCATTTGTGCAGTCATTTGCTTGAATAGGTCCTCTAGTGAAGGTCCAAAAGGTGCAGAGGTGGTCGCTTGAGGAGGATTCTGTGGTGGTGCCATCAACTGTTGTTGTGATGAATTCCCATACCGAAGGTTTGGATTATTCCTCTAGTTGGGGTGGTACTTATTTGTGGAGAGGTCAGGAATGCTGTACCGGTTCTGATTGTTGCCTTGATTGTAGAGATTAGCTGCATAAGCTTGAGGAAAATCAATGACTGACTCATCCTTCAGAATAGGGCATGCATTGATCAGGTGCTCAGGAGAACTACACATGCCACACAACCTTGCCGGCTGAACCTTATCCATTGCCAGTTGCTTCACCAAAGAAGTGAGCTCATCAATTCTGGTTTCAAGGGCCTTGTTGGAAGAAGAACCTTGGATATCATTTACACCCCTTGTCTCGACAGAGTTGCTTATGGTTGTGAACTGTTGGGAGTTTAATGACATATTTTCAATCAATTGCTTGGCAGCAGCTGGAGTTTTATCAACGAGTGCTCCCCCACTTGCAGCATCCAAAATATTTCTGTCCATTGGGAGAAATCCCTCATAAAAATACTGAATAAGGAGCTGCTCAGAAATCTGGTGTTGACGGCAGCTAGATACCAACTTCTTGAATATCTCCCAGTACTCAGCCAATGACTCATTGCTCTGTCTGATGCCACATATCTCCTTTCTAATGGATGCAGCTCTCGAGGCAGGAAAGTATCTTTCTAGGAAAACCTTCTTCAGATCATTCCAAGTTGTAACAGAATTTGGCTCCAAATAGTACAGCCAATCCTTTGCAGCGCCTTCAAGTGAGAATGGGAAGGCTCGTAATTTGATATGGTCTTCAGTAATGCCTTCCGGTCTCAAGGGTGTAGAGCAGGCTACCTGGAATTCCTTCAAATGCTTATGTGGATCCTTAACTGCAAGACCACTAAATCTTGGCAACAAGTGTATTAAACCAGATTTAAGTTCAAAAGGAGCAACCACACCAACATACTCAATACACAACCCATTATAATTAACATCAGGGGCAGCAAGCTGTCTTAATGTTCTTTGATCAGCCATGTTGTTAGAAACAGGTGCAGAATTAGAATTACTACTAGTGCTAGCCCGAATTGCTCTACGGTGTGTGTGCAGTGTTCTTTCAATTTCAGGATCAAAATCACACAAGTCAGAACAAGTAGACCTAGTAGCTAGACTAATTCAGCAGAAAAACAAAAAAACGAAAAATGCGAGAACAACAAACAAGAGTCCCCAGCAACGGCGCCAATTTGACGCGCTGTCGCACACGCGTCAAAAAGCAAGTGGTTTGTAAAAACTGTAGTGAGGGTGCGATAACTCGGGTATCGTATCACAAGGACTCTCGTAATGTTATTATCACAAAATCAGTTTTCTTGGGGGGGGGGGGGGGGGGGGGGGTTGGTTTGAAATTGATTAGGAAAAACAGAGCAATTTAAGTGATTATCAAATAAGACAAAGACAATCAATCTGCTGTTCGGTTTCCAACTATCATCGGTTCATGTAATTCCATGCCCTAAGCGGATTCTAATCCCTTTTCGATTGTAGCATCGATTAACAAGCAAAATCGACGCTACGGGACATATGCTCCTAATTCCGAATTAAGCAAACGGATGAAGCCCTTCGTGAATTAAGAAAACACGAATTGAACGCACGCGAATTAAACAAACGCGATTAAGTTTAGGAACATGAAATCATCGAAAATAAATCAACACTAATTCGATACAAACTGAATTATGCAAACAGAGAATAACGAATAGCATTGAAAGAGAGAAGAAAATTCAATCGGGAATTACAAGACCTCAAGTGTCGGCGGAAGTCGATTACAGCAGATTAACCTAGGGAGATTAGTTCTCCATCAAAAACTCAATACAATCAGAGAAATTCGTAAACAAGGATTAGCAAAAGATGCCCACTAATCTGCCCTAAACAGCAATTATAGCTTCAGAATCTGCGCACGCTCGCGAGGCGAGTAGCCTCTCGTGAGGTGAATATTAAAATGGCGCCAGTTCAAATTTGGGCTCTCGCGAGGCGAGACTTCAAAATCTGGTTTGTCACAGCCGTGATGCCTATCACGGCTAGGCGTGATTACTTCTGACTTTGGGTGCTTATCTGTCATGGCCGTGACCTTCATAACGGCTAGGCCGTGATGGTCTCTGTCCTCCAAGGTCTTCTCTTCACGCCCGTGATGGGGATCACGGGCTGACCGTGATGCTTTCTGACTTCCAGGCTCGCGAGGCGAGACATGGTTCGCGAGGCGAGGCAGAGAAGATGACATTTCTGGCACATGCTGGTCTTCAGTCTCGCGGGGCGAGTACTTCCAGGATTGCAATTTCCACAGTTTTCTTCATTCCCTTGACTCTAAGTTAACGTGAAAACATGAAATAGCCATAAGTGCTTTATTTGACTCAAAACTGGCTAAATTATCCTAAAACTACTTAAGAGACTCAAAACCTTGCTTGAGGACAATCAAGTCTAATTTGGGCGAAAACGAGATATAATTGGCACAAAACCACGGTCATACTAGTCATAAAACTAGATGAGCCAGAGGCTTATCAAAACCATGAAATCTCCCAAGATCTGAGAGCTTTGATACTAGTTGTTAGAAACCGGTTATAATTAATATGCAAAGAAACTGTTGTGAATACCTAATTTTGTCCGGGTGTTTTTATCCTTTTAAAAAATGAAAATGTAAAAAGTAAACTAACAAAATTAATCAAAAAAATTGTGTTTATGTTATTGGCCCATTTTGTTTTGTTACAAGATTTTTTACTCCATCATCTAGCCCACTTCATCTTGGACCAAAATCTAAGTTTTTAGAGAGCCCAATAGCTCATATAGACAAAAATAAAATTATAATATGTTTTCTTTTAAAATAAAAAACAAAAATTAAAAAAGAAAGAAATCTGCCTTGAGTCCTCTCTCTTTCCCTGTAATGTTCAGTGTCCTCTACTGCTACAGTTTTGGTCCTTCTCCTCTGGTTTCCATCTTTAACCAACATGTACCTGTAGATGTTGATCTTCCAAACGCGCTTCCAAAGCTACTCAACAAGGAGTTTTGATGATGAGAACCAAAGATGCATCCCAACTTATGAAGACTTGTAATAGTTTTAAGATTTTGATGCATGATTTAAAAATTAGATGTTTTGGTAGTTGGCTCAAGTAAAATATTTTTAAAAGGTTTTAAAACATCAAAATGATTTATAAAAAAATATAGAGAATGTTTAAAATTAAATGGCATATGTTTTGCAAAAAGTTTTGAAGCAAAAACATGATTTTTTTAGTAAAGTAATCGATTACTTTTGGAAGTAATCGATTACTATGTGCTTTCTTTGCAATCTTGCTTTTTTGGCAAAGAGTAATCAATTACTTTTGAAAGTAATCGACTACTTTTGGGTTGTTACAGAAAAGTAATCGATTACTTTTAGTGTAACAGAAAAACAAAATTTTCCATTTCACTCTCTATATAAAGGGACTTTTCAGAAATAATTAAGAACGAAATTTTTGATGTTTTCTGTGCTGTTATGCTGTCAAATTGATTACTTGAGCCTTCTTCTTATACTTTCTAATTTTTGATCATTAATGCTTTTTAGAAGTGATGCATCTTTAAAGTGTAATAGTTTTGATAGCATTAATTGAATTGTATTTGATGTTTTTAGAATTGGGTGGGGTATCCCAATTTGTATCTAAGGTGGGGTATCCTTAGGTGACTAGTTTTTTGAGTGGGGAATCTCAAGTTAGGATAAATGTGGGGAATCCTTTATGTTTGTATACTTGTAAAAATTGTGTAATTTTTGAAGTATAGTGGTGATACTGAAGTGTATGCTTGAGGACTGGATGTAGAACACTCAGGTTGAGTTCGAACCAGTATAAATTGTTGGTGTGATTCCTCTTCCCTTTATCTCTTGAATTTTTGCTAGTAATATTTAAATTGGTTATATGCTTTATGATATTGATGATATATTGCACATTGTTCATGTTGTGTTAAATTCTTGAATTGTGGCCATATTCTTGCAAGATTCCATATTGTTCTTGTTTCTTATTATTCTCTCTTCTTTTCTCTTTGATATATTTGGTGCATCATTAAAAGAGAGGCAACAAGTTTTTGTAAGAAAATAAGATTTTCTAAGAGTTTTGCAAAACCTCAATTCACCCCCCCTCTTGAGGTGCTTTTTATTTCAACAATTGGTATCTAGAGCTAGGGTCTTTAATAAGGCTTAATAGCTTTCAAGATTATTTTTGAAAATGGCACTTGAATCAAGTTGGAAACATAAACACATTTCTACCACCTCTCCTCCAATCTTTGATGGTGAAGGCTATCCTTATTGGAAAGCTAGAATGAAAATTTTCATTGAAGGTATTGACATAGATTTGTGGGAAATTATTGAAAATGGTCCCTTCATTCCCAAACATGGTGTTGGAAGTGAAGAGAAAGACAAATCCAAAAATCTATGGACAAGAGAAGAGAAGCAAAAAGTCCAACTAGACTTTGAAGCTAAGAATATCTTCACCACCGCTTTATCAATTGATGAGTTCTTTCGAATCTCAAACTGCAAGAATGCAAAAGAGATTTAGGACACTTTACAAGTGATCCATGAAGGAACAAGTGAGGTTAAAAGATCAAAGATTAACACCTTGATGCATCAATATGAGTTGTTTAGAATGAAACATGATGAATCCATAAATGATGTGCAAAATCGTTTTCAACTTATTGTTAATCAATTGCTTTCTTTTGAGAAAACTTTTACTAATGAAGATCTTGTGACTAAGGTACGTAGGTGTCTTAGTAGAGAATGGCAACCAAAGGTAATGGCCATCATGGAGTCAAGAGACCTCTCAACCATGTCATTAGCAACATTGTTTGGAAAGCTCAAGGAGCACGAGTTGGAACTAACAAGGCATTGAAGAAGTGGATAAAAAGGGCAAATGAATATCACTTATGACTTCTTCCTCCAAGAAAGATGAAAGTGACAAAGAAAGCATTGACACCAATGATGAAGACCAAGAGAATGAGGAGATCAACCTACTAGTAAGGAGATTTGGCAAGTTCCTCAAAAACAAAGGAAATTGGAAAAGGTACAACAATTCCAAGAAACCTTCCAAGAAAGATGCACCTTCATCAACACCTCTTTGCCATGAATGTGGAAAGCCCGGGCACATCAAATTCGAATGTCCTACTCTCCAAAAGAAAGATAAAGGTGACAAGAGGCCTAAGAAGGAAAAGAAAAGGAGAAGGGCATACATTGTATGGGAGGACAATGACATTAGCTCATCAAGTGGTGATAGCACGAATGATGAAGTTTCAAATCTTTGATTGATGGCAAGTCAAAAGGATGACCAAGAGGTAAGTGATGATGAATTTGCATTATCTTTAAATTATGATGAATTGCAATTAGCCTTTGAAGAATTGCATGAGGAATCTATAGAACTTGCTAGAAAGGTAACCAAACAAAAGTCAATAATCTCTATGCATGAAAATGATAAAATAAAATTGGCTAAGGAGATAAATGACTTGAAATCAGAAATTAATTTTACGACCTTGATGCATGATAGTTCTAGAAATGATAAACCTAGTTCCTCAAAATGTGATCAATGTATGCATCTTGAAAAGGAGAATAAGGACCTAAGAAAGTTTACTAATGGAAAAAGAAATTTAAATACCTTGCTTGGTAATCAACAATCACCTTTAGTAAAACCCGGTCTAGGCTATAATTCCTATTCTAAGAAAGAAATACAATCAAGAATATTAGTTCCATCTAGTGAAAATGCAAGAAATAAAGTAATATGTAATTATTGTTTTAAACATGGTCATATTTCTCCTAGATGCTATATTAAAAGAATTGGTATTGTGAAAGCCAAGATGATGTGGGTTCCTAAAAATATGGTTCCCAAGACTAATATTCAAGGACCCAAACAAGATTGGGTACCTAAAAACTAAACTTGTTTTGTAGGATTTCTTGAAGACCCAAGGAAAAGAATGGTATCTTGATAATGGGTGCTCCAAGCATATGATGGCAGACATCTCAAAGTTCATTCATCTCTCTCCAAATCAAAGTGGTCACGTAACCTATGGTGATAACAATAGAGGTAAAATTCTTGGTATTGGTAAAATAGGAAACGAGTCTACTACCATTGAACATGAACATGTTCTTTTAGTATATGGTTTAAAGCATAATTTACTTAGCATATGCCAACTTTGTGATAAGGGTTATAGGGTTGTGTTTGATAGTAAATGTTGCATGATTGAATGTTTGCATGATAAACAAATTAAATTTGTTGGAAAAAGAATCAACAACATTTATATGCTACACCTAGGGGACATCAATAATAATATTCAATGCTTATTGAGTAAAAATGATGAGGCTTGGTTATGGCATAGAAGGGTAGCACACATTCACATGGAACATCTTAACAAACTAATTTCTAAGGATTTAGTGACAGGTCTCCCTAAAATCAAGTTTCAAAAAGAAGGCTTATGTGATACTTGCCAAAAGGGTAAGCAAGTTAAAACTAGCTTTAAATACAAGAATATAGTCTCTACTAATAGACAACTACAACTATTGCACACAGACTTATTTGGACTATCTAGAACAATGAGTTTAGGTGGAAATTATTATGCATTTGTGATTGTTGATGATTTTTCAAGGTTTACATGGACTCTTTTTCTTACACATAAAAATAATGCTTTTCATGCCTTTAGAAAATTAGTTAAACAAATTCAAAATGAAAAGGATCTAAAAATTGTATGTAGTAGAAGTGATCATGGAGGTGAGTTTGAAAATCATGATTTTGAAAAATTTTGTGATAAGCATGGTAATTACTCATAATTTTTCGGCCCCTAGAACCCCTCAACAAAATGGTGTTGTTGAGAGGAAAAATAGGTCACTAGAAGAATTAGCAAGAACCATGTTAAATGAATCAAATTTACCAAAGTATTTTTGAGCCGATGCGGTTAACACCGCTTGCTATGTAACTAATAGGGATCTAATCAGACAAATAATGAAAAAGACTCCCTATGAGTTATATAAAGGAAGAAAACCCAACATAGCTCACTTACATGTTTTTGGATGCAAATGCTTTATTTTGAATGATGGTAAAGACATCTTGGCAAGTTTGATGCCAAGGCGGATGAAGGAATTTTCTTATGCATTATCAAGTAAATCATTTAGAGTCTTTAATAAAAGAACTATGATTTTTGAAGAGTCTATTCATGTTACCTTTGATGATACTAACCCCCAAAAGGATGGGAAAGGTATTATTGATGATTTTGTAGATATTCCTCATAATCCTTATGGAGGGAAACAATCGGATGATGGTGAAGTGCCAAACCAAGAATCAACAATTGAAGAAACAAATCAAGGACTTCCCAAAGAATGGAGATTTGCCAAAGCCAATCCAATTGATAATATAATTGGAGATATATCAAAGGGAGTTTCTACAAGGTCGTCTTTAAGGGAATTATGTAATTGTATGTCTTTTGTTTCTCAATGTGAGCCAAAATCCATAGACGATGCCATTCTAGATGAGCATTGGCTAATAGCTATGAATGAAGAATTAAACCAATTCACTAGAAATCAAGTTTGGGAATTAGTCCATAGACCCAATGATAAACAAATAATAGGAACTAAATGGGTCTTTCGCAATAAACTTGATGAAAATGGCATAATAGTTAGAAACAAAGCTAGGTTAGTGGCTAAAGGCTACAATCAAGAAGAAGGAATCGACTATGATGAAACCTATGCCCGGTTGCTAGGTTGGAAGCTATACATCTTTTACTTTCATTTGCATGTTTCATGGACTTCCAATTATTTCAAATGGATGTCAAAAGCCCTTTTTTAAATGGCTTGATTAATGAAGAGGTGTATGTTGCTCAACCCCCCGGTTTTGAAAAATTTGAAAACCCAAATCATGTTTATAAACTCAAAAAGGCTCTCTATGGTTTAAAACAAGCTCCAAGAGCTTGGTATGAGAGACTTAGTAATTTTTTACTTGAAAAGGGTTTTAATAGAGGGAAGGTTGACACAACACTCTTCATTAAAAATAAAAACAAAGATATCTTGATTGTACAAATATACGTTGATGATATTATTTTTGGTGCCACTAACGACAGCTTGTATAGAGAATTTTCCAAATTAATGCAAAGCAAATTCGAAATGTCAATGATGAGGGAATTAACCTTCTTCCTTGAATTTCAAATAAAGCAAACTCCCAGTGGGATATTCATCAATCAAGCAAAATATTGCAAGGAGTTTCTTAAACACTTTGGGCTGGAAAGTGCAAATCATGCCACAACACCAATGGGAACATCATGCTATCTAGATAAAGATGAAGGTGGTAAGGCCGTAGAAATAACCAAATATCGAAGTATGATCGGATCTCTTTTATATTTAACCTCAAGTAGACCCGATATTATGTTTAGTGTATGTATGTGTGCACGTTACCAAGCAAACCCCAAGGAATCACACTTAACAGCAGTTGAAAGAATTTTAATATATTTAGCTGGATCAATTAATGTGGGGTTATAGTATCCTAAAGGTTCGAGTTGTAGCTTAATTGGATATTCCGATGCCGATTTTACCGGATGTAAACTAGATAGGAAAAGCACAAGTGGCACTTGTCACATTTTTGGTCACTCACTTATTTCTTGGTTTAGCAGAAAACAAGTTAGTGTAGCCTTATCAACCGCCGAGGCCGAGTATATAGCCGCTGGTAGTTGTTGCGCTCAAATTCTTTGGACGCAACAACAACTTTTAGACTATGGTATTAATCTAACAACCATACCCATTAGATGTGATAATACAAGTGCAATAAATATTTCTAAAAATCATATTCAACATTCTAGAACCAAACACATAGAAATTCGGCACCACTCCATTAGAGATCACATACAAAAAAGGGATTGTGTAATGGAATTTGTAGAGACTAATAGACAACTAGCCGATATTTTTACTAAACCTTTAGCTAGGGAAAATTTCTTTTATATCCGTAGAGAACTTGAAATAATTGATGATCCTAGTCTCAAATAAATCTATATCCCTTTATTGTGTGTATATTTGCATATATTTGATGTTCTGGATATTCATGTGGATGACACCTTTCCTTTGTATAAACTTTATTATTTTATGGCTTTTTGATAATGCCAAAGGGGGAGAAAGGTTGGTTGGTTGTTTTGTTTATGCAGGAAATTCACATATTGAGGGGGAGAAATATATTAAGGGAGAGAAATTTCTTCAAATCAAAACAATCTTGATCATTCACAAATTTTACATCAAAATCCATACTTGTCTTGCACTACAAAATTATGAAGGAAATGCTCTATTAAAGAATTGTTTTGTCATCATCAAAAAAGGGGAGATTGTAGATGTTGATCTCCCAAACGCGCTTCCAAATCTACTCAACAAGGAGTATTGATGATGAGCACCAAAGATACATTTCCAACGTATGAAGACTTGTAATAGTTTTAAGATTTTGATGCATGATTTAAAAAATAGATGTTTTAGTAGTTGGCTCAAGTAAAATATTTTTAAAAGGTTTTAAAACATCAAAATTATTTATAAAAAAAATATAGAGAATGTTTAAAATTAAATGGCATATGTTTTGCAAAGAGTTTTGAAGCAAAAACATGATTTTTTAGTAAAGTAATCGATTACTTTTGGAAGTAATCGATTACCACGTGCTTTCTTTGCAATCTTGTTTTTCTGGGAAAAAGTAATCGATTACTTTTGAAAGTAATCGACTACTTTTGAGTTGTTACAGAAAAGTAATTGATTACCACATGTTTCTTTGCAATCTTGCTTTTCTGGCAAAAAGTAATCGATTACTTTTGAAAGTAATCGACTACTTTTGGATTGTTACAGAAAAGTAATCGATTACTTTTAGTGTAACAGAAAAACAGAATTTTCCATTTCACTCTCTATACAAAGGGACTTTTCAGAAATAATTAAGAACGAAATTTTTGATGTTTTCTGTACTGTTATGCTGTCAAATTGATTACTTGAGCCTTCTTCTTATACTTTCTAATTGTTGATCATTAATGCTTTTTAGAAGTGATGCATCTTTAAAGTGTAATAGTTTTGATAGCGTTAATTGAATTGTATTTGCTATTTTTAGAATTTGGTGGGGTATCCAAATTTGTATCTAAGATGGGGTATCCTTAGGTGACTAGTTTCTTGAGTGGGGAATATCAAGTTAGGATAAAGGTGGGGAATCATTAATGTCGTTTGCACCGTCGTCCTGCTTGCTATGCCTCCACCTTCTTTCTGGTTTAGGTCTTGGTTTTCTCTTCAGTGTTTTGGTTTTAAGGTCTATTTGTTTTTCTTTTATTTGTTGTGATTTTTTTATTTTAATTTTTTTTCTTTTTGTTTTTAATTTGGTAACATTTGGGCTGATGGTGGATGTTGGGTCAGTTTTAGTTTGAGATGGGCCATTAAGTTTTATCATGAAAAAAGAAGGGATTAGGAGTCTTGGATTTGAGGCTGAAGGTGGATAGCATATCTCACTTTATTCCTAAAAAGTTTTAAACCAAAAAAAGTAAAAATTTTAAAAACTGATTTTTTTTCCAAATCCTGTTTTTTTTAAAAATTTATAAAATAAAAATAAAATGAAATCCTTTTGAATTCGCGTAAAAATTTACGACGTTGATGTACGATTTTTCGTCCTCAAGTGTTGTAAAAATTGTAAGGGTTTATTGTAAAGCATTGCTATCTTTAAACCTGTGTAAGAATGAGTTCTCTCATTTTAGAAATAAAAATGATTTTTTTATGTTCTATTTTGACAAAGTTTTTTTAAAATAAATAAATAAATGAATACCTTTAAGTATCTCCAATAAAATTTTAATAAATAAAAACCTCTTTTGAATTCAAGCAATAATCTACGACGTTGATATATGAAAATTCATCCTCAAGTATCGTATGAATTGTAAAGGTTTATCGTATGACATTGCTATCTTGGATCATGTGCAAGAGTGAATTTATTTTGAAATAAAATATTTTTTTAGCATAAAAAAAATAAAATCCTTTCCAAAAAATAAAATCAACCAACCCATCAAACTTTTTTCTAAGAACTACGTGGCTTTGAGTTTCCCATCGCACTCGGGAATACGTAGGAGTAGAATCGATCATTCTGTCCAGCCAAAATTTTATTTTCTCTTTTATTTTGTTCATTTTATTTTTATTTTAGTTTCAAAATGGGGTAAAATAAATATTTATAAAGTTATTAAAATTTTGCACAATTAACTTGAGGTACCGTTTTTTAAACGGGTGATGTAGGGTGCTAACACCTTCCCTACTCGTAACCAACTCCCAGACTCGAATCTCTATCCTTTTTTTAAGACCAGTTCAGGACAGTCGTGACAGCTGGTGACTCCACTGGGGATTTTTGAGAGTCAGGCCTAACATAGTTGGTTGTGCATTTTTTTAATACTTTTGTAAATATTAATTTTACCCTTTTTGTTTTATTTGTTTTGTAAATAGTTTTATATGCTCTCATAAATGCCTTGTTATATTCTTACAACCCTAGGATGGAGAATTCTCTTAAATGTTGACTGTTCTTTTGCAGGTTTGAGGTTAGTTTTTTTTAGGGTTTTGTGCAGGTTTGTTTGCTCTTAGTACACACATCACCATCACATATTCACACACTTTTGGGCTCTATACCCGAGTCTTGGAATGCCATGAGATTAAAAGGGGCTTCAGTGATGTTATTGTGATGCTTTTGCATCCTTGACAGTCATTGATTCTCCCACTCGAATTGCTACCGGAACATGGACTGCCATATTGTGACATATTAGTCCTGTGGTGAGGTTCATGGATTCGGGTCCTTATCTTTTTAGATGAGGGTAATCCGGGGACCATATGTTTAGGGGTTTAGATCTGTCCCAAAAGTCATGCACATAAAATGCCATTAGAATCCTACCAAACTAGGGTCTTGACCTCAGAAGTTCAAACTTTAGGATATGACCTATGTAGGACAACAGGGAGCGCATTCCGCCTTTTTCTGCAACATGAATAGTCACATTTATATCTCATGCATCCTAATGATTTTCTGCATACATCCCCCATACACCTTAATATGTCATTCATTCATGCACCCTGTTACACTCGTCATTATTCATGCATGTAGTACTTTAGAACATACATTGTTAATATGTCATTATGTCAGGACCCGACTTAGGCGTCCCTGACCGGCTAGAATAGAACTTCATCGTCCCATTCCCAAGGCCTTTCAAGCACGTATAAGTCACATCATAACAAGATATATTGAATATCATAAGTAATTATCAGAGTAAAATATTATACCAAAAGTAAGCCAAGGGTGGCCCCGAGTCAACATCAATAGTTTTTTTTAAAAAAAAAAGCCCAAATGGGCTTACAACTAGAATGATGTTTAAAACTCCAAACAACAGAAGATTCTCATATGACAATAAACCAAGCCACAAGAAACTGAAACAACAACAACTGCCCGCACTACACAAGTGCATGGGCTCCCTGAGATGGCTCCACTCATGTAATACCTGAAGCTAAAACCAAAAAGGGCGAGGGTGAGTCCCAGAACTCAGTGAGGGATAAACAAAACATAATAGCAAAATAGTACAATATATATAAGCATCTCCATAAATATCTCATTGAGTTCTTCACATTGTATATAAGCTTACATAGCAAATCTTCACTTGCTATGAACTCAATTTGCCATTGGACAAGATGCTTGTGTATCCCCTTGGAGTTGTTCGCTAGAGTCTCCCACTCCGACGGTCGCATTTATATCCCGGTCGAGTCCACTGACCGGCAAGTGACCTCGGTCACTACACAACCACCCACCGAACTCCGGGGTTTTTCACTAGAGTCCCCACGCTCCGACGGTCACATTTATATACCGGTCGAATCCGTTGACCAGTCGGATACACCAAGTCTTGTCAAATGTCTAAGCATCATACCGAAGCACCAAG
This sequence comes from Sophora flavescens, assembly GCA_030762895.1. Lineage (NCBI taxonomy): Eukaryota > Viridiplantae > Streptophyta > Magnoliopsida > Fabales > Fabaceae > Sophora > Sophora flavescens. Next base: position 114,321,940 of record CM061062.1, read on the forward strand.
TACAATAAATCATGCCTTATCATAATGTACGCTCACTGTGCTTCATAATAAATCTTGAATAACCATCTTAGCGGTATTCAATGAAGTCCATAACATTCACAATCACAATTACATATAGGCAACATCGTAGTCATTTCATTCACATACTATCATCACTTGATAAGTTCATTCCAAAAGTTACACCATGAACATACACATAGTCACATTTAGCATATCACCACTAATTTCTTTATTCACATACCATATAATCAAACACATAATTTAACATATTCACAACTATTCTATTCCATATCATAGCCATGGTGACCACAATACAATCATTTCATTCACACACTTTCATCACTTTATTGATACTTTCCTCCAAGATATACATTAATATAATCTTATATAATATATATTCACAACGTAGATAAAAATCCATTGAATAATCACCCTCACTAAAATTCAACCATAGAGGGAATCAACATTCGAAAGGCAACCACACTGAGATACACATCATAGCATAGTCATAAATCCACCAATACATGACTAATGATAATGTTTCCAGCAAGTCTAGGTCAACTTTAAATGAAATCTAGGAATATTATAGAGGCCCATAAATTTTGTAATTTTAATCACAACAAGACTTACATGTCTACTTTCAAATGACACTAGTTTCACATAAAAAGATACTCTACAACTCCAGATATAAATTTTGAAGTAAAATCTGTTTGAGTACATCCAAGACATACAATACTCTATTTTAAAAATTAAACTTAGATCTCCTAAAATCACGAAACTTAACCACAACATACTTCTACACTTCATTTTTAAAATGCAACAAGTGCCATCTCAATCCAAATTTTATTAACCAAGATATGATTTTCTGAGCGCATGCGGTCGTAGTACATTCGACATGACCTTAACCCTATTTTAAAAATGTAACTGAAAATAGCCCAGGTTTCCAAAATCACAAAATTTATACACTATGTATCTCTAGATGTTAGCTTTCCAAAGAGACCAATTTCATATTAATCTGATATCTACAACTCTAGTTATAATTTTTTTTATCGCATATTTGTCAGAATTTCATACAAAAACTGAGATCCCCTAAGAAAAACACCAAACGTCAAGCTCCAACAATGGAGTTTCCTCACCCCCAATTTTTAGGGTTCAACCAAACAGATATAATAACTCACCATTAACATATTAGTCAAAGAATAATCGACCTAAACATTTACAAACTATTTTCATGAAAGGGATTCACCCAAAACAGCTCACAATTTCAACCATCATCAAGCCATTTCATATCCCTAAAAAATATCCACGAAAATTAACCCAAAAAAATCACAGATCCCTCACCTTGTTTGAAGTTCTTGGATATCTCTTTCCTTCTCCCTTTATTGTTACTCTTTCCTCTTTGTCTTCTCCTTTCATTCTTTTATTCTTCTCTTCTTCTCATCTTCTTCTCCTTTTCTTCTAGTGTTGCTAATGATTGCCCATCCTCCTCCATCTAACTATTTATACCATATCACTTTTACCAAAACGTCCTTAATGTTATGTTAACTCATTACTTAGCCCTTGGGTGCAAATGAAATATGTCTCCAACTTATGATAACCCATTTATATTTTTTTCTTATTTTTTTAAGTACACTAATAATAATTATTTTACTCTAATAATTTCCTCATGTTATAAATAATTTATAACATGTCAAACAAATTCTTCATTTTACTATTTATTTATTTTATTTAAAAAAAACCATGTACCATTTTTGGCGGGTATTACATTCTACCCCCTGAAAAGGAATTCGTCCTCGAATTCCAATGACATCTACTAACACCGGGTCGTCGAACATCATGCCATCAAAGCACCCGCCAGAAACCGATTTTATATATCTCACTCATTTGATAATCAACTCCTTGTATATACAAACATAGAATACCATCTATCACTTCATTCTCATAACCGATATTATACGCAAATAACCTCTCATCATTTACTTATTTCTTTTTTTTTTAAATAACTTCATTAAGAGATAAATGTCACACAATCCCACAATATACATATTCTAGCTTTTATTAACCTAATTTTTAAGCCTATCACTCATCGCTATCCTTAATTGACCCATTTCCACCCATTACTCTTACCGTAATTTGATACCTATCACTTACATCACATACTTTCACATTCGTCTCCCACATCAGTATAATGTTGGTGTGACGTCTGCTATATACATTGCATCGTCTTGTTTACTTGCACTTATATAATAATATCATACTAAGACTCCTTAATCGAAGAAACTTCCATCCCTTATGCATTAACATTGCATCCTCATACTTTCACTTGAACCTCATTTCTAGTCCTATTTTCTCATAGTAATTCATCACTATAGCATAGGTTGTAACCTTATAAGCTTAACTCATACGTCCACTTTCATTAATCACTCACCCTAATTCTTTACATAACCATAGTAAGTTTTTCGTACTCAAAGACAAGTCATAATTCCTCTCCAACCCAGTCCCACGTAGTTCATTTCATTGAATCTTTAAGCTCATCATACCACTCTAATCCAAGATAAACCTACTTCATCTAGAATTTGTATAATCCTTAACCATTTCCTAAATCACCTTTCGACTTAGTCCCACAAGCATTAATTAACACACCTTTGTATTTAGCCTTAGACGTGCTAATCGAAAGTGAACGCACATATTCACTCCCACTCGCGAGCTTAAGCTAATCTAACATAGACATATTCTTGTCCTATCACCAACAACATTTTTCATACCTTTCATCAATCTAATGAAGTCATTTCAAGAGTATGTCCTATCTTATTTCTTTAATCCTTGCATTTTAGCATGACCGTTCATCAACTCATGCCTAAGAATTCTCTATTATTTATCATTCTCAATTAACATCAACATAACAATCACATGTCTACAATAAGCCTAATCATTATATAACGAAACAAGTCCATCTCAGGTCGCTGCTTTTTGTTGTCATATGAGAATCTCCATTTTTTCACCACAACTTACCTTAAGAAAACCAGATTAGCTACTAATGACTTCTGGCACAACTCCCACCCTGGTTCGGGAATTATTACAAAGCTCATTAGTCTTTAATCATGCTCAGGACCTATAACCATTAGCTCTGATACCAATTTGTCAGGACTCGACTTAGGCATCCCTGACCGGCCAGAATATAACTTCATTGTCCCATTCCCAAGGCCTTTCAAGCACGTATAAGTCACATCATAACAAGATATATTGAATATCATAAGTAATTATCAGAGTAAAATATTATACCAAAAGTAAGCCAAGGGTGGACCTGAGTCAACATCAATAGTTTTTTTCAAAAAAACAAAGCCCAATGGGCTTACAACTAGAATGAAGTTTAAAACTCCAAACAACAGAAGATTCTCATATGACAATAAACCAAGCCACAAGAAACTGAAACAGCAACAGCTGCCCCCACTACACAAGTGCATGGGCTCCCTGAGATGGCTCCACCCGTGGAATACCTGAAGCTAAAACCAAAAAGGGCGGGGGTGAGTCCCAAAACTCAGTGAGGGATAAACAAAACATAATAGCAAAATAGTACAATATATATAATCATCTCCATAAATATCTCATTGAGTTCTTCACATTGTATATAAGCTTACATAGCAAATCTTCACTTGCTATGAAGTCAATTTGCCATTGGGCAAGATGCTTGTGTATCCCCTTGGAGTTGTTCACTAGAGTCTCCCACTTCGACGGTCGCATTTATATCCCGGTCGAGTCCGCTGACCGCCAAGTGACCTCGGTCACTACACAACCACCCAACGAACTCCGGGGTTTTTCACTAGAGGCCCCACACTCCGATGATCACATTTATATACCGGTCGAATCCGTTGACCGGTCGGATACAACAAGTCCTGTCCAATGTCTAAGCATCATACCAAAGCACCAAGTACAATAAATCATGCCTTATCATAACGTACGCTCACTGTGCTTCATAATAAATCTTGAATAACCATCTTAGCGGTATTCAATGAAGTCCATAACATTCACAATCACAATTACATATAGGCAACATTGTAGTCATTTCATTCACATACTATCATCACTTGATAAGTTCATTCCAAAAGTTACACCATGAACATACACATAGTCACATTTAGCATATCACCACTAATTTCTTTATTCACATACCATATAATCAAACACATAATTTAACATATTCACAACTATTCTATTCCATATCATAGCCATGGTGACCACAACACAATCATTTCATTCACACACTTTCATCACTTTATTGATACTTTCCAAGATGTACATTAATATAATCTAATATAATATATATTCACAACGTAGATAACAATCCATTGAATAATCACCCTCACTAAAATTCAACCATAGTGGGAATCAACATTCGAAAGGCAACCACACTGAGATACATATCATAGCATAGTCATAAATCCACCAATACATGACTGATGATAATGTTTCCAGCAAGCATAGGCCAACTTGAAATGAAAACTAGGAATATTATAGAGGTCCATAAATTCTTAAATTTTAATCACAACATGACTTACATGTCTACTTTCAAACGACACTAGTTTCACATAAAAGGATACTCTAAAACTCCAGATATAAATTTTGAAGTAAAATCTGTTTGAGTACATCCAAGACATACAATACTCTATTTTAAAAATTAAACTGGGACCTCCTCAGATCTCCTAAAATCACGAAACTTAACCACAACATACTACTACACTTAGTTTTTCAAATGCAACAAGTTTCATCTCAATCCAAATTTTATTAACCAAGATATGATTTTCTGAGTGCATGCTGTCAGGGTACATTCGGGACAGTCTTAACCCTGTTTTAAAAATGTAACTTACAATAGCCCAGGTTTCCAAAAATCACGAAATTTATAGACTATGTATCTATAGATGTTAGCTTTCCAAAGTGACCAATTTCATATTAATCTGATATCTAAAACTCTAGTTATAATTTTTTATCGCATGTATGTCAGAATTTCAGACAAAAACCGAGATCCCCTAAGAAAAACACCAAACGTCAAGCTTCAACAATGGAGTTTCCTCACCCCCAATTTTTAGGGTTCAACCAAACAGATATAATAACTCACCATTAACATATTAGTCAAAGAATAATCAACCTAAACATTTCCAAACTATTTTCATGAAAGGGATTCACTTAAAATAACTCACAAACATCCCTATTTCAACCATCATCAACCCATTTCGTATCCCTAAAAAATATCCACGAAAATTAACCCAAAAAAATCACAGATCCCTCACCTTGTTTGAAGTTCTTGGATATCTCTTTTCTTCTCCCTTTGATGTTACTCTTTCCTCTTTGTCTTCTCCTTTCATTCTTTTATTCTTCTCTTCTTCTTCGCCTTTTCTTCTAGGGTTGCTAATGAGTGCCCATCCTCCTCCATCTAACCATTTATACCATATCACTTTTACCAAAACGTCCTTAATGTTATGTTAACTCATTACTTAGCCCTTGGGTGCAAATGAAATATGTCTCCAACTTAATTATGATAACCCATTTATATTTTTTTTCTTATTTTTTTAAGTACACTAATAATAATTATTTTACTCTAATAATTTCCTAATGTTATAAATAATTTATAACATGCCAAACAAATTCCTCATTTTACTATTTATTTATTTTATTTTAAAAAAACCATGTACCATTTTTGGCGGGTATTACACATTCATTCATGCATCTTGTTACACTCTCATGCATAAGTAAATCTGCTTTCCAAGTGTTGTTAATAAAATAAAATTTCCTTGCAGATAATATGGTGAGAGATAACACCTTTAATAACAAGAGATGGAAAAAGTCAGACACACTAGCAATGCTCTCGTCACCAAGGGCTCCAAGGTGATATTGAACTCATTAGAGAATCTGAAAGAGTTGAGCCAATCTTTGCCTCAAAACATCGAAGAAGCTTTGTCAGGAAGTATTGAGGGATCTTGGACCTAATTTTCATACGAGTTGAAACTGCTGCTTTGAGTGCTCTTAGTCAGTATTGGATCCCACATCTCAGATGTTTCGAGTTGCCAAACATGGATGGACATTACACCCACCATTGAAGAATATGCTTGCCTGTTAAGGTTGCCAATGCAGAAAAATCCCGTTGTGTACTTTCACCTGGGGCAATACTTGACCAATGCAAGCATAGCAGGGTTACTAGGGATTCCTGAAAATGATGTGAACTTGACTGGGCACTCAAACTCGCGAGGATTGACCTGAACTTTTCTTGAAAATCATTTGAAGAAATTAATGGATCGACAAGATTGGGAAACATGAGAGTGTTGGTGTAAGCCCTAGAGGCCAATGTATTTCTTTAGACTTACATTTGTATCTTGCTATTATATATATATGATATGAGGCATTCCAGTTTATTGTGTTACTTGTTTAAACATAATAAAGTCCTTAGAATAGGGATTTCAGTTTAATAGAATGTCAAGTATATGACTTGATCGTGAGACACTATTGAACAATGAAATCCTATTCTTAAATATCCGTAGTCAAGTATTTTATTAATAAGGACAATAATAATACAATTGAGACTATTATGTGTGCAGACTGATGACCATATCTCACGGGTCATGGATATGAGATATCGAGTCGACACATAGGTACACATTAAGGTAATGATGTACTGGATTGACCCACCATGAGAACACTACATGGAGCGTGGTCGCGCTGTCGCGCACGCGCCAAAAAGGTCGAGCGGGTTTAAAAGTATAGTATAGTGCGACAACTCGGATGTCGTCTCTAAGGACTCTGAGAATATTACTTTTCACAAAAATAAGTTTTGGGGGGGTTTGGATTGGAATGCAATTAAGAACAAACAAAACAGAGCAATCAAAAACAAAGCAGTTGAAAAGGGTTTATCAGTTATCAAACAACGATTAATCTCCATCATCAAGAATTCTCAACTATCCTTGGTTAATGTAAACCCAAGCCCTAAGCAGATTCTAATCCCCTTTCAGTTACAGTAACAACTAACAACGTAATTGCTACTATGGATGCAAGTTCCTATTCCCGAAATAACAAACGGGGTTAAGCGCTCATGAACGAACGAACATGAATGAACACACGCGAAATAACAAACGCGATTATGTATAGGAAAATAACATCATCGAAACAAATCAATACAATACTACACACTCCTGAAATAACAAACAGAATTGTGTAATATGGTATTGAAAAGGGAAAAGCAATTACAATAGGGTTTTACAAAACCTCAAGTATAGAGAATTCCCATACAGTAGACTAATCCTAGAACTTAGTTCTCCATAACAAACGAAATTACACAGAAAAACGTAAAACTAAACAATGGAGAAGCAAGAGTCCCTACAAAATATTCAGAACAGCCTTTTATACAATTTCAGAATTCAGAAGGCTCGCGAGGCGAACAACCATTCGCGAGGCGAATTTCATGAACTGTCAGCAACCCCTGGCATTCTCGCGAGGCGAATTTCTGCTCGCGAGGCGAGGATATGAAGAGTTTTCTCCTTACGCCCGTTATGGCCATCAGGCCCCAACCGTGATGCTCTCTGACTTCCAGACTCGCGAGGCGAATTGATGCTCGCGAGGCGAGACTCTTCAACTTCAAAACTGCCACGGCCATGACCTTCTTCACGGGCAAGCCGTGATCGTCTCTGACTTTTTCAGGTTTGGAAGACTCGCGGGGCGAGACCTTCTTCGCGAGGCGACCCAGAGACTTAGCAATTTCTTGGAACAGTCAGGCTTCGGGGTCGCGAGGCGAGCATGGCTTTCGCGGGGCGAATCACCTGTTCTTTATTTTCTCAACTTCTACTTAACCTGAAAACAAGGAAATAAGCATAAGTGTATTATTTTGACTTAAAACTTGCTAAATTAACTTAAAACTACTCTAGAGACTCAATACCTTGCTTGAGGACAATCTAATCTAATTTGGGTGAAAATACGATATAATTTGCACAAAACCCTGGTCATACTAGCTATAAAACTAGATGAGCCAGAGGCTTATCAAAATACCCCAAACTTAAACTTTGCTTGTCCCCAAGCAAACTAAGACTCAAAAATCAAAAAGACTAATGACATTGCAAGCTTAAAAGATTCAACCAACATTGCACAAATTCAAGCAACTTCAAAGACAATTTTTCTTCATTGTTTCCCCCTTTTCAAACAGAGCAATCCCCACATTCATTTATTCCAAACAATTGAGAGTTTCATCATGAAAACAATCAGAAATCTAAGCAGGGAATCTAAGTCACACACAAGAGGGGGATCACCAAATCCAAACAACTGCCTTCCTCACAAGGGCATTATTTGTTCACTCAGTCACTCGGTTTATGTCAAAGCTAACAACTTGCACTCAGTTTCACTTTTCAAGTACACTTCCCACAAATTTGCTTTTCATCTCAAAATGGTTCCCACAGAGAACATGCAAGCAACATCAGAAGGTCTTTATTGGGTTGTAATGGGGCCTGGCTAAGGGTAGGATATACAAAAGGAACTAAGCTGAAGACCCTAGGAACTAAGAGAGCATGAACTATATTTACACATAGAAATTCACTTAAGCTCCTTTCTTTATTTTTTTCTTTACACTTCTGGGTGGCTACAGCTCTTTTTATTTCTTTTTGGCATTTTTGTCTTTTTATTTTTCTTTTTTTCTTCTTTTTTTTTTCATTTGTACACCTTTTTTTTTTTTCAATCCCAACAACATTTTACACCACGCAGCCACCCCAAACTTTAGTTTCTTGCACCCATTCTAAGATTACATGCTCTCCTAATCCTAAGATCGGGTTAACATGGTTTTCCAGATTTTAGGGCTTATAACATTAGGTTATCAAGAATTAACAGGCTAATAGGCTCAAAAGGGCTAACTAGGGAACATGCATTAGGAATTGGTTTATTCAGGCCAAGTAGCTATTTACAAAGAAACTGCCTAAATCATTTGCTACACACATATAATCATGCAAACCAAAAAGAGATTCAATCAAATCCAGGGAAGTGCAACTTGAAAGTGATTTTCACACATTTTAAAACATGTTGGAGGCTCAAAACCTCACCTGGACATTATTTGCAAATTATTTGAACAGAGATACTATCCCTAGTGTGTGCTCCCTATCACCCCAAACTTATCATTCATCATGCTATCATAACAGAATCCCAAGGTTCAGTTTTCAATTTCACATGGGAATCACAAAAAAATTTTCAAATTTTTCAGCCTAGGGGGAATCATCACATATCAATCATGCAAGCAATCTGTGCAACATCAATCAAAATCTAACAAACTTGCCAATCAAAAGACTCAACACACAAATGCTCCTGAGCTTCTCAAATTATTCAGGAGCTTTTATTCAAAGGAAAGAAAACTTTATTCTAATTCCCTCCCCCACACTTAAAACATGCATTGTCCCCAATGAACAGCAGAATTATAAGATCATAGTGAGGGAAAGGAAAAGAGTACTCCCTGATCAAGTGAAATGTAAGCGGGAGCTGTCACCTGGATCCCATTCCTTGCAGTCTAAGTCCAAAGAGGTAGAGAAGGCCTCCAGTGCTCCTTCATCTTCTTCATGTTTCTCATCCACTGCACTGACAATCTTATCACCTGCTAAACATGCAGCAATCTCAGCACAAACCACAAAATGGTTAGCGTTAGTACAATCAAGAAAAGAAAGAATATCATCACAGCCAGAATTAAGTGGAGAATTAGAAAACAAGTTCTCATGGTTATCCTCAATAGTCTCAGATACCAGCTCAATGTGGAATACAGAGTGCTCTTCCGCTGGATGTTTCATAGCATCAAATATGTTGAACTTTGCAACTATATCCCCAAACTTCATAGACATGGTTCCATCACCCACATCAATGTTAGTCTTGGCTGTCTTCATGAATGGCCGCCCGGATGATTGGTGATTTCTTGGAATGTGTCTACTTTGCCATGTCCAAGATGTAGAAATCAGTTGGGAAGATCGGATCATCAACTTGCACTAGTACATCTTCCACCATTCCCATGGGCGGCACAGTCTGTTGGCCAACTGAATGGTGATACCTGTGTACTTCAAAGGACCAAGATCCAGTTTGTTAAAGATGGAGGTAGGCATTACATTGATAGATGCTCCCAAGTCCAACATGCAGTTTTCAAACTTCTTGTCTCCAATAGTGCATGGGATAGTGAAGGTGCCTGGATCCTTGCACTTCGGTGGCAGTGCCTGAGTGAAAGCAACAACGTCTTCTGGCTTAGACTGGATAAGCGCTGAGACATTTCTTCCCAAGTCAACCCTCTCATTAGACTTCATCTTCCTCTTGTTGGTGCATAGGTCCTTGAGAAATTTTGCATATCTGGGCACTTGCTTGATCATATCCAACAGAGGGATATTAACACCAACCTTTCTTAACACATCAAGAATTGCCTTCTCTTTATCTTCACCACCACTCTTCAAATTTTTCTGGATTCTGTGTGGGAATGGAATGGGTGGTTTATACACTCTCTCAGTTTCAACTTCAACCACCGGCTCAGGAGTAACTTCAACAGTAGGCTCAGGAGTAGCCTTCATAGTTTCTTCATTCTTTCCAGAAGTGGCCTCAACAACCTTTCCAGACCTCAGAGATATAGAACTCACATTGGGATTGGAGGCATTAGGATTGATCACAGGTCTCTTGGCCGGGCAGTGGGTTGTTCCTTGACCTTGCTTTATATTATTTATGTCTCGTAGCCATCTGTCCAATCTGTGTATGCAATGCCTGAATACTCGCCTGCTTTCTCTGCTGAAATTGTGCCTCGTGAGGCCTGGAACTGTGCCTGAATCGTAGATTTTGTGCAGCCATTTGTGCAGCCATTTTATTGAGCATGTCATCTCATCAAGGTCCGGAGGGTCTGAAGTAGTCACTGAGGAGAATTCGAGGGTGCCATCGGCTGTTGGGATGAGTTCCCATACCGCAGATTAGGGTGATTACTCCAATGGGATGGTACCTATTTGTTGAAAGATCCGGAATGTCAGATCTGCTCTGGTTATTGCCCTGATTATACTTGATGGACTGCAAAGGCTTGAGGTGATTGATGATTTGATCCTCCTTGCAAAATAGGACAAGCTTCATATGGGTGCTCGGAGAACTGCACATGCCACACAACACCGCAGGCGAACCCTATCCATCACCAATTTCTCTACCAAGGAAGTGAGCCTGTCAATTCTATCATCACTGTCATAGCTGGAAGAGGACGTGCGGACCTCATGTACACCTCTAGTCTCAACAGACTTTCTTCTTGTAGTGAATTGCTGGGAATTCATCGACTTGTTCTCAATAAGTTGCTTAGAAGAAGAGGGGGTCTTGTCAACCAATGCTCCCCCACTAGCAAAGATCCAAAATATTCCTATCCATAGGCTGCAATCCTTCATAAAAATATTGGATGAGGAGCTGTTCAGAAATTTGGTCTTGGGGGCAACTAGATGTCAACTCGCTTGAACCTCTCCCAATACTCAGCTAGCGACTCATTTCCTTGCCTTATTCCACAGATTTCTTTCCTAATTGCAGCGGCTCGGAGGCAGGAAAATATTTCTCCAGGAAAGAGCTTCTTCAAGTCGTTCCATGTGGTAATGGAATTGGCGCAAGGTATAAAAGCCAATCTTTCGCAGCTCCTGGGTGAGAATGGAAAAGCCTTCAACTTGATATGATCCTCAGTTACTCCTTCTGGCCTCAAAGTTGTGGAGCAGACAACTTGGAACTCCTTCAAGTGCTTGTGTGGATCTTCACCTGCAAGACCATTAAATCTTGGCAACAAATGGATTAGCCCAGATTTTAACTCAAAAGGTGTGTCAGCACCAGGATAAGCAATGCACAAACCATTATAATTCACATCAGGGGCAGCAAGCTGCCTCAAAGTCCTTTGGTCTCCCATGTTTTCAAAAGCAGTTTTAAAATTGGTATCACTACTAGTGCTAGCCCGAAATTCCCTACGGAGTGTGTGCAATGTTCTTTCAATTTCCGGGTCAAAATCACACAGTTCAGGGCAATTAGACCTAGTAGCCAGACCAATTCAAAACAAAACAAAATAAAAGAAAGAAAGAAAAATAAAATAAAACAAGTTGCGAAAAATAACAACTCGAGTCCCCTAAGAACGGCGCCAATTTTTGGTCACATTTTTGTCGCGCACGCGCCAAAAAAGGTCGAGCGGGTTTAAAAGTATAGTATAGTGCGACAACTCGGATGTCGTCTCTAAGGACTCTGAGAATATTACTTTTCACAAAAATAAGTTTTGGGGGGGTTTGGATTGGAATGCAATTAAGAACAAACAAAACAGAGCAATCAAAAACAAAGCGGTTGAAAAGGGTTTATCGGTTTATCAAACAACGATTAATCTCTCATCAAGAATTCTCAACTATCCTTGGTTAATGTAAACCCAAGCCCTAAGCGATTCTAATCCCCTTTCGATTCTAAGAACAACTAACAACGTAATTGCTACTATGGATGCAAGTTCCTATTCCCAGAAATAACAAACGGGGTTTAGCGATCATGAACGAACGTACATGAATGAACACACGCGAAATAACAAACGCGATTATGTATAGGAAAATAACATCATCGAAACAAATCAATACAATACTACACACTCCCGAAATAACAAACGAAATGTGTAATATGGTATTGAAAAGGGAAAAGCAATTACAATAGGGTTTTACAAAACCTCAAGTATAGAGAATTCCCAAACAGTAGACTAATCCTAGAACTTAGTTCTCCATAACAAACGAAATTACACAGAAAAACGTAAAACTAAACAATGGAGAAGCAAGAGTCCCTACAAAATATTCAGAACAGCCTTTTATACAATTTCAGAATTCAGAAGGCTCGCGAGGCGAACAACCATTCGCGAGGCGAATTTCATGAACTGACAGCAACCCTTGGCATTCTCGCGAGGCGAATTTCTGCTCGCGAGGCGAGGATATGAAGAGTTTTCTCCTTACGCCCGTTATGGCCATCAGGCCCCAACCGTGATGCTCTCTGACTTCCAGACTCGCGAGGCGAATTGATGCTCGCGAGGCGAGACTCTTCAACTTCAAAACTGCCACGGCCATGACCTTCTTCACGGGCAAGCCGTGATCGTCTCTGACTTTTTCAGGTTTGGAAGACTCGCGGGGCGAGACCTTCTTCGCGAGGCGACCCAGAGACTTAGCAATTTCTTGGAACAGTCAGGCTTCGGGGTCGCGAGGCGAGCATGGCTTTCGCGGGGCGAATCCCCTGTTCTTTATTTTCTCAACTTCTACTTAACATGAAAACAAGGAAATAAGCATAAGTGTATTATTTTGACTTAAAACTTGCTAAATTAACTTAAAACTACTCTAGAGACTCAATACCTTGCTTGAGGACAATCTAATCTAATTTGGGTGAAAATACGATATAATTTGCACAAAACCCTGGTCATACTAGCTATAAAACTAGATGAGCCAGAGGCTTATCAGAGCGTTATGTGAGTGTCATAAGTAGTTCTCATAGTGACAATGGTGCATACAATCCTTCGACCTGAAATCACTACGATCCCTACATGAGGAGTCGTGTGCTTTAATATCGTCAAACGTCATCTGTAATAGGATGATTATAAAGACGGTCATTGGGCATACCACGAGCCATGCAGAGGGATGTGAGTGACCTAGATGGAATTTGTCCCTCCTACATAACAGGAGTAATATCATGGGCCCCACGATAGAGTGAGACTGTAAAATGCATGGTCGTCTTTGAAATGAGTCAATATGAGATATTGACCTCATTTGTTGTTAAGTCTACTCGGGTATCAGGGAACATGATATTGAACTATACAAGGGTGACACATTCTATGACTTGTGTTCAATATAGATATATGGACAAAGGGATAATAATGCACATGAATATTTGTCACGAGAAAGGTTTCGTCAAATCATCGACTTTCTCACTACTTAGGTAGCAGTGATGTATTGCTAGATACCGCTCACTGTTTGTAATATTAAATGGGATTTAATGTTACTACTAACGTTTTGGGAACCTATAGGGTCACACACATAAGAGCGGATTAAAAGAAGCATTAAAAGGAGAGTTGGACTTTCCTATTGGGCCTAGAGCATAGTACATGGGCTTAGGTCAAGTGCTGCTCACTAACTCACTTAAGGAGGCGCTACTATAAGTAGAATACTTAAGTTGTTGTGCACACAAGGTTGATACCCTAGCCGCACAGAGAGAGTAAGAGTGAACAGTAAGCCTCGGTTTTGAAGCTAGCACTGCAAGACAGAGGCGCTTCAGGTTCGTGACGTTGGACGTTCACGGAGTCCGCTCGTGTGGATACCTCTGGAGACATCGTTCGTGCGGTGTTCGTGATAGACGAATTTCAACCAACAGCCATCGCTTCAAGAGGTAAACTTTCTAATCATGAATCATGACCATTCGCATGGATCCTTCGATGGGAATTTTTCCGCTGCGTTTTATTTTGTTTTATACGCAAATTCCCAACAGAGAGGGTATTGGCACTAACAATATATGGGTTGGTTCTATTTTCATCAGCGCTAGACATGGTAGATCAAGCAGCAATGGACGTGTTATTCATAGTATAAAGAAAGAAAAACCCAGTGCCGGCAGTATTAGCCGAAATGCTTTGGACTCTAGAATTTTACCAGCGGCATCTAAAGGGGAAGCTCCGATGTTGTGCACGGTTGCTCTATGTTTAGGTCATTACTCACGTGTATGCAAAAGGCTATATCAACCACCATTCAGATCGACTAAGAGGCTTCCATAACATCCCTGTAAGATAGCTAATTGAAGAGGAATGGAAGAGCGAGTTTGACAAAGTGGAAAAGGGACTCTTTTAGGTGGGTATGCCCATGGTACGAAGCCCAACAGGGGCAAGATATCATTTATAGTTGTAGTGACTATCCTAATGTTCCTTTGATGGGCCCAAGAGGTTTTATATCCTACACACTCGCCATAGTCTTACGACAACTGTGTTGGACGTAAACCGTGCCGCGAGAAGAACAACTCGACGGATGCTGTTTCCGATACGAGGATGGGGAGAATACCAAGTCGTTGGCAAAAGAAGTTAGAAATGCATGGAAAAATGTGAGGATGGCAGGGAGAGCACAATTGGGCCGACCAATCCTAATCATTGTCTCAGAATATGAAGCATGTAGAAAATCAAGGAAAGGTCCCGTCAACATTCCTGTAGAAAGCACGAAAGATAAAGATTTCTCCCCTTTGCTAACTCAAATGGTAGAACAACTGAAAGTTCTAGAAGCGCAAATGAAGGAAATGGAACAACAAAAGCAAGATGCCGAGTTGAAAATAGTCATTGGTCAAAAGCGTTGTGAGAAGTTAACAAAGGAAAATGAACACTTAAAATATTTGTGTGCAGACGTCTCCACACCCTCAAGAGTCCAGAAGAATACAAGCAAGGTCTCACCAAGAATTATGACTAGGATCCAGAATCTTGAAAGTAAAGTATTGTCCTTGACAGCGGAGGGGCATCAACTAAGAAAGGAAAAGCGATGGTTAGAAGAAGAAGTCATCCAGCAAGGAGGTATGAGAAAGTCATTAGACGCGAAGGTTAATCAACAAAAGAGAGTCAATAGCAACTTACAGAAGTAAATTTGTGCATGAAGTAGGATGACTGATGAATTGGTACAAAAGGTCAAAGAGCTGAATATACTACTAGTCGAAATCAAGAAGCAGTGCGATTTAGGGCGGACCTCAGCAAAACACTAACATGATCAAGTGGTTCAAGCAATGAATGCCGTGAAGTGGTGGAGAGAAGAGGAGCAAGAGCGAGGGATAGATATTGACATATGGAAAAAGAGATATATGAGCATGAATTTGGAGCTAAGCCATTGCATTCCAAATTTTGTCCAACACTTTGAGAAGGCAGAGAAACAAATTCCTGTTGACCCTATGCTTCGTTTCCCGTCTGAGCTGGACGATTTTATGCAAATGTGTGGAGGGTTTGCTCGAGGACTAAAAAGAAGGAGACCTAAGCTGTTGACTTTAGGATGAAAATGTTGTAACAATGTTGAAAATTATGATTTGATAATGATGTAATCCCAATCTATGTATTGCTTTGAGGAATTTTTAATGAAATCTGTTCTTGCCTCTTTGATTCCTTCGCACTCCAACTCTTACACTTGACTTGCGACGACACCTATCGTGGAGCATGGTCTCCCTTTAGTATGTTGTCAACTAAATCTTTGCCTTATAAGATTCTTCCTTCTACGCAAAAGGTAGGTCGGGCTGTCTCGATTCAGAATTCGCATTGCTAGTGTGTTTGAGACAACATCTATTGTGGAGAGATGTTTCTCCCCTAGATTTGTTGTCAACTCCATTTCATCTTATGATGAAAATGCTCTCTGTGTAGGATGGAGGGACCATCTCTTGTCGGTTACAAGGTGTTAACTCAAAAATAAACAATAAAAGGTGGTCTTCACTAAAGATTTTGCATTTTTTATCATTTATGTTCTTACTCCGTTGTTTTGATTAAAACAATGGGGCTTTTCTAAACAATTTCTCCAAGACACCCTTATCACACTAGATCACAGACAAGAGCCATGGCGGATGAACTAGAAGAAGTCCAAGAGATCAGGGATGAAGTCAGTCAAATCAAGGATTAGATGACTAAGATGATGGAGATCCTACGAGCAATGCAGAAGGAAAATAACACAGGAGAACCCTCCAGCCTCAAATGAAAGACATCCAGTCACACCTCCTATCCTGCCTGGTTTTACTCAGATTCCTATTCAAGGCTTCAACCTACTAGGGGCCATGATGTCACTCACTGTTTATCCAAGCAACCAAACCCATCTTTCATTTGATCCGAACAATCCCCCATACGGTTTGCCTCGTGGATTTGTCCCACCAACGGTCTCTGTCCCACAGGATGGCATTCAAAACTCCGAACATACCACCTAGACACAAACCCCCACCAATGCTATCGAAATACCACAAACACAAATTGTCGATCCTACAGATCGTAACACCCCGATGGTGACACCTTCTTCCAACCCAAAACCCCCGCAATACACCCTGCATTATGGACCCCATGGTTCTCAAACGATGCAAAATTTCGGACCCTCCTACACGCCATACTATTTCCCCCAGAATATGTACATTGAAACTCCAGTGGATCAGTCAGGAGGGAGTTCCCAATCTGAAGAAAAGTTGGAATTACTAGAGGAAAGACTACGGGCCATTGAAGGGGTAAATAGTTATGGTCTTCGGGATGCCTCGGAACTTTGTCTGGTGCCAAATGTTGTAATTCCGCCAAAATTTAAGGTGCCCGATTTTGACAAATATCGGGGAACCACTTGTCTCAAAAACCATTTGACCATGTATGTAAGGAAGATGGCATCATATGCCCAAGATGATAAGCTCTTCATTCACTTCTTCCAAGATAGTTTAACTGGGGTAGCTTCAAATTAGTACACGCATCTCTAGCGGGCACATATCTGATCCTTCAAAGATCTAGTGGATGCATTCTTGAAGTAATACAAGTACAATATTGACATGGCTCCCAATATAATGCAATTCCAAAATTTGTCAAAAAAGGACACATAATTTCAAAGAGTATGCACAACAATGGACGGAACTGGCTGCTCAGGTGGAGCCTCCATTAGCTGAGAAAGAAATTGTAGCAATGTTCATTGATACACTCCAGTTGCCCTTCTATGATAGGATGATTGGGAGTGTGTCATCGAACTTTTCTGACATGGTCATCATTGGTGAGAGGATTGAAAGTGGAATGAGGAATGGCAAGATCACTGAAACTTCAGTAGTGAACGGCCCAAAGAAATCCCCGTTTGTCAAAAAGAAAGAAGGATAAACACATGCAATAACCTTTGAACAAAAGAAACCGGACCAATCTAGACCAAACCAAATACCTACCTTCCAAGCCTAATACGCCCCATATTATCAACCACCTCCATATCACCAAGCCAACCAGTCGTACATCGCTACTACCTCACAATTCTCAAATCCCCAACCACAGCATTCGATGACACCCTACCGACCATCACACCCTTCTCAGCCTCAAACCCACCCTACCATGCCACCTCAAATTGTTCAACCCCTAATCCCAAACCCAAACACAAGCCAAACCAGATCACCGTATAACTCGGAAAGAAAGCCAGTGCGTTTCGACCCGATACCCATGACCTACACTGAACTATTCCGCCAACTTGTGAGTAAACCCATTCTAACTCCTGTCTCGACAAGGCTAATAGACCCTCCTTATCCAAAGTGGTATGACCCAAACGCTGAATGTGAGTATCACGATGGGGCCACAGGTCATTCCACAGAGAATTATATGGCTTTGAAGTTTAAGGTGCAAGATCTGATTAATGCCAAATGGTTGAGCTTTCAGAAAGATGCTCCAAATGTGGAACAAGGTCCTATGCCAAATCATGGGGGTTCCGGAGTCAATGCCATTGAAAGCTTCTTGGAACATACTCTCAAGAGTCAAGTGGCCGATGTTAGAACTCCTATGAGAGTTATTTTTAGAGAGATGTACAAATGTGGATTGATCCAAATCCCGATTATTGAAGAAATGGCTCTCGATGGAGTAATACAATGTGACTTCGACGGAGATATGGGGCATTCAATTGAAGACTGCAGAATTTCGACAGGTTGTGCAGCAGTTAATAGACATGAAGATTATCCTAATTGGTTGTGAATCGGATGAGTGTGGCATTAACATGGTTACTGAATCTACAATTTCCCCAACTCCAGTTAAGATAACTCATTTTACCGCTGTGGTTAATCCTCAACCAGTTCCTAAGCAAGTCGCTCCGAAACCAATGGTGATATACTATACTGAGAAAGAACCTTTGCCGGTTTCAAATGGGCCAACACCAATTGTCGTCCGAGTCCCAGGTCCTTTCCTTTACAAGGACACCAAAGCAGTACCATAGAAATATGATATGCAGGTTCAATCAAATCCTTCCAATGGGACCACCGTGGTTACCAACATTTTAGGAATTGGTGGAATGACTAGGAGTGGCCGCATTTATACTCCGGAGGTACTGCAAAGGAGGAAACAGAAAATGAAGGAAAAGATTGCAAAAGGAAAGAGAAGGTGGAAGGAACTCCAGTTGAAAAGGAAACAAGAGGGGGTGAGAATAAAAAGGAGGTATCTGATGAAGAGGTCGGGGAATTCTTGAATTTCATCAAGCAAAGTGAATACAGGGTTGTGGATCAATTGAATCGAACTGCGGCTCGGATATCTCTTTTGTCTCTGTTGATGAACTCTGAGCCACATAGGAGAGTACTGATGAAGGTATTGAATCAAGCTCATGTCTTTTATGACATCACAGTTGATAAGCTCGATAGCATTGTAGGTAACATAGTCGCTGATAATTATGTCACTTTCACTGACGATGAAATACCAGTTGAAGGTATAGGGCACAACAAGGCATTGCACATTTCTGTGAAATGTCGAGATCATGTCATGGCCAGGGTTCTCATTGATAATGGATCTTATTTGAATGTAATGTCGAAGTCAACATTGGCAATGTTACCTTTCGATGGAACTCATATGAAGCCAAGCACAATGATTGTAAGAGCTTTTGATAGAACCCGAAGGGAAGTCATGGGAGAAATTTAATTACCCATTCAGATTGGCCCTTGCACCTTTGAAGTACTCTTCCAAGTAATGGACATCACACCAACTTACAGTTGCCTCCTAGGATGACCATGGATCCATTCGTCCGGTGCTGTACCTTACACATTGACCAGAAAGTGAAGTTCATTGTTGATAGTAAGTTGATAATTGTTTCTGGAGAGGAGGATATGTTAGTGAGTAAGCCATCAACAACCCCTTACATTGAAGCTGTCGAAGAAGCTCTCGAGACCTCCTTCCAGTAACTTGAAATTGCCGATGCCACTTATGTAGGGGATGGTGCTCCACTCTTGAAACCTCAGTCATCTAAAACGTCCATTATGATGGCCAAGGTTATGCTCGAAGGAGGATACCGACCTGGAGCGGTTTGGGGAAGAATAGCCAAGGTGTCGCTGACATCCTCATGCTCACTGAGAACAAGGGCAGGTTTGGGTTGGGATGCAAACCCACCAAGGTCGACAAGAGGATGGTCATAGAAGAGAAGAAAAGAAAGAGGTTGGCTCGACTGGAAAATCGTGAATACGAGGCTAAAAGGGCTCCCATCTGTGACATTCGACAAAGCTTTCGAAGCGTGAGTTCGCATTCCTGGACCAAGCAGCGGTTGTTGAAGATGATTGTCCCGATGATCATGATGCCAATCTGGTGTATCCATGCTCTCCAGATACAGAGCTCAATAATTGGGAGATCATTGAGTTACCCAGGACCATAGAGTCTTTTTAAAAGTAATTGTATAATGCTTATCCTATAGCTCTACCCAAGGCTTTAGGAATTTTGTTGTAATGAGCTTACTTGTTTCTGTTTCAGTATGATTGTCGCGACCGTCCCGTCCGGGAGGCACAAAAAGGGATAAAAAAACGGAGGAGTCGCCACTAAGATTTTTATTGGGAAAATCTTAGAAAACCCAATTATTTAAAGGTAAACTGGTCTTTTAAAAAAGAGAGATATGAGTCCGGGAGTCGGTTACGAGTAGGGAAGGTATTAGCACCCCACATCGCCCGTTTAAAAAATGGTACCTCAAGTTAATTGTGCAAAAAAAACATTTTAATAACCTTTTAAATATTTATTTTACCCCGAAAATTAATTACAAGAAAAAATTATTTTAAATTTTAATTTTTTGACTTTTATTAAATTTTTTATATTTTTAACTTTATCGTTTATAAAAACTAAATGAGGTTGAACATGACACATGAGTCCACAGGGCAACCTCAAATCTAAGGGATTAAACATGGCACCGTGTCCATAGAGCACCCCTGGAAAGAGAAAAGTTTAATTATTTTGATTAATTATTTTAACATAAAAAGAGACACAAAAAAAGGAAAATTTAGTTTTGGCCCAACAAGATGATTTATCTTGCTCCTACGTATTCCCGGGTGCGATGGGAAACTTAAAGCCACGTAGTTCTTTTAAAAAAATAATTGATTGGTTGGTTGATTTTAATTTTGATAAAGATTTTGATTTGTTTATTTTATTTTTAAAAAAAGATTTTATTTCAGAACAAATTCACTTTTGCATAGAGTCAACATAGCAGTGCTATATGATAAACCCTTACAATTCATACGACACTTGAGGATGAAAAATCATACATCAACATCGTAGATTGTTGCGTGAATTAAAAAGATTTTTATAAAAATGAAATTGGGTGAAATTGATTATAGGATAAATTAAAAAAAACATTTAATATTTTTTAAGGGGAATTCACTCTTGCACCGGGTTAAAGATAGCAAAGCTATACGATGAACCCTTACAATTCATACAACACTTGAGAATGAAAAATCATACATCAACGTCGTAGATTATTACATGAATTCAAAGAAATTTTTTCATAACTTTTGTTTTTTCTTTTATTTTTAAAAATAAAATAAAAATAAAAATAAAAAAATGTTTTTTCACTTGTGACTTTTCAAAATAAAGCTATGCCATTTGAAAATCACGTACACGGTTTTGGCAAAAGGTGAAAGAATAGTTCCCTGTGTTTATTGCTACCAACACAACATAAAACAAAATAAAGTGAAAAAACCCACAGACAGACGAGGTGAGGTTACAGTGAGAGAGAGTGACAAACCAAAGAGAAACCTTGACCCTCCACCCCTGTACGAATGCCGGAGGGAGCAGCGACTGGCCAGAACTGCGGTTTCCGTCGAAGGTAGTGGCTGGGTTGGAGGCAAGACGGTGATGACGTTGCGGAGCGCTGTTTCTGGTTCTGGTTCGTGAATGGCAGTGGCGGAGAAGGCGTGGGTCACGGATCTGGGGTGTAGCTCGCTGATCTGCAACTTCCCAGTGGTGGAGGTCGCAGTGGTCGCGCGGAGGAGTGGCGGGTGGTGGCGCGGCTGATGGTCTGAGTTGTGGAGAGATGGAGGAGGAAGGTGAGGTGAAGAAGGAGAGTGGTGTGGGTGTGGCTTTTTTTTGTTTTTTTGTTTTGTTGTTGCTGGTTTTGTTGAAGAAGATGAAGAATGAGAGGAAGGAGATGATGCAGGGAGGGAAAAGGTGAAACAGAGAACGAAAGAAAGAGGTTTTTTTTTTTTTATCTTTTCTTCTTTGGTATTAGAGAGTATTTTGCTGTCTTCCCCCTATGTTGTTTCTGTTGGGTCTTTTTTATAGAAGAAGATGAACTCTTCTCAATGTCATTGGGACCTTGCAAACTTGAGTGTTGCAGAGGTTACCATGCTGACAGTTGCACTGGCATCCTTGAGTAGCCCCATCTGAGTTCTGATTTTTGTTATATTCAAAAGTGACTTGGGTACATGTTGGTTAAAGATGGAAGCTGGAGGAGAAAGACCAATAGTAGAGGGTAGATGTTGCAGGGAAGGGACTCGGACGTTTCTTTTTCTTTTTTTTCTTTTTTTTTAAATTTAACTTTTCTTAAAAATAACCAAGAAATTAGACATTTCTTCAACTGTTGGGTTTATTATCAAAATTTATTTGTTGAATCAAAATGAAGTAGGCTAGATGATGGATCAAAAATAATCTTGTAACAAAACAAAATGGCCAATAACAAACAAATTATTTTTTTTCTTGGCATTTTTATTTATTTATTTATTATTATTATTAAAAGGATAAAAATATACTCGGACAAAATTAGGTGTTCACAGCTGTCGCGACCGTCCCGTCCGGGAGGCGCGAAAAGGGATAAAAAATAGAAGAGTCGCCACTAAGATTTTTATTGGGAAAATCTTAGAAAACCCAATTATTTAAAGGTAAACTGGTCTTTTAAAAAAGAGAGATATGAGTCCGGGAGTCGGTTACGAGTAGGGAAGATATTAGCACCCCACATCGCCCGTTTAAAAAACGGTACCTCAAGTTAATTGTGCAAAAAAAACATTTTAATAACCTTTTAAATATTTATTTTACCCCGAAAATTAATTACAAGAAAGAATTATTTTAAATTTTAATTTTTTGACTTTTATTAATTTTTTTATATTTTTAACTTTATGGTTTATAAAAATTAAATGAGGTTGAACATGGCACATGAGTCCACAGGGCAACCTCAAATCTAAGGGATTAAACATGGCACCGTGTCCATAGAGCATCCCTGGAAAGAGAAATGTTTAATTATTTTGATTAATTATTTTAACATAAAAAGAGACACAAAAAAAGAAAAATTTAGTTTTGGCCCGACAAGATGATTTATCTTGCTCCTACGTATTCCCGGGTGCGATGAGAAACTCAAAGCCACGTAGTTCTTTTAAAAAATAATTGATTGGTTGGTTGATTTTAATTTTGATAAAGATTTTGATTTATTTATTTTATTTTTAAAAAAAGATTTTATTTCAGAATAAATTCACTTTTGCATAGAGTCCAAGATAGCAGTGCTATACGATAAACCCTTACAATTCATACGACACTTGAGGATGAAAAATCATACATCAACATCGTAGATTGTTGCGTAAATTAAAAAGATTTTTATAAAAATGAAATTGGGTGAAATTGATTATAGGATAAATTAAAAAAACATTTAATATTTTTTAAGGGGAATTCACTCTTGCACCGGGTTAAAGATAGCAAAGTTATACGATGAACCCTTACAATTCATACAACACTTGAGAATGAAAAATCATACATCAACGTTGTAGATTATTACATGAATTCAAAGAAATTTTTTCATAACTTTTGTTTTTTCTTTTTTTTATAAATAAAATAAAAATAAAAACAAAAAAATGTTTTTTCACTTGTGACTTTTCAAAATAAAGCTATGCCATTTGAAAATCACGTACACGGTTTTGGCAAAAGGTGAAAGAATAGTTCCCTGTGTTTATTGCTACCAACACAACATAAAACAAAATAAAGTGACAAAACCCACAAACAG
Source organism: Sophora flavescens (assembly GCA_030762895.1). Taxonomy (NCBI): domain Eukaryota; kingdom Viridiplantae; phylum Streptophyta; class Magnoliopsida; order Fabales; family Fabaceae; genus Sophora; species Sophora flavescens. Next base: position 114,345,858 of record CM061062.1, read on the forward strand.
ACGAGGTGAGCTTACAGTGAGAGAGTGACAAACCAAAGAGAAACCTTGACCCTCCACCCCTGTACGAACGCCGAAGGGAGCAGCGGCTGACCGAAACTGCGGTTTCCATCAAAGGTAGTGACTGGGTTCGAGGCAAGACGGTGATGACGCGGCGGAGCGCTGGTTCTAGTTCTGGTTCGTGAATGGCAGTGGAGGAGAAGGCGTGGGTCACGGATCTGGGGTGTAGCTCGCAAATCTGCAACTTCCCAGTGGTGGAGGTCGCAGTGGTCGCGCGGAGGAGTGGCGGTTGGTGGCGCGGCTGGTGGTCTGAGTTGTGGAGAGATGGAGGAGGAAGGTGAGGTGAAGAAGGAGAGTGGTGTGGGTATGTCTTTTTTTCTGTTGATAATCTGCAGAAAATTTTTGAGCAGTTAAGGAAGTTTAAGATTCGACTAAATCCAGTCAAATGCACTTTTGGGGTGAAATCAGGCAAGCTTCTGGGCTTCATAGTTAGTCAAAGAGGAATAGGCGTTGATCCCGAAAAAGTTCGAGCAATCATTGATATGCCAGCACCTCGAACAGAGAAAGAAGTTCGTGGTTTCTTAGGAAGATTGAATTACATTGCCAAGTTCATCTCCCAACTAACCGCGACCTGTGAACCAATCTTTAAATTGCTGCGCAAAAATTAGGCAATAAGATGGAATGAAGATTGTCAAAAAGCCTTTGAGAAGATTAAACAATACCTGCAAGAACCTCCAGTCTTGGTTCCCCCGGTGCCGGGAAGACCGCTCATAATGTATTTGACTGTGTTAGAAGAATCTATGGGTTGTGTACTGGGGCAGCACGATGTGTCAGGAAGAAAGGAACATGCCATCTATTATCTAAGTAATAAATTCACCAGTTGTGAAGCCAACTACTCACTAATAGAACGCACTTGTTGTGCTTTGGCATGGGCGGGTCGCCATTTGAGGCATTTCATGCTGTGTTACACTACCTGGTTGGTGTCCAAAATGGATCCAAGCAAGTATATCTTTGATAAGCCTGCTCTGACTGGAAGAATTGCTCGCTGGCAAGTCCTGCTATCAGAATACGACATTGTCTATGTCACACAAAAAGCAGTAAAAGGTAGCGCTCTTGCAGAATATCTAGCCAATCATCCAGTAGAAGACTATGGATCGATGCAATGAGATTTCCCAGATGAAGATATAATGGCTTTGTTTGATCGCGAGCAATCACCAGAAAAAGAAAAATGGACTTTGTTATTTGATGGAGCTTCTAATGCATTGGGACATGGAATCGGGGCAATCTTAATCTCACCGGAAAATAATTATTTCCCTGTCACTCCGAGGCTTTGCTTCGATTGTACAAACAAATAGCCGAATATGAAGCTTGCGCACTAGGGATCCTGGCAGCAATAGAATCAAAAGCAAGGATATTGGGGGTATGGAGACTCTGCATTAGTCATCCACCAGCTAAAAGTGGAGTGGGAAACCCGAGATGCCACGTTAATCCCATATCATGATTACATCAAAGGTTTGATCGAGCAGTTTGACGAAGTCACATTTCATCATATTCCTTGAGAGGATAACCAGTTAGTCGATGCGCTATCTACCTTGTCCTCGATGTTCAAAGTGAGTGATGAAAGAGACTTGCCACTCATCAAAATGGAAAGTCGTGATCATCCTGCATATTGTCAAGTGGTAGAGGAAGAGCCTGATCAAGGGCCGTGGTACCATGACATCAAACACTTCATGCAAAGAAGGGAATACCCCCCAGGTGCTTCAGAAAATGACAAAATAACCCTGAGAAGACTTGCAATGGGTTTCTATTTAGATAAGGGTATTCTCTACAAAAGAAATGATGACATGGTACTGCTGAGATGCGTTGATGCAAAAGAGGCTAAACAGATAATTGAGGATGTACATGAAGGATCGTTTGGGACTCACACGAATGGTCACGCAATGGAAAGAAAAATCTTGAGGGCAGGCCATTACTGGTTGACAATGGAGGTTGATTGCTTTAATTATGCGAAGAGGTGCCATAAGTGCCAGACATATGCTGATAAGGTTCATGCACCGTCGGCTCCCTTGAATGTCATGCCGGCACCCTGGCCGTTCTCAATTTGGGGAATGGATGTTATTGGACCAATTGAACCAAAACCTCCAAATGGGCATCGCTTCATTCTTGTTGCCATTGATTATTTCACAAAGTGGGTTGAAGCTGCATCATATGCCAATGTGACCGGGAATGTCGTGATCAAGTTTGTCAAAAGAGAGTTAATTTATCGTTATGGGTTGCCGAGTTAAATTATCACCGACAATGCGACCAACTTGAACAACAAGATCATGAAGGAGATGTGCGGAAGCTTCAAGATAAAGCATCACAATTCTTCCCCGTACCGTCCAAAGATGAACGGAGCAGTCGAGGCCGCTAATAAGAATATCAAGAAGATTGTTCAAAAGATGGTTGTGACATATAAGGACTGGTACGAGATGTTACCTTTCGCTTTACACGGCTATCACACCTCTATTTGCACCTCGACAGGGGCAACTCAGTATTCTTTAGTTTATGGGATGGAGGCAGTACTCCCGATTGAAGTAGAGATCCCCTCATTAAGGGTACTGAGAGAGGCTGAATTGGAAGAAGCTGAGTGGGTTCAGGATCGATTCGATCAGTTGAACCTCATTGAAGGGAAGAGATTGGCGGTGTTGTGTCATGGTCAATTGTACCAGAGAAGGTTGATAAGAGCTTATGAGAAGAAGGTACGCCCACGACAGTTTCGGGAGGGTGACCTAGTGCTTAAAAAGATTCTACCAATCCAAAAGGATCACCGAGGGAAATGGACTCTGAACTACGAAGGACCTTATGTTGTGAAAAAGGCCTTCTTTGGAGGAGCTTTGATTCTCACCAAGATGGATGGGGAAGATCTACCACTCCTTGTAAATTTAGATGCAGTAAAAACGTACTATGCTTGAACGCACTCCCAAAAAATAAAAATAAAAATAAATAAATAAATAAATAAGGAGAAAATAAAATAAAATAAAATAAAAGGCTCGCTAGACTGAAAATTTGAAAATACGGTCTAGGCAAAAGTTAGAGCAACCCGCTAGACTGAAAACTTGAAAAGGCGGTCTAGGCAAAAGTTAGGGTTAAAAGAAAAAACATAACAAAGGAAGCGTCGTCAAGCTGATAAACTGGGGCAATGAGTGTCCAAAATGCATGAAGACTGAGGCAAACAACATTCTCCGAAGATAATTAATGAGCAGTCAAGATTTTATGAGGGATACTAACACTAGTCATTGAGAGAGATGTCACTTGAAGATATGTGATTCTACTCCACAACGTTTTACAATTCCATATTCCATTGTAATATCTGTCTTGTACACCTTTTTGATCCTGATATAATGACATTGACTCCCAATTTTGTTGTTTATCCTTGTCCCTCTATTTTACTTTTTTGTCAACTGAGTGCATTCATCATGATAAGTCTATACTGAAATATGAAACAAGTATTGATGTTTTTTTTTAAGCAGTTAGAATTCCTTGGAAAGCCTCAAAAGGTCATTGGGGGCATGATGGTTCCCTGATGAAGGGCACTAAAGAAAAAGAAAATAATATTAAGAATCAACCACGGGGATAATTATCATCAAGGACGTCTACCTTCAGAAAACAAACGTGCAAGATATCTTTCCACGATAAAATGGGCCTTTCTCGCATTGTGCCAAAAATATAATAAGGGTTTTCATCATTAGCATTTATCAATGAAAGGCATCTCATACATTGTCATTCCATCAATGAACAAAACCAACATTCATGCACTGTATTTGTCTATAGAGCCTCATGAGCGAGCTTCTAACGGGCAATCCATCCCGTAAGCTCTTTTATCTTTTTGTTCGAGCTTTTGATGGGCAATCCACCCCATAAGCTCTTTTATCTTTTTGTTCGAGCTTCTAACGGGTAATTCACCCCCATAAGCTCTTTTATCTTTCTGTTCCAGCTTCTGACGGGCAATCCACCCCGTAAGCTCTTTTACCCTTTTTTTGTTCGAGCTACTGACGGGTCATCCATCCCATAAGCTCTTTTTATATTTCTGTTCGAGCTCCTGACGGACAATCCACCCCGTAAGCTCTTTTACTTTGTTGTTCGAGCTCCTAACGGGTAATCCACCCCGTAAGCTCATTTATCTTTCCGTTCGAGCTTCTAACGAGCAATCCACCCCGTAAGGTCTTTTATAGTTGTTTTTAAGCTCAGCAGGTAATCCACCTTGCAAGCTTTTATGTGTAACTCAATGGGCAATCCAACCCGCAGGTTCCTTGCAGGAAATCTCTTTATGGTCGCAGATATTTTTGCTTGTTAGTGTACCCTGGCCAAAATTGGAGTTCATGTCTTTACTCGTTTCTTATAACGATAATAGTTTAACTAAGGTTACACCAATTATCTAATAAGAATCAAGTAAATAGGGGCAGCTGTGAATACCTAATTTTGTCTGGGTGTTTTTTATCCTTTTAAAAAATAAAAATGTAAAAAATAAACTAAAAAATTAATCAAAAAAATTGTGTTTATGTTATTTGTGAATACCCAATTTTGTCTGGATGCTATGTTTTACTTTATTTTATTTGATTAAAATTTAAAATAAAAAAAAAACAAAAAGGATAAAAGACCAAAAATTGCAAAAATAAAAATCCATCTTCCTAGCCCACGTTCTTTAGCCCAAAGCCCTTTTAAACAAAAGAAAAAGAAAAATCCGAAGTTGGAAGCAAATATAAGTATGAGTGGTGATCAACCGTTGACTCATCTAGTTTTATAGCTAGTATGACCGTGGTTTTGTGCTAATTTTATATCATTTTTGCCTAAATTAGACTTGATTGTCTTTAAGCAGTATTTTGAGTCTGTAAAGTATTTTTGAGTCTGTGTCGCCCCGCGAATCCAATCCTCGCCTTGCGAGAGTGAAGACCAGAAGCCATGACCTTTCCATTCCTCGCCACGCGAGCCGTACTTCGCCTCGCGAGAAGACCAAACGCTGCAAGATTCGCCTCGCGAGACAGTGTTCGCCTCGCGAGTCCGCGGAATCCAGAAGTTGTATATAAGCCTGTTTTAGGCAGAACTAAAGGCAGTTAGTCAGAGTAGGAGTCAGTAGTAGTAGTTTTCAGTAGTTTATTTTATTTCCTTTTGTGTTTATTTCTATAATGGAGAGCTAGTCTCCTAGATTAGTCTACTGTAATTGATTTCCATCACACTTGAGGTTATGTAATTCCTGTTTTGTTTGCTTTTCTCTTTTCAATACTATGCTATATATTTCTGTTTGCTTAATTCATGAGTGTATAGTGTTGTATTGATTTATTTCGGTGATGTTATGTTCCTATATCAAATCGCGTTTGCTTAATTCGTGTGTGTTCATTCATGTTCGCTTAGTTCATGAGGGCTTAACCCCGTTTGCTTAATTCGGGAATAGGAACATATATATGTAGTAGTGGTTTCGCTTGTAAATTGTTGCTACAATCGGGAGGGGATTAGAATCTGCTTAGGGCTTGGAACTTACATGAACCGATGATAGTTGGGAAATCAAGAACAGTAGATTGATCGTCTTTAGCTATTTGATAAGCTTTTCAACTGCTCTGTTTTCATTGCTTTGTTTTGCCTTGTTTCTTATTTGCATTCACTCCAAAAACCCCCATTTCTGACTTTTTCTGTTAACAACAACATCCAAGAGTCCTTGAGAGACGACATCTGAGTTGTCGCTTCCCTAAACTACATATTTTTGTAAACGCTCGTTCTTTTTGGCGCGTGGCGACAGCGCGACCAAAAATTGGTGCCGTTGCCGGGGACTCTTGTTGTGTTATTAGCAGAAAATAAAAAATAAAAAAATAAAAAAAACATTTTTACTGAATTTGTCTGGTTATGGATCTTACTGATAATCTCACTTATTTGAAGCAATTGTTTCAGCAGACACAGTTTTGTGGCATGTGCGGCTCTCCTGAGCACCTGTATGAGGCATGCCCCATTCTGACAGATGCTACTTATTGGCCTCGAGCTTATACATTCCATCCTGACAATCAAGGCAAAAAGCTTGAGGATAATGAAGAACCTGTGGAATCAAATGCATGTGTTGAAAGTGATGGGATGGATGAACCGTGCGCTGAAATTCCAGACAATCAGACCTTTACTAATTCAGTTTCTTTTACTACATGTACTGACTGTACTGACACTAACCCGTGTGCTGTTTGTGCTAAGTTTCTTGATTCTATTTTGCAGGGTGATAGTGTGAGTGAAGCTGATTGTTCATCCGAAGCTCTTGACATCATGGCTACTCCAAATATGCCATCCATTGAGCAGCCACCCTCCTCAGTTTCTTGTACTGTATTTACTGACTGTACTAACTCTAACCTTTCTGTGGTGTGTGCTGAGATTTCTGCAGGTTTAACAAGTGATGAATCTGGTAAAGCAATGGATGAAGACCTTGCAGAAGTTGAAGCAGCACCGGAGACCCCAGCTACCTATCTGCCACCTCCCCCTGTGGAACCACCGGTGATGGAGTTCAAGCCTTTGGATTTTTCAAGAGGTTGAACCCCACTTCTATTGGGAGGATTTTATGGACAAAGTTGAGAAAGAAGTCAACTGTGACCTGAAGGGGAGTGAGAGGTCCGCCGCACTTGGAGGAGTTACCAAGATTATCAAGCGGCCACTCTCATACTTATGCTGTAGGCCATGGGATCCGGGAGGATCGTACTGCAATTGGAGCATCCCTTGGCCACTGTATCACAGACAGTGGGATCCTGGTGGAACCGCCTCCAATGAGTTTTTCTAAACCTTTTCCTTTTAATTATGCTTGCGTTATTTCTGTTTTGTTTTCAATAAAGCTCCTGAATAATTTGAGAAGCTCAGGAGTTGTATTGAGTCCTGTGTTGGCAAGTTTGCTGGATTTGATTGAATTTTGCATAGATTGATTGCATATTATGTGTTGGCTGTTTTCCCCCTAGGCTGAAAAAAAAAATTTAAGTGATCCCCATGTGATTGGAAACTGAACTTTGAGATTTTGTTGTGATGGCATGATTTATGATAAGTTTGGGGTGATGGGAAACACTCACAAGGGATAGAATCTCTGTCAAACAATTTGCATGAATGTCCAGGTGAGGATTTGAGCCTCCAACATGTTTTTGACTGTGTGAAATCACTTTTTAAGTTGCAATTTCCCGAATTTGCTTGAATCTCTTTATGGTTTGCATGTTTATGTGTTTGCTTCAAATGATTTAGGCATTTTCTTTGTAAATAACTACTTAGCCTAAAAATCACCAATTCCTAATGCATGTTCTTTAATTAGCCCCATTGAGCCTGATTAGCCTGTTACTTCTTGATAACCTAATGTTATAAGCCCAAAATCTGGAAAACCATGTTAACCCGATCTTAGGATTAGGAGAGCATGGAATCTTAGAAAGAGAATGGGTGCAAGAAACTAAGTTTGGGGTGGCTACAAGGATATGATGTGTTGTTTGGGATTGGGAAAAGAAAAAAATATAATAAAAAGGTTGAAAAAAAAAACAAAAAAGGGGAAGAAAAAAAAAAAAAAAAGAAGAAAAGAAAAAAAAGAAAAGTGTTAAAAATAAAAGTATTAGAAAAAAGGAGGCTGTAGTCACCCAAGGCATAAAGAAAAATGAGAAAAGGAACTTGAGTGGAATTCCAATGTTTTGAAATGTTCATGCTCTCTTAGTTCCTAGGGACTTCAGCCCAGTACTTTTGTATATCCTACCCTTAGCCAGGCCCCATTACAACCATAAAAGACCTTTTGATGTTGCATGCATGTTTTCCGTGGGAACCATTTTGAGATGAAAATCAAATTCATGGGAAGTGTTCTTGAAAAGTGAAATTGAGTGAAATGTTGTTAGCCTGACACAAACTGAGCGATTGAGTGAACACTAAATGCCCTTGTGAGGAAGGCAGTTGTTTGAATTTGGTGATCTCCCTCTTGTGTGTAACTTGGATCCCCTGCTTAGATTAATGATTGTTTGAATGATGAAATTCTCAATTGTTTGGAATGAATGATTGTCGGGGTTGCTTTGTTTGAAAGGGGGGACATTGAAGAAAACTGTTTTGATGAAACTGCTTGAATTTGTGCAACGTTGATTGAATCTTTTAAGCTTGCCATGTCCTTAGTATTTTTAAGTTTTTGAGTTTTAGTTTTCTTGGGGACAAGCAAAGTTTAAGTTTGGGGTATTTTGATCAGCCGCAGGCTCATCTAGTTTTATAGCTAGTATGACCGTGGTTTTGTGCTAATTTTATATCATTTTCGCCCAAATTAGACTTGATTGTCTTTAAGCAGTATTTTGAGTCTGTAAAGTATTTTTAGGTTAATTTAGTTGATTTAGAGTTAAATAACGCACTTATGCTATTTTCTGTTTTCAGGTTAATAAAAAGAAATAAATCTGGAGCTTTCACCCCGCGAGAAGGCATTCGCCTCGCGAACCTGACGGTGACTGTGCCAGAAAATTTGCATCCTTTCTTTGTCGCCCCGCGAATCCAATCCTCGCCTCGCGAGAGTGAAGACCAGAAGCCATGACCTTTCCATTCCTCGCCACGCGAGCCGTACTTCGCCTCGCGAGAAGACCAAACACTGCAAGATTCGCCTCGCGAGACAGTGTTCGCCTCGCGAGTCCGCGGAATCCAGAAGTTGTATATAAGCCTGTTTTAGGCAGAACTAAAGGCAGTTAGTCAGAGTAGGAGCCAGTAGTTGCAGTTTTCAGTAGTTTATTTCCTTTTCTTTTCTTTTGTGTTTATTTCTGTAATGGAGAGCTAGTCTCCTAGATTAGTCTACTGTAATTGATTTCCATCACACTTGAGGTTATGTAATTCCTGTTTTGTTTGCTTTTCTCTTTTCAATACTATGCTATATATTTCTGTTTGCTTAATTCAGGAGTGTATAGTGTTGTATTGATTTATTTCGGTGATGTTATGTTCCTATATCAAATCGCGTTTGCTTAATTCGCGTGTGTTCATTCATGTTCGCTTAGTTCATGAGGGCTTAACCCCGTTTGCTTAATTCGGGAATAGGGACATATATCTGTAGTAGTGGTTTCGCTTGTAAATTGTTGCTACAACCAGGAGGGGATTAGAATCTGCTTAGGGCTTGGAACTTGCATGAACCGATGATAGTTGGGAAATCAAGAACAGTAGATTATCGTCTTTAGCTATTTGATAAGCTTTTCAACTGCTCTGTTTTCATTGCTTTGTTTGCCTTGTTTCTTATTTGCATTCACTCCAAAACCCCCCATTTCTGACTTTTTCTGTTAACAACAACATCCAAGAGTCCTTGAGAGACGACATCCGAGTTGTCGCTTCCCTAAACTACATATTTTTGTAAACGCTCGTTCTTTTTGGCGCGTGGCGACAGCGCGACCAAGTGGCAAGGCAAATCAGACAAAAAACATTTAATGGTTTCATAAACCAATCGAAAGTTATGCTTTGGGAAAATTTGCAAAATTAGGAGGATTTAAAATTTAAGCATCAGAAAGGAAAAAATGGGAACATGTAATGCTGCTATCCTTGAAGCATGGTCAAACCTGAATCAAGAGAAAAGTCATTCTACATAAACAAAGGAAAGTTGCAGCACATACAAGGCATAACAGATACAAAATCAATGAGAATGGAAGTCTGAAAATGACTCTCCAATGAACAACCTTGGGTTATGTTTTTTGATTCTTGCAAGCAAAGAGGATTTAAAAGGGGGAGAATTCATATAGCAGGGGGGAAAAAACGAAAAAGGCACCAGAATATGAATGTTTCATTCTCCAGAGAACTCATCCCTAACCTCCTTCCTAATTCCTAAACTAAACCCATTTCCATCACCAACAACCTTTCCTTCATCAATCTAAACACCACAAAAAAGGCAAAACCAAAATAAACCAAGAAACAAACATACCCAGGCAGATCTGAACCAACACCACTTCCGTCACTGCATGTCGTCGTAGCTCCGCCCAGGACCCGCCGTTCGGGCCTTCTGCCACCACTGTCCAAAACCCTTCGCGTTCCACCGTCAACCTCCACCAGAACCGGCGTTCTCCTCCATTTCGTTGTGCTCTGCCGCTCACTGCTTCTCACAGACCGCCGTCATCCGTTCACCGCACGAGACCCATCGTGGAGCCACCGTCCAAGGTCCATCACCGCTACAACGAACGCCGATTCGCTATCCGATTTGCTCCACACAAGCCGCCGCACGCTCCACGTCCACACACCGCTGCTCGCAACCCCTGCTCCGCCGTCACGCTGCTGGCACTTGCCACCGTCTGGCCTTCCTGGTTCAGTCATCGTCTCCTCCTCTGTTGGCTTGGGTATCGTGAAAACTCAGAAGCTTCTAGCTTCTGAGTCTGCTACTTTTCTTTTGCTTTTTTTTATTGTTATTGAATTATTATGTTATGTTGGTTTATATGTTTGGGTTTCATTTAGTTGGGCTTCTCATGGGGTTATGGGTTTGTTTCATTTTTTAGCTATTGGTCTGTTTTTGGCTTGTGGGCTTAGGATCAGTAATTTTTTTTTTTGTCTACTCTGTTGGCTTACTGGGCCATTTCTTCTTTTATTTAAAAAAAATGTTCTTGAAAATAAAAATAAACTGAAGTTACTTGGAGTCATGGATGTGGGCTTAAAATGTGTACCATATTTCATCTTGTCTCTAGGAAAATTTGAATAAAAGAAAACAAAAAATCTTGTAAATATTTTCCATCCATATTTTAAATAAAAACTTTTCCTAAAAATCCTTAAAATATATATATATATATATATATCTTTTGAGTTCACTGGTCGCGCTGTCGCGCCAAAAAACGAGCGGTTTGTAAAAAATGTAGTTTAGGAAGCGACAACTCGGATATCGTCTCACAAGGACTCTTGACTTGTTATTTATCACAAAAATCAGTTTTTTTTGGGGGGGGGGGGGGGTTGGTTTAAAGTTCAATTGGAAAACAAAGCAAAAACAGAGCAATAAAGACACAGCAGTTTAAAGGATTATTAAATAAGCTAAAGACGATTAATCTACTGTTCTCGATTTCCCAACTATCATCGGTTCATGCAAATTCCAAGCCCTAAGCAGATTCTAATCCCCTTTCGGTTGTAGCAACAATTAACAAGCGAAATCACTACTACAGATATATGTTCCTAATTCCCGAATTAAGCAAACGGGGTGAAGTACTCAAGAACTAAGCGAACATGAATGAACACACGCGAATTAAGCAAACACGATTTGATATAGGAACATAACATCACCGAAATAAATCAATACAACACTATACACTCCTGAATTAAGCAAACAGAAATATATAGCATAACATTGAAAAGGGAAAATCAAACAAAACATGAATTACATAACCTCAAGTGCGGTGGAAATCAATTACATTAGACTAATCCAAGAAGATTAGTTCTCCATAAAAACGTAGCACACAGAAAATATGTAAAGAAAACAATGGATAATCCAAAGTCCTTCTAATCTGCCCAGAACAGCCATTTATATCATTCAGGAACTGCGCCTTCTCGCGAGGCGAATCTTATGAAGAGTCTGCAACGTTTGGTCTTCTCGCGAGGCGAAGAATGGCTCGCGAGGCGAGGAATTGAAGAGTCTAACCGTGATGCTTTCTGACTTCCAGGCTCGCGTGGTGAAGAGATGGATTCGCGAGGCGACACAGAAATCTTGCATTTTTCTGGAACAGTCAACATTCAGGGTCGCGAGGCGAGGTGTTGTTCGCGGGGCGAACCAGAGAGGATGACATTCTGTTGTTCAATTGGCTTTCAGGTTCGCGTGGCGAGAAGACTCTCGCGAGGTGAACACCTCCAGGGTTGCAATTTCCCCTGCTTCTTTATTCCCTTAACTTCTAAGTTAATCTGAAAACAATAAAATAGCCATAAGTGCGTTATTTGACTCAAAATTGGCTAAATTAACTTAAAACTACTTTAGAGACTCAAAACCTTGCATGAGGACAATCTAATCTAATTTGGGTGAAAATGAGATATAATTAGCACAAAACCCTGGTCATACTAGCCATAAAACTCGATGAGCCAGAGGCTTATCAAAATACCCCAAACTTAAACTTTGCTTGTCCCCAAGCAAACTAAAACTCAAAAACTTAAAAAGACTCGAGACATGGCAAGCTTAAGAAATTTAATCAACTTTGCACAAATTCAAGCAATTTCATCAAAACAGTTTTCTTCAATGTTCTCCCCTTCCAAACAAAGCAATCCTCACAATCCTTTATTCTGAACATTTGAGAATTTCATCATTCAAACAATCATTAATCTAAGCCAGGGATCCAAGTTACACACAATAGGGAGATCACCAAATTCAAACAATCGCCTTCCTCACAAGGGCATTTAATGTTTCACTCAATTGCTCAGTTTGTCTAGGCTAACAACATTTCACTCAATTTCACTTTTAAGAGCACTTCCCATAAATTTGATTTTCATCTCCGAATGATTCCCACAGAAAACATGCATGCAACATCAAAAGGTCTTTTAAGGTTGTAATGGGGCCTGGCTAAGGGTAGGACATACAAAGGTACTGGGCTAAAGTCCCTAGGAACTAAGAGAGCATGAAACACTTCAAAACATTGAAATTCCACTCAAGTTCATTTTCTCATTCTTCATTTTACTTTGGCCTTGGGTGACTACGGCCTTTTCCTTCTTTAGATATATATATTTTTTTCTTTGATATTTTTGTTCTTTTATTTCTTCCCTTTTTTTTCTTTTCTTTTTTTTTTTTCTGCTTTTCTTTCCTTTTTGCCTTTGGCTCCAACCTTTTTTATTATATTTTTTCTTTTTCTCACCCCAGAATGACATGTCACACCCTTGTAGCCACCCCAAACTTAGTTTCTTGCAACCATTCTCTTGCTAAGATTCTATGCTCTCCTAATCCTAAGATCGGGTTAACATGGTTTTCCAGATTTTGGCTCATAACATGAGGTCAACATGAAACGATAGGCTAATTAGGCTAAAAGGGGCTAACTAGGGAACATGCATTAGGGACTGGTTCAATTTAGGCCAAGTGGTTATTTACAAAGAAAATTGCCTAAATCATTTGATGCAAACACATAGACATGCAAACCATGAAGAGACTCAAGCAAATTCGGGAAAGTGCAACTTGAAAGTGATTCACACAATCAAAAACATGTTGGAGGCTCAAATCCTCACCTGGACATTTTTGCAAATTGTTTGACCGAGATTCTATCCCTAGTGTGTGCTGCCCTTCACCCCAAACTTATCATAAATCATGCCATCATAATAAAATATCTCAAAGTTCAGTTTTCAATCACATGGGAATCACTTTCCAAAAAAAAAAATTTTTTTCAACCTAGGGGGAATCATCACATAAATCATGCAAGCAATCTGTGCCAAATCAATCAAAACCAATCAAGCTCACCGACCAAAGACTCACACAATTTATTCAAGAGCTAAAAGAAAAACAAGACCAACCAAACACAAAACAAAGCTACAATTAGTTCCCTCCCCCACACTTAAAACATACATTGTCACCAATGAAACAACATAACTATAAAATCAGAGTGAGGGAAAGGAAGGGGTGCTCCCTGATCAAGTGGCAGTGTAGGTGGGAGCTTCCAAGGAGAGCTCCTCAACAGTAGCATCGTCAGGAACACCAGCAGCCACACCATGGAATGGCTTCAGCCTCTGCCCGTTAACCTTGAAGGACTTGTTGCTACCTGCACTTTTAATCTCAACTGCACCATGAGGAAAAACATTAGTAACAACAAATGGTCCAATCCACTTGGACCTAAGTTTCCCAGTCATCAATTTCAGGCGGGAATTAAACAGTAAGACCTGCTGGCCCACAGAAAATTCTTTCCTGGCAATCATCCTATCATGAAAATACTTGGTTTTCTCTTTATAAATCCGGGAGCTGTCATAGGCTTCTAGCCTAAGCTCCTCAAGCCTTTATGTCGGAGTTTCCTTTCAATACCAGCTTTTTTCATTTCCAAGTTACAACACTTGACTGCCCAATATGCACGGTGCTCAACTTCCACCGGGAGATGACATGCCTTACCAAATACAAGCCTAAAGGGGGACATCCCTATTGGCATCTTGAAAGCGGTCCTCTGAGCCCACAGTGCGTCTTCTAGACGGCGACTCCAGTCCTTCCTATTCGGCTGCACCATTTTCTCTAAGATCTGCTTGATCTCCCTATTTGATATCTCAGCCTGGCCATTGGTCTGGGGATGGTGAGCAGTGGAGACTCTATGCACAACTCCATACTTCCGGAGTAGAGCTTCCATGGTGCGGTTGCAGAAGTGAGTGCCCTGATCACTGATGATAGACCGAGGTATGCCAAACCTGCAAAAAATATTGGACCTAACAAATTTTGAAACAACTTTAGCATCGTTAGTCCTAGTGGGGATAGCTTCCACCCACTTTGAAACATAGTCAACTGCCAAAAGAATATATAGAAAACCAAAAGATGCAGGGAAAAGACCCATAAAGTCGATTCCCCACACATCAAAAACCTCACAGAAAAGCATGGGTTGCTGAGGCATCTCACTCCTACGAGTGATGGCAGGGCCTGCTGTTTGACACTCCTTACAATTCCGGTAGACCTCATAGGCATCTCTAAAAATGGTGGGCCAGTAGAACCCAGAATCTAGGACTTTTCTTGCCGTCCTCTGTGGTCCAAAGTGTCCCCCTACTTGAGAGGCATGAGAAAAGTGCAAGATGGACTCTGTCTCATAATCGGGGACACACCTCCGAATTACCTGATCACTGTAAAACTTCCATAGGTACGGATCATCCCACACATAGTACTTGGAATCACTCTTGAGTTTGTGGATCTTGGTTCTACTTGCACATGCAGGAAAAACACCAGCAACAAGAAAGTTAACAATGTCAGCAAACCAAGGCGTTACCCCATGCAGATGTAGAAGCTGTTCATCCGGAAAATCATCCTGGATGGGAGAAGGATCCTCATCCCTTGCTATTCGGCTCAAGTGATCAGCTACTAAATTTTCAGCTCCACTCTTGTCCTTTATCTCCACATTGAACTCTTGGAGCAAAAGCATCCACCGAATCAATCTCGGCTTCGCTTCTGGTTTCTTCAACAGGTATTTCAGAGATGCATGGTCAGTGAAAACAATAACCTTGGAACCTAGCAAATATGACCTAAATTTATCAAGTGCAAATACAACAGCTAGAAGTTCCTTTTCAGTGGTGGTGTAATTAGATTGTGCAGCATCTAATGTCCTAGAAGCATAATGAATGACATGGGCAGCCTTGCCCACCCTTTGTGCCAGAACCGCTCCCACAGCATAATTAGAAGCATCACACATGAGCTCAAAAAGGAGGGTCCAATCGGGGGCTGGATGATGGGGGTAGAGGTCAATGCCTTTTTTCGGGTAGTCAAATGCCTTCTTGCAGTTGTCATCAAAATGGAACATGGCATCATTCTTGACAAGTTTGACAAAGGCGAGCTATCTTGCTGAAGTCCTTAATGAAGCGCTGTAGAAACCTACATGGCCAAGAAAAGAAACGGATCTCGTGAACGCAAGATGGATAAGGCAATGTTGAAATCACATCAATTTTAGCAGGATCAATGAAATACCCTCTTTAGAAATAACATGACCCAAAACAATCCCCTGTTCTACCATAAAGTGACACTTTTCATAGTTCAAAACCAGATCGGTCTCAATGCATCTTTCTAGAACCAAACTCGGACTATGCAAGCATGCATCAAATGAGGAACCATATACGGTGAAGTCATCCATGAACACTTCCATGCAATTTTCAATAAATTCAGTAAAAATGCTAAGCATGCATCTTTGGAAAGTGCCGGGAGCATTACAAAGGTCAAATGGCATCCTCCTCAGAGGCAAACGTGCCGAAGGGGCACGTGAAAGTGGTCTTTTCCTGATCCTCTGGGGCAATATGGATCTGGAAGTAACCGGAAAAGCCATCAAGAAAACAGTAATGAGATTTACCAGCCAGCCGTTCGAGCATATGATCGATGAAAGGCAAAGGAAAGTGATCCTTTCTGGTGGCCTGGTTCAACTTCCTATAATCTATACAGACTCGCCAGCTATTATGGACTCTAGTGGGTACAAGCTCATTATTATCATTTCTTACCACTGTGAGGCCGGACTTCTTGGGTACAACTTGCACTGGACTTACCCAAGTACTATCAGAGATGGGGTATATGATACCTGCATGTAGAAGTTTAGTCACCTCTTTCTTCACAACATCCATAATCAATGGATTGAGCCGCCTTTGGGGCTGCCTAACTGGTTTAGCCTCATCCTCCAACAGAATTCTATGCATACATCTGGAGGGGCTAATTCCTGGGATGTCAGCCAAGGTCCACCCAATCACCTTCTTGTGCTTCTTCAGAACCTCCAATAGTTTAGCTTCCTGGTCAGAGTCAAGGCTGGAGGAAATAATGACTGGAAGTTTTTCATTCCGCTCCAAGTAAGCATACTTCAGATTCCCAGGAAGTGGCTTGAGCTCTAAGGAGGGTGGCTGCTCAATGGATGGTATATTCGGAGCAGCCATGAGGTCAAGAACTTCGGCTGAACAGACAGCTTCACTCACACTATCACCCTGCAAAGTTGAATCAAGAAACTCAGCACAAATAGCACACGGGTTAGTGTCAGTACAGTCAGTACATGAATATATATCATCAAAGCCAGAAATAAATGGAAAATCAGAAACAAGGTCCTCATGGGTGTCATCAATAATGTCAGAGAGCAACTCTAATTGGAAAACAGAGTGCTCTTCCAATGGATGTTTCATAGCATCAAAGATGTAAAACTTTGCCACAATGTCACCAAACTCCATGGACATAGTCCCATCATCAACATCAATCTTTGTCTTGGCTGTCTTCATGAACGGTCTGCCCAGGATGATTGGTGATCTACTTGAATTTGTCTCTCCTGCCATGTCTAGGATGTAGAAGTCAGCAGGGAAAATCAACTCATCAACTTGTACCAGCACATCTTCTACCATTCCCATGGGGCGGGCACTGGTCCTGTTGGCCAACTGGATAGTGAGACCTGTATACTGCAAGGGACCAAGATCAAGGTTATTGAAAACAGAGGTGGGCATGACATTTATGGAGGCTCCCAAATCCAACATGCAATTTTCAAATTTGCTGTCCCCAATAGTGCATGGAATAGTAAAAGTGCCCGGATCCTTGCACTTCTGTGGTAGTGCCTGAGTGGGGGCTGAAACAGTAACTCTTTCAAGTGCAGGCTTAGACTGGATAAGAGCTGAAACATTTCTTCCCAAATTAACTCTCTCATTACCCTTCAACCTCCTCTTGTTGGTGCATAAATCCTTCAGAAATTTAGCATACTTAGGAACCTGCTTGATCACATCCAGAAGGGGAATGTTCACCGCCACCCTTCTGAACACATCTAGAATTTCCCTCTCCTTGTCTTCACCACCAATCTTCTTATTTTTCTGCACTCTGTGTGGGAAGGGGATTGGTGGTATGTACACTTTCTCAGCTTCAACAATAACAGAAGGCTCAGGAGTTACCTCAACAGTTGCTTCATCTTTTCTAGAGGCTGCCTCAACAACTTTTCCAGATCTCAGAGAAATGGCACTCACATTAGGATTGGAGACATTGGGATTTATCACTGTTTGTGCAGGTAGTTGGTTTGATCTTTGAGCTTGCTGTATGTTATTTATGGATGTGGCAAGTTGTCCAACCTGTGTCTCTAAATTTTGAATGCTAGCATCCGTTCGCTGCTGAGATTGACCAAACTGTGTCTGCAAATTATGAATGCTAGCATCTGTTCGCTGCTGAAACTGTGCCTATGAGGCCTGGAACTGTCCAAATTGCTGCTACAACTGGAGATTTTGTTCAGTCATTTGCTTGAACATGTCCTCTAATGAAGGTCCAGAAGGTGCAGAAGTGGTCACTTGAGGAGGATTCTGTGGTGCTGCCATCGGTTGTTGGGATGAGTTCCCATACCAAAGGTTAGGATGATTCCTCCAATTGGGGTGGTACTTATTTGTGGAGAGGTCTGGAGTGTTGTACCGGTTCTGACTGTTGCCTTGATTGTAAGGATGGACTACATAAGCTTGAGGCAAATCAGTAACTGAGCCTTCCTTCAGAATGGGGCATGCTTCATACGGGTGCTCAGGAGAGTTGCACATGCCACACAACATTGTCGGCTGAACCTTATCCATTGCCAATTTCTCCACCAAAGAAGTGAGCCTATCCATTCTATTCTCAAGGGCCTGGTAAGAAGAAGAACTATGGACCTCATTCACACCCCTTGTCTCAACAGAATTTCTTCTGGTTGTAAACTGCTGGGAGTTCAGTGACATATTTTCAATCAATTGCTTGGCAGCAGCTGGAGTCTTATCAACAAGTGCTCCCCCACTAGCGGCATCCAAAATATTTCTATCCATCGGTAGTAACCCCTCATAAAAATACTGGATAAGAAGTTTCTCGGAAATCGATCTTTGAGGGCAATCGGATACCAACTGCTTGAATCTCTCCCAATATTCAGCCAATGACTCATTTCCTTGTCTGATGCCACATATTTCCTTCCTGATTGATGCAGCTCTGGAGGCAGGAAAATATTTCTCTAAAAAGAGCTTCTTCAAATCGTTCCAGGTGGTAATAGAGTTTGGCTCAAGATATAACAGTCAATCCTTTGCAGCGCCCTGTAGTGAAAACGGGAAGGCTCTCAGCTTGATGTGATCCTCAGTTATTCCCTCTGGTCTCAAGGGTGTGGAGCAGACAACCTAGAATTCCTTCAGATGCTTATGTGGATCTTCACCTGCAAGACCACTAAACCTTGGCAACAAATGGATTAGACCAGATTTTAATTCAAAGGGAGTAACAGCACCAGAATATTCAATACACAAGCCATTATAATTAACATCAGGGGCAGCAAGCTGTCTTAATGTCCTTTGGTCACCCATGTTATCAAAAACAGTTTCAGAATTAGAATCACTAGTAGTACTAGCCCGAGTTGCTCTACGGCGTGTGTGTAGTGTTTTTTCAATTTCAGGATCAAAATCACACAAGTCAGGGCAAGTAGACCTAGTAGCCAGACTAATTCAAAACAAAAAATGAAAATAAAGGAAACAAAAAAAATGCGAAAATAACAAACAAGAGTCCCCGGCAACGGCGCCAATTTTTGGTCGCGCTATCGCGCACGCGCCAAAAAGCGAGCGGTTTGTAAAAAATGTAGTTTAGGAAGCGACAACTCGGATATCGTCTCACAAGGACTCTTAACTTGTTATTTATCACAAAAATCAGTTTTTTTTTTGGGGGGTTGGTTTAAAGTTCAATTGGAAAACAAAGCAAAAACAGAGCAATAAAGACAGCAGTTTAAAGGATTATCAAATAAGCTAAAGACGATTAATCTACTGTTCTCGATTTCCCAACTATCATCGGTTCATGCAAATTCCAAGCCCTAAGCAGATTCTAATCCCCTTTCGGTTGTAGCAACAATTAACAAGCGAAATCACTACTACAGATATATGTTCCTAATTCCCGAATTAAGCAAACGGGGTGAAGTACTCATGAACTAAGCGAACATGAATGAACACACGCGAATTAAGCAAACGCGATTTGATATAGGAACATAACATCACCGAAATAAATCAATACAACACTATACACTCTTGAATTAAGCAAACAGAAATATATAACATAGCATTGAAAAGGGAAAAGCAAACAAAACAGGAATTACATAACCTCAAGTGCGGTGGAAATCAATTACAGTAGACTAATCCAAGAAGATTAGTTCTCCATAAAAATGTAGCACACAGAAAATATGTAAAGAAAACAATGGATAATCCAAAGTCCTTCTAATCTGCCTAGAACAACCATTTATATCATTCAGGAACTGCGCCTTCTCGCGAGGCGAACACTGATTCGCGAGGCGAATCTTATGAAGAGTCTGCAACGTTTGGTCTTCTCGCGAGGCGAAGAATGGCTCGCGAGGCGAGGAATTGAAGAGTCTAACCGTGATGCTTTCTGACTTCCAGGCTCGCGTGGTGAAGAGATGGATTCGCGAGGCGACACAAATCTTGCATTTTTCTGGAACAATCAGCATTCAGGGTCGCGAGGCGAGGTGTTGTTCGCGAGGCGAACCAGAGAGGATGACATTCTGCTGTTCAGCTGGCTTTCAGGTTCGTGTGGCGAGAAGACTCTCGCGAGGCGAACACCTCCAGGATTGCAATTTCCCATGCTTCTTTATTCCCTTAACTTCTAAGTTAACTTGAAAACAATAAAATAGCCATAAGTGCATTATTTGACTCAAAATTGGCTAAATTAACCTAAAACTACTTTAGAGACTCAAAACCTTGCTTGAGGACAATCTAATCTAATTTGGGTGAAAATGAGATATAATTAGCACAAAACCCTGGTCATACTAGCCATAAAACTCGATGAGCCAGAGGCTTATCATTCACGCAACAATCTATGACGTTGATGTATGAATTTTCATCCTAATGTGTCATATGAATTGTAAGGGTTCACCGTGTAGATTGACTATCTTTAACCCTGTGCAAAAGTGAATTATCTTTTAAAAAAATAATATAATGTTTTCAATTTACACTTTTTTCCAATTCTATCCGATCTAATTTTATAAAATGTCTTTTGGGTTCATGCAAAAATCTACAACGTTGATGTATGATTTTTCATCCTCAAGTGTTGTATGAATTGTAAGGATTTGTCGTGTAGCTTCGCTATCTTTAACCCTGTGCAAGGGTGAATACCATTTTTCCGAAAAATAATGTTTTCAATTTTCTCTCTTAACAAATTTTTTTTACATATATCCAGATTTATTAGCTGAAATATCTTTTTGAATTCACGCAACAATCTACGATATTGATGTATGAATTTTCATCCTCAAGTGGCGTATGCATCGTAACGGTTTATTGTATAGCGCTGCTATCTTCGACCCTGTGCAAAAGTGAATTTACTCTGAAATAAAATCTTTTTTTAATATAAAATAAAAATTAAAGTTTTTCCAAAAAATTAAAATCAATCAACCAATCAAATCATTTTCTAAAAGAACTACGTGGCTTTGAGTTTCCCATCGCACTCGGGAATACGTAGGAGCAAGATAAATCATCTTGTCAAGCCAAAACTAAATTTCCCCTTTTTTGTGTCTCTTTTTATGTTAAAATAATTAATCAAAATATTTAAACTTATCTATTTTCATGGATGTTCTATGGACTCGCGTGCCATGTCCAATCTCTTAGATTTGAGGTTGTCCTGTGGACTTATGTGCCATGTTCAACCTCAGTTAGGTTTAATCAACAATAAATTTAAAAATGCAAAACCAATAAAGAAATACAAATATTGAAAAACAAAACATTTCTTTCTTATAAATAATTTTAGGGGTAAAATAAATATTTAAAAGTTAATAAAATGTTTTGCACAATTAACTTGAGGTACCGTTTTTAACCGGGCGACGTAGGGTGCTAACACCTTCCCTACTCGTAATCGACTCCAGAACCCAAATCTTTCTTTATTAAAGACCAGTTTACATTAAATAATTGGGTTTTCTAAGATTTTCCCAATAAAAATTTTAGTGGCGACTCCTCTGTTTTTACCTTCTCTTTGTGGCTCCCGGACGGGACGGTCGCTACAGCTGGCGACTCCACTGGGGAGATTAGAGAATCAGGCCTATCATAGTTAGTTGTACTTTTTAATGATTTTTATTTAGTTGACTTACCCCTCTTTTTTTATTTTGCTGTTTAATTTGTTTGTATAAATATGCTTTTATATGCCTTTGTATATATTTTGGCAACCCTAGGATAGAAAACTATTGTGTTGTTTGTTCTTTTTACAGGTTTGGGTGGTATTGTTTTAGTAGGTTCTTGTGCAGGTTTGCTTGCTCCCAGCACACACGTCACCATCACATATTCACACACTTTTGGACTTTATACCCGAGTCTTGGATGCTATAAGTTTAGAAGGGGCTTCAGTGATGTTATTGTGATGCTTTTGCATCCATGACAGACATTGATTCTCCCGCTTGGATTGCTACCGGAACATGGACTGCCATATTGTGACTTATTGGTCCCTATGGTGAGGTTCATGGATCCGGGCCCTCATCTTTTCAGATGAGGGTAATTCGGTGACCATATGTTTAAGGGTCTAGATCTGTCCCGGAAGTCATGGACATAAAATGCCATTAGCAGCCTACCATACTAGGGTCTTGACCTCAGAAGTTCAAACTTTAGGATATGACCCATGTAGGACAAAAGGGAGCGCATTCCACCTTTTTCTGCAACATGAATAATTCACATTTATATCTCATGCATCATAACGATTTTCTGCATGCATTCCACAGATGCCTTAATATGCCTTTCATTCATGCATCCTGTTACACTCATTATTATTCATTGTATGCTCGTGCATATAATACTTTAAGTCATGCATTGTTAATATGTCATTTATGCATTTTGTTACGCTCTCATGCATAAGTAAATTTGCTTTCCAAATGTTATTATGTTGAAGGATTTAGGCAAGTATACTAAGTCGTACAAGTAGTAAAGAGGTAAGAGGGATATCGTTCCCACGAGGACTGCGACAAGTACTAGCACGTAACAAATCAACTACTATCTAAGCGGATATTTGGAAGGAAGGGAGCTCAATATTAAATACCAAGCCCAGCAAGAGTTAAAATTTAAAATAAACAAAATAAAAGGAGCAAGTTCTTTTAGGATTTTTATCAAACACATGGAATGCAAAAAAAAGGGATTTTTCAAATATGATGAAAGATGTTGGTATTAAACATCACTAAACCTTTGCCTCATGCAATACTAAGACCACCAATCCAATTTATGCTACAAATATTAGAATCAACCCACAAGATTACTCAATTCCTAATTCCTTAGATGACAAGAGCCTAAATCCCCTAATTAGACCCTAATTCCTTAGGTGGCTTAATTAATGAATTTGAATTAAGATTAGGGATTACACGATTACTAATAAACCAAAATCCATTCCTAGATGCAAGGTTTACTAGGTGATTAATTCCAGATCAAGAAATGATAAGAACTTCCCAATTGCAAATCAAATCTTAGAACAAATTATGGATGATCAAACCACAAAAAGCATTAAGCATAGGAATCAAACGCTAATAAAAAAGCATAAACATAGATTAATAAATCAAAGCAAATACATGAGAATCGATTTAGCTACATCTAATCCCAACAAAAAGGGAATTTAGCTACTCATAGTCATAGAGAAAGCCAAAATCAAAGCAATAGAAGCAAAGGAAAGAAGAAACTTCATGGAAGCTTTGCACAGCAGTCACAGCAGCCCCTGGTTCAGAGAAAATGTCCCTTTAGGGTAAAAATCGCCGGTCTGCTATATTCTGCCCCCTCCCTTAGGTTTTACTTAAAAGAGGAATTTATAGTCCAAGCTGTCATCAGGATTTTTGGCTGAGCGCCCCACTTTCTTGGCTCAGCGCAGCTCTCACTTAAGTTGATTCACGGATACGGCTTGGCTCAGCGCACAGAATAAATTGGCTGAGCCCAGATAATCCTGATATGTCTTGCTCACTGGCACATCTTGGCTGAGCGAAATATTTGCTTGGCTGAGCGCAGATAATCCTGATATGTCTTGCTCTCTGGCACATCTTGGCTGAGCGAAATATTTGCTAGGCTGAGCGCATAACCTCCAGAATGCACAACAATTTCAGCCTTAGTTGCGCCCAGCCAAGGAAAACTTTGGCTTCGCCAAATTGCATCTGGACCCAATCTCTATCCTTTTGGCCATGCTTTCCTCTTGCTACCTAAAACACACAAAAATAGATAATAAAAATCTCTAAATTAACCAAACAAACTAAAACAACAATTAATCCTAAGGACTCTATAGAAACACACTAAAATATGGCAAAAACAACTCTTTAAACATTAAAGGAGTTTTAAAATCAAACAAATTAACATCTCAAAAGCATGTACAATTGCAACTTATCAACTCCCTCAAAATTAAGACTTTGCTTGCCCCAAGCAAAAGTAAAGGACCAAGAAAAACCCAACACAAAAACACGACTCAACCATGATTGAACAAGAACCAAAATAGCTCAAATGATGCTCACAACCGACTACAACAAAGTAATGCACACCCCACAATGAACTAGATCCTCAAATAGAAGTATCAACTTGAAGCGAGTCTAAACCCAAAAATGTTCAAAATAACAGAACATAACAATGATGCAAAAGTTTTTTTTTCAACTTGAAAAATTAAAGAACATGGCAAATTCAATTAAAGAAGAACCATTGGACACCCAACTTCTCACAGGAAATGTAAAGTCACTCAATCACTCAAATTTATGTGGGTAAGTGTATCACTCAAATTCACACATCAAAATCATGCAACTTCAAGTTTGATTTTCATCTCAATCATTCATCCACAATTCACAACATGCATAAATCAAAGGGACTTTATTTAGGATGTAACGTGGCCAAGGCAAATGGGAAGGGTAAGAACGGATAAACAAGCTAGCACCAAAGGGAATAGGAGAGCAAAAATTATGTTTAAAGAGACATGCATTTATGCAACCTTTTTCCACTTCTTTCTTTTTGACTTCCTTTTCCTTTCACCCCCTTTTTTTTCATATTGATTCACCACTTTCTTCCTCCTTGATATATATATATATATATATATATATATATATATATATATATATATATATATATATATATATATATATATATATATATATATATATATATTTCATTTTTCAAATTTATTTTGGAATCAATCTCTTTCTTTCTTTCTTTCTCTTTTATTTTTCTTTTTTTTTCGATAACAACTTTTTACTTTCACTAACATAAATTCCCAAGATAGATTCCCCCAAACTTATATCAAACTCACTCACAAGAATGCAATGCTCTCCTATCCACTAAGGTTTGGGTAGAAACATTGTTTTTCGGGTTAAGGCTTCATGGGTGAGAAAAAAAAATATTTATATTTTAAGCTCAAAGGGTTAAGCAAAGGGGTAAAATATAAGGTTGGCTATTTGGTCAAAGTGGCTATGTGAAATGAATTGCCCTAATCATTTTTATGACATACATGCAAACCATGAATTTCAGGCAAGAATCAAGCAAACTCAAAAGCATGAATTTCAATGGTGACACTTGATAAGCCTTTGGCTTATCTAGTTTTATAACTAGATGGACTGTGGTTTTTGTGCAAATTATTCGAGTTCAATCTCGTTTTCGTCCAAATTTGGCCTTGTTTTGTTCCTAAGTAGACTTTTACTCGTTCTAGGCATTTTTAGTAGTTTTTAGTCTATTTTGAATAGAATTACGCTTTTTGTGTCTTTTTTATTGTTTCAAGATAGAAGTGAAGCTCCGGGAGTCAAGGAAAGTCAAGAAATAGTGGAAATTGCCATTCTGGAGATGCTCGCCCCGCGAGTGGATGCTCGCCTCGCGAGTCTGAAGATCAGCTAAGCAGCAACGTCATCAATTCTGTCTCGCCCCGCGAGAATATTCTCGCCTCGCGATCATTCAAACTCAGGATGGAGCCAAAACTGAAATTCGCCCCGCGAGAGGAAGCTCGCCCCGCGATAGCCTGAAGACCCTGGAAGACAGAGACCATCACGGCCTAGCCGTGATGAAGGTCACGGGCGTGATGATTGAAGTTGGAAGACTCGCCCCGCGAACCCACTCTCGCCTCGCGAGAATCCAAATTGAAAGCGTGCCAAAACTAATGATTCGCCTCGCGAAAGGTTGTTCGCCCCGCGAGCGGCCGAGAACCAGAATCCCTATTTATAGGCTGTTTCAGATCAGAATTGGGGAGTTTTGGAGAGCTTTGGATCCAGATCCGAATCCTAGTTTTTTCCACTGTAGAGTAGCGTTTAGGCCAGATGTCTTTTCTCTTTGGAGCTGCGTCTCCCTTTTTCTTATTTTATTTTATTATGGAGATTATGTCGGATTATTTGTGCGTCGTCACGGGCATGAGGAACTAATCCCCTCGTCCGAGGGATCAATGAAGCCGCCCATGGCGGTATAGTGTTCATGTGATGTATGTTTTTCTCCCCTTCTCTCAATGAATGTTTTCCAATTCTGATTTGAATGCGTTGATCATATGTATTGCCTGATTGACTAGTTAAACGTATTTAAGGCTGATCGGCGATTCGCGTTTTAGAACTTGGATTGGGATCACTAATCGAATAATGAGCACGACAGTGGATTTAGGAGATTAGTGCAACCTTATAGGGAACAAGAATTAATAGAATTCGAGATTAGGATTATGAGACCTAGTAAGTAAGTAATCCAATCGTCGAATACGTCCTATTGAGTACGACAGCGGATATAGGAGAAATTGGGGGTCCCGGTTGACATCGTAATTGAACTTAGGGAGGAATTCATCATCACTTGGGTACTATACATGATTGGGTAGGTGGATTTGAGACCTTGGATATTTTAATTTCTGATTTTAAAACCTTAGCCTTATTTGATTCCTTATTTGAATTGCGATATTAATCTCTCTCTCTCAACCACTTTCTGTTACTTAACCAACTTATCGAACTTCTCACGAATTAGTTGAATTGGTAGCCCAATCCTTGTGTTCGACCTCGGTAATTTCTTACCGTGTTATTTTATTACTTGCGACGACCCGGTACACTTGCCGGTGACTCAACAAGTTTTTGGCGCCGTTGCCGGGGATTGGCACAACCAATTTTCCTAATTTTAGGGAAGTTTGATTATTTGGTTGAGTTATTTTTATTTTTATTTTACTATTATCTCTCTACTTCTTTGATTCCACTTGGTCTTGCCTTGTTTTGTATGCGAGGTACACGAAGGAATGCTTCCGGGTTGCGAATATTGTAGTGGAGATCATGACACTTGGAGCTGTCCGTTCTACTCCTCGCAAGAATATGTGGACTCATGCCATAATTTCTATGACAGCGTTCCCCAGGACAACTATCAGAGTCAGAATCAGCATTGGGGTTATATGAGGGGAGACCATCCGGGTTTCGCTTGGAGTAATGCTGGCGATGGTCTAGCTTGGCAACCACAACCTCAACCGGATGGTGGAAGACAACCTTGGGAGTTGGCTCTTGAGAAGCTGAATGCGGCAGTTGAGAAGTTGGCAATCGATTCAAGCACAGCCATTGATAAGTTGGCCACTCATACAGGGTCGGCAATTCAGAATCTAGAGATGCAGATTGCCCAACTCGCAAAGCAAATAAATGAACGTCTCCCAGAGACTCTCCCAGGTGATACCGAGAACAACCCTAAGAACCAATGTGATGCAACTAGTTCTCAGGAAGTTGAGGAAGAACTACCACATGTTGAGGAAGAGCAACCGGAGAAAGAGGAGTTGACAAGTGACAAGGCACCGGATCAAGGGAGTAGAGTTCAAAATGAAGACAAAGTGGTAGTGGGCTCCACCATGCTTGCCAAGCAACCTGAAATTGCTGCATTAGATAAATATGTTGGCTTGCATGCATGTGTGGACACTGGTAAGTTAATCCCTCCCACTTGCCTGGCACACTTCCTCAAGAAAACACCAATTGACCCGAGAGGAAGTGAGTTCATATTTACAGAGGTCAATGGAATTTTCACACACGGGCCAGATGGAATTATGGATAAAGTCGTATTGCTTCTGCAAGGGCCACTTCACAAACCATGGGATCCGGGTGGAGGATTTGATATGATGAGCGTCTCTTGGCCCTTGTACCACAGACTATGGGATCCGGGTGGATGCTTCTTAATAAGTCAAGCTAGTGACGTTAAACAAGCGCTACTTGGGAGGCAACCCAAGAAAGGTATCCTTTATTTTTAGTTTTTGTCATTTTATATATATATATTAAAAAAAAACAACTTGATTCGCCACGCGAATCCACAGTGGCCGCGCGAGACAGAAGCCCTGAATCTCAGAGGCTTGCTCACTTTTTTGTCTCGCGCCGCGAGGTATACTTTCGCCTCGCGATTCTGGGCATCATCATCTGTTAGAATTCCAGATTCGCCTCGCGAGTTACTACACGCCTCGCTATTCTGGAAAGTGTGAATAACAATTTTCCAGATTCGCCTCGCGAGTGATCTCTCGCCTTGCGAATATGCACTTAAGGTTTTAAATTGCAGGAGTTCTTCCAGGATGCTATGCAACAGAAGGAAGGCCGTGAGACCAATTGGATGAGGAGGAAACCATGGAAACTTGATCAGGGAGTATCCTCTCCTATCCTCACTTTTGTTTTGTTTTTGTTTTTGTTTTTGCTTTTTGTTTTGTTTTTGTTTGTCACTCTTGAATAATTTGAGAAGATCAAGAGTTTTTGTATGAATGTGTGTCGGTAAGCTTGTTGGATTTTAATTAAATTGAGCATAGATTGATTGCATAAAATATTTTGACCATCGATGATTTCCCCCTAGGTTCTGAAAATAGAAAATTAATCCCCATGTGAAAAATTGAAAAGTGAACTTTGAGAATTTTATTGGATTACTTGATTTATGATAAGTTTGGGGTGAGGGGGTGCACACACTAGGAATTGTATCTCGGTCAAACAATTTCCAAAATGTCCAGGTGATGATTTGAGCCTCCAACTTTGTTTTTGATTGTGTGAATCACTATTAAGTTGCACTTTCCCGAATTTGCTTGAATCTCTATATGGTTTGCATGTTTATGTGTTGCATCAAATGATTTAGGCAATTTTCTTTGAAATAACTACTTGGCCTAAAAAGAACCATCCCTAATGCATGTTCCCTAGTTAGCCACATTGAGCCTAATTGACCTATTGTTTCTTGACGACCCTATATTATAAGCCAAAATCTGAAAAACCATGTTAACCCAATCTTAGGATTAGGAGAGCATGGAAGCGTAGCAAGAGAAGGGTTGTGAGGAACTAAGTTTGGGGTGGCTACAAGGTGGTGTGTCATTTTGGGTTGAGAAAAAGAAAAATAAAGGTTGAAACCAAGGCAGTAAAAAAAAAAATTGCCAGAAGAAAAGGGGCAAAACAAAAAGTTTAGCAAGGAAAAGGCTGTAGTCACCCGAGGCAAAAAGAAAAATAGAAAAAGGAATTTGAGTGGAAGATGTGTCAAATGCTCATGCTCTCTTAGTTCCTAGGGACTTAAGCCTAGTATCCTTGAATATCCTACCCTCAGCCAGGCCCCATTACAACCCTTAAAAGACCTATTGATGTTGCATGCATGTTTTCGTGGGAACTATTTTTTGAGATGAAAATCAAATTCATGGGAAGTGCTCTTGATATGTGAAATTGAGGGAAAAGTTGATAGCCTAGACGAATTTGAGCGAATGAGTGAAATTTTACATACCCTTGTGAGGAAGACAGTTGTTTGAAATTGGTGATCTTCCTTTTGTGTGTGACCCTGATCCTCAACTTAGACTAATGATTGCATGAATGATGAAGTTCTCAATTGTTTAAAGTAAATGAATGTGGGGATTACATTGATATAAGGGGGAAATCATTGGAGAAAAACTGTTTTGAGTGCATGAAATTTGTGCGAAATCGATTAATACCCTTAAGCTTGCCAAGTCTTGAGTCGTTTTTGAGTTTTAGCTTGCTTGGGGACAAGCAAGGTTTAAGTTTGGGGTGTTTTGATAAGCCTTTGGCTTATCTAGTTTTATAACTAGATGGACTGTGGTTTTTGTGCAAATTATTCGAGTTCAATCTCGTTTTCGCCCAAATTTGGCCTTGTTTTGTTCCTAAGTAGACTTTTACTCGTTCTAGGCATTTTTAGTAGTTTTTAGTCTATTTTGAATAGAATTACGCTTTTTGTGTCTTTTTATTGTTTCAGGATAGAAGTGAAGCTCCGGGAGTCAAGGAAAGTCAAGAAATAGTGGAAATTGCCATTCTGGAGATGCTCGCCCCGCGAGTGGATGCTCGCCTCGCGAGTCTGAAGATCAGCTAAGCAGCAACGTCATCAATTCTGTCTCGCCCCGCGAGAATATTCTCGCCTCGCGATCATTCAAACTCAGGATGGAGCCAAAACTGAAATTCGCCCCGCGAGAGGAAGCTCGCCCCGCGATAGCCTGAAGACCCTAGAAGACAGAGACCATCACGACCTAGCCGTGATGAAGGTCACGGCTGTGACAGATTGAAGTTGGAAGACTCGCCCCGCGAACCCACTCTCGCCTCGCGAGAATCCAAATTGAAAGCACGCCAAAACTAATGATTCGCCTCGCGAAAGGTTGTTCGCCCCGCGAGCGGCCGAGAACCAGAATCCCTATTTATAGGCTGTTTCAGATCAGAATTGGGGAGTTTTGGAGAGCTTTGGATCCAGATCCGAATCCTAGTTTTTTCCACTGTAGAGTAGCGTTTAGGCCATATTTCTTTTCTCTTTGGAGTTGCGTCTCCCTTTTTCTTATTTTATTTTATTATGGAGATTATGTCGGATTGTTTGTGCGTCGTCACGGGCATGAGGAACTAATCCCCTCGTCCGAGGGATCAATGAAGCCGCCCATGGCGGTATAGTGTTCATGTGATGTATGTTTTTCTCCCCTTCTCTCAATGAATGTTTTCCAATTCTGATTTGAATGCGTTGATCATATGTATTGCGTGATTGACTAGCTAAACGTGTTTGAGGCTGATCGGCGATTCGCGTTTTAGAACTTGGATTGGGATCACTAATCGAATAATGAGCACGACAATGGATTTAGGAGATTAGTGCAACCTTATAGGGAACAAGAATTAATAGAATTCGAGATTAGGATTATGAGACCTAGTAAGTAAGTAATCCAATCGTCGAATACGTCCTATTGAGCACGACAGCGGATATAGGAGAAATTGGGGGTCCCGGTTGACATCGTAATTGAACTTAGGGAGGAATTCATCATCACTTGGGTACTATACATGATTCGGTAGGTGGATTTGAGACCTTGGATATTTTAATTTCTGATTTTAAAACCTTAGCCTTATTTGATTCCTTATTTGAATTGCGATATTAATCTCTCTCTCTCAACCACTTTCTGTTACTTAACCAACTTATCGAACTTCTCACGAATTAGTTGAATTGGTAGCCCAATCCTTGTGTTCGACCTCGGTAATTTCTTACCGTGTTATTTTATTACTTGAGACGACCTGGTACACTTGCCGGTGACAAAAATGACCCATTGCCGTCTCCTAAGTTCATCTTGAAAAGCAGCACATTCCCCGTCATCTAACTCAACTCTTCGCTCAGTGATAATGTTCCGCTTCTCAATCAACTCATGATGCTCTTTATGCTTTGCGGAGCGAAACTTCTTTGCATTAAATGGAGAAGGTCTGGAGGAACCTTCAGGTGTTGATTTTTTTTTTCTTTTTAGGGCTTGATGAGCCTTCAGCTACACACTTTCTCTTTTTAGAGTTAACAGGACTTGCTTTTTGGGGAGCCATTGCTGAAAAATAGAGAAGCATCCAACAAGCAGATTATTCATCAACAAAACAGAAACACAACTCAAAATAAAAGAAAACGAGCACAAAGAAGACATAACAGGACAACAATGCATGACAAGAAGCATCAGTTAACAAAAACATTTCAGTTACCAACCACCCACATTGTGTAATTGATTCAGAAATTAAATCCCCTCTCACAACGCATGAACAAGTCCAACCCAACTCGTGATTTATGGAATAAAACAGACCATTCAATGTTGGATGCAGCCCTTAAGATCACCAAATTGCAACCCACTGAAAGTATGACCAGTGAATGCCTAATAATCAACCATGGAACATGAACAGTTCAATAATTCAAACATATAGAGTCACAAAGTGAACATGGTGGGCAAGATTAATCACTGCAACATATCAGGCATTAACATGAGTAGGCAACAACATTAGTTTGCAATAAACACATGAAGGCTCGGTTAACACATAATTAAATCTCTCACCTCACATTTCAGTCCGAAGAATTTACTCTAAGTTGGCTCAACACTTCAAAAGTGCACTCAGACCCAAAGCCCCAATTTGAAAATCAATTCTCTAAAAAAATCACACTTAACCACAACACAAATTCACACTAACATTCACATTCTCACATCCAAAAATCACTCCCAACAAACATAATCTTCCAAAATTCACAAAGAAAATTCTAAACCCCAATCAATTATACACAACAATCCAAAAGGGAGAAAATGAAAAGTTCTTTTTTTTTTTTTACAATTCCAAAACCCCCACAATTCCACCACGCCCCACTTCCTTATAACAAGCCAGTAACCCACATTACATTCTATAAATTGCCCAGGCAGCAAACCAAAAAGGAAAATAGAATAGTTTGCCAAAGCAAAAATCATGTAACCACACAAATGACATGAATCATCGTAACAAAGCCAAAGATAACATTACCCAAGCCTCCAAAGCTTATACAAGGCAGTAAGCATTGGGAAATCATCTAAAAAATTCGAATTTATCGAAATACCCACCAAAATGAAGAACAAAACACTGAAAGGGACTTACTTGAGTTAACGCAAAAGAAGATGAGTGGAGATGTGTGTGTAGTGGTGAGTGAGGAGTGGAGAGCTTGCTGTGACAGAACCTGGCCAGTGGCGTTTGGGACGAAAACGAAAAGGAGATGAGATGGAGGATGGGTTACTGTGGAGGAGAAGAGATGAGATGGAGAAGAGAAGGAAAGGGGTTACGGTGGAGGAGAAGAGAGAGGGCTGAGGAGAAAAGATGGGTTACGGTGGAGAAGAAGAGATGAGATGGAAGATAGGAAGGAAAGGGTTACTGTGGAGGAGAAGAGATTAAATGGAGAAGAGAAGAAAAGGGGTTACAGTGGAGGAGAAGCAAGTGGGCTGAGGAGAAAAGGGTTTGTTTCAAGAAATATCTCTCTCTCTCTCTCTCTCTCTCTCTCTCTCTCTCTTAAAGAAATTTTGCTAAGCCAAAAGTCTCATGCGCTTAGCCTAGTTCAAACAGTAAGCACCCTGATCTGTAAATTGGCATGGCTCAGCCTAAATAAATATTGGCTCAGTGCACATCTTCCAGAAAGGAGCCCAATTGTTACACTTCATGCGCTAAGCCAAGATAAAAAAATGGCAAAGCCAAAATGACACGAAATTGTCCCAGTGGAAAATTGGCTTAGCGAAAATTAAACTACGCTCGGCCAAAGTACTCCTGGAGCTCCAGTAATATTTTTCATCATTTTGGCTCAGCCCAAAGGAATCTGAGCTTAGCCAAAAATCTGACTTCTCTCAAAACTTTACAGATCATAATAACAGGGCACATTTCTATCAAGCCACTCACATTAGCAATGAATCACATCACTTTAAAAGCCAGAGAGATCACATCATGGAGATATTTGTTACATCTATCATGGCAATTCAACACTTAATGATATCAAATTAATCATGCCGCACCAAATCAAGAGCAAATCACAACTAAACAAAAACCAAAAATTAAAGAAGTAAATGATAGAAATCCTGGGTTGCCTCCCAGTAAGCGCTTCTTTAACGTCACTAGCTTGACGGGCCGGTGATCTCAAGGATCACGAAGGCGCACAGCTGTGGTCAATCTCTCGATGTCAACACCCAAGTAGGCCTTGAGCCTTTGGCCATTGACTTTGAAGGTCCTTGAGGATCTTCCACTTCTATAGCTCCATGAGACGAGATTTCTTTGACAATGAATGGTCCCGACCACTTAGACTTCAACTTGCCAGGAAACAATCTCAGCCGGGAATTGAATAATAAAACTTGTTGTCCCGGATGAAATGCTTTCATCACGATCTTCTTGTCATGATAACTCTTGACTCGCTGCTTGTAAATAGCTGCATTCTCATATGCATTAAGGCGCATCTCCTCTAATTCATGCAGCTGATGGACTCTTTTCTCACCCGCCAAAGTGGCATCAAAATTCAAGAACTTCAATGCCCAAAAGGCTCGATGCTCCAACTCTACGGGTAGATGACATGTCTTCCTATAGACCATCTGAAACGGAGATAACCCCAAAGAAGTTTTTAATGCAGTCCTGTAAGCCCACAAGGCATCGTCAAGCTTCTTTGCCCAATCTTTTCTTGAAGTGGCCACAGTTTTTTCCAGAATTCGCTTAATCTCCCGGTTAGAGACCTCCGCTTGCCCATTTGTTTGCGGATGATATGGAGATGCCACCTTATGCCTC
The DNA here is from genome assembly GCA_030762895.1 of Sophora flavescens. Classification (NCBI taxonomy): domain Eukaryota; kingdom Viridiplantae; phylum Streptophyta; class Magnoliopsida; order Fabales; family Fabaceae; genus Sophora; species Sophora flavescens. The sequence continues at coordinate 114,379,840 of CM061062.1, forward strand.
ACATCATACTTGGTCAACACATTTTTCAGTTGTGAGTTGCAGAAGTGAGATCCCCCATCACTTATAAGGACCATTGGGACACCGAACCGTGCAAAAATGTTCTTTTTGATGAACTTAATCACTATTTGCGCATCATTCTTCGGTGTTGCAACGGCCTCCACCCATTTAGAAACATAGTCCACCGCCACCAAGATATATTGATTGGAGAATGAAGGTGGAAGTGGACCCATAAAATCTATGCCCCAACAATCAAATACTTCAACCTCCAATATGTTTTGAAGTGGCATCTCATCCCTTTTAGATATGTTCTCGGTCCTTTGGAACTTGTCACAACTCTTCACACGATTGTAAGAGTCCTTGAAGATTGAGGGCTAAAAGAGCCCAGATTGGAGGACCTTTGCAGCTGTCCTCTCCTCATTGTAATGTCCACCATATGGAGAGTTATGGCAAAGCCACAAAATACTCTTCGCTTCCTCTTGACTAACACACCTCTTCCATAAGCCATCCGGTCCAACCTTGAACAAAAATGGGTCATCCCAAATGAAATGGTTGGCATCCTGGAAGAATTTTTTCTTTTGTTGCCAAGTGAGGTGCTCTGGAACAATGTTGGCTGCCTTGAAATTTGCCATGTCGGCAAACCATGGTCTTTCATGCACTAGAAATAAAGCCTCATCCGGGAACTCATCCCGAATGTCCTTTTCTTTTGCAGTAACCTCTTCATTCACTAACCGAGATAAGTGGTCAGTCACCACATTTTCGTTGCCCTTTTTGTCCTTAATGACTAAATCAAATTCCTGCAACAATAAAATCCACCTTATGAGTCTTGGTTTTGAATCTAACTTAGTCAACAAATATTTAATTGCAGCATGATCAGTAAAAATAGTGACTTGGGACCCAATCAAGTATGGACGAAATTTTTCCAATGCAAATACTATGGCTAGCAACTCTTTTTCAGTTGTTGCATAATTTACTTGGTTCTCATTGAGAACCTTGCTAGCATAGTAAATGGCATGGAAAAACTTCTCCCTTCGCTGTCCCAAAACTGCCCCAACTGCGTAGTCACTGGCATCACACATTAATTCAAATGGTGACTCCCAGTTGGGTGCAACAAGAATGGGGGCGGTGATCAACTTTTCTTTCAAAATCTGAAAAGAAGTAAGACAAGCAGTATCAAACACAAATGGTGTGTCCTTGTTCAAAAGGCTACACAACGGGTTGACTATCTTTGAGAAGTCTTTGATGAACCGCCGGTAAAAGCCTGCATGACCAAGAAAACTCCTCACACCCTTGACATTCACCGGTGGAGGTAGTTTCTCAATTACATCAATCTTGGATCTATCCACTTCGATCCCCTTAGATGAAATCTTGTGCCCAAGCACAATACCCTCCTGCACCATAAAATGACACTTCTCCCAATTTAAGACTAAATTGGTGCCCATGCACCTCTTTAACACAGCAGCAAGGTTAGGCAAGCAATTATCATAAGAGGAACTGAAAACAGAAAAATCATCCATAAAAACTTCAATGTATTTTTCTACCATATCAGAGAAAATGGAAAGCGTGCACCTTTGAAATGTTGCATGCGCATTACAAAGACCGAAAGGCATCTTCCGATAGGCAAAAACTCCAAAAGGACATGTGAAGGCAGTTTTCTCTTGGTCTTCCGGGTTAACCGCAATTTGGTTATAACCCGAATAACCATCCAAGAAACAATAATAAGCTTGCCCGGTCAACCTATCCAACGTTTGGTCCATGAATGGAAGTGGGAAGTGATCTTTCCTAGTAACTTGATTTAGCTTCCGGTAATCTATACACATTCGCCAACCGGTGATCGTTCTAGTTGGGATTAACTTATTCTTATCGTTTTTCACAATGGTCACGCCGCCTTTCTTGGGAACCACTTGTACCAGACTCACCCATGTACTATCGGAAATCGGATAGATCATTCCGGCTTCAAGGAGTTTCAGCACCTCCTTCCTTACCACTTCTTTCATTGTAGGATTGAGCCTCCTTTGTGGTTGGACCACCGGTTTAAATTCAGCCTCCATTATAATCTCGTGCATACAAAATGTAGGGCTAATACCTTTCAAATCTAAGATGGACCATCCAATAGCTATTTTATGCTCTCTAAGAACCCTTACAAGTTTCTCCTCTTCCAATTTGGACAATGCATTGCTCACTATGACAGGATTTTCATCATTCTCACCAAGAAACACATATTTCAAGTGGGAAGGTAGAGGTTTAAGCTCTAACTTGAGCTTCTCTTGGGCTTCATCCTTTTTGAACTCTTCTTTCTTAGTATTGACAGCAAGTTGGTTGGGTTGAGCTTCCAAATCACATAAACACTCCTCTATTTCCTTCTTCTCTTTCTCATCAAGATTTTCAATAGAATTCATAATTACTTTCTCAAGAGTAGAGGAGTGGTGCTGATGTGCAAAGACTTCTTTAGCCACTACATCCACAATGTCCATGCGGAAACAATTCTCTTCATCACTCGAGCGATGCATAGCTTCAAATACATTGAAAATAACCTCTTCATCTTGAACTCCGAGTCGAAGTTGGCCTTTTTGTACATCTATCAAAGAATGACCAGTTGCTAGAAAAGGTCTCCCTAATATAAGTGGAACTTCTGCATCCTCCTCCATGTCTAATATCACAAAATCCGCTGGAAAGATAAACTTATCCACTTTAACCAAAACATCTTCCATAATACCAAGAGGACGCTTGATTGATCTATCGGCTAGCTGCAATGTCATCCTTGTTGTTTCACTTCACCACCTCCAAGCTTGCTCAAGATTGAAAGCAGCATCAAATTGATACTCGCTGATCAGCCTCTGGCTCATCTAGTTTTATGGCTAGTATGACCAGGGTTTTGTGCAAATTATATCCTATTTTCGCCCAAATTAGATTAGATTGTCCTCAAGCATGGTTTTGAGTCTCTGAAGTAGTTTTAGGTTAATTTAGCCAGTTTTGAGTCAAATAAAGCACTTATGGCTATTTTGTTGTTTTCAGGTTAAGTAGAAGTTGAGTGAATAAAGACTTGCCACCAAGTCAAACAAGGCCTTCCCAATAGCAACACTCCCAATTGTGCAAGGGATTGTAAAACTGTCAGGATCTTTAAGCTTTGGAGGTAGCTTCCTTTGAAGTATCGCACTACATTCTTCCGTCAAGGCAACGGTCTCATCTTCTTTAAACCTCCTTTTCTTTGTAAGTAACTCCTTCATGAACTTTGCATAAGTTGGCATTTGCTCTAGTGCTTCAGCAAAGGGTATGTTGATTTGTAACCTCTTAAAGATGTCAAGAAATTTGGTAAATTGCTCTTCCTTCTCCTTCTTCCTGCTTAAGTGAGGATATGGCAATTTTACATAAGAAGGGACCTCTTGAGGCTTGTCTCCATCTTTCAAAATCTGACTTTTACACTTCCTCAAAATTGAATCTTCATTCACTAACTTTTCTCTCTTGTCTTTTTCACTCTCTTTTTCTTCTTCCTCTATTACAACCTCTTTGCCTTTTTCCTCATTTTTCACTCTTTTTTCAGCACTCAACTCAGTTTTTTCAGCAACTCTCTTATTTTTCAACAAAGGCTCACTGCTCACTTTCTCAAGACTTTTACCACTCCTCACAACAACAGCCTTACAATGCTCTTTAGGATTAATTTGAGTATTACCTGAAAAACTGCCGCTAGATTGTTCCGCTAGGTACTTTGCAATTTGTCCAAATTGAACCTCCAAGTTTTTTATGGAAGCATCGGTGTTTTTCTGGTTTGACATGGACATTTGCATGAATTGATTGAAGGTGTTCTCCAAGATAGAAGTCCGGTCTTGAGGCGGTTGTGTGGGAGGAGGCTTACTTGCTTGTCGGGCATCTTGTTTCCAACCAAAACTTGTTTGATTCCTCCACCCTTGGTTGTAATTGTTAGAACATTGGTTGTTACCTTGCCGCCCATAGTTCCCCATATAATTAGCTTCCTCATGGGAACTAGGTGTGGCCTCACAATTTCCATTATCATGATCTACTCCACAAAAATCACATATCATTACCTGTTGAGGTGGCATGGTTGTGCCTTGCATGGTTTGGAGTTGTCGTGGGAGTTGAACTAGTTGCTTGGTAATGGACTCAAGTTGTTGTGACATAAGCTTATTTTGAGACAAAAGTGAAGTTTGTGAATCTAACTCTAACACTCCCTTTCTTGATGTGGTACCTCGATCATGATGCCTCAGATAGTCATTAGATGCCATAGCTTCTATCAAAGTCAAAGCTTCCTCCGGTGTCTTTGTGTTCATAGAACCTCCACCTGAGGCATCCAACATAAGCTTGGTTGACTGATAAGCCTTCGGCTTATCTAGTTTTACAACTAGATGGACTGTGGTTTTTGTGCAAATTATTCGAGTTCAATCTCGTTTTCGCCCAAATTTGGCCTTGTTTTATTCATAAGTAGACTTTTACTCGTTCTAGGCATTTTTAGTAGTTTTGAGTCTATTTTGAATAGAATTACGCTTTTTGTGTCTTTTTATTGTTTCAGGTTAGAAGTGAAGCTCCGGGAGTCAAGGAAAGTCAAGAAGCGGTGGAAAAAGCACTTCTGGAGATACTCGCCGCGCGACTGGATGCTCGCCTCGTGAGCCTGAACATCAGATAAAGCAGCAACAGTCATCACTCTGGTTCGCCCCGCGAACAGTCTGATCGCCTCGCGAATCATGAAGACCTGGAAGTCAGAGACATCACGGCCTAGCCGTGATGAAGGTCACAGCCTAGAATTGAAGACTCGCCCCGCGAATACACTCTCGCCTCGCGAGAATCCAAAACTGAAAGCGCGCCAAAACTAATATTCGCGTCGCGATAGTAAGCTCGCCCCGCGAGCGGGCGAGAAACAGAATCCTTATTTAAAGGCTGTTTCAGATCAGAATTCGGGAGTTTTGGAGAGCCTTTGATCCAGATCCGAATCCTAGTTCTTTTCCACTGTAGAGTAGCGTTTAGGCCAGATTTCTTTTCTCTTTGGAGCTGCGTCTCCTCTTTTCTTTTTATTTTACGATGGTGATTATGTCCGATTTTAGAGTCGTATTGCTCCTGCGAGGGCCACTTCACAAACCATGGGATCCGGGTGGAGGATTTGATATGACGAGCGTCTCTTGGCCCTTGTATCACAGGCTATGGGATCCAGGTGGGTGCTTCTTAATAAGTCAAGCTCGGGGCGTTAAACAAGCGCTACTTGGGAGGCAACCCAAGCTAGGTATCCTTTATTCTTAGTTTCTGACATTTTCATTTTTATTATTAATTTAAAAAAAAAAGAGAAAAGCTTGATTCGCCACGCGAATCCACTGTGGCCACGCGAGACAGAAGCCCTGAATCTCAGAGGCTTGCTCACGTTTCTGTCTCGCGTCGCAAGGTATACTGTCGCCTCGCGATTCTGGGCATCATCATCTGTTGGAATTCCAGATTCGCCTCGCGAGTAGTCTCTCGCCTCGCGAATCTGCACTTAAGGTTTTAATTTTCAGGAGTTCTTCCAGGATGCTATGCAACAGAAGGGAGCCCGTGATACCAATTGGATGAGGAGGCAACCATGGAAACTTGATCAGGGAGCACTCTCTCCTCTCCCCACTTTTGTTTTTGTTTTTGTTTTGTTCTTGTTTGTCACTCTTGAATAATTTGAGAAGGTCAAGAGTTTATGTATGAATAGTGTGTCGGCAAGTTTGTTGGATGTTAATTAAATTTGGCATAGATTGATTGCATGAATTATTTTGACCATCGATGATTTCTCCCCTAGGTTCTGATAGTAGAAAAGTTGATCCCCATGTGAAAAATTGAAAACTGAACTTTGAGAATTTTATTGTGATTACTTGATTTATGATAAGTTTGGGGTGAGGGGGTGAACACATTAGGAATCGTATCTCAGTCAAACAATTTGCAAAATGTCCAGGTGAGGATTTGAGCCTCCAACTCTGTTTTTGATTGTGTGAATCACTGTTAAGTTGCACTTCCCCGGATTTGCTTGAATCTCTTCATGATTTGCATGTTTATGTGTTGCATCAAATGATTTAGGTAATTTTCTTTGAGTAACTACATGGCCTAAAAAGGACCATCCCTAATGCATGTGCCCTAGTTAGCCACATTGAGCCTAATTAGCCTATTGTTTCTTAATGACCCTATATTATAAGCCAAAATCTGAAAAACCATGTTAACCCAATCTTAGGATTAGGAGAGCATGGACGCGTAGCAAGAGAATGGTTGTGAGGAACTAAGTTTGGGGTGTCTACAAGGTGATGTGTCATATTGGGGGTGAGAAAAAGAAAAATAAAGGTTGATTAAAAAAAAATTGCCAAAAAGAAAAGGGACAAAACAGAAAAAAAAAATAGCAAGGAAAAGGTTGTAGTCACCCGAGGCAAAAAGAAAAATGGAAAAAGGAATTTGAGTGGAATATGTGTCAAATGCTCATGCTCTCTTAGTTCCTAGGGATTTAAGCCGAGTATCCTTGATTATCCTACCCTCAGCCAGGCCCCATTACAACCTTTATAAGACCTTCTGATGTTGCATGCATGTTTTCGTGGGAACCATTTTTGAGATAAAAATCAAATTCATGGGAAGTGCTCTTGATATGCGAAATTGAGTGAAAAGTGGATAGCCTAGACGAATTTGAGCGAATGAGTGAAATTTTACATACCCTTGTGAGGAAGGCGATTGTTTGAAATTGGTGATCTTCCTTTTGTGTGTGACTCTGATCCTCAACTTAGATTAATGATTGCATGAATGATGAAGTTCTCAATTGTTTAAAGTAAATGAATGTGGGGATTACATTGATGTAAGGGGGGAGACCATTGGAGAAAAACTGTTTTGATTGCATGAAATTTGTGCGAAATCGATTGATTCCCTTAAGCTTGCCAAGTCTTGAGTCGTTTTTGAGTTTTAGCTTGCTTGGGGACAAGCAAGGTTTAAGTTTGGGGTGTTTTGATAAGCCTTCGGCTTATCTAGTTTTACAACTAGATGGACTGTGGTTTTTGTGCAAATTATTCGAGTTCAATCTCGTTTTCGCCCAAATTTGGCCTTGTTTTATTCCTAAGTAGACTTTTACTCGTTCTAGGCATTTTTAGTAGTTTTGAGTCTATTTTGAATAGAATTACGCTTTTTGTGTCTTTTTATTGTTTCAGGTTAGAAGTGAAGCTCCGGGAGTCAGGGAAAGTCAAGAAGCGGTGGAAAAAGCACTTCTGGAGATACTCGCCGCGCGACTGGATGCTCGCCTCGCGAGCCTGAACATCAGATATAAGCAAAGAATCATCACTCTGGTTCGCCCCGCGAACAGTCTGATCGCCTCGCGAATCATGAAGACCTGGAAGTCAGAGACCATAACGGCCTAGCCGTGATGAAGGTCACAGCCTAGAATTGAAGACTCGCCCCGCGAATACACTCTCGCCTCGCGAGAATCCAAAACTGAAAGCGCGCCAAAACTAATATTCGCGTCGCGATAGTAAGCTCGCCCCGCGAGCGGCCGAGAAACAGAATCCTTATTTAAAGGCTGTTTCAGATCAGAATTCGGGAGTTTTGGAGAGCCTTGGATCCAGATCCGAATCCTAGTTTTTTTCCACTGTAGAGTAGCGTTTAGGCCGGATTTCTTTTCTCTTTGGAGCTGCGTCTCCTCTTTTCTTTTTATTTTACGATGGTGATTATGTCCGATTTTAGAGTCGTATTGCTCCTGCGAGGGCCACTTCACAAACCATGGGATCCGGGTGGAGGATTTGATATGACGAGCGTCTCTTGGCCCTTGTATCACAGGCTATGGGATCCAGGTGGGTGCTTCTTAATAAGTCAAGCTCGGGGCGTTAAACAAGCGCTACTTGGGAGGCAACCCAAGCTTGGTATCCTTTATTCTTAGTTTCTGACATTTTCATTTTTATTATTAATTTAAAAAAAAGAGAGAAAAGCTTGATTCGCCACGCGAATCCACTGTGGCCACGCGAGACAGAAGCCCTGAATCTCAGAGGCTTGCTCACGTTTCTGTCTCGCGTCGCGAGGTATACTGTCGCCTCGCGATTCTGGGCATCATCATCTGTTGGAATTCCAGATTCGCCTCGCGAGTAGTCTCTCGCCTCGCGAATCTGCACTTAAGGTTTTAATTTTCAGGAGTTCTTCCAGGATGCTATGCAACAGAAGGGAGCCCGTGATACCAATTGGATGAGGAGGCAACCATGGAAACTTGATCAGGGAGCACTCTCTCCTCTCCTCACTTTTGTTTTTGTTTTTGTTTTGTTTTTGTTTGTCACTCTTGAATAATTTGAGAAGGTCAAGAGTTTATGTATGAATAGTGTGTCGGCAAGTTTGTTGGATGTTAATTAAATTTGGCATAGATTGATTGCATGAATTATTTTGACCATCGATGATTTCTCCCCAGGTTCGATAGTAGAAAAGTTGATCCCCATGTGAAAAATTGAAAACTGAACTTTGAGAATTTTATTGTGATTACTTGATTTATGATAAGTTTGGGGTGAGGGGGTGAACACATTAGGAATCGTATCTCAGTCAAACAATTTGCAAAATGTCCAGGTGAGGATTTGAGCCTCCAACTCTGTTTTTGATTGTGTGAATCACTGTTAAGTTGTACTTCCCCGGATTTGCTTGAATCTCTTCATGATTTGCATGTTTATGTGTTGCATCAAATGATTTAGGCAATTTTCTTTGAGTAACTACTTGGCCTAAAAAGGACCATCCCTAATGCATGTGCCCTAGTTAGCCACATTGAGCCTAATTAGCCTATTGTTTCTTAATGACCCTATATTATAAGCCAAAATCTGAAAAACCATGTTAACCCAATCTTAGGATTAGGAGAGCATGGACGCGTAGCAAGAGAATGGTTGTGAGGAACTAAGTTTGGGGTGTCTACAAGGTGATGTGTCATATTGGGGGTGAGAAAAAGAAAAATAAAGGTTGATTAAAAAAAAATTGCCAAAAAGAAAAGGGGCAAAACAGAAAAAAAAAAAATAGCAAGGAAAAGGTTGTAGTCACCCAAGGCAAAAAGAAAAATGGAAAAAGGAATTTGAGTGGAATATGTGTCAAATGCTCATGCTCTCTTAGTTCCTAGGGACTTAAGCCGAGTATCCTTGATTATCCTACCCTCAGCCAGGCCCCATTACAACCTTTATAAGACCTTCTGATGTTGCATGCATGTTTTCGTGGGAACCAATTTTGAGATAAAAATCAAATTCATGGGAAGTGCTCTTGATATGCGAAATTGAGTGAAAAGTGGATAGCCTAGACGAATTTGAGCGAATGAGTGAAATTTTACATACCCTTGTGAGGAAGGCGATTGTTTGAAATTGGTGATCTTCCTTTTGTGTGTGACTCTGATCCTCAACTTAGATTAATGATTGCATGAATGATGAAGTTCTCAATTGTTTAAAGTAAATGAATGTGGGGATTACATTGATGTAAGGGGGGAGACCATTGGAGAAAAACTATTTTGATTGCATGAAATTTGTGCGAAATCGATTGATTCCCTTAAGCTTGCCAAGTCTTGAGTCGTTTTTGAGTTTTAGCTTGCTTGGGGACAAGCAAGGTTTAAGTTTGGGGTGTTTTGATAAGCCTTCGGCTTATCTAGTTTTACAACTAGATGGACTGTGGTTTTTGTGCAAATTATTCGAGTTCAATCTCGTTTTCGCCCAAATTTGGCCTTGTTTTATTCCTAAGTAGACTTTTACTCGTTCTAGGCATTTTTAGTAGTTTTGAGTCTATTTTGAATAGAATTACGCTTTTTGTGTCTTTTTATTGTTTCAGGTTAGAAGTGAAGCTCCGGGAGTCAGGGAAAGTCAAGAAGCGGTGGAAAAAGCACTTCTGGAGATACTCACCGTGCGACTGGATGCTCGCCTCGTGAGCCCGAACATCGATAAAGCGAAGAAAATCATCATCACTCTGGTTCGCCCGCGAATCCCGATCGCCTCGCGAATCATGAAGACCTGGAAGTCAGAGACCATCACGGCCTAGCCGTGATGAAGGTCACAGCCTAGAATTGAAGACTCGCCCCGCGAATACACTCTCGCCTCGCGAGAATCCAAAACTGAAAGCGCGCCAAAACTAATATTCGCGTCGCGATAGTAAGCTCGCCCCGCGAGCGGGCGAGAAACATAATCCTTATTTAAAGGCTGTTTCATATCAGAATTCGGGAGTTTTGGAGAGCCTTGGATCCAGATCTGAATCCTAGTTCTTTTCCACTGTAGAGTAGCGTTTAGGCCAGATTTCTTTTCTCTTTGGAGCTGCGTCTCCTCTTTTCTTTTTATTTTACGATGGTGATTATGTCCGATTTTAGAGTCGTATTGCTCCTGCGAGGGCCACTTCACAAACCATGGGATCCGGGTGGAGGATTTGATATGACGAGCGTCTCTTGGCCCTTGTATCACAGGCTATGGGATCCAGGTGGGTGCTTCTTAATAAGTCAAGCTCGGGGCGTTAAACAAGCGCTACTTGGGAGGCAACCCAAGCTTGGTATCCTTTATTCTTAGTTTCTGACATTTTCATTTTTATTATTAATTTAAAAAAAAGAGAGAAAAGCTTGATTCGCCACGCGAATCCACTGTGGCCACGCGAGACAGAAGCCCTGAATCTCAGAGGCTTGCTCACGTTTCTGTCTCGCGTCGCAAGGTATACTGTCGCCTCGCGATTCTGGGCATCATCATCTGTTGGAATTCCAGATTCGCCTCGCGAGTAGTCTCTCGCCTTGCGAATCTGCACTTAAGGTTTTAATTTTCAGGAGTTCTTCCAGGATGCTATGCAACAGAAGGGAGCCCGTGATACCAATTGGATGAGGAGGCAACCATGGAAACTTGATCAGGGAGCACTCTCTCCTCTCCTCACTTTTGTTTTTGTTTTTGTTTTGTTTTTGTTTGTCACTCTTGAATAATTTGAGAAGGTCAAGAGTTTATGTATGAATAGTGTGTCGGCAAGTTTGTTGGATGTTAATTAAATTTGGCATAGATTGATTGCATGAATTATTTTGACCATCGATGATTTCTCCCCTAGGTTCTGATAGTAGAAAAGTTGATCCCCATGTGAAAAATTGAAAACTGAACTTTGAGAATTTTATTGTGATTACTTGATTTATGATAAGTTTGGGGTGAGGGGGTGAACACATTAGGAATCGTATCTCAGTCAAACAATTTGCAAAATGTCCAGGTGAGGATTTGAGCCTCCAACTCGTTTTTGATTGTGTGAATCATTTGTTAAGTTGTACTTCCCCGGTTTGCTTGAATCTCTTCATGATTTGCATGTTTATGTGTTGCATCAAATGATTTAGGCAATTTTCTTTGAGTAACTACTTGGCCTAAAAAGGACCATCCCTAATGCATGTGCCCTAGTTAGCCACATTGAGCCTAATTAGCCTATTGTTTCTTAATGACCCTATATTATAAGCCAAAATCTGAAAAACCATGTTAACCCAATCTTAGGATTAGGAGAGCATGGACGCGTAGCAAGAGAATGGTTGTGAGGAACTAAGTTTGGGGTGTCTACAAGGTGATGTGTCATATTGGGGGTGAGAAAAAGAAAAATAAAGGTTGATTAAAAAAAAATTGCCAAAAAGAAAAGGGGCAAAACAGAAAAAAAAAATAGCAAGGAAAAGGTTGTAGTCACCCGAGGCAAAAAGAAAAATGGAAAAAGGAATTTGAGTGGAATATGTGTCAAATGCTCATGCTCTCTTAGTTCCTAGGGACTTAAGCCGAGTATCCTTGATTATCCTACCCTCAGCCAGGCCCCATTACAACCTTTATAAGACCTTCTGATGTTGCATGCATGTTTTCGTGGGAACCATTTTTGAGATAAAAATCAAATTCATGGGAAGTGCTCTTGATATGCGAAATTGAGTGAAAAGTGGATAGCCTAGACGAATTTGAGGGAATGAGTGAAATTTTACATACCCTTGTGAGGAAGGCGATTGTTTGAAATTGGTGATCTTCCTTTTGTGTGTGACTCTGATCCTCAACTTAGATTAATGATTGCATGAATGATGAAGTTCTCAATTGTTTAAAGTAAATAAATGTGGGGATTACATTGATGTAAGGGGGGAGACCATTGGAGAAAAACTGTTTTGATTGCATGAAATTTGTGCGAAATCGATTGATTCCCTTAAGCTTGCCAAGTCTTGAGTCGTTTTTGAGTTTTAGCTTGCTTGGGGACAAGCAAGGTTTAAGTTTGGGGTGTTTTGATAAGCCTTCGGCTTATCTAGTTTTACAACTAGATGGACTGTGGTTTTTGTGCAAATTATTCGAGTTCAATCTCGTTTTCGCCCAAATTTGGCCTTGTTTTATTCCTAAGTAGACTTTTACTCGTTCTAGGCATTTTTAGTAGTTTTGAGTCTATTTTGAATAGAATTACGCTTTTTGTGTCTTTTTATTGTTTCAGGTTAGAAGTGAAGCTCCGGGAGTCAGGGAAAGTCAAGAAGCGGTGGAAAAAGCACTTCTGGAGATACTCGCCGTGCGACTGGATGCTCGCCTCGCGAGCCTGAACATCAGATAAAGCAGCAACAGTCATCACTCTGGTTCGCCCCGCGAACAGTCTGATCGCCTCGCGAATCATGAAGACCTGGAAGTCAGAGACCATCACGGCCTAGCCGTGATGAAGGTCACAGCCTAGAATTGAAGACTCGCCCCGCGAATACACTCTCGCCTCGCGAGAATCCAAAACTGAAAGCGCGCCAAAACTAATATTCGCGTCGCGATAGTAAGCTCGCCCCGCGAGCGGGCGAGAAACAGAATCCTTATTTAAAGGCTGTTTCAGATCAGAATTCGGGAGTTTTGGAGAGCCTTGGATCCAGATCCGAATCCTAGTTCTTTTCCACTGTAGAGTAGCGTTTAGGCCAGATTTCTTTTCTCTTTGGAGCTGCGTCTCCTCTTTTCTTTTTATTTTACGATGGTGATTATGTCCGATTTTAGAGTCGTATTGCTCCTGCGAGGGCCACTTCACAAACAATGGGATCCGGGTGGAGGATTTGATATGACGAGCGTCTCTTGGCCCTTGTATCACAGGCTATGGGATCCAGGTGGGTGCTTCTTAATAAGTCAAGCTCGGGGCGTTAAACAAGCGCTACTTGGGTGGCAACCCAAGCTAGGTATCCTTTATTCTTAGTTTCTGACATTTTCATTTATATTATTAATTTTAAAAAAAAAAAGAGAAAAGCTTGATTCGCCACGCGAATCCATTGTGGCCACGCGAGACAGAAGCCCTGAATCTCAGAGGCTTGCTCACGTTTCTGTCTCGCGTCGCGAGGTATACTGTCGCCTCGCGATTCTGGGCATCATCATCTGTTGGAATTCCAGATTCGCCTCGCGAGTAGTCTCTCGCCTCGCGAATCTGCACTTAAGGTTTTAATTTTCAGGAGTTCTTCCAGGATGCTATGCAACAGAAGGGAGCCCGTGATACCAATTGGATGAGGAGGCAACCATGGAAACTTGATCAGGGAGCACTCTCTCCTCTCCTCACTTTTGTTTTTGTTTTTGTTTTGTTTTTGTTTGTCACTCTTGAATAATTTGAGAAGGTCAAGAGTTTATGTATGAATAGTGTGTCGGCAAGTTTGTTGGATGTTAATTAAATTTGGCATAGATTGATTGCATGAATTATTTTGACCATCGATGATTTCTCCCCTAGGTTCGATAGTAGAAAAAGTTGATCCCCATGTGAAAAATTGAAAACTGAACTTTGAGAATTTTATTGTGATTACTTGATTTATGATAAGTTTGGGGTGAGGGGGTGAACACATTAGGAATCGTATCTCAGTCAAACAATTTGCAAAATGTCCAGGTGAGGATTTGAGCCTCCAACTCTGTTTTTGATTGTGTGAATCACTGTTAAGTTGCACTTCCCCGGATTTGCTTGAATCTCTTCATGATTTGCATGTTTATGTGTTGCATCAAATGATTTAGGCAATTTTCTTTGAGTAACTACTTGGCCTAAAAAGGACCATCCCTAATGCATGTGCCCTAGTTAGCCACATTGAGCCTAATTAGCCTATTGTTTCTTAATGACCCTATATTATAAGCCAAAATCTGAAAAACCATGTTAACCCAATCTTAGGATTAGGAGAGCATGGACGCGTAGCAAAAGAATGGTTGTGAGGAACTAAGTTTGGGGTGTCTACAAGGTGATGTGTCATATTGGGGGTGAGAAAAAGAAAAATAAAGGTTGATTAAAAAAAAATTGCCAAAAAGAAAAGGGGCAAAACAGAAAAAAAAATAGCAAGGAAAAGGTTGTAGTCACCCGAGGCAAAAAGAAAAATGGAAAAAGGAATTTGAGTGGAATATGTGTCAAATGCTCATGCTCTCTTAGTTCCTAGGGACTTAAGCCGAGTATCCTTGATTATCCTACCCTCAGCCAGGCCCCATTACAACCTTTATAAGACCTTCTGATGTTGCATGCATGTTTTCGTGGGAACCATTTTTGAGATAAAAATCAAATTCATGGGAAGTGCTCTTGAGATGCAAAATTGAGTGAAAAGTGGATAGCCTAGACGAAATTGAGCGAATGAGTGAAATTTTACATACCCTTGTGAGGAAGGCGATTGTTTGAAATTGGTGATCTTCCTTTTGTGTGTGACTCTGATCCTCAACTTAGATTAATGATTGCATGAATGATGAAGTTCTCAATTGTTTAAAGTAAATGAATGTGGGGATTACATTGATGTAAGGGGGGAGACCATTGGAGAAAAACTGTTTTGATTGCATGAAATTTGTGCGAAATCGATTGATTCCCTTAAGCTTGCCAAGTCTTGAGTCGTTTTTGAGTTTTAGCTTGCTTGGGGACAAGCAAGGTTTAAGTTTGGGGTGTTTTGATAAGCCTTCGGCTTATCTAGTTTTACAACTAGATGGACTGTGGTTTTTGTGCAAATTATTCGAGTTCAATCTCGTTTTCGCCCAAATTTGGCCTTGTTTTATTCCTAAGTAGACTTTTACTCGTTCTAGGCATTTTTAGTAGTTTTGAGTCTATTTTGAATAGAATTACGCTTTTTGTGTCTTTTTATTGTTTCAGGTTAGAAGTGAAGCTCCGGGAGTCAGGGAATGTCAAGAAGCAGTGGAAAAAGCACTTCTGGAGATACTCGCCGCGCGAGTGGATGCTCGCCTCGCGAGCCTGAACATCAGATAAAGCAGCAACAGTCATCACTCTGGTTCGCCCCGCGAACAGTCTGATCGCCTCGCGAATCATGAAGACCTGGAAGTCAGAGACCATCACGGCCTAGCCGTGATGAAGGTCACAGCCTAGAATTGAAGACTCTCCCCGCGAATACACTCTCGCCTCGCGAGAATCCAAAACCGAAAGCGCGCCAAAACTAATATTCGCGTCGCGATAGTAAGCTCGCCCCGCGAGCGGGCGAGAAACAGAATCCTTATTTAAAGGATGTTTCAGATCAGAATTCCGGAGTTTTGGAGAGCCTTGGATCCAGATCCGAATCCTAGTTTTTTTCCACTGTAGAGTAGCGTTTAGGCCAGATTTCTTTTCTCTTTGGAGCTGCATCTCCTCTTTTCTTTTTATTTTACGATGGTGATTATGTCTGATTGTTTGTCTATGAGCATGAGGAACTAATCCCCTCGTCTGAGGGAGCAATGAAGCCACCCATGGCGGTGTAGATTAGATGTGATGTATGTCTTTCTCCCTTGTCTCAATTTATGTTTTCCAATTCTGATTTGATTGCGTTGATCATATGTGTTGCGTGATTGACTAGTTAAACGTGTTGAGGCTGAGAGGCGATTCGCGTTTTAGAACTTGAATTGGGATCACTAATCGAATATGACACGAGAGTGAGTAGGAGATTAGTGCAACCTTATAGGGAACAAGAATTAATAGAATTCGAGATTAGGATTATGAGACCTAGTAAGTAATTAATCCAATCATCGAATACGTCCTATTGAGCACGAAAGTGGATATAAGAGAATTTGGGGGTCCCGGTTGACATTGTAATTGAACTTAGGGAGGAATTCATCATCACTTGGGTATGCATGTTGGGTAGGTGGATTTGTGACCTTGGACATTTTAATTTCATATTTTTAGTTAATTATTTTATTATATTTGTTAATTTAGATTTCAATCCTATTTTCTCTTCAATCTCAACCACCTTCTGTAACTTGACCAACGTATCGGATTTCCCGCGGATTTGTCAAATTGGTAGCCCAATCCCTGAGTTCGACCTCGGTAATTACTTACCGTGTTTATTTTATTACTTGCGACGACCCGGTACACTTGCCGGTGACTCAACATTGACGGCCTCAATCCATTGCAAAATGTTTGCATTTGGACAAGATCATCAAACCCATGATTTGGACATTTTTGGAGCAAGTCTTTGAACCTTTCCCATGTGTCATGAAGAGTCTCACCCTCTTGTTGAACAAAGCTTGTGATATCACCCCGTGTCTTCACAAATCTTGAGGCGGGAAAGAACCTTGCAAGAAATTTAGCCTCTAAGTCATCCCATGTAGTGATGCTCCCCCTTGGTTGAGATTGGAGCCAAGCCTTGGCTCTATCTCTTAGAGAGAAAGGAAACAACCTTAGGCGAATTGCATCATCGGTAGCACCATTTATCTTCACCGTATCACATAACTCAATGAAGTTGGAAACATGATTATTAGGATCCTCCTTCTCCATCCCGGCAAATTGGTTTTGTTGCATAAT
This sequence comes from Sophora flavescens, assembly GCA_030762895.1. Lineage (NCBI taxonomy): Eukaryota > Viridiplantae > Streptophyta > Magnoliopsida > Fabales > Fabaceae > Sophora > Sophora flavescens. The sequence goes on from CM061062.1 coordinate 114,396,466, forward strand.
ATTCAAGAGAGCCGGCTTGATCTTAAAATTGTTGGAATTCACTGGAGGCCTCACTATGCTAGTGATATGCCGATTGACATTTGTATTGGCATAATCCCCAAGTGTCCTCCATGGAACACCCCCACCATTGCCTGCCATCTCAAGTGGTTCTTGATGAACTTGTGAAGTGGAGGTCTCTTGTTCTCTTTTTTGTCGTGCTAATAACTTCCGCTGTCTTGCTTGACTCCGATTCTTCCTAGCCGTTTTCTCTATTTCAGGATCGTAGAGAAGTTGGTCAACTGGGATAGTACCTCGCATGCACAAGAGTTTAGAGACCAAGACTATCAGCACTAAATGATAGCAAAGAGAAACATATAATAAAACAGAAGAAATAAAATTGTTCTTAAATTAGTAATCGAAATGGGTATGCTAATATTGAAACACAAATCCCCGGTAACGGCGCCAAAAACTTGTTGAACGATTTAGGCTAGTATACCAAGTCGTACAAGTAGTAAAGAGGTAAGAGGGATATCGTTCCCACGAGGACTGCGACAAGTACTAGCACGTAACAAATCAACTACTATCTAAGCGGATATTTTGAAGGAAGGGAGATCAATATTAAATACAAAGACCAACATGAGTTAAAATTTAAAATAAACAAAATAAAAGGAACAAGTTCTTTTAGGATTTTTATCAAACACTTGGAATGCAAAAAAAAGGGATTTTTCAAATATGATGAAAGATGTTGGGATTAAACTTCACTAAACCTTTGCCTCATGCAATACTAAGACCACCAATCCAATTTATGCTTCAAATATTAGAATCAACCCACAAGATTACTCAAGTCCTAATTCCTCAGATGACAAGAGCCAAAATCCCCTAATTAGACCCTAATTCCTTGGGTGGCTTAATTAATGAATTTGAATTAAGATTAGGGATTACACGATTACTAATAAACCAAAATCCATTCCTAGATGCAAGGTTTACTAGGTGATTAATTCCAGATCAAGAAATGATAAGAACTTCCCAATTGCAAATCAAATCTTAGAACAAATTATGGATGATCAAACCACAAAAAGCATTAAGCATAGGAATCAAACACTAATAAAGAAGCATAAACATAGATTAATAAATCAAAGCAAATACATGAGATTCGGTTTAGCTACATCTAATCCCAACAAAAAGGGAATTTAGCTACTCATAGTCATAGAGAAAGCCAAAATCAAAGCAATAGAAGCAAAGGAAAGAAGAAACTCCATAGAAGCTTTGCACAGCAGTCACAGCAGCCCCTGGTTCAGAGAAAATGTCCCTTTAGGGTAAAAATCGCCGGTCTGCTATATTCTGCCCCCTCCCTTAGGTTTTACTTAAAAGAGAAATTTATAGTCCAAGCCGTCATCAGGATTTTTGGCTGAGCACCCCACTTTCTTGGCTCAGCGTAGCTCTCACTTAAGTTGATTCACGGATACGGCTTGGCTCAGCGCACAGAATAAATTGGCTGAGCCCAGATAATCCTGATATGTCTTGCTCTCTGGCACATCTTGGCTGAGTGAAATATTTGATTGGCTGAGCGCAGATAATCCTGATATGTCTTGCTCTCTGGCACATCTTGGCTGAGCGAAATATTTGCTTGGCTGAGCGCATAACCTCCAGAATGCACAACAATTTCAGCCTTAGTTGCGCCCAGCCAAGGAAAACTTTGGCTTCGCCAAATTGCATCTGGACCCAATCTCTATACTTTTTGCCATGCTTTCCTCTTGCTACCTAAAACACACAAAAATAGATAATAAAAATCACTAAATTAACCAAACAAACTAAAACAACAATTAATCCTAAGGACTCTATAGAAACACACTAAAATATGGCAAAAACAACTCTTTAAACATTAAAGGAGTTTTAAAATCAAACAAATTAACATCTCAAAAGCATGTACAATTGCAACTTATCATATCCACAAAGTAAAATTTCCTCCTCGGATAATTTGGTTTGAGATAACACCTTTGATTACAAGAGATGGAAAAAGTCGGGCACTCTAGCAATGCTCCCACCACCAAGAGCTCCAGGGTGATATTAAACTCATTAGAGAATTTGAAAGAGTTGAGCCAATCTTTGCCTCAAGAACGTCGAAGAAGCTTCGCCAAGAAGTATGGAGGGATCTTGGACCTAATTTTCATACCGATTGAGACTGCTGCTTTGAGTGCTTTGTGTCAGTATTGGAACCCCCCACCTCGAGATGTTTTGAATTGCAAAACATGGACATTACTCCCACCATTGAAGAATATGCTTGCCTGTTAAGGTTGCCAATGCAAAAAAAGCCCGTCGTGTACTTTCACTTGGGGCAATACTTGACTACTACAAGCATAGCAGGATTACTAGGGCTTCCTGAAAATGATTTGAAGTTGACCGGGCACTCAAACTCGCGAGGGTTAACCCGAACTCTTCTTGAAAATCATTTGAAGAAACTAATGGATCGGCAAGATTGGGAAACCTTTGAGAGGGTATTGGCGCTAACAATATATGGGTTGGTTCTATTTCCATCAGCGCTAGACATGATAGATCAAGCGGCAATGGATGTATTCTTCACAGTAGCAAGAAAGAAAAACCCCGTGCCGGCAGTGTTAGCTGAAACGCTTTTGACTCTAGAATTTTGCCAGCGGAATCCAATGGGGAAGCTCTGATGTTGTGCACAGTTGCTCTATGTGTGGGCCATGACTCACATGTATGCAAAAGGTTATATCACCCACCATTCAGATCCACTAAGAGGCTTCCATAACATCCCTATAAGACAGCTAAATGAAGAGGAATGGAAGAGCGAGTTTGACAAAGTGGAAATGGACTCTTTTAGGTGGGTATGCCCATGGTACGAAGGTCAGCAGGGGCAAGATATCATTTATAGTTGTGGTGACTATCCCAATGTTCCTTTGATGGGTCCAAGAGGGTGCATATCCTACACACCCGCCTTAGTCTTACGACAGCTTTGTTGGACGCAAACCGTGCCAAGAGAAGAACAACTCGACGGATGCTATTTCCGGTATGAGGACGGAGAGAATACCAAATTGTTAGCAAAAGCAGTTAGAAATGCATGGAAAGATGTGAAGATGGCAGGGAGAGCACAACTGGGCTAGCCAGTCCTAATCATTGTCTCAGAATATGAAGCATGGAGAAAGTTAAGGAAAGGTCCCGTCAACATTCCTGCAGAAAGCACGAAAGATAAAGATTACTCCCCTTTGGTAACTCAAATGGCAGAACAACTGAAAATCCTAGAAGAACAAATGAAGGAAATGGAACAACAAAAACAAGATGCCGAGTTAAAAATAGCCATTGGACAGAAGCATTGTGAGAAGTTAGCAAAGATGATAAGCTCTTGATTCACTTCTTCCAAGACAGTTTAACTGGGGCAGCTTCAAATTGGTACTCGCATCTCGAGCGGGCACACATCCGATCCTTCAAAGATCTAGCAGATGCATTCCTGAAGCAGTACAAGTACAATATTGACATGTCTCCCGATAGGATGCAACTCCAAAATATGTCAAAAAGGGACGTAGAGACTTTCAAAGAGTATGCACAACAATGGAGGGAACTGACTGCTCAGGTGGAGCCTCCCTTAGTCGAGAAAGAAATCGTAGCAATGTTCATTGATACACTCCAGTCGCCCTTCTATGATAGGATGATTGGGAGTGTGTCATCAAATTTTTCTGACATGGTCATCATCGGCGAGAGAATTGAAAGTGGAATGAGGAATGGCAAGATCACCGAGACTTCAGTAGGGAAACGGCCCAAAGAAAGCCCCGTTTGTGAAAAAGAAAGAGGGAGAAGCACATGCAGTCACCTTTGAACAAAAGAGACCGAACCAATGGAGGCCGAACGAAACACCCGCCTTCCAAGCCCAATACGCCCCATATTACCAACCACCTCCATATCACCAAGTCAACCGGCCATACATCGCTGCCACCTCACAATTTCCAAATCCTCAATAGATGGATCCTTACCGACCATCATACCCTTCTCAGCCTCAAACACACCCTACCATGCCACCTCAAATTGTTCAACCCCTAAATCCAAACCCAAACACCAGCCAAACAAGACCACCGTATAACTCGGAAAGAAAGCCAGTGCGTTTTGACCCGATACCCATGACCTACACTGAACTATTCCGTCAGCTTGTGAGCAAATCCGTGCTAGGTCCTATCCCGACAAGACCAATAGACCCTCCTTATCCAAAGTGGTATGACCTAAATGCTCAATGTGAATATCACGATGGGGCCACAGGTCATTCCACCGAGAGTTGTAAAGCTTTGAAGTTTAAGGTACAAGACTTGATTAATGCCAAATGGTTGAGCTTTCAGAAGGATGCTCCAAATGTGGCACAGGGTCCTATGCCAAATCATGGGAGTTCGGGAGTCAATGCCATTGAGAGCTTCTTGGAACATACTCTCAAGAGTAAAGTGGCTGATGTTAGGACTCCTATGAGAGTTATTTTCAGAGAGATGTGCAAATACGGATTGATCCAAACCCCGATCATGGAAGAAAAGGCTCTCGATAAAGAGATAAGGTGTGACTTCGATGGGAATATAGGGCATTCGATTGAAGACCGTGCAGAGTTTCGGCAAGTTGTGCAGCAGTTAATGGATATGAAGATTATCTTAATTGGTTGTGAATCAAATAAGTATGGCATTAATATGGTTATTGAATCTACGATTTCCCCAACCCCAATTAAGATAATCCATTTTACTGTTGTGGTTAATCCTCAACCAGTTCCTAAGCAAGTCACTCTGAAACCAGTGGTGATATACTATACTGAGAAGAAACCTTTGCCGGTTCCAAGTGGGCCAACACCAATCGTTATCCGAGTTCCAAGTCCTATCCCTTACAAAGACACCAAAGCGGTACCATGGAAATATGAGATGCAGGTTCAACCCAACCCTTACGACGGGACTGCTGTGGTTACCAACATTTCAGGAATTGGTGGAATGACTAGGAGTGGTCGCATTTACACTCCAGAGGTATTGCGAAGGGAGGAAACAGAAAAGGAAAGAAAGGATCGCAAGGGGAAAGAGAAGGTGGAAGGAATTCTAGATGACAAGGAAGCAAACGGGGGTGAGAATAAAAATGAGATATCTGATGAAGAAGTCGGCAAATTCTTGAAGTTCATCAAGCAGAGTGAATACAGGGTTGTGGATTAGTTAAATCGAACTCCGGCTTGGATATCTCTTTTATCTCTATTGATGAACTCTGAGCCACACAGGAGAGTACTGATGAAGGTGTTGAATCAAGCTCATGTCTCTCATGACATCACAGTTGACAAGCTTGATAACATCGTGGGTAACATCGTTGCTGATACTTATGTCACTTTCACTGATGATGAAATTCCAGCGGAAGGAATGGGGCACAACAAGGCGTTACACATTTCTGTGAAGTGTCGAGATCATGTCATGGCTAGGGTCCTCATTGATAATGGCTCTTCTTTGAATGTAATGCTAAAGTCAACATTGGCAAAGTTGCCTTTTGATGGAACTCATATGAAGCCAAGTATAATGATTGTAAGGGGTTTTGATGGTACGTGGAGGGAAGTCATGGGGGAAATTGAATTGCCCATTCAGATTGGTCCTTGCACCTTCGAGGTACTCTTCCAAGTAATGGACATTACACCAACGTACAGTTGTCTCCTAGGACGACCATGGATCCATTCTTCTGGAGTTGTACCTTCCATATTGCACCAGAAAGTGAAGTTCATTGCTGATAGTAAGTTAATAATTGTTTCTGGAGAGGAAGATATGTTAGTGAGTAAGCTATCAACAACCCCTTACATTGAAGCTGCCGACGAAGCTCTCGAGACCGCCTTCCAGTCGCTTAAAATTGCCAATGCCACTTATGTTGGGGAGGGAGCTCCACTCTTGAAACCTCAGTCATTTAAAGCATCCATTATGATGGCCAAGGTTATGCTCGAAGGAGGATACCAACCTGGAAGTGGTTTGGGGAAGAATAGCCAAGGTGTAGCTGACATCCTCATGCTCACTGAGAACAAGGACAGGTTTGGGTTGGGATACAAACCCACCAAGGTCGACAAGATGAGGGTTATAGAAGAGAAGAAAAGAAAGAGGTTTGCTCGGCTGGGAAATCGTGAATACGAGGCTGAAAGGGTTCTCATTTGTGACATTTGACAGAGCTTCCGAAGCGTAGGGTTCGCATTCCTGGACCAAGCAGCAGCTATTGAAGATGATTATCCCGCCGATCATGGTGTCAATCTGGTGTATCCATGCTCTCTGGATGTAGAGCTCAACAATTGGGAGATCATTGAGTTCCCTAAGATCATAGAGTATTTTTCAAAGTAATTCTGTAATGCTTATCCTTTAGCTCTGCCCAAGGCTTTAGGAATTTTATTGTAATGGGCTTACTTGTTTCTGTTTCAGTATGACTTATCAATAAATGCATGCATTCAGTATCTTGTCTTGTTATCTCTCTTATTTTTTTACTTCGTTTTTGTTCACCATTCCTCACCAATAAATGCAGTTTCTCGTCTTTAACCTTTATTCATTCATCTCTCCCTGATAACTACCAAAATGCAGATCTAAAAGTGACTTTCCTAAAAATGACAGTGTTAGTAACTCAGCATACAATTTTGACTATCCCATTGGTCATGCTGAAGAGGTTGTTGATGATGACGGGGAAGTTCCCCTTGAACTATTGAGATTGGTAGAACAAGAAGCCAGAGAAATTCGGCCCCATGAAGAGCTGAGTGAACTAATCAATTTAGGAACCAAAGATGATAAAAAAGAGGTCAAGATTGGCCTTTCCCTGAAAGAAAAGGAGCGAAGCAGGTTGATCAGGTTATTGATGGATTATAAAGATGTTTTCGCATGGTCGTACCAAGACATGCCAGGGTTAGACCCCAGTGTAGAAGAACACAAATTGCCATTAAAGCCAGAGTGTCCTCCAGTAAAGCATAAGCTACGAAGGATGAAAGCAGAAATGTCTTTAAAGATCAAGGAGGAGGTCAAGAAACAACTGGATGCAGGTTTCCTAGAAGTTGTAAAGTACCCTCAATGGGTTGCTAACATAGTTTCTGTTCCCAAGAAAGATGGAAAGGTTCGAATGTGTGTTGACTATCGAGATCTGAACAGAGATAGCCCGAAAGATGACTTTCCTCTGCCACACATTGATGTTCTTGTAGACAATACTGCTCAACATGCACTATTCTCTTTCATGGATGGATTCTCGGGATATAATCAGATCAAGATGGCTCCCGAAGATATGGAGAAGACGACGTTTGTCACTTTATGGGGAACCTTTTGCTACAAGGTTATGCCCTTTGGCTTGAAAAATACTGAGATAACATATCAGCAGGCTATGGTGGCTTTATTCCATGACATGATGCATAAAGAGATAGAAGTTTATGTAGATGACATGATCTCTAATTCCAGATCCGAAGATGACCATGTTGATAATCTGCGGGAACTTTTTGAGCGGTTAAGAAAGTTTAAGCTCCGACTGAATCCAGTCAAATACACTTTTGTAGTGAAATCAGGCAAGCTTCTGGGGCTCATTGTTAGTAAAAGAGGAATCGAGGTTGATCCTGAAAAGGTTCGAGCAATCATTGATATGCCAGCACCTCAAACAGAAAGAAGTTTGTGGGTTTTTAGGAAGATTGAACTACATTGCCAGGTTCATTTCCCAATTAATAGCGACATGTGAACCAATCTTTAAATTGTTGCGTAAAAATCAGGCTGTAACATGGGATGAAGATTGTCAAAAAGCCTTTGAAAAGATCAAACAATACCTACAGGAGCCTCCAGTCCTGGTTCGCCCAGTGCCGGGAAGACCTCTCATCATGTATTTGACTGTGCTAGATGAATCTATGGGTTGCGTACTGGGGCAACACGATGAGTCGGGAAGAAATGAACATGCCATCTATTATCTAAGTAAGAAGTTCACCAGTTGCGAAGCCAACTACTCACTGCTAGAACGCACTTGTTGTGTCTTGGATTGGGCGGCACGCCGTTTGAGGCATTACATGTTGTGTTACACTACCTGGTTGGTGTCCAAAATGGATCCGATCAAGTATATCTTTGATAATCCTGCTCTGACTGGAAAAATTGCTCGCTGGCAAGTCCTGCTATCAGAATATGACATTGTCTATGTCACCCAAAAAGCAATAAAAGGGAGTGCTCTTGCAGAATATCTAGCCAATCAGCCAGTAGAAGATTATGGATCGATGTAATGTGATTTTCCAGATGAAGATATAATGGTTTTGTTTGATCACGAGCAATCACCAGAAAAAGAAAAGTGGACCTTGTTATTTGACGGAGCTTCTAATGCATTGGGACATGGAATTGGGGCAATACTAATCTCACCGGAAAATGATTATTTCCCTATCACTGCAAGGCTTTGCTTTGATTGTACAAACAATATAGCCGAATATGAAGCTTGTGCACTCGGGATCTTGGCAGCAATAGAATCAAAGGCAAGGATACTGGAGGTATATGGGGACTCTAATTCGCAGGAAATCCGATACGTTGGTTAAGTAACAGAGAAGTGGTTGAGAGAGAGATTAATATCGCAATTCAAGTAACAAATCGATTAAAGCTAAGGTGATTAAATTTAGAAATTGAAATATCCAAGGTCTCAAATCCACCTACCCAATCATGTATAGTACCCAAGTGATGATGTATTCCTCCCTAAGTTAAATTATAATATCAACCGGGACCCCCAATTTCTCCTATATCCACTGTCGTGCTCAATAGGACGTATTCGACGATTAGATTAATTACTTACTAGGTCTCATAATCCTAATCTCGAATTCTATTAATTCTTGTTCCCTATAAGGTTGCACTACTCTCCTAAATCCACTGTCGTGCTCATTATTCGATTAGTTATTCCAATCCAAGTTCTAAAACGCGAATCGTCGTTCGGCCTCAAACACGTTTAACTATTTAATCATGCAATACATATGATCAACGCAATCAAAACAGAATTGGAAAACATTCATAAGAGAAGGGGAGAAAAACATACATCACAAGAACACTATACCACCATGGGCGGCTTCATTGCTCCCTCAGACGAGGGGATTAGTTCCTCATGCCCGTGACGACGCACAAACAATCCGACATAATCTCCATAATAAAATAAGAAAAGAAAAGAGAAGGGAGACGCAGCTCCAGAAACAAGGATTCGCACAAAATCTGATCTAAAACAAGTGGAAAAACCTCCCTTCTCAATCTGATCTGAAACAGCCTATAAATAGGGATTCTGGTTCTCGGTCGCTCGCGGGGCGAACCGTCTTTCGCGAGGCGAACATTAGTTTTGGCGCGCATTCAATTTTGGATTCTCGCGAGGCGAGAGTGTATTCGCGGGGCGAGTCTTCCAACTTCAATCTGTCACAGCCGTGACCTTCATCACGGCTAGGCCGTGATGGTCTCTGTCTTCCAGGTCTCCATGATTCACGAGGCGAGCATCCTGTGCGCGGGGCGAGCCAGAGTGATGACTGTTGCTGCTTTATCTGATGTTCAGGCTCGCAAGGCGAGCATCCACTCGCGAGGCGAGTATCTCTAGAAGTGCTTTTTCCACTGCTTCTTGACTTTCCTTGACTCTCAAAGCTTCACTTATTGACCCGAAAACACCAAAAGCAAACAAAAGCATAATTCTATCCGAAATAAGCTAAAAACTACACAAAAGACACAAAACGAGTCAAAGTCCAACTTAGGAACAAAACAAGGCAAATTTGGGCGAAAACGAGAGTGAACTCGAATAATTTGCATAAAAACCACAGTCCATCTAGTTATAAAACTAGATAAGCCACAGGCTTATCAAAACACCCCAAACTTAAACCTTGCTTGTCCCCAAGCAAGCTAAAACTCAAAAACGACTCAAGACTTGGCAAGCCTAAAGGATCTAATCAATTTCGCACAAATTTCATGCAATCAAAACAGTTTTTCTCCAATGATTTCCCCCCTACATTAACGTAATCCCCACATTCATTTACTTTAAACAATTGAGAACTTCATCATTCATGCAATCATTAGTCTAAGTTGAGGATCAGGGTCACACACAAAAGGAAGATCACCAATTTCAAACAACTGCCTTCCTCACAAGGGTATGTAAAATTTCACTCATTCACTCAATTTCGTCTAGGCTATCAACTTTTCCCTCAATTTCACATATCAAGAGCACTTCCCATGAATTTGATTTTCAGCTCAAAAATAGTTCCCACGAAAAGATGCATGCAACATCAGAAGGTCTTTTAAAGGTTGTAATGGGGCCTGGCTAAAGGTAGGATATTCAAGGATACTAGGCTTAAGTCCCTAGGGACTAAGAGAGCATGAGTATTTGACACATTTTCCACTCAAATTCCTTTTTCCATTTTTCATTCTTTTTGACTTGGGTGACTACCGCCTTTTCCTTGCCAATCTTTTGTTTTGCCCCTTTTTTTTTTCTTTTTGCATTGGGCTTCAACCTTTATTTTTCTCTTCTTTTTCTCATCAGAAAATGACATATCACCTTGTAGCCACCCCAAACTTAGTTTCTCACAATCCTTGTCTCACTAAGCTTCCATGCTCTCCTAATCCTAAGATTTGGTTAACATGGTTTTTCAGATTTTTGGCTTCCAATATAGGGTCATAAAGAAACAATAGGCTAATTAGGCTCAATGTGGCTAACTAGGGAACATACATTAGGGATGGTTCATTTTAGGCCAAGTAGTTATTCAAAGAAAATTGCCCAAATCATTTGATGCAACACATAAACATGCAAATCATAAAGAGATTCAAGCAAATCCGGGAAAATGCAACTTAAAAGTGATTCACACAATCAAAAACAGAGTTGGAGGCTCAAATCCTCACCTGGACATTTTGCAAATTGTTTGACCGAGATACAATTCCTAGTGTGTGCATACCCCTCACCCCAAACTTATCATAAATCAAGTAATCACAATAAAATTCTCAAAGTTCACTTTTCAATTTTTCACATGGGGATTAATTTTCTATTTTCACAACCTAGGGGGAAATCAACAATGATCAAAATAATTCATGCAATCAATCTACGCTCAATCTAATTAAAATCCAACAAGCTTGCCAACACACTATTCATACAAAAACTCTTGATCTTCTCAAATTATTCAAGAGTGACAAACAAAACAAAACAAAAACAAAAACAAAAACAAAAGTGAGGAAAGGAGAGGGTGCTCCCTGATCGAGTTCCCATGGTTGCCTCCTCATCCAATTGGTCTCACGGGCTTCTTTCTGTTGCATAGCATCCTGGAAGAACTCCTGCAATTTAAAACCTTAAGTGCAGATTCGCGAGGTGAGAGATCACTCGCGAGGCGAATCTGGAAAATTGTTATTCACACTTTCCAGAATAGCGAGGCGAGTAGTATCTCGCGAGGCGAATCTGGAATTCCAACAGATGCTGATGCCCAGAATCGCGAGGCGAAAGTAGACCTCGCGACGCGAGACAGAAATGTGAGTAAGCCTTTGAGGTTCAGGGCTTCTGTCTCGCGCGGCCACAGTGGATTCGCGTGGCGAATCAATTTTTTTTTATAATAATAATATAAATGAAAATGACAGAAACTAAAACCAAAGGATACCTAGCTTGGGTTGCCTCCCAAGTAGCGCTTGTTTAACGTCCCGAGCCTGACTCAAGTCACCCCTAAGGATTAATCCGGAGGATCTTGCTTGCCATGCCCTGCCTCAGTCCGTTTTCTGTAGGCTCTTGCCCTTTCATATGCTCGCATGTTGTTCCCGGACAACTCATTTAAGTCCAGCATCCTTCTATAATCAGCACGAACTCTCCACCCCGTGATGATCCTTTTTTGGATCAACTCATTGTCTGCATTGACCATCACGGTTGTGCCACCTTTCAAACTTGGTGCTTTACCATTCTTTTTCATGCCTTTGTTGCTGAGCTCTTCCCTTGCACATTCTTCCCTTGGGAGACTCGGTAAGGCTTCCATGTCTTTTAACCATTCAAGGTAGACCTCATCCCCCAAAGGGCCTCTTTCCTCTTTATCATCATCATGGGATTTTACCAACACTTGAGCAAGTGAAGAACCATGGGCTTCTCTAGTTGTCTTTGCCTTGACAGTTGGATCCACCATATCCACACGATACACTTCCGTCCTTTCTGCAGGGTGCTTCATTGCTTCAAAGAGATTGAAGACTACCTCATCATCTTGCACCCTTAGAGTGAGTTTCCGTTGTCGCACATCTATCAAGGCACCCCCAGTGGCCAAGAAGGGCCTACCCAATATGAGAGGGATTTCGGCGTCTTCATCCATATCAAGCACTACAAAGTCCGCCGGAAATATAAGCTTGTCCACCTTTACTAACAAGTCTTCGACCACCCCATAAGGATATTTTACAGAACGATCGGCCAGTTGGAGTGACATCCGTGTATCCTTGACTTCTTTGATCCCCAACCTCTTCATCATAGAGAGGGGCATCAAGTTGATGCTTGCCCCTAGATCACATAATGCCTTCCCTACAGTCATCCCCCCAATGGTGCATGGTATCGAAAAAGAACCGGGATCCTTCAACTTTGGAGGTAGTTTTCTTTGAAGAATGGCACTACACTCCTCGGTCAAAGCAACCGTTTCCTCATCCACTATTCTCCGCTTCTTGGTGAGAAGTTCCTTCATAAACCGGGCATATGATGGCATCTGTTCCAAGGCTTCCGCAAATGGAATGTTAATCTGAAGTTTACGGAAGACATCAAGGAATTTGTTGAACTGCTTATCCTGTTGAGGCTTCTTCAATCTTTCAGGATATGGTACCTTCATGTAGGGCGGGAGGTCTTGGGGTTCAACCCACTTCTTCTTTCGGAAATCTTCATCCACAAGCTTCAGCCTTCCCCTTGCTCCGGTGCCTTGTCACTTGCCAACTCCTCTTCCTTAGGTTGTTCTTCCTCAACATGTGGTGGTTTCGAGACCTCAACTTCCTGAGAACTAGTTGCACTCCTGTTAGATTCCAACACTCTACCGCTTCTAGTTGTTACGGCATTGCATTGGTTCTTAGGGTTGTTCTCGGTATCACCTGGGAGAGTGCCTGGGAGACGCTCATTTAGTTGCTTCGCGAGTTGAGCCATCTGCGTCTCAAGATTCTGAATTGTCGACCCTGTATGAGTTGCCAACTTGTCAATGGCAGTATTTGTGTCGATTGACAATTTCTCCACTGCTGCACTCAACTTCTCAAAAGCCAACTCCCAAGGTTGTCTTCCACCATCTGTTATTTGCAATTGATTAGTCCCCGGAAGAGCCTGCTGGGTATTGCACTGCTGAATTCCAATGTTCGGCCTCAGACCCTATTGAGGTTGTTGCCAATTCTGTTGAGGATGTTGCTGCCCGGATAGACCACCACTAGCATTACTCCAAGCGAAACCCGGATGGTCTCTCCTCATATACCCCCTATTCTGATTCTGACTGTAGTCATTCTGTCTGTTCCTCTGATAGTTGTTCTGGGGCACAGTGTCATAGAAGTTGTGGCATGAGTCCACATGTTCTTGGGAGAAATTCAGCGGACAACTCCGAGTGTCATGATTTCCATTACAATTGTCACAACCCGGAGGCATCCCCTCATGTATCACATTAACCCTTTTGTTTCCCGACAAAGCCTCATTCTGCATCTTCAACAATCTGTTTTGCTCGAGAATGGCTTCCATTGTCGCTGAACTGATTCTACTTGAGGTTTCTCTACCGCGGTTGTAATCATTATATGACATATTCTCCAATAATGCCCATCCATCCTCAGCCGATAAATAGGAGAAAGAGCCGCCAGCTGCGGCATCACAATTCATCTGATAGCGTCCCCTTAACCCGTTAAAGAAATGCTAAACTTTGGAGACCGGGTCAAAGAACGCTGAAGGGCATCTTCTCAAAAGCCCATTGTACCTCTCCCAAGCTTCATTATAGGTTTCATCTTCTGTCTGCCTGAAAGATGTAACGGCTATTCTTGCTTGTGCCGCTTTCTGAGGAGGAAAATATTTGGTTAGGAACTTTTGTGCCATTTGCTCCCAAGTTCTGATGCTGTTCCTATCCAAGCTGTCAACCCAATCACGAGCGACATCCCTAAGAGAGAGAGGGAAAAGCCGCAAGCGAAACTCATCTTGTGAGACTCCTCTTGTCTTCTGTAAGTCACAAGCTTCAAGGAAGCGAGTGATGTGTCTATGAGGGTCCTGTTTGCCACTCCCATCAAACTGATTCTCACGGATCTGGAATGTGACACACCCTTCCACTCTGAAGGAGTCTGTATTCAGGTTGCCCCTCACAATAGAAGAATCACAATCTCCCAAGCTGGGTAGATCATACTCGAAGAGAGGCTTGTAACGAGGAGGAGGAGGAGGAGGGTTTTCTTCGGCCATGTCCTCAAGATTAATCGCTTCAAGCCTCTTCCTTTCTCTGACTTCCTTCCTTAAGCGCTTCTCAGTCTTGGTGATCTCCGAATCAAATAGCAGGTCCTCTTGTGAAAGGGTACCTCGCATACAAAAACACGACAAGACCAAGTGGAATCAAAGAAGTAGGGAGAAATAATAAAGAAATAACAGAAAAATAAAAATAAAATCAACTTAACCAATCAATCAAATTTCCTAAAAATTAGGAAAATTGGTTGTGCCAATCCCCAGCAACGGCGCCAAAAACTTGTTGATTTCACCGGCAAGTGTACCGGGTCGTCGCAAGTAATAAAATAACACGGTAAGAATTTACCGAGGTCGAACACAAGGATTGGGCTACCAATTTAACTAATTCGCAGGAAATCTGATACGTTGGTTAAGTAACAGAGCAGTGGTTGAGAGATAGAGATTAATATGGCAATTCAAGTAACAAATCGATTAAAGCTAAGGTGATTAAATTCAGAAATTGAAATATCCAAGGTCTCAAATCCACCTACCCAATCATGTATAGTATCCAAGTGATGATGTATTCCTCCCTAATTTCAATTATAATGTCAACCGGGATCCCCAATTTCTCCTATATCCACTGTCGTGCTCAATAGGACGTATTCGACGATTGGATTAATTACTTACTAGGTCTCATAATCCTAATCTCGAATTCTATTAATTCTTGTTCCCTATAAGGTTGCACTAATCTCCTAAATCCACTGTCGTGCTCATTATTCGATTAGTGATTCCAATCCAAGTTCTAAAACGCAAATCGTCGTTCGGCCTCAAACACGTTTAACTAGTTAATCACGCAATACATATGATCAACGCAATCAAAACAGAATTGGAAAACATTCATAAGAGAAGGGGAGAAAAACATACATCACAAGAACACTATACCGCCATGGGCGGCTTCATTGCTCCCTCAGACGAGGGGATTAGTTCCTCATGCCCGTGACGACGCACAAACAATCCGACATAATCTCCATAATAAAATAAGAAAAGAAATGAGAAGGGAGACGCATCTCCAGAAACAAGGATTCGCACAAAATCTGATCTAAAACAAGTGGAAAAACCTCCCTTCTCAATCTGATCTGAAACAGCCTATAAATAGGGATTCTGGTTCTCGGCCGCTCGCGGGGCGAACCGTCTTTCGCGAGGCGAACATTAGTTTTGGCGCGCATTCAATTTTGGATTCTCACGAGGCGAGAGTGTATTCGCGGGGCGAGTCTTCCAACTTCAATCTGTCACAGCCGTGACCTTCATCACGGCTAGGCCGTGATGGTCTCTGTCTTCCAGGTCTCCATGATTCGCGAGGCGAGCATCCTGTGCGCGGGCGAGCGGTGATGACTGTTGCTGCTTTATCTGATGTTCAGGCTCGCAAGGCGAGCATCCACTCGCGAGGCGAGTATCTCCAGAAGTGCTTTTTCCACTGCTTCTTGACTTTCCTTGACTCTCAGAGCTTCACTTATTGACCTGAAAACACCAAAAGCAAACAAAAGCATAATTCTATCCGAAATAAGCTAAAAACTACACAAAAGACACAAAACGAGTCAAAGTCCAACTTAGGAACAAAACAAGGCAAATTTGGGCGAAAACGAGAGTGAACTCGAATAATTTGCACAAAAACCACAGTTCATCTAGTTATAAAACTAGATAAGCCACAGGCTTATCAAAACACCCCAAACTTAAACCTTGCTTGTCCCCAAGCAAGCTAAAACTCAAAAACGACTCAAGACTTGGCAAGCCTAAAGGATCTAATCAATTTCGCACAAATTTCATGCAATCAAAACAGTTTTTCTCCAATGATTTCCCCCCTACATTAACGTAATCCCCACATTCATTTACTTTAAACAATTGAGAACTTCATCATTCATGCAATCATTAGTCTAAGTTAAGGATCAGGGTCACACACAAAAGGAAGATCACCAATTTCAAACAACTGCCTTCCTCACAAGGGTATGTAAAATTTCACTCATTCACTCAATTTCGTCTAGGCTATCAACTTTTCCCTCAATTTCACATATCAAGAGCACTTCCCATGAATTTGATTTTCAGCTCAAAAATAGTTCCCACGAAAAGATGCATGCAACATCAGAAGGTCTTTTAAAGGTTGTAATGGGGCCTGGCTAAAGGTAGGATATTCAAGGATACTAGGCTTAAGTCCCTAGGGACTAAGAGAGCATGAGTATTTGACACATTTTCCACTCAAATTCCTTTTTCCATTTTTCATTCTTTTTGACTTGGGTGACTACCGCCTTTTCCTTGCCAATCTTTTGTTTTGCCCCTTTTTTTTTTTTTTTTGCATTGGGCTTCAACCTTTATTTTTCTCTTCTTTTTCTCATCACAAAATGACATATCACCTTGTAGCCACCCCAAACTTAGTTTCTCACAATCCTTGTCTCACTAAGCTTCCAGGCTCTCCTAATCCTAAGATTTGGTTAACATGGTTTTTCAGATTTTTGGCTTCCAATATAGGGTCATAAAGAAACAATAGGCTAATTAGGCTCAATGTGGCTAACTAGGGAACATACATTAGGGATGGTTCATTTTAGGCCAAGTAGTTATTCAAAGAAAATTGCCCAAATCATTTGATGCAACACATAAACATGCAAACCATAAAGAGATTCAAGCAAATCCAGGAAAGTGCAACTTAAAAGTGATTCACACAATCAAAAACAGAGTTGGAGGCTCAAATCCTCACCTGGACATTTTGCAAATTGTTTGACCGAGATACAATTCCTAGTGTGTGCACACCCCTCACCCCAAACTTATCATAAATCAAGTAATCACAATAAAATTCTCAAAGTTCACTTTTCAATTTTTCACATGGGGATTAATTTTCTATTTTCACAACCTAGGGGGAAATCAACAATGATCAAAATAATTCATGCAATCAATCTACGCTCAATCTAATTAAAATCCAACAAGCTTGCCAACACACTATTCATACAAAAACTCTTGATCTTCTCAAATTATTCAAGAGTGACAAACAAAACAAAACAAAAACAAAAACAAAAACAAAAGTGAGGAAAGGAGAGGGTGCTCCCTGATCGAGTTCCCATGGTTGCCTCCTCATCCAATTGGTCTCACGGGCTTCTTTCTGTTGCATAGCATCCTGGAAGAACTCCTGCAATTTAAAACCTTAAGTGCAGATTCGCGAGGTGAGAGATCACTCGCGAGGCGAATCTGGAAAATTGTTATTCACGCTTTCCAGAATAGCGAGGCGAGTAGTATCTCGCGAGGCGAATCTGGAATTCCAACAGATGCTGATGCCCAGAATCGCGAGGCGAAAGTAGACCTCGCGACGCGAGACAGAAATGTGAGTAAGCCTTTGAGGTTCAGGGCTTCTGTCTCGCGCGGCCACAGTGGATTCGCGTGGCGAATCAATTTTTTTTATAATAATAATATAAATGAAAATGACAGAAACTAAAACCAAAGGATACCTAGCTTGGGTTGCCTCCCAAGTAGCGCTTGTTTAACATCCCGAGCCTGACTCAAGTCACCCCTAAGGATTAATCCGGAGGATCTTGCTTGCCATGCCCTGCCTCAGTCCGTTTTCTGTAGGCTCTTGCCCTTTCATATGCTCGCATGCTGTTCCCGGACAACTCATTTAAGTCCAGCATCCTTCTATAATCAGCACGAACTCTCCACCCCGTGATGATCCTTTTTTGGATCAACTCATTGTCTGCATTGACCATCACGGTTGTGCCACCTTTCAAACTTGGTGCTTTACCATTCTTTTTCATGCCTTTGTTGCTGAGCTCTTCCCTTGCACATTCTTCCCTTGGGAGACTCGGTAAGGCTTCCATGTCTTTTAACCATTCAAGGTAGACCTCATCCCCCAAAGGGCCTCTTTCCTCTCTATCATCATCGTGGGATTTTACCAACACTTGAGCAAGTGAAGAACCATGGGCTTCTCTAGTTGTCTTTGCCTTGACAGTTGGATCCACCATATCCACACGATACACTTCCGTCCTTTCTGCAGGGTGCTTCATTGCTTCAAAGAGATTGAAGACTACCTCATCATCTTGCACCCTTAGAGTGAGTTTCCCTTGTCGCACATCTATCAAGGCACCCCCAGTGGCCAAGAAGGGCCTACCCAATATGAGAGGGATTTCGGCGTCTTCATCCATATCAAGCACTACAAAGTCCGCCGGACATATAAGCTTGTCCACCTTTACTAACAAGTCTTCGACCACCCCATAAGGATATTTTACAGAACGATCGGCCAGTTGGAGTGACATCCGTGTATCCTTGACTTCTTTGATCCCCAACCTCTTCATCATAGAGAGGGGCATCAAGTTGATGCTTGCCCCTAGATCACATAATGCCTTCCCTACAGTCATCCCCCCAATGGTGCATGGTATCGAAAAAGAACCAGGATCCTTCAACTTTGGAGGTAGTTTTCTTTGAAGAAAGGCACTACACTCCTCGGTCAAAGCAACCGTTTCCTCATCCACTATTCTCCGCTTCTTGGTGAGAAGTTCCTTCATAAACCGGGCATATGATGGCATCTGTTCCAAGGCTTCCGCAAATTGAATGTTAATCTGAAGTTTACGGAAGACATCAAGGAATTTGTTGAACTGCTTATCCTGTTGAGGCTTCTTCAATCTTTCAGGATATGGTACCTTCATGTAGGGCGGGAGGTCTTGTGGTTCAACCCACTTCTTCTTTCGGAACTCTTCATCCACAAGCTTCAGCCTTCCCCTTGCTCCGGTGCCTTGTCACTTGCCAACTCCTCTTCCTTAGGTTGTTCTTCCTCAACATGTGGTGGTTTCGAGACCTCAATTTCCTGAGAACTAGTTGCACCCATGTTAGATTCCAACACTCTACCGCTTCTAGTTGTTACGGCATTGCATTGGTTCTTAGGGTTGTTCTCGGTATCACCTGGGAGAGTGCCTGGGAGACGCTCATTTAGTTGCTTCGCGAGCTGAGCCATCTGCGTCTCAAGATTCTGAATTGTCGACCCTGTATGAGTCGCCAACTTGTCAATGGCAGTATTTGTGTCGATTGACAATTTCTCCACTGCTGCACTCAACTTCTCAAAAGCCAACTCCCAAGGTTGTCTTCCACCATCTGTTATTTGCAATTGATTAGTCCCCGGAAGAGCCTGCTGGGTATTGCACTGCTGAATTCCAATATTCGGCCTCAGACCCTGTTGAGGTTGTTGCCAATTCTGTTGAGGATGTTGCTTCCCGGATAGACCACCACTAGAATTACTCCAAGCGAAACCCGGATGGTCTCTCCTCATATACCCCCTATTCTGATTCTGACTGTAGTCATTCTGTCTGTTCCTCTGATAGTTGTTCTGGGGCACAGTGTCATAGAAGTTGTGGCATGAGTCCACATGTTCTTGGGAGAAATTCAGCGGACAACTCCGAGTATCATGATTTCCATTACAATTGTCACAACCCGGAGGCATCCCCTCATGTATCACATTAACCCTTTTGTTTCCCGACAAAGCCTCATTCTGCATCTTCAACAATCTGTTTTGCTCGAGAATGGCTTCCATTGTCGCTGAACTGATTCTACTTGAGGTTTCTCTACCGCGGTTGTAATCATTATATGACATCTTCTCCAATAATGCCCATCCATCCTCAGCCGATAAATAGGATAAAGAGCCGCCAGCTGCGGCATCACAATTCATCTGATAGCGTCCCCTTAACCCGTTAAAGAAATGCTGAACTTTGGAGACCGGGTCAAAGAACGCTGAAGGGCATCTTCTCAAAATCCCATTGTACCTCTCCCAAGCTTCATTATAGGTTTCATCTTCTGTCTGCCTGAAAGATGTAACGGCTATTCTTGCTTGTGCCGCTTTCTGAGGAGGAAAATATTTGGTTAGGAACTTTTGTGCCATTTGCTCCCAAGTTCTGATCTTTGTTCCTATCCAAGTCATCAACCCAATCGCGAGCGACATCCCTAAGAGAGAGAGGGAAAAGCCGCAAGCGAAACTCATCTTGTGAGACTCCTCTTGTCTTCTGTAAGTCACAAGCTTCAAGGAAGCGAGTGATGTGTCTATGAGGGTCCTGTTTGCCACTCCCATCAAACTGATTCTCACGGATCTGGAATGTGACACACCCTTCCACTCTGAAGGAGTCTGTATTCAGGTTGCCCCTCACAATAGAAGAATCACAATCTCCCAAGCTGGGTAGATCATACTCGAAGAGAGGCTTGTAACGAGGAGGAGGAGGAGGAGGAGGGTTTTCTTCGGCCATGTCCTCAAGATTAATCGCTTCAAGCCTCTTCCTTTCTCTGACTTCCTTCCTTAAGCGCTTCTCAGTCTTGGTGATCTCCGAATCAAATAGCAGGTCCTCTTGTGAAAGGGTACCTCGCATACAAAAACACGGCAAGACCAAGTGGAATCAAAGAAGTAGAGAGAAATAATAAAGAAATAACAGAAAAATAAAAATAAAATCAACTTAACCAATCAATCAAATTTCCTAAAAATTAGGAAAATTGGTTGTGCCAATCCCCAGCAACGGCGCCAAAAACTTGTTGATTTCACCGGCAAGTGTACCGGGTCGTCGCAAGTAATAAAATAACACGGTAAGAATTTACCGAGGTCGAACACAAGGATTGGGCTACCAATTTAACTAATTCGCAGGAAATCTGATACGTTGGTTAAGTAACAGAGAAGTGGTTGAGAGAGAGAGATTAATATGGCAATTCAAGTAACAAATCGATTAAAGCTAAGGTGATTAAATTCAGAAATTGAAATATCCAAGGTCTCAAATCCACCTACCCAATCATGTATAGTACCCAAGTGATGATGTATTCCTCCCTAAGTTCAATTATAATGTCAACCGGGACCCCCAATTTCTCCTATATCCACTGTCGTGCTCAATAGGACGTATTCGACGATTGGATTAATTACTTACTAGGTCTCATAATCCTAATCTCGAATTCTATTAATTCTTGTTCCCTATAAGGTTGCACTAATCTCCTAAATCCACTGTCGTGCTCATTATTCGATTAGTGATTCCAATCCAAGTTCTAAAACGCGAATCGCCGTTCGGCCTTAAACACGTTTAACTAGTTAATCACGCAATACATATGATCAACGCAATCAAAACAGAATTGGAAAACATTCATAAGAGAAGGGGAGAAAAACATACATCACAAGAACACTATACCGCCATGGGCGGCTTCATTGCTCCCTCAGACGAGGGGATTAGTTCCTCATGCCCGTGACGACGCACAAACAATCCGACATAATCTCCATAATAAAATAAGAAAAGAAAAGAGAAGGGAGACGCAGCTCCAGAAACAAGGATTCGCACAAAATCTGATCTAAAACAAGTGGAAAAACCTCCCTTCTCAATCTGATGCAAAATGACCTATAAATAGGGATTACGGTTCTCGGCCGCTCATGGCGAACTGCGTCTTTGCGAGGCGAACATTAGTTTTGGCGCGCATTCAATTTTGGATTCTCGCGAGGCGAGAGTGTATTCGCGGGGCGAGTCTTCCAACTTCAATCTGTCACAGCCGTGACCTTCATCACGGCTAGGCCGTGATGGTCTCTGACTTCCAGGTCTCCATGATTCGCGAGGCGAGCATCCTGTGCGCGGGGCGAGCCAGAGTGATGACTGTTGCTGCTTTATCTGATGTTCAGGCTCGCGAGGCGAGCATCCACTCGCGAGGCGAGTATCTCCAGAAGTGCTTTTTCCACTGCTTCTTGACTTTCCTTGACTCTCAGAGCTTCACTTATTGACCTGAAAACACCAAAAGCAAACAAAAGCATAATTCTATCCGAAATAAGCTAAAAACTACACAAAAGACACAAAACGAGTCAAAGTCCAACTTAGGAACAAAACAAGGCAAATTTGGGCGAAAACGAGAGTGAACTCGAATAATTTGCACAAAAACCACAGTCCATCTAGTTATAAAACTAGATAAGCCACAGGCTTATCAGAATCTGCATTAGTCATCCACCAGCTTATAGGGGAATGGGAAACCCGAGATGCCAAGTTAATCCCGTACCATGATTACATCAAAGGTTTGATTGAGCAGTTTGATGAAGTCACATTTCATCATATTCCCCGAGAAGATAACCAACTAGCTGACGCGCTGTCTACCTTGTCCTCGATGTTCAAAGTAAGTGACGAGAGGAACCTACCACTCATCAAAATGGAAAGTCGTGATCATCCTGCATATTGTCAAGTGATAGAGGAAGAGTCTGATCAAAAACCGTGGTACCACGACATCAAATGCTTCATCCAAAGAAGGGAATACCCTCCGGGCACTTCAGAAAATGACAAAAAAACTCTAAGAAGACTTGCAATGGGTTTCTATTTAGATAGAGGTATTCTCTACAAAATAAATCATGACATGGTGTTGTTGAGGTGCGTTGACGCAAAAGAAGCTAAACGGATAATTGAGGAGGTACATGAAGGATCTTTTGGAACACACGCGAGTGGTCATGCAATGGCCAGGAAAATCTTGAGGGCTAGCCAATACTGGTTTACAATGGAGGCTAATTGCTTTAATTATAAGAAGAAGTGCCATAAGGGTCAAATATATGCTGATAAGGTTCATGCGCCGCCAGCTCCCTTGAATGTCATGTCGGCACCCTGACCGTTCTCAATGTGGGGAATGGATGTGATCGGGCCAATCGAACCAAAAGCCTCAAATGGGCATCGCTTCATTCTTGTTGCCATTGATTATTTCACGAAGTGGGTTGAGGCTGCATCATATCCCAAAGTGACCAGGAATGTCGTGATCAAATTTGTAAAAAGAGAATTAATTTTCGTTATGGGTTGCCGAGTGAGATTATCACTGATAACGCGACCAACTTGAACAACAAGAAGATGAAGGAGATGTGGGAAAACTTCAAGATAAAGCATCACAATTCCTCCCCGTACCGCCCAAAGATGAACGGGACAGTTGAGGCCGCTAATAAAAATATCAAGAAGATTGTCCAAAAGATGGTATTGACGTATAAAGATTGGCACGATATGTTACCTTTTGCTTTGTATGGCTACCGTACCTCTATTCGCACCTCGACAGGGGCAACTCCGTATTCTTTAGTTTATGGGATGGAGGCAGTACTCCCGATTGAAGTAGAGATCCCCTCATTAAGGGTATTGAGAGAGGCAGAATTGGAAGAAGCTAAGTGGGTCCAATATCGACTCGACCAATTGAACCTCATCGAAGAGAAGAGATTAGCAGCACTGTGTCATGGTCAATTGTACCAGAAAAGGTTGATGAGAGCTTACGAGAAGAAAGTATGCCCCCGGCAGTTTCGGGAGGGTGACCTGGTGCTTAAAAAGATTCTACCAATCCAAAAGGATCATCGAGGGAAATGGACTCCGAACTACGAAGGACCTTACGTTGTGAAAAAGGCCTTCTCTGGAGGGGATTTAATTCTCACCAGGATGGACGGGGAAGATCTTCCACTCCCTGTAAACTCAGATGTAGTCAAAAAGTATTATGCTCGAATGCACTTCCCAAGAAGGAAAGAAAAGAAAAGTTAAAAACGAAAGAGAAAAGCTCGTTAGGCTGAAAATCTGAAAAGACGATCTAGGCAAAAGTTAGAGTAACCCGCTAGACTGAAAACCTGAAAAGGCGGTCTAGGCAAAAGTTAGGGTAAAAAAGAAAAGCATAACAAATGAAGTGTCGTCAGGCTGATAAACTGGGGCAATGAATGTCTAAGATGTATGAAGACTAGACAACCAACATTCTCTGAAGCCAATTGATGAGAATCCAAGACTGTATGAGGGATTCTAACACTAGTCATTGAGAGAGATATCACTTGAAGAGATGTGATTCTACTTCATAACGTTTTGCAATTCCATATTCCATTGTGATATCTGCCTAGTATACCTTTTCGATCTTGATATAGTGACTTCCAATTTTTTTGTTTACTCTTGTCCTTCTGTTTTACTTTTGTCAATTGAATGCATCCATCATGATAAGTCTATACTGAAATGTGAAGCAAGTATTGGTGTTTTTAAGTAGTTAGAATTCCTTGGAAAGCCTCAAAAGGTCATAGGGGCACGATGGTTCCCTGATGAAGGGCACTAAAGAAAAAGAAAAGAATATTAGAGTTCAACCACAAGGATAATTACCATCAAAGACGTCTACCATCAGAAGACAGGAGTGCAAGATATCTTTCCTCGATGAGATGGGCCTTCTTTTAGTTCATCCAACAATGAAAAATGGCAAAGAAGAAATAATTTCTCATCAAGAATCTCTTGCATCATGCCCAAAATTAATAAGGGTTTTCATCATCAGCATTCATTGTGTGAATTGAAAGTTTAGTTATTATCATACCGTCAAATGAGCAAAACCAACATTCGTGCATTGAATTTGTTTATATAGCATCGCAAACCCTATATCTTTTTGTCCGAGCTTCTGAAGGGCAATCCACCCCATAAGCTCTTTTACCTTTTTGTCCGAGCTTCTGACAGACAATCCACCCCGTAAGCTCTTTTATCTTTCTGTTCGAGTTTCTGACGGGCAAGCCACCCCGTAAGCTCATTTATCTTTCTGTTCGAGCTCCTCACTGACAATCCACCCCGTAAGCTCTTTTATCTTTCTGTTCGAGTTTCTGACAGGCAAGCCACCCCGTAAGCTCATTTATCTTTCAGTTCGAGCTTCTGACGGGCAATCCACCCCGTAAACTCTATTTTACCTTTTTGTCTGAGCTTCTGACGGGCAATCCACCCCGTGAGCTCTTTATCTCTCTGTTCGAGCTTCTGACGGGCAATCCACCCCGTAAGCCTTTTTATCTTTCTGTTCGAGCTTCTCACTGGCAATCCACCCCGTAAGCTCTTTTATATTTCTGTTCGAGTTTCTGACGGGCAAGCCACCCTGTAAGCACATTTATCTTTCAGTTCGATCTTCTGACGGGAAATCCACCCCGTAAACTCTCTTTTACCTTTTTGTCCGAGCTTCTGAAGGGCAATCCACCCCGTGAGCTCTTTATCTCTTGTTCTAGCTTCTGACGGGCAAGCCACCCCGTAAGCTCATTTATCAGTTTGAGCTTCTGACGGGCAAGCCACCCCGTAAGCTCATTTATATTTCTGTTCGAGCTTCTCACTGGCAATCCACCCCGTAAGCTTTTGATCTTTTTATTCAAGCCTCTAACAGGTGATCCTCCGTATAAGTTCTTTATCCTTGTTTTTAAGCTCAGCAGGTAATCCACCCTGAAAGCTTTTTATGTGTAAACCTCAGTGGGCGATTCCACTGGTTGTTTGTAGAAAGTAACTTTGTAGTCGCAGGTCCTTTGTTTGTCAATGTACTCTAGACTAAATCGAAATTCACGTCTTTACTCATTTCTTATAACGATAATATGCTAACTTTGGTTACACCTATTATCTAATAATAAACAAATAAAGAGGGGCAGCTGTGAATACCCAATTTTGTCCGGATGCTATGTTTTACTTTATTTTATTTGATTAAAATTTAAAATAATTAAAAAAAACAAAAAGGATAAAAGACCAAAAATTGCAAAAATAAAAATCCATCTTCCTAGCCCATGTTCTTTAGCCCAAAGCCCTTTTAAACAAAAGAAAAAGAAAAATCCAAAGTTGGAAGCAGATATACGTATGAGTGGTAAGGCAAATCAGACAAAAAACATTTAGTGGTTTCATAAACCAAGGGAAAGTTATGCTTTGGGAAAAATTGCAAGATTAGGAGGATTTAAAATTTAAGCATCAGGAAGGAAAAAATGGGAACATATAATGCTGCTATCCTTGAAGCATGGTCAAACCTGAATCAAGAGAAAAGTCACTCTACATAAACAAAGGAAAGTTGCAGCACATACAAGGCATAACAGATACAAAATCAATGAGAATGGAAGTCTGAAAATGACTCTCCAATGAACAACCTTGGGTTCTGTTTTTTGATTCTTGCAAGCAAAGAGGATTTAAAAGGGGGAGAATTCATAGAGCAGGGGAAAAAAAAGAAAACGAAAAAGGCACCAGAATATGAATGTTTCATTCTCCAGAGAACTCATCCCTAACCTCCATCCTAATTCCTAAACTAAACCCATTTCCATCAACAACAACCTTTCCTTCATTAATCTAAACACCACAAAAAAGGCAAAACCAAAATAAACCAAGAAACAAACATACCCAGGCAGATCTAAACCAACACCACTTCTGTCGCTGCGTACCGTCGTAGCTTCGTCCAGGACCCGCCGTTCGGGCCATCCGCCACCACTGTCCAAAACCCATCGCGTTCCACCGTCAACCTCCACCAGAACCGGCGTTCTCCTCCATTTCGCCGTGCTCTGCCGCTCACTGCTTCGCACAGACCGCCGTCGTCCATTCACCGTGCGAGACCCATCGTGGAGCCACCGTCCAAGGTCCATCACCTCCGCCACGAACGCCGCTCGCCGCTTCGCTGTCCGATTTGCTCCACGCAAGCCGCCGCGTGCTCCACGTCCACACACCGCCGCTCGCAACCCCTGCTCCGCCGTCGCGCTGCTGGCACTTGCCATCGTCTGGCCTTCCTGGTTCAGCCATCATCTCCTCCTCTGTTGGCTTGGGTATCGTGAAAACTAAGAAGCTTCTAGCTTCTGAGTCTGTTACTTTTCTTTTGCTTTTTTTTATTGTTATTGAATTATTATGTTATGTTGGTTTATATGTTTGGGTTTCATTTAGTTGGGCTTCTCATGGGGTTATGGGTTTGTTTCATTTTTTAGCTATTGGTCTGTTTTTGGCTTGTGGGCTTAGGATCAGTAAGTTTTTTTTGTCTACTTTGTTGGCTCACTGGGTCATTTCTTCTTTTATTTAAAAAAAAATATTCTTGAAAATAAAAATAAACTGAAGGTACTTGGAGTCATGGATGTAGGCTTAAAATGTGTACCATATTTCATCTTGTCTCTAGGAAAATTTGAATAAAAGAAAACAAAAAATCTTGTATATATTTTCCATCCATATTTTAACTAAAAACTTTTCCTAAAAATCCTTAAAAATATATATATATCTTTTGAGTTCACGCAACAATCTATGACGTTGATGTATGAATTTTCATCCTCAAGTGTCATATGAATTGTAAGGGTTCACCGTATAGCTTGACTATCTTTAACCCTGTGCAAAAGTGAATTATCTTTTATAAAAATAATAAAATGTTTTCAATTTACACTTTTTACCAATTTTATCCAATCTAATTTTATAAAATGTCTTTTGGGTTCATGCAACAATCTACAACGTTGATGTATGATTTTTCATCCTCAAGTGTTGTATGAATTGTAAGGATTTATCGTATTGCTTCGCTATCTTTAACCTTGTGCAAGGGTGAATACCCTTTTCTGAAAAATAATATTTTCAATTTTCTCTCTTAATAATTTTTTTTTACATATATCCAGATTTATTAGCTGAAATATCTTTTTGAATTCACGCAACAATCTACGACGTTGATGTATGAATTTTCATCCTCAAGTGGAATATGCATCGTAAGGGTTTATTGTATAGCTCTGCTATCTTCGACCCTGTACAAAAGTGAATTTACTCTGAAATAAAATCGTTTTTTAATATAAAATAAAAAATAAATTTTTTCCAAAAGATTAAAATCAATCAACCAATCAAATCATTTTCTAAAAGAACTACGTAGCTTTGAGTTTCCCATCGCACTCGGGAATACGTAGGAGCAAGATAAATCATCTTATCAAGCCAAAACTAAATTTCCCCTTTTTTGTGTCTCTTTTTATATTAAAATAATTAATCAAAATATTTAAACTTATCCATTTTTAGGGATGTTCTGTGGACTCGGGTGTCATGTCCAATCTCTTAGATTTGAGGTTGTCCTGTGGACTTATGTGCCATGTTCAATCTCAGTTAGGTTTAATCAACAACAAATTTAAAAACGCAAAACCAATAAAGAAATACAAATATTGAAAAACAAAATATTTATTTCTTTAAATAATTTTTGGGGTAAAATAAATATTTAAAAGTTATTAAAATGTTTTTCACAATTAACTTGAGGTACCGTTTTTAAACGGACGACATAGGGTGCTAACACCTTCCCTACTCGTAATCGACTCCCGAAACCAAATCTTTCTTTTTTAAAGACCAGTTTACCTTAAATAAATGGGTTTTATAAGATTTTCCCAATAAAATTTTAGTGGCGACTCCTCTGTTTTTACCTTCTCTTTGTGGCTCCCGGACGGGACGGTCGCTACAGCTGGCGACTCCACTGGGGACCGAACTCAGAATGGTGATATGGAGGTGGTTGGTAATATGGGGCGTGTTGGGCTTGGAAGGCGGGTGTTTGGTTCGGTCTCTTTTGTTCAAAGAATAATGCATGTGCTTCTCCCTCTTTCTTTTTCACAAACGGGGCTTTCTTTGGGCCGTTCCCTACTGAAGTCTCGGTGATCTTGCCATTCCTCATTCCACTTTCAATTCCCTCGCCGATGATGACCATGTCAGAAAAATTTGATGACACGCTCCCAATCATCCTATCATAGAAGGGCGACTGGAGTGTATCAATGAACATTGATGCGATTTCTTTCTCGACTAAGGCAGGCTCCACCTGAGCAGCCAGTTCCCTCCATAGTTGTGCATACTCTTTGAAAGTCTCTACGTTCCTTTTTGACATATTTTGGAGTTGCATCCTATCGGGAGCCATGTCAATATTGTACTTATACTGCTTAGGGAATGCATCTACTAGATCTTTGAAGGATCGGATGTGTTCCCGCTCGAGATGCGTGTACCAATTTGAAGCTGCCCCAGTTAAACTGTCTTGGAAGAAGTGAATCAAGAGCTTATCATCTTGGGCATATGATGCCATCTTCCTAACATACATGGTCAAATGGTTTGAGGGACAAGAGGTTCCTCGATATTTGTCAGAATCGGGCACCTTAAATTTCGGCGGAACTACAACATTTGGCACCAGACAAAGTTCCGAGGCATCCCGAAGACCATAACTATTTACCCCTTCAACGACCCGCAATCTTTCCTCTAGTATTTCCAACTTTTCTTTAGATTGAAAATTCCCTCCTGATTGATTCACTGGAGTTTCTCCGTACATATTATGGGGAAATGAATATGGCATGGAGGAGGAACCGAAGTTTGGCATCATTTGAGCCCCCCGGGGTCCATAATGTAGGGTGTATCGTGGGGTCTTTGGATTGACAGAAGGGGTCACTATCGGGGTGTTACCATCTGTAGGGTTGACAGTTTGTGTTTACGGTATTTCGACAGCATTGGTGGGGGTTTGTGTCTGAGTGATATGTTCGGAGTTTTGGATGCCATCTTGTGGGCCGGGGGCTGTTGGTGGCACAAATCCACGAGGCAAACCGTATGGGGGATTGTTCGGGTCAAATGAAAGATGAGTTTGGTTGTTTGGATAAATATTGAGAGGCGTCATGGCCCCTGGTTGGTTGAAGCCTCGAATAGGAATCTGAGAAAAACCCGGCGGGATGAGAGGTGTGGCTGGATGTCCTTCGTTCGAGACTGGAGGGTTCTCATTTATGACATTCGACAGAGCTTTCGAAGCGTAGGGTTCGCATTCCTAGACCAAGCAGCAGCTATTGAAGATGATTATCCCGCCGATCATGGTGTTAATCTGGTGTATCCATGCTCTCTGGATACAGCGCTCAACAATTGGGAGATCATTGAGTTCCCTAAGACTATAGAGTCTTTTTCAAAGTAATTCTGTAATGCTTATCCTTTAGCTCTGCCCAAGGCTTTAGGAATTTTATTGTAATGGGCTTACTTGTTTCTGCTTCAGTATGACTTATCAATAAATGCATGCATTTAGTATCTTGTCTTGTTATCTCTCTTATTTTTTACTTTCGTTTTTGTTCACCATTCCTCACAAATAAATGCAGTTTCTCGACTTTAACCTTTATTCATTCATCTCTCCCTGATAACTACCAAAATGCAGATTTAAAAGTGACTCTCCTGAAAATGACAGTGTTAGTAACTCAGCATACAATTTTGACTATCCCATTGATCATGCTGAAGAGGTTGTTGATGATGACGGGGAAGTTCCCCTTGAACTATTGAGATAGGTAGAACAAGAAGCCAGGGAAATTCGGCCCCATGAAGAGCCGAGTGAACTCATCAATTTAGGAACCAAAGATGATAAAAAAGAGGTCAAGATTGGCCTTTCCCTGAAAGAAAAGGAACGAAGCAGGTTGATCAGGTTATTGATGGATTATAAATATGTTTTTGCATGGTCGTACCAAGACATGCCAGGGTTAGACCCCAGTGTAGCAGAACACAAATTGCCATTAAAGCCAGAGTGTCCTCCAGTAAAGCAGAAGCTACGAAGGATGAAAGCAGAAATGTCTTTAAAGATCAAGGAGGAGGTCAAGAAACAACTGGACGCAGGTTTCCTAGAAGTTGTAAAGTACCCTCAATGGGTTGCTAACATCGTTTCTGTTCCCAAGAAAGATGGAAAGGATCGAATGCGTGTTGACTATCGAGATCTGAACAGAGCTAGCCCGAAAGATGACTTTCCTCTGCCACACATTGATGTTCTTGTAGACAATACTGCTCAACATGCACTATTCTCTTTCATGGATGGATTCTCGGGATATAATCAGCTCAAGATGGCTTCCGAAGATATGGAGAAGACCACGTTTGTCACTTTATGGGGAACCTTTTGCTACAAGGTTATGCCCTTTGGCTTGAAAAATACTGAGGCAACATAACAGCGGGCTATGGTGGCTTTATTCCATGACATGATGCATAAAGAGATAGAAGTTTATGTAGATGACATGATCGCTAAGTCCAGATCCGAAGAAGACCATGTTGATAATCTGCGGAAACGTTTTGAGCGGTTAAGAAAGTTTAAGCTCCGACTGAATCCAGCCAAATGCACTTTTGGAGTGAAATCAGGCAAGCTTCTGGGGTTCATTGTTAGTCAAAGAGGAATCGAGGTTGATCCTGAAAAGGTTCGAGCAATCATCGATATGCCAGCACCTCCAACAGAGAAAGAAGTTCGTGGGTTTTTAGGAAGATTGAACTACATTGCCAAGTTCATTTTCCAATTAACAGCGACATGTAAACCAATCTTTAAATTGCTGCCCAAAAATCAGGCTGTAACATGGAATGAAGATTGTCAAAAAGCCTTTGAAAAGATCAAACAATACCTACAGGAGCCTCCGGTCCTGGTTCCCCCAGTGCCGGGAAGACCTCTCATCATGTATTTGACTGTGCTAGATGAATCTATGGGTTGCGTACTGTAACATCATAAAATTCTAATATAATTAATTTTAAAAAAAAAAAGAAAAGAAAAAAGATTAAGTTATAAAAAGATATAAAAAAATAAAAAAAAATAATAATGATATAATAAAAATAAGATATAATTAAGAGGTTTAGTGTAAAGGATTTGTTAGTATAAAATTTATTAGAGTTGGTTAGGAATTGCAGGGGGAATAATGAATTAAAATATATGTATATATATGAATGTAAACATAAGTACAGACTTTTCACGTAGGGGCCTAGAGGTAGCTCATAAGTCAAGTGGGCCTAGTTATTCTATAAAGAAAAAAGAAAAGAAATAAACAATAAAGAAAAGAAAAGGAAAAGAAAAGAAAAACCTAAAGCCTATTACGCTGCAGTACGTGTATATATATATGTGTGTGTGAAAGTGGCACAGGTCCCTTGCTTCGGATTTTGCCATAACAAAAGAGGAACGAGAAAAAGAAAAAAAAAGGGGGGGGGAGAGAAATCATAAAACCGATTCTATGCGCTAGTTTTGTGCTTAATGTACAATAAATATAAGAATTCGGTCACTGTGCCTGGTCTGGGGGCGCCGAACAAGTAGACCGAGGGAGAGAATTTCATTCCTTGCCAGTACAACCGTAACAACAAAGATCCAAGATCGCCACCAAACGGGAGGGGAATTTTTAGGGAAGCGTAAATCCTTATCATACATAATTTTTAGAGTACATTGGAGGTCTACAAAAGGTGAGTAAAAATAACTTTTCTCGCACTTTCATGATACAATTAATTTTAGGGTTCTTGGTTCTTGATTTGAGGTTCTTAAAATACTTTGATATTATTTGATGAGTTGATATAATAAATATATTTTATCTGAATTTATAAAAATGGTTTTACTTTTGAATTATTGTATTCTGCCTGCATCAAATTCTCAGATGCTTCCTGTGCGAGTCCTACTCCTATATATTTTGTTAAGGCCAATTCCCTCTCTGATGCATGAATTGCGTGAGTTTATATATATATATATATATATATATATATATATATATATATATATATATATATATATATATATATATAATTCTTTACTATTTGAATATAATATTGTCACACTTAAATTATTATTGTTAAAAATATATATACATATATATATATATGTTTGATTTATATGAATTGTGATTGAATGGCATGTTAGATGATGTTATATTGTTGTCTTAGTATGACATAATATAATTGTTATTGATGCATAGAGTTTGAAAACCTTGATAGTCATCTGGGATGACATATCGCATTACATATGAGTTGGTCATCACCTTCTGGGAAGGGATGATGGTATACATTCTATTCCGGGAATAGGATGGAGATATCACCATCTGGGATGGGATATCAGATGATTAAAATATTCACATCTGGGATGGAATATTACTAGATACCTCCATCTGGGATGGGGAAGGCAGTGGGACGCCATTGCATGGATATGTGCTCATAGACCTTAGTGGATCTGGGATTCACACCGGTTCTGGGAACCAAAGAGTCAAGTTAAGTGATTCTGGGAATCACCGAGTCATGTTCGTGGAGTTGCATTGTGTAGAGTTTGCATGGTGAATGTGATTAAATGCAATGAGATGTGACCGTTACTGAGCTTATGAGTTTGTACTTTAAATGCTTGACATTAATTTTATTTATATATATTTATTAATTTGGGGGTTTATTATATTCAATATTTTAAAAAAATTAGCGGGCACCATGAATGTTTTTTCGGTTACCGCGTCGGCTGAAAACAACACTATTTACGAACCTTTTTACCAAATGATTATTTTTATTCACTGGGATTATATCTCATTAAAAGCGTTGTTTTCAGAGCACGAGAACGACATCACTGGGACTGGAGAGGATTGAAGACCTAACGAATTTTCTTAGTTATTATTCCTAGCTTGGTTAGTGTTTTATTAAATAAGGAGCCGTATGTGGCTAGACGTTTTTATTTATTTATCGATGGGTTTATTAGTAGACGCATGGTTTTGAGGCTTGGGGTTTTTATTTGGACGTATGGATTTATTATTTATTACTTTGATACATTATTACCATTTTATTTAATATGAGACATTTTCCGGACTTATATAATTGATAAAAATTTTATGATTAACATATTTTAAATAAATGTATTAAAGGATTTTTATACAATTTGTTTTGGGTTACTTATGTAACGAAGAGCGTTACATTTATGGTATCAGAGCGGTTCGATTCTAAATCGGACTGTGGCATTGGGGCTTTTATAAAACAAAACTTAGGAGCATAGGATGTTTGTTAGAGTTATGAATGCTGCATGCTATTCTTTGGGATATTGGACCTGATCAACCCAGTATTTCATTGGTAGTGGGCATATTTATGGCGATTAATAGGCGATGGACGAACGTTGCACTTGCACTTGCACCAGCTTTGTATTGTATAGCCAGAGTTATGCAAGCGCGGGTGGAGACTCTCAGTCAACTGAATGGGAATGGAGGCCAGACACTAATGAAGTGGTGGCAACCTAGGACCCTTAACATGGGGGGCTTTTCGAACTCAAGAAGAACAATTCGCCATCATTATGAGGCAGCTTAGATCTGGAGGAGGCTGGATTTCTTCAACCCGTATAGGAGAAAAGTTACTCTATTGTTCAATTCGGGAGCAACACATTCATTCATTCATTTCATTTAAATGTGCTCAATTCTTAGAGTTACCTGTTACTAAACTATCATGTGATTTGTGTGTTTCTACTCCTGCTAAAGATAGATTGATTACTTCTTCTGTCTGCCTGCAATGTCCTTTATTGTGTGAGTTCCCAGATGTGTTTCCTGAGGATGTCTCTAGTTTACCTCCAGATAGAGAGATTGAGTTTACCATAGATCTAGTACCTGGGAGTGGACCTGTATTAGTAGCATCCTATAGGATGGCACCTCTAGAGTTGAGCGAGCTCAAGAAACAGATAGAGGATATGTTACAAAAGGGGTTCATTAGGCCTAGTGTGTCACCTTGGGGAGCACCAGTGCTTTTGGTGAAGAAAAAGGATGGGAGCATGTGGTTATGTGTTGATTATAGGCAACTGAATAAGCTAACCATCAAGAACAAATATCCCTTGCCTAGGATAGATGATCTCTTAGATCAGTTAAGGGGAGCGTCAGTGTTTTCCAAAATAGATCTAAGATCGGGATACCATCAAATTAGAGTTAGAAGCGAGGACATCCCTAAGACAGCCTTCAGGACAAAGTATGGGCATTATGAGTATGTAGTGATGCCCTTTGGTGTGACCAACGCCCCAGCCGTTTCCATGGACTGCATGAATCGGATCTTTAGGACCTTTTTGGACAGGTTTGTGGTGGTGTTCATAGATGATATTTTAATATACTCTAGGATGCTAGAAGGACATGGAGGACGCTTAAAGTTGGTGTTGCAGGTCTTGAGGGACGAGCGTCTTCAATGCAAACCAGAGAAGTGTGAGTTTTGACTAGACGAGGTAAAGTTTTTAGGACACACAATCTCAAAGGATGGTGTAGCGGTCGATTCCTCTAAAGTTGACGCGGTGTTGGGATGGGAGCAACCTAAAACAGTAACCGAAGTAAGAAGTTTCTTAGGCTTAGCTGGTTACTATAGGAAGTTCATAGAGGAGTTCTCTAGATTAACCTTGCCTTTGACCCAGTTGACTAGGAAAGGGAAACCTTCTGTGTGGGACCAGGAGTGTGAGGACGGGTTCCAAGAACTTAAGAGGAGGTTGGTGTCATCACCAGTCTTAACTATACCAGACCCCTTAGTGAGTTTTGTGGTATACTGCGACGCATCTAAGAATGGCTTGGGATGTGTCTTGATGCAGGAGGGCAAGGTGGTAGCATATGCCTTTAGGCAGCTTAGGCCACATGAGGGGAATTACCCCACCCATGACCTAGGGCTAGCAGCTGTGGTTTTTGCCATTAAGATTTGGAGGCATTACCTTCATGGGGCAAGGTTTGAAGTCTTTAGTGACCATAAAAGCCTTAAATATCTGTTCGACCAGAGGGGGTTGAACATGAGACAACGAAGGTGGTTGGAGTTCCTTAAGGACTATGACTTCGAGTTGAAGTACCATCCGGGAAAGGCCAATGTGGTGGCAGATGCTCTGAGTAGGAAGTCCCTACACGTGTCGAGCTTGATGGTGCAAGAGCTGAACCTCATGGAGGAGTTTAGGGACATGAATCTGGAAGTGTTGGATGTGTCCTTAAATGTCTTAAGTTTGAAGTTGAATAGGTTGGAAATTAACAGTGACCTTAGAGATGAGGTTAGGCGGGAACAACTTTTAGACCAGGAGTTGCAGTCTTGGTTAGGACAAGAGGGTTATGAGTTGTCTGTTGATGGGCTAGTGAAGTTTAAGAATAGGACCGTTGTTCCTAAGGGGGGGAGCCTTAGAGAGAAGATATTAGAGGAAGCTCATAAGGGAAAGTTTACCATAGATCCCGGGATAACTAAGATACACCAAGACCTTGAGAGGATGTATTGGTGGCCAGGAATGAAAAAGGATATGGTTAGCTTCGTAGCTAGGTGTTTAGTGTTCCAAAAGGTTAAGATAGAACATCAGAAGTCTTCGGGGTTGTTGCAGTCCTTGGAGATTCCAGAATGGAAGTGGGAGAGAATTTCTATGGACTTTGTGATGGGGTTACCTAAGACGCGTTTGGGCTTAGACGTCATTGAGGTGATAGTGGATAGGTTGACCAAGTCTACCCACTTCTTGCCAATTAAGGCAACCTATAGCTTAGACAAGTTGGCATACCTCTATATCAAGGAAATAGTCAAGCTCCATGGGATACCCACATCTATAGTGCCGGATAGAGACCCGAGGTTTACCTCTAGATTTCGAAGAGCTTTTCAGCAAGCCTTTGGGACTAAGCTGAACCTTAGCACGGCCTATCATCCCCAAACGGATGGTCAGTCAGAGCGGACCATTCAGACCCTTGAGGACATGCTTAGGGCGTGTGTCCTGGATGAAGGAGGGAGTTGGGATAGATTCCTACCTCTCATTGAGTTTGCATATAACAATAGTTATCACGCTAAGTATAGGCATGGCACCCTATGAGGCCCTATATGGGAGAAAGTGTAGGTCCCCTTTATGTTGGTGTGAGGTAGGTGAGAAAACCTTGATAGGACCTGAATTGGGCCAGGAAACCTCTGAGAGAATCAAAATTATTAGGGAGAGGATGCGCACGGCGCAAAGTAGACAAAAGAGCTACGCCGACAAAAGGAGAAAGCCTCTAGAATTCCAGGAAAGTGAGCATGTATTTTTTAGAGTCACTCCTAAGACGGGGGTTGGGAGGTCGATGGAAGTCCGCAAGCTAAATCCTAGTTTCATGGGACCTTTCCAAATCCTCAAAAGAGTCGGGCCTGTTGCTTATCAATTGGCTCTTCCGCCACAGTTGGCAAACCTTCATGATGTTTTCCATGTGTCGCAATTCAGAAAATATGTGCCTGATGAATCTCATGTGATAGCTCCCGAGTCTGTACAATTGAAGGATAATTTGATCTACAAGCCAAAGCCTAGTCAAATCTTGGACAAGAGCACTAAGACTCTAAAGAACAAGGCAATTCCATTGGTGAAAGTGTTACGGGATGGATTGACTCTTGAGGAAACCACTTGGGAGATGGAGGAGGACATCGTGCGTGAACGCCCAGATTTTATTATCTAAGGTATAGTAACCTTTTAGTTTAGAATACGACATGGGTTACAATAGGCGCGTGTGTATGAGATGAATTTCGGGGACGAAATTCTTTAAGGAGGGAAGAAAATGTAACATCCTAAAATTCTAATATAATTAATTTTAAAAAAAATAAAAGAAAAAAGATTAAGTTATAAAAAAATAATAAAAATAAAAATAAATAATAATGATATAATAAAAATAAGATATAATTAAGAGGTTTAGTGCAAAGGATTTGTTAGTATAAAATTTATTAGAGTTGGTTAGGAATTGCAAGGGGAATAATGAATTAAAATATATGTATATATATGAATGTAAACATAAGTACAAACTTTTCACGTAGGGGCCTAGAGGTAGCTCATAAGTCAAGTGGACCCAATTATTCTATAAAGAAAAAAGAAAAGAAATAAACAATAAAGAAAAAAAAAGGAAAAGAAAATAAACAAAAAAAAAAAACCTAAAGCCTATTACGCTGCAGTATATATATATATATATATATATATATATATATATATATATATATATTTGTGTGTGTGTGTGTGTGTGTGTGTGTGTAACATCCCTGGCTGCTCTATGGATTGACGACTGACCCTACAAACCAACATGGGTCGTTTCAGCGTGCTTTGTCCTTACTCACACGCTTCCTGGGAAAACTTCCCAGGAGGTCACCCATCCCAGAATTGCTCCAAGTCAAGCACGCTTAATTGTGGAGTTCTTAAGTGATGGGCTACCGAAAAGAAGATGCATCTTGTTAGTATAGGTAGTACCAAGCAATTCATATAAGCCTTCCTCAACTGTATAGTCCCATACCTACACAGTCTCATGATCCCTCTCGTTCGGGTGTGTAATCGGTTCATTCATGTGTCCCTCCACCTAGAAGTCTGCCAGGAGCCACTCCTTGTCCATGCCTTCTTGCACCGGCAACCACTCCCCGCCCTCGTCGGCACCTGGGTGTTACATGCCCACCAACTTCCGCTTGGTTCGTCCCCGAACCACACCGTACTGGGAGATGTGCCGCTCTGATACCATTTGTAACATCCCTGGCTGCTTTATGGATTGACGACTGTCCCCACAAATCAACACGGGTTTTTTCAGAGTGCTTTGTCCTCACTCACACGCTTCCTGGGAAAACTTCCCAGGAGGTCACCCATCCCAGAATTGCTCCAAGTCAAGCTCGCTTAACTGTAGAGTTCTTAAGTGATGGGCTACCGAAAAGAAGATGCATCTTGTTAGTATAGGTAGTACCAATCAATTCATATAAGTCTTCCTCAACTGTATAGTCCCATACCTACACAGTCTCAGGATCTCTCTCATTCGGGTGTGTAATCGGTTCATTCATGTGTCCCTCCGCCTAGAAGCCTGCCAGGAGCCGCTCCTTGTTCGTTCCTTCTTGCACCGGTGACCACTCCCCGTCCTCGTCGGCACCCGGTTGTTACAGCTCCCAAGGATTGAAACCATCAAAACACCCCTTCCCACAAAGCTAAAGTGATCAGAATCCATTTTTGCTAATTTTTCAGAGCTTGGGAAGAGGGTTTGTGCCTAGATCATAAAAATGGACACATAAATGGAACTTGAAAGGAGACTAGAGAAAAGTGAGTCTTTGCACACAGCAAATCATCTGGTTCCAATATCAAACTGAGTGGACATTCACTTCCTTGCTTCTCTATAAATACCAAACTATAAACACAATAAAGAGGGACAACAACAACAACAAAAAAAATTGGCTAAGAAAAAGAGAAGATCTTTGTGTGGGAAGAGAGACACAACATCAGATTACCACACCATGCCCATACCATAACAACACTTGACTCCTCTTACCTACACCCACCCAAAACAGCACCACTGCTTAATCGGATTCGTGGTGCCGCCGCACGCAAAGTCGGTCATCGTGCCAGACGCAGCCGCGTCGTCCCCTGCTCCACCATCCAGACGCGGATCTACTCAGATCGCAGCCTCCACTGGTTCGAACGCGCCACTCCGGACCACCATTGTTGCTATCGGTCTCAAACCCACCACACCGGATCCTCACCGCCAAGTACCGCACTTCTCGCCGTCGCCCTGCTTGCAATGCCTCCGCCTTCTTTCTGGTTTAGGTCTTGGTTTTCTCTTCAGTGTTTTGGTATTAAGGTCTATTTATTTTTCTTTTATTTGTTGTGATCTTTTTATTTTTTATTTTTTACTCTTTGCTTTTAATTTGGTAACATTTGGGCTGATGGTGGATGTTGGGTCAGTTTTTGTTTGAGATGGGCCATTAAGTTTTATCATGAAAAAAGAAGGGATTGGGAGTCTTGGATTTGGGGCTTAAGGTGGATAGCATATCTCACTTTATTCCTAAAAAGTTTTAAACAAAAAAAGTAAAAATTTAAAAAATTGATTTTTTTTTCAAATCCTGGTTTTTTTAAAAAAAATATAAAATAAAATGAAATCCTTTTGAATTTGCGCAACAATTTACAACGTTGATGTACGATTTTTCGTCCTCAAGTGTAAAAATTGTAAGGGTTTATAGTATAGCACTGCTATCTTTAACCCTGTACAAGAGTGAGTTCTATCATTTTAGAAATAAAATTGATTTTTTTTATGTTCTATTTTGACAAAGTTTTTTTTTACAAAAAATAAATAAAGAAATGAATACTTTTAAGTATCTCCAATAAAATTTTAATAAATAAAAACCTCTTTTGAATTCACGCAACAATCTACGACGTTGATATATGAAAATTCATCCTCAAGTGTCGTATGAATTGTAAGGGTTTATCGTATAGCACTACTATCTTGGATCTTGTGCAAGAGTGAATTTATTTTGAAATAAAATCTTTTTTTAACATTAAAAAAAATCAAATCCTTTCCAAAAAATAAAATCAACCAACCCATCAAACTTTTTTCTAAGAACTACGTGACTTTGAGTTTCCCATCACACCCGGGAATACGTAGGAGCAGAATCAATCATTCTGTCAAGCAAAAATTTTATTTTCTCTTTTATTTTGTTTGTTTTCTTTTTATTTTAGTTTCAAAATGGGGTAAAATACGTATTTATAAAGTTATTAAAAATTTTGCACAATTAACTTGAGGTACCGTTTTTTAAACGGGCGATGTAGGGTGCTAACACCTTCCCTACTCGTAACCGACTCCCGGACTCAAATCTCTATCCTTTTTTTTAAGACCAGTTTCCTTAAAATAAATGTTTTTCCAAAAAAAATTCCAAATAAAATATTGGTGGCGACTCCTCTGTTTTTACCTTATTTTTCGCGGCTCCCAGATGAGACGGTCACGACAATTGTTCAGATCTAGATTATTGCACAGAAACTGAATTACAATATCAGAATTACAGAATCTAGAGAGAAAGAATGAGTTTAAGTGGAATATAACAGATTACAAAGGCTTTCCCTACCAAGGATTTGAGAGCTTGGCGTCTCCCATCCCATAACCAACCAAATAATTGTGTTCTTCTTTCTCTCTCAATCTTTATATTTATTCCAATTACATTCTAAGACATAGTTATGTTAGAAAATAACTGCTACTAACTGTTTATTCCTTACAATAGAAAATAACTGCTATTTCTTAGAATAACTGCTACTAACTGTTGATCTTAGGCTGGTCCAATCAACAGTTTGGATTTCCTCTTATATTTCTTACTAATAAGAGGTCTAACATAATAAAAATAATAATAATAATAATTATTATTATTATTATTATTATTATTATTATTATTATTATTATTATAATAAAGTTAATAGTGCTATTTGAAGTTAGAGCGGTCTACAATTAGATTGCAGAGTAAGCTTAGACCATGCGTAAATACTTGGACTTAGCATAATAATTTAAAGGGCGATGCTAATGAGTGTCCTTAGGATACTCTTGAATTAAGAAAAGTAATTTTTTTTTTGGAAAAATAATTATTTCACATTTTCAAATATTAAATATATCAATTTCCCATATAAAAAAAAATTTCTTGATTCCTTAAAAAGTGTCATAAGGACATTCATTAGTATTTCTCCTAATTTAAATCTAAGTATATTTATTATATCTAAAATTGGGTACCAAGGCCAGCACTAAGACAATGATTTATTTAGGTTGTACGACTTTAATCAATGACTACGTATGTCAATTATGAAATTAGACAGGCTTTGAATATATATATATATATATATATATATATATATATATATATATATATATATATATAAGCATTCTTTTTTTTAGAGAAAAGTGATACATAATATAGGTTTCAATAAAGGTTGTTGCTTTTTATCAAAAAAAAAAATGGTCGTTGCTCATAACTTTTTTATTTTCTGATCAGCAAAATAATTTTATTAATGAAGAGCATTTCTAAAGCACAAGTAGTGCAAAAGAAAGCCAAGCTAACAAAAACAACCAAACAGGAAATAGACCAGCAAAGAAAAGGTCCCAGAGAAACAATGGCCAAGGCAAAAGACCAAGAAAGAAAACAAAACAGAACTGGAATATAAAAAAAAATAAAATGAAATTAATTATAATAAAACGGTAAAATTATGTCTTTGTAATATTATTCCTTAGATTTGTTTCACTCTGCAAAAAAAGATATAAATGTCATAAGAATAAAGAGTAGTACTAGACCATTAAGCTAACAAGAATGACAAGTTGACAACTGGCATAACGCGACACTAAATAACCTTGCTTTTATTTCTTAATGTCGTGTTGGTATTGTTTTTACTTAATTTATTCGTAGACTTTTTTGGTGGAATCTTAGACTTTTTTACGTTCTAAATTTTAAAACCAATTCTTTGGACTTTGGCCACTTTGACGTAGCAAGAAAATAAAATATACACAATTTTAATTGTCATTAAGGGTTATTCATATACATATTCCACAAACCAACGCGACGAAGAAAATTTGGAGTTAGATGAATGAATCACGCATCTTACCCTTAACCTCATGCATACTATTGTGTTTTTTACTACCAAAAGGTCAGCAATTTTTCGTGCAAAAAAAGAGGAAAAAGAGACAAGGTTAGGTTTTTGATTCGATCTTCAAGGTTTGTTTGACCACTCTAGTTCATATTTCTTACATATCTGAGGAATTAATGCACCATCTGCATCATTGCTACAGTAGAAACTTATGGTTATGAAGTTCAGCAATATTGGAACAAAATAATAGATTAAGTGAGCTTGAAATTTTAAGACGAAATTTTAAAGAGCAATGTAATTTATAAAAGCACTTTTACATGTTTTTATATACCAAAAGTACTAATACTCCTAAACTACCACGTCAAATTCGTACGAACATTATTTTCCAATTTAGTAACTATATTCCAATATAATTATTCGAAAACGAACGTGCTGAATTTAAATGAAGGCTAATGCTGGTCAATGTCATTGTTCCAAAACTTGATACAAGAGCTATAGCAAGTATATATATCTAATTTTTTAAATAGTACGTTTTTTTGTAAAGAATTGTAACATTTTCTTAATTTTGTCGAATGATATTGTGCTCCAAGTCTCCAACCACACTTTGCAGTGACGTGCCAAAACTTGATACGGGCATAACAAATATCTCGTTCTTTAATTTCACCAACTTTGGGGAGTGTTTATTCATTCTTATTTCATTAATTTTTATTGAGTTATTTTGAACCATCAGATTAACATAAAATAAAAAAATCATTTGAAAATAAGAGTGAAAACAACTCTCTTACTCTCTTTCTTTTTTTAATGTTCTTTTTTTTTTATGGGAATGTTCTTACACTTTCTTAATTTTGTAAAACGATGTGCTCCAACCACACTAAACCAGATTTTAGAAATAACAATTCAAGACAATATATAATTCCTACTCTTTCTCACTCTACCATTTATATGGTTTATATATAAATCTATTCTATCACTGTATAAATTGGATATCGGTCAAGACTCATAGGATAATTCAATACGAGGTCATTACAGGTCAGCAAATACGTCAGAGGAGACCAAAAGTCATGAATCTTGTGCCAATAAGAGACATGTCATTCAAGCAAAGTAAACAATCACATATCCATAATGATTTTGTAACCACGAGTATAATAACTCATAATCACCCTCGCTCTATATCTACTAGGTCTAACCCCCAAATAAGATCATCTTCTTCATATACCACAAGAGTAGTCTCGGTATCCCTATTCTTTGACATAACACATCCATAAATCAAGAAATAGTCTTGGGAAGATTAAAAAAAACTAAAACTACTACTGGGGGCCACATAAACTTCACAATCTCATGATCAAGGAGAAACCAGTCCAATTAGTCTCTATAAATAAAGGCTCATAATGAGACCAGAGACGAAGTAAGTATTCAAAATTAATTAGCGCGCAGGCAAAAATGGGTTGTATGCAACTTCTAGTGGTGGCAGTGTGGTGTGCAGTTGTGATGCATACAGGGTTTTCAGTATCACATGCTCAGCTCTGCCCTACTTTCTACCGCGAAACATGTCCAGAACTATATAATATTGTGTTTGGAGTCATCTTCGAAGCTTCCCTGATTGATCCTCGTATCGGTGCCAGCCTCATCAGGCTTCATTTTCATGACTGCTTTGTTCAAGTACGTACAATTGTTTCCAACTGAAATTAGGCTTAAAAGTTAGAACATTATTGAGATCCTAAATTATTCTTAACTAAATTTAGCTTCATTTATTCTTACATACACAAAACTATTCATGTGTCTTCACGTAATACCTTCAGTATTTAGGAGAAATAGTTTATGACATGATGTCAGTGTCTTTATAACCAAATGGTCAAGAACTTATCCATATTTCTTTCATTAAATGTGCATTATACACCCTCCTAATTCGAAGGTTCTAAAATAAAGAAACATATTTCATATAAAAAATCATTCATGATGTGTCTTTACTTAACAGCAGAAATAATTCATTCATTATGTATATATTGTATGAATTTGTACTCAGATTTTATTATTTTCCTAAACCAAATATTGCACTATGTTTTTAACATTTTTATTATAGGCCTCGAATATTAATTAGTAACCACTTACGCAGATAAAGCGGAAAAGAAAAAGTGATTTTAAGTTTATTTCTGATCTAATGTTAATTTAAAGATTTTAATATTATCAACTTATACTTTGTCACGTTATTACAAACGTTTGCTAATTTTGATAACATGTATTTATTAATAGGTCGAATTCTTTTAATAATGTATTAATACATAATCCAGTGGTAATATATTAAAATAATTCATATGAATAATAATAAATTAAAATTAAAATGTTTGTGTTATTTTTTAGTACGGGTATACAGCTAAAAATAGTTTCCCTTATTTGTATCCAATCAAATTTTTGAACAAACATTTTACATGCAACTATGCAAGCACATATAAGATATGAATGATAAATATGATGTAATCTTACTTTAATTAACTTGATTCCTCTCCGCTCTTATTTTTCAGGTATTAAATTTTTGGTGTAGAAATTTATTTATGTTCAAAACAACTCAAAACTTAGGGTGTTCAAAGCCAATTCAATCCAAAAAATAATAGCAAACTACAAAAACACTAAAAACCAATTAAAATCGAAATTATTTGGAATAATTTGGATGAGGTTTTTAAAAATAAGTTGATTCGGTTTGGTTTTTGGATTTATTTTATAACATCGATTCAAGCAAAATTGAAAGAAAATTATTACACATATATAATTTTATCCTTAAAATTACACAA
This sequence comes from Sophora flavescens, assembly GCA_030762895.1. Taxonomy (NCBI): domain Eukaryota; kingdom Viridiplantae; phylum Streptophyta; class Magnoliopsida; order Fabales; family Fabaceae; genus Sophora; species Sophora flavescens. Next base: position 114,441,294 of record CM061062.1, read on the forward strand.
ATATTTAAATATCACACACTCATTAGTAAGTTTGTTCTCCATTTCCCACTTTTTAAAGTTTTTATTGTATGCTTTTTTCTTTTTCTTTTTTCTCTTGTTAATTTGATAAGATATTGCAGCTTGTCAGGTTCTAGTGACCACCTAATGTTATTTGAAATGATTACACAACCTTATTAAATTGCATGTTTGATGTTTGGATATTATTAAATGATGTTTTTATTACTATATTTTTAGTTTCATTTAGCCTTGCAATTTTATTATTATTATTATTATTATTATTATTATTATTATTATTATTATTATTATTATTATTATTATTATTATTATAAAAAATCAAATTATTCAACAATTGGTTTGAATTGATTGTGTTTATTAAAAACTGGAATCAGGTGGATCAAATCAAATTTGAATCGGGTGACATTTTATTTTAAAACTAATCCAATTCAAATCCCGAGTAACCCTAAAAATGGAGATTAAAGAATAACATATATGAAAAGACATAAATCAAGTATCAACGAAGTTGCTTATGTTTTGTGCAGGGTTGTGATGGTTCTGTTTTGTTGAACAACACTGCTACGATAGAGAGCGAGCAAGATGCGGTGCCAAATAACAATTCGATAAGGGGTTTGGACGTCGTTAATGACATCAAGACAGCGGTGGAAGATACTTGTCCTGCCACAGTTTCTTGTGCTGATATTCTTGCTACTGCAGCTGAAGTATCTTCTGTTCTGGTATGTCCCAACCATATATACAGCATTTGTCTTTTTATGGTGAGTAGTAAAGGCAAGACAATTTTGTCAAAAATAAAATAAAAATAAAGGCAAGACAAAAAAAAACAAATTATTTTAGGTCTTGATATTGTTAATGATGATAAAAAAATGAAAACAATTAGCTGGATTAGCTATGACATCGTTTTTCGAATATAAAATTTGTAATTTGTGCCAAAAAACATATAAAATTTGTTTAATAAAAAAAATTAATGAAAAATTCATATTATCTTCCAATCATTCACTTCTATATTATTGAAAATGATTGATTCTCATAATAACTACTTGAAAATCTACATATTTGATGCTACATACACCTAAGAAAATATTATCAGATTTTATTTGAAAAATTAAAACTAAGTTTAAAATTGAGCTTGTTCTCTAATTTACTTATTATTAGATCAAAACCACGTAACTGAATTTTTTTTTATTGATTTAATTTTTTTAATAAGATTAAATTAATTATTTGTACAAGAAGACAAAAAATATTGCGGGTCATTGGGCCAGCCTGTCCAACTCAGCCAGTAACAAGTTCAACCGGGCTGACAAAACGTAACCTAAAACATATCTGGTCCGGCCTATTTTGACAGTTTTATTTCTAATAAATTTTTAATGGCTGAAATGTACCCCAAAAAAAAAAATGAATGGCTGAAGTCAATAATACATGATAGTTTAAAATACTTCTCGGCACTAAATAATTTTAGTCAAAACTAAATATATATCATATTAGTATCTAAACTTATATATTGTATTATAATTAAATCCATCTGCTTTACATTAAAATATTTTAGTTTAGGTGGGCAACTAAAGAAGTCAAAATAAAAAGTTGTAAATAAAAAATGAAACATTTAATATATAGAAAAGTTTACAAAATAATACTTTCATTCAAAACTTCATTGTCATTTTTACTTCTTGCACCTAATGATGAAACCTAAATATTAAATTATGTAAGTTATATTTCAATTTTTTCTTTTTAAAATTTCCATCTTAAAATTGTGCAATTTTATCTTTACAGGGAGGAGGTCCCTCATGGCCAATTCCATTAGGAAGACGGGATAGCTTAATGGCAAATCGAACCCTTGCAAATCAAAACCTTCCACCACCCTCCTTTACACTGGATCAACTTAAAGCTTCTTTTGCTGCTCAAGGCCTCAATACTATTGATCTAGTTACACTCTCAGGTATATATACATTTGGTCATGTTTGCTAGCTAATCTATACCTATATATTAAAAACAAATAAGTTCTACATATACAATTACACTACTACATGTAGCTTAATTTGAAACCATTAATATATACAGGTGCACATACATTTGGAAGAGCACGTTGCAGTACATTTGTTAATCGATTATACAATTTCAATAACACTGGAAATCCTGATCCAACTCTGAACGCGGCTTACCTAAGAATATTGCGTAACATATGCCCCCGGAATGGAACTGGTTTCGACCTCGCCAATTTGGACCCGACCACACCTAATCGATTTGATAACAACTATTACTCCAATCTTCAGCTTCACGGAGGCTTACTTCAAAGCGATCAAGAGCTATTCTCCACTCCTGGTGCAGATACCATTAGCATTGTGAATAGCTTTAGTAGTGACCAAAATCTCTTCTTTGAGAACTTTACAGTGTCAATGATAAAAATGGGTGATATTGGAGTGCTTACGGGAAATGAGGGAGAAATCAGATTGCAATGTAATTTTGTGAACGGGGACTCATCGGGATTAGGTGGTGTTGCATCCAAATATTTAAAAGACGTTTAGCTCAATCTAAATAAGTTCATGGGGTTCAGTCTAAAATAAAATAATAATAATAATAATAATAATAAGTTTATGGGGATATATATGTACTGGAAAAGCAAAAGATTTGCTTTTATAAAATAATTAAGCTAAAGGAGTGTCTACCTCCTGTCATTATATTTACTTTGACTCTCTCGATCTCTCTCAAATTTTTATACAATTTGTTTTTTTCTCTAAGCTCATAAAAATTAGTGACAAACCATAAAAGGTTGATTACATTCCAATTAAAAAAAAACAAAAAAGTCAATGTCTGAAGCTTTGTCATTCCAATTAAACTCATAAGAATTAATTAGTGACAAACCATAAAAAAAAAATTAACTAGCTAGTGTCCATCACGTCAATAAAACAAGTATAGCATATTCCATAAAAGGTTGATTAATAAAAATTAGTGTAGATATGTTGTGGAAGTATATTCATATAACGGAAACTGAAGTTAACACGTGAAGAAATAAAGAATAGCATAATAGTACACATATAGCTAGGGTGAATAATACGTACCCCTTCAGCTTTGCTAATATGATAGTCAACTCCATTGAGCAAAAATACACTCCCCCACTCCATTTGACAAATAGAAAAGTTATTTTTGACTTTTCATTTTAACTATGGTTCCTTAATCCATCCTTAACCCAACCACACCAATTAAGCCCCCATTTAGCTGCCATGGTTGCAGGCAGCTTTGAACTAGACCCTTCTGCTTTAGAAGGCTGTTTGGTGTGTGAGGTGGTTAGGCTTGGGTGCTTAGTGCAGTTATCTATTTGATATGGGCCGTATCGTTACCGTCACCATCACCATCACCAGGCCCATTAGACTGCCAAGGTAGATTGGACTACAAAATGGCCCAACCACCCAGGGGCGAAGACCTCGCAGTGTTACCAGAGAACACTTCACGCATGATGTCCTTTCTTATTGCAAAATGCCAGCTATTTGGCAGAAAGAGAAAGTTCAGCGACGGAGCCACCCTCGAGCAACGCGAGGGTTAAGAGCTGCTCTAGTCAATTATCAATTATAAAATTAAAATTCATTCAGTAAAAATATCCACACAATGAATTACATATTTAATATTGACTTAATTGCAATTTTGATTCATCCTATAGTTTTTTTTCGAACACATTTAATGCCACTAGTTTTATAATGTTGTAAATTTGATCCTATGAAATTTGCTCTAAAAAATTGCTTGCTCACTCTTATCTTTCCCATTTTTTTTTTAAAATATAAGTAAATTTCAACTACTTCTATCATATTTAGTAAAATTATTCTCAAAATATCATTCATTTAATATAAATTTTGTTTTCCAACGACTCCTTTTATTCTCAACAATACAAACTTAATAAATAAGATGAATGTTAATTTAGGTAATAAACTCAATTTTTTATTTCCAATGACTTTTTAAATGAGATTAACAAACTTTCTTAATAAATAAAAAATTAATTATTTTTAATAAAAATATGGATCCGAGTGGTTGTACTTCATCATCCGGTTGGATTAACATATATTAAATAATTAACAAAATGATTTATTAATTTTAAATTTAGAAAAAGAAAGTCCAGTTCCCCTCCTCCCTAGCTAGCTGCTTTCCCTTTGAAACCCTTGAAGCATTTCACCAGCGCCGTTTCCAGCAATGTATAGTGCTTGAAATTTAGGGCCAATTCAATTGCTCCAACATCACTATTTGGTGTTAACTTTATCGGGGGCTTCTATTCTGTAGTTTGGAAAATGTGTGTTTGACATATTAAACCAGAAACATTCATTGATTTGGAAAAAAAAATTCAAGCAATGATTAAGATTGAAACCTAGAAGTTGTTGTGCAGGTTAAAGTGTAAAGATTGAATTTTACGTTCACATCCCACTTGAATCCGGTAGATCTACCACTGGAACCAGATCCAAAATCCGAAGAAGAAGAAGATATGTACCTTGGTGGATTCTAGCGACAAGGATCAAGGGTGATGTGGTAGAGGGAAGGGACTTACAGGTCACAGGTGGTGCTGCTGGTTGTTGTCAGACAATGGTGCTGCACAGTGGAGGGATAAGTTCGTTTCATGTTGCTTAGATCGTTTGAGTTTGGTTCTCTAAAATGTTGACGACGAGGAGGAGGAGGGACCGCAGTACTGTACGTGTTTTTTTTATTAAATAATTTATTTCAAAATTAAATAATAAACCTTTTTTTTTATTTTTTAATTTAATACATTAAAAATTATTAATTATTTGATATATTTTAATCCGATGTCCATGTAAGCAAATTGCATTAAAAAATTGATGGAATAACTAAATTTGCATCAATGTAAAAACTATAGGGACAAAAATTGCACATGGACAATACGTAATATCCCGAAATTTTAATAATTTAACTAAAGACTTTATGTGACATTATTCTAGTAGCTCAAAATTTCTTTTGTATAACGACAATATATGATAATTGTTTTTTTTAAGTTATAATTATGGTCGTAATTAATTAAACACATGATGATCAACAATGTTTTGGAGTACTATTTAATAACTAATTTAAATGAGGACTTAAACATGATATTGTATATTTGACCCACCTTAGTAATTAAATTAACTTAAGTGAGGACATTAGTGTTTTATGGGATTGTGCGCCTTTATCCACCTAAAGCCAAAAGTGAAGGGTAGATGAAGAAGGGGTGTCATCCCATTTGGGTCATGACTACGAAATTTGGGTCATGACAAAGTTGGTATCAGAGCTTAGGTTACAAAGTCCTGAAAAGGGAATTAGGCGTTGATAATATTTGTGTTTGGATCTCGAACCCGGACGAGGCGTGAGACAAATGTCATTAAGCCTTAATTTTAGTTTTTGATCTCTATTGAGAATGTGAGTTGTTGACTCCACATGGCAGCAAGGCGACGATATGAAATGACATGGCTAAGTATATATATAGTGATTGTATCTTTTAAATTCATTTGTTTCCCGCTTAGGCAAGTGTGCAACACATAAACAAGAAGTTATGTTTATTATAGTTAAACCTTGAAAGTATTGTGTAGTATAAGTAGTTTGCTTTGTTTAAAAGGTTAAATTAAAAAGTTTAATGCCAGTAACAATTGTTGAAAGTAATTCAAATAGAATTAGTTAATTGTTAGGAGTTTGTTAAAATGTGATTAGTTTGTTATAACTAGAGTGGTTAGTTAGAGAGTTATTAGGAGAGTTAGTTAGTGGATGGTGTAAGTCTATAAATAGACTTAGTGCCATAGTGTACAAGTGTAGAAGTGCATAAGTGCAAGTGTACAATAAGTGTAGAAAAGTGCAAGTGTGTAGAAGTGTATGTGTGCAAGTGATATGCAATTTCTCTGATTTTTCCTCTCTATATTCTTTCTCTATTCTCTCTCAATTTCTCTATTGTGTTAGTGTGAGTGTGTGAAGCATTGTGAGCTTCTTGCCCCAACAAATGGTATCTAGAGCTACAAGATTAGGGACTTGTGATGGGTCCATGGCTGTGCAAATTGAAGAGATTATGAGTGGGGATTTTGCAATCCCATTACCAGTTCTTGATAGCAAGAACTTCAATCATTGGGTTGTGAAGATGCATGTGATCTTTGATTTCTATGAGGTGCTAGAAATTGTGCAAGAGGGAATGCAAGGTGTGGAAGATTGTGCTTCCAAAAAGAGAGACTACAACGCTCTCTTGATTCTTCATCAGTGTGTGGATGAAGGAAATCTTGAGAAACTTATCACTGCCAAAAATGCTAAAGAAGCCTGGGATATCTTGCACAAAGTCCATGGTGCTGCAAGGAGTGGCAAGAACAAGAAGGCAAGAACAGTGATGGCAAAGAAGCCAAAGAAACCCAAGAAATTGGGATTTTGGTTCATAACAATGCAAGTGGTGTTGATGGAGATTATCAGTGTAGCACCACAACAGAAAAAGATGAGAGCAAGAAGGAAGCAAATAAGGGTGCTGATATAGAGAACACTGAGTCTTCAGATATTCAAGAATTGGAGTTGGGTTTACAGAGACCCATCGTTCCACTCCAACAACAAGCCCCACCAACTGAATTAGAAAAGGAAAATGGAAGCAGTGCATCAGAAGGGTCAGGGAGTGCTTGTTACCCACATACGGCGGAGAATGGTTCATCAGAGTCGGTGCAGGAGCTGGAGACAGATACCGAGGCTTGCTTGAAGGAAATATTGTGCAGGCATTTGCAATGGCTTGAACAACCACTGGAGGGTGAAAATAAATTGGAAGATTCCCATGTTATCAACTCTGAGGAAAGTGTAGGATCTGGCCTGACTTCAGATCAAAACAGAGTGGATCTTGATGATGATGCTGAGAAGAAATTCGGGTGTGGACAGTTTGAGGAAGATGCTAGGGCTCGTGGGTGTCACTACAAAAATACAATTGTTTAGCGACCGTAAGTTTCGGTCGCTAAACCATGTAAATCGGTCGCTATTTGTTTTAGCGACCGAATCAGAGACCGATTTATGATGGTAGCTGAATACCTGGTCGCTAAGGTTTTAGCTACCGAATTATTATTTCGGTCGCTAATTAGCGACCGTAAATTCGGTCGCTATATAATAATAATCGGTCGCTATTAGGTTGGTCGCATTTTTTGGGTAACCATTTTTAGCGACCGATAATCGGTTGCTAATTCGGTCGCTAATTTTGGTTACTGTTAACCTATATTAGCGACGGATTTTCGGTCGCTATACATCATCTGTAAATCTTAAATAAAGTTTAGCGATCGAATTATTGGTTTCTAATTCGGTCTCTAAACTGGTTATTATTAAAAAAAAATTTAATTTTAATTTTTATAATAATTTTTTTTTCTGATTTTCTTTAAACGTTAAAAAAATTACTAATAAAACACACCAAATAACTTATGAAATATACAATCATAAAAAATAATAAATATATATAAAAAGAATAATCCAAAATGTCGTACAAGAATCGTTTAAAGTCAAAAATATGGAGAGAAAAAATCAGTCATGATGAGGGGGAGATGGAGGAATCCAATCATCCTCGGCCGTCTCACCGACGTCCGCTAGCCGATCGTCCTCTGCAGAGCAAGACATCGAGTGCCGGGCGGCGAATCGAGGAGCGGCAGCGAGCGGTACAACCGCTCGAGCATTATCTCGAGCAATCGAGTCCGGATCCTCATCCGCTCCAACACCAGCCGCATGATGTCCGGCCCTCGCTCGATGCTCGCCGCATCACGGCTTCTGTGTGCCCGAGTCAATCAGGTAATCTGGTTCGCCATCTGCTGCTCTCTCTCGCTCTTCTCTCCGAAGATCCGCGTTCACCTCGTGACGGTGTCCTCGCATTTGGTGGAACTGCTCCCGAGGGACGGTATCGGCGCAGCAAGGAGCAGGCGTCTTGAACGATGAAGCGATGAACTCGGCTCCCAGTGTCCGAGGCCATACACGTGCCACTTCTTGTTCCCGCCCCGACGACCTCCAAATAAATGGCATTATCGTCGACGGAGACAGGAGAGCAGCCATCACCGATCAAAGCCTCATCTTGTGGACTCATGAGGCACGTGATATGGCATCGTCCTTCTTCTCGTTGAAGCCCGCCTACAAAGTATAGTTGAATAGATTTAGTTAAAATAATTATATCCAATATTAACAAATCATTTATAATAAATTACAAGTAAACACTAAATTATTTTTTTGCTTACAAAGATAGTTACAGGGCCTTGTCGTTGACCCATGTCCCCGACTTCAACTTCTTCGTCCTCTCGACCAACTCCATAGCAATCGGGGCGCATTGTTTCGTGCTTTCTGCACAGAATAATATAATATTAAATTCATAAGAATAATTAAAAATGAAAACTAATTAATTAAATAGTATATTAAGTCAAAAGTTTAATGTATTATCACTCGTCGTAGTGGGCGGGCGGCGATTTAGACCCACCGGTCCAAGCACATGCGCCACCATCGAAAGCTTGATTACGCCGAGCCGTGGCCTGGATCTCCGGGAACTTCTCAAGAGCCCAAGATCTTGGTCCAACTGCCTCTTAATCTCGGGATCCACCCACCTCCCCTTATTCCGCCCCTTCCTCGACTTGTTCATCGATTCTTCATAACCAGTGAGCCTTTATGCTCAAATATGTCCCCGACGAGAGCCTCTAAAGCTAAGTCCCACCTATACTCTTTCCGCAACTTACAGGTTGTTAGGAAATTCGTGTGTAATATATATAATGTAAATTTAATTTAAAAAACTTAATAAACTGTTACCTTAAACTCTAGAAACAACTCGATCCCTATGGCCCAAAGGGATGGCCTTCCATGTAGGCCATGGACCATCAAACTTGCGTCGCAGGATCTTCGATATCGAATCGGAAGGGCCCTTCACGCGTAAAGTCTGCAGCAAAATTAGAGCATTAATAAATGTTATAATTAAATTTTAAAAACAAGTAAATAGAAATTAACGATACTTTATATATATTAAAAAATTAAATTAGCATACTCGTTATCCCTCCCGGGGATAAGAAGAATCCTCTGTCGGATGGACCACAACTCTCCGTCCCGATGATGATGATGGTCCTATCGTCGTAGGTGTGGATGATGAGGGTGCAGCTGTGGTCCCGACCACATGAGGATGGGTGGGGGGTGCAACTCCATCACCCCGAGGTGTCCCGTCAACAGAGGTGCTTGGTAGGATGGTCTCAATCCGAGAAGGTCATGGGTCGGCCGGCGAAGGGACTCTCGCAAGCACGACCTCCACGACGACCTCCACGACGACCCCTACCTCTCGGAGGAATCTGCCATCCATGGAAAAAATGAAAATATGATTACACAACAGTGTAAATAATACAAAAATAAATTACCTAATAAGTAGAATGACATTCACACAATGAATTATGACATAAATAAATTACCTAAGTAGAATCTCCGTCACTAAATTCACCCTCGCCTCATCGGTATCACTTGATCGGAATGTACCTTCGCTAGATGCGTCCAACTCGGATTGATCCATTAACTCTCTTTCAACTTCTTCCCCATTTCGGAAATGTCCGTCGAGAATTAACAATAATGTCCGGCGTAATTTGCAACGATGACGTGGGGTCTTGAAAACTCATCATCTTGGTACGGAGCATCTTTTTCAGTGCTGGTTGATTACATTATCGAGAATTATACTGCGAGCCTTTATCTTAATAACACCCAACCAGCCATGATGTCCTTCGGGATATGGTGAGTAATAAACCCGCTCCGCTTTGTTGTGAAAAAATGAATGGGTCGTACGCCTTATTATACCTTCGAGACAGCCTAACTTGAACAATACCATAATTTTTATCTATTTTTGTCCCTACGTCAAGAGTAGGCTCATACCAATCAGATTTGAAGTTAACTAATTTCATCACTGGGAAACCGGTATAATCGAGTTCAAGTATGTCAATTAGAACCCAATAGAAATCATCCTCTACATTGCCATCAGTGGCTCGCACACAAACAACATAGTTACACGTCTGCATTCCTTCATTCCATGATTATGTGTTAAATTTATATCCATTTACAATATAAGTATTCCATGATGTAACCCATCAGTTAGGACCCCATGCCAAATTTGTCAACAATGGATTTTGAACATTGTTTTCTGGATCTAGTACCTAAACAATCAAATATTATATTATTCTTATACATGCTATATATTTAAGGAGATAAAATGTATGCTTCAAAAAATGAAGATGCTTAACCTACATATTTACTGAACCACGTAGCAAAGTGAGAAGTAATTTCTCAATCAACCTGATCATTTGAAATGTCAGGTTGGAGATCCCTTAGAAAATTGCCGTACATCCTACATATGGGAGATTAACAGCAGGACGATTAATAATAACAAATGTCAATTTAACTTATTAAAGACGTTGTAGAAACTTACTCTAAATATGGCGCCACCTCTTCACAATTTTGAAGGATATACAGATGAGCAGCAATAATGTCACGCTGCTCCAAGAAATATCCTTTTGATTTGCCACTAAATCTGCCCGGATAGTTGAATATTGATATAGGAGGACTAGTTGAACATCCTTCGCCCGAATCAACGTTTCTAGGCATCCTTGTCCTTCTCGTGTTAACTTCGTCCGGATAGTAATAAGAGGCAAAAATGGAAGTCTCCTCTACTAAGTATGCTTCACAAATGGAACCCTTCACTCGTGCCTTGTTCTTGACTTTGTGTTTAAGGGAGTGCAGGAACCTATTAAAGAGGGATACATACTGCTCTCGTGTTCGTGAATTTCATATGTATTAAGTAAAATAGTTGATATTGTTTACCTCTCAAATGGATACATCCAGCGGTATTGGACTGGGCCACCAACTCTTGCTTCGTAAGGTAAATGAACTGGCAGGTGTTCCATGGAATCAAAGAAACTCGGCGGGAAGATTTGCTCCAGCTTACATAACAAAACGGGTATCTTGACTTCCATATCCTTTAATTGATTCACATTTAGTGTTGTCAATGTAAGCTCCCTGAAAAAGTGGCTAAGCTCAACAAGTGGGTTCCAAATTTGCTTCGGTAATGCGTCGAACGTAATTGGAAGCAACCGTTGCATGAACACGTGGCAATCATGACTCTTCATTCCATGTAACTTTGCTTCCTTAATGTCAACACATCTACCCAGATTGGAAGCATACCCATCTGGTAACTTTAGTTCTTTAACCCACTTACAGACGGCCACTTTCTGTGCTTTGCTTAGTGTATAACTTGCCTTCGGTTTGATAAGTCTGCCACGACCACCGTCCTGCAACTCAAGCTCCTTCCGATTACAAATGTCAGCCAGGTCCAATCGGGCTTTATTTGTATCCTTTGTCCTCCCCTTGATGTCCATCACAGTGTCAAACACATTCAAAAACACATTCCTCTCAGTATGCATGACATCAATGTTGTGACGGAGTAGCTGCGTCCTCCAATACGGCAACCTCCAAAATATACTTTGTTTTGTCCAATTATGGTTGACGCCATAATCAGGAATATGTTCTCCTTGGGTTTCATGGACGAGCGGTAAGTATTGTACTCTGCGCCATACATTAGGACCAGTCAAACGTGGTGGAGGCGGTGTTCTCTCCGCACAACGCTTCTTGAATGCATTCTTGTTCCGCCTATAAGGATGATCTTCTGGAAGGAATTGACGATGACAATCAAAATATGAGATCTTTCGACTGTTTTTAAGCGTGAATGCCTTCGATCGCTCCATACATATTGGGCATCCAAGCTTCCCCGCGGTCATCCAACCCGACATCATCCCATAAGCAGGAAAGTCATTGATCGTCCACATTAAAGCTGCTTTCATGATGAAATTCTGCCTCAAAGATACGTCATATGTCAACACACCATCATTCCACAGCATTGTCAACTCATCTATCGGTGGCTGCAAGTACACATCAATCTTACCTTTTGGATTAGACGGACCCGGAATTATGACTGTTAGGAACATAAACTCCCGCTTCATGCACATCCCCGTGGGAAGATTGTACGGAGTCAGGATAACCGGCCAACAAGAGTATGCTTTTCCAGACTGCCCAAAAGGATTAAATCCATCAACAGATAACCCCAATCGGACATTACGAGGGTCCCGCGAAAATGTCATATGAACCCTATCAAAATGCTTCCAAGCTTCTCCATCGGATGGATGACACAAGATATCTTGCTCCCTCTCATGCTCACTATGCCACCTCATGTGAGCCGCAAGGGCCATCGAAGAGTACAATCTTGTAAGTCTTGGCACGAGCGAAAAGTACCACATCTTTTTAGCGACCTCTTCTTCTCAATGCCCATCCTAGTGGTTGTCTTATACCGATCCGCACCACAAAATCGACAACACGTTATGCTTTCCGCTGAATCATCCTTATAGTACAACATACATCCATTCGGGCAACAATCAATTTTCAAACACCCTGCGGACTCCAAATTTTCCACGGACTTCTTAGCATGATAAAAACTTGTAGGCATCCGATTGCCTTCTGGCAACGCCTTGGACACTGACCTAATGAGGCGATTAAAACAGCCTTCTTGCATATTGTAGTCAAATTTGATACTCAACCATTCCATGCACATCGACAACTCCGTGTACTCCTGACATCCTTCCCACAATGGAGATCGTGCAAAGACTCAAAGATATCATAGAATCTTTGAGCTTCGGGATTCGGATTCTCCTCTATGTATTGGGAACCCATTCCACCATCTTCTCCCCCATCTTCTTCTAGTACAACACCAACCGATGGTCCAGCATGATCCATTATCATCTGCTCGTATGGATTCAATTCTTCCCTCCCGTCACCACTTCTATAGTACGAACCTTCAGCCACAATCGGGTTTAAGTCAGGCAACGTCTCACCATGGTTACTCCACCAATAGTAATCAGGCATGAAGCCCTTCTCATAAAGATCGGGTACAACTCCATCCACACTTTTGAAAGATTGACACTTGCATCTTTTGCAAGGACACCTCAATTGATCATCGCCCAGCCGTATAAATCTCTCCTGGCTAACAACAAACTCTATAAACTCACCCACTCCAACTCTATACTATTCCCTAAGACGTTTATTCCGATCCAACCTACGATACATCCATTTTCGATTCTCCGGAATATCCATTGCTGGCAACTAAATAGCCTGACCAATCCTACAATAACACTTATATATTACGGTGCATTCCAATAACTCCATCAATCTCGTTCTTATGACAAGGTATGAACCTATCCCATTCGAGAAGAAACCTTTGTCACACTCGGCTACTAATAGTTATTCCCATATTCAAATACCTTATACTTGACAAAATTTCGGCAAGCATTTCCCATCGGTCTCCAAGTTACACGACTCGAGCACTGGCCGTAATCACCGCGATCAAGTATGCACCAGGAGAACAAAAGGAAATGCATCAGACCGAGATTTCAACAAGTATATAAGGCATTTGAACATTGAAATGACTATTGTACGAGTGTGAAAAAGTTTTTTCCCAAACTGTCCCACTTGGACAATTCAAGATTCAATACAATGAGCATGCATACCTTGATAAGTTACGCATGCTCATTAATATTGAATCTCAAATAGGAAACTAAGGCTTTCGTAAATTAATTATTAACTCTAACAGAAAATAAAACCATTAACCTATAAATATTGCAACATTGTTGAGTTTATATAAATTACAGCGTAAATCAATACAAACTTAGATTAAATATTGTAGCAAACATCCTATTGAGCTCCGCTCTCCACTAACAAGTAGTAGTTAATTGTCAAACACATGCATAATTTCTAAATTATCAGCACACAACCAGCATCCCGCCTTTCGGACAGGATCACATCCTATTGAGCTCCGCTCTCCACTAACAAACAACACATATTGACAAACACATGCATAAACATTAAATTATCAGCATACAATCATACAATATCACATCCTATTGAGCTCCGCTCTCCACTAACAAACAACACATATTGACAAACACATGCATAAACATTAAATTAATTATCAGCATACAATCAGACAAGATCACATCCTATTGAGCTCAGCTCTCCACTACCAAACAAGACGATAATTCACATAATACATTACACTGAGTGTTCGGAGAACTCGACATGAGAGAGTAAACACAACTGAGCAAGGATAAGTGGAGGAGCCAGGTAGAAGAATATGACAACAAGGACCTATCGTGCATAAATGAAATTATTCATTTCAACTCAAATCACTATTCTATTATGTTAAATTGTTATACCTAAATAATTTATCTCATGAATATCTAGTGTTAAAGCATGTGCTGACGAAAAAATAATCAATGAAGCATAAAAAATAATAAGATTGGAGAGTGAAGGTCAATTTATTTTGATTTCGACTTTTTTAAAAAAATTATCCTTAAATCGGGCCTAATCTGTTTACACAAATCGAATCAATATATTACATATCCAGTACCATAAAAAAATGTGGATAATGCTAGAATTTCTTTCTATCAAAGAGAAGATTTTCCATGTTGTTCAATGTTCATGTTAGTAAACATGACAAGGCCCATTAAAATAGAAAATAATAGAGAGAAAACTGAAAGGTGTAATTGATTGAATGAGAAAGTTTATTACATCAAGTCATATATAAAAGTGACTTATATTATATGTAAGATAAAGCAACTGATTTGTAACTAACCACTAATTAACTATATTAATTATATGATCTAATAGTCCATCCTAGATAGACAAGATGTTAGGGTCTTAGTTAGTAGGGAAAAATTGTCATAACTCACAAATTCCATTTCTATGATTTTCTAGAATTTAAATCATAAAAATCAAGGAATATGGAAAGTTGTAGCAACTTAGTGATTTGAATGAAAAACATGAAGAGAAAGGAAGGATGATCATTGATCACTAGACAAGCACAGATATCAAATTTGGAGATTTGTTTCCCTTTATGCAAAGAGTTACAAATTTTTGAAATCCAAGAGTAAAATAAAAGGGTATGGTTCGGTCAAGTGGGGGAAAATAGGGGAGAAATTTTTCTTCATCAAATCATTTGGCAAGCATGAAGAGTATGATTATAGAAGCACCAATATTAAGTTTCAAGACTTAAATCAATGGGTACAAAGAGTTATGATTTTTCTACCATTTTCAAGCTTAATTCTTTTTGAACAAAATTAAGAACAAGCATGAAGCTAATCAACTCAACATCAATTGTAATGAAGAAAGGTTGGAGGAAAATTACCTCTAAGTGATGATCCTTGAGTAAGAAATCAAGACACCTTGAGAAACTAAGAGAAAAGAGAGAAATGTGTTGGATGAAAAAATGAAAATGATGAGTAACAAAAACACACATCCCTAAACTCACACACATACACTAAACACACACACATACACTAAACACACATCTCTGCGCGCACACACACACACACACACACAGACATCCCAAACAGACACACACACATACACTAAACACACATCTCTGCACACACACACACACAAACATCCCAAACAGTCACACACACACCTACCCTATGATTACAATCCAATTGAACACACAAACTTTAGTACACAGAACACACAACAAACACACACTCACAACACACACACAACACAACAAACACACACACAACACCAATGTACACACAACACACAACAGAAACAACAATGTAGAGAAAGACAACGAGAGAAGCAATTACATCGGTCAGTGTGAGGGAGGGCGTTGTGGTGGTGGTGGTGTGAGCAATGTGACCAGAATGAGCCCTGAAATGAGGGGGGAAATGATAGACAGTGACATAGTGAGACAATGAGACAGAGAGATGGAGTAGAGGAGAGCTTACCTGAGCAGAGGGGAGATGACGGTGGTGACGAAGACCGGAGGTGTCTTGGGGTGTTGAGGTGGCCGGAGCGCGCACCGTAGAAGAGAGAAACAATGGGTGGGAGAGAGAAAACGCCGGAAAAAATGAGGAAGGAGGAGGTTCTGTCGAATTTAGGGATTTCAGTTTTAGCGACCGAATTAGTTAGTCTTAATTTGAATTTGTAATTTTAGCGACCGAATTAAATTTCAGTCGCTAACATGCGCAATTTTATTTTTCCAACGCGCCATTTAACGACCTGTCGCGACCGTCCCGTCCGGGAGCCGCGAAAAAGAAATAAAAAAAAACAGAGGAGCCGCCACTAAAATTTTTATTGGGAAAATCTTAGAAAACCCAATTATTTAAAGGTAAACTGGTCTTTTAAAAAAGAGAGATAGGAGTCCGGGAGTCGGTTACGAGTAGGGAAGGTATTAGCACCCCACATCGCCCGTTTAAAAACGGTACCTCAAGTTAATTGTGCAAAAAAACATTTTAACAGCCTTTTAAATATTTATTTTACCCCAAAAAGTTATTTACAAGAAAGAATTATTTTTAGCTTTTAATATTTTTATTTTTTATTATTTTTTATTTTTTTTTAAACTTTATAGTTTATAAAAACTAAATGAGGTTGAACATGGCACATGAGTCCACAGAGCAACCTCAAATCTAAGGGATTAAACATGGCACCGTGTCCATAGAGCATCCCTGGAAAGAGAAAAGTTTAATTATTTTGATTAATTATTTTAACATAAAAAGAGACACAAAAAAAGGAAAATTTAGTTTTGGGCCGACAAGATGATTTATCTTGCTCCTACGTATTCCCGGGTGCGATGGGAAACTCAAAGCCACGTAGTTCTTTAGAAAAGATTTGATTGGTTGGTTGATTTTAATTCTATGGAAAAATATTTTTTATTTTTTTTTATTATTACTTTTTTTTTTTTAAAAAGGTTGTTATGTATTTTTTCGTTTTTACTTATCTATTACTTTTTATGTCGAAAACTCCTAAACGAGGTAGAACATGACAAATATGTCCACAGAGCTATCTCGCATCTAAGGGATTGAGTGTGAAACCCATCACAAAACGATCCCAAAATAATTCGATAATTATTCAATTCTAGTTATTTGTTTATAAAAATAAATAAATGGATAAAAAAAAGGCATTACAAGACCACAAGCAGAAAACATTTAGTTAGATGCAACCCATTTAATCTGGCCCAATAGCTTACCCATGGACCCATAACTAATTCCCAAATCTGCATAATCAAGCAAAAGGAGTGAAATAATAATAAAACAAAAGAATAAGAGATAAAATGAGCTATTAAAAGGAAGATTTAAAAACACATATCAGACACGTTATAACCATGATAACCTAAAGGAGAACTCAGCAACCTTCAGTCCCTAGCTCAGCACGCGTAGACAGAGGAAGGAGCACGGACGGCCGCGACGGCGAGCGTGGGAGGAGCTCGAGACGGAGAAGGTGACGCGAGGTCCGGATCCGCGTCCGTACGTCGGCGGCGGAGCAGCTCCAGCTCGTGTAGTGTCTCTGGAAGATGTCTGAATGGCGGTCTGCGGCAGTGGTGCTCATGCGGTGGCGATGGCAGGGAAGGCCGGCGACGACGAGATCTGGTACGGTGATGACTCGGTGGCAGCCTTGCTACTGTGGATCCATTATGGACGAAGGTGACGTCAAGCAGTGGAGGTCCGGGGTGGCTGACCGGTGATGAGGATGCGGGTCACGGAGGTCTGAGGGATGCAGATCTGTGTATGGCAAGTGGAAGAGAAGACAGGCGATCTGTGGTGGTGGCCTGCGGTGGTCGCGGTTCTGGTCAGAGGAAAGAAAGAAGAGTAGATAGAACCAAGGGGGAGAGATATGAGAGAATGGGTCTTGGTCTGATGATGTAGAAAGAAAGAAAAAAAGAAGGGAAATAAGATCAACTTTGAGGCTCAGGGAGAGAGGAAGAAGTAGAGAGGGAGGAGAAATTTTCTGGTGAAGAAGGAAAGCAAGCGTGAAAAGACCTCCTCCCATTTTTCTGTCTCCCCCCCTTTAAATATTTCTACTGTTGCAAGACTCCAAAACAGGACCCAATGTCCTCTGCCATGGTTGCAATGCAGGTTCCTTTTCAACATTTCCAATTTTACTGATTCTTTGTTTGTTGAGTCTTTCCTTGATGCTGCAAATTTCCTTGTTCATGTTGAGTACTTTTCTCTTTGGTTCAGGTTTGACTCTCTCAAAAGTAGCAGAGCATTCCTTCTTCCCATTTTTACCTTATTGATACTTGAATTTTGAAATCATTTTTGTTGAAAATGCCTAACACTGTCTCATTCTATTTAAGCTTCTGAAATGTATTAAGGAATTTGGCCTCTTCCTCTTGGTTCTGCACACTTGTTTTGTCCCTTTCCTATTTTTATTTTTATTTTATATATTTTTTTTTAAAAAAAGGTCAGCCCCTTTTTGTTTGAGATGGGATGATGTAAGTGGATTGGGCTAAAAGAGATGGGCCAAATAATGGATGTTTTTTTTTTCTGCAGATTTTTATTTATTATTTTTCTTTTCCTTTTTTTTTAAAAATAATAATAATAATAATAATAAGAGGAGAAAATACCCGGACAAAATTAGGTGTTCACACGACCGAATTAATATCGGTCGCAAATATAAATAAAGTTTAAAGTGTGAATTCATAAATTTAGCGACGGATTTATAAATCGGTCACTAATATAAACACAGTTTGACCGTTGCATTTAATTCGGTCGCCATTTCGGTCGCTAACAATTCATAAATTTCTGACTTTTACTTTCCTTTGTTTAGCGACCGAAGTAGCGACCGATATCTCTGCTACGCTCTATTTCGGTCGCAGAATCAACTCTAACCAGTGTTTCATGTAGATCCTACAATCGGTCTCTATTTCGGTCGCAAAAAGGAACCTAAAAATTCGATCACTATTTTCGGTCGCTAAATGACCTTTTTTTTGTAGTGTGTGCTTGATTGAAGCCACTGCAAGAACTAGCGCTGCCGTCACTGCCGAAACGGCGAGCAGCCAGGACCGTGTTGCCAGAAGAGGTGCCGGCGGAAGGAGAGGAGCACCTGGTCTGGGTGGTGTTGCTTCGAGGTGGCCGGAGCGCGACTGAGATGGAGGCGACGACGGAGGTTCAGGCAGAGAGGATTGAACCGTCGGACCGGGACCCTTACGCGGCGGCGACAAAAGCAATTGGTGCGTCGGAGAAGAAGCCGTCGTGGGTGGTTCCGAAGTGCGAGGTGAACGCGTCGCCGCTGCCGGTGAAGACGGAGTTGTGGGTTTCGAACAGGCCAAGCGAACCGCCGGATCGAGATGCTCAGGCGACGATGGAAGGGGCACTCGCGACTGAGATGGAGGCGGAGATGTCGTCGGAAGCACCGCATCAACCGCCACCAGAGCCGCCATCGAAGAGCTTGGAGATGGAACATCCAGTCAGGTCGCCGCTGCCGCTAACATCTTCAGAATCGCTGTGGTGTAGTGTGAGGAACGTGAAGCGGCTGAGTGTTGCTGTCGCAGGGAAGAAGATGATGGCAGGGTCATGGACCAGGAAACCGCGAATGGAAGAAGGAATGGGTTGTACGTGGTGCTGTGATGAGGAGAAGCGGCTGATTGTTGAGGCTGAGATAGAAGAGAAAGTGAAGGGGGCTGAGGAGATGATGCAAGGGACCATCGAGAGGGAGAAGATGATAGATGCAGGGGCAGATTTGGAATTTCGAAAATTAGGTCCAGATTTTGACCTAATGGGCCAAGCCCAAGTTCTTGAAGTTCATCAATGTGCATTTCAGAAAGTGGGAGAAGATTCTGTGTTAATGGGCCAAGCCCAAACGTGTTACAATGGCAGAAAATGGGCTAATATGAGATTGATATGGGATCTAGGAGGATACATGTATGTGTTAGTGATAATAAAAATGTGCATTATAAAAAATGCAAGTTTAGTGTAATAATAAAAATAGTGTAAGTGGAATATTTGAATTACGGGGGAGTGTTGGAAGTAATTCAAATAGAATTAGTTAATTGTTAGGAGTTTGTTAAAATGTGATTAGTTTGTTATAACTAGAGTGATTAGTTAGAGAGTTATTAGGAGAGTTAGTTAGTGGATGGTGTAAGTCTATAAATAGACTTAGTGCCATAGTGTACAAGTGTAGAAGTGCATAAGTGCAAGTGTACAATAAGTGTAGAAAAGTGCAAGTGTGTAGAAGTGTATGTATGCAAGTGATATGCAATTTCTCTGATTTTTCCTCTCTATATTCTTTCTCTATTCTCTCTCAATTTCTCTATTGTGTTAGTGTGAGTGTGTGAAGCATTGTAAGCTTCTTGCCCAAACAACAATTAATGCTTGACTACACCTATGCAATTGGTGCAAATGTGTTCAAATGAGCATGAGTATGTAGCCAATGACTTGTGTTTAAATTGCATGGAGTAATCTTGGCAAGATGTGGTTATTGTTATATAAAAAAAAAGGTATAGCAGGATTTTAGTCAAATGCATGACACAAGCAAGACTGGCATGAACTTAGTAAAATGATAAATTTATGAAACTTCCGTGAATGCCTATAAAGAAGTTGCTATGATTGATATTGAGTTATACATATGTTAGGGAATATGCTAGGAAGAATAAGTATCAAAGGTTTGTATCGTTGGCTTGATTTTATGATCATTGGTTGTAAATGGATAAATAGTCTAGTACAAGTAATACTGAGAAATTAATTATGTCAATTTATTAAAATCATACTTGATTTGATTATGATTGATTTTAAGATTTGTGCTTGTATGGTAGACTAGTTTATGTGTTCATAAGAATTTTTTTTATGTGCTTAGCAAACTATCCAATTATACGTTATCATCGTTTTGTTATAGTTCTTGGTATGTATCATTGGAATTCGAGGACGAATTCCTTTTAAGGGGGGTAGAATGTAATATCCCGAAATTTTAATAATTTAATTAAAGACTTTATGTGACATTATTCTAGTAGCTCAAAATTTCTTCTGTATAACGGCAATATGATAATTGTTTTTTTATAATTTATAATTATGTTCATAATTAATTAAATACACGATGATCAACAATGTTTTGGAGTAATATTTAATAACTAATTTAAATGAGGAAATTAAGACTTAAACATGATATTGCATATTTGACCCATCTTAGTATTTAAATTAACTTAAGTGATGACATTAATGTTTTATGAGATTGTGGGCCTTTATCCACCTAAGGTCCAAAGTGAAGGGTAGATTAAGAAGGAGTGTCATCCCCTTCCTCCTTCATTCTCTTCTTCTTTTTGAAACCCTAGAGTGAGAGAGCTTAGAGTGAGAAACTGAGAGGGAGCTTAAAGGAGAAGATGCCATTAGAGAGCTTGAGCTTAGTCTTCATATTCCTCTTCTTCATTTTTCATGTGGGTTATCAAAAGCTCAACAAATTCATGCTTTAAGGTGAGGGATTTTGGTGTTGAATGCTTAATTTCTTGGATTTTTTTGTGTTTTGTTGATTTGAGTTTAGGAGTTGTAATAGTATTAGATTTCACAAACCGAGTAGCATCTCGGTACCCTGTTCCTTGACATAACACATTCATAAATCAAGAATTAGTTATGGGCAGATTAAGAAAACTAAAACTACTACTGGGGGCCACATAAACTTCACAATCTCACGATCAAGGAGTAACCAGTCCAGTTAGTCTCTATAAATAACGGCTCATAATGAGACCAGAAAACGAACTAAGTATTCAAAACGAAGCAGGCAAAAATGGGTTATATGCGTCTTCTAATGGTGGCAGTGTGTTGTGCAATTGTGATGCATACAGGGTTTTCAGTATCACATGCTCAACTCTGCCCTACTTTCTACCACGAAACATGTCCAGAACTATACAATATTGTGTTTGGAGTCATCTTCAAAGCTTCCCTAACCGATCCTCGTATTGGTGCCAGCCTCATCAGGCTTCATTTTCATGACTGCTTTGTTCAAGTACGTACAATTGTTTCCAACTGAAATTAGCTAGGCTTAGAACATTTATAGTTATTGAGATGCTAAATTATTATGAACTAAATTTAGCTTCATTTATTCTTAGATACACAAAACTATTCATGTGTCTTCACGTAATACCTTCAATTTTTAGGAGAAATAGTTTATGACATGATGTCGGTGTCTGTATAACCAAGTGGTCAAGAACTTACCCATATTTCTTTCATTAAATGTGCATTATACGTAAAACTGTCAAATGGGCCGGCCCTAGCCCATTTAGCCCTAGCCCGTATGGGTCAGGACCAAATGGGCCACAGGGTCAAAAGGCCCGCATTAAAAAAAGCCCACAGGACCAAAAAGCCCTAAAATGTCCTAAGGGCCAGGTCCAGCCCATGGGCCATAATTTTTTTGATGGACCTATTTTTTTTTTATTTTATAAAACTTGACAAAAAGAACAATAACTATAATCACTCTAACATGATGTAATAAAATCATTTAACCTATGAAATTATCTATTTAAATATGTATTACGTGTTATAATTTTTCCTTCACTAACCGTACAACCACTTAGGTAATCAAAGTGAATGATTTTCCTTAGCTGTAATATTATCTATTTCAATAATTTGATATCAGTTATTTACTTTAACAATTCATTTCATATAAAGACAAGGATGAAAAGAGATAAAAAATCGTTTCTCTTCAATTTTTTTAGAGAAAACTACAGCACTTAATACATATTTAATAGTTAATTTCATAGGTTAAATGATATTATTACATAATGTTAGAGTGATTATAATTGTTGTTCTTTTTGTCAAGTTTTATAAAAAAAATAAAATAAATAGGGCTATCAAAAAAAATATGGCCCATGGGCTGGCCCTGGCCCCTAGGGCTTTTTAGTGCTTTTTGGCCCTGTGGGCTTTTTTAATTGGGCCTTTTGGCCCTATGGCCCATCTGGACCTGACCCACATGGACTAGGGCTAAATGGGCTAGGGTGGCCCATTTGACAGCTCTAGTTATGGGCTAAATGGGCTGGGCTATTATTGTGGGCTAGATGGGCTGGCCTTAGGGCTTAGGGCCAAATTGACAGCTCTAATTATACGCCCTCCTAATCCGAAGGTTCTAAAGTAGAGAAACATATTTCATATAAAAAATCATTCAAGATGTGTCTTTACTTAAGAGCAGAGATAATTCATTATGTATATATTTCTGTACTCAGATTTTATTATTTTCCTTAACCAAGTATTAGACACCATGTTTTTAACTTTTTTGTTATAGGACTCGAATATTAATTAATAACCACTTACACAGATAAAGCAGAAAAGAAAAGGTGATTTTAAGCTTATTTCTGATCTATTAATGTTAATTTAAACATTTTAATATTATCAACTTATACTTTGTCACGTAATTGTAAGAACGGAAGCAGCCAAAACTTATACTTTGTCACGTTATCTTTTGATAACATGTATTTATTAATAGGTTGGATTCTTTTAATAATGTATTAATACATAATTCAATGGTAATATTAAAATAATTCATATGAATAATAATAAATTAAAATGTTTATGTTATTTTTTAGTACTGTGGTATACAGCTGAAAATAGTTTCCTTAATTTGTATCCAATCAAACTTTTGAATAAACATTTCAATGGTAAACTCTATTAAAAGGATTTAATATATATGGACCGACTGTGTAAAAAAGTTGTACACATTCATCAAATCATATCTCACCACATAGATATTTATGGAGATATTTATGAACTAATATAATAAAGTGGCATAATGATGAAATGTGATTGGATGTCTGTATAAAACTTTTTTATACCGTCAGTGTATATTTATTAAACTCATATTAAAATAATTCATATGAATGATAAATATAATGTAATCTTACTTTAATTAACTTGATTCCTCTCCGCTCTTATTATTCAAATATTAAGTTTTCGGTGCAGAAATTTATTTATGTTCAAAACAACTCCCAATTCAATCCAAAAAATAATCACAAACTACAAAAACACTAAAAACCGATTAAAATAAAAAAATTATTTGGATTGATTTGGATGAGGTTTTTAAAAACAGGTTGATTTGATCCGATTTTCGGATATATTTTATAAAAATCGATTCAAGCCAAATTGAACCAAAATTATTACACACATATATACTTTTATCGTTAAAATTACACAAATATCTAAATATCAGATACTCATTAGTAAGTTTGTTCTCCATTTCCAACTTTTAAAAGTTTTTATTGTATTTTTTTTTTCCTTCTTGTTAGTTTGACTTAATATTGCAGTTTGTCAAGTTCTAGTGACCCACCTCATGTTATTGGAAATGATTACACGACCTTATTAAATTGCATGTTTGAAGTTTGGATATTATTGAATGATGTTTTTATTACTATATTTTTAGTTTCATTTAGCCTTGCAATTTGATTATCATCATCATCATCATCATCCATAATCAAGTTATTCAACAATTGGTTTGAATTGATTGTGTTTATTAAAAATTGGAATCAGGTGAATCAAATCAAATTTGAATCGGGTGACATTTTATTTTAAAACTGATCCAATTCAAGTCCCAAGCAATTGGTTGTACCCTAAAATGGAGATTAAAGAATAACATATATGAGAAGAGACAAATCAAGTATCAACGAAGTTGCTTATGTTTTGTGACAGGGTTGTGATGGTTCTTTCACAACTTTTAATTATTTCAGTTGGATATAGTTAATACAGTTAGTTGTATTTGGTTAGAAGTTAGTTATTCTGTTAGAAGTTAGTTATTCTGTTATCTAGTTACTTGTGCCTTAAGCTATAGTTTTCCCTCTTGTATAAATACTCAACTTGTAAATGTGAAAATCACATCAATGAATCATAACTCATTTATCTCCAATTCTCTCCCTCTGTTTAGATTCTTTGCTCATAATATGGTATCAGTTGTAAAGTTCATTTCCGCATCTTCTTTCTTCTCTGCAAGACTGCTTCATTAACACACCTTCACTATGTTCAAGTTCTTGCTCAGTTTCCCTTTCCTCTTTCACCTTGTTTTCTGTTTCTATCATGGCGAATCCAAACCATGATGATCCTTGGAATCCTTATTTCATTCATCATTCTGATAACCCAGGTATGATTCTGGTGTCTCAACCTCTCACGGTTGACAATTACAACTCTTGGAGCAGATCCATGATTATGGCTCTCAATGCGAAGAACAAATTCATGTTCATTGATGGTTCTTTGCCCATACCTAATGGTCAAGATCCACATCTTCTTGCTTTTTGGAATCGCAACAATAGCATTGTAAGTTCTTGGATTCTCAACTCAGTCTCAAAGGACATGGTTGCAACTCTCCTCTATTGTCCTTCAGCTGCAGAGATTTGGACCAACCTTCGAAACCGTTTTGCTCAACAAAATGGACCTAAGGTCTACAAGTTACTGAAGGAACCCAGCAATGTTTCACAAGGTGATCTTTCTGTTCATGGATATTTCACCAAACACAAGACAATTTGGGAAGAAATTTCTAATTTCAGACCTGTTTGTAACTGTGTGTGGGGGGGAGCTCGAGAAACCTTGGAGTTTATTCAACATCAAGAAGTCCTCACATTCTTGATGGGACTCAATGAACATTTTTCAAATGTTAGAGGTCAGATTCTTGCCATGGATCCTTTTCCCTCCATTGAAAGAGTTTTTGCACTTGTTCTCCAAGATGAACAACATCGATCTGTTACTGCTATGACCTCAAATGAATCTCAAGTTGCCTTTGCTGTCAAGCAACAATCCAACAATTCCAAAGCTTCTGGTAATGGAAAGAAAGAGAGACCTACTTGCACTCACTGTGGCCTTATTGGTCATACAATGGATCGATGCTACAAAATCCATGGATATCCTCCAGGATACAACAAGAACAAATCCAAGAATCTTGCTCAAGCTGCGGTCAATCAAGTCATGACTCAGCCAACTACACAATCATCAGTGCCTTTTTCCTCTGATCAGTGCCAGTGGTTGATCTCTCTTTTGTCATCACACACACAAACACCTAGTGTTGTTATCCCAGAGTCCTCAGGTTTGGTCTTGTCTGCTTCCTCTTCTAGAATTCATCCTAGTTATGATTCTAAAACTTCTTGGATTTTAGATTCCGGAGTCACCTGTCACATAGCATGTTATTTACACTTCTTTAGTCATCACATTCCAGTGCACAATTCATTTGTTACATTGCCTGATAACTCTTCTATACCTGTACATTTGGTTGGAACTGTTATCTTAAATAGCAAGATTACTCTTGACAATGTTCTTTACATCCCTAGTTTTCATGTTAACCTCATTTCAGTTAGTGCACTTCTTTCAGTTACTAATATATCTATAAAGTTCCTAGCTGATTCATTTTCTTTTCAGGACAACGGCAGCTCGATGATGATTGGGAAGGGTGACTTGCTCCAAGGACTCTATGTCTTCAAGTCTGCCCCCATCAACATTACAGCTTCTGTGCCTCTGTCAATAAACAACACACTTTGTACACCTATAGTTCCCTTAGCAAATAAAGTTTCAGCTGCCACATGGCATGCTAGATTAGGACACTTGTCTAATAAAACTCTACAATTAGTCAATGATAAATGTCAATTGTCTTTACACAATTCTGAATTTGTACATGATTGTAATATCTGTCCATTAGCTAAACAAAGAAGACTTCCTTTTGTGTCACACAACCATTTTTCAGATTCAATATTTGATCTTGTTCACTGTGATGTCCGGGGTCCCTATCACACTAATACACATGATGGCAAAAGATTTTTTTTGACCATTGTTGATGATCATAGCAGGTTCACTTGGACCTATCTTATGCAGCATAAATCAGAAGCTCCTAAACTGATTAAGCAGTTCTTTGCCATGGTAGAAACTCAGTTCATGACCACCATTAAACAAATACGATCTGATAATGCCAAAGAACTAGCTTTAACAGACTTCTTGCATCAAAAGGCACGTTGCACCAATTCAGTTGTGTGGAAAGACCTCAACAAAATTCAGTTGTTGAAAGAAAGCATCAACACTTGCTTAATGTGGCCCGATCACTCTATTTTCAGTCTAGAGTTCCTATAGCTTTTTGGGGAGAGTGTTTGAATGTTGCTACCTTTCTGATAAACAAAATCCCTACACAGAATTTGAAGCAGAAATCCCCTTTCGAGTTGATGTTTGGGAAGCTTCCAAACATAAAAGACTTAAAAGTCTTTGGATGTCTAGCATTTGCATCCACCTTGCCATCAAAGAGAGATAAATTCACTGCAAGAGCCATACCTACTGTTTTTGTTGGTTATCCAGTAGGGTATAAAGGTTACAAGTTGTACAACCTACACACACATGCCTTTTTTATATCCAGAGATGTACATTTCCAAGAACACGTATTCCCTTTCCATACCATTTCTCCAACCTTACCTATACCTGACCTTTTCCCTAACATAGTTTGTCCCAAACCAATACCAGATACTTATCCAAACCAACCTCCTGCACCAAATCCGCCCACCCAAAACCCTGCACCAAATCAACCCCCTGCAATCCCTGCACCGAACCTAAATCCTGCACTAAACACAATTCCCATTAGAAGGTCAACAAGATCATCTAGACCACCCACATACCTTCAACATTACCAATGTAATTCCACTACACAATACCCTTTAGCAAATCACATTTCTTATCATAGACTATCACCCTCTTATAGAGAGTACATCAACCTAATCTCCGCCTTTTATGAACCCTCCTTTTACCACCAAGCTTCTAAATTCCCATAATGGCAGCAAGCTGATAGCGTGCGAATGCACGTGCGATTCCGGCAAGTGTACCGGATCTGCCGTCAAGTAATAAAAGATATCGAACCCACAGAGACCGTGTTCCCGAATCACAATGAATTTCGAATCGATTAAGTTCTGGACTTTTTAGAGAGGGTTTTGAAATTGGTTTTTGAATTGAAAGATAGATGAGCAGAGAACAATTAAAACAGAAAACAATTGTTTATGGGGTTTTTATCTAAAACGGATTCCTAGGGATTTGGGTTACCTTTGAGGTTGTTTATGTTGCTAACTGATTTACCTTTGTTGATTACCGAAATTGCCTTGAAGGCGAGTTTATCCTCTAATAGCTTAAGCTCCCTCTCGGGTTACAAAAGCCGTGCCCAATTGACCCGACCCCTACTCTCGTGGTAGTCGATCCCAGATTGGACCCTTTGCGTTCCGTGACAACTCGTTGCTCCTCGAGGGACGGCTTCTAACTCTCGTGATTTCAGTCCCAAGTCTGACTTCTATAGGTCCGACACCCAAGTTCACCGCTAGGTTCCTCCTTGAAATGTCTCGGTCATGCAAACAACCTAAGTTCACCGCTAGGTTCCTCCTTGGATCATTCACATCTCACAAACCAATGGCTGGCTGGGCTTTACGTGTGAAACACCCTAGAAATCCTAAGTTCACCGCTAGGTTCCTCCTTAGAACGTCTATGTCACGTAAATAAACGGTTGCAAAAATTTATGAGTGATTAACACACTAGAAATCAGATCTAAAACAATTATGAAATCAACAATGGTTTCAACATCAAATTAACATCATTTACAAACCTTGGGCGAGCCCTAATCCCTAGAAACTAACTACTACTCCAGTCTTGCCATGGAGATGACAAGTTAGGTTGACAACATAGTGAAAATCGAGAAAAGAGAAGAGAGGAGAAGAAGAGAAGAGATCTATAATCTATGCCTAGAGTAGTAGCCCCAAAGGTCCGATGTTTTCTGCCTCTGCTGGTCCCTTATTTATAGAATTGGGCAGTTAGAGTCCTAATCCAACTCAAATTAGATCCACCTGTTACTTCGAGCCAAGTAATACGCGTCACGGCCGTGGATGGCTATCACGGCCTGGCCGTGACGGATTCTCGCCTTGAAAATTCTTCACCTGGTTGGTCTGTCATGGCGTGATGCTCATCACGGCCTGGCGTGATGGCCATCACGGCCGTGATGGCCATCATGGCCTGGCCCTGACAGCTTCGACTTGTGGTGGTTTTGGGTCACGGCCGTGATGGCTATCACGGCCAGGCCGTGATGAACTCGACTTGACCTTTCTTCTTTTTCGCTTTTGCTCGATCATGGCCGTGATGGGCATCACGGCTAAGGCCGTGATGGGCTCTGTTTGGCTCATTTTCTTCAGTTTTAAAGCTCCATCTTCATCCAAACTTCATCATGGTTGATCTTGAGCAATTTACCCTTGATATCTGCAAAACAACACACGAAAACCGCCTTACCCGTTCCAAAGGAAAATTAACCTAAAATCTAATAAAAATATGCCTAAACTACATGAAAATGCATGCAAAATGATGGACAAAGATGAGGTGGAATCACACTCATCAAATCACCCCAAGCTTAAAACTTTGCTTGTCCTCAAGCAATTACTCGAGCCATAAGATATAAATCATTCAAAGCATGGATAGTGAACCAAAAACCCTAGAAGCTAATCCAAGTAATAGGCATTTTTAATAAGCATTCAAGAGATAATCAAGTTCAAGTCCAATTAGAAGCTTAGGTTCTTCAAGTTCATGTCCTCACTGATTTGGGCACTCATCTCACCTCACTCAAGTGTTTTAGGGTTTATGACAATTCACTCCATTTCCTCAAGGAAAGTATTTTACCATAGGCTTGACTATTAACCAAATCTCTACTTTATTTATGAAAACACTTAAGAATCAAGAGGTCTTTTCCTTTGGTTGTAATGTGGCCATGGGATTTATTGTAAGGTGGGAAAATCAAGGAAAGGGAATTTCAAGAAGGCTAGACAGATTATCAAACATTACAAAGCATGACACCTTCTAAAATACCCCCTTTTTGGGCTTTGGTTTACTTTTTCCACCTTTCTTCTTTTTTCTTTTTTCTTTTTTTCATTTCTCACTTTCTTCGTCATCCCCTTCTCCATTTTTTTTCTTTGTGTTTATTTCATTTTTATTTGTTTGGAGAAGGGGAGATTTATAGCTCAAGAGAAATTACTTTCTAACTTTTTCTTCCCATACTTTTTCCAACTACCATTTTGCCCTTTTGTAATACTTTAAAAGGTGCCATACCAAGCATTATTTATCAAATTAATTCATGGTACCAAGAAAAGTTTTTTTTTTTCTTTTAGGCTCAAAATTGGGCAACTAAGGGGTAGCATTTATCATTCAAAGCTCGGGAGGCCAGAAAAATACCTAGTGCCTCAATCATTTCCAAAAATGTTTTCAGAAATTTTTAAGTTTTGAAATGGTTTCAAGTCAAGTTCTAGAAAATACAGTCCATGAGGAATTAAATCACTCTATCACAAGAAATGGGGTAGATTTAGTGAATACCCCTATTGGCTCAAAATCTTACATTTAGTAGTTCAAAAATCAGTGAGGTACACAAGTTTAAGGAACCACATGCTAATTATCAACTATCAAATGACTATCTCAAGAATTTTTTATTTTTAGCCATATCACAAGAATAATGAAAAATTGGGTTCAAAATTCACTATCTCAATTCATTTGGCTCCAAGTTCTCACAATCGGATGCATGTTCTAAGTGAGGGGCAATCTAGAGAATGTGATCATACCAATCCATGCCTATGAGAATGCAATATGAATGCAACAATGCAAATGCAAAAATAAATACCCCTACCCCAAGCTTGATTACTTACATTGTCTCCAATGTAAATAATCAAGTCGGAGAGAAGAGAAAATGGAACAACTTACCGAGTCGGTGAGCGGGTGTTGGCTTCACATTCCAGTCAAAACTTGGGTAGAAATTGTATCACGGCCGTGAGGCTTATCACGGGCAGGCCGTGATCGTTTACGGTCCTCGGGGAGTTGCCCCTGTCACGGTCGTGATATACATCACGGCTAGGCCGTGATGCTCTCCGACCTTGGCATCCTACTCATCACGCCCGTGATGGTTGTCACGCTAGGCCGTGATCCTTTCGTGCTTTTGTTTAGTTTATCACGGCCGTGACCACTTTGTCACGGCCGGGCGTGATGGCCTCCGACTTTATTTTTTATGCTCTTCTTCTCTTTCTCAACCTGAAAACACTAGACCAACTTATTAATGATATTTTTGCCTGTTGATCTTCTCAATTTATTCAAGAGGGTATTTCAAACACAAAAGGAAAAAGGGCATGAACACTTGGGTTGCCTCCCCAGAAGCGCTTATTTATGGTCTTAAGCTTGACCATACTTCCTCAAGTCAACCGGGTCGATCGGGCGTAGAAGTGCAGGAACACTTCTTTTCCATGGAGCTCCTTCAAATAGCCGTTTCTGCTCATACGGCCCGAACGCTCCGCTTTGCTCTTTTCTCTCGGAGCTTCCTAGCCTTCCTTCCTCCCTGAAAGTATTGTTTCTGCATGGACAGCAATTCCAACTTCACCACTGGGTGCATCTCCAACCATGCATATCTTTGGGGTTGCTTCCATGCTAAGTTCTTTCTCTACCGCTGGAGACGTTACATCAATTCTGCACACATGGCTAACAAAAGGAGGGTTGTTACAAGAGTTCATCAACTGAAAATTTACCCTACCTTCCTCTACATTTAGAGAGAGTTTGCCATTCCTTACGTCTATTAATGCTCCAGCGGTTGCCAAGAATGGCCTTCCTAAAATGATGGGGAATTTAGAATTCCCTTTCATGTCCAATACCAGGAAGTCGGTAGGGATGAGAATTTTCCCTACCTTTACAGGAACATTCTCTAGTATGCCTAGAGGAGTCCTAGTTGAGCCATCCGCAATTTGTAAGGGGAATTTGAATGGTCTCAACTCTTTGCTTCCCAACCTTTCCAAGATAGTGAGGGACATCAAGCTCGCACTAGCCCCTAGGTCACATAAGGCTTGGTCAATTTGCACTTGTTCAATCGAGCAAGCGATGGAGAAACTACCTGGGTCTTTCGGTTTAGTAGGCATTTTAGTCTCTACATCTACTTGCTTTTTCCCGACCAACCTCTGTGGGAAAGGTATCGGGGGTTGGTACGGTGGTGGAGGGACATATTTCGGTTCGGCTCTTCTTTTTCATTCGTGTCCTCCTCCGGTTCCACGTCCATTTCAGCTACCCCCACCCCAAGCTTATCATCCCTCAAGTGTATGACATTGCAATGCTCATTGGGATTTGCTTGGGTTGCCCGTGAATGCACCCTTAGGTCTCGAGTACGTGCTTTGGCTTGTTGGGCAATCTGGGTTTCTAGCATCTTGTTATGAGTTGCTAAGTTGTCTACCTTAGATGCTAGATCCTTTATTGCCTCACTCACTGCCCTTCCTTGTTGTCTAAACTCCTCATTCTGTTTTGTCCGAGTTTCGACCAAAACTTTCAAATAAAGTCTCGAGTTTAGATCTTTGTACCGAGGGTACCCCGGTGTGGTTCTCTTATTACCTTGACCTTCTTGGAACTCATGGTTGAGCGTGTTGCTTTGTAGTTGCCGTAGGAGAGGTAAGGGTTGTTCCTTCTTTGGTTGTAGGGATTTGGGGGAGCATAGTTGGGCAGCTTCGGGTTCGTATCATAGTAGTTGTTACAAGAGTTCACTTGTTCACCCGGCGCCGTATCCATGTGGGCATCCCATCATGTCATGTCCCCTGCATTCCACAAATCTCACAAACAAGGTTAGTAGCACCTAATGCACTCACATTAGCTCATTCCATCAGATCAAAACGTTTATTAAGTGAGTCTATCTTTGACATAATAAGATCTGTGCTATTTACCTCAAACTTACCCCCCGAAATCTTGTTCGGGTTATTACCTCTTTTGGATCCCCATTGGTGGTAGTTGGTGGCGACATTCTCGATGATGTTGAATGCCTCAGTGAGAGGCCTATTCATAAACGCTCCACCGGCTGTAGAATCTAGTGACACCTTCGAAGAGTAGTCCAATCCGTTATAGAAGGTATGCACTATTAACCACCTCTCGAGTCCGTGATGTGGGCACGACTCCAGCAATCCCTTGTATCGATCCCAAGCTTCCGATAATGATTCTCCGTCTTTCTGGAAGAAGCCGGTGATCTGGGTCCTTATGTAGGCCGTCTTGGATGGAGGGAAGAATTTCTCCAAGAACGCCTGCTCCAATTGGTCCCAAGTAGTCAAAGTGTTAGCGGGGATTTGCTTAAGCCAGGCCTTCGCCTTTCCAGTGAGAGATGAGGGGAACAATCTCAAACGCACAACATCGACTGAGGCTCCATTAATCCTGATTGCGTCGGTGAACTCTAAGAATGTCTCTATGTGATCGGTCGGGTCCTCCAGAAGGCAATCCTCCGAACTGATGTTGCCTAATCATGTTGATTAGCATGGGCGGTATGGTATAGTTTTCCGCCTCAATCTCTGGCCTTGCAATCCCAGTTCGCAAGCCTCTCGCATTTGGGGCTGCGTAATCCTTCAAAGGTTTTGTATCCGGTTGATTCGCCATGAGTGGAACGGGACTCAACCTTTCTCCCTCTCTTTGTAGTCTTCTACGTCTGTGGAAGGTCCTCTCGATCTCCGGATCAATCTCACTAAGGCTCCCAAGACTTAGAGATCTTTGCATATAACACACAGAGAGATGGATACAATAGAAGGAAAAGAAATTTTTGATTTTTGATTTTTGATTTTTTTTTTTTAAATTTTTTAAATTTCAGAAATAAAAATCAAAGAAAAAGAAAAGGTCCAGAAAAATCAATTCAAAATTTGAATTGAGATTCGAAAAGCCACGATCCCGACAGACGGCGCCAAAAACTTGATAGCGTGCGAATGCACGTGCGATTCCGGCAAGTGTACCGGATCTGCCGTCAAGTAATAAAAGATATCGAACCCACAGAGACCGTGTTCCCGAATCACAATGAATTTCGAATCGATTAAGTTCTGGACTTTTTAGAGAGGGTTTTGAAATTGGTTTTTGAATTGAAAGATAGATGAGCAGAGAACAATTAAAACAGAAAAACAATTGTTTATGGGGTTTTTATCTAAAACGGATTCCTAGGGATTTGGGTTACCTTTGAGGTTGTTTATGTTGCTAACTGATTTACCTTTGTTGATTACCGAAATTGCCTTGAAGGCGAGTTTATCCTCTAATAGCTTAAGCTCCCTCTCGGGTTACAAAAGCCGTGCCCAATTGACCCGACCCCTACTCTCGTGGTAGTCGATCCCAGATTGGACCCTTTGCGTTCCGTGACAACTCGTTGCTCCTCGAGGGACGGCTTCTAACTCTCGTGATTTCAGTCCCAAGTCTGACTTCTATAGGTCCGACACCCAAGTTCACCGCTAGGTTCCTCCTTGAAATGTCTCGGTCATGCAAACAACCTAAGTTCACCGCTAGGTTCCTCCTTGGATCATTCACATCTCACAAACCAGTGGCTGCCGGGCTTTACGTGTGAAACACCCTAGAAATCCTAAGTTCACCGCTAGGTTCCTCCTTAGAACGTCTATGTCACGTAAATAAACGGTTGCCGAAATTTATGAGTGATTAACACACTAGAAATCAGATCTAAAACAATTATGAAATCAACAATGGTTTCAACATCAAATTAACATCATTTACAAACCTTGGGCAGAGCCCTAATCCCTAGAAACTAACTACTACTCCAGTCTTGCCATGGAGATGACAAGCTGGGTTGACAACATAGTGAAAATCAGAAAAGAGAAGAGAGGAGAAGAAGAGAAGAGATCTATAATCTATGCCTAGAGTAGTAGCCCCAAAGGTCTGATGTTTTCTGCCTCTGCCTGGTCCCTTATTTATAGAATTGGGCAGTTAGAGTCCTAATCCAACTCAAATTAGATCCACCTGTTACTTCGAGCCAAGTAATACGGCGTCACGGTAGTGATGGCTATCACGGCCTGGCCGTGACGGATTCTCGCCTTGAAAATTCTTCACCTGGTTGGTCTGTCATGGCCGTGATGCTCATCACGGCGCTGGCCGTGATGGCCATCACGGCCGTGATGGCCATCATGGCCTGGCCCCCGACGGCGACTTCCGACTTGTGGTGGTTTTGGGTCACGGCCGTGATGGCTATCACGGCCAGCCGTGATGAACTCGACTTGACCTTTCTTCTTTTTCAGTTTTGCTCGATCATGGCCGTGATGGGCATCACGGCTAGGCCGTGATGGGCTCTGTTTGGCTCATTTTCTTCAGTTTTAAAGCTCCATCTTCATCCAAACTTCATCATGGTTGATCTTGAGCAATTTACCCTTGATATCTGCAAAACAACACACGAAAACCGCCTTACCCGTTCCAAAGGAAAATTAACCTAAAATCTAATAAAAATATGCCTAAACTACATGAAAATGTATGCAAAATGATGGACAAAGATGAGGTGGAATCACACTCATCACAAGCCATGAATGAAGAGCTGCAAGCCATGGAGTCAAACAACACGTGGACTGTAGTCCCTCTTCCTCCAGGCAAGCACACCATAGGTTGTAGATGGATCTACAAAGTAAAAACCAAGGCAGATGGCAGCATAGATAGGCTCAAAGCCAGATTAGTAGCCAAAGGCTACACACAACAAGCAGGAATTGACTTCAATGACACCTTCTCACCCGTGGCTAAACTCACAATAGTCAGGGTCCTTTTATCTTTGGCAGCTATCAAAGGGTGGAAATTCTTGCAAATGGATGTGAATAATGCGTTCCTCAATGGAGACCTATTTGAGGAAGTATACATGACCCTCCCTCTCGGCTATAAGGTTCAGGGGGAGAACCTAGTATGCAAGCTGAACAAGTCCATCTATGGACTCAAACAAGCATCCAAACAGTGGTTCACCATATTCTCCACAGCTTTAGTACAAGCTAGTTTCAAGCAGTCTCGCAGTGATTACTCCCTTTTCACTATGGGTTCTGGTTCAGGTTTTGTTTCACTTCTAGTCTATGTTGATGATATCATCATAGCAGGCCCTTCTCCATCAAGCATTCATCAAGTTCAATCCAAACTTCAGTAATTGTTCAAACTGAAAATCCTTGGTAACTTGAAATACTTCCTTGGTTTGGAAATTGCACAATCTTCCAAAGGCATTTTTCTTTCACAAAGGAAGTACATCCTTTCACTATTAGATGATAATGGATTCCTGAATTCTAAACCTGCAACTTCCCCAATGGATGCAAATTTAAAACTCAGTGCATCAGATGGAGACCCTTTGCCTAATTCCTCTCAATATCGAAGACTGATTGGCAGACTATTGTACTTGACAATTTCAAGACCTGACATTAATTTTGCAGTAAATAAACTTAGTCAGTACATGTCTGCCCCAAGCACCACACACCTAGATGATGTGCATCATCTCCTGAGGTACCTCAAGGCCACTCCTGGACAAGGCATTCTCTTTTCCTCTTCCTCCCAAATCACCCTCAAAGCTTATACTGACGCTGATTGGGGTAGTTGCCCTGACTCAAGGAGATCAACTACAGGAGTTTGTGTGTTCCTTGGTGACTCTCTAGTATCTTGGAAATCCAAGAAACAACATGTGGTTTCTAAGTCCTCGGCAGAAGCAGAATAAAGGGCCCTTGCCTCAGCAGCCAGTGAAGTTACTTGGCTCACTCAGTTACTCATGGATTTCGAAGTCACCATTGGTCCTACCTTACTATTTTGTGACAATCAGGCTGTCATACACATTGCCTCTAATCCTACATTTCATGAAAGGTCCAAGCATATTGAAATAGATTGTCATTTTGTAAGGGACAAAGTTTCTGATGGCATGATAAGACTTGTCCATGTTAATTCAAAACATCAACTTGCAGATGTGCTCACAAAGGCTGTTCCAACTCCATTGTTTGACTCATTATTATCCAAGATGGGCATATTCAACATATATGACCCACCTTGAGGGGGAGTTTCACAACTTTTAATTATTTCAGTTGGATACAGTTAATACATTTAGTTGTATTTGGTTAGAAGTTAGTTATTCTGTTAGAAGTAAGTTATTCTGTTATCTAGCTACTTGTGCCTTAAGCTATAGTTTTCCCTCTTGTATAAATACTCAGCTTGTAAATGTGAAAATCATATCAATGAATCATAACTCATTCATCTCCAATTCTCTCCCTCTGGTTAGATTCTTTGCTCATAATAGGTTCTGTTTTGTTGAACAACACTGCTACAATAGAGAGCGAGCAAGATGCAGTGCCAAATAACAATTCAATAAAGGGGTTTGGACGTCGTTAATGACATGCGGTGGAAGATGCTTGTCCTGCCACAGTTTCTTGTGCTGATATTCTTACTATTGCAGCTGAAATATCTTCTGTTCTGGTATGTCAACCATATATATAAAGCATTTGTCTTCTTATGGTGAGTAGTACAGGCAAGACAAAAAAACATAATTTATTTTAGGTCTTGATCCTGTTAATGATGATAAAAACTGAAAACAATTAGCTGGATTAGCTATGACATCGTTATTCAAATATAAAATTTGTAATTTGTGCCAAAAAACATATAAAATTTGTTTAATAAAAAGAATTTAAATTTTAATGTAAATGTAAAAAAAATCATATTATCATCCAATCATTCATTTATATATTATTAAAAATGATTGATTATCATAATAATTACTTGAAAATCTACATATTTGATGCTACATACACCTAAGAAAATATTGGCAGTTT
The DNA here is from genome assembly GCA_030762895.1 of Sophora flavescens. NCBI lineage: Eukaryota > Viridiplantae > Streptophyta > Magnoliopsida > Fabales > Fabaceae > Sophora > Sophora flavescens. The sequence continues at coordinate 114,478,621 of CM061062.1, forward strand.
TTATTTGAAAACTTAAAAATAAGTTTAAAATTGAGCTAGTTCTATAATTTACTTGTTATTATTAGAGCAAAACCAAGTAAGTGTTTTTTTTTCTTTATTGATTTAATTTTTTAAAAAAGATTAAATTAATTATTTGTACGAGAAAACAAAAAATATTGCGGGTCAATGGGCCATCCCGACCAACTCAGAGCCTGCAACAAGTTCAATCGGGCTGACAAAACGTAACCTGAAACATATCTGGTCTGGCCTATTTTCATAGTTTTATTTCTAATAAATATCAATGACTGAAGTCAATAATACATGATAGTTTAAAATACTCCTCGCGACAAAGTAATTTTAGTCAAAACCAAAAATATTCTCGGAAAGCATCAAGCTCGGTCATCCGAGCTGCTCACCGAGTTGGAGGATGTATATATATGCATAGAGTATGAAGCTCGGCCAATCACCTCGCCTGGCCTAAAGACAGAAAGATGAAACCGAGTTCCTGAGCTCGGCTAACATCATGAAAGCTTTTACGCCTAATCAGCTAAAAGCTTGGGGGGCTTGTGCACTGGCCGAAGAGTGAAACCCGGCCACCGAGCTCGAATACCCGGCCCAGTCCGGAAGTTAAAGATAATAAGTTAAAGATCACTTAATTAAGGGATAGGATATTGATATTAAATCCTGATATTATCTGAAATAACCTTATCTGGTTAAAAGAGATAATATCCCTTAAATTAAGGAATCACATCTCAAAAGAGATTTAAGAGATAAATCAGATCTCTAAAAGATATTTAAGAGATAAATCAGATTTCTAAAAGATATTTAAGAGATAAATCAGGTCTCTAAGAGATATGGGAATCCTATTATAAAAGGAGAAGTACCCATGATAGAAATTCACTTTTCACTGAATCCCGATAACTCTCCCTTAAGCGTATTGGAGGAACTAGCTCGACCAAGAGACTATTAGACAGTCCTTACTCGCTAGTATCCATCAGATACAAGATTAGGGGATCGAGATCACCGCACCACCAAGGGTTGAACCTAAAACTACGTCTGGCTTTGATTCCCATTGGGATACGTAGGACCAGAATATTACATTCTGTCAAGTCAAAGTCTAAAACAACCCCCATTGTTCACTCTTGGTTTCACGTTCTACGGCGAGATTCCACCAAGTCGGATCTCGGCAGGAACATTTGGCGCCCACCGTGGGGCAAGGTAAAACTTTGCCCCAACCACTCAATCAAAGACCATCAGCCACCGTGCTACCATGGACACCGTCCACGCCACCCAGTCTTCTCCTTGTCTGCACTTCCATCACCTAATCTTCAACAGAAAAACCACCCTCCCATCCATGGAGGACAAACCCCGCTTCCGCCACACGCTTAAAGCTCTTCGGCTTCAACGTCCACGAAGACGTTCCGGCAATGCCGCGTCACAGTAGAGCCCCTTGTCCCATCGAGGCGGTGCATCAATGCCCGGGATCCTCGCTTCTCTCCGTCGTTGCCCACGATCTGCAACCCAGATCCGTGTTCCTATGCGACATTCAAATAGAAGGAAAGAGATGAAGAAGGTAGGAAGAAGGATGCACAGATACTCACCAATCTCAGTTCTGCTCTCTTCGCTAACGACCCCGCTTCGTTTCTCCTCATGCTTGCTCTGGTCCCCTTCGCTGTGTGCATCTCCGGTATCTTCTTCCTCCGTGAGGTTCCTCCGGCGAAGTCAACCACCGCCACGGCAGTGTTTTCCGACGAGGGGGATGGCGGCTCCAGAGAAGCCGCAGATGAGAATGGAAGTAATGGTGCACCAGAAGCATGACCACCCTCACGGACAAGATTCTGGCCATGGAATCGGCGCTGCCAAGTGATAGGACCATGCCCATGGACATTCGTAAGCTGATCATGCCCACGATCAACCAGACGTCCGACACGATTGTCGTTTCCCAGACAATTGGTTAACATGAATGAGAGCCATGTTTGACCTTTATTCCATCTAATTAAATTCGGTACTCGGGGGTCTTGGGCATGCTATTATATTATATGGCAAAATTCCCTACAACAGGGAAGCACGGAAGATGAGGATGTTGTTCCACCGCGTCAGCCAAGAAAGGCTTGATCTTGATTCTTGATTCTTCGGATACATCAGATTACTACTTTATCTTGATATGATATTGCCAAGAATTTCAACTTCAAGTTCTTAAATAGGCTTTGAGCTTTCAAAGCTTAAGTTTGTTGTAACAATTTGTTAGAAGTTTTTGTGATAGAGAGCTCGGCCACCACAGCTCGGCTTCGGAGCTCGGCCAGCACAGCTCGGCCTCGAAGAGCTGAAGAAGACGTCTCAGAAAGTTCGGCCAGCCCAGCCCGGTCTAGGAGAGCTCGACCATATGGGCTTAAGGGAATGCCTAAATCAGAGGCCGCGAAAAGCTCAAGTGATATTGCTCTTTAAATTTAGTTTAAACCTAATATGATTTGATATGTTTTGCTGCACGCCTTTAATGTTGTGTTATGTAGCATCATATCATTTTTATATATTTGAGCAAACTGATGCTCGGCTGATACCACTCCCAGAGTCACAAAATTTGCGACTACAAAGTGGTTGAGCTCCGGCTCCTTTGAAAACTCACATTCAGCCCCGGCTCCCGAAAGGTCGAGCCAAAACTCCCTCTCAAAATTCCATCAAAGAGGAAGACAAGTCAAAGCTCCTCAAATTAAAACCATGGAGGCCGAGTTAAACTCCCTCTATAAAAATCAAAGAGATCGAGCTCTCCCTTGGAAAATAAAATTCCACCCCAGCTCTAGCACTCAAACACCATACTAACTCACCTAAAAAGGCTAAAATCCTAAAGAGACTGACCGAGCTACGACTAATCAGGGTCGGAGTGCCGAGCCTATAAAGGTGCATAAATCCTAAAAAGACTGACCGAGCTACGACCAATCAGGGTCGGAGTGTCGAGCCTATAAAGGAGCATAAATCCTAAAGAGGCTGACCGAGCTACGACCAATCAGGGTCGGAGTGCCAAGCCTATAAAGGTGCATAAATCCTAAAGAGGCTGACCGAGTTACGACCAATCAGGGTCGGAGTGTCGATCCTATAAAGGAGCATAAATCCTAAAGAGGCTGACCGAGCTACGACCAATCAGGGTCGGAGTGCCGAGCCTATAAAGGTGCATAAATCCTAAAGAGGCTGACCGAGCTACGACCAATCAAGGTCAGAGTGCCGAGCCTATAAAGGAGCATAAATCCTAAAGAGGCTGACCGAGCTACGACCAATCAGGGTCGGAGTGTCGAGCCTATAAAGGTGCATAAATCCTAAAAAGGCTGACCGAGCTACGACCAATCAGGGTCGGAGTGTCGAGCCTATAAAGGTGCATAAATCCTAAAGAGGCTGACCGAGCTACGACCAATCAGGGTCGGAGTGCCGAGCCTATAAAGGTGTATAAATCCTAAAGAGGCTGACCGAGCTACGACCAATCAGGGTCGGAGTGTCGAGCCTATAAAGGTGTATAAATCCTAAAGAGGTGACCAAGCTAAAATCGACCGAGCTGCCGTCGAGACGCTGGACCTAAAGAGGCAAGTGCTTAAAGAGGTGACCGAGCTAAAATCGACCGACCGGCCGTCGAGACGCCAGACCTAAAAAGGCAAGTGCCTAAAGAGGTGACCGAGCTAAAATCGACCGAGCTGCCGTCGAGACGCCGGACCTAAAGAGGCAAGTGCCTAAAGAGGCTGACCGAGCTAAAAATCGACTGAGTTGAGGTCGAAATGCCGAGCCTATAAAGGTAAAAAACAACTAACTACCTAAAGAGACTGGCCAAGTTGAAGTCGACCGAGTTGAGGTCGAAATGCCGACCCTACAACGGTAATAACACCTTAACGTCTGAAAAGGTATTTCAACGCCTAAGAAGGTGGGTAAGAACCTACAGGTATTTCAAATTCTGACTATTTCGACTAAATCGCGTAACACGCTGAAACTAAACAAGTACTAACTTAGAAAAATAGTTGCAAAAAGTAAGGTGCATGTCAGTCCATCAATAACCATGGGCCAAGCCCAGAATACATAAGATTTCAAAATCAAAAAGGCAACGCCCAAAAACAACGTGTTTCCTAACCTACTAATACAAATTCATGAGTCAAGGTCATCCTCGGCATTTGGAGGGAGGGTAGCAGACTGGCCAGGTAGGCCCACTTCACCTTCATCTTCGGGTCCCTCCTCGGCCGCTTTCCCCTCGCCCTCTTCCCCTTGAGATACGGCCTCCTCATCCTCCAGCTCGAACAATGGAACTAGGATTCCATCTCGGTTAAAATCCTTGTCCACGTCAGCACAAGAGAAGTCAGCATTCGGATTGAAATGCTGAAGCTGCTTCACAGCTCGGGAAAAGCCATTAACATGCTCCCTCATGATAGAAGCCTCGGCTTCAGCCAGATCAGAACGGAGCCTCAGATTCTCCTCCTTCTCGGATTCCAGCAACTTCCGTAACTCAAGACTGGCTTCCTTCTCGGCTTGAATCCCTTCCACGACCTTCGGAAGGTTGAGCCGGTCGGTTCTTTCCATTTCCAGCTCGGCCATAAGGGTGGTGTTACCTTTTTTCAGCTCTACCTTTTGGGCTTTCAATTTCCAAATTAGCCGAGCTTGCTCTTCACACTTTGCCATGGCTTTTTCAAGCTCATCCCCAGTGCGCAAAGTTCGGGCAGCTTCCGCCTTCATACTTTTCATTATTAGAAATCTCATGGCTCGAAAAACAGGTAATGGAGGAGACTTAGAAAAGCATAAGCGACTGCAGCTTTCCTGCTCGCATCATGGCCCAATTCGAGTAAAAGCCGAGCATATGCTGGCTTAATAACTTGGGAACCCACTAAAGGGCCAGAGTTAAAATTGTCTAGCTAAGAACAAAGGGCAGAAGCCCAGAAAGCCGAGGTCGAGCATTGCTCCCTCGCACCAAAAAACCGAGGTCGAGCTATGCTCCCTCGCACTACGCACCGAAAAAAGTTGAGGTCGAGCAATGTTTCCTTCCTCGCAATAAAAATCCTAGGCCAAGCACAACATCTTCGCACCAAGATAAATTCCACAGCAGATCATGCATGTTAGAGACCCAGGATTCGAAGGAAATCCTGGTAGTGTTCAACCAAATAAGCCGGAATCCCAAGTACGACTGGGCTCCGCACAAAAATCCGAGCAGTGCTCGGCCAAGCAAGACGATAACCCAAGAAAGGCTTGGTTCTACAAAAAACAGATTTCCGAGCAATGCTCCCGCGAATCATAGTCCGAAGTCCTCGGCACCAATAAGCGTGTTAAGACATGCGGGTTGACATTTAAGCTCTTTCTCTTATTTCAAGCTCGGAGCTTGGGGGGCTAGTAGGGATAAAGGAAGGATATTCTCGGAAATTACAGAGAAAGGATATCCCTTAGCCTACAGCTCGAAGAACTTGTATGAAAACTATTTTCTCATACAAATTGGAGAAGATATTAGGAAATTTTATTCTGAGACACACCTTCAAGATTGGGAAAAATAATGACATTCGAGGTCAAGTTTCAAAGTTAGTGGGTATTTCAAAATCCACCAAATGAAAGGATTATGAGCTACTCGAAGAAAATGTTAAGAGCTCTCAAGAACTTCAAAGACCGAGCTACATTCGGGAAAAGGTGAGTCAAGTTCAAACTCTCAAGATAAGCATCTTGAAAGCATCAAAAATTAAAGGATGAAATACAAGCACTGAGGTAAATTCCTAATGACCGAGTTTGAACTTGACTCTTCAAAAGATTGGTTCGAGCCTGAATCACTGATAAGTCGAATCTCAGCTACCAGCTTCTAAACTTGTCTTAACAAAGGTAAGATTGAAGTATCTTCAGTTCAGAACATGTTACTGCCCAAGAGGTATCAGCCGAAGTAAGAGGATTTATGCAAATCCAGTACTTTATCAACACTAAGGACAAGCTCAGCTTCTTTCATAAAGCTCTTTCGCTTATTCTGAGCTCAAAGCTCTGGGAGCTTATATACTGATCGAGATGTTAAACTCGGCTACCGAGCCTACCAAACTAAAATATTGAACGAGAAGTAAACCTAGATCACCAAACCCAAACAATCAAAGGGAAATGATTACTAGACTCGCCCACCGAGCCCGCTGAACTTAAGAATTGGCCGAAATGTGAAGCTCGGCAACTTGAAACTAGAAGCTCAGGCTCCCTACTCGGTTGAGCTCCGGCTCCCGACCACTCGGTTGAGCCCCGGCTCCCGGTCACTCGATTGAGCTCCGGCTCTCGACTTATCGTTTGAGCACGCAACTATAGCGCAAGCCTCGGAAATGAGGCCGTAAAGGTCACGCGCCGCACAGGGTAACGTTTCCTTTCCATCTCGGGAACCGAGAAAGTATGGCCTTAACAGGAAACGAGTAATCATCCCCACCTCGGCTAACCTCGGCTCCTTCGAGAAAAAGCTTTTACGCTTTATTAGCTCAAAGCTTGGGGGGCTTGTGTATGAGCCGAGATACAGAGTCCGACACCCATAAAGCATCAAGCTCGGTCACCTGAGCTGCTCACCGAGTTGGAGGATGTATATATATGCATAGAGTATGAAGCTCGGCCAATCACCTCGCCTGGCCTAAAGACGGAAAGATGAAACCGAGTTCTTGAGCTCGGCTAACATCATGAAAGCTTTTACGCCTAATCAGCTCAAAGCTTGGCTTGTGCACTGGCCGAAGAGTGAAACCCGGCCACCGAGCTCGAATACCCGGCCCAGTCCGGAAGTTAAAGATAATAAGTTAAAGATCACTTAATTAAGGGATAGGATATTGATATTAAATCCTGATATTATCTGAAATAACATTATCTGGTTAAAAGAGATAATATCCCTTAAATTAAGGAATCACATCTCAAAAGAGATTTAAGAGATAAATCAGATCTCTAAAAGATATTTAAGAGATAAATCAGATCTCTAAAAGATATTTAAGAGATAAATCAGGTCTCTAAGAGATATGGGAATCCTATTATAAAAAGAGGAGTACCCATGATAGAAACTCACTTTTCACTGAATCCCGGTAACTCTCCCTTAAGCGTATTAGAGGAACTAGCTCGACCAAGAGACTATCAGACAGTCCTTGCTCGCTGGTATCCATCAGATACAAGATTAGGGGATCGAGATCATCGCACCATCAAGGGTTGAACCTAGAACTACATCTGGCTTTGATTCCCATTGGGATACGTAGGACCGGAATATTACATTCTGTCAAGTCAGAGTCTAAAACAACCCCCATTGTTCACTCTTGGTTTCACATTCTACGGCGAGATTCCGCCAAGTCGGATCTCGACAGGAACAATTTAATTTTTTTAAAAAGATTAAATTAATTATTTGTACAAGAAAACAAAAAATATTGCGGGTCAATGGGCCATCCCGACCAACTCAGAGCCTGCAACAAGTTCAATAGGGCTGACAAAACGTAACCTGAAACATATCTGGTCTGGCCTATTTTCACAGTTTTATTTCTAATAAATATCAATGACTGAAGTCAATAATACATGATAGTTTAAAATACTCCTTGCGACAAAGTAATTTTAGTCAAAACCAAAAATATATCATCTTAGTATCTAAATTTATATACAGTTAATTATGTGAAATTTAAATATTAAAAAATCTCTACACGAATATTGTATTATAATCAAATCCTTCTGTTTTTCATTAAACTATTTTGGTTTAGGTGGGAAATTAAAGAAGTCAAAATAAAAAGTTGTAAATTAAAAATGAAGCATTTAACATATAGAAATTTCTACAAAATAATTCTTTCATTCAAAAACTTAATTATCATTTTTACTTCTTGCACCTACTAACGAATCTTAAATTAATTATTTCCAAAAAAAAATCTTAAATTAATATTAATTATGTAAGTTATATTTCATTTTTATTTTAAAGTGTCCATCTTAAAGTCGTGCAATTATAAATTTACAGGAAGGAGGTCCCTCATGGCCAATTCCATTAGGAAGAAGGGATAGCTTAACGGCAAACCAAACCGAACCCTTACAAATCGAAACCTTCCCCCACCCTCTTTCACACTTGATCAACTTAAAGCTACTTTTGCTGCTCAAGGCCTCAATACTATTGATCTAGTTACACTCTCAGGTATATACTCATAACCAAATTCATGTTTGCTAGCTAATATATTAACAAGCAGTACATTTATTAACCGATTATACAATTTCAATAACACTGGAAATCCTGATCCACCTTTGAACACGGCTTACTTAAGAATATTGCGTAACATATGCCCCCATAATAGAACAGGGAATAATCTAGCCAATTTGGACCCGACCACACCTAATCAATTTCATAACAACTACTACTCCAATCTTCAGCTTCACAAAGGCTTACTTCAAAGCGATTAAGAGTTATTCTCCACTCCTGATGCAGATACCATTAGCATTGTGAATAGCTTCAGTAGTGACCAAAATGTCTTCTTCGAGAACTTTCTAGTGTCAATGATAAAAATGGGTAATATTGGTGTGCTAACAGGAAATGAAGGAGAAATCCGATTGCAATGTAATTTTGTGACTGGGGACTCATCTGGATTTTGTGGTGTTGCATCCAAATATTTAAAAGATGTTTAGCTCAATCTAAATAAGTTCATGGGGATAAGTATATGTACTGGAAAAGCAAAAGATTTGCCTTAATAAAATAAGCTAAAGGAGTGTGCAAGCCATTGCCCACCTCTTGGCATTATATTTACTTCGAATCTATCGATCTCTCTCAATTTTGTATACAATTTTTTTTTCCTTTAAACTCATAAGAATTAGTGACGAACCATAAAAGGTTGATTACATTCCATTTAAAAAAACCAAAAAGACAATGTCTGAAGCTTTGTCATTCCAATTAAACTAATAAGAATTAATTGGTGAGAAACCAAAAAAAAATTAACTATCTAGTGTCCATCACGTCAATAAAACAAGTATAACTTATTCCATAAAAAGGTGGATTAATAAAAATTAGTGTAGATATGTTGTGGAAATATGTTCATGTAACGAAAACTTAGGGGTGAGCATCGGGCGGGTTCGATGTAAGAAAAATAAAATCCGAACCCGCCCATCTATACATCGGGTTGGCCGGGTGCGGGTTGGTTGGGTTTCGGGCGGGTTGAAACGGATTTATGATTTTTAATTATTTAATTTTATTCCAAAAAATTAAAAAAACCTAACGAGCCTAATTAAAATTTAAGGCTTTCAGCCCAATTAAGTACCAAAAAATAAATAAATAACAGAAGAGGGGGAAAAAAATCTAAGATCCAGTCTTGACAGCCCATTCTCCATTAAAAAAAAATTATTTTTTTTGTTATGAGCGGGTCGGGTACCGGTGGATGACATAAACCAGACCCGAACCCGCCCGCTCTTATCCATCTTAAACCGATTTTTTCACCCGCCAAACAAAAATTAATAACGGGTCGAGCGGTTTCTGGCGGGTCATACATTTTTGCTCACCCCTACGAAAACTAAAGTTAACAGGTGAAGAATAGCATATTGGATATGGGCTGAGTTCTGCTTTATTAAGCCTGTTTGGTAATGGTGTGTGAGGTGGCTTGGATTGGGTGCAGAGTGTAGTTATCTATGGGCCGTATCGTCACTGACACCATCTCTAGGCCCATTGAGTAACAACAATCTCTACATTATATGGTTTTAAAAAATGTTTTAATTTCATTTTAAAAAAAATGTTTTAATTTAGATAAATTCATTAGTATTTAAATGTTCTAAATTTAATAAATTAAAATCAATCAAATTAATACAAATGAAAATTTGTTAGGTTATTCATATTTTTTCTCGGTTATGAGTTGAGTTATAATATTTATTAATTACTTATTAATTTGCATAATATATTTTAAAATTTTACTAAATATAATCAGCAACTAGGTATTAAGTCATAGTCCTAGTATATTAAACAAAATAATATTCCCCATTACATCTCCCACACAAATATATGCAACCTTTTACAACCCAACCTTCCTAATTTGACTATTCAATATTTCATTGCTTTGGATGGATATGTTGAGTTTGAAAGTCCAAGCAGTTAAATTGATGTAAGTTTATTCGAATAATTAGGTTATATTTGATTATATTCAATTGAGATCAATATCTATTAGTTCGATTCTCATATTTATGATTTTGAATTCAATGACTCAATCAATTTATATATATATATATATATATATATATATATATATATATATATATATAATCTTTAATTTTTCAACTTGTGCATTTTGTTGTCTTTAGACATATTATCCTTTCCTCTATTAAAAAAAAAGAAGAAGAAGAAATATTATCCTTTCTTGTCAAAAAAATATATTATCCTTTCGTAGTGTTTGTTTCCTCAATTAAATATTAAAATCGGAATGTCAGTCCACAACAAATTAATAAAGATGTTGGTATTTGGTAATACAGTTCTAAAAGAAGCACCAAACACAAGTAGGACACTAAGATCAGAACACGGTGATCAGGAAAAGAGCTATAATACATAACGAGGATGGGAGCGGTTAAGTATGGATTCAAATAAAATACTACTCGTAGTACTCAATAACTAACACGAGAGTAGTTTTAATTAATCAAATTTAAATATAATTAAAGCAAGAATTAAGTATTAGCAAAACCGCTTCCTACAAGTGGTATATTAAATAGAGGCTGTCTTTTAAAAAATAGGATATCATCCCAGAGAAAAAATAAAATAAAATTAAAATGGGAGTAGTGAATCTCTATAACCAATCGTGGGATCATTATGAATTTATGATAAAATTTGTATCTATCTCTCACCAACGTGACCATCATGTTATAGAAGATGATCCTTTTCACTATAATAATAAATAGTGCACCCACTCTGGGATTGCTTCTCACGCCTCACTTTATTTACATGTGCATTTGTAATTTGTTGCTTTTTTTTATCAAAATGTTGTAATTTCGTGTGTTATTCATTGAACTAACAAAAAAAAAACCAAAAAAAAAATTATCTAGAGGGTGTAAGTCTGGGTTGGAGTTTACCAAAAGTAAAAGTCACACTTTAAAGTTTAAAAATAGGAGACAATATTGTAAAGGAAGTCATACATCTTGTGTTTTCATTAATTCTTTTTAAAAGGGTCATTATGGTTAAGAAATTCAAAAAAAAAACTAAATATGTTACTTATGAAAATATTAATTATACTAACTTCAAATAAGAAACTCTTAATTCCTTTATTGCCATTCTACTTTTTTTTTAAAAAAAAATAAAAAAAAAGGCAAGTCGTATGTATGACTTGCATGAAGTCTTATTCTAGAGAAAAATTAAATGCAAATGCAAGTCTTCAACTGAATATACAAGTTGCTCATTTGTTCATTTTTATAAATAATGTAAGTCGTGATAGATATATGAGTCGTATAACTTTCATATTTTAAAAAGAAAAAATGTTTTCCTAACGAGTATCTTAAAGATATTATCTAATGGATTCAAATAATGTTACACAATCAAAGATCTGATATGATTGTAATTACTGTCAAATATTATAATTAGCTTAATTGAAGCTATGTATTAATGTAGGAAAGAGAAGATTTAGATGAGAGTAGGATGCCATGGTCTGGGGCAGATTTGATGTATCTGACCACTCTAAGTGCTGCATGCCAATGTGTGTCTCGAGGAGAAGACATAAACTGAGACAACAAGTTCATTGTATAAGTGAGATCTGGTCGGGTGACTGTAAGATATAACAGTCTACCAATCAATCGTCTATATGGAGCAGGGTCAGAAAGAGCCTCACCAAGATCAGCAGCCAAAGTGTGATTGTAATCCAATGGAGTCGTTACTGGCTTACTAGCAAGAAGACCAGTGTCCTGCAGAATTTCTAATGCATATTTACGTTGATTAAGAAAAATTCCGACTTTAGACCGTGCCACTTCAATGCCCAAAAAATATTTCAATGGGCCTAAATCTTTGATGTTGAATCGGTGGCAAAGATATTTCTTGAGGAGTGAAATCACCAAATCATCATCTCCTGTAATTACAATATCATCAACATAAACAAGCAAAATTGTTATATGTGATTTATGAGTAAATGTGAACATTGAGTAATCAGCTTTTGACTGTGTAAACCCAGCATCAAGCAAGGCATTCGAAAAAGTAGTAAACCAAGTGCGAGGTGCCTGTCTCAATCCATAAAGTGACTTGTTGAGCCGACATACTCGAGTCTCCCCCTGTTTGTGAAACCCGGAAGGAAGCTACATATAAACCTCTTCCTGTAAATTGCCATGTAAAAAGGCATTGGAAACATCCATTTTATGAGTTGGCCAAGTTTTTGCTGTTGCAATACTAAGAACAGTTCTCACAGTAGTTAATTTGGTTACAGGAGCAAAAACATCAGTAAAATCAATCCTTCTAATTGTGAGTAAACTTTAGCTACCAAACGAGCTTTGTACCGTTCAATGGAACCATCTGAATTATATTTTATACGGTACACCCATTTACAGCCTATGACTATTTTTCCAGGAGGCAAAATCTCTAAAGTCCAAGTATGGTTAGCCTCTAAGGCCTTTATTTCGTCCTCCATGGCCTGCCTCCAATGTTGGTCTTTGCGGGCAACAGAATATGAAGTGGGTTCAGTATGTTTGATGCTAGAATTAATGAAGTGGAGATGGTTATGTGAGTATGTATTTGAGCAAAGATAGTTTGAGATGGGATATTTCATACCTGATGACGATGAAGAAGATTGAGCGGAGGCCATATTGCAGGAGTAATCATCAAGGTGAGCTGGAGGACGTGTGGCACGTTGAGAGCGTCTAGGTTGGGGGTTGGTCATCGTAGGGGTTTCTGGAGCATGTGTGGGTTCATAAGCATAGGACATGTGGTCAAGGGTTGAGGTGGAAGGGTGGGTAAGGTCTGTAGTATGAGGGGATGTAGGAGGGTTGCTAGTTAGGTGTGGTGAATTTGTGGGCTCTTGATCACTGATGGGTAGTGGCACAGGGGTTCGGCCTATGTGTAAATCATGCAAAGCCTTATCATTCTTGAATGGGAATATTTTTTCACGAAAGATGACATCTCGACTAACTAAAAATTTATGATCATCAAGGTCACATAGTCGATAAGCTTTTTGACTAGTGGGGTACCCAACAAAGATGCAACGTCTAGCTCTAGGTTCAAATTTATTTGGATGATCATAGGAAGTGGATGCATAAAACAATCAAATGTACGTAAATGAGTGAAATTAGGTGGTTGTCCATGGAGTTTTTCATAAGGAGTTTTACCACCTAAAATTTTGGTTGGTGTCCTATTTATTAAATGAGTAGCTGTGAGAATGCAATCACCCCAAAAATAAATTGGAAGACCAGCTTGGAAACGTAGAGCCCGTGCAACATTAAGAAGATGGTGGTGCTTACGTTCGACGACACCATTTTGTTGGGGAGTACCTGGACAAGTGAATTGTTGTACAATTCCAGAATCATGCAGAATTTTCTGATAAGAATGATTGGTAAATTCAGTGCCATTATCAGAGCGAAATGTTTTTACACGTGTTTGAAAATGATTACGAACATAAGCTAAGAAATGGACTAGCAAGGAATAAGCATCAGATTTGTATTTCATGAGATAAGTCCATGTGACACGAGAAAAATCATCAACAAGAGTTAAAAAATATTGATGACCATTTCTTGTAGGTGTAGCATATTTACCCCAAACATCAACATGAATTAAGTCAAACAAATTATTGCTAGTCGGTGTATGTAAGGGAAAAGGGAGTCTTGTTTGTTTGGACAAATGACAGATTTCACAATGGTCACAAGAGTCTTTATTGAAACCAAGAACAGGAGCTAAACACTTTAGGGCACTTGATGATGGATGGCCAAACCGAGCATGCCATGTGGTAGAGGATGTGGTGAGAAGGGCAGCAACAGAGGTAGAGGCATCAAGGAAGTAGAGTCCACCCTTTTTATGGCCCCGACCAATCTCCTTCTTCGTCAAATGGTCCTGAAATAGACAATGATCAGAATAAAAAAAGACATCACAATTAGAAGTCTGGGTGAGATTTGGCACAGATAAAAGATTGAATTTAAATGAGGGTACAAATAAGACATCAATCAATATGATATGTGATGTAATCTGTACATTACCAATGCCATTGATAGGAACTGAATTGCCATCAGGAACACAAATAGATGTATGAAGAGAAGAAGGGATGGGTGGCTGATGAAAGGAGAAGGGAGTGAAAGAAACATAATCTGTTGCACCAGTATCAATTACCCATTCATTTGGCATACAGAATAAAGAGCTAGAGACTCACCTGTGAGATTGGCTTTAGGCTGATTTACCTCCCTTAATAGGCGAAGAAGTTGCTGGATGGATTTTGTTGATAAAGGATCCTTTGCAGCATCATTTGATTGTGTAGCACGAGTGGATGAATTGGATGGTTGTGCATGAGTGTTGCCTTTATGATAGTAGCGATGCCCAGGCGGATATCCATGAAGGTTATAGCACTTATGTTATGTGTGGCCAAGGATGCCACAATGAGCACATCTGGGACAATTGCGAGGAGTTGGTTTGGACAAAAATGCATGTGAAATGGTTTCCACGGCTGTCATTTGGGTTTGAAGTGCCGCCCTTTCAGACGACATTGGAGGATGCATATATGCCCTTTGAGCCTCATCTTGGAGGAGCAGAGAATAGGCCTGAGAAACATCCGGGAGAGAAGTAGTAAGAAGTAACTGACTTCGTGGTTGACTGAAGGTATCACTGAGTCCCATCAAAAACTTCATGAGGCGTCGCTTGTTTTGTTGGGAGAGATAAGCTTGCTTGGCTCCACACGTACAACCTGTGCAAGTGCAATTTGGTGGAGGATCAATAAGGGATAACTCATCCCAAAGACAGCGTAGTTGATTGAAGTACTGTGCAATTGAAGAATCTCGTTGTTGCAGGGTAGCGATATTCTTCTCAAGCTCATATATGCAAGGACCAAAGTTAGAGGAGAAGCGCGCCTTAAGATCCTTCCAAACAGCGGCAGCAGAATCTGCATAAAGTACAGTATGGGCTAGAGAGCGATCAATAGAGTTGAGGATCCATGACATGACCATATTATTGACACGAGACCAGCGATGATAATCTTCATGAGTAGATGCAGGTGAGGGTAAAGAGCCATCAACAAAACAGAATTTGTTTTTGCCCTTTAAAGCCATTTGCATGGGAAGAGCCCATGGGTTGTAGTTGTTAAGGCCTATGAGGACATCCGAAAATTAACAATGTTTAGCAATTAATCCCAATTAAGCCCAATAATGTAAAAGCAAAAATAATGACTGTAAAAGTTGTCTAACTTTCATCTCTCTCTGGCTTGTGCGGCTTGTTCAGGATTGTCAGAAGAATGAAGATAATAAGGACTCTCCAGATTAAGGTTGCTGGAGGTATAGGATTTGGAATTGTCTTGGTCATTGGCCATGATGCAGCGAAAAAAAAAATCAGAGAGTGATTTTGAGAGGTGCTACTGATACCATGAAAGTGAATCTCTGATTGTGATATTTCATTGAATGTCAAAGGGATATATACAAGTAATACATAACTGTTACACGTGATATTACACTACAACAGATTAGACTTTTAATAACACACCTTTTATAGCATTTCCGTGTGGAAATGCTATTAAAAGTGACGGGGGGACTTTTAATAGCGTTTCCTTTAGGAAACGCTATCTTAGGTATCACCTAAGATAGCGTTTCCTTAAGGAACCGCTATTAAAAGTGCCACTGCAGGAAAAGATAGCGGTTCCACACGGAAACGCTATCTTAACTAACAACCTAAGATAGCGGTTCCACAAGAAAACGCTATCTTAGGTGATATACCCGCGCGCAAAATAAGTACTATTAAAGAGTGCACCTAAGATAGCGTTCCTTTTATGAACCGCTGTCTTTTCCCTTTTGAAAAAAATGATAAAATATCAAAGGGATCTTTAATAGCATTTTTTTTTCTAAAACGCTATCAAAAGATATAGCTAAGATAGCACTTATTTGTTAAACGCTATCTTTTCTAACTTTCCCCCCGGGTTTTTTTTTCACATCCCGCGTGCATCCCCCACGGTATTCTCGGACTCTTTTCTTCTCTTCTCAGATTACCCTAAGTCGTTCCACTTCTCAAACTCGTCTATCTCGCCGGCCGCTGCTCGCACTTCCACTCGCCGTTCGTGCCTCCACTTGCCGCTCGCGCTTCTCACAGCTTCCACTTGACTCGCGTCTGACAGCTCGCCGTTGCATCTCACACAGACGCCGGACCTTGCCGTCATTGGAGCCCTCCTCGCCGATGTACCTCAGCCGTCCGTCAGTTCCAGAGCCGCGCAACTTACCCAACCAAGAAGGAACCACCGCTTGAACGCCATTTGAAACCGCGACCCATTCCTTCGAATGCCGCTTGAACGCGACTCCGCCGGTGTCGACCTTCGCGGCCTCGACAACTCCACTTCCAGTTGCGTGTCCACTCGCATCCCAGGTAGAGTGATGGAATGGTATTTGATATTTATTTATTTATGATTTAATATTTATTTTCAAAGTTATTCTTGTTTCAAAGTAGAACTTTCAGCATTAGTAAATATTTGAATTACCACCCTTCGACCTAGTTCTTTTGAATCTGTAACTGCTTTTTCTTAAGCTTCTTTTTCTTGGAGTTAGAGAGCACTTCAGTGAAATAAGCTTCTTTGTCATATTGACCCTGAGTCATCTGATGAAGTTGGCACCATTTGAGCCTTTTAACATCACATTATAGGCTCCAGAAATCACATTATATGGCACCATTCTTTCTTGGTTTTGAATTATGTTGTCAATTTGCTGAAGTTTTTATCATGAGAGTCTGTTACACGCTTCCAAAACTTGTGTTTTCTGAATTTAGGTTTGTGCTTGCATTTCTAATTTCATGTGTTGTGAAATAATTTATTCCTAATATGTTTAGGATGAGGATGCTTGTGCTATTGGCTGATAGCAATACTACCACATGGTAATATACTGTAGGCTAAACTAAATTGTTTTTCGTTATGCTAGAGACATTTGTGGAATGCCTGGGTAACAATCTCAGAACTTCGTCATTCTGTCATACTTAAAAGAATCAAGCTGGTATTGCTGAGGCAAAAGTTAAAGCTAACTTCCATCCTAAAGGGACAGTATGATTCGAGCATTCTATTTTAGATTAATGCCTCGTGTGCAATGCATGTAGTCGACGTAAAGGTGATAAGCTTCATAAAACTCAAATTGTATTTTGCAACATTGCTTTTGTTTATAAATGCTTGCGTCCGTCTTGATGTGCCTGTTTATAACTTTGATGTCAAGTCTGGTGTTCGGTAATATTTTAACAACTCAATATGTTACTTCCAAGCGTATTATTTTAAAAGGATCTAACGTTATGTTTGCTATTTGCATGAGAGTCATAATCAACAATGCTAATTATTTGTTATTATTATTATTATTTGTTATAATTGAAGTTTACTGTGCTTGGTCGTAGATTTCTTACTTGGAAGAATGGGCCCTTCTAGATAGAGATCACTCCAGTTCTTTTTCTTGGAGTTTAGAATTTTCAGTCAAATCATCGACTTGCAATATTGACTTCCTCCTGAAGGAGAAATCAATTCTTGACTCGACATATTCATTGTCCTCTTCCTCATCTCCCCGAAATCTACCAACCACTCTCATATCCTTCCTGATTGTTTCCTTAACATGAAATGTAGGAGTGTCAATTCTATTTCCACTTGCATAAGCACTGAAATTGGAAATCAAATCTGAAGACATCCCAAAACTATTAGTTTCTGAGACAGCTGGAGAACCTTGTATAGGCACATCTCTATTTACAACCCTTAAAGAAGAATCTGTTTCATGCTGATTTATTTGAACATTATTAACTCCTTTGTCCAGATTAACAACATTATCCTTATCAGTAAGGTCAGAAAAATCTTTCTGATTAGCACCTTGATCAACCAAGCTATCCTCATAATCAATTGTAACATTCTGATCCTCGCTCTAAAAGTCGATGATCAATATCGCGGTTTGCATAAATAATTCTATCTATGTTTGAGATCATCTCAACAACATGAGTAGCATCCTTAGGCCAAATTGACATCTCAAGTAGTTGTTAACATACTCAAATTCAGTATAATGTAGCTACTCGAATTGATGCATAACAATGGAAAAAGGAATGAATGGAATTGGGAATTGGAAACAACTAGATGCTATACAACTAAATCTGCATATCAATTTATACAACAACAGGGTTTGATAATTTGGACTATATGGTTGGAGAGAAATGAAATCGTTTTCAACAACAAAAAACCTGATATATTAAGGATGCTAGACTTGGAATGCATAATAGTTAGGAAATCTGGTGTTGGTCAGTAATGGCTCTCTGCTTGAAAGCCCTCTGTGAGAATTCTGTGTCAAGTTGCTGGTGAAGGGGTTAGGCAGAGGCAGACCACAATTAAGTGGGTCAATGGATGTGCTCTATAGAGCTTAAACGTGGATGCCATGATAGCCTTGGTTATATTTTCACAATAGTCATAAATTTAAGGTTCATTAGCATTTCTGTTGAGGGAGTTCTTGAAGTCATCGATTGTTCGAGATTGATATTTAAGTGCAAGTATATTACATGTATTTATATACTTAAATTATTGCCATTTCATTTCCATTCTGATCTCACTCTATTATTAATTGAAATGAAATTGAATTAAAAATTCCACATTACAATTATGGAAATTTTTGTAGATCGGGAAAGCATGGATCGGAAATGGATGTCTGCCAATCGTTTAACGAAGGAGTATGAGGATGGGGTGAAAGAGTTCATTAGGTTTGCAGTTCGGCATGCGGAAAACCCTAGTACAATCATATGTCCTTGTTTAGATTGTTGTTATGCAAGGCGAGTTAGTGCAGCCGATTTGGAAGAACATTTAGTGTGTAATGGAATCGATCAAAGTTATACATGTTGGACAAAACATGGTGAGACAAGAGCTGAGTCTAGTGAAATGAGGAATCGTGTGAGATATTCATCATACGATACCAACACAAATACTTATGAGGGCGATCGTTTTGAAGACATTGCAAATGCCGTTCAAGAGGATCTTCGGGATTGTCCTCAAATGTTTGAGAGGTTGGTCAGTGATGCAGAGCAACCATTGTATGATGGTTGTACTAAATTCACAAGATTGTCGGCGATGTTAAAGTTGTATAACTTGAAATCGGGCAACGGATGGACTGATAAGAGCTTTACGGACTTACTCACACTATTGAAAGACATGTTGCCGGAGGATAATGTGCTTCCTAGTCGGACATATGAGGCTAAACAAATGTTACGCTCTATTGGCATGAGCTACGAGAGGATACATGCTTGTCCTAACGATTGCATTTTATTTCGGAATGAATATGCATCGTTAAAGATGTGTCCTAAATGTAATGCCTCACGATATAAGAAGAAAGAATCAGATCCAGAGAAGGTTGTGTGGTATTTTCCCATAATACCCAGATTTAGGCGCATGTACCGTAGTTCAGAAGATTCAAAGCACTTGACATGGCATGAGGATGAAAGGATCAAAGATGGCAAGCTCACGGCACCCTGCAGATTCTCCTCAATGGAAGAAATTTGATCATGATTATCCCGATTTTGGGCAAGAATCAAGAAACCTACGACTTGCATTGGCTACTCGACTGATTTAACCCGCATGGTGTTCAAAGTAGCTCTCAAAGACATGGCCTGTGATTTTTGTGATTTATAACCTATCCCCATGGCTATGCATGAAGCGCAAATTTATGATGTTATCTATGTTAATTTCCTGCCCAAACAACCAGGAAATGATATAGACGTCTATTTGACTCCTTTGATTGAAGACTTGAAACAACTGTGGGGAGACAGGTGTGGAGGTGTATGATGGGTATAAGGAAGAAAGTTTCAATTTGAGAGCTATGTTGTTTGGCACAATTAATGATTTTCCAGCCCTACGGTAATCTGTCAGGATATAGCATCAAGGGTCACAGTGCATGCCCTATATGTGAAGAGGGTACGGATTGGATGCGGTTAGAACATTGTAAGAAGAATATCTTTCTTGGGCATTGTAGATTTTTGCATCCAAGTCATCATTACCGGTGGTGGAGAAAGGCGTTCAACGGGAACTCGGAAGAAGGTAGAGCTCCTTCACCGTTGACGGGTGATCAACTTTTTGAAAAGGTAAAGGATTTGAATATCCAATTCGGTAAACCTTTTGTGAGAGATATTGTCACAAGAGGGTGGAAGAAAAGGTCGATTTTCTTTGAGTTGCCATATTGGAAATCATTATATGTAAGACATTTCCTCGATGTGATGCACGTTGAAAAAAATATCTGTGATAGTGTCATTGGTACGTTACTCAATGTGCCAGGGAAGACTAAAGATGGCATCAATGCAAGGTTGGACTTGGTTAGTATGGGAATAAGAAGAGAATTGGGACCGACGAAGAAGGGTAAAAGTACATATCTTCCTCCGGCTGCTTACACTCTATCTAGAAAAGAAAAAACTGTTTTTTGTAAGTTTCTTGAAGGAGTTAAGGTTCCGGAAGGGTACTCTTCAAACATTAGGAACCTCGTATCGACGAAAGATCTCAAGTTAAAAGGTCTAAAGTCCCACGATTGTCATGTTCTCATGGAGCAGTTGATACCCATTGGTATACGGTCTATTTTACCTAACAAAGTGCGGGGGGACCTTAACTAAACTCTGTTTCTTCTTGAAGGAAATTTGCAGCAAAGTGATTGACCCTGGGAAGTTGCCATCATTGCAAAGAGAAATTGTTGTGACTTTATGCGAGCTTGAGATGTACTTTCCACCTTCATTCTTTGACATAATGGTTCATCTAACCATTCACCTTGTTAGAGAGACACAACTGTGTGGGCTAGCTTATATGAGATGGATGTACCCGATTGAGCGTTATATGAAGATATTAAAAGGGTATGTGAAAAACCGATCACGACCAGAAGGTTGTATTGTTGAACGGTATATTGTCGAAGAAGCTGTTGAATTCTGTACCGAATACCTATCCAATGCTGATTCTATAGGGCTGCCAAAGTATCGTCACACATGGAGAATGATGGGGCAAGGAATTACTGGAACTGAAATAGTGACTATATCAAGGACAGAATGGGAGCAAGCACACTTTTATGTTCTGCACAATGCTGATGAGGTTGAGCCATATGTTGAAAAACACAAGGACATGCTTAAGAGTTTGTATCCAAATAAGAATCAAAATTGGCTAACTAGAGAACACAATCGTTGTTTTATAACGTGGCTAAGAGATCACATTTATGCGAGTTGATCGAAAATGCTACTTCAGTTTCAAATAGATTGAGATGGTTAGCCAAAGGTCCAAGTTTGCATGTCTTCTCTTACCACGGTTATCAAATTAATGGGTACACATTCTATACAAAAGAACAAGATGGTCGGAGTACAATGCAAAACAGTGGTGTGACTCTTGTAGCTCAGTCGATGCATATCTCAAGTGCCAAAGACAGAAACCCGATATATGCAAATATGTCATACTTCGGCGTCATTGAACGCATATGGGAGTTGGATTACACAAAGTTTAAGGTTGGTGTGTTTGGTTGTAAGTGGGTTGACAATAATAACGGTGTTCAGATTGATGAGTTAGGGTTCATGCAGGTGGATCTTAATAGGGTGGGGTATAAAGATGAGTCTTTTATATTAGCATCTCAAGCTCAACAAGTGTTCTATGTCACTGATCCAACTGATATGAAAAGGTTCATTGTTCTTTTGACTAACAAAATAATAACTAAGATTGATGATCAAGACCATGGAGATGTTGATATTGAAGATGATCCTTTCGTCGGGACATTACAATCACTTGAGATTGATCCAACTAGGGATGATGGTATGTATATGAGAGATGATCATGATGAGGGGCTTTTGGTCAATCCACCATTTAGTACTAATAAAGGACAAACAAATCTCAATCCAATGAAGAAAAGAAAAAGGTTGACTTAAACATGTATGTAGTGTTTGTGTTTAAATGAACTTTCTGATCCTTTTATATTATAGTTAGCATCTTCCGGTAATACTAGTGTTGATTTTGTTATCAATTGTTGTTTTATATTTTGCATCAATTAATATTATATTAATGTCCATTGATGTTTTACTTGTGTCTAATATTTTTGTAGGTAAATGGCATCTTCAAGTAATTCTAGTGCTGCCAAAGTGACGAGACGTGGGCCAACAGTTATGAAGGCGGTCATCCGCGCTAGGAGTAAAGGACAAAAATTTGAGGTAATTTACTTACTAATCTAAGGATTTCATAATGTTGTTTGATATCTAGATTTAATTACTTTATTATTTTTATTAGGTTGAATGGAATTATTTGGACCAACCAATTCGTGCTAATGGTAAAATATTGAAGAGTTACATTGGGGCCGTTGTTCGGCAAACGGTCCCAATTATTTGTTCTAATTGGAAGGATGATGCTTTGGATGCTTTCAAAGAAAGCATATGGGCTGATGTACAGGTAATTGTTAAAATTTATGAATTATATTGTAAACTATGTAAACATACTTACTTTGACACGTTGTTTATATTGTTTTGCAGATGTCTTTTAATGTTGATGAATCTCGGAAAAAATTTGTACTTCAGGAAACTGGTAACCTACATAGGGCATTCAGAACTAGATTGACCAAAAAATTTCCAAGAGATGCCAACGGGAGTATCATAGAGGAACCTCCATCACAATATCCACACATATCAAGGGATGAGTGGATAGATTTTATAGCAATACGCACAGGAGATGCTCGATTTCTGGTATGTTTAATATCACGTTAGTCCTTATAATTATATGTATACGTACATATGACATTAACCATGTATTAATATTACTTATATGTGTCTGAATAGAAATTAAGCAATGAAAATCGCAACAGAGCGTTAGATCCTGCATGCCCTTACAAAGCATCACGTAAGGGGTATGCTGACATTGAGGATGAATTGGTATGTATATATATATATTTAACTGCATGTGTGGTAAATATGACTTTTAAACTGTTTGGTTAATATATATTATCTCAATATACAGATACAGGAGGCGGGGCCAGAAGTTAAGAAAATTAAACGCCATATTGTGTGGAGGAAAGCCCGCGAGAACAAGGCGGGTGTAATTGACAACAAAAATACGCAGACCGTGTGGAATAAATGTGTTAGTAGACTAACGTTTACATTTTCATTTGTTATTTTCTTATGATAATATATAATAATTATAACATTTGCATTTCACCAATAACTACGTGTCAGGAGGAACTCATCACACCGCAGAGAGGGAGAGATACAAGATTTTGGTCGCCAGGATATTCTTGCTAAAGCCCTAGGTGTGCCAGAGAACCCTGGTCGTGTTAGGGGTGTGGGTTTTGGCGTCTCTCAAAAAGACTACTTCCCACCTGAAGGTCGTGCAAAACATAACTCTGAAACGAAAAGGTGGGAGACATTGGTGTCTCAACTCTCAGAAAGATTGAACATTTTGGAAGAAAAGCTGAAAAAAAAAGGAGGATGAGGAGAGGCAGGCTAATTTCACAGCCCCAGCAAGCGTCAAAGATAGTTGCACTCTACCATCTGCCATCAGGCTTCCAGAGGTAATGCATGCCTTTTTTTTTTACTAGTATTGCATTCGCAGTTAAATACATTCAATTGGATGCCTTAATTCACAGCTTATTCATCTATCATTGGATTAGGGCGTCAACTCATGTCAGCTATATTTATCAACCCCAAACTATCGTATGGTTGGTATGGGTAAAGTATACAATGAGCCGGGTGTTACATCGCACACCGGACCAGCACCCTTAACCATGTGAAAGTTGGAGTTGATGTTGCAATCGAGGGGATGCGCCATTGCCGGTACCTATCGATGGTGCAGATGTAATGACAGTAAGAGATACAACAGGTACTTATGTGGCATGGCCAATTGATCTCGTGGTTGTAATTAATATGGTATGTAATTGCATTTTTCCACCTTTTCATATACGGCATATATTTATTACATTAGTTGATCACTAATCGGCATATTGAAATGCAAAATTTCCAGGCACCCGCAAAATCTAAAGGCAAGGGCAGAGTGTCCGGATATACAAAGGAGTCAATTACAACCCCGGAAAATAAAGGAGGCAACTCGAGGCCAACCCTCCTACAACTGGTTCATCTACAATTTCTCCGGAATATTTGAATTTTCTTAAAATACATGAACGAAAGAATATGAAAAATGATGACCAATTGGACATAGAGATGGAACAAAATATTTTTGGTCAAGATATCATTGAGATGATCAATACTGAAAATATCGGGAGAAATTGTAAATCATGAATGAGTATCTGCCTCCGTTATTTCCGTATATATCGGTACTAAATCGGGCTTAAAGTGTACAATATTTTTTAGTCTTTCCATTTAAATATTGATGTCATTGGTGTAATCCATTTTTATATTTTAATTGAAGGTATTTGTATGAAGAATTGTTGCTTCCAAAGGAAAGAACGAGGAGGTTTCTGTTCTTGTCCCCACACCAAACAAATACATACTGATTACTTCGGGAGGGATTCACAAACAATGTATATAGTGGACTAGGTTTGCAACTAAAGAAAGAGAATATCAGCCCTTGTTTTTAGCGCCGTGCAATGTTGGGTGAGTCGCTTATCCTATAGGACTTAATTCACAATAATGAATTACATAAAAGTTGAGGTGCTTAGGATTTGTTATCTCAACATTTTTGTAGGAATCATTGGGTCTTGTCTTGTGATAAATATTGTTGAAGAGATTATTTACTATCTAGATCCCTTGAATGTTGATCCTAGGAATCGCCCAGAATTAAAGAATCTGTTCGATAAGTAAGCATGCTTTTATATTTCTGATTTTCTATGATTCTGTCGAATGGCTTCCATGGTAGATACATGTTGCAAGTTGTCATGGTCCTAACGTGCTTTTGATTTTTGACATTAGAATAACTGTGTTGAATTGACATATACTGGGTTGTGGCTGTTGTGGTTCAAAATAAAAAAAAAAGCATGTGTGTGTTTGTGATGATTGAAAATATGTTTCTTAATGAAGTCTGTTTGATTTTGTGATTAGTGTTTTGCAAGTTTATCGTGCAAATATCGGAGCTAAGGTGCCGCGTTTAAAGGCAACCAACATTAAATGGATTCAGATAGAGGTATATTTGCAAAAACTTAATGCGCAATTAGATAAAAAAAAAACTATATTGATTTACTATTTTATTTTTTATAGTGCCCAAGACAACCCAACAAGATGCATTGTGGGTACTATGTCATGCGTTTCATGAAGGAAACTATCTTGCAGAACCAAGTTAAAATACCAATGGCGGTATGTTGTTTACTTAGCTTTTAACCTGTGATTGTTCAAATGTTTTAGCAATTGTAACTTAACTTATTTAATTTTTATGTCGCAAGATTTCCCTGACTTCAAATGCTCCACATACTCCACCGCTCAACTATCCAAGTCAAGGAAGATTGGTGTCGCTATATTGTTGAAAAGTTCGTTTGATTATGTCAAATCGATCACAGTAGTTGCAGCAATACTCATTGGTATGTGAATAATGCTTTAGATTTCTAACTAGAGATCCACACCAACATTTTAGTTAATCAGAACTCATTGGCAGGTGGTGTATGGCTTTTGGTGATGGTGATTGCTGCTACTTTTGCTAATGCTACTTATGAGAGGTTGCCATTGGAGGATAGGCTGATGTAATTGAACGCCTCCGTCTTCAATATAAGAAAGATCTATTGAAGATTGTAGATATAGTGCTCTCTCATCAGGTACAAACTTTTATAACATGCTCAGCTAGGGTGTTTTGCTTCCTTGATGTCTTGTTGACATTATACTACAATTATATTAACTGTATTTCTTGGGTTTCAGGGTGTCAAGAGTAAAAATAAACTGATACTGCGGCTAATGGATAAACTGGTTTACCCTAACCCTGCTGCCTACAGGGACCAGTTACTCCGTTTCTCTGCACTCAACCATACAAATTATTCTCAGGTTGGACATTGCCCTGAGATATTCTGGCCAAGTTGAAAAATAGAGTTCTATGTTCAGCATGTTATATTTTTAGGAGTCATGGTGTCTCTTTTACTGGGAGACAATTGTGAATATAATATCCCTTCAATTATCTGCTTTCTGTTTCAGCAAGTGGATAATACTTTTAGTTTCTTTGGAACATTTTTTAGCAGAAACCTGATGTGTAATAACCTTGATGCAGTTAGCTCTTAAGGCAAGTCAACTGCTGGAACAAACTGAATTGAGTGAACTTCGATCCAGCATTGCTAGAAGTCTTTCTGAACTAGAGATGTTCACTGAGGATGGCGAAAATATTGATACTCCAAAGAGGAAGAGTGCCATTAATGACCGAATGGAGGACCTTGTGAGCGCTCCTTTGGCAGTTGAAGATGCCCTTGTGGGTTTATTTGATCACAGTGATAACACCCTTCAAAGGAGGGTTGTGGAAACTTATGTACGCAGGCTCTACCAGGTATATCAGTTTTGCTGCTATTATTTGATACTTTCTTAATTTTTCTTGCTCTGGTTTTTATTTTGTTTTGTTTTGTTCTGTATTTTTTTTGGGAAGGGGGAGGGGTGGTGGGGGTAGGATGGAAGGGGATTGTCATATGCTTTTCTAACTTTTAGTATCTGCTATCATCCATATCTTTTCAATGGGAGTGTCATTTCTGACTTTTAGTATCTATTATCAGCCATATCTTGTCAAAGGGAGTGTGAGGATGCAGTGGCACAGGTCTGGTCTTATTGCTTCATGGGAGTTTTTAGAGGAGTACATTGAAAGGAAGAGTGGGATAGAAGACCAAATGTCAGATAAAACGCTGGTGGAGAAACATAGTGAGAAGAAATGGGGAGTGATGGTTGTAATTAAATCTCTTCAATTTTTACCTGCAATTATATGAGAGGTGACTCCAGATTATTTTTTGTAACTTCATATGTCTGCCTGTTTGTAGTTGCTGCTAGCTTTCTGCTTTTACTTTAGATGTACATGTCTGACTGTAATTAGGTGTTGATGATAGACATGAATGATATGGGAGGGGCACAAAATTAATTATGTGCTCCACTATATATATTTGTTACTTGCATTCCTCTTATTTAATTCCGCCATCGATGTATACACTCTAAGCTCATTTTCCTTTGTTTTGGATGATGTTGAAACTGGGAAATATGTAAAATTAAAAAAAAAAAGGGAATAGATAGCGTTTGTTTTAACAAATCTTTATCTAAAATCGACTTTTAGATAACTGTTTGTTAATACAAACGCTATCTAAAGTCATACTTTAGATAGCGTTTCCGTGTACAAACGTTATCTAAAGTCACATTTTAATAGCACTTCCTAAATGCTATATTTGCTAATGAGTTTTAATAGCGGTGACATAGATAGCGGTTACAAACGCTATTAAAAGGCATCCGGAAACGTTATCTAAAGTCATTTCTGTTGTAGTGTTAGGAGAAGATCAAGCTAAATCTCTAGAAACTAGGCAAGTATATTTCCTACATTAACACATAGCCTCAATTAAGTTAATTATAATATGTGACACATTAATACATAGACTCAATTAAGCTAATTATAATATTTGACAGTAATTACAATCATATCAGATCTTTGATTGTGTAACAAATAATATAATCATTCATTAAAAAATTAAATATATTACTTTCCAATATATTGAATTTACCACTATCCATAAAAACTTATTATTTTAGATTTCTTAACCAATGTCTAAGGAGCACTTGTTTGCATTTGTATAAACAAAAACGCAAGTTTTAAGTTTCTCAGCCCTATTGCTAGGCATAATAAAGGGGCGAATGTTGGCTTTTCATGAACGATGTCTCACGGTTGGCTGAAAATTGAGTCCGTGGAGTAGTGTGCTGGATGGATGGCGGTTGAGTAAAAGTTTCTTGAAGGTAAATAGGCACGTGACACTCGTAAAACCATAATGTTGAGCACAATTCCTCATTACTCGTCCCGTATGTATCGCTGACACCACTATGCTGAATATTTTCCACATTTTATCCATTAATTTTTTTTTATGGAAATCCATTCAATTGTTAAAAATGGGTTGTCACGGTAAAAATTGTTTTCTATTAAGAATATATTTTTTAAATTTTGAAAATAATATTAAATATATCTTTTTTTTAATATAAATAATACTTTTAATTTTTCACCAGTATTTTAGGAATATTAATTAGCATATGTCATAAATTATTAAGAGTTTAATTTTTATGTATTGTGAGTGTAAATGATTCTTTATATTGACATCCAATAATATATTGACAAATCATTATTATGAATATTTCTCTCTTAATTATTAAGATGAAAACACACATGTCAAAAATGTTCATTAATGTCTCTGTAAGACTTTTTATACTAACATTGTATACTACTTTAATCCTATTATAAATAATATATATTCTAATCTTTTTTATTCATAAATGTGGGTCATGCGTAATATTGCTATTATTTTTATAAAAAAATCTAATTTTTATGTACTATCAGTGTAAAAGAGTTTTACATAGACATCTAATAATATCTTGATAAATTAGTATCATTGTTATTTCTCTCTCTTAATTATAAAATAAAAACATACATATCAAAATATTAATGAATATATGTGTAAAACTTTTTATACCGACAATACATACTCATTTAATCCTTTTAAAAATAAAATGCAGGTTTTCATTAAGCACGTTGATTTGGTTATACTCCCTCCGGTCCATGATATAAGAAATAAATGAGTCCTTTTTTTTCCCAAAAATATAAGAAATATGTATCAATTTTTACATATATTAAATGATAATTTCCAACATTGTCTTTATTAATTATTGTCATTAATTATAGGCTATCAAATATTAATTAAAATTAGAATAGGTGTTTTTGGAAAATTATATGAGTATTAATTACAATTAATCTATTTCAATTTATTTTCTTGATCTTTATGTTTTAATGTTTTGTTTCTTATATTTTGGATCTACGGGAAAATTTTCCTAAAAGAAAATTGACTGAAATATGAGGAGAAACAGAGTGAAACTGTGAAAGTCATGACATTAATTAATGTTAGTTTTATTACATAAAATGGAACTAACATTAATGTTCCTCAAATTTAAGGAATTATCTATGTTATTAAAAAAAAAAAAAAAAGGGAACCATCTAGTTAGATCCAACTACCCAAGATATTGCAGTGAGTGGTGGATAAGTTTTACGTCCCTCAAAGTCTATCGTCAAATCTTAGCAAGATTTGGCACTTCATCGGTACTTCAATAAATATTGGATCTTTGAAGTTTGAATACCTGTTAAAGGATTCATGTATAGATATTTTTTTAATTAGAAATAACAAGTTTTTAAATTTAAATGTGTTGATTACATCATTTATAATAAAATATTTTTATATTTGATTGTTTAATCAATACTCTTAATAAATTATTATATATTTTTAATAATTTGAGATTTTTGTTTTTTGGAAATTTGTATTTAATTAATTAATTTTAGTATATTAAATTAGAAAATCTTATATAAGGGATGGTCCTTACCTCAAGGAAGTCTATTTTCATCGATATTCCGATTAGTTATGGATATTTTGTGGTTGGAGTCTTAATCCATAAAATTAAAACAAAAAATAATATTTCTAAAAAAACTAAAAAAAGAAATAAACTTATTAATCTAAAAAGTAAAAAATAAACAAGGAAAGAAACGAAAATCTTATGTGTTTGAGCCACCTAATTATCCAGTCTATTTATTTGATTTTAAAGTTGTAATTGATCCAATCCAAATGAAGTTGTATGCATTTAGTTGAAATTTTACCTTACTCCTTTTTGGTTTTGTAATTCTTATAACTATCTTTAAATGGGTTTAGATATCCTCGTATCAATTTATTACACTTTTTTGCTTCTAAAAAAAGAATGTATTTTTGCCTTAAAACTGGTTGAAATCGGTTAGCGACACCCTACTTACTTATGAGTATTATAACAACCCCTTCACACAATGCCCAAACCATTTATTTTCATTGATAATTAAGTTTTTCTGTGAAATTCTGCATTGAAAATATTTCCGTATTTATCTTAAACTTTAGCCACACTTTATACCCTTTTTCATATATCATATATGGGTGTGACTTGTGAGATTTTATTATCCGTTATGGCGAAGGCCGGCCAGAAGAGGTTTCAAAATTCAAAATGTCTAAAACCAGAAAAACTCCTAAAACTAAAAGGTGGCATTATTGACTGCTCGGGTTCTGGTGATACCCTTGAATGTTTAAAAGAGGCAATATTAACTGAATGTACCAGAGAAGCCAGCAAGCAATAGTGGAATAGATAATGAGGACCATCAGAAGTCCACATTGCTGAAAAATCAAAACGAATCTGTTGAAAAATGAGCAACAAAGACATAGACTATGGTGGCGTTCGGAAGAGTTTATTTAAGCTCATTTTGATTCATCTGATGATATATGTTTTTATGCAGTGTGTTTGACAAAACTTATAAAAATAACTTATGTCACCCCATAAAGAGTTTTTGACTTATTTTCATAAGTCACTGGGAGAAACTTATGGAATTATCATAAGAGCTTATGCACTAAACACCATTTTTGTGTTTTTCACTATTTGAATGCTCTCATGTCCCTTTCTTTCTTTAAACGCTTATGGCATAAGCTCTCATACGATAAAGTCTTATATGATAAGCTCTTAATTAAGTTGTTTATCCAAACGCACCCTATGTTTCATGTAAAACAACTTGGTGTTAGATGTTGCTAAGCATTGCTAATTACTTTATGCAACGTTCACCAAAAAAAAAAAAATACTTCAATGCAACACTCATGCTTTGTTGAATAACATACTCCCACCACACTAATGTGTAGTAAAGTTATGATTAATATAAGAAACTTTAGATTATACGAACAAATCCTGGTCGTGCCGCCCACGTGCCAGTTCAGTAGGACCACTATTATTTGCAGTAATATATGAATTTCGTAGAGATTTGAGGGGTAAATTGGCAATCAAAATTTAAAGGGGGTCCACAGGCCACACATGTACCGTAGCATAGCACAGCAACTGGATTAGATAATGTTTCCATCATTGAGAAATGATAGATCATATTTGCAAAAAGGGAAATTATTTGTTTGTAAAAAAGAAAGTCGAAAGTGAACATATTAAGACGCACATATTTTATTTAGGAAATGCTAATGGTAGCTTTGCTCGGTTAAGGAATTAAAATAATGAGTTTTCATGAGAAAAATGATGGAGTTGATGTTTTGATAGGTGTGATTGTTTGTTTTCCTACAAAATCTTGTTTTTTTGGGATTCATTAACCTATGTTTTTAAGACACTAGTTAGCAAGACGATTTTATTTAAAGTAAAAATAATTTCAAAATAAACAAATAATATATACAGACAGAGTCATATTGTTTAAACATATTTTTATGGTTTATATATTTATCTTTTTCTAATTTATTTTTTATCTTTTTATATGCACTAAATTGAATATGCATCAATAAAATAATGAGACACTTTATAAGTATGATTCGGTTGGTTTGTACAGACTGATTTTGTGAGGGAGGACATAAATTCGAATATCACATAATACATCTTTGGATGAGAATAACCTTTTATGTGACTAACCATCTGATCATAGATTAATCTCATAACGGATCCAAATGATCTAAACATGTAGATAGTGCAAAGACCCGTTTGAGAGCCAAAAAGTCAAAATTATGGGTTAAAATAATAATAATAATAATAATAATAATAATAATGATGATGAGACGCTTTATGTTAAAAAAAGTTTTGGTAAACTAAATTAATCAATACTGTTCATGGTCTATTGCAGCCCACGGTCTATCGGTCATGGCCACGACCATTTGTCTCTCTATAAAAGAAGCCTCGTGATCTGCCCTTTCTCACAGCAGCAACAACACACACGGTTCTAAAATCAGTAAGAAAAAATGAGGTCCATTGGTCTCACAGTGGCAGCTCTGTGCTGTGTAGTGGTTGTGTTTGGAGGGCTACCTTCCTCCTCAGATGCACAGCTAGATCCCTCGTTTTACAGGGATACTTGTCCCAAGGTGCATTCTATAGTACGTGAAGTCGTAAGAAATGTTTCTAAAAAGGATCCCCGTATGCTTGCCAGTCTCATCAGGCTTCACTTTCATGACTGTTTTGTTCAAGTATGTCTACTTTGCTTATTTATTTTTCTTTCAAAATATCCTATTGCTCAATTCATAACTCATATCATTTTCGCTATCTTTAGGCAAATTCAATAAGCTAGCCTATGACTGAAATAGAAGTGTTTGTTAAACAAGATTATCTCAATAGCTTATACTTATCTTTGTCAGCTAACTTATTTAGCTTATGACTCATAATTTATATCTTATTGACTTTTCTCTCGATTTTAACCCCTTCATTTAACGGAATTATCATTTTATTGTGTTTTTCATAAATATGTCATTTTATATCTATAAGCTCGTTTAACCGTAAATTTTATCAAACATTTCAAATTCAATCAGCAAGATTTCCAGTTATCAGCTATTAACTAGTTTATCAACTATCAGTTAGCTTATCGATTATTTTTACCAAACGGATGCTTTAAAAGTAAGCTTAAAAGCTTTACTTTAAATTTAGCAAAGGGGCACTTTGTTAGTCAATTTAATTAATGCCACTAATCCTCGTCCTTATCTCTTGTCAAAGTAAAAGCGAAGCAATTTGGAATGTCAAAAATTTCTTTTCTTTTTAATTTTTAAAAAAGCTAAGTCATATTAACAAGAGTACAATGGCTATTCTAACTCGTGTACAATAGTATTAACCATAGAAGATAAAAGAATAATCCCAAAGATATTATTGTTAGTCACTGAACTAATAAAATGTTAAAGAAGAGAAACCGGTTCTTACTTCTAGAACATGTAATTGTTGAAAGTACACAAAAACATAACTCATTATGTTATCCATGCTTGACAGGGTTGTGACGCATCAATTTTGTTGAACAACACTGCTACGATAGTGAGTGAACAACAGGCTGCGCCAAATGATAATTCAATAAGAGGTTTGGATGTTGTGAACCAGATCAAAACAGCAGTGGAAAATGCTTGTCCTGGAATAGTTTCTTGTGCCGATATTCTTACCCTTGCATCCGAAATATCTTCTGTTCTGGTATGCCCCAACCTGTACAACCTAACATTCTATTTTATGCTAAATAGTTCAAAAAAAAGAATTGAAAAAATGAAAAGGGTAAGGCTAACTAAGATGATTAAATGCAATTCCAATTTAATTTTGCCTATGTAATGAATATAAAATGAATTTATTCCAGAGATTATGTTAAACTAACTTCAAATAGGCCTAATATGTGGTTGTAGATATAAATTATGTATTGACCTGATGGTTTCATTCAATTACAAAAAATGTATTTGAGGTGGCTTATGAGTTGGTCTTTTTAAAGTTGTAACAAATCATTGATGAAAATATAATTATGTTCTTCATATGCAACAATAGTAACTAAAAAATTCTAAGAAAGTCAATTTTATGTTTAATTAAGAACTGCTCTTCTTTTATCCATTGTAAAATAATACGAGTATATATTGATAGGGTGGTGGTCCTGATTGGAAAGTTCCACTGGGAAGAAGGGATAGTTTAACAGCAAATCGGACTCTTGCTAATCAAAAGCTTCCATCTGCTAGATCCACTCTGGATCAACTTAAATCCGCTTTTGCTGCTCAAGGCCTCAACACTACTGATCTAGTTGCACTATCAGGTACAAAATATATTCCAATTAACATTATTGTATATATGATGCAGCAGCAGCAACCACAACAACAATAATAATAATAATATGCATGTCTGTTACTCTGTTATTCCAATTAACATTATTGTATATATGTTGAAGGAGTATATATGATTGTAAATGCTTCATTTTCAGGTGCTCATACATTTGGAAGATCTCGTTGTTCTTTGTTTGTCGATCGATTATACAACTTCAGCAACAGTGGCAAACCTGATCCAACTCTCAATACAACTTACTTACAGCAATTGCGCCAGATATGCCCCAACAATGGACCTGGGACTACCCTCGTCAATTTTGACCCAACCACCCCTGATACACTCGACAAGAACTACTACTCCAATCTTCAGGTTCGAAAGGGGTTGCTCCAGAGTGACCAAGAGTTGTTCTCAACAACTGGTGCAGATACCATTAGCATCGTCAACAGGTTCAGTAGTAACCAAGATGCTTTCTTTGAGAGCTTCAAGGCTTCGATGATAAAGATGGGTAATATTGGAGTGCTGACGGGTCAAAAAGGAGAAATCCGAAAACAATGTAATTTTGTTAACAAAAAATCTGCTGAGCTTGATCTAGCCAGTGTGGTCTCAAAAGAATCATCACAAGAGGGTGTGGCTAGCTCATTCTAAATAAATTAAGGTGATTACACTGGAAATGATGTGATCGGAAGGCCACTGATGAACAAGCCATAGGCACTTTCGTGCTATGTGCCCGCAGCTAGGCATTAGTCTATTACGTAATCTGTGTTTGCAACATCTTCTAATTTCTTGTATTCTGAATAAAGTAGTGTTGTGTTCATTAATCAATATCCCTCTTTCTGTCTCTGACTTGCTCTGTTTCTGTTTTTTGATATATATATATATATATATATATATATATATATATATATATATAGGTGTAGTGAGTAATTAATCAATCCTCATAATGATGACTCCTCAGATCGAAGTAGAATGTATTGTTTACACAAACATTCAAACATAGAAAGGACTCGGATGGATGAAAAGTGGATTAATCAAGCCAAGAACACGTAAACACACAAAATAGTGAACTAATAAGTCTTTGGATTACTTGGATCTTGACATAAATTCACGTGACAATATGCAATTTTATATCTAGTACAGCAACCAACCATAAACATGTTGCCTTCATTAGCGTCAAATTCAATATTAAAAATTGAATAGTTGAGAAATGTAATATTAACCCTACTTTTCTCATCACGGTGCAGGACAAAGGTCTTTGGTATTTTTTATTGGACTAATATTATATTATATAAGACTCTTTTAAAATGAATAAAAGTATGAAGTGAGAAAGTAAGATGTATTAGCTATGGTCCATTTTTGATCTCAATATACTTTAGTATTAACAATAAATACATTATTACTCTACTTTATACTTTTGCTCGCTTTAGATGAGGTTTATCTATATTATTTATACAATGAGTTTGGATATTTTTTTCCTATAATTTTACTTTTAATATCAAAATTCATGTTAAAAAATTAAAATTATTCATAAATTATTTTCATTTTCATTTTCCGTATGTAATTTCTCTTTCATCTTACCTACATGGTTAGAAATTTTGGCTTCCTATATACTTCCAACTGTTTTCTTTTTTCCACAGTTGCCTAGTTTCAAGTTTCAACTCTACCTCTTTCAAAAAAAAAAAAAAAAAAGTTTCAACTCTACGCAAACGTTTATATATAATCGTGCAGAGAGAGGTAGACAAAAGCAAAATTCTACACCGTGATCATATATAAAATTTTGACTGGAAAACAGAATGGCGGACCTTTCAAAAACAACTACACAAATATTAAAGAAATATATAAATATTGCAATCGAGATCTGATCATATTACTTTAGTATAAAAATTATAAAATCAAGCCAACCGTCGACAAGTTCTGCCCGTATCTTAGTGCCCTTTATTTATTTATTTTATATTTCAACCATTTTTATATGCAATTCTATAGATTGGGTTCGGGTCCAAAAGATCAAATCTGACCCAAACTGAATAGTGTATTTTCGTTTGGTAGTTCGGTTTGAGTGGGTAGCGGGTTGATAGGTTGGTGCGAGTTGGGCCCTTTGATGTTTTGGGCCCATTAAATTTTTTAAAGTCAAAACTTCACAGAAGGCAGAAGTTGTATCTGCTGCAAAGAGAAAAAGGGGCGAGAGAGAGAGTGGCGTAGAGAGAGAGAGAGAGATATAAATAAGGGGCTCCACATTGTTCTACCGTCGGCGGCCTTGGCGAGGACTCAATCGACGGTGTGACGAGCTTGACAGGTGGCGGGGGAAGGAGGCGTTCGGTGGAGAGCTTCAAATAGTACTTTCTCGCTCCCAGACCGTCCCCAAAATTTTCTCTCATCCCTATTCTTGATTTCCATAATGATGAGTATTTTTCCTCATCACAGTTCCCCGCGTTAACATGGATTCTTACAGGGACCCCAAATATTCGTAAAAAATATGAAAATAATGAATAAATAATTTTAAAAAAAAATGATATGAAAATACATTAAATTAATATGTATCTATAATAAAACTGTCAAAAGCGGGCCACAAACCACATCCACACAAACCCAAATGATAAAAATGACGACGTCGTGGCCAGGGACGGACGGACGCACGTTATATATAGGGAGGGTGCTGGCCCTCCCCAACTTTTATTTATTTATTTATAAATAATATATGTATATATATTTAAATAGTAATAAGTTGTAGAAATTATCTACTACATTCAACGATGGGCATCATACTGTCAAAATTATTAGTGTATCATGGAAAATTTAGTATAGATTTCAATTATATATATAGGAGAGGTGCTCTTTGTTAGATATATTACTAATGTAATTAACATTTAGAAATATATAATGTTGGGTATCTCTCACACAGATAAAGGATCGTTAGAACACAAGAAAAAATACACTACAGAAAAATATAGAGAACACAAGAATTTAACGTGGTTCGACACCTCTTGCCTACGTCCACGGAAACACTCCAATAAAGTGTATTCACTATCTCAAATATGTGATTACAATATTTGTAACCCACCCCACTTTTTGTGTATCACTCTACAAACTCAAGTACCACACTCAAGTTACAAGAAATGATAACACTCACTCACACAAGAGACTTTCTCTACAAGTGATCACTCACACACTTGCTCTCTCTTGCTTTGGTTGGGATGATTCTACTCTTCCTCACATGACCCATTTATATAGTGAAGGGACATGGCTTCCATTCATGAATGTGACTAGTGGACATTAATTGTCTCACCTTCCCAACTAATCTCTCTTTATGATATGACTCCAAGAGTGAAGTGTTTCACCTTCCCAACTAATCTCTTAAAATCCCACTCACTTGCATTTATTTGGAAATTTAATTGCTTTTCCAACAATTCCTCCCTCAATTAAAATTTCCAAATTTCCACATCATCAAGAAATTTTACCTTCTTTCCACCTTTGCTATCACGGCCGCTTTCCCTTCTCAAAGCTTGCCCTTCCAAGTAGCAAAGGTTCTTCTTACTTTTCTGCCCTCTTAACACCAAGCGTCTTCCCTTATACACCTTGCATCCCCACTTTGAACCAATATACTTGTACCCTTGTGATGCCATCTCCCCCAAAGAAATAATATTGGCAACTACAGAAGGTACAAACCTCACATTTTGGAAAGTTCTAATGGCACCATCATGGAGCTTCATTCTCACACTGCCAATGCCCTCAACCTTCATTTTTTCACCATTTCCTAACTTGAAATGGCCAAACTCTTCATTAGTTTTCAAGGTGTTAAACATTGCTCGATCTCTACAAATGTGCTCCGAGGCGTAGAATCCATCACCCAATTTGATTTATCAACATCCCTCGGTTGTTGCTAAAAATATATCTTCATCTTCACTATTTTGACCACGTTTGTCCGAGAGTTGTCATCATCCTTTCTCATCATCCTTAATTTCTTCAAATCCTCCCTCATTTGTGTGCACCTTAGTTGCAAATGACCCTTCTCCCCGCAATAACATTGCACGTTTGTCATATCTCGTTGAGGACGTGATTGCGATTTTGATCTTCCTCTTGACCTATCATGCCTCCTTGAATGATTCCTCCCTCGCTCGCATTCCTCCGCCATTGCTATTTCACTTTCATCATTGATATTCTCGCTTTTCATCATCCTCTCATTTTCCCTTAAAGTGACGGTCACCTCTCATCCATCTTCAAAGTTGTTCTCCCGACAAGCAACGCTTTGAACCACGTGTTTGTAGGACCTTGGTAGTGATGACAATAACAAATAGCCGCCGCTCCTCATCGGATATTTTATCATCGGCGTTCAACAATTGGCTTACTAGCTGGTTGAACTTGTTGATGTGGTCATGGAGATTTCCTCCCATCTCCATTTTGAGTTGATATAACTCCATCTTTAAACAGAGACGATTGGTTAGCGACTTCGACGCATAGATATTCTGGAGCTTCTCCCACAAAGCCGTTGGTGTTGTCTCCTTTAACACATTGTGCTTTATCTCGGAGCTAGAGCTAACCGAATCGTGCTTACTGCCTTCTTTTGAATTTTTGTCCATTCTTCTTCCTTCATGGTATCCGGCTTCTCCTTCTCTAAAGCCTCGATCAAGACCATTCTCGCACCAAGAGATCTTGAATGGTACACTCGCCGCATCATAAAATTTATTTTCCCATCAAATAATGGGATTTCAAACCTTGATGTGTTCCCGGCCATAGCTCGATACCACTTTTGGGTATCTCTCACACGATAAAGGATCGTTAGAACACAAGAAAAAAATACACTACAGAAAAATATAGAGAACACAAGAATTTAACGTGGTTCGAAGACCTCTTGCCTACGTCCACGGAAACACTCCAATAAAGTGTATTCACTATCTCAAATATGTGATTACAATATTTGTAACCCACCCCACTTTTGTGTATCACTCTACAAACTCAAGTACCACACTCAAGTTACAAGAAATGATAACACTCACTCACACAAGAGACTTTCTCTACAAGTGATCACTCACACACTTGCTCTCTCTTGCTTTGGTTGGGATGATTCTACTCTTCCTCACATGACCCATTTATATAGTGAAGGGACATGACTTCCATTCATGAATGTGACTAGTGGACATTAATTGTCTCACCTTCTCAACTAATTCTCTTTATGATATGACTCCAAGAGTCAAGTGTTTCACCTTCCCAACTAATCTCTCTTTATGATATGACTCCAAGAGTCAAGTGTTTCACCTTCCCAACTAATCTCTTAAAATCCCACTCACTTGCATTTATTTGGAAATTTAATTGCTTTTCCAACATATAATCATGTAATAAAGGCATTGTGCGACTAGTTTCGTGTGGTTGTTGATAGCAGCAATTAATGTGAGACGTAGTGGTGGTTGATGGTGGTGACAACAGAATAGGATTTGGGACTTCAGAGATAAAAACGAAGATGGAAGTGATATGAGATGGGACATGGGGAATTAGGGTTATAAATATAGTAAGATTTAAAATTACTTTATTAATTAGTTAGAAAATTTAAAAAAAAAGTGTGTATATATATATATATATATATATATGGGGTGGCTATGGTGTACCACCCACATTTTACACCACCCACTACACCACCCATGTGGTAAATTTTGGGCCAATCAAATTGTCATATAGGTTGGTCAAAATTTCAAACTTTCTAGTTGTATTATACTGTAGTCAAACTATATGAATACAGTATATTGTAGTATAGTATATGTACTCTTTGTATTCACAAATTTAACCCATATTAAAATAATGTTTTTTGATTAAAAAAGCTGATTTTATTACAAAATATTATTGACAACGAACATTATTTTTAATTCATATTAAAATATTATTTTTTAATATAATCAGTTTTTTTAATCAAAAAACATTATTTTAATATGGGTTAAATTTGTGAATACAAATAGTACATATACTATACTACAATATATTGTATTCATATATTTGACTACAATAGAAATACAACTAGAAAGTTTGAAATTTTGACCAAACCCATGTGACAATTTGATTGGTCCAAAATTTGTCACATATGAACGGTGTAGTGGATGGTGCAAAATATGGGTGGTGGATCTTAGCTCAACCCTATATATATATATATTAATGAAAATTTGGTAATTTCACAATTTTGGATCCCATCAAGGGGAGTATTGTCCTTACCTCCGAAGGAATTTTCTCCCGTGTCTTTATCCCCGTCCCCGGAGAGAAAACTTCTTGATTGCAAAGCCCTAAATAATAAAGTCCTTAATGAATGTAAATTGTCATCCCTAGTTTGACAAATTCAAAACTTTGGCATCATACACATTGGACATATGGTTTTATTTTGGATCAATGGAGTAAGATATGAGCAAGCGGGCACCGGCACTAAAAGTCTATAGGTTTAGATTGGATTCTATAACTAAAAGTTCGAACAATCTGTAATAAATTATCATATAACTAAAAGATAGGATGAAGCTTCTAGCAAATCAGGTGTGCACATGTATGCTCACACCTAGGGTAGCAATAGTGATGTGTATACATTGCATTATTCTTCTAGATATTTTTCATACCAAAAGAAGTTTAGCTGTCCAAGTTTGATGTATATATATGAGGCAAGCTTTTTAAAAATAAAATTTGACCACATGTTTTGCCTTCATGCACAAGTTCAGCTAGTCAGGCAGACAAACAAAAACCAACAAAAGTAGGTCTGCCCCGAAGATCACTCGAACCTAGGAATTTTTTGCTTCCCCCAAATGTATAAATATATCTAAATTTATGCACATTATATTTTGTCTACAAGCCTTTTATATAAATATATTTAAGTTTTTAAGTAATTAAATAAGCAAACGATCATCTAATAATAATCATTTCAATAATAAAAGATATTTAAGTTTTTTTAGCTGATAAATAAGCAAATCATCATTTAATAAAACTCAATGCAAAGCCAATGCCCTCACGTTCAATAGAAATTATTAGAAGTAAAAATTCCCTGACGTGCAAGCTTCCTAGTTTGACATCTCATCACTCATGTCCTTTGACACCTAAACACTACCTGTACTCAACATTAATGTCCTTTTGATTATGGGTGTATGGGTATGGGTAGACTACGAACCCAACCCAACCCAACCCTGATTTTATAGGTTGATTTGGGTGATTAGGTTGGGTAAAAATAAAGAGGATTCATAGAGTATGGGTTGGATAGTGAGTTTCAGAATTGTAAACCCACTCAACCCACCCCAATCCAGTCAAAACATAAAAAGTTAAAAAACATAATTTATTTCTTATCTTGGTCAGACTCTTCTTCTCTCACGCACGACCCTTCTCTTCTTCCACGCACGACTCAC
Organism: Sophora flavescens; assembly: GCA_030762895.1. NCBI lineage: Eukaryota > Viridiplantae > Streptophyta > Magnoliopsida > Fabales > Fabaceae > Sophora > Sophora flavescens. The sequence goes on from CM061062.1 coordinate 114,519,700, forward strand.
TCAGTTCCTCTAAGTCTCACTCACAAAGCCACCACTCACTTAATAGATGATTTTTTACTTAGTTTTGTGTTCATGATTTTTACTTTCTCATTATAATACTTTAGACTTTTAATTGATGGTTGTTGATGATTTTAGGCCTTTAAGCTTTTAGACTTTTAGTTTATGGTTTAAAGTTTAGACTTTCAGTTTCTATTATGTTTATCATAACGTAATCATCTTTTTAGTAGTGAATAATTGATGGTTTGAACTTTTAGACTTTTAGATCATATTATCATAACTTGTTGATGTAATTTAAAGTTTTAAACAAGTTTATTTGTGATTTTTTGAACTTTTTCACTATTTTTGTCCTGGCAAACCCACGGACCTGAACCAACACGACCCAAAGTTGAAAATATGTATGTTTCTTGCCAAAACCCAACGACCCACCCAACCCAACCCAACCCATGAGTGGTCGGGTTGGGTTTCATAATTATTTTTTTGCAAATCCAACCCACTAACCTTTGACTGGATTGGATCTTAAAACCTACTAAACTCAACCCAACCCGACCTTGGACACCCCTACTTTTGATACATGTACACTGGTTGGGTGCCTTTGCTATAGTAATTAAGATCTTTTAAATAATAAGAGTTTTTAATTGAAAATTAATACATTAAAATTTTATAGCATTATTTTTAATTTAAAATCAGATATGAAGTTTTTGTATTTATATTAAAAAAAAACTCTAAAACTTGGGTCATATCACCTCTAGCTCTCTTGCCTCTGCCCTGCGAGAAATTCCAGCAAGTTTTTGGAATACTATTAATATAGGCTTTCTGAAGAATTTTCATTATTGATTGATTCTATTTAAATTAAAGTTATTTTAATTTTAAATTACTAATTTAAAATTAATAGTAAAAACTATTTTGAAACATATATTATTTTACTCTCTGAGTGTGTAATAGATCTTCCCTTCCATGATTCATTTGAATCTTACATTCGTCATCTTACTCTCGAGCAACACATATAAAACAGACATTTTTTTTGACTCACAAATAAAACAGACATTAGAAGGCAGAAATAATACTAATCAAATGAACTGTATTTCAAATTCCCAACTACCGAAGATATAGCGTTTAGAGGTGGATAACTTCTTTGGATTAAGCTCTTAAAGTGAGTTTAATGGAAAATGAGAAAATAAGGTTGGTGTATCCATCATTGATTAGTTAACATGTACCGAGATCTCAATCTACTTTAACTAATTATGAGATTTTTTTTTTTACTTTCTTACCTTACATTCAAACTAATTGATTTTGATTTTGATAAAATTGATTTTGGAAAAATCATGGTTAAATAAATTGATTGTGTTTGGTAACAATATTTTAAAAGTGGGTTTAGAAGAATTGATTTTATTTGGATGATAAAGTAAAATCACTTTTGAAGTGTAAATATATAGGGTCCGTTTGGTTTATATTTTGATAGAATTGATTTTAAAGAATTGATTATAGAGGAATTGATTCTGGTAGAATTGATTTTGAAAAAAATTATTTGTGTTTGGTAATGATGTTTCAAAAGTGGGTTGAAAAGAATTGATTTCGTTTGGATGATATAAGTAGAATCACTTTTGATGTGTAAATATAAAGAACATTGCGGGTCCCACACCTATAATCAATTCTACTCAACGAAAAAGTTATAAATTCTTACTTCCACCGGAATCAATTCTACCCACTTAGGAATTAATTCATTTCAATGTATTTTTGCTCCCACATACACCCGTTACTGTATCAAACGTCCGTTTCCGTTTGTAAACAAACACGCACATATAATTTTGTGGGTTATACATCTAGAATAAATTATTTTCAATGAAAAAACTATAAATTTTTGTTTATACAAAACTCAATTTTGACCTACCCGAAATTAATTATTTCTAATGGAGTTTCATGAATAAATGTATGAACAATATTCAGATATAAACAGTAATCCGAAACTAAAAAAAAAAAAAACTTTATTGAGAACAATGTCAACCAAACAGCACTAGAAAGCGACCAAAACGAAGTCAATACAAAGAAAATGAATGCGTGGAAAATTCAAAAGAAAAAAGTCTATATAGAATGCCCATGTTACTGTCACGCTACTCGTAGAAGCTGTGAAAGCTCGGTACGCACGGACAGCTGTTTTTGACGGTGAAAACTGATTTTAATATAATTATTATGTTTGAATAAAATGTTTAAATTATAAAATAATTATTTTTATGAGAAAAATTACTATTAGAAAAGTTAAAAGCTTTTTTCTTTAATTTTTTGGAATTTAAAATTTATTTTTAAATTCTCAAAAAAAAAAAGTTTGAAATTTTTCTGAAATCTGATTTTAGATTATTTTGAGAATAATAACATTGATTTCATTTTATTGGTACAAAATTAAGTGCAAAAAAATATTATTAAATTATATAAATAATTTTCTAACTTTTTTGAAAATTTTAACATAAAATTATTTTTATTATAATTAATTATTGTTATAAATGATTATTTATTGAAATTATCAATTTGTTTTTAAATAATCCAAATCGAAGTGCCTTATCATACCGGTTATGAAATTTAAGAACATAATTTTTTATTAAAAATCAAATATATTTATATTAATTGTGTGACTTCTTTAATAATTACTTAGTTTTCCAATAAATAATTACTGTTTTTGGATTTCTTAACCTATATAAAATTATACATGATAAAAAAACTAAGTTAAATTAGTTGGATTTTTTTTTAATAAGATTAAATTTTTAAGATCATAAAACATAGATATATATATTTTTTAATTGAGTCTAGATACAATACCTAGAATGTATCCTCGAAGTAATTTGATCCCAAACTTGAATTTTGTCGATTCCTAATAAATACTCTTTGGGACACAGATTTAAAGCAGCGCTTATCTTGGTCCGCCACCCACGTGTTGCTTAGCCCGGACACACTTTATTAAAGGTTTGGGTTAGGCAAAGTTCGCAATCATCAACGCTCGCTCGTCTCCATGTACTTCCATTGTTTTTTATTTTTTTTTATTTTTTTTGTCACGTACCAGTAAATGTTAAGAAATAAAAAATATAAGTATTATGTTCAAGTTGAATATTCAATATCTTGAAAGTTAAAAATTATTATTTTTAATATAATATTTTTTTTTATGTTTTAACATGTGTAACTTGTAATGTTGTATAGATTAAAAAAATTATTTTTTATATATATAACACTTTTTTATATATTAAATAAACCAATTTTGCATACAAAATTTAATTTATTAGTTTCTTAAATAATATAATAAAAATACTCGTTAGTAATATTTTTTATAGTAAGAATTTAAGTTTAATATATTGAGAATATAAAATTTGTTATATTGTTACTTAATCACAAATGATTGTATATATGACTTATAAAATAATTATGATAAGATTTAAATATTTTTAATAATATGATAATTTTTTTTTGATTTTTCAGAATATTTTCCACGCACAACTGTGAAGACTAATTCCTCGAAGTATTAAACGATATTTAAGGGTTGACTTCTCCCAACGAGGAGATTTACTCCATGAGCAAGAGTCTAATAAATTAACAACGGTTAAAAAATTTATTTTTAAATATAAAAAAATATCGAAAATAAAGAATGTGAATGAAAATTGAATTTTCTATCCCCATACGTAAACGTGGGATTTGGAGCTTAAATTACTCACTTACCCCACTTTTTTTTTTCAATTTTATAATCCACCAAAATATCGCTCTCGCTCTCGCTCTCGCTCTCGCTCTCATGCTATAGGATCTCCATCTGTCAGCTTATGGTAGTCGTGTTGGCTTTGCAAAAGAGTGCATGTATCTCAGATTCTCAAAGCAAAAAAGTGAAGGACACACGCTCATTTATCTCTTGGGAGTTGGGACAGTGGCTTCTTCAGGCCTAGTTAGGCTGCAATATCATCCAACAAAAAAGCCATATAAAAATATCAATTAATATGTATTTAAATTATAAACAAAAGAATTGTTTGGGAGCACGGAGATGACATTTACTCTATAATTTATTTGATTTTGAAACTTTCTTTTACAATGATATTTTTGAAAATAAATAAATTATATTTCTTATAATATTTCACTAAATCAAACATGGAAATGAAATTTGTTGAAAATACATCATATTATTCTCATAAAAGTAAATTAACAACAAAATATATTTTGATATCTCGTCCGTGTGTATTATTTGCAGAAATTTCATTCTTGGAAAAATATTTACTTATGAATGAAATATTTCATTAACACCATCTAATGATAAGGATTAAAGTGTACATATTATCAATGTAAAAAACTTTATATTGATATATATTAATATTTTGATATGTGTATTTTTTATTTTAATAATTAAAATAAATAAATAATAATAATATTGATACATCAAAATATTATTGGATATTATCAATGTAAATTTATTTTATATTAATACTACATAGGATAAAAAAGCCTTCAGTTTCACGTAACTCATCCTTTTTTTTTAAAAGCGACCATAAATAGTTGAACCGCAATCATAAATTAATGAGTGAAGTTCTCACCTTTTTATAGAAAAAATATGAATTGTTGAAATTTATTCTATTCTCAATTTTTTCAAAAAGTTGTCAGTAAGATTTCTGTTCATTAATTTAACCAAAATTAGCTATCACGTAACTTATGTGTTTATATATATATATATATATATATATATATATATATATATATATATATATATATATACACACACACGCGTGTACAGGCCGAAGAGTGAAATCCGGTCATCGAGCTCAGATATCCGGCCCAGTTCGAAAGTTAAAAGATAATAAGTTAAATATCACCTAATTAAGGGATAAGATATTGAAGAACACCTAATTAAGGATAAGATATTGAAGATCACCTAATTAAGGATAAGATATTGAAGATCGCCTAATTAAGGGATAAGATATTGGTATTATCCTTAATTAAATCCTGATATTATCTAAAATAACCTTATCCGGTTAAAAGAGATAATATCCCTTAAAATAAGGAATCACATCTCAAAAGAGATTCAAGAGATAGAAAGAGATAAATCAGATACCTTTTCACTGAATCCCGGTAACTCTCCCTTAAGCGTATTAGAGGAACTAGCTCGTCCAAGAGACTATCAAACAGTCCTTGCTCGCTGGTATCCATCGGATACAAGATTAGGGGATCGAGATCACCGCACCACCAAGGGTTGAACCTAGAATTACGTCTGGCTTTGATTCCCATTGGGATACGTAGGACCGGAATATCAGATTTTGTCAATCCAAAGTCTAAAACAACCTCTATTATTCACTCTTGGTCTGACGTTTACGGCGAGGTTCCGGCAAACCGGATCTCGACAGGAACATTTGGCACCCACCGCGGGGCGAGGTAAAAAATTGCCCCGACCACCACACAACCAAGACCAGCTGCCGTGCTGTTTTCTTTCTGCGTTTTCACGACCTTTTCCTCGATGATGAACCATACCAGATCTTCGAAGGACCCCGTTAATTGCTATGCTAACAGCAACAAACTAAATCTCATCGCTGAGATAGTTCCCGCAAACAATAGGAGAGGGAAACAGAGTAATAGTACCAAAACCCGTACCCGAAATGGGTATAGCTGTTGCTGCTGCTTCTTTTTCTTCACCCTTCTACTCCTTAGCTCTCCCAATAGCTATGCCGTTGCAAATCCCATTAAAACCGTCCCTTCGACCAGATGCTGGGGTGGATGAAGAAGTTCAACCCGAACATCAACGGCGTAAACGGGTCGGAGTCCAACATGTTGTCAATGACCGACCTGAATTCCCAGAGGTTCTTCTTCAAGAACCAGGCACAATACGTGGACCCAGATCCGGGTTTCACTCTTCCCATCAAAACCGTCCCTTCGACCAGATACGGGGGTGGATGAAGAAGTTCAACCCGAACATCAACGGCGTAAACGGGTCGGAGTCCAACGTGTTGTCAGTGACCGACCTGAATTCCCAGAGGTTCTTCTTCAAGAACCAGGCACAATACGTGGACCCAGATCCGGGTCACTCGTTTCAAGCCATCCGGGAGTAGATATTCGGGTCAAATGACACCTCTGCTGACCCAGCTCCCATGAACGGGTTCGCCCAACAAGCATACTCCATGGACAACACCACCAATATGTCTGAAAATGTTTTGAATGGCTTTGATCCTGACACGTTTGCAGTTTACAAGACACTGGTGTCTCAGTTTGCTGACTTTGATAGGTTTTGCCAAAATCTATCTGGTTGAGCAAGGTGATGATATCAGTCAAAAATTGAAGGAGCAAGTAATGGCATCTGATGATCTCACTACTCTGGGTCCAAGCCAATGAAGTTAACAAGTTGCTTACTGATCACCATGAATGACCAACAAGATAAGTGGTTCTAATTATTTTTAATTTTAAAATATTTTAAAACCTGCTCACACTTAGTATCCGATACATAAGGGGCAGTGCCAAATTTCAAAAGGGCTCTAGGTGAGCACTTATTATGGGACATGGTTTGAGGCTTTAAATTAGCAATAAGGTTGCCCATGTATGCCCATCAGGCACATCATTTCATGTTTAACATTACTCATATACCTCTGAATTATAAAGAAAATAGTGCGTGTTTGAGGCATGCAGGGAGACTTTATGGAGATCTTCCGTAAAAATAAAGAGCATACCACGAGAAGACAGTCAGCCAAGAGCTTGCAAAAAGACTGAAGGTCGAAGCTCCGCGCTTCCTTCTCAACACGGTCAGAATCCTGGTTCCCACAAACCCCACTCGGTTGAGCTCCGGCCACCACAGCTCGGCCTCCGAGAGCGGAAGATGTCTTAGAGAGCTCGGCCAACACAGTTCGGTCTAGGAGAGCTCGACCATAGTAGCTTCAGGGAATGCCTAAATCAGAGGCCATGAAATGCTCAGGTGATATTGTTCTCTAAATCTAGTTTAAATCTAATATGATTTGATATGTTTTGCTCCACGCCTTTAATGTTGTGTTATGTAGCATCATATCATATTATTTATATGTTTGAGCAAAGTGATGTTCGGATGATACCACTCCCAGAGTCACAAAATTTGCAACTACAAAGTGGTTGAGCTCCGGCTCCCTTGAAAATAACAGGTCAAAGCCCCATGCTTCCCTTTCCAAAGGTCGAGCCAAAACTCCCTCTCAAAATCTTACTAAGAGGAAAACGAGTCGAAGCTCCTCAAATTAAAACCATGGAGGCCGAGTCGGACTCCCTCTATAAAAATCATAGAGATCGAGCTCTCCCTTGGAAAATAAAATTCCATCAGCTCCAGCACTCAAACACCATACTAACTAACCTAAAGAAGCTGACCGAGCAATCGACTGATCAGGGTCGAAGTGGCAAGCCTATAAAGGTGTATAAATCCTAAAGAGGCTGACTGAGCAATCGACTGATCAGGGTCGAAGTGTCAAGCCTATAAAGGTGTATAAATCCTAAAGAGGCTGACCGAGCCAAAATCGACTGATCAGGGTCGAAGTGCCGAGCCTATAAAGGTGTATAAATCCTAAAGAGGCTGACCGAGCCAAAATCGACCGACCAGGGTCGAAGTGCCGGGCCTATAAATGTGTATAAATCCTAAAGAGGCTGACCGAGCCAAAATCGACCGACCACGGTGAATAATTGGGGTTGTTTTAGACTTTGGCTTGACAGAATCTGATATTCCGGTCCTACGTATCCCAATGGGAATCAAAGCCAAACGTAATTCTAGGTTCAACCCTTGGTGGTGCGGTGATCTCGATCCCCTAATCTTGTATCCGATGGATACCAGCGAGCAAGGACTGTCTGATAGTCTCTTAGACGAGCTAGTTCCTCTAATACACTTAAGGGAGAGTTACCGGGATTCAGTGAAAAGGTCTCTTTCTATCTTGGGTACTCCTCCTTTTATAATAGGATTCCCATATCTGAAAGAGATCTGATTTATCTCTTTCTATCTCTTGAATCTCTTTTGAGATGTGATTCCTTATTTTAAGGGATATTATCTCTTTTAACCGTATAAGGTTATTTTAGATAATATCAGGATTTAATTAAGGATAATACAAATATCTTATCCCTTAATTAGGCGATCTTCAATATCATATCCCTTAATTAGGTGATCTTCAATATCTTATCCCTTAATTAGGTGATCTTCAATATCTTATCCCTTAATTAGGTGATCTTTAACTTATTATCTTTTAACTTCCGGACTGGACCGGGTATCCGAGCTCGGTGGTCGGGTTTCACTCTTCGGCCAGTACACAAGCCCCCCAAGATTTGAGCTAATTAAGCGTAAAAGCTTTCATGATGTTAGCCGAGCTCAGGAACTCGGTTTTATCTTTCTGTCTTTAGACTCATCAGGTGATTGGTCGAGCTTCATACTTTATACATATATATCGACCGACCAGGGTCGAAGTGTCGGGCCTATAAAGGTGTATAAATCCTAAAGAGGCTGACCGAGCCAAAATCGACTGATCAGGGTCGAAGTGCCGAGCCTATAAAGGTGCATAAATCCTAAAGAGGCTGACCGAGCCAAAATCGACCGACCAGGGTCGAAGTGCCGGGCCTATAAAGGTGTATAAATCATAAAGAGGCTGACCGAGCCAAAATCGACCGATCATGGTCGAAGTGCCGAGCCTATAAAGGTGTATAAATCCTAAAGAGGCTAAAATCGATCGATCAGGGTCGAAGTGCCGAGCCTATAAAGGTGTATAAAACCTAAAGAGGCTGACCGAGCTAAAGTCGACCGAGTTGAGGTCAAAATGCCGAGCCTACAACGGTAATAACAACTTAACGCCTGAAAAGGTATTTCAAGGCCTAAGAAGGTAGGTAAGAACCTACAGGTATTTCAAATTATGACTATTTCGACTAAATCGCGTAGCACGCTGAAACTAAGCAAGTACTAACTTAGAAAAATAGTTGCAAAAAGTAATGTGCATGTCGGTCCATCAATAACCATGGGCCAAGCCCAGAATACATAAGATTTCAAAATCAAAAGGGCATCGCCCAAAAACAACGTGTTTCCTAACCTACTAATACAAATTCATGAGTCAAGGTCATCCTCGGCATTTGGAGGGAGGGTAGCAGACTGGCGAAGGGTCCCTCCTCGGCCGCTTTCCCCTCGCCTTCTTCCCCTTGAGATACGGCCTCCTCATCCTCCAGCTCAGACAATGGAACTAGGATTCCATCTCGGTTAAAATCCTCGTCCACGTCAGCACAGGAGAAGTCAGCATTCGGATTGAAATGCTGAAGCTGCTTCACGGTTCGGGAAAAGCCATTAACATGCTCCCTCATGATAGAAGCCTCGGCTTCAGCCAGATCAGAACGGAGCCTCAGATTCTCCTCCTTCTCGGATTCCAGCAACTTCCGCAACTCAATACTGGCTTCCTTATCGGCTTGAAGCCCTTCCACGACCTTCTGAAGGTTGAGCCGGTCGGTTCTTTCCATTTCCAGCTCGGCCACAAGGGTGGTATTGCCTTTTTTCAGCTCTACCTTTTGGGCTTTCAATTGCCCAATTAGCCGAGCTTGCTCTTCACACTCTGCCATGGCTTTTTCAAGCTCATCCCCAGTGCGCAAAGTTCGGGCAGCTTCCGCCTTCATACTTTTCATTATTAGAAAGCTCGTGGCTCGAAAAACAGGTAATGGGGGAGACTCATAAGAGCATAAGCGACCGCAGCTTTCCTGCTCGCATCATGGCCCAATTCTAGTAAAAGACGAGCATATGCTGGCTTAATAACTTGAGAACCCACTAAAGGGCCAGAGTTAAAATTGTCTAGCTAAGAACAAAGGGCAGAAGCCCAGACAGCCGAGGTCGAGCATTGCTCCCTCGCACCAAAAAGCCAAGGCCGAGCTATGCTCCCTCGCACTACGCACCGGAAAAAGTCGAGGCCGAGCAATGTTTCCTTCCTCGCAATAAAAATCCTAGGCCAAGCACAACATCTTCGCACCAATATAAAGTCCACAGCAGATCATGCATGTTAGAGACCCAGGATTCGAAGGAAATCCTGGTAATGTTCAACAAAATAAGCCGGAATCCCAAGTAAGACTAGGCTCCGCACAAAAATCTGAGCAGTACTCGGTCAAGCAAGACGATAACCCAAGAAAGGCTTGGTTCTAAAAAAAACAGATTTCCAAGCAATGCTCCCGCGAATCATAGTCCAAAGTCCTCGGCACCAAAAAGCGTGTTAAGACATGCGGGTTGACATTTAAGCTCTTTCGCTTATTTCAAGCTCGGAGCTTGGGGGGATAATGGGGATAAAGGAAGGATATTCTCGGAAATTGCAGATAAAGGATATCCCTTAGCCTACAGCTCGAAGAACCTGTATGAAAACTATTTTCTCATACAAATTGGAGAAGATATTAGGAAAGTTTATTCTGAGACACACCTTCAAGATTGGGAAAAATAATTCGAGGTCAAGTTTCAAAGTTAGTGGGTATTTTCAAAATCCACCAAATGAAAGGGTTATGAGCTACTCGAAGAAAATGTTAAGAGCTCTCAAGAACTTCAAAGACCGAGCTACATTCGGAAAAAGGTGAGTCAAGTTCAAATTCTCAAGATAAGCATCTTGAAAAGCATCAAAAATTAAAGGATGAAATACAAGCACCGAGGTAAATTCCTAATGACCGAGTTTGAACTTGACTCTTCAAAAGATTGGTTCGAGCCTGAATCATTGATAAGTCGAATCTCAGCTACCAGCTTCTAAAATTATCTTAAACAAAGGTAAGATTGAAGTATCTTATGTTCAGAACATGTTACTGGCCGAGATGTGAACCTCAACCACTAAACTCGAGTTTGCACGCCCGAGGTATTAGCCAAGTAAGAGGATCTACGCAAATCCAATACTTTATCAACACTAAGGACAAGCTCAGCTTCTTTCATAAAGCTCTTTCGCTTATTCTGAGCTCAAAGCTTGGGGAGCTTATATACTGATCGAGATGTTAAACTCGGCCACTGAGCCTACCAAACTAAAATATTGGACGAGAAGTAAAGCTAGATCTCCAAACAATCAAAGGGAAATGATTACTAGACTCGCCCACCGAGCCCGCTGAACTTAAGAATTGGCCGAAATGTGAAGCTCGGCAACTTGAAACGAGAAGCTCGGGCTCCCTACTCGGTTGAGCTCCAGCTCCCGACTCACCGGTTTTGAGCTCGGGCTCCCTCATCGGGTTGAGCTCCAGCCTCCAACTGCTCGGTTGAGCTCCGGCTCCCGACCACTCGGTTGAGCACCGGCTCCCGACCACTCGGTTGAGCTCCGGCTCTCGACTTGTCGTTTGAGCATGCAACTACAGCGCAAGCCTCAGAAATGATGCCGTGAAGGCCACGCGTCACACAGAGTAACGTTTCCTTTCCATCTCGAGACCCGAGAAAGTATGGCATCAGCACACAACAAGCAATCACCTCCACCTCGGCTAGCCTCGGCTCCCGCGAAAAAGCTCACGCCATTGGCTCAAAGCTTGGGGGGCTTGTGTATGAGCCGATATATAGAGTTCGGCACCCTGAAAGCATCAAGCTTGGTCACCCGAGCTGCTCACCGAGTTGGAGGATGTATATATATGTATAAAGTATGAAGCTGGGCCAATCACCTGATGAGTCTAAAGACAGAAAGATAAAACCGAGTTCCTGAGCTCGGCTAACATCATGAAAGCTTTTACGCTTAATTAGCTCAAAGCTTGGGGGGCTTGTGGTCTTGCCGAAAGAGTGAAACCCTGTCCACCGAGCTTCGGATACCTACCCATCCAGGAAGTTAAAAGATAATAAGTTAAATATCACCTAATTAAGGGATAAGATATTGAAGATCACCTAATTAAGGGATAAGATATTGAAGATCGCCTAATTAAGGGATAAGATATTGGTATTATCCTTAATTAAATCCTGATATTATCTAAAATAACCTTATCCGATTAAAAGAGATAATATCCCTTAAAATAAGGAATCACATCTCAAAAGAGATTCAAGAGATAGAAAGAGATAAATCAGATCTCTTTTAGATATGAGAATCCTATTATAAAAGGAGGAGTACCCATGATAGAAAGGGACCTTTTCACTGAATCCCGGTAACTCTCCCTTAAGCGTATTAGAAGAACTAGCTCGTCCAAGAGACTATCAGACAATCATTGCTCGCTGGTATCCATCGGATACAAGATTAGGGGATCGAGATCACCGCACCACCAAGGGTTGAACCTAGAACTACGTCTGGCTTTGATTCCTATTGGGATACGTAGGACCGGAATATCAGATTCTGTAAAGCCAAAGTCTAAAACAACCCCTATTATTTACTCTTGGTCTGATTTACGGCGAGGTTCCGACAAACCGGATCTCGACAGTAACAATACGTTTTTTATACTCACTTTGTGCCTTTTTATATATATATATATTACGTTTTTTTGCTTTATCTTTATGTTATTTCAACCAAAACAATTATCAAGTAAGTATGATAATTCATATGTAATTAATCGACTTTTTTAAATATATTTGAAAGGTAAATTTGTTTTATTTCTCTTGCATCACTTGATATGCTAGTTAAATGTAATAAATCTGTTAATAAGAGAGATGTTCTCTCTTATTTTATACATTATTCTTTTCTTCTAAAAAATGGCATCATTGCATTGACAATTTGAACCACCGACTATGAAGCATGAAATGCAGGGACATTACATTCATGGTCTCTATAAATAAAGGCTCGCATATCAACCTATTCTCGCAAGTCGCAATTAACACACCACACAGTTGAAATATCAGAAAGAAAAGATGAGCTCCCTTCATCTAACAGTGACAGCTCTGTGCTGTGTAATGGTTGTGCTTGGAGGGCTACCCTTCTCCTCAGATGCACAACTAGATCCCTCATTTTACAGGAATACATGTCCGAATGTGCATTCAATTGTGCGTGATGTTATCAGAAATGTTTCAAAGTCGGATCCCCGTATGCTTGCCAGTCTCGTCAGGCTCCACTTTCATGACTGTTTCGTTCAAGTATGTCTATATATATATATAAATGGTTCTTCCTCACTTTATTTATATAAAGTTTGGGGTCAACTCTTTTTTCTATTCATATTAAAGCTTTTTTTTTTACCTCAATTACTCCAAAACACAACTCATTTTTCATCCAGCTAAATATTGGAAAGGTTTTCATAAACCGTTTTGCTATTAGATAATTAATAAAAAAATGCATGGGTTCGCAAAAGTTAACTTAAGTCCTCTAAAGTCACATTGTTTTTAAATAGAAAAAGTAAGAAAAAATTTATTTTAAATAATCCAGTGGGTTAAAATTTTTATGCACTTTATTAAATCAAGTGTGGATATATATATTCTTATTTTTTTACTTTAGAAATAAATTAATTTTAGAGGAGCCAAATCTAAAGGTCATTGTGTCGAAAAATGTTTTTTTTAAAAAAAAAAAAGTAATTAAGGCTTAATTATGTAGATGCTGGAGGGAACACCAAATAAGCTAATTATATGGTCCATGCTTATGATTGTAGGGTTGTGATGCATCAATTTTGTTAAACAACACTGCTACAATAGTGAGCGAACAAGAAGCTGCACCAAATAATAACTCAATAAGGGGATTGGATGTTGTGAACCAGATCAAGACAGCGGTGGAAAATGCTTGTCCTAACACAGTTTCTTGTGCTGATATTCTTGCCCTTGCAGCCGAAATATCTGTTGTTCTGGTATATACTATTATGTATATAAATAAATTTGTTGTAAAATGTTCAATCCATTTAATTGTTTGTAAAAAAAAAAAAAAACTTAAATCAAGAAAACCTTCATAACTTGAGCCTTAACCTTTTTCCTATGACCGAAAGTATTTGTGTGTATTTTGTAATTCAAGATGTTATAGTAATTTTCAGTAAAAAAAAAAAAGATGTTAGTAATTGTTATCCTTAATTAATTATGTCTAATAAGCAATGATGTTACGGCTTGACCGAATGTAGATTTTATAATATAATTTTTTCAAAAATAACTAACAATTAATAAACTATTTAACAACATACCTGTTTTTTTTATAAAAAAAAAATCATAGAATTCCCTACAAAAAGAATTAACCAGAATATATCTACCTTTTTAAGTTGTTAGCCATCTTTGAAATTGAAACTTAACTACTACGCCCTTCATGGGATTATAGCTAAATGGAAGCTAGTCTAATTTGACAGCTATATGTTTAAACTTCATCTTTTACTTTATTTATTTTAAAACAAAAAATTGGTATGACTTTGGCAGGCTAACGGTATTGATTGGAAAGTTCCTTTAGGAAGAAGGGATAGTTTAACAGCAAATCGGACTCTTGCTAATGAAAAGCTTCCATCTCCTAGATCCACTCTGGATCAACTTAAATCCGCTTTTGCTGCACAAGGCCTCAACACTACTGATCTAGTTGCACTCTCAGGTATGAAATTTTGACTTTACTGGTAAATATAGATATCACTAAGGTTTTAAATCTGTGTCTAAAACCGAAATCGGGGGACGTGTTGATTTTGTCAGTCGTCGAAACCGTATCAAGATCATAATTGTAGCCACATCGACCGCATTTTACTGTAATATTCGCGACACAACAAAATCGCAACCGCGATCGCAATCTAAAACCTTGTATATCACTTGTAAAAATAGAAGCACATATGTATGATTTTATATACTTCTTTTGATCATTTTCAGGTGCTCATACATTTGGCAGATCTCACTGTAGTTTATTCGTTGATCGATTATATAATTTCAACAACACTGGCAGCCCTGATCCAAGTCTAAACACAACTTACTTAGCAACACTGCGTGCAATATGCCCCAATGGTGGACCTGGGACTAACCTTACCAATTTTGACCCAACCACTCCTGATACATTTGACAAGAACTACTACTCCAATCTTCAGGTTCACAAGGGCTTGCTTCAGAGTGACCAAGAGTTGTTCTCAACATCTGGTGCAGATACCATTGCAATTGTCAACAGTTTCAGTGCTAACCAAACTCTTTTCTTTGAAACCTTCAAGGCATCAATGATAAAAATGGGTAACATTGGAGTGCTAACAGGATCTCAAGGACAAATTAGAAAACAATGCAATTTTGTCAATGGGAATTCTGCAGGGCTGGCTACTTTGGCCTCTAAGGAATCGTCAGAAGATGGCATGGTTAGCTCATTCTAAATGAGATAGATAATAAAGACTTTATATGTTGGGAAAATGATGCTATTAAAAGGTAAATAAAGGGTTTTATAGGCACATACACTCTATGTGCTTGGGGTAGATCGTGTTATGTTTGTACTTTGTCCACTACATCCAGTTATTACTCTATTTGTAAGTTATGGTAAACTAAATATAAGACTTCTCTGCCCCTTAATAATTGGTATTCTATGTCTTCGGGGAATTAGTCTTACGACTTCCGATTGTGGAGATATCCTGGATTCCATCCCGAACCTTAAAAAAAATATACGACTTCTCACGATAATAAATACATTAATTCTCATTTTTTTTTTGAAAGAGATAGAAAATTTGATTTTCTTGATTTCTTAACTAGTGTCTTTAGACATTGGTCAACATTATCCTTATAATTATCTATCCATAGTTTTTATTAACTAATCATTATTTATATCTTTATTTTTCAAAATTATGATTTGTTAAGGAGACAACAACCTCAAACCTCATCCTATTATCTTTATTGGTTTTATTTCAACCTGTATTAATGAAGTTGGGTTATAATTAGGGTAAGGTTGGACAATGATTAACGAATCAAAGGTAGAAAAATTTTATTAAAAAATGTTGTATTCTAGATATTGTAAATTGAATAGTTGTGATTTTAGTAAAAGTGTTTTATATATTAATTCTTTAATTAGTACTACCTATACCGTGGTTGGCATACCCTTAAAATTATTGCTTGAACAACAAAAGAATTGACAATTACAATCATATGTTGTAAATGA